>OX376305.1:18473696-19945795 GCA_947369205.1 Cantharis rufa
TGACCTTCCTCCCAGTTTATTTCTCCACCATTGCAACGTATTCTTTTGTCTTCTGTAACACTTCGTTTTTTGATTTTAGAAAGCAAACCTCACACCAACGGGAGCGATCATCTATAAATTCAACAAAATATTTTGATTTTCCTTTTGATTCTACCCGCATTGGCCCGCAAACATCTGTATGAATTAAATCCAGAATGTTTGAAATTCGTTTCGACATCTTTGGAAATGCAAATCTGGTAATTTTACCTTTGGCACAGACCTCACAATCCAAATTTGCATTTTTTAATTTGAAATTTGTATTTACAAGTCCTTTTACAGTACCCTTTCGTGCGCTTTCACAAAGATCACCAAAATTCAAATGTCCCATTTTTCGATGCCACGACATAACATTTTCGATTGATGGTTTGGGTAAAGCGTCAATTTTTCGATTTTCTAGCACTTTATTCTCAACATTAGCTGTTGATTCATTTTCACCATGTTTTTCAATGTCATTCACGCGTACATAATACAAATCACCGACACGATCAGCTGTCATTTTAATTTCACCTGTTTTCCCGTATACTAATGCTTGATCTTTTTTAAAAAAAGTACTTCATTCGGGATGGCACGTTTCGGCGCAGCCGGTTCGGCGCGAAGACGTTTCGGCGCGAAGACTTTTCGGCGCGAGAATAAAATATTTTAAAATTTTTGATCTATATACTTTAAATTGATACATTAATAGATAAGTAATATAAATAATAAATATATTAAAACTATACATGTATAGAAAATAAGTTAATGTAACTACTGTGTTACCAAATTCTTTTTATTTAATTTTATTGGCTTTCGAGTTATGAATTAAAGTAAGTAAAAAAATATTTAAAAAATCAAGATTTTTCTTTTGATTATTTTGAAAACCTCGTATCTTTTAAACGACACATTTTACAAAGGATTACAGTTTAAAATTCCTCGGTTGGTATCGTTTAAGAATTAAATACATTATATCGTTGATTGATAAATAGTAAAGATACGCAAATAGGAAATTGTTGCTTATCCTCCCATATCAGGTATTTCAACACCCCACTGCCTCTTAGCCAACAAATTCAGTGGTGAGGGTGGTGAGCAAGTGCCGCCACCAACAGTATTATAATTATAAGATTATACTGTATAATGATTATAATTAATACTAATTTAGTTATTTGGAATTTAATGAAATTATTACATTTTTTATCTTTTTATTGTACTATACAAACTTGTTAATTTAAATTATATAATAAAAAGCACTACAGGCCTTGCAGGCCCATGGCTTGTTTCTCCACCTTAGACCATATCTTCCTATTTCTGGACTTCTCTTTCCAATCCGTGATGTGCAAGAAATTCAAGTCTTCTTGTACCTCTTTATTCCATCTTGTCCTTGGTCTGCCTCTCTTTCTTTTCACTTCTCCCATATCAATTTTCAATATCTCTTTAGGTACTCTCGCATCGTCCATTCTTTCCAAATGACCCAACCATCTAATTCTGTGTGACTTGACCACTCCAATAATTGACGCTTCCTGATACATTTCATACAGCTCCCGGTTAGTACGTCTCAACCATATTCCATCAATATGTTTTCCACCCAATATTTTTCTCAGGATTTTTCTTTCCCATACACCCAGCATGGCTTGATCTTGCTTTCTCATGGACCACACCTCACTCGCATACGTCACAACCGGTCTTATTATTGTTTTATACACTCTTAGTTTTGTCGTTCTTGAAAACATTCCGCTCGTCAGTATTGTATTTAACGCAAATGCGCTTTTGTTCCCGGCAGCAATTCTAGCTTTAATTTCTTCGATACTACTAGGCTCTCTCGTCACCGTTGTTCCCAGATATGTAAATGTTTCTACCTCCTCGAATCTGACAACCATGTTTTGTTTCAACTTTACTTGTAGGAAGCCACTTTGGAATGGTTTGCTGTTCCATGTCATATATTTTGTCTTTGTTTCATTCATTGACAATGAGTCACATTTTTTGTGCAGCATTTAAAATGTTTTCCGTGGTTTGTTGTAAATCATATTTTGTTCTTGTAATGATTGTCATGTCAACCGCAAATGCTAAGCATTGGTGACTGCTTCAAAATATTGAGGATCTTCTATTGGTTCCGCTGTCGCGCAGGGCTTTTTCCAGTGCGAAATTAAATAATATTGCCGATAAAGGGTCGCCCTGCCTTAGTCCATTTTCCACTTTAAACGCTCTTGAAATTTTACCGTTTATTTTTACCTTATTTGTTGTTTCGTTTAGCGTCATTTGTACTAGTCTTATCAATTTACCTGGTATTCCAAATTCCTTCAACGCTTGATACAGTTGTTCTCTGCTGATACTATCATAAGCTTGTTTGAAATCGATAAATAGTATGTATGCTTGTAATTTGTGTTCATGACTTATTGCTTGGATTTCTTTTAGGACGTAGATTTGGTCTGTCACTGACCTACCTTTTCTAAATCCACTTTGGTATTCTCCTATTATTTTTTCAGCAAATTGGTTTAGCCTATTTTTAATACAAGTTGCCAAGATTTTGTATGTGACATTTAACAGTGCGGGAGCCGGACAAATGGACGCGGCCGAAAGGACGCGACCGAAAGGACGCGAGCGTTAGGACGCAGACCCAAAAGGACGCAGACCCAGAAGGACGCAGACCCGAAAGGACGCAGACCCGAAAGGACGCGGGCCATAAGGCCGCAGACCAAAAAGGACGCAGACCCAAAAGGACGTGGGCCGTAAGGACGCAGGCCCAAAAGGACGCGGCCAAATAGACGCAGGCCCAAAAAACGCAATTTTATGAAATTAATAATAGAAATTATTTTTATATTTTATACCAGGTTATAAAATATAACAAATTTTATTGATACAAAGTTTTTCTTTTTTCAAAGTTTTTTTTAATTTTTATTTTAATACTGTGTGTAAGCTCGCTTCTTAATTACTTCTTGCTCTTTATTTCTTAATTATCTCATATTTCCAAACCATTTCCTTATATATAAGGATATATCATTTTGCATTACCAACTTAACACATAATTTTCGGAGGTTTTATATACCGGGTCGTTCAGAAACGGTATTAGTTCTTTTATCAGATCCGTACTTGGGTGACACGTCTCTTACTATTGGTCTGTTTATAGTCAGAACCGTATTCCCCGATTATTAGTGCTGTGTATAAATCTAATGTGGGAACGTAAGAAGGAAGTATTCTGATAGGATTAAAAATCATTAAAAACTTTACTTAATTCAATTTATAATTTATTAACATTAACTAAATAAATTATACAAAAATATTTTTACATTACGTAATTATGGGAAATTCCACGAAGATATTCAATCACACTGCGATTTTCATAATCCATGACAATACATTTGATGCGGTTGTCGGAATCAATATATTTTTTTTTCTTTCTTGGGGGTTCAGCACCTGCAGCTAGTTGTTCGAAAAATACGTCCCTACCCCGTTGAATTTGTTTTAAGGAATAAATGAGTTTCCATATTGTAGGACGATCCATCGACAGCTCACTTTGTAATCGTCTGTGAGCTGCTTCAGCGTGATTATTCGTTCTATCAGTATCTGTTAATACTCGTGTGTAAACAGACCACGTTTCAGGAGGAAAAATAGGACGATTTCTTCCATTACCTCTGCGATTGGGTCGTCCTAAATAAGAATCCTCAAACCATTGTAATAAAGGTTGTAATTCAAGAGGAATTTCAGTGGCTAATTCATCAACTGCAGTATCCAAATCATGTATGGGTACAAATGCCAACGATGTAACCATTCGTGCATATAAAGCAAAATCGGCATCATTATTATAACGCCCCAGTAGCTGAAGATTGCCTAAATGCTTTCTCATATTTTTGACGAGGTGAAAAATGCATCCTAAAATTTCACAAGCTGGAAATGCTTCTTGAAACGCATTGATTGCTGCCAACTCGTAATCGCATGAAATTTTCCTAGGATTTAAATTTGGTTCAACTTCTTTGAGAAGTGCTATCATCCTCATATAAGTATTCGTTTGCTTATTTGGCAATAAAGCGTAAATTACGGGATGTACAGCGCCAAATTTTTTAGCCATTATCACATATATTTGATAAAACAGTTGTGGTGCTGTTGAAAACGTTCCATCGACGAACCAGTGTTCAGAATCACGTAGAATTTCATGAACATTTCTTTCTCGACCAAAAAGTAGAATTCTGTTAGTTTCTGGCCCGCTATCGGCTATCAAAAAGTTTTCTTCTATTCCATGTACCTGGAAAGTTTTATACATTTCCGGAATTACAAGATCTTCCAGCCTTGTTGGTGCAGGAGGCGCAGAATTAACTTCGTTTCTCTTTCTTCGAACGGTTTTTTTTAATGAACTTTCATTTGGTAAAGCACCTTGTGCTGCTTGTGACATTTCACTATTAAGGCATGAATTAATTATTTGTGCGGTTGACTCGACGGTAGTTGCGGCACGTTCCTTCATGTCATTCACTAAAACTTTGGCCTCAACTTTGGCCGCATCACTATCATGCGTGTGTTCATTTATTTGTTTTACTACTACATTATTTGTGGTATGTATTCTTACTTTGCAGCCGTAATTTTTTTGATCGCATCGCCAAAACTTTTTCAGTTTACATGCACTGAATCTGTCGAATGTAAAACTGCAACCTTCATGAACAAATTTTTCAATACCTTTTTGAGAAAGCATTTTCGTTGTTTTCAAAATAAATACTTACTCTTAATAACAATAAAACAATAATATAAAACAATAATAAAATAATCTACAGGTTATTTGCTTACTCGGAAAGGTCGGAAAGGTGACTACCACTTGGCTACTTATATGTACTTCTTGATTGAACTAGACTACATAGGTTTTCATGATGCCACACTCTACACAAAGGGTATCAACATTAACATCATCAGTGTACCAACCTAAAGATATTATATATAACCAATCTCCATTCACCTCTCTACCTCTCTTACGCATTATTTAATTTTTAAATATTTATCATTATTACATTGTAACATAAAGCAAAATTCAACTCCGCCATTAACATATAATTATTTATATATGGGCTTTGAATTTGATTCATCCAGGTGTACGCAAGCCAATTATTATATCATTATCCATGAAGGTAGCAGGTGAAACGAGTATGACCTGCTAAAGTAACCTAAGACATACAACCTAAACCAACTAGCGACCAATAGAAAGAGACGTCGCCCAAGTACGGATCTGATAAAAGAACTAATACTGTTTCTGAACGACCCGGTATATTAAACCTTTGGAAATTATGTGTTAAGTTGGTAATAAGGAAAATGACTGTATATTAGAATAATGTGGAAAGGAATAAAAAATAAGATAAAAACCGAACAACAGCTATCGAATAAAAACGATTACAAGTACTATTTTTGAGATAATATTTTAATTAAAATAATAAACGATCTAACATATTTTATACGGTAGGTATACTATATACAAGCAAAATCCACATAATGGTGTATTTAGATACATCGCAAGATGGCATGAACATTTTTTTAATTAATTTTAAAATATAAAAATTATTTTTTGCATTTTTTTGGGCCTGCGTCCATTTGGCCGCGTCCTTTTGGGTCTGCGTCTATTTGGCCGCGTCCTTTTGGGTCTGCGTCCTTTTTGGTCTGCGGTCTTATGGCCCGCGTCCTTTCGGGTCTGCATCCTTTCGGGTCTGCGTCCTTTTAGGTCTGCGTCCTTTTGGGTCTGCGTCCTAACGCTCGCGTCCTTTCGGTCGCGTCCTTTCGGCCGCGTCCTTTTGTCCTAGACCGAACAGTGCAATGCCCCTGTAATTTTCGCAGTTTGTCTTATCTCCTTTCTTGTGCAGTGGACATATTACTGCGTCACTCCACTTCTCTGGCATCTTCTCTTTGTTCCATATCTCTTCAATCAATTCATGAACCATTTTCTCAATTATTTTTCCTCCATACTTTATCATTTCCGCCTGTATCTCATCTTCACCAGCGCTTCTGTTGTTTTTCAAATTGGTAGTTATTTTTTGTATGTCTTCTAATGTTGGTCCTTCCACACTTGCTTCACTTGAGTTAATTTCGGATGCTTCTTGATTTTCATTACCACTAGTTGGTTTGTTTAGTAAATCTTCAAAATATTCGGCCCATCTTTCGATCACTTCCTCTTGTTCACCTATCAAGTTTTCTTGTTTGTCTCTACATATTGACGTTTTCGTTTGGTAACCCGTTCTAACCCTCTTTACACCTTGGTAAAAATTTCTGATTTCTCTCGATCGGTAATCATCTTCTATCCTCTCAAGGTTTTGCTCTATGTGCTTTCTCTTTTTCTTTCTGATCAATGTTTTACATGATTTTCTTTGTGCATTGTATTTACTTTGGTTTTCTTCAGTCATCGATTGCAGCATTATATTCCTAAACTTTTCTCGTTTGTAAACCTCTTCCTGGCACTCTTGGTCGTACCATTCTTTATTTTTGTGTGTTTTTGTTGTATTTTGGTTGTATTTTGGTTGGATATTGCATTTTTTATAGTCCTTATCAAGGATTCCGCTTTTTCTTCAATGCTTACCGGATTTACTTCATTTATTATTAATTTTTCAATTGTCCTTAAATATTCATCTTGCACTTCTTTTTTCTGGAGTGCTATTCTCGAAGCTTTGCTGGTTTTACTAGTTTTCGATGTTATATTTGCGGGTATTATTTGCTTGAATTTGGCTCCTACCATAAAGTGGTCGGAGTCTATATCAGGCCCTCTGTAGGTTCGCACATCGTTCACGCTTGTTTCACTTCTTTTTTCCACCAGTACATGGTCAATTTGGTTAACGCTTCTTCCATCCGGTGTTGTCCAGGTTCCCTTGTGGATCTCTTTATGTTGGTAATGCGTACTTACAATCTTCAGGCCATGTTCCATAGCAAAATCAATTAAAAATCTACCGTTTTCGCTGGTGACTGCATGCTTGCTATACTTTCCTATGGTTGGTTGGTATATCTCTTCCCTCCCAATTTTAGCATTGCTATCACCTAGCACAATCTTTAAGTCGTAATTTGGTATTTTTTTATATTCCTTGGTTAATAACTCGTAGAATTCTTCTTTTTGTTCGACTCCTTTTTATTCGGTTGGTGCATGAAAGTTTATTAGCTAATCTTTTGGTATTTGTCTCTTAATCTTAGTACACACATTCTGTCTGTAACAGGTTCAAATTTTATTACTGTTGCTTTTAGTCGTTCATTCACCACTATTCCCGTTCCCAGTTTTCTGTCAGAACCACCGCTCATAAAAAAAGTATAACCTTCCTGATCAAATATCTCACTGTTTTTGTGTTTTGTTTCTTGTAGGACCAAAATATCAACTCTGTAATCTTTAAGTATTTTTATTAATTGTTTTATCATCCCCCCTCAAATATACCCCTTACATTCCACGTAGCTATTAGTATCTCATAATCCCTTTTACTCTTTGTTTTTCTGTGTTTCCTTCCATAACCTAATTCGTTTATTCCATGACTCGCCGTTGTTGTCTGCAATTGTTTTCTCGATTGGCTTATTGTTAGTTTTTTGCCGTGGAACGCGCATCATGTTTCTCGAGTTTCCCCTTATAGAAATCCCAATCCCAGCGTTCGCCTTCAATGAAAATCTTTTTGTAGCCCACATTTGCCTTTTTTCCTTTTTCTCTTTCGATGTTTGCCAATTTTCTTAGTTCGGATTGTACTTTCATTTCCTCTTTCGTTATATCATCATCAATGTACTTATTAGTACCACGCAATTCACGTTTTCCCCTCATGGCTTCCATTTTGTCTGTCCAAGATTCTAATGTCACTACCACGAAGGGAGCTGCGGTTTTTGGTTTTATTACTTCCGCTTTTGTTATCTTTGCGTTAGTTTTCACCTCAGTTTTCAAAAATTCTTGTACCTCTTTCTTTAACTCATTCGTGTTAAAGTCAACGCCTTTGATAACAATATTGTTCTTTTTATCCCTACTTTCCATTCTGTCGAGTTTGTTCTCTAGCGCTGTGATGCGGACCTTCAACTGCTCATTTTCGAGTCTCAATGTTTTCATTTCTTCTTCATAACTTGATTGGCTTTTTCGTATTTCTTTAATTTCGCCCATCATTTCTTTCATCATATTTTTTTATTTCGTCCATTTCTGTATCGTTAGTTGGCGTTTTCGGAGTGTATGATTTTTTAAATTTTCTAAAAAGTTCGCTTTTTGCTGTACGTTTTCTTCTATTGGTTTCTAATGACGAGTCCTCGCTGTCAATGTCTGTTAAGGTATCACCCTTGTTGGTAAAACTCATTCCCTAATCGCGTTAGCAAGTTGTTCACCGGGTGAAGCCAGCAACTTACTTTAAGCAACTTGACTTTATGTATTTTGTGTTGCCTAGTCGTGGTTTGTTTATAATTCTATTTGACCTTGCACTATCTAATCAGTGGTCTGTATTAATTAATATTAGTTTCTCTCATCAGTTTCTTTTAATTACTGGATTTTAACTGACCTTGTTTGTATCTCTTTACACCTTTTCCACCTCCCTATTGAACCTATTTGGTGGTTTCAAATCGCACAATTCACCTTATATTTACACTACGAAGACGGAGCCGTTGATTGCGGTTATCGCGTCGTTCATATCTTGAATAAAACATTTTATTTTTATTTTATTATTTATTTATTTTATTTTTTTAATTTAAATTATATTATCTAATATTGTTTATAATAATTGTACCTAACACTGTATTAAGTAAATAATTTGTTGTGAAGGTCTTTTATTTATTATATTATAATATAATCGACTATCTTCGAGGATTATCGTATAATTACGAAATGAATCCTTAACATTTTTTTATTTTTTATACATGTGTATTAATTTTAATAAATTTAGTATTATATATTATATTATTTATCTATTAATGCTTAAATTTTTCCACATTATTTTTATTTTTATTTCTTTTTAAAATATTTTATTCTCGCGCCGAAAAGTCTTTGCGCCGAACCGTCTTCGCGCCGAAACGTCTTCGCGCCGAAACGTCTTCGCGCCGAAACGTCTTCGCGCCTAACCGGCTGCGCCGAAACGTCGTAGACCGTATAAATCGGGGTTTATTTCCACTTGCAAGTCTTGCAATTTATCAACCGCGTCAAAGAAGTTGTTCATATGAACTCTTACATCAGCGTTGTTTTCCATTCGTTGCAGTGTTAATTGCTTCAACAATTGTGCTTTTCTAGCAGGTCCCTACGACTGATATAGCTATTAACATATGAGCGATAGAAAGAAAGCCATATCAGTTTTAGCAATATGGAATAGCAACTCGCTATGGCTCGTTCTGATAGCTAAATCTGATATGGCTTACTTTTTACGCGAATGATGTTATGCATTTTTCATCCAACACGGGTCCTTTCCAAAATAAAAATATAAAGTGATAAGTAACAAAAATACCACTTTTAAAATAAACAGTAACTTATTAAGTATCTTATTAAAGCATGTGACATCATTATATGTATAAAGATGAAGCAAGATAAAGTGTAACGTGGATTTTTATTGGAACCAAAATTTACATAGATTTCATAATTTAATTCAATAATTAAAATCATCTGGTAAATTTTCATTTAATTCGTTTTATAAATAAATTGCATCATTTGTTTGTTGGAAATTTCCATACGATAAAAATAGGAAGAAGTCGCAAACGTTGCGTCTTTTCAACGTTCTGGAATATTCTTCAAGAAAACTGCTGACTGGTGCAGCACCCACGCGTAATGCACTCGGGAGCAGGATTTTGTTTGAATTATTTATCCATTTGCCAAGTTATAAAACCCCTAACAATTATGCACCTTGAATGGCACTCTTGATCTTAGCCAATGAAATCATTTGTTCAAACTTCACCTAAGGAATGCAATCTGAGCGTCGCGTCGTCAGATAAGTTACAGCCTCAAACCCGAGCAAGTTGTAGAGCAACTAATTTGACCCTTCTAATGAAGGGTTCTCGTCTGCAGCTACTGGGTAGCTCCGGAAGCCAGGTCAGGGTGGACTTACTTCGTCTAATTTTTCTCCCTTTTATATTTCCTGCCTCGGGCGCCAATTCGAATAATCGAATAATTTAACTGGAAGCGACGGGGGTGTTTTAAACAAAAATAAAAGTAATAATTCAAAATAATTGTTTATTATTAAATTAATGCATATATTTTAAAATACCTTAATTTAATGGTGGTAACTTAAAATAAAAGTAAAACGTTATTATTAGCAAATATGAACCCTACTACAAAATATATTCGGTACGGCTATGTCTCCTGGTCACGTGTGTACTTTGACAATTAACCAAGAATTTATACAACGGTAACGTAAATTCAATAGTGAATAATTCGGTGGTGCTTTTGAATAAAAGAAACGGGTATCCTAATCTAATTTCTGAAGCTATCAGGATTCTATTGAACAATAAATAACTCGTTTTTGTTATACTACTTTTACGGTAAGTTTGGTTACGGTAGGTACTTTAAACAACTGAAATCTGCTACTTGTAAACTAACGGATATGAAAATTAAGTTACTAAACTGAAATCTTTTTAGGTGCTGGAAATTAACCTCGTCAATCTAAGCGGCTACCTAATTGAATACCAAAAATAATACGGCTTTAATTTCCCCACGGCAGAGAAATTACGGTAGGAACGGAATCTGGTTTTCAAGTTGGTAGGATATTTGATTCGGGATCCGGGACGGTAGTATACATTATTAGCAACTTCTAGTCTTACTAAATTACTCCTTGAGACACTTCGGCAGGATCGCAACTACTGTTTCCCAGGTAACCTGTAATCTAAGGTGAGTTTTTACGATAGGGGTTATTCAGAAGTTGTACGGTTGTTTTTTGTAGGAACTTCAATAAGCCTTGTATAACGAAAACTAATGAAAGATAGGATTCGGAAATCGTCTAGTCGAAATAAACACCTTGTATAACGAAAATATTTACTTCCGGAAAGACGGTAGCGAGATGAATACCTTGTGTAACGAAAATGTTTATCTGCCGTTGGAGCAAACTTTTGCATCTCAAGCTGGCATCTGCTGAAAACTTAGATGAAGATATTTTCAACTACCAACATCTATAGTAACCTTTTATATATTTAATATTGTTAAAATTGATTAGTTTTCTGTAAAGATTACAGCTATCTTGAGAACTTATTTTGTTTAAATTTGTATGCAACCCAACTATCTTGCTGCAAAACAATTGTGACTTTAAAAATTTCAATTTTCTTAACAAAATGATTGAATTTTAAATGCACCCACAATTTTATCTTTACAAGGTTGCGAATTCACTTTGGTTACTTCGCTTGATGTATTACCTAAATGTTGAATTAATTTGTTATCTTCGAAAATTCGTGGGTGAACATCTGAATGTTCCATTGGTGATTCGTTTGTATCCAGTCCAGCGTAGCCCGCAAATGGTTAATGGTGAAATGTTGAGTAATTTGGAAAATTGTTAGTACCGCTTCAAATATTGAAGGATTAATTATCACAACCAAATAAGACGGCACGCCAGCTCGAAAAGTTCGAGGTTCATGTAAATGGAATTTTATTTTAATGGACTCGTGGTAATAGCAATCACTGATCAAGGGAACCCCGTCCTCTACAGTACGCTGCGGTGGAAAGGCGAATTCAACACCCATGTAAATGTTTGTGCTAAAAAATAAGGTAACGAATTACACTTTATTCTGCTTGTAAATTTGACAATTGCATTATATGATGTGTTGCGACCGGGCAATAAAGTCAAATAGTGCCACTCGAAAATAGTTTATTTCGAACCAATTAATTATTTTGTTTTTGGAAACAACGAACTTCATGTTTACAAACTTGATTCAAAATTGGTTATATCAACTTTTGATTTTCGAATTTAGCAACGCTACTAAATTGAACTGTTTACGGCGCAATTTTTATGTGAATTTTTAATATTTAAATTTTAAGATTTTGTTCTAAATCTTCTAACTAATATTTTGTTCAAAACCATTTTTAACCTTTGATTAAAATTCATTAGTTCTGTAAAATTTAGGAGTGTGCACACAAACCAATATTCTCCCGATTTAGACTTTTATTTTTGTATTTTTTTGTGCTTGTATGAAATTTTATGTGACTTATTTTCATTATATTTTATGTAACTTAACCATTTCGTTTGTTTTGTTTTTTTTTTATTGTTAGCGCAATCCACCGCTGCAGTGCTGAAGAGCGCCGTGGGGGGGATTTTTGCTTAGCGACAAATTCTCGTTCTTTTAGTGCACTGTGGTTACCTCGAGGACGGATGCCATTGATGCCATTGATTTAAGAAGCTATAATTTTTTATATTTTATGTATCAATTTTTAAATTTAGTATATTATGTATTGCAGTGTTTATAATATCCACGACACCTGAAATCGTCAACTATCTGTAGTTCGGGTTATTCATGTACGGCCAATGTCAGCCGATATAATAAGTCTGGGTATAGTATCCATCCGGTGATTTGTTTAGTCAAATTTGGTAGTCATCATCACTTGGTTTGTTTATCCGGGTAACTTGCTACTATGGTTTTTTGTTGATTAAAGTCAAATTGGACAAGCCAAGATTGCAAAGTTGGTTTGTTTCCATAACATCAAATTGTTGTGTCGTGTTAAACACTGGAGGTCATTAACCTGTGGATGAAATTGTGTAAATATTGCTATATGCTAATTTTAAGGATTTAGTTTAAGGAGTGCTGTGAATTTGGGACAATTGAATAGACCAAATTATAAATTTATGTGTGTTAAATTTGATAGTGGTGAGTGAAAACCAAGAAATGTTTGGATTATTTGGAGAATTTGGAACGCGGGATGAACGGTGAATTATGATTGGTTGGCGTAGAGACAGGCTCCGCCCAATAAACATACAGTTCGTTCATTGGTTAACTTGCTTTGGGTAAAAATCCGAATTTCTCCCGGATTTCGTATAAAAGGAGGTACATTCGAGAAATTAAAATCCGAAGAGTAGAGTCGCGATTCTACCTTCATACGACACGGTTAGTTAGCTCCTAAATTGATTCATCAAGCATTAGCAACGCCAGCGAATACGAGAGTAGATATCCAAGCGCAGTACCGCGCTAATAAGCTCGCCATTAGTGAAATTAATTCACAAAATACCAACACTCAAGACTATTATGATAACAACGATTCCGAAAACGAGTATTATTCCGACGATCCGACCTTCAGAGCACGACTTGCTAAAATAGCACTTAGTTCAACAAAATCTCCAGCGCCTAAGCGCAAAAAAAGAACCCTAAGTACGGTCACTACCGACCCCCCCCAAAGTGATCACCTTCAAAATACCAACAAACACCATGACGGCCATAAAGCCAACTACATCCACACCAGAAAACATGCAAACTTACAAGGAGCATCAAACTCCACTCCCAATATTCAACAGCTTCGGGGTGCTCATGAACGCCCTCCAGCAAATACCAAGAACAACTCCATCACCCAGATATCAGCAACCTGCCCAAAATAGCCAAACCCAGGGATGGACCACCGTTGGGAGGTCAAATGCCCCAAAAAACTCAAATCCAGCCCCTCGATCAGCAAAACCACCACCGATCATTTTAACCAAACCCATCGGACCGATCCAAACCTTCATCGACGCCATCACTCCCTCAGCTAAAGGACCAATTCAGATCAAACACGTCCGCGGACAGACCTGGGTCTATACTGAGACCAATGACGACCATCGCGCTGTAAAAACCAAAATTTTTTCAGATAAAACTCTAGAAGGCTTCACATACCAGCTCAAAGAAGACAAGACAATCAAAATGGTAATGAAAGGGTCACCGTACCTGGAGGAGGACTACATCATTGACCACATTAAAGCCGACCACAACATTGTACCAACCGCCGCCACGCAACTTAAAAACAAATATGGAGAAACCACCGGCGCCTTCCTCGTCGCCTTCCCCCCAGCTACCACCCAAGGAGATATTAAGAAAATCAGGTCAATCGGCCACGTCATCGTCCACTTCGAGGAGTACTCCCGGAGGAACACCCGCACCCAATGCTATCGGTGCCAAAACTTCGGCCATGGCAGCTCCAACTGCCACATGCTGCCAAGATGCATTAAATGCACGCAACAACACCTATCCAGGGACTGCCCTCGAAAAGTCACAGACGATGCCGTGGTTTGCTGCAACTGTGGTGAGTCACATCCCGCAAACTACGCAGGATGCACAGCTTATCTATCTTACGCCGAGAGGGTGAGTGTAAAAAACCAGCGAGCAAGCGTGCGTCAACCCCAACAGCCACGACAACCTACATACCAACCAAACAACCACAACTACCCCTCATTACTACAACCGACTCAACAATTCACCCACTTTACTCAAAACAATACCCCCCAGACCCAACAACAGACATTTAACCAAAACTTACATCAACAAGACCCCCAACAAAACCCCGGCGACCTCAAAACCCTTTTTTCTGAACTAAAAGACTTACAACAAACCATTAATATCAGCCAAATGATTCAAATTATACGAGAAATCAAACAAAAACTCGCCGGGGTCACTGACACCCTAGACAAAATCAGAATATTAGCAGATATAGCGAACAAATACGACAATGTATAGACACGACCAAGCAAAATTAAAAATCATAACATGGAACGCAAACGGACTGACACACAAACAAAACGAACTCCACCTACTCATTGACAAACTTGAACCCGACATCGTACTAATACAGAAGACGAAACTTAACAAACGGACTACAGCAAAAATACCCAACTACACCATCTACAATAACCCAAAAACAACCCAAGGCGGACCACTTACATACGCAAAAAACACCATTGACCTCACAATAATTGACATACCACCCACACAAGCTGAGACGCAAATTTTCCAGACAAACGATCTTACAATCGTAAATTACTACCTTTCTCCTACAAAATAACATGACTTTCCAAAACTCGACGAAATTTTACAAAACTCCGGCAAATTCATTATTGCCGGAGACTTCAATTCAATTCACCCGACATGGAACAATAACCGACAAACACCCAATGGAAACGAGCTACACGACTATTTACAAACAAGTGACGCCCTCCTCTCCTTTCCAACAAATGACCACACCCACTATCCTTACACTCCCCACCAAAGACCGACAACGATCGACCTAGTACTCACAAAGAACCTAAACGTGCAGCACATTCGCACCTTAAACAAACTCAGCTCCGATCACCTACCCGTCCTCATAGAAATCACATCCTTAAATATTCAAATAAACCCTCCACACAGCATAAAAATTACCAACTGGAAAAAACTCACAAAACAACTTCATGAGCTACCCATAAACACAAACATCCACACAAATGAAGACATCGACAGCGCAATAGCCACACTTACAGATCAAATTACAAAAGAATACAACGACAACACAAAAGAACAAAAACCACCTAAACACAAACTCATATTACCACCTGAACTACTCTTAAAAATTAAAAACAAAAACAAATTAAGAAAAATTTACCAAGCACACAACTACCCAAACTTAAAAATTCAAATAAACAAAATCACACAAGACATCACAAAAGCTATCAGCAAAATGAAAAATGAAAAATGGGTAAAAGCACTTTCGGACATCACACCACAAAATTTAAAACGACTCTGGACAATTACAAAAGCACTTAAAAACAAATCACAAGACAAACAAATGCCAGCAATTCAAACCGCCACATGACTCAAAATTACAAACACCGACAAAGCAAACGCAATAGCTGATGCATACTTACTACACCACAATTTAACATTAAATCAAAACGATCCAGAAACAATTACACAGGTACAAAAAACAATTTCCAATTTCCAACAATCCACCCACCCCACCCCTCCTGAAGACCTCACATCTCCTCGAGAAATCCGACAAATCATTAGAAAACTAAAAAATAAAGCCCCCGGAAACGACCAAATCAGAGCTTCACTCATCAAAAAATTCCCTAAGAAAACCATAGTCCAAATCTATTACATCCTAAATTCCTGCTTAAAAAACCAATACTTCCCATCCTGCTGGAAAATGCCACCGTCATACCCATCCTAAAACCCGGAAAACCTAAACAACTTCCCACCAGCTATCGTCCAATCAGCCTCCTACCCGTCCTCTCCAAAATCCTGGAAAAATTAATCCTGCACCGACTACAGCTGCACGACGACGAACACAACACAATACGCCCGGAGCAATTCGGCTTTAGACCAAGACATGACACTGTACTTCAACTTGCAACCCTAACTGACAAAATCACCAAAAATTTCAACCAAAATAAGACAACCTCATTAGTAACACTCGACATTGAAAAAGCATTTGACACCATTTGGCACGACGGACTCATACATAAAATGATTACCACAAACCATCCTAAACACCTAATAAAAATAATAGACAATTACCTACGACATAGAACCTACCAAGTTAAAATCAAAAACTGCCTATCCGATCCTCACCCCATCCCAGCAGGCGCACCCCAAGGATCCATTTTAGCTCCCCTTCTATTTACTTATTACATAAACGACCTGCCTACTCATCCGGACACGACAATCTCACTCTACGCCGACGATACTTCCTTAATTGTCACTTCTTATCAAAAAAACAAATCCATTGAATACCTACAACGACGACTTGACATTTTACAACCATACTATTTCAAATGGAAAATTAAACTTAACGAGACAAAGACGACCCTTACTATATTCACCCACAAAATTAAAGACAAACACACAAGACAACTTAAAATTAACAACACGGACATCGCAAATACTGACCAAGTTAAATACCTAGGAGTGACACTCGACAAGACATTGACTTACCGACCACACCTACAAAACGCAGCCGCTCGGGGTACTAAAGCGCTTCACGCTTTATACCCCATATTGACATACAAAAACGGACTCGACCCGAAATTACGCAAACAACTTTACCTCACCATGATTCGACCAATTATGACTTACGCATCCCCGATATGGAGCAGCGCCTCCAAGACAAACATCAACAAAATCCAGGTCGTGCAGAACAAATGTCTCCGTGTTATCACGGGCTTACCCAGAGACACGGAGAAATATGAGCTGCACGTTCTGGCCGACATACGTACCCTCCCCAACAAAATACATCATGACGCTATAAAATTTTTCACAGAGACAGTACAAAAAAACGACAAGACTTCACATATAGCAAAACTGACAAATTCAACCATGCCCTTCAGGCGGACTTTCAAACTATTACATAATATCTTACTTTAAATAAATTCAAATCAAAAATTCACAACTAAAAAAACTCCTACTTTTAATGCAATAAATGCAAAAACCATGCTCGCTGGGTTTTTACACTCATTTTCCCGGCAACAAATAATAAAGTGAAACAAAAGTGCAAGATAAACGAACAATCAGAGAACACCTCGATAAACAAACGTAGGCGCGAGGAAAAAATAAAATATATTGTAAAATTATAAATATATGATAATTAATTGTAATTTGTATAAAAACCAGAAATAAAGAGTAATTTTATCTTATCTTATCTTAAATTAAAATCCGAAGAGTAGAGTCGCGATTCTACCTTCATACGACACGGTTAGTTAGCTCTTAAATTGATTCATCAAGCATTAGCAACGCCAGCGAATACGAGAGTAGATATCCAAGCGCAGTACCGCGCTAATAAGCTCGCCATTAGTGAAATTAATTCACAAAATATTAACACTCAAGACTATTATGAAAACGACGATTCCGAAAACGAATATTATTCAGACGACCCGACCTTCAGAGCACGACTTGCTAAAATAGCACTGAGTTCATCGAAATCCCCAGCGCCTAAGCGCAAAAAAAGATCCCCAAGTACGGTCACTACCGACCTCCCCAAAGTGATCACTTTCAAAATACCCACAACACCATGACGACCTCAAAGCCAAATACATCCACACCAGAAAGTATGCAAACCGATGTGGAGCATCAAACTCCACTCCCGATATTCAACAGCTTCGGGGTGCTCATGAACGCCCCCCAGCAAATATCCAGAACAACACCACCACCTAGATATCAGCAACCTGCCCAAAACAGCCAAACCCAGGGATGGACCACCGTTGGGAGGTCAAATGCCCCAAAAAATTCAAATTCAACCCCTCGATCAGCCAAACCAATACCGATAATCCTAACCAAACCCATCGGACGGATCCAAACCTACATCGACGCCATCACTCCCTCAGCCAAAGGACCGATCCAGATCAAACACGTCCGCGGACAGACCTGGGTCTATACTGAGACCAATGACGACCATCGTGCAGTAAAAACTAAAATTTTCTCTGACAAAACTTTAGAAGGATTTACCTACCAGCTCAAGGAAGACAAGTCTATCAAAATGGTAATGAAAGGATCACCATATTTGGAGGAAGACTACATCATTGACCACATTAAAGCCGACCACAACATTGTACCAACCGCCGCCACGCAACTGAAAAACAAATATGGAGAAACCACCGGCGCCTTCCTCATCACCTTCCCCCCAGCTACCACCCAAGGAGATATCAAGAAAATCAGAACAATCGGCCACGTCATCGTCCACTTCGAGGAGTACTCCCGGAGGAACACCCGCACCCAATGCTATCGGTGCCAAAACTTCGGTCATGGCAGCTCCAACTGCCACATGCTGCCAAGGTGCATTAAATGCGCACAACAACATCTATCCAGGGACTGCCCTCGAAAAGTCACAGACGATGCCGTGGTTTGCTGCAACTGCGGTGAGCCTCATCCCGCAAACTACGCAGGATGCACAGCTTATTTATCTTACGCCGAGAGGGTGAGTATAAAAAACCAGCGAGCAAGCGCGCGTCAACCCCAACAGCCACGACAACCTACATACCAACCAAACGACCACAACTACCCCTCATTACCACAACCGACTCAACAATTCACCCACTTCACCCAAAACAATACCCCCCCAGACCCAACAACAGACATTTAACCAAAACTTACATCAACAAGACCCCCAACAAAACCCCGGCGACCTCAAAACCCTTTTTTCTGAACTAAAAGACTTACAACAAACCATTAATATCAGCCAAATGATTCAAATTATACGAGAAATCAAACAAAAACTCGCCGGGGTCACTGACACCCTAGACAAAATCAGAATATTAGCAGACATAGCGAACAAATACGACAATGTATAGACACGACCAAACAAAATTAAAAATCATTACATGGAACGCAAACGGACTGACACACAAACAAAACGAACTCCACGTACTCATCGACAAACTTGAACCCGACATCGTACTAATACAGGAGACGAAAATGAACAAACGGACTTCAGCAAAAATACCCAACTACACCATCTACAATAACCCAAAGACAACCCAAGGCGGACTACTTACATACGCAAAAAACACCATCGACCTCACAATAATCGACATACCTCCCACGCAAGCTGAGACGCAAATTTTCCAGACAAACGACCTGACAATCGTAAATTACTACCTTTCTCCTACAAAAAAACATGACTTTCCAAAACTTTACGAAATTTTGCAAAACTCCGGCAAAGTCATCATTGCCGGAGACTTCAATTCAATTCACCCGACATGGAACAATAACCGACAAACAACCAATGGAAACGAGCTACACGACTATTTACAAACAAGTGACGCCCTCCTCTCCTTTCCAACAAATGACCACACCCACTATCCCTACACTCCCCACCAAAGACCGACCACGATCGACCTAGTACTCACAAAGAACCTAAACGTGCAGCACATACGCACCTTAAACAAACTCAGCTCCGATCACCTACCCGTCCGCACAGAAATCACATCCTTAAATATCCAAATAAACCCTCCACACAGCATAAAAATCACCGACTGGAAAAAACTCACAAAACAACTTCATGAGCTACCCATAAACACAAACATCCACACAAATGAAGACATCGACAGCGCAATAGCCACACTTACAGATCAAATTACAAAAGAATACAACGACAACACAAAAGAACAAAAACCACCTAAACACAAACTCATATTACCACCTGAACTACTCTTAAAAATTAAAAACAAAAACAAATTAAGAAAAATTTACCAAGCACACAACTACCCAAACTTAAAAATTCAAATAAACAAAATCACACAAGACATCACAAAAGCTATCAGCAAAATCAAAAATGAAAAATGGGTAAAAGCACTTTCGGACATCACACCACAAAATTTAAAACGACTCTGGACAATTACAAAAGCACTCAAAATCAAATCACAAGACAAACAAATGCCAGCAATTCAAACCGCCACATGACTCAAAATTACAAACACCGACAAAGCAAACGCAATAGCCGATGCATATTTACTACACCACAATTTAACATTAAATCAAAACGATCCAGAAACAATTACACAGGTACAAAAAACAATTTCCAATTTCCAACAATCCACCCACCCCACCCCTCCTGAAGACCTCACATCTCCTCGAGAAATCCGACAAATCATCAGAAAACTAAAAAATAAAGCCCCCGGAAACGATCACATCAGAGCTTCACTCATCAAAAAATTCCCTAAGAAAACTATAGTCCAAATTTATTACATCCTAAATTCCTGCTTAAAAAACCAATACTTCCCATCCTGCTGGAAAATCGCCACCGTCATACCCATCCTGAAACCCGGAAAACCTAAACAACTTCCCACCAGCTATCGTCCAATCAGCCTCCTACCCGTCCTCTCCAAAATCCTGGAAAAATTTATCCTGCACCGACTACAGCTGCACGACGACGAACACAACACAATACGCCCGGAGCAATTCGGCTTTAGACCAAGACATGACACAGTACTACAACTTGCAACCTTAACTGACAAAATCACAAAAAATTTCAATCAAAATAAGACAACCTCACTAGTAACACTCGACATTGAAAAAGCATTTGACACCATTTGGCACGACGGACTCATACATAAAATGATTACCACAAACCATCCTAAACACCTAATAAAAATAATAGACAATTACCTACGACACAGATCCTACCAAGTTAAAATCAAAAACTGCCTATCCGATCCTCACCCCATCCCAGCAGGCGCACCCCAAGGATCCATTTTAGCTCCCCTTCTATTTACTTATTACATAAACGACCTGCCTACCCATCCGGACACGACAATTTCACTCTACCCCGACGACACTGCCTTAATTGCCACCTCCTATCAAAAAAACAAATCCATCGAATACCTACAACGACATCTTGACCTTCTACAACCATACTACTTCAAATGGAAAATTAAACTTAACGAGACAAAGACGACCCTTACTATATTCACCCACAAAATTAAAGACAAACATACAAGACAACTTAAAATTAACAACACGGACATCGCAAATACTGACCAAGTTAAATACCTAGGAGTGACACTCGACAAGACATTGACATACCGACCACACCTACAAAACGCAGCCGCTCGGGGTACTAAAGCGCTTCACGCTTTATACCCCATATTGAAATACAAAAATGGACTCGACCCGAAATTACGCAAACAACTTTACCTCACTATGATCCGACCAATTATGACTTACGCATCCCCGATATGGAGCAGCGCCTCCAAGACAAACATCAACAAAATCCAGGTCGTGCAGAACAAATGTTTCCGTGATATCACGGGCTTACCCAGAGACACGGAGAAATATGAGCTGCACGAGCTGGCCGACGTACGTACCCTCCCCAACAAAATACATCATGACGCTGTAAAATTTTTCACAGAGACAGTACAAAAAAACGACAAGACATCACATATAGCAAAACTGACCAACTCAACCATGCCCTTCAGGCGGACTTTCAAATTACTACATAACATACTACTTTAGATAAAAATCAAAATCATAAATTCATACCTTAAACCCACATATCTTACTTTGCAAAAAATGCAAAAGCCATGCTCGCTGGGTTTTTATACTCATTTTCCCGGAAACAAAAAACAGTGAAACAAAAAGTGCAAGATAAAAAAAAACAATCAGAGAACACCTCGATTAACGACAGAAGGCGCGAGGAAGAAAACACATTGTACATAAATTTACCTAATATGTGATAATTCTTTTGTAAATGTAAAAAAGCATAAATAAAGAGTTATTTTATCTTTATCTTATCTATCTTAAATTAAAAACACATATCCCACCCCTTCTGAAGACCTTACATCCCCATCCGAAATTAAACAAATCATCCATAAGTTAAAAAATAAAGCAGTCAGCAACGTTAACATCGGAGCATCCATAATCAAAAAATTTCCTAAAAAAATCTTACTACAAATTTACTACATTTTAAATGCCTGTCTCAAAATCCAATATTTTCCAAATTCCTGGAAACAAGCTACCGTTATCCCAATCTTAAAACCAGGAAAAACAAAATCCAACCCCTCCAGCTATCGTCCAATTAGTCTCCTCTCCACAGTGTATAGACACGACCAAACAAAATTAAAAATCATTACATGGAACGCAAACGGACTGACACACAATAGTCTCCATCATTTTAACACGACTACAAAACTTCACAAACGAGCACAACATCATCATCCCTGAACAATTTGGGTTCAGGTCCAAACATAGCACCGTGCTGCAGTTGACCGTACTAATACAAAAAGTTACAACAAATTTTAATATAAACAAAACCACGACAGTAATGACCCTCGACCTGGAAAAACGTTCGACACCATTTGGCATGACGGACTCATTTATAAATTAATCCTTACTGACATACCCCCCCACCTCATCAAAATCATCTCCAGTTACCTCACTGACAGATCCTTCAGAGTCAAAGTGCAAAATATCCTTTCTGACCCCCAATCCATCCCAGCCGGAGTCCCCCAGGGCTCCATCCTAGCACCGACGCTCTTCACCCACTATATAAACGATATTCCTAAACATGACAATACTGACATCTCACTTTATGCTGACGACACAGCTGTAATTGCTACCTCATTTAAAAAAAAATCAATTCATAATTTACCTGCAAAGACACGTTAACACGAGATCGCTAAAAGTTGATGAAATTGAGTTTATCAGTCGGAAATCATTAGTGATATTGAAAGTGCAATTAGTTGGATTCCACTTAACGTAATTTCGGGAGCATTTCACTAGCGATTAGTATTTCGCAAGATCGAGGTTTCGTGAGCGTTAACTGCTTTGGTAGGATTACACAACCGCTGTTGACGAGATTTAATTCGATTTGGATCGACTACTATTTGGTTTTTTTATGCTTACAATCTATCGCATACCATTTTGACATCGGGACCGTATTTTTGTTATTTGCTGGACCGATACAATTACGTTGTTTCAAATTAACACCGGGAAGCTCTTCGATCATCGTTCCTGATACCGTCGAGATCGTTTTTTGTGAGGTTAGATATCGAGCATGTGGTTTGACGTTTGGTAGACTACTCTAGAGTCCAGGGTCGTACTTACCCGTGGTGTACTTCGAGGGAAAGGGTGAGCGCCATACTTGATTTATTAGTAACTTCTTTTTTTGGCTGTTTGATTCGTCACAAAGCGTGTGACGATATTGCGCTTATTTTTAAGAGTTTGGGTAGTGTAGTAGAGGGGCTACGAAGATTAAATTTTTATCACCCTAACTTAATTTACCTGTTTGCCAGTAATCAAGGTTATTACCTTGATTGTACGATTTGTGTAGCCAAATAAGATCTGAATGGGCATCATTATTTTTTTATACAGCTGCGCCGGACTATTACTTTTTTTTATGATAAATAACTTTGTGCTCAATAACTTTGTGCTATCAATTTTGTCATTAAATTTGATTGTGTGCCTCTGTCTGAATTTTATTATTTTTATTCCCGGTATTAAGCGTTCCTACCGTACGCTGTGCTATTTGCACTTAAGATTTTTGCACTTTTCAGGGCGCACATCTTTTCATTGGCGACAAAAAGTGCATGGCGCATATTATTGAGATTTGTTGATCTATTAGTTTGAGGGATCGGGTATTCACTCCCAATCGCCTAACCCCCTCCCCCTAAATTACTCTACATGAGCTAGGCTTCGCAGCGTCGCCGTACAGGAGCAAGCAGTACAGGTAGGTGGAGCGATTTAATACGGCTGTGGTTTGCTACCGGAGGGTTTAGCAGTTGCAATTCCCACGCTCAAAAATCTAATTTACAATAGCGCCTACAACTTCTTCCGAATCACGACAAGACAAAATTCAACTACAGAGCACATAGCCCAACTGACAAAAAACACAGTACCATTCAAAATTAAGCACAAACTACTACAACAATCCATTCTATAAATTTTCAATGACATGACCTACTCTTCTTAAATTTATTTCTTTTCTTCTGTTCTTTCTTCTTTTACCCCCTGTAAATAATTCCCCACCCCCTGTAAATAATCCCCCCCCCCCATTATACTGCATGGCGCTGGGTTTTGCACTTTTTGCCCGGAACGACAACACTGTTACGCCGATGGTTTTCTAAACCCTAGTGACCGCGCAAATCGTCTGCGCACCGCGCATGGTCGGGGTAAGCTACGTTCGATTTTTACTTACTTTACTTCTGACGTCGAAGGAAGTAAGTCGCTCGCTATGAAGAAAATTAATGTTGAATGTAAAATTTAGATGGGTGAAAGTATTGTAGAAAGTTATGTTTCCTGGTGGAATTATCTAGAAAGTTACGTTTTCCTGGTGGAAATTCTGTTTTCGCGAAAGAGTGAATTTTTTGAAGAAAAATTGAGATCATTATGTAGTGACGCGCGCCAGGCGATTCTCGACTCTATTCAACGCGGGTAATGGTTACGGTGTTGCAATTCGCGCATGGAATGTGCTTGAATAACCCATGTTGCCGGTAATTCTAAGAAATTTGTTCAAGGAATATGACAGTGCGATTTGTTGTCGAGATATTCAAATTATTATTGTCGTTATTTTAAAGTGCAGAAATATTGAACTCTTATGGTTTATTAATACTGCGCGTTACGAACTTAGTAAAATTATGAAGTTTCATAGTTGGTTGTCGCTATGCCAAATTGTTGTCATTTGCTGTTATTGCGGTTAGTTTTGAACTTTCGAGTTAACAACGTTCCATTTTGGTGGTCATAATTGTGTTGCTGAGCCCTTCGGACTGATTGCTGTTGGTATGATCAATTGCACGCAGGATAGCTTCTGGTAATTGGAACTTCGAGGTGCCAGATGCCGACCTGATATTTATCCCTCCAGGACATCTGCATTGTTGGCTGGAATTTATAATAAAAAAAAAGGTATCGTTATATTTGTAAACCTTAGTTAGTACCTTCTTGGTGCGTTAGGCACGTCCAGTGACTTGTCAAGTCAACAAAGAAATTTATTGTCGTATTGTGTTTATGATATCAAAAACTGCAGAGTTTTTCAATAAACTCATGTTTGTTATTATTCGCTGATGCTCAACCGAATTGTTTCACCTTGTAAAAGGATTTTATGTCCTCCTTCAGTGGACAATTACGTCACCGTAATCTTGTTAGCTTAGTCAATAGGGGATCTTGCCGCCCCATTGACCCAGCTGTTTACACTTTTTAAGTGGTCCAGAGGACCTTCAATTATTCCGGTCCGGCTGGAGCCGTACCTGTAGACTTTGTTATGTCATGTGTACAACCTTAAAGTCGGTGTTGTAGTGATGTAGTCATCATTGTAATTATTTGTATTTACGGGCACTGTTGCCAATCATTTACCGTGTGTGTTGACTTATATTTAGGAAAGTAAGCATATGTTTGTTTAATTATGAGTTTGTGGATTTCACGTCAAAAGGGAGAAATTAAATGATCTATTATTTATGTGTGTTTTAATTGTGTTACCATCCCTGAGTAGACCACGCCCTAATATTAGAACCACTGAGCCAGCCGTCGGCAACAGAAAAGTTATAGGTAGGTACCATAGTAACACATGGTGCCTTGAACGTGGGGCAATTTACTACTTAAGGAAGGTGACACAATTAAAAATTTTCAGGTTCGGCAAATTTTGTAGGTGCGTCGTAGTTCCAATTATTTTCTTACTGTGTATTTTTATGTTACGGCGTCAGCAACAAAGTTTGAATCTCATCAAAATGGAACCAAAGCATTTAAGTAGTACGGAATTGCAGTTTGAATTAATTTGCCGCGAAATTATACCGCGAATAACAGAAGTGTCGAGGCGAGTTCAATTAGATATAGCTTTAAAGAATCCGAGCGTCAAAATGAGTTTACGTAATGTTGATTGGGATATCGAAGAAAAAGAAATAAATTTATCGTTAATTAGTATTGCTGAAATTTTAGACAGCAAAGGGCAAAATATCGAATTTGAAATACAAGATCAGTTGAGATCAAGGTTTTTGCACTTAGATAATCGTATCTCGTTACTTAAAATTATCGCGGAAAAAGATGATAAATCGCACATTGTTTCAATGCTTGAAGCGGAATTAAAAATTTTAGAAGGAGCGGCGCTCACGGCGTTTGACTCAAATCAAGGTATTAGTAGATCAATTAGCCCGGTAGCAAGTTTAAATGTTAATAAAGGAAACCGAAGTAAAATTCCTGTTTTTAAGTGGAATTTGAAATTCAACGGTCATGCAGACAAAGTCGGAATTTTAGAATTCCTGGAACAAGTTGAAGAATGTAAAGAATCGAGGGGTGTTTCAGATGATGAATTATTTGTCGGTGCAACAGAACTTATGTCAGGCAGTGCTATTACTTGGTTGCGTAATCAGAAAAATAAAGTAAAAAATTGGGCGGAATTAGTTAAAGCGCTTAAAAAAGAATTTTTGCCGCAAGATTTCGAATATCAATTGCATAAAGAAGTCCAGGACCGTATGCAAGGTTTAAATGAAAACGTCATGTCTTTTATAATGGTTATCGAATCCCTATATTTGAAAATTAATAAGAAAACCTCGGAAAAAATTATTGTCGATCAAATTGTTCGAAATTTGAATCCTTTTTTTTCAATGCATATTGCTTTGGACGACTACGCAGATCTAGAAAAATTAAAAGATCGTTGTAGGCGCGTCCAAGAGTTAAAATTAAAAAATGATAAATATACCCCAGTGGTTCGGCCGGTTAAACGTGCGTTCGCTATTAATAGTGACTCGAGGTCAATAGATAGTGGCACATTGTCAGATGGTTTGCATAGCGAACCAGAATTTTTTGTAGATAGCGTTTCCGGTGTTCGCGCTGCGTCGGTTAATCGTGACATTCCTGTTGACAGTGGCGGGTTACTGTGTTGGAATTGCAACGAAAGGGGTCACCGTTTCATAAATTGTGGAATGGCTAGAAATATTTTTTGTTATGGCTGTGGGACAAAAAATGTATATAAAAATCAATGTTCACGTTGTTCTTCAGCGGTTACGTCTGTTAATAATGTAAGTTCGGAAAACTCGAACGAGGTTGTGTCACCCCTTCGAAGCTGCGTTCGGAACAATGAGTCTGAGAGGTCAAAAGTTTCCCCGTGGAAGAGGCCGAGGCGCGTACGTTTCGTCTCCGACTCAAAGAAAAAATTAAAGAATTATTTTAGTAAAACCGAATGGGAAGATTGGTTGATAGCAGTTAAAAATTTTTATGCGTCTAAATCTGTTGCGCCTGTTATGACTAAGAAACCTTTTGATAATCGACCTCATTTGGAAATTTGTATACAAAAGCATAAATTTACCGCATTGTTGGATACAGGGGCAATGAGTTCTATATTAGGGGGAAAAGGGTTTGAAGTGTTGCGAAATGCTGGCGTGGGAAAAATATTGCCGTCTGAGGTTGGGGAAATTCAAGTAGCGAATGGGGCTAGTAGTCCAGTGACTGGTATTATCGCCTTAGAGATTCAGTTGGGGTGTACTGTGAAGACAGTGAAATTTCTTATTGTGCCAGATTTAGCTTATGAATTTTTGTTGGGTGCGGATTTTTGTAAAATATTTCAGTTGTCGCTACATTTTGATCAGTTTTCGTGGCATACCACTGCTCCGCGGGTTGCAGCCTCGGAAGGTATTGTCAATCAAGCATCTTTGACCTTAAGTCAACAAAAACAATTAGATGATGTTATTAAGAAATTTGCTACGTTATCTACTAAAGAATTGGGTCGAGTTAAAGGTGTGAGTCACACCATCGATACCGGAAATGCTCCTCCTGTTAAGACTCGCCAGTATCCGTTGAGTCCGGCGATGCAAGCCAAATTGAGGACGGAGATCTCTCAAATGTTAAAAGATCAAGTGATCCAACCGAGTAATTCTCCTTGGTGTAGTCCCTTGTTAATAATTAAGAAGCGGAATGGGGAGCTTCGTGTGTGTTTTGATGGCCGTTCTCTTAATAAGGTCACTCGTAAAGATGCTTACCCCCTTAAACGGCCCGATTGCATCTTGAATCGTGTTAGACAGGCCAAATTTTTGACGTCAATCGATCTGCGGAAAGCATTCTGGCAGATTCCGTTAGATGAAGCCTCTAGAGAGAAAACCGCTTTTGTGCCCCCAGGGCTTGGCCTTTTTGAATTTCTGGTTATGCCGTTTGGTGTTACAAACGCTCCCAAGACGTTACAACGTACCATGGAGAAGGTACTTGGTTCCATTTTACACCAAGGTGACGCGCATGTTTATCTTGATGACATGATTGTGGCTTCGTCCACGTTTGAAGACCACATTAGGACGCTCAATCTTATTTTTGAAAAATTAAATGCTGTAGGGTTTAGAATAAATATTGAAAAATGCGAATTTTGTCGTAGCTCGCTTAAGTTTCTAGGCTTCGTGGTTGATGATCAAGGGCTTCGTACCGATCCGGAGAAGGTGGAAGCTATAACTCGGTTTAGGACCCCGACTAATACGACGGAGGTGAAAAGATTAATTGGATTGATCAGTTACTATCGAATTTTCTTACCAAATTTATCGACAATATCGTCTCCGATTACCGCGTTAATAAAAAATAAAAAAAAGGGCCAGACTATAAGTTGGAATTCTGAAGCTGAAGCGGCGTTTTCAGAAATTAAAAAATTAATCACTGTTGCTCCGATCTTAATCAGTCCAAATTTTGATAAAAAGTTTTTCATTCAAACTGATGCCTCCTTAGTTGGAGTAGGTGCTGTTCTATTCCAAGAACAAGGTGGGCTTGAGCATCCTATCGCTTATGCGAGCAGAGCCTTGTCCAGCGCGGAAAAAAAATATGCCGCTACTGAGCGTGAATTAATTGCGATGATGTTTGCCATTGAAAAATTTAGAGGGTATATTGAAGGGACCGAATTTGTAGTAATTTCGGATTGTTCGGCTTTGCAATTTTTGACGCGTATTCAAAATCCTTCTGGGCGGTTGGCCAGGTGGGCTATGCAATTGGGTCAATATGAGTTTGAAGTACGGCATAGGCCGGGTAAATTAAATATTGTGCCGGATGTCCTTTCTCGCGATATCGCTTCGCTTAATATCGATAAATTAATTCCTGATGAATGGTATCGTGACATGTTAGATAAAATTCGTCGAGATCCGGACGGGTTCCCTCATTTCAAGTCGGTCGAGAACCGTCTGTACAAATTTTTGCCTTCTTCATTGCCGACAGTTTCTAATATTCCGGATTGGAAATTGGTGGTTCCGACCGCTAACAGGCCGGAAGTATTAAAGATGTGTCATGATGAAGCTACTGCCGGTCATTTTGGGGTTGCAAAAACCACTGCTCGTGTGGTTGAATTATATTATTGGCCGAAGTTGAAAAAAGATATTATTAATTATGTGAGTAATTGTCGTACGTGCGCGGCACACAAAAATTCGACTCAAGCTCGTCCCGGACTCATGGGTCAGTATAAAAAAGTATCGTTCCCGTTTCAATTAATTTCTGTTGATCTGTTAGGACCGTTACCTCGATCAAAAAAGGGTAATCAACACTTACTGGTAGTGACCGATTGGTTCACTAAATTTGTTTTGGTGCAGCCCTTAGCGAAAGCTACAGCTGCGGCGGTGGTGAAATTTATGGAGAACCAAGTTTTTCTTTTGTTCGGAGTTCCACAGATTATAATTTGCGATAATGGAGTTCAGTTTATTTCTAAAGAATTTAAAAAACTTACGGACGACTATCATGTTCAAGGGGTTTGGAAAAACGATAAATTTCATGCTCAAAATAATTTTACAGAAAGGGTAAATAAAACCTTAGTGGCTGCAATTTCTTCCTATGTTAATAAGGAGCATAAAACTTGGGATGAAAATATTTATAAAATTGCGCAAGCAATTAGGACCGCGAAACATGATGTTACCGAGTTTTCGCCAGCTTATCTTATGTTTGGGCGTTATGTGCCGATTGATGGTAGTTTTTTTGGTCCCTTTCCGGATGATAAGAACGTAGTTGAACTTGAAAAAAGAATCCGTTGGGATGCTGATCATGTAGAAATTTCCGATTTGTATCGCAAAGTTCGGGAAAATCTCAAACATTCGTATGATCTTACTAAAAAACGTTACGACTTGCGGAAGCGACCCTTGATGTTTCAAATAGGAGATAAGGTGTGGAAGAAAAATTATGTTTTGTCGGACGCTTCAAAAAATTTTGCCGCTAAATTAGCACCCAAGTACGTGTTATGTACTGTTTTGAAAAAGGTCGGAAATTTATCTTATGAGTTAGTTTCAGAAAAAGGAAAAAATGTAGGAATGTGGCACGTGAAGGATTTGAAGCCGTTCCGTGGCACTGTCCCTTCTGCGGATAATTAATTTTGTTGTAGATATTTATTTTAGCAAGCGCTAGTATTATAGTTAGTTATCGTGATTGAGTTTCTTTAAGTTTAAGTATTGCTTGTGCGTTAGGTTACGTTATCAGATGATAAGTCATCGAGCTACAGAAGTTCGAATTTTTTGTAAGCACAATTTGAAGTCGGCTAGTTGAGCCATCGTTGCTGCTATTGAATTTGTTATTGTCGTTTGGTCATTAGTGAAACCTTCCGGAATTGATGGGTCAATTTTGTAGTTTCAATTTTAGAAATCATGAATCTTTTGTTGAAACGACTTTATTTCTCAGTTAGGACGTTAGGAATCAGTGTTAAAATTTTGAATTTTGTCGAAATTAATTCAGGTAGTTGAGATTGTGAAATTAGTAGTTATTATGAGAAATTCTTAAAGCCGGCTCTGTATCGTAGACCTTGTGCATTTTATTGCTCGTCTTATCTTGCATTCCAAGATAAGCACGACGTGTTATGTAGGTCAATACCCTAGGTTATGTAGTAGTAATTTGTTGACCTGAACTTGGTCGATCTTTAATGGAATTTTATTATTTAGATTAATGCAGAATTTAGTTTGCGTATATTGAGAATTTTGTTAAATGCTTAGCATTTAGTTTTTGAATTTAGTTCAATTTAGTTTTGCGATTTGGCAAAAATTGTTAGGAGGTTTAACGTTCCGATTTTGAATTTAGTTCAATTTAGTTTTGCGATTTTGCAAAAATTGTTAGGAGGTCTACGTGTTGTTTTGGAATTCAGTTCCATTTAGTTGCAACTTTCGAGATTGTTGTTCGAAAACTCCGCATGTGCAACACTCATTCTAAATTTGTTGTAACTCCAGTGGCGTATCGTTCGCCGGGCAGTTTTCGAGTTACCTTTCATCACGTCACATTTTAATTGGTTAAGTGATAGTGAAAATTTATTCTTATTTAATTATCTTCTATAATCTTTAGCTTAGGTGTATATTTGATCCATTATCCGTTTTGCGACATGCTTAGAGGCATTGTGTCGAACTGGCTGTTGATTGACTCGGATATCAATAGACCCGGCTCTCTGTTCTCCTGGTATTTTTGCATATCGGAAATCCTTCTTGTTCACAGTAACGAACCCTCCGTGCATCTCTTAGCCCTCTCGTCCCTGCATTATCCGAAGACCGTTCTGTTTCGGTTGTTTTCGCAATTGATTGTTCCCTTGACAATGCATCTGCCCTCCTTCTTCTCTCCTTGTACGCTTTCTGCCGTTTTGTTTCGTTACTGGCCCTCCCCGGCTTGTAAATATGATTGGCCTTCCATTCTGAATCTTTCTTGTTTTCTGTCGGAATGTTCTTGATAAAAATAAGTGGCGTCCAACAAATTTTTGGCTTTTAGCCTGTTTTTAGTTTTAATACGCATAGTAGGTTGGGTAGAGTTGGGTAAGTCCATCAGTGGAAATTTTGTCCAGCCTCATGCTTAGGTTAGCTTAGCTTATATTAGAATTGGTTTCTCCCTTTAGAGTAGTAGTGTTCAGCGAATTCTTTCGCTGCCACATTTTTTATTGTTATTGCTGTCCTTCTTCTGTCATTTTGTTCCATCATAGCGCAAGCTTTGATCGAATTCAGCCTCCTCTGCAATTTGGTGGTTGCTAGGTGTGCTTTAGTCCCGGTGGCTCTTTTTAAGGAGTACACTTTTTAGTAATGGTTAGGTTGGTCCCGCTGTTCTTTGAAGCTTTCCAAAGAATTTAGGCTTCCATTACGCTACTAGGTCAGTCCAGTGCGGACGCTTGGTATTAGAGTGGGTAATTTGATCGGTCTGGATCCTGGGTTCCCCAGAGACGCGTTTCGCCGCCTCCTCGCCCGGTACGCACCAACGTATTGGATTTTCTGGCGAAGAATTAGATTTTCCGTGTAGTAGCTGTAGGCTATGTTAGTTTTGAGTTTTTGTCTTTAGAGTGGTTTAACCCATTTTTTTTAAAGTTTTTTGTTGACGATCCCCCGTGTGTTACGCCGATGGTTTTCTAAACCCTAGTGACCGCGCAAATCGTCTGCGCACCGCGCATGGTCGGGGTAAGCTACGTTCGATTTTTACTTACTTTACTTCTGACGTCGAAGGAAGTAAGTCGCTCGCTATGAAGAAAATTAATGTTGAATGTAAAATTTAGATGGGTGAAAGTATTGTAGAAAGTTATGTTTCCTGGTGGAATTATCTAGAAAGTTACGTTTTCCTGGTGGAAATTCTGTTTTCGCGAAAGAGTGAATTTTTTGAAGAAAAATTGAGATCATTATGTAGTGACGCGCGCCAGGCGATTCTCGACTCTATTCAACGCGGGTAATGGTTACGGTGTTGCAATTCGCGCATGGAATGTGCTTGAATAACCCATGTTGCCGGTAATTCTAAGAAATTTGTTCAAGGAATATGACAGTGCGATTTGTTGTCGAGATATTCAAATTATTATTGTCGTTATTTTAAAGTGCAGAAATATTGAACTCTTATGGTTTATTAATACTGCGCGTTACGAACTTAGTAAAATTATGAAGTTTCATAGTTGGTTGTCGCTATGCCAAATTGTTGTCATTTGCTGTTATTGCGGTTAGTTTTGAACTTTCGAGTTAACAACGTTCCATTTTGGTGGTCATAATTGTGTTGCTGAGCCCTTCGGACTGATTGCTGTTGGTATGATCAATTGCACGCAGGATAGCTTCTGGTAATTGGAACTTCGAGGTGCCAGATGCCGACCTGATATTTATCCCTCCAGGACATCTGCATTGTTGGCTGGAATTTATAATAAAAAAAAAGGTATCGTTATATTTGTAAACCTTAGTTAGTACCTTCTTGGTGCGTTAGGCACGTCCAGTGACTTGTCAAGTCAACAAAGAAATTTATTGTCGTATTGTGTTTATGATATCAAAAACTGCAGAGTTTTTCAATAAACTCATGTTTGTTATTATTCGCTGATGCTCAACCGAATTGTTTCACCTTGTAAAAGGATTTTATGTCCTCCTTCAGTGGACAATTACGTCACCGTAATCTTGTTAGCTTAGTCAATAGGGGATCTTGCCGCCCCATTGACCCAGCTGTTTACACTTTTTAAGTGGTCCAGAGGACCTTCAATTATTCCGGTCCGGCTGGAGCCGTACCTGTAGACTTTGTTATGTCATGTGTACAACCTTAAAGTCGGTGTTGTAGTGATGTAGTCATCATTGTAATTATTTGTATTTACGGGCACTGTTGCCAATCATTTACCGTGTGTGTTGACTTATATTTAGGAAAGTAAGCATATGTTTGTTTAATTATGAGTTTGTGGATTTCACGTCAAAAGGGAGAAATTAAATGATCTATTATTTATGTGTGTTTTAATTGTGTTACCATCCCTGAGTAGACCACGCCCTAATATTAGAACCACTGAGCCAGCCGTCGGCAACAGAAAAGTTATAGGTAGGTACCATAGTAACAACACACTACCAGAGAATTCATGCAAACAACATTCATAACTATCCGATAAATGGAAATAGGAGCCGATAAGAATGTACATATAGTTACGTCATCGTAACCAGCTCTTATCACAACGGTCGATGCACTACGATCGACCCTTATCTTAATGTGCATTAATATTAACTTAGGTTATTTAGATTATTATTGTAACAACTAACATAAGACAAATAATGTAATTAGTCGATGAACTGCAATCATCCCTTATCTGAATACGATAATAATTAAGGAATGATCGTAGGTCAATCACAAAAGTCAGTATTCTCTTAAGTGTCAACTGTAGAAGTCCTCAATTGTTGTTTTAATATAAATAAAATAGTTTTTAAAAATAAAGTTTTACTTTATTTAAACATATTTATATATAATTTTCTGTAAATGTGATAATTTTATAGAATGTAATTAATTAAAACAAATATAGAGTATTTTTATGTTAAAAAAAAAATTAAAAACACAGTCAGTTCTGTGACTGAGTGCTCACCTTAGAGTGCAGACCTATTTTCTTACGCTACGACTTTTCGATTTCTTCTGTTCTTTTCAGAATTCTAGAATCAACTAACATCATTGCGAGCGACGAGGAAACATATCAAACCTCCGGACCCAGGTCCAACAACTACAAGTGACTAAAAGTAATGAAAATACCAATATTGGTACTGAGTACACAAATGAGTTATTTCAGACGCGATTAGCCGCGCGAGCTAATAGTTTGCGTAAAAGACCGCGTTTCTCGCCGGTTACTAAACCCACTCCCCCTATTTTAAATGACGTCAATATGGAAACGCAAGTAAACCCGAACATACCAACCTTTAACTCATTTGGCATCCTCTTGAATGCCCCAGAGAGAATCCAGCCAATAACTTCAAAAACCAGTGATGGATGAACTACCGTCCAAAGAACACCAATCCACAAGTGGGCACAAAAAGATGTCAGACCTAAAACCACGAGACCGCCACCGATTATATTAACAGCACCAATTGGGCAGACGCATGCCTTCACGGCAAAGCTCAACCCCGTCGCAAAAAGAAAAATTATGATCCAGTACGTCCGCGGACAAACTTGGATTCATACCGAGACTTCTGAGACAAAAGACTGCCTTTTACTAAGGCTGTAAAAAACCAAGTTTTTGCAGATACTAACGTTAGAGGATACAGTTATCAACTTAAAGCAGAAAAACTCACTAACCTGGTACTAAAGGGTTCACCATAATTATGCTACCAAAACCGAGGTAGCAACGCAATTCCAAGTTGAGCATAGCATCAACCCCGCAAAAATAACCCAAATGAAAAATAAATTTGGGGATTTAACAGGATCATTCTTAGTGCCCTTCAACCCGGACACCCCACTTCAAGCCATCAAAAAAATAAGAAGCCTTGGACAAGTGATGGTTCATTTCGAGGACTACAGCCGCCGTAACACCAGAACACAATGCTACAAATGTCAAAGCTTTGGACATGGGTCCAACAACTGCTTCATGCAACCTAGGTGCGTGAAGTGCTTGGACAAGCACCTTACAGCAGACTGCCCGAGGACCACTCAAGATGACAACGTAAAATGCTGCAACTGCGGAAACTCCCACCCAGCGAATTACCAACAATGCCCAGCCTACCTCTCCTATGTGGACAGGGTAAGTAGCAGAATCCAGCGCCAGTACCCTAAGCAACCTCAGCTTTCAGCATCAATAAATAATTTCAATCAATTCGGACCTAATCAAACCCCCCAATTTAATAATTCAAATTTCCCGCAACTCCCCAACCTACTCAATCGCTGAGCAATTTTAGCACCCCAATACAACAACAAACTTACGCACAAAATTTGACCCAACCAACCCCACAGACAACACTGACTAATAACACCAGCCCCGCCTATCTCACCTCTTTATTTAAGGAAATAAAAGATCTGCAAAATTAAAAAATTAATATTCCACAATTACTTCGACTTGTTAGAGTCATGAAAATCAGATTAGCCGGGGTGACTGACACCTTTGAAAAACTACGAATTTTATCAGAAATTGCCGACGAATTTAATGTTCAATAAAACGACTGACCGACTTACAATCATGTCATGGAACGCTAACGGACTTAGACATAAAACCAACGAACTACAAATCCTTATCCTACAAAACAATCCTGACGTAGTCCTTATCCAAGAAACCTGACTAAACAAGACTAAACCCCCAAACATCCCCAACTACGTGACAACCTACCACCGACATTCGATTGACCTGACCAAGCTGGAAATAATAGACACGGACGCAGAAACCCAGGTGTTACAAACAAACGACCTCACCATCATTAATGGTGACCTTTCCCCTAGTAAAACCCACGACCAAGAAAAACTTGACGAACTCATACTATTGTCCGGCAAAGTTGTAATAGAGGGTGACATGAATTCAAAGCATGCCACCTGGGATAGCAACTTGCCGAACAGAGCGGGCACGGACCTACATGACTACGCTACCCGATCCAACGTACAAATTTCCTTCCCAACCAATAACCACACCCATCATAGCCACTGATGGTCTATACAATCGACGACATTGACAACGACATAACAGATTTAAGTACCAAAATCACACAAATTTTTAATGAAAATACTATCGACACCCCACAACCCACACGTAAAATCATACTACCACAAACACTCCTTCAGAAAATCAAAAATAAAAACAAACTACGCAAAATTTTTCAGAAACACAAATATACTGCACTCAAAACAAAAATTAATAAATTAACCACCGACATCAACAAAGAAATCAACATAATTAAAAATCAAAATTGGAAAACAACACTTAAAAACATTACAAACAAAAACAACAAATTTTCGATACCTGCACTACACACCGAGCAAGGCATTAAAATCAGCAGCAAGGACAAAGGCCTCACCTCTCCTACTGAAATCCGTAATATCATAAGAAAATTAAAAAACAAAGCTGCCGGTAACGACAGCATTGGAGCCACGTTAATTAAAAAATTCCCCAGAAAAGTCATTGTCCAAATTTTCTACATCCTCAACGCTGGCCTTAAAACACAATACTTCCCCAACTACTGGAAAAAGGCAATCGTCATCCCCATCCTAAAACCAGGGAAACCGAACACCCTTCCCGCAAGTTATCGACCGATAAGCTTGCTCCCAACCCTATCCAAAATCCTCGAAAAAATAATCCTAATCCGACTCCAAGAACATACAAACACACACAACACCATCATCCCTGAACAATTTGGGTTCAGGGCAAAACATAGTACCGTGCTGCAATTAGCCTTGCTCACAGACAAAATCACATCAAATTTTAACATAAACAGAAACACAGCAGTTATGACTCTAGACTTAGAAAAGGCATTTGACACCATGTGGCATGACGGCCTTTTACAAAAACTCATAACAACAAATTTTCCACCTTGACAAAAATTCAGGGCTCCATACTTGCCCCGACACTTTTTACTTACTTTATCAACGACCTACCACGAAATCCTGACACGACAATTTCTCTTTATGCCGACGATACCGCTGTCATAGCAACCTCCCGATGAAAAAATCTTGCAGTCAAATACCTACAACGACACTCAGACGACCTACTCATTTATTTCAAAACCTGGAAACTAAAAATCAACGAAGACAAGACCACTCTGACTACCTTTGCCCACCGACTCGACAAACTGACCACGCCACTCAGGCTCAACAACACCACCATTCTTCCAACCAATACAGTTAAATACCTCGGACTCACGCTTGACACCCGACTGACGTACAGGACAGACCTTCAAATTACAGCCAAAAAAGCGAACTCTGCGCTTCACGCATTGTACCCGCTCATCAATTGCAAAAACAAATTTGACATTAACTTACGGACAAGACTGTACAAAATGATGATCAGACCAATAATAACTTATGCATCGCCAATTTGGAGTAACTCTACCATCCAGCTGGTACAAATTATCCAAAATAAAGCGCTCCGCATTATTACCGGGGCGCCCAGAGCTACTCCAATTTGGCCGTTGCATGAGTTAGCCAACATCCCGACGCTACAAAACCACATCTACAATTCAGCCAACAACTTTTTCAACTTAGACAATACCCGACAACGAAAAACATCGCCCGACAAACACCAAGAATAAAAGGCAAACACAAATTACTTCACCAAACATTACTATGGCCATATTGACAAACATGACTAAAATTACGCAGCTTTTTTTAAAATTACCCCGTTTATTACGCACTTATCTAACGCATCACGCACTTACCTAACTTCGTTTTGTTTATTTTTGCATTAAATTTTATTTTACCCTTTATCGTTCTTTTGTTTTATTTTGTGTTACCCTTGCCTCCCCCCTTCTTCTTTACATAACATACATGGCGCTGGGTTTTCTACTCGTTTTGCCCAACAAGAGTCCAACAAGGAAAAAGAAACCGACCTACAAAACCAACATCTACTTTCCAATAAATGTAGCCACAGGAGCGGAAAAGAATTTAACATGTACATTTATTTTTGTAGTTGTGATAAACTCCTTAAATTGTAAATAGATAAAGAAAATAAAGAGTATTTTATTATTATTATTATTAAATTAAAAACAGTCAGTCAGAGTAGGCGTCACCTATCAGATTGACATCTAATTAATTTTCAGTGCTACAAATTGCAAAATAGTTGACAGATACGGACGCACCTTCGTTCTTATTAGAACTATTACGATTTGCGCTTCCCACCTGCAGCTGTTAAAACCATTTTCCTTACGAAACAACAATGTCAACAATTTGTGTGTCAAGGTCTAGGTAGCCACATCACCGCCGACTGCACCAGGAAGTCAACAGACAACGAAGTCCGCTGTTGTAACTGCGGAGAAGCTCACCCCAACTACAGCTTGTGCAAAGCCTACCTATCATATGCAGAAAGCGTAAGCATTACAGCCCAGCGCCACAGCCTTACAAATCAAAATAGGCAATCAGTCTTCAACAACCCGAACTATAATAATAACAAAAATAATTTTAACCCGAACAACAACCCCTTAAACAGTAATTTTTCAAATGCAAATCTCGCAACCAATGCAACTAGCGTCAATTTCTCTGCTACATCAGCTAATTTCCCCGCACTACCGACCCCCACTCAGACGTACAAACATTTTACGCCCCCAACCAATCAAGACACCTACTTTCACAAAGCATGACTCAAACCAACACCGACGACAATAACGCGACAAACACCTCTGACCACTCTATTCAAAGAGCTTAAAGATCTCCAATCAACCATTAATGATTCAAATAATCCGAGAAATCAAAGTCAGGTTAGCCGGGGTCACCGACATGATGGAGAAAATACATATTCTTGCCGACATCTCAACAAAATACAATGTAGATAAGGGAATATTGGGGATAATGGAACGCCGGAAATAAAAAAACAAATAAACTGTTTGTCGACGTTTCGGTCTATTTATTAGACCATCTTCAGGACTACAAAAGAAGATACATGTAAGTCTCAACGGTTAATACAAATTTATCACACACTCACCTCACAGTTAAAGGTGGAGGTTGTCTTTAGCGTAATGATGTAAATATTATCGGAGGGGAGATACAACAGGCGCTCTGTCAAGCGACACATCAACCAGGTCAATATTAGTGTACAAATCAGAATTTTAAAAAAGTAAAACATGTAAATTAAAATTTCAACACGAAAGTTTTCAATATAACACACAAATAATGTCAAAAGATAACAAATTTGTCGAAAATATAAAATGTAAAAATATCACACCTGACAAATTTCACGAAGATATAAAATACAAAATTTCTAATATATGATGTGACTGAAGTCACGGTCAAAAATAGCAGTATTCCCTCCAATAGAGCAATAGGATAAAAACATGTTAAGACAATAGTGAGTGTATGAGAGTGTGAGACCGCAAACCAACTCAAAAATGACAAAATATACAAAGTTAGTACAAAATAACAGGTAATCTTGAAAATGAATCTTGAAATGAACCTGCGAATGAAGTACTCAACAACCTCGCTATCTACAACTCCTATGACAGGTTACTTGAGTTCACATACGAACTAGAAACTAACCACTCGATTCCATTTCTGGACCTTTTGGTAACCAGACACACCAATGGCAACCTCAGGACGGACATCTACCACAAGCCTTGTTCCACCGACCGACTTTTGAATTTCAACTCGGTACACCCCCTACAGCAAAAAATGAAAGTGCGGTTTCGGCCTCGAAGAACAGAATTATTTCATGTGTACCTCAACAACATATTGGCATGAAACTACACGAATTGAAGGTACAACTACTGAAGAATGGTTTTCCGGGAAAACTTATCGACAGTGCCCTATTCAAAAAGAGAACAAAAAGGGTGGTTTTGGACTCACAGTTGGAGGATTCCTCCAAAATTTATTTGGAGGATTAACTAAATAACTACAAATTAATTACAGCCGACACTCCCCCCCACTTGACTAAAATCATAGCACATTTCTTACAAGATCGCTTCTTCAGAGTTAAAGTAAACGACGTCCTTTCCGATCCGCATCCCATCCCTGCTGGAGTCCCTCAAGGCTCCCTCTATCCTTGCCCCCACCTTATTCAATCTTTACATCAATGACATTCCTAAAAATAAAAATACTGAAATTAAACTTTATGCTGACGATACAGCTGTTATGGCCACCTCCTACAAAAAAAATCAATCGCTAATATACCTACAAAGATACCTTGAACCCATATGCAAATTTTTCGCCGACTGGAAACTCAAACTTAATGACGACAAAACTACCCTGACAACTTTTACCAAAAAAACGCGACCGACTAACTTACGGACTAAAAATAAACAACTCCAACATCGTACGAACCAACACCGTTAAATACCTCGGACTCACCCTCGACTAAGGACTGACGTACAAAACCCACATCAAACTGACCGCCACCAAAGCTCACAGAGCGCTTCACGCATTATACCCTCTCATAACTTATAAAAACAAACTTGACCCGAAAATCCGTTTACTCTTGTACAAAACCATGATTCGACCTATACTGACTTACGCCGCGCCCATCTGGAGCAACGCCTCGACAACCAACATCAAGCGACTTCAAATCATTCAGAATAAGGCAATCAGAATTATTACTGATTTGCCGAAACACACCGACATCCAACTGCTCCACCAACATGCTGACATCCCGAGAATCTCAAATCTAGTATACAATCAAGGCTACGACTTCTTCCACTATAAGACCCGACAACACCCCATGACAAAACATATTGCAAAATTAACTGAAAGTGCAGCTCCATTTAGACTGAAACACAAACTCCTGAACCAAACGATTCTATAACCCCCGCATTATTATTACAAATTCATATCAACTTTAAATTTTTGTTACTTAGTACGTAGTTATAGTTATCTTTCCCTTGTAAATATTCCCCCCGTTTCTTTTATTTTCTTTTTTGTTAATTTTAAAAATTCATTCCACTACACCGATAATAAGGCTCATGGCGCTGGGTTTTTGCACTCTTTTTGCCCCGCACAAAATCAAACCTACAAACAAAACAAAAAGGTGAGTTATTATGCAGGTTTGTTATAGTTTTATAACTGGCGCCGGGCAAATCAATTCGCGATTCCAGCTAAGTGAAGCGACGTCTAGCGGAAGAAATGTGAACTAGTCTAAATGAGTAGTTTGTCATAAATTTACTTGTATGTTATGGTCATTTATGGTGTTATAATCGTTTTTAACGCTGAATACTTTGCAAGTGCTTGCATTTGGAAATCCATTTGTTATTAGGCGAACAAGGAAATAATTGATAACAGAAAAGGGTGGATGAAAAGCTTCAAAATGGGAAAAAAAGCTTCAAAATACATGGTTGTGTGCAGTAAACTTTTTAAAAAGAAAATTATATTTTATTTATTTATATAAAGTACTTTTCAATTGTTTAATTTACAAATTTCAGGATGGTTCATATTTATTCCCATGTTCCACATATTTATTTGTAAATTCCTTGGGAATGAACCGAGTTTTTGCTTGTTTACCCCAATCATTTGCTTTATAGATAGCACGTTATACCTGGAAAAAACAAAATATATGTTACTTATTCTTAAATCCACCACATGGATTTGAATGGACCATCGACATGGTCTTCTATGAACTCATTTTTCACTTCGTCAGCCGTATGTATAATGCAAAGGCAGAATTGGGTAATCGGTTAATCATTCTTTGGTATAAATCTTTATCGGCATTAATATTTTTTAAATTAACTTTAATGTGAATGTAACAACAATATTTGGTAACATCTTCTACTGTTACTTGATATTTATCTGTAGCCCCCTTTTTCATGTTAGACCACAAACATTTTTTGTCGGTTGCCGAGAGCTGTTCTAACTCGTCTAAATTATTTCTGAAATCAAAAAATTATAAATAAATAAATCATCTTCATCAATATATTAAAGCTCCGACTACATGCTTACAGCATTCCGATGCTCCAGCTTTACACGAACAAGAGAACTTGGATATTGACAAATTTTGTTTTATTAATTGATACTATCACTTCATGAGGCGGTGACGACAAAGCTGTAGTTTGTAGAACTAAGCTATAAATGTAGTAGAATTCGTCGTTACTAGGCGTTTTTCCACACAATAATACAATATGCTTAGCGTTTGCTCAAGCATCCCCGTTACAAAAGTTTCTCAACGCACTACTTCCACAGAATTGCAAAATACTGTTTATTGTTAACAGTTTATTCATATTTAACTATTATTTAAACTTAAACGAACAGGGTTGTTAGTAAATAGGGATAAACCACTTCTTCTTTGAATTCCATTTTGACAACTTTTGGATACTTCTAATTTCCTTAAATGGTGAACAACGAACAACCAACCGAGTTAAAACGTGAATCATGTTGGTCTTTACTGCTATTTTGCATTTTCTTCTAGAGTCAGCCAAGAACAATATGCTCGACTAAAAAGCAGTAAGCGCCATTTTACTAATATTTAAACAAATTAACATTGTTATAATATATTGTTATTAAAGTATGAAACTTGAAGATAGTATATGCCTGGCTAATTTCAAAATTAATAAATTATTTTTCCCCAACCATAAACACCTAAATGCGTGTTTTCTCAAAACAATGATATTGGAGATACTGCTTTTAAGCTTAGGACGGCAGTGTAGTCATCCACGGTATAGAGAAATGTACTAAAAATGATGTTAATCCGTTAATAAATACCTTTAACGGATTAATCCGTTAAGTGGTTACCCCTTTTATTAGTTTCACTATATAGGAATAACTGAAGTAGAAATATTTATAAAATTATATTTTTTTATTATTAAAAAATAATATTTATAAAACTAAAGCGCATTAAAATGGATCAAATTTCAGAAAGTTCTGAAGAACCTGAAGTCTGCAGCATATGCTTAGTGAAACTAACGGATGAGCGGGAAATCGGCGATCTGAACACCTGTCAACATAAATTCCATACGGAATGCATTATACCGTGGGCAAGACAAACTACTACGTGTCCTTTAGATAGACAAGAATTCCAAACATTCTGTGTAATCCACAAATTAAGTGGCGTGATCACAAGAACGATTAAAATTACAATTTGCGATTTCACCAGAATATTTTATGATAAATACGAATCTCTTCATCTGCGTCAAATCCGCGAGCGGAACTCTATGGAATATTTTGATTTACTTTTACAACTTCTCCATGAATTTGAAATGTATGTTAATTTCTTTTATGAAAATGAAGATATTATTGTCTTTCGGAACCATCTTGATGACTCTATTGTGTCATTAGATGAAGTAAATACTGATATACGTAGGTGTATAGAACGTGTAATATCAGGTCGTGATAGAGGAGATCTGGAAAATTGGTGAAAATTTGGAATGGTAGAAATTTACAGAATTAGAAATCTTCAAAGATCATCAAGATGCCAAACCTGAAGCATTGCAGAAAGAATTTTTTTTAAAGAAAAAAAATCTCGAAAAAGTTTACTAATACCAGCGTTCCGCAAAATCAACAATAAAATGCATATAAACATTAATATAATTATAATTAACTTCGCTAAACGTAATCTTTATTTCAATAAAAAGCAAATTCAAAATTGCTGATTTACCACCAACGAAGAATACACCCCTTTCGCCGCCTTCTCATGTTATTAGATGTATCCGCACCCTCGTTCTACTCGGCAAAGTGTGCTACCAGGAAAGGGGTGGATCTTCCTCGCTGTGGACTGTTTTTAATATGGACTTATGATTTAAATCTAGTATCGGTGATTTATGGGATCAATAAATTAAGCCTCAGGTAGTTTGGAGGTCAGTTTGTAACAAATTTTATTGAATTTGTTTTTAAAGGTACGCCTATGTATTCTTTTTGATTTTCACAACGAGGCGCTCCTGTTATCTGGGCGGATAAGACTGCGTTGCGCGCGGTGGTATGTAAAATTGGCAGTCGAGTTAGGGACTCGAGCTTAAAAAGACGGGAGTGAGTGTTTTCTGTGCTCAAGGAAAATTTTTGGGTGAGTTTTGGTCCAGTGGACTGATTTTTAGGAGACATCTTTTCTTATTTATTTTCGCTTTTTAAATACTCGCAGCAGTTAAAAAGAATTATTTGCAATAATTCAATTCGCATATTATATTTTATTTTCCATCGACTGGCCGTATTATCAAGCGCTTCAACGATAGCATTTTTATCTTGCTGGCAACATTTCCAACGTGATCCTTTTAAATTAATTTAATAAAGTAAATTATTTTTTTTGCTTTTTATTTTAATTATACTTTGGGCCCAGGCTACTTGTTATCTGTATGTTACTCCATTACGGATAATATAGAGACAAGTATCTACAATTTTTTTTCCAACTACGTGCTGAACTTCTTTTGTTGATGAATTTTCCTGCAGTGGTTGATTAATACCTTTAAAACCACCCCCTCGCTACCGGCACAAATCAGCTAGTCGTAACATCTTGGGTTTCTACACAATATTTTAAAGCTGGTTCTTCTTCCAGCGTGTAGAGAAAGATTCTGTTTGCCCGCAAGGGCAGTCAGCAAATTTTTATTACACTGGCGCCCAATTGTGGAGCCCAAATTTTGGCTTAAATCCTGCAGGAATTAGTGTGACACCGGTGTGGTCATTACTTGCAGCAAGAGGAAGCGTTGTTGGAGAATTGTTAGTTAATTTTTCAAGAGTTGAAGCGACTTGTTCGAGTAATTTTGCGAATAAATTATTTAAATTGCAAATTTTGTTTATCAAATATTAAGTTTGATTTCGTTTATCTACTTGAAATTTTTCTATGTATGGGGTGTCTCCTATTTTTGCGTGATCTTGTTATCACAGTACTGATTTAGTTTTGGTATCACATTGAGTGATTTTTTTTGTGTGTTCACATTAGTGAATATTTTTTTGCGGTACTGGATAGCAGGGTCATAGTTAAGGGCCAACCCAAACTTTTGACGCGTGTTTAGTTTTTGTGACGATTACACTTGCTTTTATTGTTAATATCTAGTAAGCATGTCAGGTTGCGAAACTACTGGTTACGTTGCGGCCTTAACTCGACTCATTTTTGTTTGTGACTGTTTTTTTTCAATTTGGAACAGAACACCGTAGTTCTAAATTTGCGCCATCATGAGATTTGATCTCATTGTTACTGAGTTGTTGCCAATACTGCTGTAGAATAGATTTGTCGATCATTATTCGATCGAGATTATGAATTTAATTTTAGTTTAATTTAAATGTTTCTACGTTCCAAGGACAATGATTGCCTTGGTCTGAGACTGATTTTACTGCTGGGTGTGTTTTTGATACACTTGCGAGCGGTGTAAAATGGGTCCGATGTGGTCCATTTTTATCTAATACTATGAGCAGAGTTGCCATAGGTTGTTTTTTGGGGCTAATGTTTATTAGAGTTTTTTTGTATCTTTTAATACAGATCCTATGCGGTGCTGTATTTCTTTGGATTCAATCTTTTACGTTTAGACGTAATTTGATTGACTATTATTTTTTTGTGACTATGGAAGTGCTACGCACTCAGTCATTTTGAGGCTTACGCTTAGGTGGATTTATGATTACGTGTCGTAATCGGATAAGTACTCACTTTATGTTTAGTTTTTTTGAGTTTTTCTAAGTCTAAAATTTTTAGTTTGACTAGTTTTTGGTTTTGATCTACAGTAGTGGCGGTAATGATTCTAACGAAGTAACCGTTGTTTGAAGGTAGCTGCACTTGTCGTTTAAACGAGATTGCCGTCTTGACCCCGGTCAGACATTTTAGGGGAGGGCCGTGTAACAAATTTTATTGAATTTGTTTTTAAAGGTACGCCTATGTATTCTTTTTGATTTTCACAACGAGGCGCTCCTGTTATCTGGGCGGATAAGACTGCGTTGCGCGCGGTGGTATGTAAAATTGGCAGTCGAGTTAGGGACTCGAGCTTAAAAAGACGGGAGTGAGTGTTTTCTGTGCTCAAGGAAAATTTTTGGGTGAGTTTTGGTCCAGTGGACTGATTTTTAGGAGACATCTTTTCTTATTTATTTTCGCTTTTTAAATACTCGCAGCAGTTAAAAAGAATTATTTGCAATAATTCAATTCGCATATTATATTTTATTTTCCATCGACTGGCCGTATTATCAAGCGCTTCAACGATAGCATTTTTATCTTGCTGGCAACATTTCCAACGTGATCCTTTTAAATTAATTTAATAAAGTAAATTATTTTTTTTGCTTTTTATTTTAATTATACTTTGGGCCCAGGCTACTTGTTATCTGTATGTTACTCCATTACGGATAATATAGAGACAAGTATCTACAATTTTTTTTCCAACTACGTGCTGAACTTCTTTTGTTGATGAATTTTCCTGCAGTGGTTGATTAATACCTTTAAAACCACCCCCTCGCTACCGGCACAAATCAGCTAGTCGTAACATCTTGGGTTTCTACACAATATTTTAAAGCTGGTTCTTCTTCCAGCGTGTAGAGAAAGATTCTGTTTGCCCGCAAGGGCAGTCAGCAATTTTTTATTACAAGTTGACTGCAATTGCCAATGGTAGACTAAAACCACGTAAGCGACCAGAATATGTTCGCAACAATGAACACATCCAGAACTTGCAACTTGTGTTAAATAATGAAATTCTGTGAATGAATATTTCGACGTTGTTAGTCATATTTAGAGATTAAACGATTTACCTGTAACGAAGTTTAATCCTTAATTATACGAGATGGATGGATCCGTCCATCCACCTGGACGGCGCCGGTCGACTTGACAACGCTTTTTAAAGAACTAAGAGATTTGCAAAGTACAATCAACATTTCAGAAATGATTCTTATAATTAGGGAAATTAAAATCAGGTTATTCGGGGTTACAGATACCTTTGAGAAAAACATACTTGCCCAAATTTCAGAAAAATACAATGTTCAATAATACGACTGACAAACTTACAATCATTTGACAATCAAACTCGAACGGACTCAGGATAGACAAACGAACTTCACCTACTCATCGAACAAAACAACCCCGCTATTTTATACTAGTACAAGAGAAGAGACTCAACAAAACAAAACCGACAAAAATTCCCATTTACTCAGTCATTAACAAACCACGGACACAATACGGCGGACTACTGAGCTACCACAAGACCACCCTGGAGCTGATCTTGAGCTACCTACCACTGACGCGGAAACGCAAATCTTACAAACAGCTGATTTAACTATTGCAAATTATTACCTACCTCCTAGTAAAACTCATGACATAGACAAGCTTGACGAAATACTTAATCCTTCAGATAAAATTGTTATTGCAGGAGACTTGAATTAAAAACATGTCGACTAGAATAACACTTATCCGAACGGAGCGGGTACTCTACTTTACAATTACGTTACGAAAAACAACATTCAACTTTCCTTCCCCGACGAGCACACACACTATCCATATTACTCCGCCCACATCCCTTTCACCACAGACCTGGTACTGACGAAAAACATACACGTACGTAACACAAGTACCTATTGAGCTGTGAGTGAGTACGGACGTGCTCACGAGCGACAGGGTCAATCAGCGATTTCTTTTTCAGCGGCCTCAGCATAAGTAGCCAGGCATCATCAGGTAGTAAAAAACATATTTCTGCAATCGATTATGTCGACAAAAAATTCCAACGAAGGTTAGCGGCTCGTGCCCTCTCCCTCAGCCCTAGTAGAAAAAAGTGTAAAAAGATTAGTGAAATTAAATCAATCATTAGTGACCAAAACATAAAAACAATATTAACAATTCCAACCCCTCCCAGTGACAGAGACACAGTGATCCCCAGTGAAAAAACAATTACCAGCGAGCAAACAACAACCCAATCCATAACAATGGACACCAACGACGTCGAAGTAGTAATTAACGTACCAGTCTACAATAGTTTCGGCGTACTGGTTAACCAGCCAGAACGAGCCGACCATACTATCGATAACTACAAACAAACTCCATGGACAACAATCCGCAGAACTCCGGTTCATCAAAACCCACCAAAAAGCGTGGTTCAGCAACAGAAACTGAACAAACCTCCACCAATAGTTCTAACCACACCAATCGGCCGCGTGCAGGACTTCTTAGCCAAACACAACCCCCTAATATCAGGTAAACTCCTAGTTCAATATGTTCGGGGCCAGACTTGGATCTTCACCGACTCGGCCGCCGATCATAAAATAATAAAAGCTAGCGTATTCGCAGATAAAAATGTTCAAAGATATAGCTTCCAACTACGTGACGAAAAACTAATAAAACTGATAATGAAAGGCTCCCCATTCATGGAGGAAACAGAAATCACCCAAAAATTCCAATTAGAGCATAACTTAACTCCAGCAAAAGTTACCAAACTAAAAAATAAATACGGGGACATAACCGGCACCTTCCTGGTGGCTTTCGAACCCACCACGTCCTTACAGAAAATTAGACAAATACGATCCTTGGGCCAAGTAATGGTCCATTTCGAAGAGTACGCCAAGAAAAATACAAGGACACAATGTTACCGCTGCCAGGCATTTGGACATGGCAGTACCAACTGCCACATGAATCCTCGATGTGTAAAATGCCCAGGACAACATCTCACCGCCGACTGCCCCAGGAAACAACCCGACGCCAACGTCAAATGTTGCAACTGTGGAGAACCCCATCCAGCCAATTACCAGCACTGCCAAACTTACATAAATTACGCCGAGCGGGTGAGTACAAAATCCCAGCGACAAAATAACGTTTCATACAGTCAAATCAGCCAAAGCAACAACTTACCTCCACAAAACCATCAAAATCTGAACCATAATCAAAATCAATCTTCAGCAAGCAATACAAGAGCAAACCCACAAGCTAATGACCCCAATAACTTCCCCCAATTACCCACACCAACGCCGCAGATAAAGAATTTTACCACCCCCACCGCTCAAAATCAATCTTACATGCAAAATTTAGGACAAATAGACCCGACTGACGTTACAACCAACCCCAGTGACCTGACAACTTTATTCCGCGAATTACGCGAACTCCAAGATGTCATCAACATAGGACAAATGATAACAGTAATTCGCGAAATGAAGGTCAGACTCGCCGGGGTTACCGACACCTTAGAAAAACTACACATTTTATCAGAAATTTCAAAGAAATTTAATGTATAATTACACCAAAAACCAGCTCAAAATCATATCTTGGAATGCGGACGGCTTGAGGACAAAAATTAACGAACTGACATTACTTATTCAAGACAAAAAACCCGACATAATACTAATACAAGAAACCAACCTAAATAAACTGAGACCGACGAACATTCCAAACTACACACCGATTAACAAACCAAGGACACGATACGGCGGACTTCTAACATACGTGACAAATGACCTCGAACTAACCCCACTCGACATTAACAGCGACACGTGCGAAATACAAGCATTCAGGACTGCTGACGTCACGATAATAAATTACTACTTAAGACCAGGGACAACTCATGACAATAATCTACTTGACGAACTTTTCAATCTATCAGACAAAGTAATTATTTCAGGTAACATGAATTCCAGACATGTCACCTGGAATAATACACAAAACAACAAAGCCGGCACTGACCTATACAACTACACCTCAGACTGACATACAAATAAACTACCCGACTGACCACACTTTCCATCATTACGCCCAAAACTACAGCTCCAGTACCATAGACCTCGCCCTAACAAAAAACCTAAACGTGACTACAATAGAAACCCTAAATCAACTAAACTCCGATCATTTACCAATACAAATCCAACTGACAACCCTCAAAATTCCCTTCTACCCACTTAGAAAACTAAAAACGACTGATTGGCTAAACTTTGGCAAACAACTACACCAATACATCATAAACACAAAAATAGTTACCAACACAGACATTGACAATGAAATTTCCAGGCTAACCGACAAAATAAATGAAACCTACCAAAACAACACAATAGAAAAACCACCCCCCAAAAGAAAATTAAGCCTACCTCCAGAACTACTACAAAAAATCAAAAATAAAAACAAGCTTCGAAAAATTTACCAAAGACAAAAATACACGACCTTAAAAACACAAATAAACAAACTGACGGACGACACATCAATAAACAAATTAATAAAATCAAAAACAAAAACTGGACTGACACATTAGAAACATTATCAACAAAAAAGAACATGAACACACTTTGGAGAATTTCGCAAGCACTAAAAAACAAGGACAATACAAAAGTTATGCCGGCCCTGCACACCCCGGCCGGGGTAATCAGTTGCAACACGGACAAAGCCAACACAATTGCAAAAACATATCTCGCACACCATAATTTAACTACAGAAAACCTAAACACCCAACACGAACAAACAGTTAAAATCACCACAGAATTCTTCAAACACACCTCATACCCAACCCCCCTTGATGACCTCACTTCTCCCAATGAAATCCGCTCCATAATCCGCAAAACCAAAAACAAAGCAGCCGGCAACGACGGCATCGGAGCTTCACTCCTAAAGAAAACCCCCAGAAAAATAATAGTCCAACTTTACTATATCCTAAATGCATCCCTTAAAAACCAATATTTTCCAAAAGCCTGGAAGCAAGCCACGGCCATCCCAATCCCGAAACCAGGTAAACCTCCCACACTTCCTTCCAGTTACCGACCAATAAGCCTCCTTCCCACAATGTCCAAAATCCTTGAAAAAATCATATTAATCCGTCTCCAAGAACACATCGACACGCACAACACAATCATCCCTGAACAATTTGGGTTCAGGGCCAAACACAGTACCGTGTTGCAACTCGTCATACTAACGGACAAAATCACAAATAATTACAACATGAACAAAACCACCACAGTACTGACAATCGACCTCGAGAAGGCCTTCGACACCATCTGGCACGAAGGTCTTCTCTATAAACTCATCCTCCAAAATATTCCGCCACACCTAACAAAAATAATTGCCAGCTACCTGACGGACAGAACCTTTCGAGTCAAAATTAAAAACATCCTTTCCGACCCCCAACCCATCCCAGCGGGAGTCCCCCAAGGCTCCATCCTTGCCCCAAAATTATTCATCCTATACATTAACGATATCCCCAAAACAAATGACAGTCAAATTTCACTTTATGCAGATGATACCGCCATAATTACAGAATCCAGGAAAAAAAAACAAGCAATTACTTACATTCAAAGACACACTGACCTACTGACAAAATACTACAAGGACTGGAAGTTAAAAATAAATGAAAAAAAGACCACGATAACACATTTTACTCACAAAAAAGACAGCACAACAACTTAACTTAAAATCAACAATACAGAAATCCCCCTGACCACAGACACTAAATACCTAGGAGTGACATTAGACGCAAAACTAACCTACCACAACCATTTACAAAACGTTACAAAAAAAGCAGGTGCAGCGCTTCACGCATTATACCCCCTCCTGACCTACAAAAACGGACTCGACTTCAAACTCAGACTACTTCTTTATAAAACAATGATCAGACCAATATTACTTTACGCATCACCAATCTGGAGCAATTCAGCAGACTATAACATTCAAAAACTACAAATACTTCAAAATAAAGCAATCCGAATAATCACAGGACTACCCAGACATACAGAAAAATATGACCTACACCAAACAACTGACCTACCCTACATTACAAACGTCATCTATAATTCAGCCTTCGACTTTTTCCGTACAACGACCCAACAAAACGACAAAACAAAACACATTGGACAGAGATCGACAAAAAACGTACCCTACCGACTAAAACATAAACTTCTACATCAAGCCGTCCTGCATTAACACACATGTTTGTTATCTTTTAAAATACCTTTTAAAATTTCTGTTAAGTTTTTTTGTTAAGTTTGCCTTCTAGAATAATAGTTTCTTTTATTTTCAATGTAGCAGAGTAAATTATTGCCCCTTATCCGCGTGTAAATAACCCCATAAAATATAAATCAAGTCGCTGGGTTTTGTACTCATTTTTCCCGGCTAACAACACATGTGCAAAGTTACCATGAAATAAAATGTAAAATTATACTTAGTTGATAAAAATTGATGGAATGAAGACTTGAAGAGTCAAGTTTAATCAAGTAGTTTCTGTTTTTATGAAGTTTATGACATTTTATTATAAATGTATCTTTATCGTTTAATAAAATATTAACCATTTACCAGCATTTACATTAGGTTATGGGCCCTTGTGCCTCTATCGCTGAGTAATTACAAGTAATTTGTTGAACACTAAAAATGTCGTCTTCAAATATACCACAAATTGAACGTCTCAAGGGACGTGAAAATTGGGATCAGTGGAAATTTGTCGTTGAAGCATATCTACAGATGGAAGGTTTATGGTCATGTATTGATGGTACAGAAAAGGACGAGAAGAAACTTGTGAAGGCGAGATCTAAGTTGATATTGCTCGTGGAACCAATGCTGTACGTACATATCCAGACTTCAAAGACTGCGAAAGATATGTGGAGTAATCTAGAAAAGGCATTTCAAGATTCAGGTTTGACGAGAAGGGTTAATTTGCTGCGGAAGCTGATTCAATCAACACACTTGGATGATTGTGCTTTAATGGAAGAATTTGTAAATATCATCATGGTGACAGCAAACAAATTGACTTCTGTGGGATTGGAGGTTTCGGATGTTTGGATTGGAACTCTTATGTTAGCAGGATTACCTGATAGATTTTTGCCAATGATAATGGGAATCGAGAGCTCAGGTGTGGCTATCAGTGGCGACTACGTGAAGACTATGTTGTTGCAAGATGTAGGAGCTAATTCATCATGTAAAGAAACGTCTTTTGTTGGAAGATCTCAATCAAGTCATAAATCATTGGGACCAAAATGCTATGGGTGTCAGGAGTATGGGCACATCAAAAGTAATTGCCCTAAGAAGAAGAATCGCAATGAGAAGAAAGAAAACAGACATAAACCAGCCAGATACTGTCCATGAAGCCTTAAACTCAGAACAATCTCATCTTTGGAAGAAAGCGATGCAAGAAGAATTTGATTTGTTGGTTGAGAATGAAACTTGGGTTGATTGTGTTTTACCTAAAGGGAAAAAGGCCATAAAAAATAAATGGTGTTTCAAGTTGAAAAGAGATTCGAAGGGCGACATCGAACGATTCAAAGCACGTCTTGTCATCAAAGGTTATTCGCAGAGGAAGGGTATCGACTATGAAGAAACGTTTTCGCCGGTGGTGCGATATTCGTCAATTCGCTTACTTTTGGCTACGGCAATAAAGTACGATTTGGATATTGACCAAATGGACGTGGTTACGGCGTTCCTTCAAAGTGAGTTGAAAGAAGATATCTACATGGAATATCCTGAGGGTTTTGGTGGTGATCCTAATAAGGTATACAAGTTAAAAAAGTCATTGTACGGCTTAAAGCAAGCCTGCCGTTGTTGGAATCAGAAGTTAAGCAACACTTTGGTGAATTTTGGACTTCAACAATCAAAAATTGATCCGTGCATATATTACAATGTAGAAGGGGAAAGAAGAACATACATCGCAATATACGTAGATGACATTTTGATTTTTTCAAATGATGGTAAATTCACGGAAAAGCTGAAAGTTCATTTGAATAAGACGTTCAAGATGAAAGACTTAGGGGAAGCTGCTTTCATTTTGGGAATGAAAATCACAAGAGATAGGACGAATGGAAAGTTGTGGATTGATCAAGAGAGGTATTTGCAAGACATTCTAAAAAGGTTTAACTTGGATGATTGTAACCGCGTGGATGTACCAGTTGACGTCAATCAAAAGCTTTCGAATGCATTTTCTCCTACTACGGCTGATGAAAAAGTTGAAATGAAAGACATACCCTATCAAGAAGCCATAGGTAGCTTACTCTACGCTGCCCAAATAAGCAGACCAGATATTGCGTATGCAGTGGGGGCTTTATCAAAGTTTAATAACAATCCTGGACGAGTGCATTGGACTGCAGTCAAACGAGTTATGAGGTACCTAAAAGGAACTCTGAACTACAAACTAGAGTTCACAAATCAAAAGGGTGGTATAACTGGTTTCACTGATGCAGACTGGGCAAATGACCTGGACAAACGGCGTTCTACGACTGGATACGCCTTTATGTTTCAAGGTGGATGTGTTACTTGGAGTTCAAAGCGACAAGCAACTGTAGCACTCTCAACTACGGAGGCTGAATACATGGCGATGTCGGCGGCCTGCCAAGAAATCATTTGGCTAAAAGGATTGTACTCTGAGCTTCTTCGTGAAAATGGGGAGCCAATAACATTGTTTTCCGATAACAGGAGTGCAATAGATCTGGCTCATAATAGTATGTACCATGGACGGTCTAAACATATAGACATCAGACATCACTTCATCAGGGATCTGGTTCAAGAAAACTGTATGAAAATCAAGCATGTTGGTACAACTGAGATGGTGGCAGATGCTTTAACTAAACCTCTATCAAGAAAGAAGTTTGTCGATTGCAGAGAGAAACTAGGATTAAAGGACTTCAACTCTAGTGGGGGTGTTGGAATGAAGACTTGAAGAGTCAAGTTTAATCAAGTAGTTTCTGTTTTTATGAAGTTTATGACATTTTAATATAAATGTATCTTTATCGTTTAATAAAATATTAACCATTTACCAGCATTTACATTAATAAATGTAAATAGGTGCAACTAGAAATCTCAGTAATATTATGTATTTAATTAATGTAAACAATTCAAATAAAGAGTTCTAAATCTAAATCTAATCGTACGTAACATCCAACCATTGGTTGGCTGACCACGAACGTATCAACATGCTCCGATTGTGAAATTGTTTTTATGAAAATTATTTTGCAATAATAAACGATTGTTTTAACGTTCTTACCATAATAGTTAATAAATTAAAAGACCAGTTCGTAGCAGTTTTCCCAGAATTTTTATGAAGCAATTTATAAAAACTTACGGATTTCCGCTCACCGAAAAATTAATTTAATAACTAGTTACGCCGCAATTAACGACAATAAAAGAATTTTTCAATTCTTACGCAAGTTTAACGCAAAAACCCATTAAAATTTTTAAATTCTACTTCCCTACCTATCCCCAGTAATATTAACTTTATACCCATTGGAATGGCATCCAACGTATCCACCGAGAATGTCAGGAGGATGATGGAAGAGATTACCTCTTTGCTCGAGAAAATTAATGATCTAACCGTCGAGCTAGCAACCCTGAAGGCCGAGAAAGTCGCCAAAACACCCGAGACCACTCCAGTAAACAACATCCCAGCAGCCACCGCCTCTACCTCCGCCGCCATCACGCACCTCATCCCCTCACTATTGAATGCAGATATCCCACTGTCTAACAGGATTCAACCTAACTCCAATGGACTCCGATTTCCAGGAAGTCGTCTTCAAGCGCGCAGCAGGCAGCTGCGGCAAAAGGAGTAAAAAAAACGACGTGCGGCTTCAACCTTCGCGGAAGCGTCCACCGACGGGAAGCGAAACCCAAAACAACACATTATGGCACACGATTCGGACGACGACAAACCAATAGCAGCCAGAACCATCACCGACACCCAGGTCATCCCTTCATCCCAGGAAGAGCCACCCGACGCCAATCAAAAACTGCTTATAGGATCCCACCGATCATCATTAGGACAAAGGAAAACTGGCCAATCTTATTCCGTAAAATAAAATCGAAGGAGATCAATTACAGAAAAATCCGCCCCGTCGTCGACGGAATGCATCGGAGTAAATTTTACGGTGGAAGCCCCACACCCAAAAACCGAGATCGGACAATGCCACAGGTGTCAGTGATTTGGCCAAGCCCAACAATGCTGCCGGGTCATCCCGAAATACGCAATGCGTAAAGACGTCCATCGAGCACCACGAAGTACTCACCCCCGGTCTCCAACACCTAGACTCCACGACGGTGAGTATTCACACTAAAAACCACGGTTGGTTACAGGTTTCATCAGTCATCGCCCCGGATGGGAAATTCTAAGAGCCGACCTGGACATTCTTTTCAACGGACCGGCGCCAAAGTCATTGCGTGTGACTTGAACGCCATACATCGTACCTGGGGATCCAGGCACGATAACAAAGAGAGACGCACCCTATTCGACCTAGCTACCGAACTCGACTTCACCATCAACCCACCGACTTTTCTCCCGTCGGAACACCCAGCTTCCTGGACAATGCCCTCTTCAACAAAGTGACGCCACAAAACCAGTTGACAACCATGACCGACCATTTCCCGGTTTTGTAACACCTGGGTGACACTTCAAGGCGCAGACCGCTCCTACACGACCGAAAACCTCCTGGAAGGACTTTCACGACCATCTTTTACGCAAGATGTAAATTTTTGTAGGACTAGTGAATGCTGATAAAATTGTTGAAGTGAAGTGCCTGCATAGTGTACACAAAGCAGGATTATCTTTAAGTGATGCTGTAAAACTGAAAAAAATTATTTGTCTGGAAGAAGTTGATGGTGAACTAAAATTAAAAAACCACATGCTTACTAATCTTATTACTATCAGGTATAAATAATACAATGTTGATCTATGGACACATTTTCACAAATTTTAATAGAATGTTACTAGCATAATGAATATTTTATCAATCAAGTTTCAATCACGATCAAGTTTATCAATCAACATTCAATTAATATTCATTTTTGGAACCTAATTCTTGCTTTTAAACTTACTAATATTATACATTGTGCACGTTTTGATCTACATTTCTGAAATAGTTTTTAAAATTCTCTTTTAAATTCATTACAGATTCAAGGGCAATTACATATTTCAAAAAAGGAAATATTTTATTTTATTGTGTATGTGGGAGATGCTACAGATCTGCATGTTGATGAGATAAAAGTGGACCACGATTTTTGGTATCGAAATATGCTGGATAAATTGGTGAAATTTTATATCTATTGCATTGCCCCAGAACTGATTCTGAACAGACGCACAAGGGGTTTAAAATTTAAAAAGCCACCACATGCAGAAGATTAGGAATTGTTTTGTATTATTAATAAATAATAATTTCAACTTTTTTCCTTTATTTATATTTCATCATATATACAAAGTTCAATAAGCTTCTTTACAGCCTTTCTTTAAAATAAGATTTTAAAACACGTACACTTCGTTTTCTGAAAGATAATATATTTTATGAAATAGCAAGTGACAATGCCAAAAGTAAACTGTTCAAAGTCGGAAATGTTAAGAAAGTGGATATCGGTGTCTAAGCACCTAAGTTCCGATGGGAAGGTCGTTTTCTGCAATGCCTGTTCAAAGACTGTAAGCAATTATACTAATTGAATAGGAGTATTATTTTTAATATGTCGTTTGTTTTTTTATTACAGATTAATTATTATTTAGGTGTCATCAAATCAAAAATATCAAATTGACCAACACTTTTCTATCAATTTGCATAAAGAATATGTTAAAAAAATTTGATAGCAAAGCAAAATTAGTAAAACAAAGTTTTATTTAGGAGGCTGGTTCCTATCAAGTACCTGCTAACTCCACAAAAACCTTTTTGGTTACTGTCAGAGAACCGCCACCAAGAATTGGGCTTTGATTTTTTTTTCTATCAGAAAGAGGACAATTTTCTGAGCATTTTGAGACCGCACTTCGATGTGGATTATCCAGTAGTTTTCGAGAAAACGGCATTTGAAAATCAAAATTTTACATGCATTTTACATAGGGAATTGATCCGCTCCCGAGTTCTATTGACGGTGCGTGCGTTCTGATATAGTCTTAGTGTTGGCAGTCAGACGCGATTGTCAAAAAAACGTTTTTGGGGTCAGAAATCAAACAAATCAGTTACGTTTCAGCATTGACACGGACGCATTTTTGTTCTTTTAAGAATATTTTTGATATGCGCTTCCTACTGCATCTACCAACGAAACATTTTACCAACTATAACCATAGAGAATTACCTAGCAAACAACTCCAGCTTTTCACAAAATGTGGCAACAAATTTCACAAACATTAAATTTCAAAAACGAGTTACTGCAAGGGTAAACCACACCACCCCTTACTACCGAAAAACGGAAGAAGTGAATGAAATTAACATCCAGTCATTTGCTAATATGACACCCCCCCCCAAGTATTAAGTGATAGAGACACAATAACTAATACCCCCCTTTCCCAAGTGTTAAAAAATGGTGAAAGTTCACGCGAAATACCTACAAGCAACATGGACATCGGCATAGATTTTCAAGCCTCCATTCCAACTTACAATAGTTTTGGAATACTAACCAATGCACCCGAGAGAACCGAAAGAACACAAACAGAATGGAAAACCGTCCAACAACGAACCCCAATTCATAAAAACACACCTCAAGCACTCAAGCAAAAGACGGTGAAGCCACCTCCAATCATACTCACAACACCCATTGGGCAGGCCCATGCCTTCATGGACAAACTACACCCGCACGTAAGTGGCAAAATTCTAATACAGTACGTACGAGGAAACACATGGATCCACACGGATTCTACAACTGACCACAAAGCGGTAAAAACCCTAATCTTTGCCGACAAACAAGTACAGGGGTACTCATACCAACCCAGGGACGAAAAGCAAATCAAACTGGTCATAAAGGGCTCGCCCTACATGTCAGAAACCGAAATAAAAGACCTCATGACGACCGAACATTTAATCACCCCAGCAGCAGTGACCCAGCTCAAAAATAAATATGGGGACACCACCGGCTCCTTCCTGGTTACCTTCACGCCCACAACGCCGATGCAGGCCATCAAAAAAATAAGAAGTATTGGGCATACAATAGTCACCTTCGAAGAATACTCAAGAAAAAATACCCGATCCCAATGTTTCAGATGCCAGCAATTCGGACATGGATCGTCAAACTGCTTCATGCGCCCAAGATGCATCAAATGCCTAGAAAACCACCTCACGTCGGAATGCCCAAGAAAATCTAAAGACAGCGGAGTCCGCTGTTGCAACTGCGGGGAAGCGCACCCGGCAAACTACAGCCAATGCCCCACATACATCAGCTATGCAGCCAGGGTAAATGCAAAAGCGCAGCGCCATGGTCATAATATTACCATTCTTAATAACGCGAATTATATAAATAACAATAATAATACAGTTATCGGGAATTGGACTTGGTGTAAGAATTAACCTTTAACTATTTGTCGACGTTTCGAGAATTTTATTTACCTCTTCATCAGGACTACAAAAAAGAGAACATATGGAAATATAATTGGCTACAAAGAACAAAAACTCCTACCTTTAGTAGTAGGTTACCAATAAAATAACATGTAGTCGGCATTACAAATACAAAAAAACCCGTAATCAAGCATGCCTCTCGAGCGCTTACAGAACCGAAATAAAAACAGAATTGTATTAAAATATCCAGTCAAATTATAAAAAATTTGTCTAAAAATTACAACTATTAAAACCAGTCAAATTAAATTAAAACTGCAGAAAATTTAAATTTAAAATACGAGGAACAAATTCGACAGATAACTAATCGCTTAGAGCAAAATGATAACTTTATCACCCAGTCTTACACTTATATTTAAATTTTCATCGTTAATTAAAACGGATACAATTAACCAAAAACACCTCTCCAATCAGTCAATAAGATCACCATAACATAAGCTAAGGTTTTTTGTGTCATCTCTGTAATTAACGCAATTTTTACTCGTTTTTATAAAATACATTTCACTTATGTTCCTCTTTAGGTTGTTAATTTCATAATCCAAAATCTTGCAATTTTTGAAATCAAAATTATGGTTAGTATCCATATGATGCTGTGTCAATGCTGTGGTCCCCCACCCATCTTCCTTACTATCCCTTTCAACTTCCCCTTGTGTTGCTCCCGTTTTTAACTCTTTCCTATTACTTCTCCTGCAATCCCCTTCGTGTTGTTTTATTCTTTTTTCTAACCACTGTTTTGTTTGACCTATATATGTTGCAAGATTTTGGATTATGAAATTAACAACCTAAAGAGGAACATAAGTGAAATGTATTTTATAAAGACGAGTAAAAATTGCGTTAATTACAGAGATGACACAAAAAACCTTAGCTTATGTTATGGTGATCTTATTCTAATAAATCTTATAATAAACTATTATCTTTCACCCAGCAACAAACATGATTTTGATAAATTAGATGAGCTCTTCAAGCAGTCAGAAAAAGTCATAATAGCCGGCGATATGAACTCAAAACACACAAATTGGAATAATTTAACAAACACAACATCAGGTAAAGAACTTTTTGATTACACCACAAAAACAAATATAAACATTTCCCATCCTGACTCCCCCACTCACTATCCTTTTAACGACGCTCATAACCCATCTACAATTAGTAGAGTAACTATGGGGATTCTAGATCCGGAAGTAAACATTATGGGGATTCTAGATCCATTCTCCATAAGATTTAACATGGGAGAAATTTAACTGTTTTTACATCCAGTTTGGGTAAAGGTGTGCCAAAGGTGACAAAGGTGTACAAAAGGTGTACAGGTGACAAAGGTGTACAGGTACAAAAGGTGACAAAGGTGTGCAGGTACAAAAGGTGTACAAAAGGTGTACAGGTGACAAAGGTGTCAAAGGTGTACAGGTATGAAAGGTGTACAGGTAAAAAAGGTGTACTGGCACAAAAGGCGTGGAAGGTGCGACCCCCAGGTGCGACCCCCAGGTGGGACCCCCAGGTAAAGGAAATGTGAAATTCACGATGATGTTAATCATATGACTCAATTAAAAAAGTTCGTTATTTCATAGGTCATGCAAAGGTCAGACAAGTTGAAGCAAATTAAAAAAAGGTCGTTAAGGGTGAAATTCATCGTTTGATGACGTTGGTCATATGACTCAATTAAAAAAGTTCGTTATTTCATAGGTCATGCAAAGTTCAGACAAGTTTAAGCAGATGACTCAAGCAGTCTAATTAAAAAAGGTCGTAGGTCACCAGATTAAAATTAAAAGATAAAACCCAATTAAAAAAACAGATATAAATGCTAAGTGCGTCAAGATTTAATTTAGTTGTGTCAAAGTTTTCAAGTTAGTCGTGTTCAAAAAAAAAACGTATCTACCTTTATCGAAATGGCATCTTTACCTAAAATGGTTCATGTTATGGAAGAATCAGTTCGTAGAGCTATGATTGATTCAGTAGGAAATCCATTAGATCTAATTAAATGGATTGATCAATGTTCTCAAAATATAAGATTACTAACCGGATCTCTAAAAGAAGGTGGTTTAAGTGTAGGTGGTAAACGCCTTTTAGAATCGGGCATTGGAAAGATGAAAGGTAAATGAGTAATTTTTAATAATAATAATAATATGTTATTGGTTATAAATTTTAGGGTATAGGGTAATGATGAAATCTATGAAACATCAAGGTGGAGGCGCTACCAATAAGAATCTTAGAAGTAGTAGAATTAGTTGGCAGGATGTTCATTCATCTTTTCAAGGCCGGGTTCGTACGGGTGCAATTGTAAATTTAAAGCATACAGATCCGGAAACATTTTTAGAAGACGCAAAACATTTGTTTACGGTACGAATTAAAAAGCTTTTAAAAATGTATCCGATGCTTAAAATTAACACCGATTTTTGCTGCGAATTTACCAAGACTACCTCGGATGAAACGGATTTAAAATATTTCAAGTAAAACATATCTATTTCATGTAATGCTTAAAATGCTAATATTCAAAATTAATGTTATAGTACACCCAATGCAATTGTGGATCAAGTAACCGATTTTAAGGAATGGTGGTTACGCAATGTCCAAACGGTTATACTTATTAAATTAGAAGAGTTTCAAGATCGTGATTCAGGCTGGACTTTAAGTGCAATCGTTAATATTACCATCAATATGAATAAACATTCTGCGATGAGAGGATCATCCTATATACCGTTGCCCGATGATATTAAAAAAAAGAAGGCATGTATAAATGTTCAAAATAATGATGATGCATGTTTTGCTTGGGCAGTGGTATCGGCCTTATATCCAGCAGGATCTGACGCCTACAAAACTTCTTCTTACCCGCATTACTTTGAAGTTTTAAATTTGGCTGGTATAAAGTTTCCCATGACAATCAATCAAATAAAAAGATTTGAAAAACTTAATGATATGTCGATCAACTTGTACGTATTGGAGAAAATTAAAAAACGTCACAAGGTACAACCAATCCTCCTGACAAAAACAAAAAAAGATCGACATGTTAATCTGCTTATGATTCAAAATACTTATGACGAAGATGATGTAGAATCACTCAAATTCCATTTCGTTTGGATTAAGAATCTAAGTAGATTGGTATCAATGCAGACGAGTGCCAATAGAAATAAAATTTACATTTGTGATAGGTGCCTACATTATTTTTATTCGGAAGAAAAATTACATAGACATGAAATTGATTGTGGTAAAGTAAATAACTGTAGGGTAACTATGCCTCAGCAAGGGGAAATTGTCAAATTTCAAAACTTTAAAAACCAAGAAAAAGTGCCTTTTGTAATTTACATGGATACTGAGAGCGTTTTAAAACCGGTTAATAAAAAGTGCGGGATCAACAGTGCAATTTATCAAGAACATGAATCCCATAGTGTAGGTTATTATTTTAAATGTGACTATGACGATTCTTTATCATATTATAAAAGTTATTGCGGTAAAGATTGTGCCAAATGGTTTGCTGAAGAGCTAAAGAAAATTGTTGAGGATGTTGAGCCGGTTTACTGGGCAATGCAGCCGATGCAATTAACCATGAAGGAAGAATGGGAATTTCAAAAAGCTACTAAATGCCACATTTGCGGTAAACAATTTACCTCAAATGACAGTAAAGTACGAGATCACAATCATATAACAGGTGACTATAGGGGTCCGGCACATAACAGCTGCAATCTAAATTATAAAGATTGTAAGTCAATTCCCGTAATTTGTCATAATCTCAGCGGCTATGACGCCCACTTTTTAATTAAGGATATCGCTCAAGAAATTGAAGGTAGTGTGTTTGTCCTCCCCGTAAATAAGGAAAAATATATATCATTCACCAAGTCAGTTAAAGATTCAGAAATTAAATTTAAGTTTATAGACTCGTTTAGATTTATGCCTCAGGGATTGGACGGGTTAGTTTCATATTTATATAAATTCAAAATTACTGAAGTAGAATATCCGGATAAGACTAAATTTAATTTATTGAAACGTAAAGGCGTATTCCCATATGATCATGTGAAATGTATGAAAATTCTTGATGAAACAAAATTACCAACGCAATCAGAATTTTATAGTACATTAAAAGAAGAATCTATTTCCGACGAGGATTATAATCATGCTCAAAATGTTTGGAATGAATTTAATATAAAAACATTAGGTGAGTACTCGGACTTGTACTTGAAAACCGACGTTTTATTGTTGGCTGATGTATTTGAAAATTTCCGTGAAACCTGCTATAAAGTGTACGGATTAGATGCAGCCCATTACGTAAGTGCTCCTGGCCTAACTTGGGATGCAATGCTTAAGTATACCGGAATAGAACTAGATTTGATTAGTGATATCGATATGCTAATGTTTATCGAGCGCGGTATTCGTGGCGGAATTTCGCAATGCTCGAACCGGTTTGCTCGGGCCAATAACAAGTACATGCCCGATTACGATCCTCAGAAAGAAACGACATATCTGCAATATCTCGACGTTAACAATTTATATGGATATGCAATGTCACAAGCACTACCGTCGGGATGTTTTAAATGGTGTTCCAATACCGATATCAATATTGAGCAAATATCCGATGACAGTAAAATTGGTTATATTTTGGAGGTTGATTTGGAATATCCAAAGGATTTGCATGATCTTCATAATGATTTACCATTTTGCCCCCAAAAACTTAATCCTCCCGGATCGAAACAACCTAAACTACTTACGACACTATACGACAAAGATCGGTATGTAATTCACTATCGCGCTTTAAAGCAAGCGTTAAAACATGGTTTGAAAATGAAAAAAATCCATCGAGTATTACAATTCAAGCAATCGGCATGGTTAAAACCCTACATTGACTTGAATACAATGATGAGAACCAAAGCTTGTAATAATTTTGAAAAAAATTTTTACAAGTTGATGAATAACGCTGCTTTCGGTAAGACGATGGAAGATGTACGTAAGCGCAAAATAGTAAAGTTGGTTTCAAAATGGGATGGTAGGTATAGCGCCGCCGTTCTAATTGCGAAACCTAATTTTCATAAGCGTACAATTCTCGATGAGAATTTAGTAATTATTGAAATGAACGCTTTGGAAATTACAATGAATAAACCTATATACATAGGGAGGTCAGTGCTGGACATATCTAAAATGTCATTATATTCGTTTCATTACGATTTTATGATAAATACCGGATATGAATCTAAAATTATGTACTGCGATACTAATTCATTAATTTATCACGTGAAATGTCCAGACTTTTATAGTGTGATAAAAGATAACATTAACCTGTTTGATACTAGCGATTATTCTCTTAATAATTCTTACGGAATTCCGCTAGCTAATAAAAAAGTCCCGGGGCTGATGAAAGACGAATTGAATGGTAAAGTGATGAGCGACTTTGTAGGATTAAGATCTAAAATGTATAGTTTACGTGTAGACGGTAAGGACTTGATAAAAAAAGGCTAAAGGTGTTAAAGGTTATGTAGTTAAGAAAAGTATTAGTTTTAATGATTATATAAATTGTTTAGTAAATAAGGATGTAGTAATAAGAGATCAAAATTGTATTAGATCACAAAATCATAATGTTTATACTATGAAACAAACAAAAATTGCTTTAAGTGCTAATGATGAAAAAGGAAATTAATTCCATATTCGAACAATACAATGGCATGGGGTCATTGGCGAATTATGAATATGTAATAATGATTAAATATATATATTGTTAGTAAACGTTGTTTTTTATTCATTTCCAAAATGGCTTTAGATATATTTGGACGTAGCAGGTCAGTATATAATAAGGAAGGTAGAAAAGGTGACCCTGGTATAGGCTTTCATTATACTCCAGATGGTAATTACGATATTAGAAATAAGAGGTTAACGGGCGTGGGGGATGCTGTGAATGACTCTGACGCCGCTACAAAAAAGTATGTGGATACCATGAAAGCGCATAGTGAACAAACAATGTTTGACCTTTATATAAATGATATCAACAGATTACGTGATTCGATTACAAAAATTTCTGAAGAATTTGAATTATTAAAAAGAGGCAATCATCAAATTTCTAAAAAATATGATGAATCAATCAGTTATAATAATAACAAAATAAATAAACTATCCGAGTCTGTGAATCAACAAATACTTATAAACAATCAAAAATGGGATTCGTTTAAAAATATTCAATCAAACATGCTAGAAGATTTTCATATTTTAAATGCCCGTAATAATGAATTAAACGATAATTTTCAAACTCTTACAACTTTATCGTACGATCGCTTAAAAGAACTAACCGATTCCGTGATTAATATAAAAAATCAATTATCTAGTACAACAGCATCATTAAACAATACTCCACCTAATAACCATAATGTCCAGTAAAAGAGGTATCGTTAATGAAATTCATAAGCCCGTCAGAAAAAATTTTCCTCGCAGAGCTGTAATAATTAAAGGTTATGACGATCTATGGCAGGCCGATCTTGCAGAATTTATACCGCACTCTAAGATAAATCAAGTACATTCTATTGGTTATTGATTGTTTTTCAAAGTTCTTATGGACCCGTCCACTAAAATCTAAAAAAGCTTCCGAAGTGAGCGAGGCATTAGCATCAATATTGAAACAAGATCGTCATCCTAAAAATCTTCAAACTGACGACGGCAAAGAATTTTTTAACGAAATATTTTTTAAACTGATGAAAAAGTATGATATAAATCATTACTCTACTTTTAGTGTTAAAAAAGCTTCAATAGTGGAACGCGTAATAAGAACAATTAAAAATTGGCTTTACAAGGAATTTAGCTTTAGAGGTAAATACAAATGGATCGACATTATTCAAGATGTTACACTAAAATATAACAATACTCGTCATCGTACTATAGGCACAAAGCCTTCAAAAGTTACACCGTTTACGAGATTGGACGTTTTCGATGTGAAAAAAATATTACAAAAATCAAAGTTTAGAGTTGGAGATTTTGTTAGAATTAGTAAATATAAATCTATATTCGCCAAGGGTTATACTGGAAACTGGACTGCTGAAATATTTAAAATTTATAAAATTAATCGAGGAAATCCCACGACTTATTTGATCCAAGATTACGCTGGAGCCCCCATAAAAGGCCAGTTTTATAAAGATGAACTTTCAAAAACATCTTATCCGAATACATATCTGGTAGAAAAGGTGTTGCGTAAGCGCGACGACAAATTATACGTCAAGTGGTGGGGATTCACAAAGCCATCATGGATCTCAAAAACGTCAATAGAGTAAAATTTAATGAACAAGTTGAAATTAAATATATGTATCATTGGAAATTTGCGTACCATCAAGCACGAAAAGGACCGTGGCTACAGTTTGCTCTCGACAGATGGCGTTTTCAAAATAAAATAAATAATTTAGAATCTATTATAACACCTATTTTATTAAAACAAATAAAAAACAAAATATTTTGAATAAAACTTTTATTTAAATCCTACACAATATTTCATTCTATGATATTGGCTTCTCTAAGTTCTTCTTCGATAGCTAAAATTTCATTATTATGACTCATATTTCCAGCATTTTTTGAAGCATGAAGAAGTGCTAAACGAGCAATGAGTTCTCCAGGTGAATTCCAGTAAACGTATTCAATTGATTTATTATTGACATTTTTAATATCTTTAATTAGACCTTTACCGATAACTTCATTAAATAAAGGTTTAATTATTTTACGATATTTAAAACTTTTATTTCCTTCTATTTGATTGTTTATATTATAGAAACGTTTATGCGCGCTCGTTTGTATAATTTTTTTTATATTGCTTCAAGTCATCAGAGTTATAGTCCTGAGGTATTTTTTTAAATAACAGCTCGTACAAGCCTATAGTACCCTTAAATATTTCATCATCGATACTAAAATCATCGTCTTCAAATATAATTTTTTTATCTCCAATTTTCCATCCATTAGTTTCAGCATCATGGTAAACACCATAACGGTAATCCATTTCATTTTTAACATCATGCACGGACATGTTAATGTATTGCTGAGATAGTGTATCACGTAAAGAACTTTCTTGATCAAAAGCCTCTACAAATTCATCGTCATCATCTTCACCCCCAGATTCTTTCTTTAGTTCATTCTTTTCAACTTTGAATACTTGCTTAGGTTTATTTTTTTTAAATGCAATCAATTCTTTAAGCGGTTCTGTAATCGGTTTGTATACTTCCTCGGCCAATCTCTGAGTTTTAATTTCACCACGCTTTAATTGATCAAATTTTCTCTTTATGGAATTACGTGCCTTGATAATTTTTTTAGTCAATTCAACATCATCAGAATTCATTTTATGAACGGACCTGTTCGTTTTATGAACGGACCTGTTCGTTTTATGAACGGACCTGTTCGTTTTATGAACGGACCTGTTCGTTTTATGAACGGACCTGTTGAACGGACCTGTTCGTTTTATGAACGGACCTGTTCGTTTTATGAACGGACCTGTTGAACGGACCTGTTCGTTTTATGAACGGACCTGTTCGTTTTATGAACGGACCTGTTGAACGGACCTGTTCGTTTTATGAACGGACCTGTTCGTTTTATGAACGGACCTGTTCGTTTTATGAACGGACCTGTTGAACGGACCTGTTCGTTTTATGAACGGACCTGTTGATCAGACCTGTTCGTTTTATGAACTGGTATACTGGATAGTTGAGTTGATAATGTAAATATTTAAAAAATCAAAGACTTATATAACAGTCAAAGCCTTTCCTATATCGACCATCGTTTATGTTTGATTCCACATTAATTACAATAAATCCAAATGGTTCCTTCCAGCACTCTGCACATATCGAACGAAATTTTTCAAAAGACATATCGGTACTAACATGGTCATCGTATACATGCTTTAAATTTAAAGCATCTTGTTTGAACAAAATGATAAAATTAGCATTATCTCTTATTAATTGTTTGGGTACTTTCGAATAAGTTTGACAGAGATAGAATGAATCTATTGCATTATGCCGCCCCATACAGAAATAATCTTTTACGCTGGTACTCTTATCTGTTATGACGTCATCAAACACCATTATTGAATTAGGTTTAGCTTTGTTTACAGGTACAACATCGTCTGCTGCTTAAATGTGTAATATCCCAAACCTTTCATGGGTTCCAGCACATTTTTCAAGTATTGATACTTTGGCTGATGTAAGGACTTTGAATATACGTAGACATTTTTAAATCTCAAACCATTAGGATCTTCAATAATACTGATAAGTGCATTTGTTTTTCCAGATCCCGAACTGCCAGCTATTATAGCTCTAACGGTATCGGGAAATAAATCACCATGCTTGCTTACGTTATTCGTTTGAATGTCATGATTATCTACTTTTAATGTAGATGATTGCTTGATAAACTTCATTGTTTAATTACAATTTGAAGTGAGCATACCTATATATATTGTCGTGAAACGAAGGTCGATCATATTTAAAATTAGAACGCGGCCATTTGATTTGTTTATGTGATGCAAATTAGGTAAAATTATTCAAAGGTAAATAACAGCTGATTTTGTATTGTTACTTAAACACATTTTTTTTACACAATTTTACCATTTTATTTTGTAACCATCAGTGTTTGTTTTGTGCTACGAAGATCTAAAATAATAACAGTGAATTTCGAAACATCGTGTATGTTTTTTTAAGAACGTACGAAAGTTTGGTTTTCTTAAGGTTGAAGCAGGGCTCTCTCCGCATACGCCGAGGAAGAGAAGGACGTGTTTTCCAAGCCGGGCTTTTGGAAGCCACCCTGAGTGCAGTTTTTCACCAATTTCTGGGTGAAATTTGTGAAACTAACGACGAGTGTGATATTTTTGAGACGACGACCAAGTTTGGGGTTGAACGACCTTCCTAGAAAGATACAAGCGTATAATTGAGAAATTTGTCAAAGGACGCCTTGAGGACGCCATTTTGAAAAAGAACCAAAAATTTTATAATTCATCTTAATATTACTTACCTCGATGAAATTTGAGGACGAGGAACTTCAAATATTATTAAAGTGCATTAACAACAACCGTTTGGATAATCGTGGCTGCGATTTGGAAGGAGATTTTATGAAAAACCAAGTTTTGTACGGCAGGAACTGTGAACGCACGGGAGTACACCTTCGGAATACAGTAGCCTTAAGCAACGTAGCAACTACTGGAGGGGACTATTACGTCATCGACAACAGAGGCGTGCAAGGTATCGTTTACTTAAGATTAAAAGATAGTGAAAATAAAAAAACATTTAATTTAATTTTTATGAACATTCAATTTTTATTTTGTATAAATTTAAAACACATAATCACACTAGAGTGGCAAATGATCACAAAATTAAGCGATCCGAATTTAATAGTAAATGTAATTTTGAAATCAATTGCCATAGACATTTTACACCCGATTTTACTTAGCTACGAGTTTGTTCGATATTATTATTTGCCTTTGAATAAACCATTGTTTTCGTTGTCAATAAGAGTTTTACTTACAACTCAGGGGATAAATAAGATCGACAAGAACCTACTACTGAGAGTTTCATCTCCCGACGAAAATCTGGCAAGCCGGAGCATAATTTAGAGTTTGTATGTGAATTCAACAAAAATACACAACAACTTTTTGGCACCGCAACGTGTGGGGCATTGTCAGGTAGAGTTTTTGTCAGGTGGCGTTTTTATCAAAACGACCAGAACGTGCATTACAATAACTTTTTGCCGCAACGTAAGGGGCTTGACGGTGATCATTTTCTTAGGGTGTGTTCAGCAAAATCTAAAAACAAAGAAATAAAATTAGTAAAAATGGAAACAAAAGGCACTGTAGGGGAAAAAGACAGCAGTACGCCAGAGATGATAGAAAACATTTTAGCAGGAGTATTAGGGGAAAATATCTTAGAAATATCAGACGGTACCGAAACTCCGACAGCGTCACCGATACACTCAAGTACACGAGCTGAAATAACAGGTGCGGGAAATAGCGACATGATGAGTTTCATGCAACAGATGTTTGAGAAAAATGAAAAAAATATGGAAACTATACGGGCAGAAATGAATAGGGGTTTTGTCAAGTTAGAAAATAAATTTGATAAACTTGAAGGTGATTTAAAGATTACCAATACAAGGGTAGATAAAATTGAAACAAAAGTAAACATTCTAAACACAGAGTCAATGCCGGCTAGGCTTATAATTCAATCATTCAAAAACCAAGAAAGGGAGCTAGATTTAAAAATAAATAAAAAGGCAACAGAAAATCGAACTGAAATAATAGAGGAAGTAGGTACGAAATTAAAAAATAGTTTAGAGGAGTTAGAAAATAAAGTTTTAAATAGAGTGTTAGATACAACGCTTAGTGAAGATGGGGAAATCAGGGATACCATTAAACGGGTCAAATTTATAAGCGAAGATGTAACAAAAAATAGTGATAATTTAATTAGGGTTGAGCAAAAAGTAGAAATGCAGGGATGTGAGATAGGTAAGGTAAGGGGCGACATAAAAAAAGGATTAGAGGAAACTAGAAGGGAACTAGAATCAGTTAGGGTGAACAATCAAACATTCACGTTAGGGCCGTTCAACAGCACAATGAAGAGATCAATGCATGAAATCTCATGTTTTATAAACAAAGATCCAAAACTTAAATTTTACGGACACCCACAAACAGGTGTCAATCCAAAACAATTCATTAAATATGCGAAACCCATAACTGACCAAGTAACGGATAAAGAACAATTAAAATCGATAATAGGTTCGATGATGAAGGGTAGTGCAGAGGAATGGTATGGAATAGTTCAAGAGCAGTTTAAAACGTTTGAGGAATTTTCGGTTGTGTTTTTGGAGAGATATTGGGGAGATGAGGCACAAGATATTGTAAAAAATGAGCTTAAGTCAGGAAAATTTAATGGGTTAGGTACCAGGAATGAATACGCGGAGAGATTGATAAATGCGGTGTTAAATTTGGATCCCCCATATAGTGAGAAAGAAATTATCAGCTGTCTAGCAAGTCATTTTGATTTAGCCATAAAAAATAGGGTGGTAGTAGAAAAGGTAGAAACTTTAAATGAATTTGGGGCGCTTTTGAGAAGGTTCGATCATGGTTACACTTCAAGGTACGAATATAAAAATCATAATAAAATTTTTGAAAACAGAATCGTTCATTATCCTGAGAGGGAAAATCAATTTATGCCTAGTCGCCTCGATAATCATTATTCAAGGGACAATAATGTCAGAAACAATTTTTATCAAAATGGACAAAACAATTTTAATCATAGATTTAACAATAATACTGACCGTCAACATTCTTTTAATAATGTAGCAAATTTTGGTAATAGCAATAGTAACAATAATAACAATTTTAACAATCATCATAGTAATAATAATAATAATCAGGGTAACAACCAAAATAGATATTCAGAAAGAACTCACTATAATCAGTCTTATCCCAATCGAAGTTACAGTCATTATGACACTCGTCCTCAATACAATAGACCAAATCAAAACAATAATCAAAATAGTAACAATAATAACGTTAGGGAAACAAATGTAAACTCAATCACAACCACAACTGCACCAGAAGTTGCTTCAAATGCAACAACTAGTCAAAATTTTTAACAGAAGACAATTCAGCAAGCATTCAGGTAAATTCTTACCAGCATCCACGAGAGTTTATTCTGGATGAGCTTCAAACATCAGAAATGGAAAATTTATTGACATTACCATTTTTAAACGTCAATATCAATAACGTAGTATTTTTATGTCTAGTCGATACAGGGGCTGAATTGTCTATAATTAATCAAGATCTAGTAGAAAATAAAAAAAGAAATTTTGACAAAAAGATAATTAAAGCTAAAAAGGTAAATTTAATAACTGCAAACAAAAGAAAATTTGCAGAAATAAATAAAGGTACAGTGGTAAAAGTTAAAATAGGCGAATACGAAATTAAGGATGATATTTTAATTAAGAAAGATTTAAATTTGGGAGGTATTCTTGGAATTGAGTTGATAAATAAATTTGGAATGATTACAAATGCAGTAGATAAATCAATAATAATAGGTAAACGTTCTTTTAGTTGGTTAAATAATATGATGTTAAATGAAAATAAAAATATTAGTAATTACACGACAGTTAGCAAACAAGTTAGTTATATTAATAGGGAAAGCAGTAGTAAATTGGTAGGGGATGATTGTATTGATAATATTAATAATGATGAATTATATGGGAAAAATTATATGGAAAATTTGGAAAATGTTAGTAATGATAGGGAAATCGATAATTTAGTAGGGGATAAAGAAACTTTGAAGAAAAAACTGTTAAACTGTGATGAAAAATATTTAGAAGTTGTTAAAAATCTACTGAAACCAAACCAAAATTATGTGAAAAGCGTACAAATAACAGAACCGGGGGGATTAGTAGCAATAGATTACATAGGAAACTTAATACCTAGCGGGGCTGGTTACAAAAATATCCTGGTAGTGGTCGATGCCTTCAGCAAATATGTAAAGTTGTATCCAACAAAAGTTTGTACAACAGACGTTTCCATTCAAATGTTAGAAAGATTCTGTAAAGAAATCATTAAACCTAAAAACATCCTAGCCGATAATGCCACTTACTTTTTTAATCAAAAATTCAAAACTCATTGGAATAACCAAGGGATTAAGGTATTTTATTGTTCCGTTCGACACCCGCAGGGGAACATCAGTGAACGATACGTGCAAGAAACCGTAAAATTCTTACGACTGGTGGTTTACAAAGATCAAACATCATGGGCACGATACGTTTCTCAAGTAGAATACTTCATAAATCATACTCCTAGTTCAGTTACCGAAGAATCTCCTATTTTAGTCATGTTTAATAAAGAACCTGAAAGACCATGGATTAATAACCACAATATTGATTACAATGAAATTATAAGGGGGGTAAATAATAAATTAATAAAAAGAAGTGAAAGCTACTTACGTAAAGTGAATAGTAAAATAAAAAAATATTGTTCTTTTAATGTAGGCGACTGGGTTATAATTAGAAGTTTAAGAGTAGGGAAAAGATCAAAAGATCAATGCCTCAAGCTACAGCTCCCTTTCGAAGGTCCATTTTTGATAGACTCTGTCAATGAAAATACTTATTTGTTAAAATATCCAAACAACAAGATTAGGGGTAAATTTCACCTAGACATGATTTATGCGTACGATCAGGAGCTAGAGGAGGATTTCTCACAGGATGAATCCGATTGATACCGTCCTAAAACAAAGAAAAGTTTTATTTAGTTAGAGATTACGGGGTTAATTTTATTTAGTTTAAATTTAGGAGAGAAGGGGTTGTAAATACTGGAAAAGAATTTATTTAGTTTTGTTAATAATAAGGTTTTAGCTAAGTTTTTATAAAAAAAAATTTTTTTTTGGATACTTACTTGTTCACGATTTTGTTGATTTAGTGAAAATTTATCAAATCACTACGTTCGATTGATAAATTATAACTAAACAAGGGGCTTTGCTGTCGTGAAACGAAGGTCGATCATATTTAAAATTAGAACGCGGCCATTTGATTTGTTTATGTGATGCAAATTAGGTAAAATTATTCAAAGGTAAATAACAGCTGATTTTGTATTGTTACTTAAACACATTTTTTTTACACAATTTTACCATTTTATTTTGTAACCATCAGTGTTTGTTTTGTGCTACGAAGATCTAAAATAATAACAGTGAATTTCGAAACATCGTGTATGTTTTTTTAAGAACGTACGAAAGTTTGGTTTTCTTAAGGTTGAAGCAGGGCTCTCTCCGCATACGCCGAGGAAGAGAAGGACGTGTTTTCCAAGCCGGGCTTTTGGAAGCCACCCTGAGTGCAGTTTTTCACCAATTTCTGGGTGAAATTTGTGAAACTAACGACGAGTGTGATATTTTTGAGACGACGACCAAGTTTGGGGTTGAACGACCTTCCTAGAAAGATACAAGCGTATAATTGAGAAATTTGTCAAAGGACGCCTTGAGGACGCCATTTTGAAAAAGAACCAAAAATTTTATAATTCATCTTAATATTACTTACCTCGATGAAATTTGAGGACGAGGAACTTCAAATATTATTAAAGTGCATTAACAACAACCGTTTGGATAATCGTGGCTGCGATTTGGAAGGAGATTTTATGAAAAACCAAGTTTTGTACGGCAGGAACTGTGAACGCACGGGAGTACACCTTCGGAATACAGTAGCCTTAAGCAACGTAGCAACTACTGGAGGGGACTATTACGTCATCGACAACAGAGGCGTGCAAGGTATCGTTTACTTAAGATTAAAAGATAGTGAAAATAAAAAAACATTTAATTTAATTTTTATGAACATTCAATTTTTATTTTGTATAAATTTAAAACACATAATCACACTAGAGTGGCAAATGATCACAAAATTAAGCGATCCGAATTTAATAGTAAATGTAATTTTGAAATCAATTGCCATAGACATTTTACACCCGATTTTACTTAGCTACGAGTTTGTTCGATATTATTATTTGCCTTTGAATAAACCATTGTTTTCGTTGTCAATAAGAGTTTTACTTACAACTCAGGGGATAAATAAGATCGACAAGAACCTACTACTGAGAGTTTCATCTCCCGACGAAAATCTGGCAAGCCGGAGCATAATTTAGAGTTTGTATGTGAATTCAACAAAAATACACAACAATATAGATACTTGAGCGCACATTTCAGTAAATGCTACCAAACTATATGAACTTAACGACCCATTATTTTTATTCGAAGAAATACGCTATCAGCTTGGTGACGTCGTTATTGATAGTTGTAGAACTCCAGGCATTTCGTCATTAATTTACGGTCGTTGCGGATATAGTAAAGATGATGTCATTGCATTATCTAATGCGGGGTATAGTCTTTCCAATGGTAAATCACAAATATGCGATTCGGAAAAGAAAAATTTTACAGTCATGATACCTCTTAATCATGTTCTTGGTTTTGCATCATGTTATCGCAGAAATATTTTGAACAGTAGACAAGAACTTATTCTTATCAGATCAAAATCAGATGAAGACGTCTACAGAGGCGATACCGAGGTGACAATAAAAATTACTAAAATTAATTGGAAAGTACCCCATATAACTCCAAGCGATTCTGCAAAGTTGGGAATCTACAACCACATAAATCGTGAAAAGGAAATCGAAATTGGCTTTCATGCTCGACATTTATTCCATTACCCAGCACTTCCAACCCATACAAACATGTTGATTTGGGCGATTCAAAACACCGTTCAAAACAGACGCCCTCGATGGTTATTTATTGCTTTCCAAAGTAATAAACGAAATAATCGATTAGAAAATGCCTCCACTCTATCCCAATGTAACATTAATGTGTTATAGGATTTATAAATCATGTTCGATATCCTTACGAAAAAAGACATAACGACTTTAATAAAAAACGCTGCGTACTAGCATATGATGACTATTTAAATTTTCAAAAAAAGTATTATAATAAGGTCGAACCTATTTATGATTTTGAGCATTTTTTAAAAGAACCAATTTTCGTCATTGACATGTCTAAACAACACGAAAAGGCTGAAGACCCAATATTGAGCGTTAAACTGGAATTACAAGCTTCAACAGATTTCCCCTCTAATACCATTGCTTATGCTTTACTTCTGACCGACTCTGTATATAATTATAATCCGTTTACTGGTGTTGTTAATCAAGTGTAAAATTAATTTTTAAATAACTTTATTAAATTATTAATGATGTTAATCTAATGTAACAACACTTTTTTTAAATAAAACAAACAAATTAATTTAATATTCTGTATTTTTCTTTTGAATACAAATAGAAAACTTTATTTTTAATGAATATTACTTTCAATAGATGTCATAGGCTTCCTTTTTTTATTAAATAATACATATAGGAATAGATAATAAACAGTATACATGCCAATGACCCTTCACATACGATAATATTATAATCATATGGTATAATATTACACTTAATTAAAACTTTTTCCCATTTTGTTTCGAAAATCTTTGTGAAATTATCAAAGAACTTAATTTTATAGTGAAAAATGTCATGTTTTTCAAAATCGATAGTAAATGCACAAATATCATTGTTTTTGGTTACATTCATCAATTTCCATGAACAATTGTTAGCTTCGGTAAAAGAATCTTCATAGGCCAAACATGCATATCCATATTGCGAATTTTCCGGACATCCTATGTATAAAGTTGTATTTAAAACGGCTGATAATATAAGCCACGAATTCATTTTTAACAATCAAACTTTTTTAGATTTATACTTGAAGTATACCTTTCGACGTTCAATTTGATAATTAAAGACTTAAAGACTTGTCATTGTTTTTTATTTAATACAAATACAATACACATACAAAACTTCAATAATCTTTCAGTTTGCTGATCTAACCTAATAAGCGATATAAAATCTCATTTTACATTCTAACTTAAAGCTACGCATAGAAAATTTTGATAAAATGATTGGAAAGCAGATCGTCATCGGGGCTGCTATAAGGTGTTGATGTCAAAACTTGAACTGTTACTACTGCAAATAAAATATACACAAAATCGTTAAAACAAATTGCTTTATTTCACTTACTTTTAATTCCTATGTTGGAGATGGGGGGTGGTGTGTTGGACTGTTTACTACTGCAAATAAATATATAATCAAAATCGTTAAAACAAATTGCTTTATTTCACTTACTTTTAATTCCTATGTTGGGAGATGGGGGGGTGGTGTGTTGGACTGTTTACTACTGCAAAATAAATATATAATCAAATACCACCATACATGAATTGGGTATTAAAAAATCAAAAACATAAATTACAATATTTCACTTACTTTTAATTCATATGTTGTAGACAAATTGTTTTCACCGCATTAAGGTGGCGGTGACATCCTTTGGTCAGGTATTTTATTAGATGATTAAAGATTGTGTCGCATACGCGACACATCCCATAATCATCTAACATTGCTAAAATGCCATTCACCACTATAGGTGAAGGCTCTTCAAGTTTGGCTATAATTTCGTTAAAATTCACCCAGCAAGCCATGTTTTTAAACTAAATTTTATAAAATACGTTGCTCACTTATATATTTTTAAAACCAATTATTGGGCATGAAATTAATTATTATTGATAAAATAATTTCTGGAGGGTATTATAATATAAGAAATTCATTGATAAAATATTTTACGATGACTTTTATCACAATATATTTTTAATATATTTTTAATAGAGCCGTTGTGTGATATTTTTAATAGAGCCGTTGTGTGATAAGAACTTCTTAGTAATTGTTTATAATTTTGATTCTATAAGTATATCCTATAATAATTAATATTTTTAATAGAACCACTGTGTGATATTTTTAATTTTTTTAGTTAATTTGATAATTACCATTTCTTAGTAATTGATTCATATATTAGTCATATTTAAATACGATTTTAAAATAATTGTTCTTAAAACTATAAATGAAAAAGGAAATTTTTATAATTTCTTTATTAAATCAAATTGTGTATTTCTTATACAAGGTTGATTCTATTGTAATACGCAAGAACCATAAGGGGGTTTATTGATAGCGAAATCGTCCACATCTTTGTATTCCAATAAAGGTGTAATTTCAGGGAAATTTTCATCAGAATCCTTTGTAGATAATTTCAAGCAATTTATAGCTATTGAATTTAATAGCATTTCGAATCTTCCGGAAATATCATAACTTCGATATTCAACTTTTGTAGATGGCTTAGAATAATTTTCAGGTATTGAATTAGGTTAACTTTTTATTCCGCATACATCTTCTCCAAGAAAGGGGCAACGTCGAGACCATTTTTTATGTTCTACCATAGGATCGTCACCAATTTTCCAATCGCCAATAACGATTGAACAAAATGCACACCGCACACTATCACCATTTCTTAAATTATAAAATCCAGCTTTAGCCAACTCATTTGAATTTACGCAGGGGTATTTCCAATCTCTAAAAGAAAATAGGCGATCTTCTTCTTCTGTATATACACCCATGTTCTTCATATAGTAATTGCTTAGATAAGTAATAAACATACTGCATCACCTTTTATAACAAACTACCTGTCCCATAGTACTTTGCTAATGCTTATATAGACACAAAAAAACTCAAGATTAAAAATAATTTCATTTATTATCACCTTTTATAACAAACTACCTGTCCCATAGTACTTTGCTAATGCTTATATAGACACAAAAAAAACTCAATATTAAAAATAATTTCATTTATTATCAACTTAATATAATTACATATTACAGCATTATTACAATAATCTTTTCATACAATTTAATACAATTGTTATTTATTCTTACAAAATTTTACTATTCTGTTTCTAAAGCACATTTGGCACCATAATTGTTTACTCTCTATCATTTCACGCAATTCCATCCAGGTAATTTGGTCTAGGTTTCCTTGGTAATTTAATGGTAATTTTTCTTCTTCTACATTACTTATCATTGTACGATTATGATTATAATCATCCGCACAACATACGCAAACTTTACCGTATTTACTTACATAATAAGAATTTCGAACTAATATAAGGTCCCGTGCTTCCAAATTAGAATAATAACAATAATATTGTATCAACTGATCAATGCCACTGACATCAACAATATGTCTAAATTCTATTGTATTAACAAAGTGCCTTGTTCTTTCATTACATATAAACATTTCAAATAGTTCTTTCAACCTAAATTTAAGATGAACTAGTATTTCTTCACTAACAACACTTTGATAGCACCAATCCCTTAATAAAATCCGTATTAAAGATTCGGGCAGTTCAGTAGCAAGGTGGAATATATCCGGTAGTTGCTGAATTTGCTTATTTATCACTTTTACACAAATATATTTTCAAGTATCAGGCTGAAACCTTTCAGTCCATTCATCGTCGATTAAACGATTTGTTAGTAAATTTTCCAATATACCATCTTTCATTCTAAAGTGTTGCAATATTTTAGCCATTGTAGTAGAAATATTTTTTATGATCCCCACTGAATGTGTATAAATATTATCAAGACTAACTTATTTTCTTCATCATCAAGAATCTGTCAATTTTGTATGTGTATTTCTACAAATTAAAAAAAAACTTTATAAGCAGTCACATAAATATAGAAAATTAATTTACTTACTTTAATTTATCAATACAAACTATTTGAAAACAGAATCACTAATGAATTTTATTAAACGACATACTTATATAAATAGCGATACATACCATTTCTTAAAATATATCGTAATATTGTTAAATTGGGTGGAAGATCTACATCCGGTGACCTAATGAACTTTTTTTAATTAGACTGATATAATTGAGTTATCTGCTTAAACTTGTCTGAACTTTGCATGACCTATGAAATAACGAACTTTTTTAATTGAGTCATATGATCAACATCATCGTGAATTTCACATTTCCTTTACCTGGGGGTCCCACCTGGGGGGTCGCACCTGGGGGTCGCCACTGGGGTCGCACCTGGGGGTTGCACCTGGGGGTAGCACCTGGGGGTCGCATCTGGGGGTCGCATCTGGGGGTCGCACCTGAGGGTCGCACCTTCCACGCCTTTTGTGCCAGTACACCTTTTTTACCTGTACACCTTTCATACCTGTACCCCTTTTGTACACCTTTTGTACACCTTTTGTACCTGCACACCTTTTGTACCTGTACACCTTTGTCACCTTTTGTACCTGCACACCTTTGACACCTTTGTCACCTGTACACCTTTTGTACACCTTTATCACCTTTGGCACACCTTTACCCAAACCGGATGTAAAAACAGTTAAATTTCTCCCATGTTAAATCTTATGGAGAATGGATCTAGAATCCCCATAATGTTTACTTCCGGATCTAGAATCCCCATAGTTACTCTACTACAATTGATCTAATTCTAACAAAAAACGCCTTCGCACGCAACGTCGAAACGCTAAACAAATTAAGTTCGGACCACTTGCCGGTACAATTCGAAATTTCCTCCCTTAAACTTCCCATTCATCCCAATCGTCAATTTAAATTCACAAATTGGCCAAAATGGACCGAACAACTCAAAAATTTACAACTAAATTCAAAAATCACTACAAATACTGAAATCGACGAAGCCATAAAAGACCTCACAGCAAATATTACCAAAATAACTACAGAAAATTCAAAAATAAAAACACCTGACAACTTCAAATTAAACCTACCAAAATCAATCTTACAAAAAATAGCTAACAAAAACAAATTAAGAAAAATTTACCAAAAATTCAAATTTCCAAACGTCAAAATCCAAATCAACAAAATAACTAAGGACATAAACAAAGATTAAACACCATCAAAAATAAAAATTGGATGACATGCTAGGTAAAATTACTCCAAAAAACTCCAAACAACTATGGAGGCTAACAAAAGCCCTTAAATCAACTTCCACCCCAACCTTTCCCACTTCAATCCCACAGTGGCCTAAAAACCAGTAGCATGGACAAAGCAAACATCATCGCCGACACATACCTCGAACACCACAATCTCACCACACAAATCAAAAACACTGACACTGAAAACAAAGTAAATCAAATCATAGCAACTTTTAAACAAGAAACCCACCCTACCCCTTTAACAGACCTCACATCCCCTAAAGAAATCAAACTTGTAATCCGAAAATTCAAAAACAAAGCCGCCGGAAACGACGGCATAGGAGCCTCACTCATCAAAAAATTCCCGAAGAAAATCATAGTCAAAATTTACTACATTCTCAATGCATGCATCACAAACCAATATTTTCCTAATCCCTGGAAGCAAGCAATTGTCATTCCAATCCCTAAACCAGGTAAACCAACTTCCTTGCCATCCAGCTATCGTCCCATCAGCCTTCTCCCCACCTTATCAAAAATCCTGGAAAAAATCATACTTACCCGCCTACAAAAACACACAAATTTTCACAACACAATCATCCCTGAACAATTTGGGTTCAGGGAAAAACAGTGCACCGTGCTACAACTGGCAACCCTAACCCACAAAATTACCACCAATTACAACCTCAACAAAACTTCCACGCTCATGACGCTAGACCTTGAAAAGGCATTCGATACCATCTGGCATGATGGTCTCATATCAAAATTATTAAACAGCGAAATCCCACCACACCTAATCAAAATCATTTCAAACTACCTTTCAAACCGCTCCTTGAGAGTAAAAATTAAAGATGTCTTCTCCAAATCCCATCCCATTCCCGCAGGTGTACCCCAGGGGTCAATACTGTCCCCGACTTTATTCTCACTCTTCATAAACGATATACCTAAATACCAAGACACGGAAATCAAATTATACGCCGACGACACAGCTATTATGGCAACCTCCTTCAGAAAAAACCAAACTTTAATCTACCTTCAAAGACACCTGGAGGAAATTTGTAAATATTTTGACACCTGGAAGCTAAAATTAAATGCCGAAAAAACAACTCTTACCACGTTCACCAAAAAGCGAGTTAAATTAACCCACAAAATATCAGTAAACAACTCATTCATCAGCAAAACCCCAAATGTTAAGTACCTGGGCGTCACCCTCGATGAAGGCTTAACCTACAAACCACATATTCAAAACTCCGCATCAAAATCACTCCGAGCGCTTCACGCATTGTATCCATTATTAACTTACAAAATCAACCTACATCCAAAAATTCGACTCCTCCTTTATAAAGCCATGATCCGTCCTATCCTCACCTATGCTGCACCAATCTGGAGCAACGCGGCAGACAAAAATATCACAAAGAATACAAAGCAAAGCACTTAGAATCATCACAGGATTACCTAAACACACCGAAATTCACGACTTACACCAGGAGGCTAACATCACAACAATCAAAAACATTATAGCGTACAACTTCTTTAATTATAGAATCAAAAACAACATCACTACATCCAATCTAGCACAATTTAACAAATCACACACTCACAAATCTCAATCTCAAACCTAGAAAAAACTCAACCTGACAAAATTATTTGAACAAAAATTTTTAAACAAATTGTTCTTTTCTTTTCTCCCTAACTTCCCCCCCCCTTTTTCTTTTTTATTTTCACCGCAAAGGCACATGGCGCTGGGTTTTTGCACTCTTTTTACCTAGGAGACAACACACTACAAAAGAAGACAAAGCCTACAACATCAACGAGGACCGATAAATCTTGGATAGAAGCGGCCAACAACACACTTATTATTGTTACAATTATTTTTGATATTAAAATTGAAATGTAAAACAGTTAAACAAAATAAAGATAATTTTTATGTTATGTTATGTTATTATGCAGACGCGATTGTACCCATCCCGGCAGGTGCTCCTCAAGGTTCCATCCTAGCCCCCAAATTATTTACATACTACGTCAACGATATCCCTTACCATCAAGACACGACCGTTTCTTTATATGCCGATGACACAGCAAATATTTCCCAATCAACCAGACCCGACAAGGCAGTGGAGTACTTACAAAGACACATCGACATTCTTGAACCATACTATTACCGTTGGAGACTAAAACTAAACGAGACCAAGACTTACCTTCACAATCTTTACGCACAAACGAAAAGACAAACTGACCAAAAAACTAAAAATAAACAATATCGATATTACAAAAACGGATGAGACGAAATATTTAGGCATTACACTGGACAAAAAACTGACCTACAAACAACATCTGACCGACAAAGCAAAAAAGGGTTCAAATGCGCTTCATGCACTATACCCAATTCTGACATACAAAAACGGACTAAACCTAAAGCTACGACAATTTCTTTACAAACAAGCCCTGCGACCTATACTACTTTTCGCCTTCCCCATCTGGAGCAGCGCTTCACGCTCAAACATAAATAAGATTCAAATCGTGCAGAACAAATGCCTCCGTGTAATCACCGGGGCGCCAAAATACACGGAGAAATTTGACCTGCACGAGATGGCGACATACGGACGATCCCCCACATAATACACCACAAAACTAAATGACACGACCAAGCACATAGCTACTTTATCAAACTCGACAATGCCCTTCAGACGAAAACATAAATTGCTTCACAACATCATTTTATAAAATTCTCTCAAACTATCAATTAACCCGTAATCACCTCATAAATAAACCACTTATCTCGGCAATAATCATCTCACAAATAAACTACTTATCTCGGCAATAAATTCCAACCTATCTCGGCCATAAATAAAAATCAAATCGTACACACATGCTCTCTGGGTTTTTACTACTCTCTTTCCCAGCAAAACATCAAGAAAACAAAATGCACAGGATCGTTGACCTACCTTATCACCTCCGATAAATCCACCGATAGGAGCGGAGAAGAAATAACATAAGCAAAAAAAAAATTATAAATGAAATATGATAATTTTATTTGTAATTGCAAAAACTTTATTTAACAATAAAGAGTATTTTTATCTTATCTATTATCAGACGCGATTGTGACCGTGTGTGTGATTGTGACGAGGAACCTTTAAACATAATTAAAAACAAGTTATGCAATGAAAATATTTATTTTGTAGTCGATGAAACAACAGATATGCAGCAGTTATATTGCTACATGCTTGTCGGAAAGTTAAGTGACTCTGATCTTGCAGTTTTGGATAAAACTAATCACTCCACGGTGGCTAGTTTTGTTAACGATAGATTAAATCTGCTATATGTCCGAATACAGTCAAGTTCGAAAAAGTCAAATTAATGTTGTCGAATGCTGAAGGTTATATGATCAAAGCAGGGCAGGCTTTGGAAGTCTTTTACCCCAACTTAATCCATTTCACATGTATGGCTCATGCATTAAACAGGTAGGCTGAACTGGTTCGACTAGAATACCCCGAAGTAAATAAATTAATAAATAATGGAAAAAGGGCATTTTTAAAGGCCCCGATAAGGGTACTAAAATATAAAGAGTTAGCCCCTAATCTGTTATGCATCATTTCATTATACATGAAATATTGTCCAGTCTACCAAACGTTCGGCAGCTTGCGCCGCTTGAATAAGAGCAAGCTTAGAATTCAAAGAGGCTGTACCCATAGCTAAAGAAATTTGAGGTAACATGTACTTCCTAATCACCCACAATTGTTCGTCCTCTGAAGGAAGAGGGTTAATTCGACCGAATCTACTTAACATGGACTCTATGTAGGTCTGTACAGATTCCCCAGGAAATTGTTTATAGGTACCCACTTGCTCTAAATATTCCCGGTGAAAACCAAAGATAAAAATCGAATTTTAAGTTCCTCAATTAATTGTTCCCAAGTTGTTACTTCGGGACCAAGGCTGCGATACCACACTAACGCTTCCCCAGAAGAGAATTCTTTATTTATTTTTATTTTTTTATTTGTTTATATCTACGGATACACCAATTTAAATATTAAACAAAAACATATACAAAACGAAATTACTACACAATAATTACAAAAAAGCACCATTATATAGCAACGGCTAACTATAACTCGTCAGCGTAGAATTGCTTTGTTCTATATCCATTTTTGAAAAATTTTAGTTAGAATTGTAGTTGGACAAATAAGAATTGCTTTGTTCTATATCCACCTTAAAATAGTCAATAATAAAATCCCAAGTATGATTTTCCAACCTGTGTTTTGTTCTATATCCACGTTATGCAAATTTTGTTTGTACTATCGTTATATTGAAGGTTTTGTTCTATATCCCACAACTTAAGAAATGAAAATATGTTCTATATCCAAACTATTTTCAGGAAACACTTTGAATGCTTTATTCGACTGTTTTAGATTAGATAATAAGGGATTCCTAAAGTAAAGCTGCAAATAAGTAATGCTGTTTTTGCATTCTTTTATAATGTTATCGGTTTTGTTTAAAGTAAGTATTTCAAATTTTATTTAGTAGTTGAATAGACATCGTTTGGGTAACATGGATTTAGAATCACCGTGTCCTGATTTACAGGAGGAGCTTTTAAGGTAAGACAACAATAAAAGAAAAACAATTCGAGGTAAATTAAAAATTTAATATTTTAGTATGGTGGATGATATAATGAGCGATATATTGCCTTCTACTGTAAAATATGTTGATGGCAAAGTGGAAAGCAAAAATGAAGTGGACGATGTATTGCCTTCTACTTCAAAATACGTTAATGGAGGAGAAGTGGAAAGCGAAAGTGAAGTGGACGACTCGGATCAAGATCCAGATTTTATTGTTAGTGATACAGATGAAGTTGAAAATGCAACTATAATGACAAAAACAAAAGACACAGAAAATATAATTGACGAAGTTTTAATTGAGACCGAGAGAAATTTAACGCGGAAAAGAAAAAGAAACCCAGAAAATTGGAAATCAAATATTAGAAAACGACTTAGGGTATCAGGTAAAGAGTACGTAGATATTAAAGGTAGAGTACATCACAAAAAGGTAATCAAACCCGGTTGTTCAAATACGTGCTGTTTTCATTGTTCAACCAATTTTTCTGAAAATGATAGAATTTTAATCAATCAGCAGTTTTGGGATCTTTCAGAATCAAAAAAACACTTTTTTTTTAGTAAATATGTAAAAAAAATTTCAGCAGCACGAAAACGAACAACTGCTGAAACATCTAAAAAGAAGAACAGTTTTATTTATTTTTTGGAAATAAATAGCAGCGAAGTTCGAGTTTGTAAAATATTTTTTTTGAACACGTTATCTATAAGCCAACAAAAAATTTATTATCACTTTAAGACGTTTGAAAATTCAGTCACAAGCATCCCTCGATCTCCTACTGTAGGAAAACATAAGAAAAAATTTACGTCAGATGAAAATCTAGAAAGAGTTAGAAATGACATCCGTAGTTTTCCTACAGTAGAATCTCACTACTGTAGAGCTAATACAGAAAAAATGTATTTGGAATCAGGACTGAGTATTAGAAAAATGTATAATTTATACAAAGAAATGGTTGAAAGCGATCCTGTGAAATTCCATATATATTCTAAAGTTTTTAAAACTGAATTTAATTTTTCATTTTATAAGCCCAAAAAAGATCAATGCGATAAATGTGTAATATTTAATTTACTTCAAAATCCTACAGCAGAACAAATTTTAAATAACGAAAAGCACCTTGCTGGCAAAGAAGCTAGCAGATCTGAAAAAAAAGTTGATAAAGAGCAAAGTGATTGCAATGTTGCTATCATTACTTATGATCTGCAAAATGTATTTGCTTTACCAAAAGCAAACACATCCAGCTTTTTCTATAAACGAAAATTTAACTGTTATAATTTAACAGCACACTGTAGTGTTAATGGCGTTACATATTGTAGTTTATGGAACGAAAATATTGCTGGAAGAGCTGGAAATAATATTGCTAGTGCTCTGATTAAAATTTTAAAAGAAATTGTAAATGATAATATTTCTTTAAAAAAATTAATTTTATGGTCGGATTCGTGTGTACCACAAAATAAAAATTCAATAACATCTTTGGCTTTGCTAGATTTTCTAAATTCAGATGAGAGTAAAAATGTTCAACAAATTGAACAAAAGTTTGCTGAAGCTGGTCACAGCAATTTACAAGAGATTGATGCTGTCCACAGTTCTATTGAACGAAATATTAGAGATTTGGAGATATATAGCCCTGTTAGTTTACTTCGCGTTTTAATTAATATCAAGTCCTCTAAAGTGAAACTTAAGGTGATGCAATTAAATAACACCAGCGATTTTTGGAATTACCAATCAATGGTTAATTACTTTAACTTTTCAAGTATTCCTTACACAAAATTAAAACATATCGTTTATAAAAAAACCGAATTGCTAAAAATAAATTATAATTATACATTCGATAAAGCTAGCATACAAGAAGTATGCTTAGTAAAAACTCGATATGTCAGAAAAAATTCGGAACCGCAAATAAAATCACTTCCAAAAATTAGCCTATTACGAAACACAGTTAAAATAAGTGGAGATAAAATCAAAGATATACAATCCATGTTACCATGCATGCCTGAAATTGATAAGAAATTTTACAATTCCATGATTGCAAACAATAAATAAACAGGTATAGTTTATGAATTATAAGTATAATTTAAGTTTGTTATAGCTACTCGATTAGTTTTGTTTATTTAGAATAAGTTTTTGTTAGTATTAAAAAAAATGTTCAATTTAAATTGTTTATGTTATGAAAATAAACATTATAAAACGTTTTACTTCTTTTCTAATTAATTTATTGACATCCAGTAGAATGTGAGAAAAAATATTGTTACAGCTCATAATTATCCCTATATTTTGTTTTATATCCAGATAAATTTAACTAAAAATCACAAAATTTCAAATTTTGTTCTATATCCAAATGTAATTAATTAATATAACAGTAACATAATTACTCAACAAACTTGCTTTTAAGGCAAAATAGACTTATGCTATATATTTAAGATAATCTATATCTTAAATTTTAAAAATCTTGTTATCACTTTGACATTTTAATATTTTAATTTCAATTTGATTTATCTTGAAATACACTTATTGGATGTAGAACAAAGCAATACTACGCTGACGAACTATCGGACCTAGTTACAAAACGTTACATCCATGTTCCACATGATGTCCTTCTTGAACTTAGTCAATGATGTTTGATGCAGATCAAACCATTCCTGTCCATTAAGTCTGTTGACTAACCGAATTATTCTGGGAATAAGACTATGAAGGCCATAATTACTCGGGTGCACATCAGTGGCAAAGGCATTCTTGTGTCTAGTATCGTGTGAAGATATATACGGTACGAAATAATTCAACAAACGTGGGCAATAGTCATTCACACAGTTCCTATTGAGCAGTGAGCGAGTGCGGACGTACGAGATAATTAATTGTTCTTTTTAGATCTTTTATTTATTTTACGTTTTCCATTAGCGAGCGACAAGGTCCACAATTAATATATGCCTGCAAATTAAGCTACTTAATAAGCATTAGCAAATATTTTTAAAAATTCAAGTAGTTAGTAACAGTAGTTAGTAACAGTAGTTAGTAGTATTTTAGAACCAATCTTAAACAAAAATCAAGACATACCGCAAAATGCGGCAATCGCATTTACAGACGTCAGTTTCCAAACTCGACTTGCCAAAAGGGCAAATAGTTTGAGCCCTCACAGGTTCAAGTCAAAAGTTAAATTAAGCCGTAGCGCTATGCTACGAAATAGTGAAAATACAAATACCATACAATTAAAAAATCTCAATATTCAAGACGCAGAAACAAAGTTGCAGCCAACCACCTACCAGTATGGAGCTAGAACACGCCGCCAACGTGCCCACCTACAATAGTTTCGGCATTTTATTAAATGCGCCCGAAAAAACGAACAACCAAGCCACCAAAGAAGACCAAAACTGGAATTTAGTGCAACGTACCCCAGTGCACAAATCAACCCCCAAATACAATAGACCGAAGCAGTCGAAACCACTCCCGGTGATCTTAACCCCATTAAACCATTAATTAAAGGAAAATTAATGGTCCAATACGTACGTGGGAAAACATGGATCCATACTGAAACCCCCGAAGACCACCGTGCCGTAAAAACCAACATATTTGCTGATAGCAATGTACAAGGTTACAGCTATCAGCTGAAAGAAGACCGACAAACCAAGTTGGTCATGAAAGGCTCTCCTTACATGACCGAAGATGAAGTAAAAACCCAAATAAGTGCCGAACACCAAATTGTACCTGTCACAGTAACAAAAATGAAGAACAAATTCGGAGACCTCACGGGCTCTTTTCTAATTGCCTTTTCGTCGACCACCACAATACAAAGCATCAAGAAAATCCGATCCCTGGGACAAATTATAGTACATTTTGAAGAATATTCAAGACGTAACACCCGTACACAATGTTACCGGTGCCAAAGTTTTGGCCACGGGTCGTCCAACTGCCATATGAAGCCAAGATGTGTAAAGTGCTTGGAGCACCACCTTACAACTGAATGCCCTCGCAAAACCCAAGATTCCGAAGTAAAATGCTGCAACTGCGGTGAGAATCATCCCGCAAACTACATGCAGTGTCCATCATACCTGAAGTACGCCGAGCGGGTAAGTAGAACTCAGCGTCAAAGCCAGCCCAAACGACCTCAAACTTCAAATTTAAACAGCTACAGCAACTACAATTTACCACAAAACAACCAACTGAACTTCCTCCTACTGCCGACTCCAACTCAGCAAATATGCAATGCAATATTGCAATGAAAATTAATTTATTGGCAAGAATACGATGTAAAATACCAAACGAGTGCATTGTAAATGTTTATAATACAGTTGTATTGCCGTTATTTAATTATTGTAGTACCATATTGTTCATGTGTAGAGAGGGAGACATACAGAGATTGCAAAGGTTGCAAAATAGAGCAATGAGAGTGATTCTGAGATGTAATAGATTTACGTCAAGTAAGTCTATGCTAAGTAGTTTGAAGTGGTTAAGTGTTAGACAAAGACTAAATTTTCAAATTCAGATTTTTATATTTAAAATGAAATACAACTTGTTGCCAGGATACTTGTCGAAAAAATTAAATTGTGTAAAAGATGTGTGTAGTGTTAACCTGAGAAATATGAATGATTTCAGGGTTGATCGAGTTAGGCTAGTTAAAACGCAAAACACTGTTATGAATAGGGGTGTAATTATGTTTAATGAAATGCCTAAAAGAATTAAGGAGGAAACTAACTTGGATTCTTTTAAATGTAAGTTATCTAGATATGTATTAGAGTCATTTTGAGGTTGGTGTGAGGCTATGGTTTTTGTTTTGCTATTTTTGAGGGTGTATATGAATATCGTTTAAGCTACTTTTAATAATTTGTAAATCTATTGTAAATATTTGTACAAAAAGTTTTTTCTTAAACTAATAAAATCTAAATCAAATCAAATCAAATCAAAATACGAAATTTTACTACCAACGAACAACAAAGACAATCTTATGCTCAAAATTTAATTGCAAATACTACAAACGAACCAACTGACCACGCTGACAGCCCCGGCGACCTGGCCACCCTCTTCAAGGAATTAAAGGACCTAAAAAACACCATCAATATTTCACAGATGATCCAAATCATTCGCGAAATTAAATTCAGGTTGGTCGGGGTCACTGACGCACTCACTAAAATACATACATATTTTCTCTGAAATAGCAGACAATTTTAATGTATAACGCCACCCAAGACAACCTTAGAATCATAACATGGAATGCAAACGGACTACGGACAAAAATGAACGAACTTCAGCAACTAGTACAGCGAATAAACCCCGACATAATACTTATTCAAGAAACACGACTCAACAAACTACAACCTACGAAAATGCCAAACTACACGATCATCAACAAACCCCACACACAACACGGAAGACTTCTAACGTATCACCTAAACACACTTGAATTAATCCCAATTGACAACACAACCACACACGCCGACACGCAAGAGCTCCAAATAGATGACCTAACTATCATCAACTAGTTCATGTCAGGCGACATGAACTCGAAACATCCCACCTGGAACAACAACACCACAAACAAAGCAGGCACCGACCTATATAATTACATCACACAATCAAATCTCCTATTAACCTACCCAACCAACACCCACACCCACTACGACTTTTGTCCAACCCGCAACCCATCCACAATCGACCTCATAATTACAAAAAACCTAAACGTGCACACCGCAGAAACACTTGATAACCTAAACTCAGATCACTTGCCTATACTATTTGAATTAACTTCACTCAAAATACCTTTTTACCCCCCCAGACCCCTCAGGAAAACAAACTGGGAAAACGTTGCCGAGCAATTGCTCAAGCTACCAATAAACTCCAACATAAATACAACAGAGGAAATTGATGCAGCAATTTCAGATTTAACAACCAAAGTGACAAACATTTACACACAAAACACCACCGAAAAACCGCCACGCACACGTAAACTAATATTGCCTGACTCGATATTGCAGAAAATCAAAAACAAAATCAGAAAGATTTACCAACAGCATCACTACCCTACATTAAAAACTCAACTAAACAAATTAACTCACGACATAAATGCAGAAATTAATAAACTCAAAAACACCAATTGGAACAACACACTTGCTAACATCAACACAAAAAACACCAAAACACTCTGGCGCATCACAAAAGCGCTCAAAAATAAAAACAAGTTAAAAACCATGCCACCACTTCACACCGCCCAAGGGATAAAAACGGCAGGCACGGACAAAGCAAACGCCATTGCAGACACTTACCTCAGTCACCATAATTTAACAAATCATCCTTCAGATAACGAAACAGAAAACACAGTCAAAACACCAACAGAAAACTTCAAACTAGCCACTCACCCCCCCCCCCCCCGAAGACCTTACATCTCCTAAAGAAATTCAACTCATTATCCGAAAATTAAAAAATAAAGCTGCCGGAAACGACAGCATAGGCACACTTTTCATCAAAAAATTTCCCAAAAAGCTTGTAGTACAGCTTTATTACATCCTAAATGCATGCTTAAAAAATCAATATTTTCCTAACGCCTGGAAAAAAGCAATAGTAATCCCCATCCTCAAACCTAATAAACCCATCCACCAACCATCCAGTTACCGACCAATCAGCCTCCTCCCAACCTTATCCAAAATCCTTGAAAAATTAATCCTTTACCGCCTCCATACACATACCGAAACGCACAACACGATCATCTCTGAACAATTTGGGTTCAGAGCAAAACATAGTACCGTGCTGCAGTTATCCCTGCTCATCAATAAAATCACCACAAACTACAATATCAACAAAACAACAACACTCATGACACTAGACCTCGAAAAGGCATTCGACATCATATGGCATGATGGCCTAATATATAAACTCATCACAACTGACATGCCTCCCCAAGTAACATTTTCAGCCTGGGAAATGCCTGGCAAGTACCTGGCAGCGAAAATTTCACAGGGACCTGTACCTGTACCAGGCCTGTTACAAGCTTATTACAGTGGCCTTATAAGGCAATTAGGCCCCTGTATTCAGCCTGGTACAAGCCTTTGACAGGCCTGTAAAAAAGGTGGCAGGGACTTGTCACAGGGTTTTGACAGGTCCCTGCCAGGCACCTATGAAAGGTGGCTGGCAGGTACCTGTGCAAGGTGTTAAAAAGGTAAAGTTTTGAAAAAATGTTACTAATTGCTCAAAATTAGAAAAAGAAAGACCCAGAGGAAGACCGAAATTAAGATGGAGCGATGGAGTGACCGAAGACCTCAAAAAAATGGGAGAAAACGATTGGAGACAAAAAGTAATGGACCGCATGACTTGGAAAGTAATTGTTAGAGATGCGAAAACACACCAAGAATTGTAATTTAATAATGTAATTATGAGGATTAATCCACAATAAATGGATTTTGTAAGTCCCTCGGACAGCTAAATTCTGTATAGAATGTAATGCTATTAATAATAATAATAATAATAATTGCTCAAAATACTTTTAAAAAGTTTTAGTGATTTCCACGCATAAAAAAATATCTATGTATATATTTTATAAATCAATTGTATTTAACATTTTAGCTATAAATCTAGGATTTCATATTATATTATACTAGTAGCGTATATTACTTTTTTTTGATCTTCTATTTAAATTATAGAGCTATTAATTTATTATATTTACATTACCCTGTATAATTACCTTCATTTTTTGACGTATCAACATTCACTATCTGCGAAACTAAATTTAAATATTGTGAATTTTTTTTTGACTTACCTGGGGTTCGAACCAACGACTGTTGACTGTCTCCAATTTGAAACCTAAACTTCTACCGCTAAGCCACCAAAGCTAGTTGTTAAAATGTGATTTAAATTTCTATATCTGATTCTTTTGATTGGTATTTAAAATTTATATTTGTGCATTTATATTTGCACTATAGTACAAATTTTACATTTTCTATTGGTTGAAAATGCATTTCTAAATTTCAAAAAACTAATTTCTTAAAAATAATTAAATTATAATAATTATTAAAATAAAATATAATTATAATTTTTTATGAGTGGATATCGCTATAATATTTACGCAATATTTTGAGCTATCCGTAAAATTTTTCCTAAAGTTAGGTACCTTATTCAAACACCCAGTGAGATCCCTGGCAAATATCCTTCACAGGTAGTCACCTATCACCGATCCCTGGCAGACACTTTTTACAGGTGCCTGACAGACAGACACCTGTGAGACACCTGTGACAGGTCTCTGGCAGCGTTTCTAAATAAGCTTTAAACAGGTACCTGCTGGGTAGCTGTCCCAGGCAATTTACAGGCCCAGGCAAACAAGCTCTAAATAAGTTCCTGTTAGGTACCTGTCCCAGGCAATTTACAGGCCCAGGTAAATAAGCTCTAAATAAGTACCTGCTAGGTACCTGTCCCAGGCTATTTACAGGCCCAGGCAAATAGGCTACCTGCCAGGTGCCTGTAAGCTAACTTTGGATATTGCCAGGCAATTGACAGGTAAAAATGTTACTTGGGGCCCTCACATAATTAAAATACTCATAAACTACCTACAAAACAGATCAATCCAAGTAAAAATTAATAACATCCTATCAGATCTTCACCCCATCCCTTCCGGAGTCCCCCAAGGCTCATCCTCGCACCTATCCTGTTCATTCACTACATTAACGACATACCACGACATGAAAACACCGACACGTCACTTTATGCTGATGACACGGCCGTCAGTGCAACCTCATATCTGAAAAACCAAACCATTGTATACCTCCAACGACACACTAACCTACTGACGGCTTACTATACAACAAATGGAAACTCAAGGTTAATGAGGACAAGACCACTCTAACCACTTTCACACATCGACACGACACACTCACCAAAAAACTTAATATAAACAACATAGACATCGCAACAACAGACACCGTCAAATACCTAGGTGTAACACTTGACACACGACTCACATATAAAACCCACCTCCAGCTAACGGCCAAAAAAGCCAATGCAGCGCTTCACGCCCTTTACAACTGCTCGACAAGATCAAGATCTACCTGTACTAACCAGCAGTCTGAAATAGACTTGATTGATTTGTAAATTTTAAGATCATCTGCAAACAGGAGATACAAACAGTGTTTGATAAATTTACCTATATTGTAATAAAAAATTGCTACCTGCCCTTGCGGGCAAACAGAATTTTTCTCTACACGCTGGAAGAAGAACCAGCTTTAAAATATAGTGTAGAAGCCCAAGATGTTACGACTAGCTGATTTGTGCCGGTAGCGAGGGGGTGGTTTTAAAGGTATTAATCAACCACTGCAGGAAAAATTCACCAGCAAAGGAAGTCCAGCACGTAGATGAAAAAAAAAAAGAAATTGTAGATACTTGTCTCTATATTATCCGTAATGGAGAAACACACAGAAAACAAATAGTCTACGCCCACAGCGAAAATAATAATTAATCCAAAGTAATAAATAAAAGTAAAAATAATTTACTTTATTAAATTAATTTAAAGGATCACGTTGGAAATATTTGCCAGCAAGATAAAAATGCTATCGTTGAAGCGCTTGATAATACGGCCAGTCGATGGAAAATAAAATATATTATGCGAATTGAATTATTGCAAATAATTCTTTTTAACTGCTGCGAGTATTTAACAAAGCGAAAATAAAAAAATTAAGGTGTCCAAAAAAAGATAAGATGTCTCCTAAAAATCAGTCCACTGGACCAAAACTCACCCAAAATTTCTCTTGAACACAGAAAACACTCACTTCCGTCTTTTCAAGCTCGAGTCCCTAACTCCACTGCCAATTTTCCATACCACCGCGCGCAACGCAGTCTTATCCGCCCAGATAACAGGAGCGCCTCGTTGTGAAATGCAAAAGGAATACATAGGCGTACCCTTAAAAACAAAATCAATAAAATTTGTTACAATATCATTGATAAATATGAGAAATAGAATCGGACCACAATGGGAACCTTGCGGAACTCCAACGATACAGAGATATCAATTGAGATAAAATTCTTAATCCGTACCTTTTGCTTCCTACCAACTAGGTAGCTACAAATCCACCAACGTACTAAAACCAACTACCAACGTACTAAAACCTAGAGAGGATAGTTTCGACAGGAGAGCTTTATGGTGTACACGATCAAACGCCTTTGAAAAATCAGTGTAAACAGCGTCCACATGCATGCGATTTTCAAATGATTCAACTACATCCGATACAAACGATAACAAGTTTGTAGTAGTCGAACGGCCTGGAAAAAAGCCATGTTGTTCGGCTATTATGTCATCTTTACTAGCAGACAGAAGTTGAGTTGCAACCAATTTATCCAGTAATTTAGGAATGGTCGATTGAATAGAAATACATCTATAATTCTTGATATCGCAGCAATTGCCTCGACTGATTTATTAAATAATTCAGTCTCCTTTACACCCCTTGAAATGGACAGTTCTTTGGCTCTCTCTATAAATTCAAATACCGACTGGAAGTCCCCACTTCCATCAAATTGGAGTCCCCACTTGTGTACAGTAACGTAATCTGGTTTCCGCTGCTGCATGAGATTCGCAAAAGCTGCTACCAAGTCATTGGAAGACGCTTGAAGAGCTAATAACGAGGATTTTCTCAAAGGGGTACCAATTTTACTATCTGGTGAATCCACATGATCACCTGACTCTGCTTCGAGATCAGAGCCCGCCCCTAGCTCAATGAATTTTTCTAAGCGATCCCTAAGCGCCCGAGCCCCTGATAGTAAACTCTCACGATCGTCCTTAAACCCCGCACCCTGCATAATGTCCAATCGATTTGTATAATGCGCTAACCGATGTGCTACCTTGTCTGAGGTGGCCAAATCTAATTTAGATTTTAAAATGACGATTTCGTCTGAAACTCCTTTTATCGCCTTAGCACATTTCAACAAATCGGCTCGAGGATCACGTGTGAACTTAGCCCCGCGCTTTATATAAAAATAATTTTTGAAAGTTGTTCCAGGTTTGTTCTATATTGTTCCAAAATATTTTTTCACGAATTAAAAAAATAACGCAAAAAATCGCAAAAAAACAATTTTTCGAGTTAGCCCCGCACTTTTAAAAAAGTGTATTTTTTTTGTTGTTCCAGGTTGTTCTGGGTTGGTTCTATATTGTTCCAGAAAATCATTTTCATATATTCAAAAATAAAGTTGTGGGAGCGTATGAGCAACATTTGTGACCAGCCCCGCACTTTTTATAAAAATAATTTTTGAAAGTTGTTCCAGGTTGTTCTGGGTTAGTTTTATATTGTTCCAAAATATTTTTTCAACAACTGAAATATTAACACGAAAAATCACGAAAAATAGTTTTTCCAATTAGGAATATTTATTTCATTTAATAAAAACGTTCGAGGATCAGATGGTGTGTAAGAATGAAAAGCCCACTTAGAATTGAATTTTTCATTCCGAAGGAACTTATTTAAGTTCTTTTTCCTCGTCGCCAGATGCGTGGTAGAGAGATCGTAACCGCGGAATAGAAGCTCAACTTCCAATCTCCTCTCGAGTTAAAGCCGCAACGTAACCAGACATAATTAAAAAACGTTGAAAATACTAAATTATACACAAAAGATAACCGTACTACATAAACTAAATGCGCGTCAAAAGTTTGGTTTTGTCTTATGAAATATGACCGTGCTATCCAGTGCCACAAAAAAAATATTCACTAATGTGAATACACAAAAAAGTCACTCAATGTGATACCGAAACTAATTCAGTACAGTGATAACAAGAACACGCAAAAATGGGAGACACCTTATGAAAATAATTGCAAGTTGATAAACAAAATCAAACTTAATGTTTGATAAACAAAAGTTGCAATTTAAATAATGTGTTCGAAAAATTACTCGAACGAGTCGCTTCACCTTCTGAAAATAAACAAACAATTCTCCAACAACGCTTCCTTTTCCTGCAAGTAACGACCCCACCGGTGTCACACAAATTCCTGCAGGATTTAAACCAAAATTCGGGCTCCACAATTGAGCGCCAGTGTAATAACAAAATTGCTACCTGCCCTTGCGGGCAAACAGAATTTTTCTCTACACGCTGGAAGAAGAACCAGCTTTAATGTAGTGTAGAAGTAGTGTATATTTAGTGTAGATGCCCAATATGTTACAACTAGCTGATATGTGCCGATAGCGAGGGTGTGTTTTCAAAGATATTAATCAAACACTGCAGGAAAAAATTCACCAACAAAGGAAGGCCAACACTCAGATGGGAAAGGAGAAATTGTAGATACTAGTCTCTATATTATCCGTAGGGGAGAAACATACAGAGAACAAGTAGTCTACGCACACAGTAAAAATTAAAATAAAAAGTAAAAATAATTTACTTTATTAAATTAATTTAAAAGACCACGTTTGAAATGTATAAGCAAGATAAAATGCTTAAGTTGAAGCGCTTGATAATACGGTCAGTCGATGGAAAATAAAATCAATGTAATCAAAATAAAATCAATGCCGCGAGTAACGAAAGCGAAAATATAATATAAATATAAAACTTTTCTTCAACCAAGAACACATTCACTTCCGTCTTTTCGAGCTTGAGTCCCCAACTCAACTCCAAACTAAACCACTCCACCGCGCGCAACGCAGTCTAATCAGCCCAGATAACAGGAGCGCCTCGATGTTAAATGCAAAAGGAATACATAGGCGCACCCATAAAACAAATTCAATAAAATTTGTTATAAGTTTTGCTGTATAAAATATAAGATAAGTGGAATATTAATATTTTAGTAGTAAGTACTATAATAATTATTTCTGTAATTATTCGACTTTTAGAATTTAAACATACATTATGTAAATATATAATAGTAGTTTTCCATCTTGCAATTAATTTTCTTACATAATAAGAACTACCTCAATCAGTGATTTTAAATTAATGTAAAATTAATTGAATATCAGTTTAACAATGTTATGCTTTTTGTGCAAAAAGAACTTCGGTAATTTAAAAGTTCTTTTTAGACATTTCAAACGTAATTATGATTTAAAGTCCGATGGTACATTCAGATGTTGCGAGCTCAAATGCAATCATAATTTTTACAAGTTTGGTAGATAATAGAGAAATTAACAAATTAATGGACAACAATAAAATATTCGTGGTACAAATTAACAGTTAAAAATATAGGTACATTAAAAATATATAAATGTTCGTAGGCAAGTTTTGCGAGTAACATCAATACACTATGTCGACCCTTCCATGGCAAAACGACGTAAGCGACAAAATATCAAAAATTACAATATTTTCCTATAAGCATCAAATATGTGCTTGTTATCTAAAATACTTATCTGTAACACATTCGACTACACCATAGACTTTGACATCCTTGGGGTAGCAGATAAAGGTAATATCTTGAACAATCTGGAAGTATTAGAAATACATAAAGCCAAAGCCAAAAACAGGTCATCTTCGAAGACGCACCTATAATCTCCAATGCCATAACGTAACAACATCCGACGAACTAATACTACTATCAAGACTAACAACTTATCTGCAGAACGTTTTGGACGGTTATAAATTACTTATTTATTCTTATTTTATTATTGGTGTTCGTTACTGTTTTGTTGTATTTTATTTCTTTTGTGACGATTGCGAGTTTTTTTGCCTCTCCTTATAACATCCGACAAATCTTGTGAAGGTGAGTGCTGCTCATTTTCGGCTCATTTTTGTAATGTAATGCTTTCGTTTTTATATTGTAGCTTGCTTAAGCAACTGAAGATGGGGCAAAATAAAGAGCCCCGAAACTAGTATTGCAAATAAATGCAGTTCTTTGGAGCAAAGACTTAATTTATACTCATATTAATCCTACTCCAAATCTTGGGAAAAATGAATGTGACTGTAACATGTTTACAGAACAAGAAAGAGAAAATATTTTTAAGTAATTTTACAATTTAGGCGACTCCAATAAACAAAAACTATATTTATGTAAATGTATTCATTCTGTTGCAGTAAAACTACGAAGAACGACTAATAAAACATTTGTTCGTTCTTGTACTAAAGAATATTATTTTATTAAAGATAATGTCAAGAAAAGAGTTTGTCAACAATTTTTACTGACTACGCTACGAGTAACTCAAATATGTTCGAGAACTGTTGCTGAAAACAAAATTACCGATGCACTTCCTGATGGAATTGATAAATGAGGGATACACAAACCCTATCATAATACCACAGATCTTCAAATGGAAGTGTTTAGGACCTTTGTAGAATCCTTACCTGCAGTGCCATTCCATTACTGCAGAAGTTCATCAAAAAAGAAATATCTGCCAGCAGAAATAAACTTTTATAATAACTTATACCGGATGTATGTTTTTAAACTAATGGAAGATAAAGAAAAACAACTAAAAAAATCAAATTTTTTACACATTTTAAAAATGACTATAATATTGGCATTCACGTGCCCCGAAAAGATAAATATTGTAAACGTGAATATTTTAAAAACCTCAAGTCTGATGAAAAACAGAAGAAGCTACTCGAAATTATGAACATCATTTACAAGAAAAGAATTAGAATTAGAAGAAAAGAAAAGAAAAGAAAGAAGAAAATACAAATAAAACAATTGTTTTTAAGTAAACAAAACGAATGTGTTACACGACGTGAATTAATGGTAGCAAGGTTTGATTTACAAAAAGTTCTTGAGACTCTTCACGGTGACAATATACTTTTCATCCAACACTATCGAAAGTATAGCATATACGGTAAATTCTAGATAGAGAAAATGTGCGATAGACGGTCTGATATTAAGTAACCACGATATCGCTAGTCATAACAACGGATATGTGCATTTTCGGCGAGTTGCTATTATTTGCTTATGTAAATTTACCTTTCGCTTCGTTGTTACTTTTATTTCATACGCATAGCTTTGACAGTCTGGTGACGTATTAGCTGATTAGATTACAATTCTGCTGACTTTATCTTGCTTCAACTTTATATAATGATGTCACATGCTTTAATAAGATACTTAATAAGTTACTGTTTATTTTAAAAGTGGTACTTTTGCTACTTATCACTTTATATTTTTATTTTGGAAAGGACCCGTGTTGGATGAAAAATGCATAACATCATTCGCGTAAAAAGTAAGACATCTCAGATTTAGCTATCAGAACTCGCTATCGCTCGTTCTGATATATTGCTAAAACTGATATGGCTTTCTTTCTATCGCTTATATGTTAATAGCTATATTGGGTTTTCAAGAAAATATGCCGTCTATAATTTTACCGTGTATGAAACTTTTACCCACAATGGTATATGTTTTCTTTGGGAAGAAAAAAACGGTAAACGAGGAGCCAATAAAATATCATCTAATGTGTATAATTATTTACATCAGGTCGACAACAGAAAAACTATTAGTCATATTTCATTGTTTTGCGACAACTGCTCCGGCCAAAATAAAAGCAAATACTTAATCATAATGATACAATATTTTTTAAAACTTGGCGAAAATATAAAAGAAATTACTGTTACCTTTCTGGTAACTGGACATACATACATGCCAGTTGACTCGATGCACGCCATTATTGAAAAAAATATTAAAAACAAAACAATTTGGGCACCTTCCGAATGGTCCACCATAGTCAATGCACGATTAAAACCAAAGCCTTACAAAGTGAATATACTGAATTACACTGATTTTTTAGATTTTAAAACTATGGGTAAAACTATAAAAATTAAGACTGAAAAGGTGATTTTTAACCTAAAAGCTTAAAGGAACTTATTTTCTCCAAAGGAAGTGAAACAATCACTTTTAAGTATGATTATGAAGGGGACGAAAAACAATGTTCTCTATCAGAACTTACAGACAATTTTACACCAAAATGTGCCTATAACGATGTACTAGCGATCAATAAGAAAAAATTTGAAAATTCTAGGTCCTTGTGTCTGGCAAATACTATACCACCGTGATATCACCAACAATATCTAACTTTAAAATTTGGAGCTTCAACCCCGGCCGAGCTGAACGAAACCGACATTGACGATATAATTGACGAATGATTAAACAAATGTACCTCAATTTAGAGTGCCAAAATATTGCCTGTGATGTATTTATTATTTACCTTTAATATTACCAGTTAAGAAATGTTATTTTAGTTCCTTTTTTATTTTAACCCGAACATACTAATCTTCAACTCGTTTGGCATCCTCCTGAATGCCCCAGAGAGAATGCAGCCAACGTCTTCTAAAACCAATGAAGGATGGACAACCGTCCAAAGATCACCAATCCATAAGTCGGCACTAAAAGATGCCAGGATTAAACTAACGACACCAATTGGGCAGATTCACGCCTTCACAGCAAAACTAAACCCCGTAGCAAAAGAAAAAATTATGATCCAATACGTCCGCGGACAAACGTGGATCCACACCGAAACTGCTGAGGACCACAAAGCAGTCAAAAATCAAGTTTTTGCATATACTAATGTAAGAGGATATAGCTACCAGCTTAAAGAAAGAAAAAACTCACCAAGTTGGTACTCAAGGGTTCACCATACACTACCGAAACCGAGGTAGCAACACAATTTCAAGTTGAACATAGCATCAATCCCGCTAAAATAACCCAAATGAAAAATAAATTTGGTGATCTCACAGGATCATTCTCAGTGGCCTTTAACCCGGACACCCCACTACAAACCATCAAAAAGATAAGAAGCCTAGGACAAATGATGGTACATTTCGAGGACTACAGCCGCCGTAACACAAGAACGCAATGCTACAAATGCCAAAGCTTTGGACATGGATCCACCACTGTTTTATGCAACCCAGGTGCGTGAAATGCTTGGACAAGCACCTAACAGCAGACTGCCCGAGGACCACACAAGATGACAACGTAAAATGCTGCAACTCCCACCTAGCGAATTACCAACATGGCCCAGCCTACCTAAGTAGCAGAACCCAGCGCCAGTACCCTAAGTAACCTCAGCCTTCAGCATCAGTAAACAATTTCAATAATTTCAATCAATTCGGACCTAATCAAACCCCCCCAATTCAATAATTCAAATTTCCCGCTACTCCCCAACCTACTCAATCACTGCGTAATTTTAGCACCCTAATACAACGACAAACTTACGCACAAAATTTTACCCAACCAGTCCCACAGACAACACTGACTAACAACACCAGCCCCGGCGATCTCACCTCTTTATTTAAAGAAATCAAAGATCTTCAAAATACTATTAATATTCCACAACTACTTAATACAACTACAACTACTTAATGTTCAATAAAACGACTGACCGACTTACAATCATTTCCTGGAACGCTAACGGACTCAGACATAAAATCAACGAACTACAAATCCTTATCCAACAAAACAATCCTGACGTAATCCTTATCCAAGAACCCCAAATAAACAAGACTTAACCCCCAAACATCCCCAACTACGTGACAATCAACAAACCCCGTACCGCCCATGGAGGATTACTCACCTACCACCGTAATTCGATTGACCTTGCCAAGCTGCAAATAATAGACCATCATTAATTATTACCTTTCCCCTAGCAAAACCCACGACCAAGACAAACTTGACGAACTCCTGCTACTGTCCGGTAAAGTTGTAATAGCGGGTGACATTAATTCAAAGCATGCCACCTGGGATGCCGACCACTAACTTGCCGAACAGAGCGGCCACGGACCTATATGACTACGCCACCCGATCCAACGTACAAATTTCCTTCCCGCCCAATAACCACACCCACCATAGCTACTGCCCCGCCCAGAACCCCTCCACTATTGATTTAATCCTGACGAAAAACTTGAATGTTTGTAACACCGAAGCACTGACAAAACTCCCGATACAATTTACAATCACCACACTAAAAATCCCCTTTTATCCACCGCGCCCCATCAGGACGACGGATTGGAAAACACTCTCAACACAATTACATGACATCAAAATAAATTCAAACATAAACACAATCGACGACATTGACAACGCCATAACAGATTAACTACCAAAATCACACAAATTTTTAACTCTTTAATGCATACCGTTGCAGTAATATAACATAGCGTTTTTGTCGTTGTAGTTCTGTTAAGGTAATCATTAAAAGGCTTACATCCATAGTAGCACATTCCTAGAACATTACCCTTTCACCATTTTCTATGAAAAATTGATATTGCTGTTTCGGACAAATGCAAGCCTTCCTTAATTATTTGATTAACAAAAACAGACGCAACATAACATTTTCTGGTGTTTTTAATTTATTTTCATGTGGGTTAAATTTCCAGGCTGTGGTGGATATTCTCAAACATTATGTTTAACATTAAAATGTGGTTTACTTATGTTTTAATAAGAAAAACAACTGCTTCAAAAAATTTTACGCAGAAGCGTAACAGAAAAATTAACTTCCCACTGCATAATGTTGCACATCACGTTTTGAAAGTTTGAGTGCCACCGACTTAAAAAAATTTTTTTTATTATTTTTAATGAATAAAGGGTATAAATTTATACATTATATATTTTTTTATTAGTTTTAAAAAAATCATGCATTAAAGGGTTAATGCAAATACTATCGACACCCCACAACCCACACGTAAAATCATACTACCACAAACACTCCTTCAGAAAATCAAAAATAAAAAAAAAAACTACGCAAAATTTTTCAGAAACACAAATATCCTGCACTCAAAACACAAATTAATAAATTAACCACCGACATCAACAAAGAAATCAACATAATTAAAAATCAAAATTGGAACACAACACTTGAAAACATTACAAATAAAAATATTAATCTCCAAAGCGCTTAACATCAAAAACAACAAATTTTCGATGCCTGCACTTCACACCGACCAAGGCATTAAAATCAGCAGCAAGGATAAAACAAACGCAATCGCAAAAACATACCTACATTATCACAATTTAACAACGCAACCAACAGACAACTACACTGAAAACATGGTAAAGTACACCACAGAAAACTTCAAACCATCCTCGCATCCCACACCTCCTGAAGGCCTCACCTCTCCTACTCAAATCCGTAATATCATAAGAACATTAAAAAACAAAGCTGCCTGTAACGACAGCATTGGAGCCACGTTAATTAAAAAATTCCCCAGAAAGTCATTGTCTAAATTTTCTACATCCTCAACGCTTGCCTTAAAACACAATACTTCCCCAACTCCTGGAAAAAGGCAATCGTCATCCCCATCCTAAAACCCGGGAAACCGAACACCCTTCCCGAAAGTTATCGACCGATAAGCTTGCTCCCAACCTTATCCAAAATTCTCGAAAAAATAATCCTAATCCGACTCCTAGAACATACAACCACGCACAACACCATCATCCCTGAACAATTTGGGTTCAGGGCAAAACACAGTACCGTGCTGCAATTAGCCTTCCTCACATACAAAATCATATCAAATTTTAACATAAGCAGAAACACGGCCGTTATGACTCTAGACTTAGAAAAGGCATTTGACACCATGTGGCATGATGGCCTTTTACACAAACTCATAACAACAAATTTTCCACCTTACTCGACAAAAATTATTTCCAGCTACCTACGAGACCGCACCTTCCAAGTTATAATCAAAGACGTACTTTCTGACCCCCAATTCATCCCAGCCGGAGTCCCTCAGGGCTCCATACTTGCCCCAATACTTTTTACTTACTTTATCAACGACCTACCACGAAATCCTGGAAAAAAATTAATTTTTTCTTTTTTTTATAATGGGTAGACACATTTGTTGTGTTCCCACATGTTTTAGTAAAGAAGAAATTTTACATCGTTTTCCAAATCCTGAAGTAGATTTGGATCGATTTCAATTATGGGTAATGCTAGCCGGTAATACATCAATACAATCGGATGAACCAGCTACTGTATATCGATCGAGAAGAATATGCCATGCCCATTTTGAACAACGATTCATCAAGAGCAATAACTTTTTACAATCTAATGCACTTCCAACTTTATTTTTAGCGGGTAAACAAATATTACTTTATTTATTGATTTTAGATTTTATTGTAAAATAATGTTTTATTTTAGTTCAGTTACATGTAGAAAAAGGGCAAGAAATCATGGATTTTAATGGGGCTGTAGATGATTCCAATTCACCAACACGGAAGAGATCAAATTTAAGTGAACATTATACACCTTTACTATCGGAAGGTTTGTACACATAAAAATACAATACATACCATACACATACAAACATATTATGTTTGTATACATATAAAAGACAAATGTGAATGGTAATTTATGGAAAATTTATTTGAAATATTTTTTTAGCTACAACAAGTGGTTTTGGCCAAACCAATGTTGCAGAGGCTATCGTAGATTGCGGTACACCATCACAAGCACAAGGTTTGTACATGACAAAAACTGTGAATGCCAACTAATTAAATTAACTTAATTTTATTTTTAGCAACAAGTGCTTTTGATGAATACGGAAATGCAGAGGCTACTAACATATCTGGCACACCACCACGATCAAAAGGTTTGTATATTCAAGACAACTTTAAATGCAATTTAAATTTAATTAAAAAAATTAATCTTTTTTTTTTAGTATCTCTGCTTCAAAGAATAAATGTCACGAGATCTAATCAGCTCACTCCTAAGGCCAAATTAATGTACAAACAAGCAGTCCAGCTAAAAAGACAATTGAGAAGTAGCAAATTTAGAAATTCATCTCTTAAAAAAAGGTTACAATTTGCTGAAAACTGCAGTAAACAGGAACTCTTCGCTAAGACAACTTCGACTATGACCCATATTGTATCAAGATTTTTTAAGTCTCTATTGGAAGATGCTGAAAGAAAAGCTCGTGGCAGACGATTCACTTTAGAAGATAAAGTTTTAGCTCTAGCACTGTTTAAACAAAGCGGCAGTGCTTATACATTTTTGTCAAAACTGTTTTTGTTACCATCCAGACATGACATGACAAAACATTGACAAATTTTCTGAATAGAATACCAATCCAACAAGGTATTAATGAATATGTATTTCAAGTAGGAAAGGTATTACGAACTTGTGTTACAGACAAATCTACACATGTTGAATTTTGGAGAAAAGCGATTATAATTTTAAAGACTATGAAATTTATAACGCGAGATGGAAAAACAACGACACCGCCATCAGTAAAAAATTGGATTACAACACTGCAGGTAATTAAAAAATAATTAAAATAAAAGTATTTCTTGTAATATAATAAAAATTGTTATTGTTTAATACCATTTGTACAATTTTTAGGGTTTCATTGATCTTTATACAAAAATGAAAGGTTTTGGTTTTACTAAAATGTGTCCAAGAACATTTAACCAAGATCCATTAGAAAATTTCTTTGGAAAAATTAGGCAGAGGGGTGTACGATTTACCAATCCAACTGTAGCTGCTTTTACTCCATTTTACACTAGCTTGTTGGTAAATAACTTCACCAAAGGTCATTCGATGGGCAGTAATTGCGAACGTGATGAAGGAGATATTTTAATATCACTACAAAGATTTGTAACTCAGGTAATTACTTTTATTTAAAATATAGCTAAATCACCTATTCTAACTTTATAATGATTTTAGGATGTACAAGTTCATGTTCGACAACTTGGTGTGAGCAGTGACATTCAAGTTCCAAAACATTTAAAAAATATCGTCACTCTCTGCCGCAATACCTCCAATCACCAGCACCCCAAATTTTGTCCGGAGATACGATGACATAATGTTCAGTTTTGTTTTCTATTGTGGTAGCCTTAACAAAGATATCGGTAGCCCTGGCAAAGATATCTATATGTATCACCCCTACCCTAAATCTATCTATAAAAGTTTTTTTAACAAAATATAAAATGAAAAAAATTTTTTATTTTTGTACGCCACTGAATTTTTTCCAAAATTTTTATATACGTTACATAATACCGTAAGAAGTCACAAATAAAATTTCTCCAAGATTGGTACAACAAATTTTTTCGGTCATCTAGCGGATTTTTCGAAAATAAATTTTTGTAAATTACTGACTGCCGATTTACTGATTCTGAAAACATTTGCGAAAAAATTTAACAAACAGCCTAAACTTGGTCGCTACCTAGTGGCAGAACCTTTTACTTATAAAGTAACGTTCCGTCAGTCCGTACGACGATATTATAAAATATTTCCCACCGAACCACCTATTTTTGTATTCTAAAATAAATTGTTAAAAGCCCTAAACTCAACTCTTATGCTGCACTCGGTATACAAACATTAACCTAATTTTGACACATATGTCACAAAATTATGACGTTTATTAAAATTTTGAATATATTGTTTTATTTTTGCCAGCCATCTGACAAATTCTCACAAAAAATATATAAATTAAGATTTCAGTTAATATTTTCTATAATTTTTCTGACCTACCCCGCCCTGTTACAATTGGCTCGGTTTGTTTTCTCACCAATACTTATACTTTCAAAGCTCCATCGACACACCAAATTTTAGCTGAATCGGTTAAACATTTCCGGAGATACGACGACATTTTCATTTTTTTTATTTATTTTATTGTGGTGGCCCTGGTGAAGATTTCTCTGGCAAAACCTTATTTTCACCATTCCAGCCCACGAGGCATACGTCCAATAAGTTTGATTGCAATCGACGTAGAAATGCCGGAGAAAATCGATCGACAAAAACTTTTTTCATGTTTTTGCCAAAAAAGTTAATTTTATTTTTTTCATGTTGCATTAGTGATTTCTATCGAAGGATTACATATGCTCTCATATCCATTAGGATCAATGTACCTACGTACCAAATTTGGGTAAGATCCCTTCAGCATTTCTTGAGTTATTCACTCTTAAAGTTTCAACTTTGACAACTTGTGATTTTTGACAGACGACAGATAGAAGATTAATTTTACCTATTCTGGATAAAGACTTTTAAGGCCTTTAAAATAACATATCGCAAGACAAAATATTTTTTAAAAATCCCGTATTATTTTCTTGTGGTGGCACTCCTGATTGATAGATCGCGACGAAAACCTTATTTTCACCTTTCCACCGTGAACCCTACCACCATACCAAATTTGGTCGTAATTGGTCGGATGGTTCGGAAGCAAATCGATCGACAAAATTTGACGACCGACAGACAGGCCGACAGACAGACCGACACAGAAATTTTTATTTTACTTTTTGCAGATCTTTACGTTTCTGAACACGGTGATCTCGAAAATGCAAAAAAAAAAGTTGAAATTTTTTTTCGATTACCATACCTCCAATTTTTTTTTTTTAAATTGATTGGAGGTAAAAACTGAAACCATTGGAAGCAACTGTATTGTATTACGTCAGTGGCTTTGTTTCAAAGAAAGTTTTACCTAAAGTTAGACAGTGTCTAGTCCCGATTGAGCGATGAAAGCGAACGGACGTGTCTTGTTCCACTGAGCAAATCACGCCACTTCACTTGAGCGACACGGAAACGCTACCACCGAGGCCTTACCAGCCAACCAGCTTTTTAGTACCGCCAAGTTTATGACCACGAATGTCCATAATTCATGTTTCGACAATGTCGATAAAAAATTCCAAAGACGGCTCGCTGCCAGAGCGCTATCACTAAGTCCAAATAGAAAAAAACAGTGCTTAAACAAAATTAACAAAGTGAGTGAAATAATGCCTTTAAAGCCCGTAAACTTAGTGAACAGTGAAATAGACAATACGCCCCTTACCCCCATAAACAATATGGAAATCTTAACCACTCCAGTGGGCCAAATCCACACCTTCCTGGAGAAACTCAAACCACTCGCCACAGGAAAGATCATGGTGTAATACGTCCGGGGTCAAACCTGGATCCATACGGACACCCCAGAAGACCACCGAGCCATTAAACAGGTAGTTTTCGCACAAAAAGGCGTACAGGGATATACATATCAACTCAAAGAGGACAAACAAGTGAAACTTGTGATGAAGGGATCCTCTTACGCCGAAACAGAATTCTTAAATTCAACATTTAAAGAAAAGATTACTTTTTTCTAGGGATCCCTAGATTTTCTTCCACATTTCTGCGTCGATGGTAGTAAAACTTTTTGGACGTATGTCAGGTGGGCTCTAGTGGTGAAAATAAGGTTTTGGCAGAGAAATCTTTGCCAGGGCTACCACAATAAAGTAAATAAAAATGTCTTCGAATCTCCGGAAATGTTGAACCGATTGTGATCAAATTTTGTGTGCTGATAGAGTTTTTAAAGTACAAGCATTGGCGAGGAAACAATTCAGCCAAATGTAAAAGCAAGAAAATTACGGAAAATATTAACTGCAATCTTACTTTATCTATTTTTTTGTCAAATTTTATTAGGTTGCTTGTCATATGACGTGACATTTATTTCTCAAATTTGTTTTCAAAGTCATTTGTATTATTTACATGTCAAGTGGTGAAATCTGACAGTTTACAATTTAATAATTAATTTTGAAGGATTGAAAATTTCTGTGCTCTATTAAAAATGGCAATTTTAAATTACTAAAATACCTATATCTTTTCTTGTTTATTTATACTTTATTTTTAAATAACTCTTCTTTAAAACAGAAATTTTTGTGGTGTGGTGATGTAATGCTAAGTACGGATAAACTGTACTTTAGTATTAGAAATTGAGTGGAAAAAGCTTTCGGCCAAATGGCCACTTCTTGAGTGACAACCAATATAGTACACACTAAAAAAATCTAAGGGCCAGTTGTATAACAGAAGATCAACCTCGGATCAGAGTTAAACCAGGATCAACTTACTGTTGATCCAATCGGAGTGCTCGAAATCAAAGTTAACTCTGATCCAAGGTTGATCTTATGTTATACAACTGGCCCTAAGGATATGTATCCATAAGATTTGGTGTACTGATCGTTTGAGGTATTGGGGCAGAAGTCACGATATTTTTTCTTTAAACTCTTGTTATGCTTTATTTGTGTTCCCCCTTTCCTCCCCTACGCTCTTCAATATTAATTACACTGCGATACTTATGTAAAAAATTTTCTTTGATATTGTGATAAATAACACTGAAATGTAATTAGCTATAAAAAATTAAGTCTTTTTATCTTTATCTTTATAACATTCACATTGTCGCTCGGTAGGATCCGTTGAGTTCAGATTTATTCAATGCCAATGACATTACCCCAAAAAATGTGGCACGGCATTCACTAACCTCAAATTTCAGACACGATTAGCCGCCAGGGCAAAGAGTTTAACCCAAATTAAAAAAAGAGTCAACATTAATAGAACAAAAACAGTTAGTGTAACTATGAATTTTCATTTTCATTTTTGTGGTATAAATTTTGTTTTTTGTAATTTCAAACACAATTGTTAACAAAAATTTAATGACAACACCTGCGAGAAGTTTGCGGCCAACAAACCGACAGCCACAACTGATATGTAAAAAAAGATATCGTAGCTATTTGTCTCAATATTATCCTTAGTGGAGAAACATACAAAGAACAAGTAGTCTACACCAACAGTAAAAATTACTCAATTTTCAAATATTAAATAACCAAACATAAATACTTGTCAAATTCGACGTTGGGGAAATTATTGCAAGCAAAGATAAAATTTTATCGTTGGAAATGCTCGAAAAATGTCGCCGATTGTACACCGTGGTCACGATAAGGTGTCCTATTTTTAATGCACGTTGTATCTTACAGTTGGCGTATTAAAAAATGATTTTTATAGATTGCATTTGTTTTTCTATTGTATTACTTGTCATATTCTAATAAAATAATGACACATACGCTATAAGTATTGTAGCAACTACCATGGAAGCCAAGCGCGAATTAATTTTAAAGCTTCATTTCAAAGGAAAAAAATGTTGTGAAATCTTAAAGTTGCTTAAAAGTTGGTGTAAATTACAAACTCATTCAAAGAACTGTGAAAAGGTACAAGATAACAGGTAGTGTAAATCCAAAAAAAAAACGGGCGCGGTTTTGTCCTGTTAGATATCCAGTTCAACTATTAAGAAAGTGCTTGAGCGAATTCGACGAAATCCTCATCAAAGTCAAAGAAAACTGGCCAATGAGCTTAATATTTCAAAAACTTCTGTGCACAATATTATTAAAAACAATTTAAAAATGCATGCTTATAAGAAAAAAAAGTACATGGGCTAACAATGAAACAGAAGGCTGCAAGACATGATAAATGCACGAGATTACTTGAATGGCACGCAGGTGACGACATATTTTTTTCTGATGAGAAATTATTTGTGCTACAAAATTACCATAATATACAGAATGACAGAGTGTATGCTAAAAGTATGAGCGATATTTCTGTTCATGAAATAGCGATGAGAGATTTCAAAACGCTTCAGCCGTCATGGTTTGGGGGGCGATAAGTAAAAGAGGAAAATTGCCATTAAAGTTCATTGAAAGAGGCGTAAAAATTAATGCAGAGTACTATTTAACGAAAATTTTGCAAAACCATTTGCTACCACACGCCAAAGATTTGTTCGGTGATGAGTACTATTGCTTCCAGCAGGACTGTGCCTCTCTCATAATCCATTCTTAATCTTAATCCATCTTAAGATCCATCAGATCTTAATCCATTGGATTATACTATTTGGAGTTATATGCTGTCCAAGCTTGGCAATGTTGGTAATTTAAATATGGATACATTTAAGAAGCGTTTAACCGTTGATTGATAAATAGTCAAGATATGCAACCTTATGGACAAAAACGTGCTGAAAAAATGGGTCGACATGTAGACGGCGTTGTTGTAGTTGTGGGTCGAGAATTTGCGGTTGCATACGGATCGTCTTGGTGTACACTTGTGCAGCTAAAATGTCAATGGCGAATCACACATGCGTCAACATAACTTACTGTAATAATACCATTACTAAATAGTTTCAAATTACGCATTTGAAAAGTCCAACAGATTGTTTTCTGCAGTTTGTGTATAAATTATTAATATTATTTAATTAATCATTTTCAAAAAATAAATGTACATTATTTGTCGTTAATATAATTAACAAAGATTTAATAACACAAACAACAAAAAAATGTCTAAAAAGATTTGCTGTAAATTCGATTTTTATATGATAAAAAAGGGTTTCAAAATTTACAATTAACATTGCTGAGATAGGTGTATGTACAGTTACTCTGAAAAGTTCTCGGACACTCCTATGTTAACAATGCAAATGGAACATTTTAAAGCCGTTTTTTGTTGAAAATTTCGTTGGCTTCAATTTTGCATCTATACATTTTTCTATTTTGTCGCACCATCTCTGACTTACAGCGACATAAACAAGACCCTGTAAAATGCAAAAAATATTATCTTCTGTATATCAAAAACGGTGCAACAAAATTGATAAATGCATAAGAATATTTTTATTTTAAATTTTATTCTCTACATTTTATTCCTACACATTTTTCTATTTTGTTGCACCGTTTTTGATATACAAAAGATAATATTTTTTGTATTTTACATGGTCTTGTTTATGTCGCTATAAGTCAGAAACGGTGGGACAAAATAGAAAAATGCAAGATACAAAATTGAAGCCAATAAAATTTTCAACAAAAAATATCTAAAAAGTTTTGCTATAAAATTAATTTTTATATGGCAAAAAACGACTTCAAAATGTTGAATTTACATTGTTAACATAAAGTGTCCGAGAACTTTTGCGAGTCACTGTAGGTGTACGAATATTTTCTAGAGCCATTGTATATTTTGAAATGTTACAATTATTTTTTTTTTATTTAAATAAAAATCTTTTGTCTTTACTGATTTTTAACTTTATGATTATTTTAATACAAAAAATTTCATAGGAAAAGTTTGCACATTGAAATACTAACCAACAATAAGAGCCGGCAAAAAAATACTACTTGCATTATAAAGTATGATAATATTGTATCAGATACTACGTCGTATCAACAAGATAATTATGGTACAATTATAATACTATTGGTGGCGACACTTGCTCACCATTGAGTTTGCTGGCGAAGAGGCAGTGGGGTGTTAAAATACCTGGTGGGGGAAAAATAAAAAAAAGATAATTTATTATTGCAGGGTCGATTCGTAAACTCACTGAAGTTAATAGTTTTAGAGAGAAAATAAAATAAATCAAAACCAAACCGTAAAACTTCTTACGAAAAACTGCGAATTTAATTTGCAAATCGTTAACGAGTTAATTATCACCTTCTATTGAATTTTAGCAAATAAAAATGGAAGGCAACAAACGAAACGACCTAGCTAGGTCCATCACCCAGACCCAGTCGGAGATCGACTCGGTCAACACCACCATGACCACCATCGATGACCCCTAAGTCCGCACCCAGATGGCGGCCGCGCTTGAGTTCCTCCTCAACAAACTCGACGATCTGGCCACCGAGCTGACCATTATTGAAGAGGGGACTGCGAGCACCTCCGCCAGCACCCACACGGAGATCACCAAGGGCAAGGGCAAACGCCCCTCCACTGACAAGCCATCGTCGGAAGACGAATTCAAGGTGGTTCTTGGTAAACCAAAAAAGAAGAGGACGCACCAGAAGAAGAAGGCGGCAAAAAAGGAGGAGGTAAGTACCCGCCCGCTGCCACTAATTTTTCTGCCCCCAGCTCTTCGAAGAAGCGCCAGCTGGAGACACTGTCTCCAGCAACCTCAGAAGAGGACCTTACAGTACTCAGCCCGAAGAGAAAGGCTCTAACCCCCAACCTAAACCAAGAGATGCCACCAGCACCTCCAGCCAGCCCTCTGCCCATGGAGGAAACAGCACAAGCGACACACCCAGACAGCAGCAGCGAACAACGCACCACCACCAAGCCAAGCTGTCCGCCCACCACCCAGGACCCGCCAATCGTCCTGAAGGAGGGATCCAAGTGGTTAGGAATGCAGCAAAGAATCCTAGACCTAGGCTTCAGCTACACCAAGGCCGTCAACGTACCTGAAGGCATAAGTATCACCCCAGCTTCCCCCAAGGACTACAGGGGAATCTTCAAGCTCTTCGAGGAGGAGCTTGACCCAGCGAGAGGAGGTTTCTACACCTACCAGCTGCCCGAGGACCGCCCCCTAAAGGTAGTCATCAGAGGGTTAAATGTGGACGTGCCCACCGACAAGGTAAAGGAGGACCTCACCAGACAAGGATATACAGTCCAGCAGGTCGCAAGGATGTTCAGCGGGAGGCAAAGGCAGCCAATCCCGCTGGTGATGGTCATCCTAGACAAGACGAGCAAAAACCGAAGCGTCTACGATGTAATTATTATTATCATTATTATCAAAAATCAAAAGTTCGTGGAGAAATACATCTTCTTTGTTGGTGATATTTTTATACTACATTTAATCTAAAAGTTTGATTAGTTCATGTTTTTAAAAAAATTTAAAAAACCGTTAGGAATACACTTGAAATAAAACAGAATAAATATAAAAAGTTAACCGATTTACGAAGGGGAATTTGATCAGTTATCAACATCGTGTCTTGTCAAGTTATCAACATCGTGTCTTGTCAACATCGTGTCTAGTTATTTAGCGTAAATTTTTGTTAAAAATGGCAGAATTCGAGTCAAGATTAGCTTTTGAATTGCAAAAGATGAAGAAGGATGACTTAGTCGATCTATTAATTACTAAGAAGCTACCGGAAAAATACAAAGACAATGCCATTCTGTCTAAATGGAATTCAAATGAACTCCCCGTAATACACAACGAATTGATCAGTAGTTTGAAACAGCAAATTCAAACTATGAAAGAGCTTATCGAAGAAAAATCTTTAAACAACAATTTGCTGCTAGAAAAGGTAAACGAATTATCGCGTCAGTCAATTTTATCGCAAACAAATTCACCTAGCACAATGCAAGGTATGAACGCACCCTCGGTTCAAAATGACATATCAAAAAGTGAGGTTAATGCACAAATGGACGAACCAGTGTTATTGTCTGCGGGAAGTTGCAAACGAGATTATACAAACTTAAAACGCATGGTTAAACTAACTAATAAAAGAAATTCGGCATTAATAATAGGTTCTGGGCAACCACTAAATACCGAAATTCCTGAAGGTTTTACTGCAATAGCTCGCAGAATTCGCACTACAAATATCCACCTAACACGCGTTAACCCCTCGGTAAGTGATACTGAAGTAAGAAAATATATTGATAGTTCTATAAACTTATCTCCAGATGATATTCAAGCAAAAGTGACAGTCGTAAAACTGCAATCAAAATATCCTGATCATTATAGTTCATTCAAAATATCGGTCGACTCGAACTACTCAAATCAGCTACTCGAACCTTCTTTCTGGCCATCCGGAATGGCTGTAAAAACATTCTTTGAAAGATCTAATAGGATGAACCATGTCCCACGTAGCATGCCAAATTTTCAGTCTCCGACCACTGCAAACAACCAATAAGTTGCAATCCGGTCGAACAAACTCACCTAGTGTTGGCACATTTGAACATCAGATCCCTAGTTAGCAGTTTTGATGATTTCTGTTCATTAGTCAACACATACAATTTTCATGCAATCTCTGTTTCAGAAATCTGGTTATCTCCTAACTTTCCATCAAATCTTATTTCAATTCCCGGATATGCACTTTATAGAAAAGATCGGGTAAATCGTGGAGGTGGAGTATGTTGCTATGTTCGTCATATCTTAAAGTGTAAACTCATCGAAATTGACGACTTCCAAGATGGTGCCCTCGAACAACTTTGGCTACGAGTAACACTTAAGGGTAAATCTTATGCCTTGGGTACCTTGTACCGTCCTCCAAATGCTCCAGTAGCATCTTTTCATCAACTTGAAGAAGTACTCTCTATATTGCATTTGGAATATACTGGAATCATACTGCTAGGTGATATCAATGTGGATTGGTTTTCAGATAGCAGACCATCTCAGTTGATAAAGTCTATTCTGTCATCTTTTAATATAATACAAATAGTAAACGAACCTACTCGAATGACTGAAAGGACTTCCACGTTAATCGACCTCATCTGCTTAAGCGATAACATCTCTTTCTCCAAAGTGGGGACTCTAGATGTAAATGGATTATCTGATCACAAACTTGTTAGCTGCAATTTAAATTTTCCCATAATTAAACCTCAAGTCAAATCTGTTACTTTTAGAAATTTCAGCAAAATCAATTTTGAAGAATTTGATATAGATGCTAATACCATAGACTGGTCTTCCTCTGAGGACATTGCAGACATAAACGAGAAACTCGAGTTTATTAACTCTAAGATTACTCAATTATATGATCTTCATTCTCCGTTCCATACAATTAAAATTACTACTCGGAAACCTGGATGGCTAACTGAAACGATTGACTGCATGATTAAACTCCGTGAGGATGCGTACAAAAAGTATACCAAGACAAAATTAAACGTGGATTTCAACTATTTTAAGGAACTTCGAAACTTGGTGACACAAGCTATCAAAAACGAAAAAAAGGCATATTTTAAATACGAAGTGGAAGCGAACATACACAATCCACAGAAACTATGGAAATTTTTCGATCGTGCTAATATTCATTCTAAGCCCAAGAAAGAAGTTATTTTAGGAGAAGAAGATGCAAATGACTTAAATGATTTCTTTATAAATGCTGTTCCTAACACGACTATTGATGCAAATACAATGGATGACTTTTCGAGCGGCAACCATCTCCTAAGGACTGGAACTTTAGCTTTCAATCCTGTAAACTGGGAAGATGTAGCAAATGCCATTTGTAGGCTTAAGTCAAATGCTACAGGCGTCGATGGAATCAATTCCAAAATGTTGAAGCTTGCTCTACCATATTGCTTGTCAAGTATCACTGACCTTATCAACTCTTGCTTGGTAAATTCGACAGTACCTGACTTATGGAAAAAATCTATTATTCTGCCAATCCCTAAATCCAGCACTGCCAGCAGTTTTGGTGAGCTGCGGCCAATAAGTATTCTTCCTGCATTATCGAAAGTACTGGAATACTTCATTCAAAAACAACTTCTAGCTCATATTGAATTGAATCATGTGATTCCTAATAACCAATCTGGTTTCCGTTCAAGATTTAGCACCTCAACTGCTCTATCCAAAGTGTCCGGAGCCGTTCTTGCTAATATGGATGCTTCAAAAATAACCCTTACTACATTTTTGGACTACAGCAAAGCCTTTGATGTCATTAACCACGACCTGCTTATGGCCAAGCTGAAATACTACGGATGCAGCAACTCGGCATTAAAACTACTATCGGATTATCTTTCAAACCGTACACAAATAACTAAGCTTAACGGGAAACTATCCAACGAACTTAAAATCAAAAGTTCCTCAAGGTAGCCTTCTTGGACCTCTATTATATATAATTTTTACAGCGGATCTTCCAAAAATCCTACCTGCTTCTTGCATCTCTCACATGTACGCTGATGATAACCAGATTTACATATCAGGCTCACCACTTAACATAAATAGTATTATCAATGACATGAACAATGTTTTGTCCGAGATACAACGCTGGTCTCTCTGCAACGGGCTACTTCTCAATCCTGCGAAAACCCTAACAATGTGTATGGGCAGTCCTCATCACTGCTCTATAGCTGAAAAAACAAAACGTATCGATGTTTCTGTTAATGGTTGTTTAGTCAAATGTTGCAGCAAAGTAAAAAATCTTTGAATAATATGGGATAACCATCTGTCTTTTGCTGATCACGTCAATAAGATTAGCAGTACGTGTTATTTTAAACTCAAGACTCTCTACAGATACAAGAACATCTTGCCACCCCAGGTTAAATGGCGATTAATTGAAAGTCTGGTTCTATGCCACGTTGATTACTGTATCACCGTGTATTATGGATGTCTGACCGACCAATTGAAGAATAAATTACAAGTATTGCAAAATGCTTGCCTTCGCTTTGCCTATGACATTGGCTATAGGGAACATGTTACTCCCTATTACACTGCACAAAGAATAATGAAGTTGGAAACGCGTTTTGAATTATTTTTTGCAGTACTGCTGTTTAATATATTTAAGTTTGGACACCCGAGTTACCTTAATGACTTTCTAATCAGAAGGTCAGATTGCCATGGCCTCAATTTACGCACGAATGAACATCTGTCTATTCCTCAGCACCGCAGTTCCAAATTCAAGGGATCATTCCAATATTTAGCATGTACTACTTTCAACAAATTTGCAGACATATACCTGACGTCCAAGAATCGAGACTTATTCAAGAAGAAGATGATAAAAAAACTATCACCAGGGGTTTAGGTGAAAAACAGCTTTGCTGACTCTTCATCCTTTTAAGCAATAAAAATGTAATTGTTGTATTTATACTGCTTAATAAACTAATAAAATAAAAAAAAAAATAATAAATAATCAAAGTGGTCGGCCTAGGGGTCAAGGTGGAATCCCCCCACAGAAAAGCTCGAGTCAGCCAGTGCCACCGATGCCAGACTTTCGGACACTGTCAACGAAACTGCCGTTCGGGCCCAAGATGCGTAAAGTGTGCAGGAGAGCACCTCACCCAGACCTGCAAGAAGATCAAGGAAACCAAGGCAACATGCGCCAACTGCGGTGGTGACCACCCCGCAAACTACCAGGGCTGCGCAAGCTTTCCAAAGCTGAATAGAACAAACCAATACAAGCATTACAGGTCAAACCCGCCACCCACTGGTAAGTTCGCCCCCACCGCACCTCCAGGTGGGAATCCTACGCGGACCGAGCCGCCATACCGCCACTGATGCAGCACCCCATCTTGGACCCCCGAACACCTCCAGGTTTCAGCCCCACCCCACAGCAGCATAGCAGCCAAGAAAAGGCCACCAGATTTTACGCCATAGCCTGTGACCAGCTCATAGCAATGGTTGGAAATCCACAGCAGTTCCTAGACTACGTAGCCAGTTGCCAACAACAACAAACCAAGTAAGTCCAAATAATGTCAACTTACAGCCATGCCAATCACCAACCACAGATGCCCACACAACCGAGGAAAATTCCGGAGCAACTAAAGATGGCGTTTTGGAACGCAAATGGGCTAAGCTTTACGAAGAAAATGGAACTCCTCCACTTTGCCCAGAAGCACGACCTGGACGTCATCTTAGTCAACGAGACGCACCTGAAGTCGAAGGTCCTAGCGAAAATGGCAAACTACACCCTCCACCGGACCGACCGAAAGGAAGGAAATGGAGGTGGTACGGCCATTTACGTGAAGCGGAGTATCCAACATCACGACGTCACCCTGTAACATGCATTTTGCATGTCACAATTACTTCCTTCACTAGCCGATGAACGCGGCTTTAGTTTCTTTAAAGCGAACGGAAACGTTCCTTTATTTTTTGGTGGGTCGCTTGACGGAGACTGCGCGATAAGTAAGCTGGACTTGAGCATTGAATTTTGTGGAGGTCGACACGTCGATTTTTCGATCTGCGTTTTTGGTTCAAGTTAAGATATTCATTTGAAATCCAACTTGTGGATTCAGAATAATCAAGTATACGTATATTTACCCATTATTGTTCGAGTCCATAAAACAGTGAGTTTGAATCTAACTACTGTTATACTGGTTATCATAATCATCAAGAAAATTTACGAGTACGCCAGGTGTTGTCGCCATTTTGGAAAAATTGAAAATTCGATTCGAGGCATTATATTTTTATGGAATTCATTGAAGGAAGCCTATCGTTCAATTTGGTTTGGAGTACAATACTTTTGTTTAATACATCGGAGGGTAATTTAGTATCGATCACCATCACTGTAATTAATTTGTTGCATGTCAGTAGCTTTATTAGTTCATTTAATCCCTGCAAGCTAGAATTGTTTATTGGCTGTAGCTTTGTGTACTATTGTTGCTGCAGTTTTGTATCTCAAGGAACCGTTGTTGCCTATGTAACTACCATTGCAATTATATTTCATAAAATAGCATTGAGAACCGTTACCAATAATATCTGTATTTCACAACATTTTCATTTCATTTCATATTGTCGAATAAATCCCTCTTACTGTTTCTTTGTGTTTTATTCGCCAATTGGCGCCGCAATTCTATTTAGGTCCTCGTCTTCAATAAATCAAGTCGATATCAAAAAATTCAAGAACTTGCCACTTGAGAGAGCACTCTTGCCCACGACATTAGAGCTAGCCGTCGCGTACAGTTCATCCACGGACAAACGAAAGGGCGGTGCCACACACTTAAAGTGGGGTACACAGTTTGGCGTCCCAACGTAACGGGCCTAGTTATTGTCTCGATCTAAAGGATATAGATTGGAGTCCCAACGGAAGAATTCTCTTGAGTCGAGTTGATCAACAAGAGCATTCTAACATCAAGAAGACCTATATCCTTATCTTTTCTTCTAGTATTCTTTTCTAATTCTCTTTACTATACTTTAAATTCTTATTCTTCTATTGGTAACGGTATTATTATAGGTAGACAAATTTTAAAAACTTGTGTGGAAATTACCCGATTTATTTTAAACCCATTTATTTTGACATTTTTATATAAATATTTAATTTGTGTATTTAATTGGTAAAAGATGAGATTTATTAATCGCTTGTCGGCTGAAGAGTTGGCATGGGAGTTGAGAGCTCGAGGTAGAGATCCTGAAGGGAAAAATGTAGATGAACGAAGGGCAGAGTTGAGAATGGCTCTTCGGGCGGAAAGTTTAGATCCTCGCGTTAGAACCACATATCCCGAATTGAACATTGATGTTGAGATATTGTTCAAGTCATGTATTAACCAATTTGCTATTTTGCAACCTAAGTTAGACTCATTTTATACACTGCCAAACACAAACGAAGGTGAATCTTTAACAGCTAAATTAAATCATATCTTAAGCAAACTTACTATGTGTGTACCTAAAGTTTCCTCCATAGAAGAGGGTAACCGTGTGCAAGGCATGCAGTCGCAGTTGGTCAAAGTTATCGAAAAGGTTGACAAACTCATGCAATCCCCTCAGGCAAAGGCCAACGATCTGGCCAATGACTTGAAAAATTTGACTCCTGATCAAGTTATTAACCAATTGTCACCTCAATTACTAGATGCTATTCGTCAGCCATCGGCAATGCAAAATCCATCCATATCGTTAGCTTCTCCTAATTACTCGGTAAATCTTTTAGCTAATGCTGCCGTATCACAAATCAATAATTCGATTAATAATCCTCAAATACCAACACCTAACGCTGCAAATGCAAACAAGATGCAACCGCGTGCATTGTTTAAGGAACCTCTTCCTTACTATCGTCACAAACCCGATGTGATTAGTCGGTGGAATTTAAAATTTACAGGTAGTAATGACGTGACCACTGTCATAAGTTTTCTCGAAAGAGTTGAGGAACTCAAAGTTTCGCGCGAGGTGTCGGATGAGCTTTTATTTCAAAGCGCTTTCGATTTATTCGAGGGTGATGCGTTAGTTTGGTGCCGAGCAACCAAGCCTACGGTCAGTAGCTGGAGTGAGTTAGTTGCGGAGTTAAAATATTTTTATTTACCAATTGATTACGACGATGCTATTTGGGAAGAAATTAGAAATCGCACCCAAGGGTACGATGAATCTGCTTTTATATACGTTTCTCATTTGCGTAGGTTATTTAGTCGCTTGACTCAAATTCCTTCAGAAGATGAGCAAGTAAAAATTATGAAGAAGAACTTACAACCGCGATTCCATCTTCAGCTAGCTTTTCAAAATATAACCTCGATCAAGTCATTGATGGAGGCTTGCAAATTAATTTCAGAGGAGGAACGACACAGTAAAAATTTCAAAGGTGAAACTAGTTCAAAAGTAGAACCTGCTGCTACTTCAGTTAAAGCTGAAGTAAATGCGGTGTATTCGAGGAATTATCATCGCACTCCGCCAGCGAACGCTCACTGTTTCAATTGTAAAAAGCCAGGTCACTTTTACCAGCGTTGTCCCTCTACCGAGAGGAATCTTTTCTGTTATATTTGCGGTACGTAGAACGTCACGTATATAAATTGTCCTAAATGTTCAAAAAACCAAGGCGGACGGGCGTAAGACGCAGCCCTTACGTCCCAAGTCCCTTTAGACTTAAGGCTGACAGTTTAGAGTGGAGAAATTGGTTAAGTCAGGTTAGCTCGTTTTGTAGACCCAACGATAAGAACATAAATGCTTTGTTTACGCACCGTCCATTAGATAATCGGGCGTACATTTCATTATCTATTGGTAGTGAAAATGTTTTAGGATTTATGGATCCGGGCGCCAACCAATCTGTGTTAGGCCACGACGGACTGTATTTGTTACATAAATTAGGTTTGACATTAAATAAAAATAAAAAAATTTCACTGCGTTCTGCAGATGGAACGTTGCAAGACGTGATTGGATCAGTTTGCTTGCCTGTTACTGTAGAAGGTGTTACTAAACTACTAGAATGCATAGTAGTTAATTCAATAAAATATCCACTGATCTTAGGTTACGACTTTTGTAAATTATTCAAGTTGAAAACTGACTTCGTAAAGGACACTTTCACCATTCCTCCGGAAGTTAGTAGTTTGTCCTAAGATCAAGGTATCAACAGTAAATCGGATTTAACACTCGAACAGATAGCAGCACTCGAGGCGATCACTATTAAATTTAGCCAGATAGGTTCGACAAAATTGGGTCGCACTTCTTTAGTAGAACATGTTATAGACACAGGTGATGCCCGACCAATCAAGCAGCGTCACTATCCCATGTCACCAGCACAGCTGGACAAACTCAATGCAAAAGTCGATAAAATGCTAGAGTTAGGCGCGATCCAACCATCTCAATCAGCTTGGTCCTCACCGTTAGTTTTAGTCAGGAAGAAGAGTGGTGAGACTCATTGTTGTTTCGACGCTAGACGTCTTAATGAGGTCTCAAAATCCGACGCGTACCCTCTTCATTACATAAGTGATATTTTAAACCAGTTGGGAGACGCACATTACTTGTCGTCTATTGATTTGAGCAAAGCGTTTTGGCAAATCCCTCTTGCTCCTGAGTCAAGAGAAAAGACAGCTTTTACTGTGCCCTTACGAGGCCTGTTTGAATTTATTGTCCTTCCTTTCGGACTGAAGAATAGTCCACAAACGCTGCAAAGATTAATGGACCGTCTTTTTGCTAATTATCCCAATATTTTTGTGTATCTTGACGATATAATAATTGTGTCCAAAACATTCAAAGAGCGCCTAGCACTTTTACAACTTGTTTTTGACAAACTTAAGTACGCTGGTCTTAAAGTAAATTTTAGTAAGTGCGAATTTTGCAGAGACTCTATTAAATACCTTGGCTTTGTTGTAGATCGCAAGGGGTTGCGAACTGACCCAGATAAGGTGGAGGCTATCGTTAGCTTTCCGACTCCTAATACGGCTACCGAAATTAAGCGTTTTCTCGGTATGGCCGGTTGGTATCGTAGGTTTATACCAAATTTTTCAACCATAGTAGCGCCAATTTTACATTTGCTTAAAGGCAAAGCTAAACGCCAAAAAGTATTATGGGGGGACGAAGCTGAAGATGCCTTCAGAACTTTAAAGAACCTTCTTATCTCAGCACCTATCTTGAGCAGCCCAGACTTTAGCAAACCTTTCTTCGTTCAAACTGACGCTTCAGATTACGGTCTAGGTGCCATTTTAGTTCAGGGAGAGGGTGAAGACGAAAAGGTCGTTGCATATGCAAGTCGTTCGCTTACAAAACACGAACGTAATTATCACGCGATGGAGAAAGAATGCGCCGCGATTATTTTTGGAATCGAAAAATTCCGAGCTTATATTGAGGGAACCCACTTCACGGTGATTACTGACAACCAAGCCCTTAAGTGGTTAGGGACTGTGAAAAGCCCTTTAGGTCGTCTCGCTCGTTGGTCGGTACGCCTGAATCAATTCGATTTTACCATCTTACATCGAAAGGGTAAACTCAATGTAGTGGCCGACGCTCTTTCTCGTGCGCCTCTTAATATTCACCTTATAAATGTAAATCCAGAGGACAAAAGCGAATGGTATTAAGCTTTCATAGATAAAATTAATTCTCAACCGCAAAAGTTTCCGAACTTCAAAGTTGAAGATGGCTATGTTTTTAAATTCGTTCCAAACAAGCACAATATTGTATCGAATTTGGTGGAGTGGAAGCTCTTGGTACCTAAATCACGTCGTCGCGAAATTATGTCAGACTGTCATGACAACCCTCTGAGTGGTCATCTAGGTGTTTTCAAAACTTTCAACAAGATTGCTGAAATATATTATTGGCCACGCATTAAATCCGATATTTCAAAATATGTACTTAAGGTGGTTCGGTAGAGTTTGGCCGACTCCAAATGTAGTCTATTATTCATATTTTTAAATAGACAATTACATTGCAAAATCGATATTAAAAATCATTTTAATTAAAAATATAATTTATCAAATTGTGTATACTCTTATAAATAATCTAAATGACAATTAAAATTTATAATTAAACTTTAATTGATTCACTTACTAGCTGATCTACCTAACCTAACTTATCTCGACATTGACTTTAGTATAATAACTGATCGCTGAAAATATAAACACAGCCTGAAAAATTTTGTTGCACAATGAGTCAATTACGAGCTCTTTCGGGTCGTTTCATTAAGGAAACGTTAAAATAATGTTGAACATAAATGCAAGAAATCCAATAAAGGCTATTTATAACTAAAATTCGAATATGTATAGTTACGCCATCTACTAAGATAATTCGTAGTCTAAATGATAATTTGTTTGACATAAATTATGACAGCTCGCACCAAAAATATATGTTTCGTTTTCAAATTCAAAAAACGCGGGCATTATTTTATAAGCGATTTCTCAATAATTACACCGTAAATCCAATTCAATGTTTCCTAGAAGATGCTTCATACATCCTAGATTAGAGTCGTAAGTTTTTTTTCGTGAGTTTCGGGATAAAGTTTTGAGTGAATTCAAAATTAACATCCTAATCTGTGCTATTTTGTGTGTTTTCCTATGTTCGCAATGTATTTTTTTAAAGATTTTAAAAGATGATTTCTTAAAAACTACACCGTAAAAAGACTTGAAAATTCACCAACACATAAAAAAAACTATTTGCTTTTGATTTTACCTAAAAAAACCTTTGGTTGCGGGTGAAAGCAAACTCTACCGAACCACCTTAAATGTGAAACTTGTATCGCGAGTAAAGCTAGGAATTTACTGCGACCTGGTTTGATGGGAAAGGCGAAGCGAGTCGAGTATCCCTTTCAGATATTGTCTATGGATTTGATGGGTCCATTCCCACAGACGAAAAAGGGGAACTCCTTTTTATTAGTCATATCTGATTGGTTTTCGAAATTCGTTATCGTCCATCCATTAAGACAGGCCTCAGCTCCTGCTATTGTGCAGAAGGTAGAAGAGACATTTTTACTATTTGGAGTCCCGCAAATTGTCATGTGTGACAACGGTACTCAATTTACTAGCAAGAATTTTAAAGAGCTTATGAACCAGTACGAAGTACAAAAGTTATGGTACTCTGCCGCGTACCATCCTCAGGCTAATGCCGTAGAACGATCTAATCGCGTGATAGGGACGTGTTTGCGGTCTTTTGTTGAAAAAGATCATCGTACTTGGGATCAGCACGTATATAAAGTCGCACATGCAATTAGGAACACAGTTCATGAGGTTACTGGGTATACTCCTTCATTTCTTAATTTAGGTCGGTCCGTACCGAATAGTGGAGCTTATTACGGTCGCTTAGATAAGGCAGAACCCCATGAGTTTGATTTAGGAAATCAGGATACAATTTGCGTAAACGTCCTTTATCCTTCAGAAAGGGTGATATAGTATGAAAGAGGAATTTTTCTCTTTCCAGCGCTGTTGACAACTTTTCGAAAAAGTTAGCGCCAAAGTATGTAAAATGCAGAGTTGTTGAAGTCACAGGTTCATTGACCAATCGTTTGAAAGATTTGCATGGTAAAAATCTTGGAGTATTCCATGTTAAAGATCTAAAGGCCAATCCTGAGTAATTCATGTTTAATTTTGTATGTGTGAGTTAATGAGAATCTCATTAGGGTTTTTGTTGGAGATTAATCCAATGTATTTTGATTCAATTAAGGTGTAGATCGTTTGATTGTGACTGTCAGGTCATCACCATTTATTTGCTGAAATTGAGCTGTCTTATTAGAAGACAATAGTAGTTTTTGTAGAGCGTTTGGACGCTTGAGGCTAAATACGATTGTAGTATGAGTCCTGTCCAATCCCTATGGCGTTGGATGAATTTTCCCAATGCGTAAAATTTTCTCGAGGTATAATAGTGTGCCTAAAACTTAACCTTTTTATTGGAACTGACATTCCTAGGCATATAAAAAAAAATTAGCGAATTATCTGTTGGTAGGTTATAGTAGTACATACTTTGTTTAATTCGTAATAATTAATTATTTTAACAATACTCTAAGCAGTTGTTAGTAAGTTTACTTTCGTTTAAAGCTATTATATTATTGTTAACCATGAATCAAAACTCCTGAGAGTGAAGTTAATAATCACCACACAAGTTAGCATTATTTTTGTGAATGTATTTTTTTACGTTAGACGAGGCAGGGGATCTTACGGTAATTTAACCATTTAACATCAGGTCCGTAATAACAAAGTTGCACACAATAACACGGGTATATAAGTGATATTACAGTAAAATACAATGTATAACAAGACCAAAATCAACCTGACAATCATAAAACATAATCTTGAAACGCCCGCCAACGGACTACGGACAAAAGTAAACAAAAAACAAATTACAAAAACTATTCCACACGCACAACTATCCAGCACTTAAAATTCAAATCGACAAAATAAAATTACTGACTACATAAACAAACAAATTAACAAAATTAGAAACAAAAACTGGACTGACACATTAGAAAACAACAACTAAAAAGAACATCAAAACATTTTGGCGAATAAACCAAGACATGAAAAATAAAAATAATTTTTTATAATTACCAAAACTTTCCAAATATAATATTTAATTTTGGACACTAAAATTTTCTTCAAAATCCAAATTATTTAATTTAATTTACAATAAAATTTCTATCTTAAAATGGGAACACAAATCGAAACATATAACGTGACCATACGCGAACGATATCAATTTAATTTACGCTGCCTTCAAATTTAATCTTTACTTTTCCAATTTCACCATAAAATACCAATATTAATGCTTAATTTAAATTGTCCAAATTATTTTCCTTTATTTCCAAATTCAATCTCCAATTACCAAACATATCATTCTTTTTCATAGTTATCCAAACTTTGTCCAAAACTGGGACAATCAAATTCCAAATAATTAAAAATCACTTACTAAAAAATATTAATTAATTTATTCTCAAATAAAACTCTTCGAATACAAAATTTCCAATAAATTTAAGAGATTAAAAATTCTACGTTCCGCTTCCAGCGGCCATCTTGGAAAAAAACCTGGTTTTCGCCGTTCACTCTTACCACCTTAACTAGTTTGCGGGAAAACCAGCAAATACAAGTTTAATACAAATTTTAAAATAAAATAAATTTTTACAAAATTTTCCAAATAAAATATTAAAATTTTCAATGATTTTGGAACATGACAGTATATTGAAAACACAGTCAAAAATAACTGATGAAACAAAGAAACTGAACAAATTTTACTAAAATTTTGGAAATGAATTTTCAAGGAAGCTAAATTTAAAGAAATTATTTTTTTTGTTAGCAATTCAAAAATTATTTTTTTTAATTGTATTTAAAAATTTGCTTAATAAATACGACATAAAAGAAAGAAGTAGTAGTTGGGACGAGTAGAATAAAGTTAAAAGCGGCGGAAACACCAATGGAAACACTGCTTCGAGTTATGCAAACGTGTTTGGATCAGAAACAGTCTACCACTATGATTTTGGAAAAATCATATTTGTAATGTGCCAAAAAGAATGTTTATAACATATGGCGTAAAAATATGGACACTATAGAATATTGTAGAAGTTCATGAGAAGCTGGAAGCGATGGAAGTGAAAACTGGCAAAGGAGAAAATTTTCTATACGACTAATACATAATACGAACATTCTGGCTCAATTTTCAGTTCAGAAAATACACATTCTTCGCACCTGTTACAGAATATTTCATTCTGTAACACCCAATAGAGAATGACTATTCTCACATCTAAGAATTTTTAAACCCTCATAGTGACTATTATCTATTAGCAAGTTGTTTTACCAGTTTTATAATGCACGCCAAGTGTCAAATTGGTGTTCGTGTATTTCAAATGTATTTTAACGCTGTGCATAATAGAAAGCTGTGCATTTTACTTTTTTAGAATAGTGCTTTTAGGTAAGAAAGTTAAAAGTTCTTTTTCATTAAAATTAACATTGACGACAATGTTGTTTTGGTTTTTATAGCAACTGACATTTATGCGTTCAAGCTTAACTTAACGAACAATTTTTATTTTTGCAGTAATCGCCATGTTTCAAGATGAAGAAACAAGAAACCCGAGCGATAGTGAAAATGCCGAATCTTTTATTGGTACGCCACCAGAAATTGTAAAATTGGCTTTTATACTACGGCTAATTTACTACCATCAAAATCCAAAGATGTGTACATGCACCAATGTGTTACATTTAATTAATATGTATTCCATAGATTTGCAATAAACCGAAGATATACTTTATTAATTAAATGCAACCCGGTTTTGTAATTATGGTAAAAACTTATGTTTGCCTACCTTACCATATTAAATTAGTTTTTTGTTTGTTCCTAATAAATAAAATTTTATTTTATATTTTGTTAATAAAATTTAAAAATAATAAATTTCATTTCATATTATTTTGTTTATTATTTCTGCTACTGTTGTTAATTTATTCTTAATAAATAATTTCAAAATATCACCAAACAATAAATTACCTCAATTAAATTTGCTTCACACTTCACATTTAAATAAGTCCTAAAATACAATTATTAAAGATAAGCAAATTAATAATTTGTGTCGATAAAATATATAATTTTTTATTTTTCATTTAATGATTATTGTATAAAGTTTTAAATCACTTCACTTTGTACATGAACCTTGTGGAGTGAATTTCTGAAATATTGGTAATTACAGATTTCTTATTAATTTAACCCATTAAGTACCAGCGTCCTATTTTGAGGGCAATAGGAATAACAATATTCTTCAACAATTAAATCTCTTTTAAAGAAGAACATTGTTATTCCTATTGTCCTCAAAATAGGACACTGGTACTTAATTGGTTTTTGTAATTACGATCAAAACTTATACAGTTCACAACTTTGATAGTCGTATAGAAAGTATAGATTGGAACTCGTTTGGAATGGCTATTCTGCACTCGCGGACCGTCACCCTTGCCTATCATTTGAAAATTCAAAATTTTACATGCATTGTAGATAGAGAATTCATTAACACGAAAGTTCTATTGACGGTAGTCTTAGTGTTGGTCGTAGCACTCGCATTCAGTTGTCGACCGTTAGCGAGGGCACGTACCACGCTAGGGCGATTTATTCGGTTTTTCGAGAGTAAATCGTTGAAACGAGTGAAGCTGTTGCAGGATTTGCGGTTGATATCGTTTGAAAAAAGGTGTCCAAACCGACGATGTCGTCGATTCTGTACACTTTTGCGGCGACGGAAGAGGTATCTAAAATACGTTTTTCGTTGCCCTAAGTGCCGGGATTGCGAATATTCGCTGAGCGAGGGCACCTTTTTAGATCACTGTCGCGTTCGAGCTGTTTGGGTGATGAACGCGTTGTACTTTTGGGTTACGGGCAACGGGGCGTTCCAAACCGCTGCCACCGTGGGTATGCCACGGCGCACAGCGTACCGGTTGTTCCGGATATTCCGTGAGATGTGTATTTGGCAACTTAACTAAGACGCGGAGCTTCTACGCGTTGGTGGCCCTGGTGACGTCGTCCAAATTGACGAGAGCGCAAGTATAACGTGGGGGAGGGTAGTTCCGCAAAAGTGGATCCTGGGCATGTACAGTATGACTGAGAAGCGTGGGGTTATACTATACAACCCCAATAGAAAAGGTGAAACATTAGAGGACCTAATTTACGAGCACGTAAGACCTGGCTCTGAAATTTGGACGGATTGCTAGAGCGGTTATGCTGGCTTATCACGTCTTCACAGAGTATCGCCCTACACCCATCACACCGTGAATCGTTCAAGGTATTTTCGAGATCCGGTATCCGGCGTCTGCACCAACGGTGTCGAGGGTTACTGGTCCACTTTGAAGCGCTGGCTGCGAAAGCGGGATCTGCTGAAAAGCAGATACCTGCCGGAGCACATACGCGTCTTCATGTGGCTGCAGCTCTACCGGCCGTACGCCGGAAGTGGCTCTCGAAAATATGCTCGACCAAATCGCCACTCGTTTCCCGGTGTAGTCAGACATCGGCCCTTTTCAGGGCCCAAAAATTAAAAAATGAGTTTTTAATTAAATTAAGAAAAACGCAGAACTCGTTTTTAGGGTAGATTCTCGAGTGCCTTGGTTGCGTTCGTCAAAACGGCGCGTAGCGCCCGGAGCGGATTATGCAATAATTTAAGAAATAAACGCAGAACTCGTTTTTAGGTTAGAATCTCGATTGCCTTGGTTGCGTTCGTCAAAATCGACGCTCCGCTACCCTCCGCTCCTCGCTAAAAACATCCCCCTAGGTAGCACAACCTCGCCAAAGGTGCTACTCGAAAGGGGTGAAACTCGTTAGCAACGCTCGATGTATACCCTACGGTATCACAATCGCGTCTGACTGCCAACACTAAGACTATATCAGAACGCACGCACCGTCAATAGAACTCAGGAGTGAATCAATTTTCCTATGTAAAATGCATATAAAATTTTGATTTTAAAATGCCGTTTTCTCGAAAAGTACTGGATAATCCTCATCAATGTGCGGTCTCAAAATGCTCAGAAAATTCGCGGCCCGATCCGTGGTGGGTGTTGTCTGACAGTAACCGTCAAAAGTTCCAGGTTTAATCTAAGATAGGCGTGGTACCGGGCTCTCCGGAAATACGGCTTGGCTTCAGACTATCAAAATGTCGATTCTGAAGTTGGTACATGGTTACGCTAATGCTTTGGTTTGAAGTTTTTGGCAGTTTGAACAACTTGAACTGAAAACTGATTGAAGTTTTGGTTTCTTCATTGGTATGTGCTAAAACTTATGCGGATTTGATATGCGAAAAAGTAGATCGGGTGCGAAGATGTACATAGGTCGGTAGGTTATAATTAGTTTTTGATATTCAGAGATGATACTAAAAAAATTCAGCCTGTACTCCTTCTTTAACCTGAAATTTGCCTTTGGCCCAGTTTACCATTATTGATTTTGTACATGGAAAAATACACAAAAAATTAATCAGCAATTGACAATCTGTTACTAAGTTAAAGCTGAGAATTGTAGAACAAATGAAGACCGTTCACAGAACGGAAACCATAAATTCTTATATGTCAATAATACCATCCCGACTTGCAAACTGCAAGGGATAAATCTTTTGTAATATACCGTTCTTCACCATCTAAATGTGTAGATGCATTTTTGCTTAAATTAAAATATTAAACTTGAAACTATTTTTTTATTTAAAATAACCACTTTTAAAATTTTAGTGAAATTGACGTTTGTCCCTGTTTGCCATTTTTAAAATTTTAGTAAAATTGGCATTTGGCCCAGTTTATAGTCACCTACACCAGGAAAGGGTAAATGCAAAAACCTAGCTTCAAATCCACCCCGCATCAAAATAATTTCAATATCAACCATAGTCAAAATTACAACAACCAAAACCCCCAACTTAACATAACAAACTTCTCACTACTCTACAGACCAACCCAACATATAATACAGAATTTTAACACCCCCACAGCACACCGACAAGTATATGCTCAAATTTTAACTCAAACAGAATCGACCGCCACAACAAACAACCCCGGTGAACTGATTATTCTATTCAAGGAACTCGGAAAGCTCAAAGAAACGATCAATGTTTTCAAAATGATCCAAATCATTTGGGAAATAGGTCCGGTTGGCTGGCAGACTAAAGATCATAACCTGGAACTCGAACCGATTAAGAACAAAGACAAACGAACTACTATTACTAACTGAAAAAAACACAAAACAAAATTCCGAATTACGTGACAATAAATACACTATAAAATTAAACATAAAAACAAATAACGCAAATTTTTTCACCAACACAAATATCCTACCCTAAAAACACCGATAAACAAAATTACAAGACATAAACGACGAAATCAGCAAAATCAAAAACACTGCAAAAGTAAGTTTTTATAATTTTTGGATTATTGTTGACCTTTTATTTTATATTATTTTTAAAATTGTTGAGATGAAGGTCTGTGATCAATAAAATTGACTGACGTTTCGTGTTTTATTAACACATTATCAAAGCTATAATTATTAAATTAAAAATTTTAAATTTAAAAGATTTTAAAAAATTTTAAAAAGTTTTTATATTACCTAGTCAAATGTATTACAAAAAAATCCCTTCTTACAGTGTAAGTAAAAAAGTTCATGCAACTCACTCTCAAACAGATGTTGCCGCAAGATAGTATCGGGACAAACCAATTGTTGCTGTAAGGTCAATACCTCGTGCTGGATTACACACACAAGCTGTGAGGTTATCAGTGAATGTATCTGCAAAATTCAAATTCAATTACAAATAAGATTGGGCCATTAATCTAGAGTTTTACATTAAAAATAAAACCAATTATGCAAAAAGTTATCGGTTAAAAAAGTTAAGAATCGGTTACCTGCTGCTACAAAAATAAAATTATATCATTCTACATAATATGAATTAACTATATAATATTGAGATCACCAGAGAGCCTCAAAATATGAAATAATTTATTTTTAAATAAAATATTAATTTTTCTTGGGGCCAATTATTTTCATACCTATTCATAATATTGAATTTAAATAATTCAATTTCCAAATTTCTGTTCAATTCAATTTATAATTGATTCCAAATATTTTGTATAACTACGTCAAATTTTAATTGTTAACTAAATGTGCAAGGCAATAGCAACACGTTGCACCGGTATCGATTTCAAATTTTTCGATCAATTTAAGTGTATAGTTTATTTTTAAAGCAATATAAATAAATGTTTAAAAATTCAAATAATTTTCACTGCCATGTGAAAAAATACTTTTTTAAATCATCCCAGTTTATTCAAAAACCTCTTCAAATCATCAAATTTACAAAAACTCCTTTACTACTGTGCAAGTAGAAATGTTCATGCAGCTCACCTTCAAACACCTGTTTGCGACAAGATAGTATTGGGACAAACAAACAAACATATGGGGTTTTGCCTTAATACTACAGATATGTATAATTGTTATTTGCCAAAATCCGATGGTTGTAAAGTACGAGTGCGTAGAAGTTTTTTTTATGTACTCTTGATATTAAGAAAGATTCTTTCTGCAGCTGGATAAAAGAAGACAATCCTAATGTATACAAGGAATTAAGCCCTGAAGCCTGAAGGTGGTAATAAGCAAACAAAAACTAAGAAAAATCTTAAATCTGATTCTGTTCTTGAATGGCTAAATATGTTGCCAAAAGTAGAAAGTCATTATTGTAGGGCCACGGTCGGCAACAGATGGACCGCGGTCCGTCTGCAGACCGCGAAAGGTCGAACCTCGGACCGCCACACTTCGAAGATACACTTCAAATTTGCTGAGACAATAAATAGGTAACACTTAATTATTATCAGTTGTTTTTTTCTGGACCTCGTTAAAATTTTCCCATAGTATCCGGACCCCATCTAAAACTACTTGCCGACCCCTGTTGTAGGGCTTCAAGTTCCCGCACTTATCTCGAATCTACATTCAACTCAAAAAATCACATGCACACTGTTTTTAAAGAATGGTGTCAAGAAAATGAGAAAAGTACTGTAGAGAAAAAAAAATTTGTGAATTTATGAAGAGAGAAAAAAATTCTATTTTTAAGTCAAGGAAGGACCAGTGCGACACTTGTGTGTCGTTTAAGGAAGGTAATTTATCTGAAGAATACAATAAAATTTCCTATTGAAATTGAGCAAATTATTTTTTAAAAGAGCCATACAATGATGAAGGTGGATAGTGTTCATTATTGTATTAGAACAACTTTTCAAACCACCTATATACACATACACACCCTCACATTATATTGAGAGAATGGGGCAAGCTAGAAAAAAGCAACCCTATATTATTTAATCACCTCGATTATTCATTTTTTTTTTAATTACGAAGAACTCCGTAGAAATTTTAGTTCAATTAGACCAGGTAAAAAAACAAGGGATCCGACATCAGAGGGATGCATTATCAAAATGACGAGGTATATTATAAATTACGTCACTCTGATGACTGTAAATCACATCCCCAAAGAAGAATTAAACAACAAGACACGAAGCCTACTCAACTATATTAAAGAACCTAAAAAAATTGAAAAGAAGAAATTTCATTGTTTGCAGGCATTAAAAGTCTACTTGCATAAAGACTACCAACTATTTTATGAAAATTTAAAATCAGAATAAATTTATTTTATTATTTACTATTATTATTTTGTTTCTTGATATAATCTCTTATTTATTACCAAAGTATGTATAATAAAATTTCTTAAAAGTACTAACTTAATGTTTTTTTAATTAAAAATATTTAACTCATAATTTATTACTTGCATGTTTTTCAATCAAATGCAGTTATGAGTTCAAATGGCGCATCTCAAATCAGCTATATGCACTAAATTTTTTTTAAAACTAATTATCACATTCAAATAATTTTTTTTTAATTATAATGTTACCCAATTTGTCAGTTAGGTCGTATAAATCGTAATATTAAATACGTATTATCTGTACTTCAAACCGAAACAAAATTAAACAGTTTATTCCTTCTCCTGAACAATTCATTAATTTTAATGCATTTGCATATTTCGATTTTGAAGGCGCAACGACGAAATATGGGAAAAATCATAAACAAAATTACAACAAAAAGTAAACAACCATGATACGGACATAATAAAAGTAAGGAACTATATGATTAAGAAGAATGATTTGGACAAGATCGTAATTCAGATTGCAAAAGATGATCCGATGCGGGGTTTAACTGAAGATTTGGAAGTTAATGCAAGAATTGAAGAAATGATTGAAAATCGAGTGTGAGATAGAACCATCGATAATGAAGCAATTCATAAAATCATTGAAAAAAAGGTTAATGAAACGACTACAATTTCAAAGTTTAACAAAGTATCTCAAAAATTAACACCTACGTAAATGATGTAGACGCCAAATTAAATTCATTGTCAATGCAGATGCAACGAGATAATAACACAACTGCAGGTGCGTCGTATGTTCAAGATTCTACCATAATGCGTACGATGGTGCAAGAAATTAGTATGAACAATCGAATTGATAAACTACCTAAATTCTTCGGGGATGGTAATTACAATCCGAAGTTGTTCAGCAAAAATATATAACCTATTGCAGGCAATGTAATAGATTGAAAAAGTTAAAGTCTATTTTTTACGGTAAATTTTAAAGAGAAGTGCAGAAAATTGGTTCGAGATTGTAGAAGACAGCATCCAAAACTTCCAAAGAATTTTTCTAAGACAGTACTGGGGAGAATCCGAACAGCAGAGGGTAAGAGACAATCTTATTAGTGGTAAATATCGAGGTATGATGGACCAGAGTCGTTGCAGTTATGCACTGAGAAAGATTAAGGGTCAGTTGTACAACAGTAGTTTAACCTGGGTTCAAAGTTAAACCAGGTTTAACTTTTAATTCAAGCACTCTGATTGGATCAAAACTGAGTTGAACCTGGTTCAACTTTTACCTGAGCTTGGTACAACTGAGCCTAATGCTGCTAAACAATTAGATTTATCAGTGAGCGAAACCGACATAATTTTAAATTTATCAAAATACTTTGAATACGAGGTAAATAATGGTGTTATTATTGAAAATATAAAATCAGCAGATCAATTCGTTGAATAACTGAAAAGATTTGACCAACTAGAAAGTTCGACTATGAAATAGCTATTTACAGTCGTGTTGCAGAAAGTTGAACATTGCGGTTGAGTTAGCAATATATCAGAACTCGCTAAACTCGCTAAACGCTCGTTCTGATATATTGCTTACTCAACCGCAATGGAACTTTCTGCGCGAGTCACTGTATTTAGCTTTACGTTCAAGACAGGTCCTTTCCAAAAAAAAAAACATAAATTATGCTTTAAAAAGTAACGTTTATATAATTTATAAAGGTTAATAGAAACGAGACGCGACATAACGGAAGTAAATAATACTCTTATCTATTAGCTTGTGATGCAAAATTGCACGTGCACTTCAGTAGGCAGTGAAAACGCAGACAGGGTAGCAGTGAATTATAAAAGTTACATTTTACATTTTAAAAATGAAAACTTAAAGTGGCCTTTGTAATTTTTATTTTCTAATAATTAAAAGTGTAGCGTTAGAATTTAAAAACAATAAAAAACGTAGCCAGGAATTCACGATTCGAGTTAATTATAAGGGTATTGCATTACTTGATTGTATGAGTGCGGAAAGGTACTAAGCGTGCGGAAAGGAACTAAAAGCGAAGCATTCTCACTACATACAATAACTATCACCTACTATGTACGCCACCATTGCTGCTTATGAGCAAAAATTTTCCGAACACCGCTGCAAAGTATTATTTTCGAGCGATAAAAACTACCTGATATACTATCCTTTCTATAGTCGTGTACGTAAAATAATTATAATTCCTGGAAGCGATTCACAAGAGAGGAACCCTACAATAATTTCAATAACAACCTTAAATTCAATAATAATAATTTCAAAAAGAGTAACAATTTTAACAATAGAAATTTTAGTAACATTAATTTTAACAACAGTGGCAATTTTAATAATGGCAACAATTTTAGTCAAGGTAATAAATTCAAAATAACAGTAATTTTCGCAACAATGGATATTCGAATTTTGGTCAAGACAGAAATCAAAATTACAACAATCATTCGTGTCAACAAAACTTGAACAATAATTTTGAAAGACCACGACCTGAAAATCGAAATTTCAATAACGGTAATAATAATCAGCAGCAAAGTCATGAACCAAATAGTAATGTTAATGTATAACAGCCGAGTTAACCATTGCCGAAATTATTCACAACCTGCAGCTATGGCGATAAACAGTAACACAACAACTTCATAAGAAAATGTTGCTAACAGAGTCTCGCATATACCAGAATTGTCAACAGATATTGAAACGACAATTCTGGATTTTCAATAAGTGACAAACCAAAACTGGAGAGTTCTTATCAACACCTGAAGGAATTCATAAAAAAATCGCAAGGAACAAACTTGGAAAAAGAAAACAATTTACCGTATATTTGTATTAGGAATCAACAACATTTTAGTTAAAACGTTATTAGATACAGGAGCAGAGGTGTCCCTAATTAAAGAAGAACTTGTTAATTTGAATTATGAACGTTTCGAGAAAAGAATAATAAAAACCAACTTTATAAATTTGATATTGAAGGCAATTACTGATTGAATGATGATTATGAACGGCATGTTCATAGATCGTATTTTAGGAGTCGACTTATTGGCTAAATTAGGTATTAAAATAGATGTATTAAACAAAATATATCCCGCGTGAAAACAGCAACCAATATCAGCGACAAATTTTTCCGAAAATTGCCGAAGAAACCATGGAACAACGCAATTCTGGAGAGACGCTTTTTTTGCGCATGCGCAGTATTACAACAAATTTGAAATTTCCTCAACTTGATTTATTTTTTTCACATAAATTATCATAAATGTAATCAGAATAAAATATCAATTACATGCAATAGTAATTATAATAATATAACAACAAATTTTTATATAAATATAGTTAATCGTAATACAGTAGAACCCCTATAACTCGACACAAACGGGACCCATTTTCTGTCGAGGTAAGGGGACTGTCGAGGTAAAGGGGTCGCTTTAAATATCATAACAAAACGTGATTACGTGCCTTTGAAGCTGCTTACATATCGCGTTACTCTTGATTATGATAAGCTAATATCAATTTATTTGCACTATGTACTTTCCATAGCAAACTTGATGGTTTAATTTAAAAAATACAATTTTATTTAAATTAAATTTAATTAGATTAATACAAATTAAGTTTTATAAACGTATTGTTTTACCCCTTGATAATATTTAGATCAACGAAAAAGTACATCCGTACATTCCTTAGAAAAAATTTACGTTTTCCACTTTACATTTGTAATTAATTAAACAAGAAGTTAAAACAACCAAAACAAATAAAATGTCCCAAAATAACTAATATTTCAATTTTTATAAAATTAAATTACACGGAATATAATATTGCACTTGCTTGCATTCTAACACAGATTAAACACATCAGTATGCGGGTTTTATTAATGCGACTTGCATTAAAGGATCCTAACTGCTGACCTACAATTATTCATACGAGTTTATTTATTACAATAATAATAAAATATTTCCACCCTAATCATAAAAATTTGTATTTTGTGATGCGTTTGATGCATTTTATGAATGGAATAATCTTTTTCAAATTTAAATTACATACGATTTATGTTTAATTATTGCATTACAAATATAGTACTACCATATTTTACACCTAATGTAAATATAATGTAAGTAATAATGTAATGTTTTATTACAAATTACAAATTGTTTTATTGACACCATGGTCCAAAATTCCCCACTAATTATCGTATACATAAAATGTAAGTATTTTATCACGTAGGTCACGTACTAGGTAATTAATATATCTGCATATAATGTTTCACCTCCGAGTTGCGATGAGATAAGGCACACAACAATCTGTCGACTACATAGCAAAATTCTCAGAATTGTCGAGGTAGACGGGGTTGAGCTATAGGGGTTCTACTGTACTTGCAAAATAAATATTTCAATAAATCGATGCATATTATACTCTCACTTTTAAATTTATACCACCGACACCCCTATGCAAGGAGAACAATCGTATCTATTTATCTACACCATAGTAAAAATTAGATTTAAAAGAAAATTGTCAAATGAAATTAGGTATCTATATTTACTAAAATTTTTAGAGATATAAAATAATTTACTAGTCAAAATAATGTATCAAAATTCCAAAATTTCAAAATGCAAAATATAACGGTTTGAAACACGACAATAGTTAGTTATTAATGACAATTAGCATTTTTTGTAGCCTCGATACATGAAGTCATTCTTAACTCCACTACCTGCACACTGAATGTAAAAAAGAAAGTAATTGAATTTGTAGTTTGTTGTCATTAACATTTTGTTAGGAAACTAACTTAATTTTTCACCAGATTGCTGAAATATAATTATTTCATATTTCCTATCACTTTTACAGCGATTCAAATATTAAACATCGCTATATATTTGCTATTATTGTTTTCGTATTTTGCCGAGAATTTAACAAATACATACTTAATAAAAATAATTACTTTATTAACTTGTGGAACACTAATGAAAAGTGTATACCAAATTTCAGCTTTCTAAGTTCTGGGAGAATCGGTTAAAAAGAGATTTAAATAAATCCGCTCCAATACCCGTACGTACACACGTTATTGTCACGTAAAAATCAATCACACGGTATATAATTAAATTTATAATTACTATAACAAATATATCCTATATCCTGTGTGATTGAACATTTCATCTAGAATGCTAAAACTTGTCCTGCCGTTTTGTGTGGACACGTTGATCAACTGATCACACCTGATCAACTACTGCCTGGAGACATCAACTTTTCCTGAAGTGTGGAAAAAATCGATCATTGTACCTCTTCCGAAGATCAGTACTGCTTGTAGATTTGAGGATCTCCGACCTATCAGCATTTTACCAGCTCTCTCGAAGGTACTTGAGTCCTTCATCCATCTTCAACTGCTTGAGCATATTGAAAAATTTGACGTTCTTCCTAACACCCAATCGGGATTTCGCTCTGGATTTAGCACTACGACTGCTCTATCTAAGGTGTTAAATGATGTGATTAGCCACATGTATAACTCCAAAGTCACTTCTTGATTTCAGCAAGGCTTTTGATGTAATCGATCATGATCTTCAAATCGCTAAATTGGTACACTATGGATGTGATCTTGAACTGGTGCTCCGCTGGTCCTCTTTGAATGGCTTATTCCTCAACCCCAGCAAAACTGTATGTCTCTGTGTCGGCAGCTCACGCTGTCGAGCAGTGGCTAATAATGTAAAATGTACAGATATTCTCCTAGACAACAATGTGATCGACTTCAACGAAAAGACAAAAAATCTTGGCGTCATTTGGGATTGTGGTTTGACTTTCGAAAACCATGTAAATAAAATTTGCAGCATGGGATATTTTAAACTAAAAGCGTTGTATAGATTTTGGCATCTTCTACCTTCAGAAATAAAATGGAACTTGATTCAAAGTCTAGTATTGTGTCACGTCGACTATTGTTCCGCAGTCTATTATGGATGCCTAACTGGTTATTTGAAGAATAAATTGCAAGTGCTCCAGAATGCATGTCTTCGTTACGCCTACTACGTTGATCGATGGGACCATGTCACTCCAACCTACAATTCACCGCAAATATTGAAGATTGAGGCACGCTGTGAAGTTTGCTCTTCTTCTTTATAGTGTCTACAAGTCTGGTCGCCCAGGTTACTTGCATGAATTCATTAATCAAAGATCCACTGCAAAGATCGTCATGTCATGAATTAAACCTACGCAATAATGGAGCTCTGTCGGTGCCTACACACAGGACTGTGAAGTTTGAGGGTTCCTTCCAGTACAGAACTGCCCACACGTTTAATAAGTTTGCTTCGCACTACCTGAATGCCAGTTCGAAGCTATCGTTCAAAGCACGTATCAAGGAACTGCTGATGGCGAAACAAATTCAAGGGTCTCCTTGATGGGCAATGGTTGAAAATCAGCTCTGCTGAACTTTTGCCTTTTAAGCAATCTTTATTACTTATGTGTATATATATATTTTGCTTAATAAACATTATTATTATTATTGATTGATCATCAAAATTGTAAACAGAACATTGCCCCGCTGAATCGACTCGATCGATAACCAATAATATGAATTTAACAAGAACCAATTGAATTGTAATTAGTAAATTAATACTGAGAGGGAGGATTACAATAAAAAGGGTTGTAAGTCAGAAAATCAGTTAGTCAGCCGTGGGTTGAATTCGAGTAGTGATTACCGCTGGAACCTATGTCCATCATGATGGTGATCCAATCCTCCCTCAGCTTTTTAGAGTAAGACTTATATTTGTAATTTATATAAAATACCTGTTTTTGTAGTTTGTAGGGTTTAGTAATTTTTATTCGTTTTAAAATAGAATTTAAGTATTTAATTTAGTGTTTGTTTTATTTCTAGTAGATATTAAAGTAGTAATTAATCAGTAATTCTTGTAGTAAGTAAGTTCCAGTTTAATTCAATAGTATTCTTGTACTATTTTGTTTTGTTTTTTTTTATTTTAGTTTCGATTGCTTATTAATTATATCGATTATTAAATTATAACGTAAGGTTTTTTCATTACTTGTTTTTATATCACTATATTAAAATTATTCAAATATTGCTTTAAGATCTGCTGGAAGAATATTTTGATCTCTTTTTATTTTAAAAGATTATTGTATTTTTTGAGTTTGATACCTAGGTATAAGATGGTATTTTCCAAAGAAAACGATATTGCATTGGTTACTATAGCTAAAGCTATAAAACAGAGATATCCAAGATTCTCAATGAGAGATTTAGAAGAGTTACATGTAAATCATACATTGATTTCTTATATTGTAGATCAACTTAGAAAATACTAAATATGGATACTCGAGTATTGTTTTGCGAATAATTAAACGAAAACGGGATTTATTAATAAATTATAATGATAATGATGATAATGATTACAAGTCGGTAAAGAATCTTATGTTAGGAAAAAAAAATTTAAACAATTTGCTCGAACATCATAACATTAACCTATCCCTTTCATTTTCATACCATAACAAATCTTCTGATTATGGAAAGTTGTGTTCTTTGTTCAAAATTAAAAATAATTTTAAAAACCGAAATAATAATATATTATTTGTGGAAGCATCAGAATTTTGAAAAAAATATTGATAATGTGTATGAAGATGGTCATCTTCAGATACATCAAAATTCGAGTTGGCAATTAAACAGGGAATTAATGAAGAACATGATTCATTTCATTTTGACTTAATTACTTCCAAGGACAATCTCGAAAACTCCGCAAATGAAACTTTATTATTGGAAGACTGTTCATCATTCCAAGCTAAAGATTGTTTAACTCCGAAAAAATAAATTATCAGTAGTAGCTGTACATTTGAAGAAAATTTAACGACGCGTCGGTTAAACATTTACGGCCTGCTTTATGTACTGAGATTTATCCAATCACCAGTAGTTCACCAAGAATTAAGGAAACTCAAATGGATTTAGATGTAACACCTGAAGGTTTCAAAATTTCCAAAGAAATACTCAATTTATCTAAAGATATTTCAAAATCAATATTGCCTATAGGTTCAATATCTTCAAGCCTACCAGTTTTATCAACGTTCAGAAACTGTCGAGTATTAGAAGAGCAATTTATTATTCCACAAGACATGAGAAAACTTTTATGGGACGGAATCAAATTAAACAAAGAGTACTATCCCTACTATTTTAAAAATAGAATTACAAAATTTATCAATAACACATGTGTTCTCGTATTTATATCAACAAAATATTTAAAAAAGTCTATTAAACTCTATGCAGCATGTAAGCACAATTCCTGTAAAAATTTGTAATTATATTTGAAAATGGATTGGTTCAAGTTTTTAGCTCCGACTTAAACTTTTATCACATTGGTAAATTTACTTCGTAATTATGTAACACGTATAGAAAGATCGATTGTAAAAAATCAATTATTACATCTAAAACCATTTGAGTACAAGAAAACAACTTTGGTAACATCAAATAAAGTATTGGCACATCTTGGAAATTTACAAAATATTAAATCAGACACCACCCTTCCTAAAATCAAATCAGGATCGGCATTCAAATGATATAATGGATATAATTCAATTCAAATCCGATCATTCCGAATTCATCCAGGAAGTATCTGTTCCGTTTCAAGTTAAGATTTTTAGCAAAGAGCAATTACAAATTATGATATCTCAGAAGCACAAAAATTATCTTCCAGTTATACATTTTGATGCCACAGGTACCGTGGTTCGAAAACCAATTGCTGGCTGCAAAAGAGTTTATTTATATTCAGGCGTAGTGCAAATCAATCAAATCATTTGAAATGATTTCGTCAGAACACTACACTAAAAGTATATTCAAAATATTTCATGATTTTAAAACATATTGCGAGGAAAATAATAAGTGGCCAATTTTCAGTACTTTGGTAACTGATTTTAGTTTTGCCACGATCAATGCTGCAAGTAAAGCATTTAATCGTATTGATTTGATTGAATACTTGGAAATTTGTTTTAAAATTAATAGGGGTGAATTTATTCAAACTGAAAATTTTATATTAATTAATTTGTGTTGTGTTCATTTTATGAAAATGGCGGCTAAAGATATTGAAAATTGTGATGTTGGTGAACATTTGGTATTTTTTAAAGAGGTAATTGTTTTTGCAATTACAATAAACTCGTTTTCTCTATTGGAAGAATGGTTTGTAAATTTTTCAATATTACTAAATTCTGATTATTTGGACGAAGCTGTTAAGAACGCGCATATCAAATTAATACATAATATATGCAGTCAAAATAACTTAGATATAGATATTACTACTGTATCATCTGTAAGTAAAACAGTAATTATTGATGAAAATCATATTAAATATGAACATCAATATAGCAGTAGTCCTTATTACAAGCATTTTCAAAGTCTACTGTCTAATAGTGTACATAGTTGCAGTGAAAATGCAACAAATGCATTTAAAAATACAAAACTATATAATATATTAATGACAAAATATATGCCATATTGTGCACTTTGGACTAGTGTCATGTCCAAAAAAAGATTAAGCAATGCTTGCGTTGAAAATTATTTTAGTTATTTGAAAAATCATATCTTAAATGGATCAAGTAATTTAAAATGTTCTAGATTTGTAAGAAAATGCCGTGAAAACGTTCTTGCCGTACATTCAGAATTAGAGTTAGGAATTTCAAAATCATCATTAACAAAACCATCATATATAATTGATCTGTCTAGTGATCAACATTCTCAAGAATCCTGGAATAGAAAGAAGAAGTCTACCACAAGAACTCATTTTTTAGGCCGCTTTATAAAGAAGCAAATTGAAATTAAAGAACCTCATTTATGCCTGGAAAAGCAGCAGATTATGGAAATTAGCGATCCTACTAAGTGCTCATACTGTGGGGGTGGGACGCTGCACGAAAAAGTAAGTTGAGTGCGATGCGACACATGTGATGAGTGGATTCATCAAGACTGTGTGTCAAAAAGAGATCGGTCTTTTAGTGGAAATTTCCACTGTAAAATGTGCACTTCTTCTGTAACGCCATTAAATAAAGACATTGTTAGCATTTCACCATCGACATCACTTAGAAATAACTGTGTCGCATTTCTCAATTCTCTTAAACTTAGCAGCATCCAACGAAAGGAACTAGAACGAAAGACTAAAGAGCAAAGTAAATGTAAAGAATGGCATGAAGAACGTTTAAAAAGGGTTACCCCATCTAATTTCGGCAAAATCATTAAAGCAAAAAATTTCTTAAGTTTAAATAATATAGCACAGAGGATTCTTGACAATAAAAAAATAAACACGGTTGCAATAGAACACGGCAGATTATATGAAAAAGTAGCTTTGCAGAAATATATAGACGTATCAAATTCTGAATGTCGATCTTCTGGATTAATAATACACCGTGAATTTCCATTTCTTGCTGCTTCTCCAGATTCTTTGGTGAATAAAGATGGACTACTGGAAATTAAGTGTCCATATACTACACGAAACAGTGACATTAATACCTACAAATTTATTTTTTTAGAAAAAGATGGTTCCTTGAAACGAAATCATAACTATTTCTTCCAAATTCAAGGTCTACTAGAAATTTGTAATAGGCCTTGGTGTCAATTATTTATTTTCAATTTTACTGGTACACGTATTATAGCAGTCAAAAGAGAACCATATTTTTGGAAAACGATTATGTTCCCTAAATTAAAAGCTTTTTATCTGTTAATCTGTTTTCTGTTATTATTCTCAAAATGAAGCGAAATGGTGTACCTTGAATGATATAGAATTCTTCGAAAATGGTCTGGTAAAAGATTCTGCATATTATGTAAATGTATCAGAAAATAGGCATTATACTGTCGGGATGGGACAACTAGGCGCCGCCAACTCGGCGCCGACCGACTTGGCGCTGCCAACTCGGCGCCAAACCAACTCGGCGCCAAGCCAACTCGGCGCCAAGCTAACTCGGCGCTGGACAGCTCGGCGCCAGTCAACTCGGCGCCAAGCCAACTCGGCGCCAAGCCAACCGAATTACATGTTTCGATCTTATTCGCGGTTTTACCCGTGACACTGATTTCATCAGATTCATACTGGCAATAGAAAGTATAAAATTTAAACTTACCCATTTTTTCAAACTGCGAATCATATCGAAACATGTAATTTGATAAGGCTTTTTTGAAATTAATAATATTTTTATTACTACTTTTTCATTCGTTATTGATTCTAAAAGACGGCCCTGACTGCCGATGTATTGCTGCGATTTTGTTTATTTAGAAAAATATTTTATTTTAAAAATAAAAAATATTGTAGATTTTCATGACCCCTATTTCAACTAATTTTTTCAATTTTAGTTTCTAATAAAGTCAACTATTTCGGTAATTCTAAAAATTTGTTGAATTTTTAAATTCAAATTCTTTTTACCGTTACTTTTCACTTTATAATTAACTTGGCGCCGAGTTGGCTTGGCGCCGAGTTGGCAAGGCGCCGAGTTGGCAAGGAGCCGAGTTGACCTGGCGCCGAGTTGGACTGGCGCCGAGTTGGCCGCGCCAAGTTGGCGGCGCCGAGTTGGCGGCGCCGAGTTGTACCTGACCGTTATACTGTCGCTGTGTACGACGTTGATTGCTTTGTTAAAGAACTGCTAATATCAGATTTTTTAACTTTATCGGATAAAAATTGGTTTTCTAGTTTTGTCATAGATATTTTACTTAATTTAATAGGCTTTCAAAAATTTTCTATCATTCCATCCGAAATATCTACCATCATTTTTCATGTTCATAAGACTCAATTTAATGATCAATTTTTAAATAATATTAATTTATTTTTATCAAAACTTGCTATGCCAGTTCTCATTAACAACAATCATTGGTGCATAGCAATTGCAAATTTTGACAATAAAATATTTTATTTTATAAATCCAACGGGCAGTTCCTATTATACCACAGACCAATATTTTATTCGCTTTCAATTATTTTTAACTATGTACAATAAAGCCAAAAATTCCGATTATTCCTTAGACGAATTTACTATCCGCGTGTATCCACATCTAATTCAAGATGATGGATATAACTGCGGTCCATATATAGTATACTTCTTTAAACAAATTTGTTGCAATAAAAGTTTACTAGACAACATATCTATTTTCGGCAGGAACTAAAAACCCTACTTTTAGAATCATCTACAGATATGAAGCTCATTTGCTTACTGTGCGGAAGGGACCTTTTAGTTTGTGATTTGATATACAATGTTTATCCTGCAAAAGATACATTCATAATAAATGTCGGCGTTTTTCCACAATCAATTTCCTACAAAATCAAATATGCAGCTTATGTCACTTATATTAATTCCAGAAACTTAACTCAATAAGAAATTTCATTTCATTTAATACACAATATTCCATTATAGGGAGCAGTTGCTACTACCACGGCCCCTTTGCAAATGAACCGCATTAGCATAGGATTGTTGCTCATGAGTAGGGGTGTCGGTGATAAAAATTTAAAAGTGAGAGCATAATATGTTATGAGTTAGACGTTGATTCGCAGGAGTATACGGAATTTAGTGTCGATGGACACACGTTTGTTCCATGAACCACACAAGTGGTTCCATTTAGTTTGTCGACAAGTAGCAATGCGCTGGTAAAAAGCATGCAGCGGATTTTAACAAAATACGAAGAATTTTGCGAGCACTGCATAGATGACATGTTCATATTCAGTAAGAATGAAGAAGAGCACAAAGAACATTTAAAAATTATTTTAAGTTTTGGACGAAGCTGGATTAAAGCTTAACATTAACAAATGCAAGTATTTCAAGACTAAAATTAAATGTCTAGGATTTATTATTACGAAAGACAAAGTTGAAATTGATGATGAGTGAATTTCAGAAATCCAAAATTATCCGAAACGTAAAAATTTGAGAACGTTAATGCCCGTACTGATAGTCACGGACAACCCGAAACTCAAAATATGTAATCCTAGAATTTACCAATGAGATTACTGGAATTTAGACCGTATCATAGCAACAGCTGTTATTTCAAGAATTGATCTCGATACTCGGATCAACCCATGACTATATGCTCGTACTAATTCCAGTACTTATAGTCATGGATTGAACCGAGAATCGAGATCAATTCTCGAAATAACAGCTGTTGCTACGATACGGTCTAAATTCCAGTAATCTCATTGGTAAATTCTAGGATCATTTTGAGTCTCGGATTGATCCGTGACTATAAGTACGGGCATTAGTAAGGGCATAATATGTACCCTAAATATGTATGCTAAATAATGTTAGCGCCAAAAGTTTTATGTTGGCGGAAATTTGTTGAAACAAATAATTGCCAATATAAAAAATAAAAATAAAAAAAAAAAAAAAAATTTAAAAATGTCGCGCTCGCGGTCGCGGTCCCGCTACGCGACCGGAGGGTAGCGAAGCGTCGGTTTTGACGAACGCAACCAAGGCACTCGAGATTCTAACCTAAAAACGAGTTCTGCGTTTATTTTTTAAATTATTGCATAATGTTGTGTAATACACCCGATGTACATCCGACAATGTCACAATCGCGTCTGACTGCCAACACTAAGACTATATCAGAACGCACGCACCGTCAATAGAACTTTTATGTCAATGAATTTCCCTATGTAAAATGCATGTAAAATTTTGATTTTCAAATGCCGTTTTCTCGAAAACTACTGGATAATCTGCATCGAAGTGCAGTCTCAAAATGCTCAGAAAATTGTCCTCTTTCTAATAGAAAAAAAATCAAAGCCCAACGCGTGGTGATGATTAACTGACAGTAACCGCAATTCTATATAAATCTCAGCCCTATTTATGACTACCTGATTGGTCAGAAATCTAAGTTAACCTTTAAATTTGGGTTAACCTAAGGTTAACTGCGATTGAAAAACTGGGCCTTATTATATTAATTTCGAAAGTTTGACAACAATAACACAATAATTATTGTTTTATGATTTTCTATTGAGCACGTACATTTTCAATCAATTCAAAAAATAATTATTATTAACAATTACTGATAATTGACATAGATTTGATAACTTTTTTAAATATTCATATAAATGAATAGTATGTGTTGTATCTCCGGATAAAAATTGGTGTCCTGATGATTGGAGGTATTGCGGCAGAAGTGACGATATTTTTTATTTGTGAGGCCACCATGTATTTTTGGAATTGCGAAAATTGTTATAAATTAAAATCGACATTTATCGTGCCATTTGTTTGTTTTATTTCGTATCACAAGGAACTCGTTTAGCCTGACGATCTGATGCTCCCGACAATTTCACATGAGTTAGCTGAGGCCCTTTAGAAGATTGGCGTAAAAATATTTTTATTACACTACAATATGAACTATATAATATTAAGATGACCTGAGAGCCTCACAATATGAAATAATTTATTTTTAAAGAAAATATTGATTTTTCTTCGGGCCACCCATTTTCATGAACACGAGACTGTTAATAAAGTTTTAAGTTCCAAAAAATAATTCAATTTCCAGATTTCTGTTCAATTCAATTTATAATAATTGATTCCAAATATTTTGTATAACGTCCAATTTTAATTGTTAACAAAATGTACAAGACAATAGCTATACGTTGCACTGGTATCTTCAAATTTTTCGTCCAATTTAAAGCATATAAGTTTATTTTTAAAGCAATATAAATAAATGTTTTAAAATGCAAATAATTTTCACTTCCATAAATATCAAATCATCATCTAAATACTTTTCTAAATTATCCAATTTATTCAAAAACCTCTTCAAATCATAAAATTTTCGGACAAACCTTTCAAATTCAATAAAACAATCGTACCTTTCAACAATAACATTCAAACAAACTTTAATTGCACAAAACTCAAATAATGTCTAATTAGAGATGCAAATTACAAATTTTACGAGACCTCCCGTGTAATGGAATTTTCCGATTTTGATTTAAAATTATTTACGGAATTCGTTTTACAGTTAATTTTAAAGAATATTAGTTTTAAGTTTTAAAATCGAGTGACACTTATTAATATTAGGTGTTCTAAAAAGTTCCCGGCCCAATTAGATAGTTTTTCAAACACTAAATTTTTATTTTTCGAAATTCTTTATTTAAACCAAATATGCTCAATTTTGTTCGGAAACCTTTTGCCACTTTTCGGTCTAAACCACTATTCCATCACTGTAAAACTTCTGTGGTTTATCGGTAAAAAACTTAACCAAGTGGTTTTCACAGGTTTCTCTTGAAGCCAGCCAACTTTACACCATTAAAGGAATATTGAAGAGACCGAAACAAATGATAATCTGATGGTGGAAGGTCCGGGATATTCGGTGGAACTCAATACCCTTCCTATTAAACAATTCTGGCATGACATAATATTATTATGCGATGAGATAAAGTAGTTTCATAGATAATCTACTTTTACGTCATTTATTGCCTAATTGGGCCAGGAACTTTTTAGCATACCTAATATTATGGTGTTAGCGGTGGTTACCCTAAATATTAAAGTTAAAGACAAGTAAAGTGTGAAGTTAGGAAAAGGAAACCTCAACACATGCGCGGCCGACAAAGACCCTTTGGTGAGAACTGCTAAAAATCTTACTGGATAAAGGAGGTAGTTCGAAAAGGCAAAAGGGAAGGTTGATTATTGTTACCATTTTCGCTAACTACGAGAGGAACATCAAAAACCTTCCAAAAGAACTTTTGATGTATGTAGAGAATCGATAACTACGATTAATACATCAAAACCTTTCTTCTGCGTCTTCAACATCACCTCCATTAAAAAAGTCCCAAATTTGTTTGAAAAGTGCGTCATTGGCAATATTATAAAATTCAGTTTACCTGATAAGGTCACCAGAACTTTATGTATTTGGGGTAAATTTAAGCTTTGTTTGTTTCCGTTATTATTCTTTTTTTTTATTAATTCTTTTTGTTTATTAAATTTATTGAATGTAATCCTTGTTTTAATCTTTGTGAAATTTACTCAATCCGCAACCTGGATGTTTTATTAGAGTCTTTTCAGGCGTGGTAAATTATCGATTAAAATAAAGGATTATCATTAGAATTGGCGTACAACGTTCAGCTCGAATTTTTGATTAAATTATTCCTTAATATAATTAATAAAAAATTAATTATTTCAAGTAAAGCTAAAAGTTTACTTTAAGTAAGTACTTAATTGAAATCTGTTTGATTGTGTAGCAAAAGTTAGTTTCATATTTTAAGTGATTTAGCTCGCGATACATTAAATTAAGAAATTAAAGAAATGTTGTGTAATTTCAAAAAAGACATGGACAATAAGTTCGATTTAGTATTTGAGAAATTTGCTACACAAGACAAAAGATTTGAGACCCTCTAAAGTAACATTGATAGGCAAAAGGATGAAATAATCGAAATTTTGAATATTAAATTTGAAACGCAAGAAAAACAATTTCAGCAAAATTACGATAAGAAACTTATCGTAATAAACTTAAAACATAATTAACGAGAAAGTAGATAGCAACGCGAATCTAAATATGAAATGTAGAATAGTATATTCTGAAACAAGTTTGGAATTAGGCATATTCCGCACGAGGGAAAAGTTTGTCACCCGAGCCGACAGGCGAGGGTGACGGTTCACGAGTGCGGAATAGCCATTCCAAACGTGTTTCAGACTATACTTTCTATACGACTATTAAAATAATAAGCTGTATAAGTTTTGGCCGTAATTAGAATTTGTAAAAATGAGAAAATTTTTTTGTGCGCGATCGATCTGAATTTTTGTACATGCTTTCCCACCGTTAATTCACAGGGGCGTAGTTGAGGCGAGGGGGGGAGAAGTTTTTGCTCAGTTTTTCGATATCTAACGCCGTTTTCGAGTTATTGCTAATTCAAGTTTGTGTGACGGAAACGCAGCAATAACTTAAGAACGGCGTTAGATATCGAAAAACTGAGCAAAAAATTGTCCCCCCTCGTACACAACCCTTGTGAATTATCGGTAGGAAAATATGTGCAAAAATTCAGATCGATCGCACGCAAAAAAGTTTACTCATTTGACAAACTTGATTTTTGTTGATGTGTAAATAAATTGAGTTCAAAAATTTGGTAATAGATGTCACTTCAAATAGTAGTCTATTCTTTGCTCTAATTGGTCTAATCTGTGTGAGAATAATTATTCTCGCACCGATATCGGTGTGAGAATAAAAAAAAGAAAGAATGTAGATATTCTGTATTTAAAAATAGAATCAGAATGCCCAGATTCTATGATAGTCGTATAGAAAAGAAATTCTACAAATAATTGAAGGCCGAGTTGATCCTGTAGATATAAAATTAAATATGGTACAGGACGAAATCGGCCAAAATAAGGTAGTTATAGCATTAATCAACAGTAAAATCGAAGAGACAAAAAAAGATTAAAATTGAGTACCCGTATTAAGGCAGGTAACTCAAGTCAAGTTATTTTTGCTGAACTATGTATTTTTGTTTATTAAATTTATTGTAATCTTTGTGCAATTTATTCAAACCGCAACCTAAATGTTTCATTAGAGTCCCCTCAGCCATGGTAAATTTTCGATTAAAATAAAAAATAATTATCATTACAGCTGTTAATAAATTTTCAAGTTCCAAAAAAATATCGTCACTCTCTGCGGCAATACCTCCAATCACCAGCACACCAAATTTTGTCCGGAGATACGATGACATAATATTCATTTTTGTTTTCTATTGTGGTAGCCTTAACAAAGATATCGGTAGCCCTGGCAAAGATATCTATATGTATCACCCCCTACCCTAAATCTATCTATAAAAGTTTTTTTAACAAAATCCAAAATGAAAAAAATTTTTATTTTTGTACGCCACTGAATTTTTTCCAAAATTTTTATATACGTCACATAATACCGTAAGAAGTCACAAATAAAATTTCTCCAAGATTGGTACAACAAATTTTTTCGGTCATCTAGCGGATTTTTCGAAAATAAATTTTTGTAAATTACTGACTGTCGATTTACTGATTCTGAAAACATTTTCGAAAAAATTTAACAAACAGCCTAAACTCGGTCGCTACCTAGTGGCAGAACCTTTTACTTATAAAGTAATGTTCCGTCAGTCCGTACGACGATATTATAAAATATTTCCCACCGAACCACCTATTTTTGTATTCCAAAATATATTGTTACAAGCCCTAAACTCAATTCTTATGCTGCACTCGGTATACAAATCAACATTAACCTAATTTTGACACATATGTCACAAAATTATGACGTTTATTAAAATTTTAAATATATTGTTTTATGTTTGCAAGCCATCTGACAAACTCTCACAAAAAATATATAAATTAAGATTTCAGTTAATATTTTCTGTAATTTTTCTGACCTGCCCGCCCTGTTACAATTGGCTCGGTTTGTTTTCTCACCAATACTTATACTTTCAAAGCTCCATCGACACACCAAATTTTAGCTGAATCGGTTAAACATTTCCGGAGATACGACGACATTTTCATTTTTTTTAAATTTATTTTATTGTGGTGGCCCTGGTGAAGATTTCGCTGGCAAAACCTTATTTTCACCATTCCAGCCCACGAGGCATACGTCCAATAAGTTTGATTGCAATCGACGCAGAAATGCCGAAGAAAATCGATCGACAAAAACTTTTTTCATGTTTTTGCCACAAAACTTAATTTTATTTTTTTCATGTTGCATTACTGATTTTTATCGAAGGATTACATATGCTCTCATATACATTAGGATTAATGTACCTACGTACCAAATTTGGGTAAGATCCCTTCAGCATTTCTTGAGTTATTCACTCTTAAAGTTTCAACTTTGACAACTTGTGATTTTTGACAGACGACAGATAGAAGATTAATTTTACCTATTCTGGATAAAGCCTTTTAAGGCCTTTAAAATAACCATCGCAAGACAAAATATTTTTTTAAAATCCCGTATTATTTTCTTGTGGTGGCACTCCTGATTGATAGATCGCGACGAAAACCTTATTTTCACCTTTCCACCGTGAACCCTACCACCATACCAAATTTGGTCGTAATTGGTTGGATGGTTCGGAAGCAAATCGATCGACAAAATCCAACGACAGACAGACCGACCGACCGACAGACCGACACAGAAATTTTTATTTTACTTTTTGCAGATCTTTACGTTACTGAACACGGTGATCTCGAAAATGCAAAAAAAAAAAAGTTAAAATTTTTTTTCGATTACCATACCTCCAATTTTTTTTTTAAATTGATTGGAGGTAAAATAATTCAATTTCCAAATTTCTGTTCAATTCAATTTATTATTAATTCTAAATATTTTGTATAACAACGTCCTATTTTAATTGTTAACAAAATGTGCAAGACGATAGTTATACGTTGCACCGGTATCGCTTTCAAATTTTCCGTCCAATTTAAGTGTTTAGTTTATTTTTAAAGCAATATAAATAAATGTTTTAAAATTCAAACAATTTTCACTTCCATAAATATCAAAATCATCTAAATACTTTTTTAAATCTTCCCAATATATTCAAGAACCTCTTCAAAATCATAAAATTTTCGGATAAAACTTCAAAATTCAATAAAACAAGCGTACTTACAGTTCAAACAAACTTTAATTGCATAAAACTCAAATAATCTCTAACTAGAGATGCCAATTACAAATTTTACGAGACCTCCCGTAAAACACAAACTCCAGTCAAGGCAAATGGCAAAAGCGAAGTTATTAAAAACTTACCAACAAATCAAATATTTACATAAAATTAAATTTAAATTTAAAAACAAAGTTAAGATTTTAAAATTCAAATTTAAAAAAAAGGTTTTGGAACACGAATAATGTTTTGTTATTTTTGAAATCGATCTCACTCGTAGTTGGTGGTCGGTCTAATCCAGTCATACTTGTAAGTTCGACTGGTGGCAATATTTAAAATTTTTATTCAAAATAAAAATTTATGAATGCACAATATCGTAAATTCTGAATCATATATCACTTAAACCCTTTAGGCTTTAAGGAATGCTTTAGCAGTTAAAGAAATTAATTATCTCATAAAACAAAAATTTTGTATTTCTCCAAAAAAGTGGTCGCAGTCTCTCGGAGCTATCCAATGTTTTATAATACCAACTCACAGTTAAAATTTGAAAGTAAAACACTTACTCCATTAGATTTTAAGACCGTTTTATGAAATAATTGTAATTGTGTATTTATGAGATAATCTTTGTCAGCTGCAAAGGTAAATTTTTATATTACCTAGTCAGGCGGTAATGCGATAAATCTTGTATTACAAAAAAATTCCTTGCTTTAGTGTAAGTAAAAAAGTTCATGCAACTCACCCTCAAACAGATGTTGCCGCAAGATAGTATCGGGACAAACCAATTGATGCTACAAGGTCAATACCTCGTGATGGATTCCATATAACACAAGCTGTCAGGTTATCAGTGAATGTATCTACAAAATTCAAATTCAATTACAAATAAGATTGGGCCATTAATCTAGAGTTTTACATTAAAAATAAAACCAATTATACAAAAAGTTATCGGTTAAAAAAGTTAAGAATCAGTTACCTGCTGCTACAAAAATAAAATTATATTATTCTACATATGAATTAACTATATAATATTGAGATCACCAGAGAGCCTCAAAATATAAAATAATTTATTTTTAAATAAAATATTAATTTTTCTTCGAGCCACCTATTTTCATACCTATTCATAATATTGAATTCAAATAATTCAGTTTCCAAATTTCTGTTCAATTCAATTTATAATTGATTCCAAATATTTTGTATAACTACGTCCAATTTTAATTGTTAACAAAATGTGCAAGACAATAGCAACAAGTTGCACCGGTAAATAAACGTTTAAAAATTCAAATAATTTTCACTGCCATAAATATCAAAATCATCTAAATACTTTTTTAAATCATCCCAGTTTATTCAAAAACCTCTTCAAATCATCAAATTTACAAAAAACTCCTTTACTACGGTGCAAGTAGAAATGTTCATGCAGCTCACCTTCAAACACCATGTTTGCGACAAAATAGTATTAGGCGTTTACGAAAATTGCACCGGTAGAAGACCGGTAGATACCGCTCGCACCGCTTGCGTTCGAAAATTCAGTTGGTAGAACTGAACCGCGTTCGGAAATTGTACTAAATCCACCAGGTGCATGCACCAGGTTAATAATTTGTGGACCGAGGATTATAGTCGGTAAATCCATAGATGTTTGGTAAATCATTATATAACCTATAAGTTTAACCTCAAATTACTTTGTAAACGTTTAACATGATACCTTTAGAAAATACGATTGCTGAATGTGCTTTATGCGGTTTTGAAGGGTTTTATAACGTGGTGCAAGAGCATATTTTCGAATTGCAAAACAAACAATCTACCGGTCGGTAGATAATATCGTTCGGAAATTATTCAACCTGATCCATGCACCAGCAAATCAGCTGATTACCGAATGGTAAAAGGTAAATATCTACCGGTACAATTTTCGTAAATGCCTATTGGGACAAACTAATTGATGTTGCAAAGTCCATACCTAGTGCTGGATTCCATATACACAAGCCATCAGGTTATCGGTGAATGTATCTACAAAATTCAAATTCAATTACAAATAAGATTAGGCTGATAATCTAGATTGTTACATTAAAAATAAAACCATGTAATTATACAAAAAAAAAAATCAGTTACCTGCTGCCCCAAAAATAAGTTGGGAGTATTATCTATCACAAACTTAGCCATCGACAAACCAATATTATTTTGATATTGTTCTTCACTTATTAAATCAGACATCGGAATCAAATACAGAATAAATTGACAATCGTGTTATTTGAGGTTAGGAAATAACCTGGTCTGAAATATCGCATTTCGAATAATTTAAAATCACCGGTATATACTAAAAAATAGTGCTTTCAAGCGACAATGTTTTTATTAAAATATGTTTAATTACCTGAGCTGTATCTGTAATTAAATTAGCCATAAGATGCAGTATCATTTCGACAAAGAACCTTGAAATCAACAAATAACTTCGATAAATTTGTGACCTAACTGGCATGCGCATCATGCGCATAACATTGGTATATACCGGATGCTTGAAATTGAAAAGATTGTTTATATTTTTAAGATATTAGCAATTATTAAGTTACGTTGAAAAAAAACCTTTAATTGATAATCTGAAAATGATCAAACTCAAATACATCAATATTTTTGAGGAATTGCAGAAATAATAATGCAGAAATAATAGTTTAATATTTCAACAATTATTTTATGTTAAAAATCTTTAAACACTCTGCTCCACAACGATCTCGAACAAAAAATATAAAAATGTCAGGCGTAAATGAATAAAAAATGAACCTATTCAGATCTAAGTACTGAATAACGACCGTGCTCCACAAATCGTGAATTTACAAATTTTAACTTTGTTCTCTTCAATAGAAGACAGAACTTTTCGGGCTTTGTCAAGACAAACAGGAGCAATCCTAACCTTATTGTGGAAGAAAAAAATTGAATTTCCATTTAATTTAAAAAGTGATTAGTGGTTGTAATTTCACTTACCGAAATTTGGAATTGTAATATCATCTATTGATTGATATTCGCAAGAACGAAGATTTATGAGTGTTTATTTTTATATGATATACATTATCAAATTTTACATCAATATCACATCCGTAAAATACCTGTCTTCGCTGCCAATATAATTACGCTTCAACAAAAACACCAGGAAGCTACTGTCGACGCGCGACGATAACCTATTGCAATCGAGTTTTTTTTTGAGGTTAGACCCATGGTACTAACCATGGTACATGGTGCTCTTCCGCGCTGTTTGCTGGAACGTTAGAGCGACATTTTTGTCGACCTGTAGTTCTGGGCATTGTTATTTCATTTTCAAATACCTTTGAGGAGATTATACTGGCTTCGTCAAAAATTTGTTTGAAGCAATCAATAAAGTTTTCACGCATACTACTTAATTCGTTGATGCAATATTGGGCATGTTCAATGGCTTCATGTAAATCAATGTTTACTTTTTGTAAAATTGTACATAGCTGTAAAGTCACGTTAAAATTTTTTTCGAGTACTATTAAAGATACTATAAAATCTGAAGTGCTCCTGTGAAGTGAAGCTCCTGAAGTGCTCCTTTAGCTCCTGAGGCATACTCTTTGTCACTCCATTCCGATATAGTTTCTAATGAAGGCACCATTGCATTGGTTCAAATAGTTCTTTCATAACAATAACGGAGTCATGACGCTGGACCCATCGCGTAGGGCATAATTGTTTCAAAGAATTCATTTCAGATCTTGGAATACTTTCATCGACTTGCTGAATCAAAACCTTTTGCCGCTTAGGCGTATTAAAGAACACATTATAACAACTTTCTATAATGCCCATACAAATTTCGGATGCTCTGAACCGAACATGAATCGGAAATAGCCAAATTAAGAGAGTGTGCCACACACTGTACATACAATGCAGTGTTGGTAGGTTTTTTTATGATTGCTTGAACTCTATTAAATTTTTCACTCATGGATGAAGCACCATCGTAACCTTGCCCACGAAGTTTTTTTAAGTTCAATCCATATTGATGCAATTGCTCCAAAATAACTACTGCTAGGTTTTTGCCTGTAGTCGATCTAACGGGAATAAACTGCTGGAATAATTCATAAGTATTGTTTTCTTTTACATATACTACCTAATACACAATGAAAATTGTTCAAATTTTCGATACGTCCGTTGTTTCATCAGCAAGTATTGTAAAGAAATTGACTGACCAATTATCTCATTTTGTGTAGTGGGACTTATATTTGAAGCATTCTTTCGACAATTTTCCAAATGATGCTTCAATATTATATCCCCAGAATCGATTCAAAATTTTAATAGACCTCGAAAATTTCCTTCGTTTTGATTAACAATATCCAAATTGCTTACATTGAAAGGTTTTACAATCTTTATGCCCACGCAAGGCTAAACCAAATCTACCGCAAAATATAACTGTTTTTATAATGGGTTCCAACTTTTTAGGATTTTTTTTTGCTAGTGCCGCCCGAGTAGTCCATATCATTTCATCCACCGAAATATAATTTGGTTCCTTTGATATAATTTTATTTAAATTATCAAAGCCTAATACAGCATTTTTATGATATTCAAGTTTTTCATGAAGTAAACACTTAACAAAAGCTTTCTTCTAATTTTTTAGTGGTGTGGTGCATAATTGCCCATACGTTGCACATTTGCGTGTCGACCTCTTTTTTTCCAAAAATTGCGCAATACTTACAAAATGCACCATCTAAATCTGAAGAATAAGTTAGCCACGAAAAATTTTCAAGCCAAGTTCGTAAGTTCTTTCTTAGTTCGTAAGAAAGAGTTCGTAAGCTATCAGAACTCGCTAAACGCTCGTTCTGATATATTGCTTACTCAACCGCAATGTTCAACTTTCTGCAACACGACTGTACGTAAATAGCTATTATTTAATTTTTCTGTCTTAAGCTAAACGTATTTTCGTTTGCTAATACATAATTATAATATGACAACTTTCAACGAGGCACTGATGCAATCACGCCGATCAAGTTTCATAATATTTTGACAATTTATTTTGTCATTTATTTATTGGGTTAATATTTAATTACCCTGTCTCTATGGGTTGCGATCCCTTTTTATTTATAATAAAGAATAATTCGGGTATATTATTCCTGAATTCTTTCAACGACTCAACTTGTGACGACGCCGATCAAGAATTTCATAGTAAATTAATTACTTTAGCGCTTTGTACATACCATTTATTCCCGTATTGTTTTACTATTAACAAGTTTGTCTTTCTTTTCGCTTTAATTTCAATTACGTAGGACATTTTAAATTCGACTACGCTTTTTTTTTCGGTATAATCTATTCTTGATTTCTAATAATTTAATTGCGTCTTGTAGGCATTATTATAATTTCAACCATGTAGGACATAATAAATTCAACTACAATTTTTGGTTTGAACTCATTAAATGAAACTTAATCCGCAATTTTTTATTTTATGTCTTGGTTTTGTGTTTATTATGTGTTCTGCATTTTTACGTACTTTATATGCATAACAATTATATAAATATGTTGCAATTCCATAATTTCGTAAATTTAACATTTTAGTTCTTTTAGGTTTCCTTTAAACTTTTACTCAATAAAATATATAATTCAATTCTGTAAACAAATCTCATGATGTACATTTTTTCTCGTACTATACTGTGAAATAATATATTTTTAAACTTTGTAAACTGCGATGTTGTAATAATAGTAATTGTAATAAAATTCGTTTATAAATTAATATAATAAGCTTACTTAAACTAAACTCTTTTTTTCATCTTGTGTTCAAAATTTAATTTTCAATTTAAAATTTTTCACACTGGCTTGTTTAAAACTCAAAATTCGAAGCAAAACTATTTTTAATTTAACTCATAAATAAATTTAATGTGCATTGTAATAATTTATTTGCAGGTTTATAAAATCTTATCTTAAATAACTTATTAGTTTATACAAAATATCACTGAATTTGCAATACTACAAATCTAGCTATTTTATTTAATATTAAAAAAAATTTTAATTCATCTTTTTGTTTAACTCGTGTTATTGTTTTTTCTTAAAAAAATACAACTGAATTTTCTAGACCAAAATTATTAATTTTATTTTTCAGTTAATTGATCACAAAAAATTTAGTAGATGACTTTTTACTCCTACAATTTAACTTGAATTTAAAGTTTAATTAATTTTTGGCATTTACAGAATTTCATATTATTTAAATTTTCAAATCGTGTCTTACAATAAATTTTTAAATCGTTTTGAAAACTTTAGTCGAGTTTTATAGAATTTGCTTATATTACTTTCCTACTAGGTGCAATGGACTTGATGTCTAGTCAGCATTTTTCGTTATTTGTTAATTATTTACCTAATTTGTACAGTTTTTCAAATTGTTAGTTAAAATTTTTAATTTCGTTTTTTTTTTCAAATTATGATGATTTTCAGAATTATGTTTTAAAATTTAACTTATTTCTAACAAAATTTCGTGATAATATATAACAATTTTATTTTTTGGTAAAACTTTGATTTAAAATATTTTTTACCATGTTTGTATAAAAACACTTTTCTTAATGTGCAAATTTTTGTTATAACTTAATAATTTCAAGAGCAGCAAAATGTAATCTTTTGCGTTTAAAATTTTTTTTTGGTTGCTTTTATTTCATTTTACATTATTTTAAAATTTATCGTATTAAAAAAAATTCTTTAAAATTACCCTTATCTATAAAATTTACCAAATCATTATAATAAAAAAAACCCATTTTACAAAAATTTTTTATCTTGGCATTTTTAAAAACCACACTTTATTTTAAATTTCACAAATGCACTTTTCAGATTTTTAACTTTTTACAAACTCCACTTAAACTTAGTCACTCGAAATGAAGACATTGACCCATTCTCCCAAATTTCCATTTTGATAGTAGATTTTGATTTTCACCGTTCTTCTGTTTTGATGACGAACATTCCATTTTTCTTCGTACTTAAATTTATCTCTAGCGGTAATTTCGATTGCAATTAAATTTTCCACTTACTCGTTTCAGAAATTTTCCAAATTTTCCAATAATGGTTCTTTTAAGTAATATCCTCAGAAATTTTCCCTCTGTTCTTTTAAGCAAGATTCTCAGAAGTTTTTTTAATTTTCTAATAATTGTTCTCATAAGCAAGATCGCAATGTAATAATCTTAAAAATGTTTGTTGATTATTTGCATTTTGTTGGTATCGATTGAGGGTCCATTACTTTGGCCCCCCCCAGTTAAAATTTTTGGCCAAAAAGCTAGCTCCCTAATCTATGGAGCTAGCACCGGCTAGCACCCAAATATTAAAGCTAGCACCCTTACAGTTTTCGCAGAAATCCACATTGAAACTGGGGGGGGGGCTAAAGTAACGCTAGCCCCCCCCCCCCCCCCAGTTAATATTTTGGCTCCAAAAGCTAGCTCCGTAATCTATATAGCTAGCACCAGCTAGCACCCAAATAGTAGAGCTAGCACCCTTACAGTTTTTTCAAAAATCCACATTGAAACTGAGGGGGGGGGCTAAAGTAACGCTAGCCCCCCCCCGTTAATATTTTGGCCCCAAAACCTAGCTCCCTAATCTATATAGCTAGCACCGGCTAGCAACCAAATATTAGAGCTAGCACCGCTACAGTTTCTTCACAAATTAGTATTTAATAAAAATGTCTATTAGTTTCATTCCACTGCGCATGAACCAAAATATATTCCACACGCTCCGCCTACTCGAAACTTTACTAATAATTATAAGAAATATAAATAGTTGAGATAGAGGTCGTTATAATCTACAAAGTAGATACATTTCAAAATACAAATTCGTAGTAGGACATCGGTAGTCAGGACCGTATTAGGAATCAATAACGAATAAAAAAATAGCAAGAAACAAATTATTAAATTCAAAAAGCCTTAACGAACGACATGTTTCGGACTTATTCGCGGTTTTACCCAACGAAATTGACCTCATCAGGTTCGTACTGACAATGAAAATATAAAATTAAACTTACCATTTTTTCAAACGATCATGAAACCTTCCACGTGCTCTAAACTAGCCGAATGCCATACTAAGAAAATGTATTTTGAAGTATTTCTATTTATATTTCTTATATTTCAACTATTTATATTTCTTATATTTAGTTTTTACGGTCGACAATAGGTTTTTGAAATTTTATTTCATTTACCGTTAATTATTTTAGTTTGATGAGATAACAAACTTGTAAGTTTAGATATCCCTTTGTGGACGCTTACTAACCTTCAAAATACATTTTCTTAGTATGGCATTCGGCTAGTTTAGAGCACGTGGAAGGTTACTTTGCCCCCCCCCCCCAGTTAAAATTTTTGGCCAAAAAGCTAGCTCCCGAATCTATGGAGCTAGCACCGGCTAGCACCCAAATATTAAAGCTAGCACCCTTACAGTTTTCGCAGAAATCCACATTGAAACTGGGGGGGGCTAAAGTAACGCTAGCCCCCCCCCCCCAGTTAATATTTTGGCTCCAAAAGCTAGCTCCGTAATCTATATAGCTAGCACCAGCTAGCACCCAAATAGTAGAGCTAGCACCCTTACAGTTTTTTCAAAAATCCACATTGAAACTGGGGGGGGGCTAAAGTAACGCTAGCCCCCCCCCCCGTTAATATTTTGGCCCCAAAACCTAGCTCCCTAATCTATATAGCTAGCACCGGCTAGCAACCAAATATGAGAGCTAGCACCGCTACAGTTTCTTCACAAATTAGTATTTAATAAAAATGTCTATTAGTTTCATTCCACTGCGCATGAGCCAAAATATATTCCACACGCTCCGCCTACTCGAAACTTTACTAATAATTTTTTAACAGCTTATAGGGCTTATTGTTAATCTACATTATGTAATTTATTTAAGAACAGAAAAAACTAGTTAAAATAAATTAACATAATATTATATCGCTTTGTGCGTTGACACTGTTTCGATGTATTCCGTTTATGATACTTATGATACCTTATGATACTCGTATTTCGTATATAAAAAAATAGTAAATACGCAAATAATAGTAGACAAAATAAATTAATATTTAACTTATGTCCGATTTCTTCACCTTGAGATATCTATCGGATAATGAATCCGGCCGACAAATTAATTAAGTAACCAATCAAATTGTTTATTTGTTATTTTCAGGTTGTCTGATTGGTTACTTGATTAATTTGTCGGCCGGATTCCTTTAATTCCTTAATATCTCTAGGTAAAGAAATCGGGCATTAGCACAACATCTTCTTTAAACTTCAACAAGTCATTATAAATTTCCCATTTATCATTGTGTCGTCTTCCAGCACCAGCTAGAACCCAAATATTAAAGCTAGCTCCCTTACAGTTTTTTCAGAAATCCACATTGAAACGGGGGGGGGGGGCAAAGTAACGCTCCCCCCCCCCGTTAATATTTTGGCTCCAAAAGCTATCTCCGTAATCTAAATTGCTAGCACCCAAATATTAAACCTAGCACCCTTACAGCTTCTTCACAAATCCATATTGAAATTGGGGGGGGGAGGCTAAAATAGCGTAACTCCTCCCCAGTTAATATTTTAGTTCCAAAAGCTAGCTCCCTAATCTAAGTATAGCTAGCACCCAAATATTACAGTTAGCACCAATAGAGGGGTATTTAGAAAATGCTTTTGGGAGGGGAAAATTTAAAGAAAATTGTATAAATTTTTGTAATCTCGTTAATCCGTTCATGAGCGTCAGTGCTAAACATATGTTCCAGAAATCAAAAAAATTCAAGCTATAAGCATATACGAACAAATTAGTAATAAACATATTACATTATAATAAGCATTATAATTTATATTTACAATACAATCTCTGATTTGCTAATCAGGGTGCAGGGAGGGCTTCAGGGATACAATCCAAGTCATCCTTGGGGGTGGGGGCAATTGCGCCTTTGTTTCCTCTAAATAAAAAATCTCTAAATATTTTATTCCACTGCGCATGAACCATGATTATATTCCTCACGCTCCGCCCATTCCAAACTTTAGTACAACTTTGAAAAACCCCTGACACTCGAAAAATTAACTTATCATCTTCTCCACCCCCTTCCCAGTACAAAGTTTAAACATTAATTTTGAAGTCAGGGGAAACGAATATGTGTTCCACTTACGAAACCGATTTATACATTCTATAATAAAAATTCTCCGTTTCTCTTTACTTTAAAATTAATGTTTAAACTTTGTACTGGGAAGGGGGGTGGAGAGCATGATAAGTTAATTTTTCGAGTGAAGTGCGAGAATTTATGTTGAAGAAAAAATTTATTATTTTGTTTTTTTTTAAAGGGAACAATAGTTTTTAAAGTAAGGTGTTTTTATTATTAATTATTATTTTTGGAATTTTTTTACAGTCAGGAGTTTTTAAAATTTTTATTTTTTATTTTTCAATAATAGCTATTTAGATTTTTAGAACAATACCTCAAATATCAAAAATTAATTTCTGTACATCTAAAAAAAAACACACAGGTAAAAACCAATAAAACTATCTTATAACTAAAATTTTAAATCCGGAGGAGAGGGATTTAGCGAAATATTATTAGAAATTTTGAAATACTTCAAAAACAAAACTAGTACAAACCAAAAAAAGAAAGGTACACACGAATTAGACTATTTTGGATCCAAAATTCGAATTGGGGGGGGGGGAGACTGGCAAAATGCCTATTTTATATATTTCAAAATATCTGAAAAACAAAATAGGTACAACGGAATATAAGGAAGGTACAAACAAGTACAAAGGAGGTACAAACGAGGTACAAACGATTTAGACTACTTTGGATCCAACATTCGAAATGGGGGAGAGGGGGGCGGCTGGTGAAATGCACCTTAATTACTATAATATTATATACATAGTAGACAAAATAAAATAATTTTATTTTTTTATTCTCTAACAAGTCATTGTAAATGTGTCGTCTCCCATAGGTCAAAAAATGTCCCTTACAATTTCAAAACTTTGTATCTTTTAAATACAAAATGCGAGTTATTTACTTTGGGGGGGGGGGCATTATCAAATCTTATTATCTTATCTATGACCCGATCTATTTAGTAGTTAATAGTTTTTGTATACTGTAAATTATATACAGCAAATAAATAAAGTTGAGAGGTACCGATTTCAGTATTTGCATTTTTATTTTTTAAAGCTTTTAGTTAAGGATGAAAAGAAACAGTGTCAACGCACAAAGCGATATAATATTATGTTAATTTATTTTAACTAGTTTTTTCTGTTCTTAAATAAATTACATAATGTAGATTAACAATAAGCCCTATAAGCTGTTAAAAAATTATTAGTAAAGTTTCGAGTAGGCGGAGCGTGTGGAATATATTTTGGTTCATGCGCAGTGGAATGAAACTAATAGACATTTTTATTAAATACTAATTTGTGAAGAAACTGTAGCGGTGCTAGCTCTAATATTTGGTTGCTAGCCGGTGCTAGCTATATAGATTAGGGAGCTAGGTTTTGGGGCCAAAATATTAACGGGGGGGGGCTAGCGTTACTTTAGCCCCCCCCAGTTTCAATGTGAATTTTTGAAAAAACTGTAAGGGTGCTAGCTCTACTATTTGGGTGCTAGCTGGTGCTAGCTATATAGATTACGGAGCTAGCTTTTGGAGCCAAAATATTAACTGGGGGGGGGGGCTAGCGTTACTTTAGCCCCCCCCAGTTTCAATGTGGATTTCTGCGAAAACTGTAAGGGTGCTAGCTTTAATATTTGGTTGCTAGCCGGTGCTAGCTCCATAGATTCGGGAGCTAGCTTTTTGGCCAAAAATTTTAACTGGGGGGGGCCAAAGTAACGGACCCTATTCCTTTGATATTCATGTTTCTTAAGTGATCATAAGGACCACTAAGCAATGAAAAATTAAAAAAAAACCAGAAAACAAAGAAGTATCACTTTTATAGTGATGGGGTTTGTCACACCCCACATATGTACTTTTTTTCCACATATGTAACAGCGGGTTAAAAAAATAAACTCGGTACGACTAGAAAGTTGTTACGCCTCTGTATCTTAATAAGTGTTTTAGGTCCATGGTTTTAGGTTGGCTAATCTGAACAGTTTGCTATTTAAAAGGAAAAAAAGGAACGTGTTCAGATAGATTACAACCTCAAACTTCTACCATCAACACCACAGATCAAGACAGAAAAGTGAAAGCAAAATGCCTGTAAAATTATATCAAGAAACAGACGTCACAAAAAAATGTTGGTTTTTAAAATAAATTGTGTATTAGCTTTTGTAAGCATAATTTTTGCATTTTCAGATCTCACCTGACGTTTTGTATGGAAAGTGCGTAGAGCATCGAGAAACTGTCGCACGTACAGGTGGTCAGAGACGATTTGTTTGATTTGGAAAACAAAAGAGCACCAGTCAGATATGGCTTACTCGATCCTAGGATATATAACATAACAACAATTTTGCAATCTATATGTAAAAAATGTATTCATGTATTGTTGTTACAAAAAGATAAAGACAAATATGTGAGATCTTTAAGTAATCCCCATTTGAGTTATTTCGAAAAAAAGAAATTTCCGTAAATAATTATGAAAAAGTGTAAAAAAAGTCGTACGTGCTTAAATTGCTCATACGTAAATGGAATAGTCAAAAAATTTGTAAGCAGTGGTGGAAACTCGTTTAATAAGTTCGGTATTGTTCACGTTAAACCTGAGAAAGATAAAAAATGCCGGGAAAAACTTGGTAAGTAAAACATTTTGCTAAACAATATTGCATCACATTTGGAATAATTGTATAATTTTAATAATTAGTTTCGCAAACCAAAAAATGTTGGTTTATAAATAAAATTGTGTATTAGCTTTTGTATGCATAATTTTTGCATTTTTAGATCTCACCTGACGTTTTGTAACGCCCTCCTAACGAAGGAAAGACACTTGCCTAGCTGACCCGCAAGGATGAGATTTTTGCTCTACAAATCTACACATTTAGTAGATTAAATTGCAACCAGGCTTTAAATACCAGCCTCTTTATGTAAAATGATAAAATAAAAATAAAAAATTACCAACAGAATATCTCGTTTCACGACAATATGTTTAATATATTTCAATTTTCGCAAAGACAGTGATAAATAAAAGCTGATTAGGATTTAAAGCTGTTCATTATTATAAATTTATATTCTTTCTTACCCAATGATTTAGTTGAAATAATTAGGAGTAATCATGTTACAGAATAGTAAAATCATTGTTCATATATATCTAGTTGGACAGCCTCCGTTGCAAAATATTTTAGTTATGGATGTTGGCGTACAGAGGGATTGGATGTTTTGAGTCGCTTTTATCATCGAACAATAAGGTTTGCAACTGAAATGGTTGCAACCCAGTTGATAAATATAAAAAAAAAATAAAAATAAAAAAATATAAAATTTTTCCCTTTTTGGGATTACGTACTAATCTACCTATTGTTATAACTATCACTGTTACAATGGTTATGTTTAAAGCTATGTTAAAAGGTAAAGCTTAGAACATTATAGAAGGAAAAAGGGAGCAGAAAGGTAAAATCCACAAAGTAGATACCTTGCTATAAAGCACAGTGGCGGCTTGTGACATTTTGATAGAACACAAATTTTAAAAAGCATGTAATTTTTGTAAATATTAATTTTTTAAATTTTGATTTCAACAAACTTTTTTTATACAGTGGCTACTTGCTGTTTGAAATTAGAGGACACGTGCCCGTGCGCTCTTTAGAGTAAGCCGCCTTTGATAAATCATACCAGTGGCGTATTCAGGCCCCCCCCCCCGAAATTTTCTTTGTATTGTAATTTTCTAACTTTCTATTAAGCGTTTGACCTTAAAAAGTTGAAAAATTTTCGTCTGCGACGGTATTACAAGACTCGCTTCGCTCGTGCCCCCCCCCCCGAACTAAGTTTCTCGCTACACCACTGAATCATACAACACAAAAGCATCAACGTTAAGACCCAGTTTTTCAATCGTAAGTTAACCTAAATTCAATGGTTAACTTAGATTTCTGACCAATCAGGTAGTCATAAACGTAGGTTTACCCTTGAATTTGGGTTAACTAACCGTTGAAAAACTGGATCTAAGGACCCTTTGATAAAATAAGTTCTCAAAAAGGGAGCAATACCGGTGTGATGTGAAAGGGGTGTCGGAGGAAACGTAAAGCGATGTTTGAAATACCTGTATTTAAATGAGTTTTATTTCTAATTTTTTTTAAATTAAATTTTATTTTTCAGTCGTGATATAAAGACCGTTGTTTTAAATGATCAACAAAGGGTATCTGCAACTTCTTACGACTTTGTAAACCTCTCCAACCCCCTGTACATACTTACTTAAAGTTGGAGTTTTTTAAGAATAACATAAAAATTTATACTAAACAGATGACATCAAAATAATTAACTTATGAAATTGGTTTGGAATTATGCAGTTTTATATTTACTAGCAAAATTTACGCTTTTGTTTACATCTGATTTCCCCCATCACCCTTTTCTATATTTGTTAGATTGTGTAGGGTCATTCATTAACTATAATTTATTAATATTTTCAAATAATTTTTGTACCTTTATTTTGTGTCTACATTATAATTTTTTTTTCAATTTTTCGACATTTGCTGTTTTTGTGCATATAAAGCAGTCTTCTCTCCAATCAAAAGCATTTTCATCAACTGGCCATGAATCAGATTTTCTCAATTTTCTTTTAGGAGGACTACTTGTATTTACTTCCTCTTCCATTTTCCTTTTAGCAGTTGCGATATTTTTTGGATGAGTATAAGCTTTTCTACACAAAGGGTGAAGGCGACATCTTCAGAAAAATCTAATTTCGAAAACTTTCCATCGCCTCTCTCAATAGACGCACTTTTCAATGAATTTTTACCTTTTGTACCGATAATTATAGGCATTTCGTCCCTTATTGCATTGCATATGCCGCACTTTCTAGCATTAAAATTATCAGCACTGAAACCTGCTCTAACTTGGTCCATTATTATAGATGGTCAAAACAATTTTATTCTTCAATAATTAAATCTGAACTACTCAACAATTTACGTACAAATACTTATGAATTCATGTATAAAAAATTTTACAATAGGAATTGTACACATGCTAACACCCCACACACGCATGCGTGCACGCATGTATATATAAATTCCACCTTTCACCAACAACTGCAGAGAGAGAGAGGGGGGGGGCAGAGAGAGAGAGATCATATACACATCTGCTCTAAAATTCCTATATATGCTTCGAAATTGGAAAAAAAAAGTTGTTTGGTTTTTTTATAATAACTTCCTTCTTTTTAAAGATACCGTATCCATTCAAAAACCATTTTAAAGGAAATTTCAAGGGCTACAAAATCATGTTGATTACATTATTTGAAAACCTTCAGTTTTTAAAAGGTAAAGGGTTAAAGAGCGCAAGAAAGGTGGTACTCGCGCTATCTACCCAACTAAAAGTGTCGATATCTCCATCAGTTTTTATGCTACAAAAATAAAAAAAACAAAATATTTGTTAAAAAAAAACACAACATTTTTGTACTGAATAATTTTTTACGTATCTTTTATCATTTCTGAGTTACACGAAGAGAAAGGCAAATTTTTCAGAAAATCGAAAATTGCGCTTTACACTTTGATCGTATTTTTTTCAAAAAGTATACATTTTAAACCAGTCAAACTTTTTCAGGATATACATAACACTAAAATAAAAGGTACTGTAGAAGGAAAACGATGTACTTCAATTATGGTGAACATGGGGTTAATTATACTGCTCATTTTTTCTTTAAAAATTTGAGAGGTCAGTCTTTTTTGCATTGTATCTCTCTTAGTTTAAACGTAATCGGCTTTTAATAATGCTCCTTTTAAGGGTTTTTTCAAGTATTATAAAAACTGTTCTTAGCATTATACCCGTAAAATCGGTCGTTTTTCCGTTATTTTAAGTTGAATGCATCGATTTGAGCATTCACAAAGAACAAAGTCTCCTTTCGTCAACCATATCTCGCTTTATATTGTACCTAGGATATTTCTAAAAAAAACGAATTTCTTTGTTTTTTTATAAGATACAATTATGTTTCTAGAACTTTTTTTTATTAGACGCATAGTTTTTGAGTTATTCCAAAAAAAACGTTCAAAAAAGTGTCATTTTTCAATAAAAATGGCAAGTTTTCAATCTTGAATAACTCAAACAGTATTGAGTTTTAGAAAAAACTTTATAGAACATTTTTTGCTTAAAATTAAATCCTTTATCGACTCCCGTGGTTATTTTGACCAAAAAATTTTCCACCCCCGAGAAGAGGTGGGAACCGTCCCCAAGATAAAAGCATACTTTCGCATAGGGTAGACTTTGCTTTGTGAGCTATTTCCTACCTACTGTAAAAATTTCAAGTAAATCTATGCTTTAGGACAGAATTCGGACCCAAATACCCTCATTGACTGGACTAGTAAGCTTATGGTTTTACCCTAATCACATGTAATAGTATTTTATTTATAAAATTCGGTTTCATAAATAGCAAAATGACGTATTGCATTTTGAATTTTTTTAAATAGTCCCAAATTGTTAATCGCAATACATTGCTGATATTTGTATAAATATTTAATATTAAAAACATGTATTGATAGGCGTAATATATCTAGTTAGTTATAAACTAACTTAGTTGATCTTAAACTTTCTGACGGTAGGTATAAAAAAAACATAGTAATTAAAACGCTCAACTTCCGCAACTTTTTTTTTTTAGATTACTTCCTAAGATAGTCAGAATTAATATCATATTTAAATTTTCACCCGGACGAACCTGGAAACATAACTAATTTACTAATTTATATTAAAAAAATTTTTAAAAACAATAAAATTTTATTATCAATTTCTATACGTCACAAAGGCCTTAAAATTGTGTCATAAATTAATGTATTTAGGTAATAATAGACTACATACTTTAATTTTTATTTACCATATCAAAATCTTCTTCTCAATCAAAGTATCACTGCCTTTTAGGAGGATTAAAAGTAGGCGTTTTGGATGTAAGAGGAAATCTCAAAGTTGTATAACTTGGATTCGATTTGGATGTTAATTTGGATTTGAGTTTCCGATGCCAGATGGATGTTTTAATTATTGTTTTGGAAGATATGGAATCCATAAGGAAAGTATCCAGACAGTACGTAATTGTCTAAATGCATCAAGATTAGAGTTAGGAATTAGAACGATACCTGCAGCACAGAAAGATTAGATTAGGACGCCGCCGGTGAGTGAGACATTTTTGTTAAATTCAATGAATGACTCGTTTTTGATTAGCGCTGCAGTGAATAATAATTACGGGGTGGTTTTTAAAATTTAAATTTGTAATTTTGTATAAAATTTGATTTATAGTAACTTAGCAAAAATAAAGTCTAGTTAATAGACTGCAATAGGTGTCGTAGTATATGTGGCTTTATTTTTGTTCGGTGAAGCCGATATTAGGTTCTTTGGCCAGAAGTGTGGCATTTAAATTGTTAGAAATTGTGAAAATAAATCAAATCAAATTACGTCAGGTTTATAATTTAATACACCAACAAAAGTTTATAAAAAGAGGTAACAGTCTTCTACCCTGGTGCTAGCCGAGGCGTAATAAATAAAAAGAATTTTGACAAGTTTAATTAATTGGTTCATTCTTAAAAGAAAGTTTATCATTTAAACAAAATAACATCTCAATATGTATCTTAAAATAAGATTAGGATCCTTTGGATACTGGTTTTGAAATACTATAAATTAAACACAAAATTTAATAAAATAAAAATTAAAAATTTTAAAAACCCCTGACTGTAAAAAAATTCTAAAATAATTAATAATAAAAGCACCTTACTTTAAAAACTACTGTTTCCTTTAAAAAGAAAAAAATAATTTTTTCTTCTTCATTCAACAACAAATTCTCAGACACTTTACTCGAAACATTAACTTATCATCATCCCCCCTCACCGCTACAAAATTTAAACCTTAATTTTGAAGTCAGGGGAAACGGAGAATTAGTAACCCTCTTTTAAATATTATTAACAGTTCATTGGAAACTGGAGTGGTCCCTGATATTTTAAAAGTATCTGTAATTACACCAATAAAGAAGATTAGTGGCTCAGTGAAAGCGGAAGATCATAGACCAATAAATATGCTGAATACAATAAGTAAAATATTGGAAAAAGTAGTATGTACCCAGCTGAAGAATTATATAGAAGAGAATAAATTACTAACGAAGTATCAATCAGGATTCAGAGAAAAACACAGTTGCGAAACAGCAAACAGCTACTCGTTGAAGATTGGAAGAAAAATATGGACTGTGGTAAGAAGGTGTTAGTGACGTTTCTGGATCTTAAAAGAGCGTTTGAAACAGTTAACGTGCAGGCATTAATTAAGAAATTAGAAACAAGGTTTGGAATTCGAGGAGTGGTACTGCAATGGATAAAAAGTTATTTGACAAATCGAAAACAGAGAGTAAAGTTTGGTAACGCAATTTCCGAAGAAAGAGAAGTTAAACATGGAATACCGCAAGGAAGTGTACTGGGTCCGTTGTTGTTTATAATGTTTATAGATGATTTGGTGTTGGCGTTGTAACTCGACCAATTTGCCTTTCCTAAATGGAAAGGTGAAATTGCAGCTACTGGGTAGCTACGGAAGCTTGGGTCAAGGGGTGGACTAACTTGTCGAGTTTTCTTGCTATCACACACTATTCTTTTTACAGAAACCCGGTACGTGGGCGCCAATTCGAATAAGTCGAATATAATGACTGGAACGGGGGGTTAAATAAACAATTGATTCGAAAACAATAACAAAAATATTTATTAATAAAGGAAAAGAAAATATATTTACAAACTTAAATTGAATTATAAAATTAAAACGAAATAGTACTGCGTACGGCACTGGTGGTTTATTTACAAGTTAATAAAATGGCGGGTGTGTAGTTGTGTCGATTTTTGTCTTCTGCACTTTAGTTTCAACAGCTACTAGTTTCAATAATGCGAAATTACAGGTAAGTACGGGGAATCTAATTTTAATGTTTTTACGGAAATATCACACTACAAGTTCTTTTCTTAGATTTTAGAAGAACTACTGGTACCTAACTGAACTGCTGGTTAATTCAATTTTGCTACTAAATTATTACTATTGCGCGATCTGGATTACGAGTATCTAAATTTGAAATGGCGAGTACTACTGGTTTGGTTATCTGGAATCTAACATAAACTACACCCACATCTGACTGTCATGGCTACTGGTAAACTAATAATGACTACTTAGATGGTTTTTCGCCGGTGTGAATATTTTATAACAACAGGAAAGATGACAGGAAGTTTTTATGGGATAAATCTTGTCTCGCCAGGTTATAAACAAGATCTTTCAGGTTGGAGAAGATGAAGTTGTCATGCCAGGCTTTAACAACTTCCGGAAAAATAATCAGGACAGGTATTATGAATTGTTTTTAGAAATCTTGTCTCGCCAGGCTATAAACAAGATATTTTCAGGCTGGATATCATGATGTCGTCACGCCATGCAGCAACGGCTTCCGGAAAACAGGTAAAATGGAAACGATCGCTAGGCAGACACGTTTCCGAAGTATTGAATGCAACACTCTTTGAAATGATCGCTAAGCAGACCTATTTCGGAAGTATCGACAGAACAATACCTGTCTTGGAAAGGAAAATTTAGACCAAACCAAACCATTGGATGAAAACTTAACCGGTTAGTTTTTCTAGTAGAATCCTCTATCATCTTTACCAGCAGCCAATGTATTACAGGCAATTGCAAACATCTAACAGGTTTCTTTTAATCCACTCTAAGTTGATAAAACTAATCAGCAACATGGGTTGCCTATCATTGAAATTTTAAATAGTTGTTTCACAATTTTAAATAAAATTTCCTCCAAAAATGGTAGTTTCATTACAGCGTTTGAAGGAATATTTTTTCATTTATTTGCGTATGATACCATGGTATACTTAACGGGAAAAGATTTAAGGACTATGTTTCACAGAACGAATGAAGAACTTAGATAGCTATGTATATGGTTAAATGGGAATAAGCTAAAAGTAAATGTACAGAAGACCAAAGCAATGATTCTAGGAAAAGTGGTGTGTGAAGAGGATCTGGCGTTGATGATGGACGGTCAAAGAATACAATTAGTGGAGAAGTTCAAATATCTAGGAGTAATATTGGATAGGCACCTAAATTTCAACCTTCATATTGACTATATCTGTAGGAAAATAGCAAGTAAACTTGGTGTACTCGGAAGATGTAGAGAGTATTTATCCAAACGGACTAGACTTACGATATACAACACAATAGTGTTACCTCACTTAATGTACATGGGCACCATAGTGTTTCTCAGTAATACTACAAATCGAAAGCGATTGCAAGTACTACAAAACAGGGCGATGAGAATGATCCTATCAAAGGACAGATACACACGCATTACGACTATGCTTGGAGAGTTGAATTGGATGGACATAAACAAATTAGCAGAATACCAGGTACTGGTATTTATCCATAAAGTTAATCTAAAAATGATGCCTGAATATTTAGAACATCATTTGGGGAAATCCACGATTACGAAACAAGACACAGTACAAGGCTTCTAGTGCACACCAGAGCGGCCCAAACCTCAATATTTTTCAAAGGAATGATGTGTTACAATGATTTACCAAGTGTTTTTCGTGAATATAGAAACATAGAGCGTTTTAAGCGGGAAGTGAAGAGATTCTTAGGGAACGCAGTGACGGAAATGTATAATGTGCATAGTGTGTTTGTATGTTGTATTTATATGTGCTGTATTTGTATGTTGTATACTGTATTTGTATGGACTTTGTACTTGTCTGTATGTGTTTATCTTTTGTATGTGTTGTATGTTGCGTTATATATGTGCTGTATTTGTGTGTATATATATATATATATTGTAATGTAAAGTTTTAAAGCTCTACACACTCTTACCTTTTTCTCCAGCTAGCTCAGATAATTTCGGAGATACTTGACTCTCAGGAGCGAGTTCAATTTGAAACCCACGAATCGTATGTTTCCAGAAAAACAAAATTCTTGATATGAACGAAAAATAAGGTTTATTTATTACCAATAACTTGAAACTTATAAATTCGTTTCCTGACTCTATGTGTAATTGTGTAGCGAGACTTGATAAATGAATTACATTTACTTTAATTCCAAATATGACTTCTAAATTCATTTACCAAATTTAGCTGTAAATGTAATTATGTTAGTATAAAAAATTATGAAAATTATAAAAATTCTGAGAAATAAAAATAGTTCAAATAAACAATAAAATTCTTAGCTTGATTAACGTTTGAGGTCCACTGCTTTTCTCGTTGTAGATTGTCAAATGCTCCCGTATTGTACTGGATGCTACAGGTGTTTTTATTACTAATCTTCGGCTACCGGAGTTGATCAGATAGTTTTGTTCTTGTGAAATTTCTTCGATAATCGCCTTCATTACACACGTGTATTCTTCTATTTCATACAAATTCAATCCAATTTCCATTTGAGGTAAGTAAATTTTGTTAAAATTATAATATTTCGCATAAATGCAAATGGCGGTCGGCGTTGTTAAATTTTCTTATCATCCAAATACCAAATTTTAATTTTCTGCTTTATTTCAGCTTGAAACAAAACGCAAACAATAATTTCTTATACAATCGCACTATCAACAATCAGGATATGCTCCCTGACTTAATCAGTTAATCGTTTGGCAAAATTAACGCAAATTATAAAATCACAAATTTTGTAATGCACACATTTTACGTGCACTCGGAACAACGTCCTCCGCTCAACGAACCTTCTTCCAACCTTATAACCACAAATTCCCTCGTAAGTTCAAATTATACAGTATGCACCATATTTCTTCTAAACACTTTTTAATTTTAGCTTCACGTTCGTAAGATTTGTCAATGGTTTCACAACACCTTTAGTTCATCACAGTAAACAATAATATTTGTGTTAAAAGTAGTATAATGTGTAACAATTTTGAGTCAGTGTTTGTTATTGGCATTAAATAATTAAAAACCGACTTGCCGACATGAAAACAAGTCTTTGAATCGCGGTGCAAATCGATTAGTGACTCCAATCGAATCAAAACTACCAAGAAGACAAAGCTCGTCCAAAAATATCGGCTGCTGGTTAGAAATATCATTACATCTAATATCCCCTTGCTCCAAGTTGATCATTTGCTAAGATAACTAGATTGTCGCAAGCAAATATCGGCTTGAGCAATACATAGTCAGTTATAAAAGAAGGTAAGAAACAAATCAATTGTCTTGAATTCTTAATCAAAACTAAAGCTAATACAATTTCATAAAATTTTCCCAAAAAAATTAAACTATAACTCAATTCAAAACAAAATAATAATAATAAATTTTCAAAAATTAACTGAAACAAAAACTTCTTAATCTTATTTACAAATATTTTTCACACATCAAGTTCTGATCCTGAAGATGAATAATTGTTTTCTATGTCATAAGCATAAATATTATCCAGGTGATATTTTCCTCTTAATTTATTTGAATCTGGATATTTTAATAAATACGTGTTTTCGTTTACAGAATCTATGACGTAAGGACCTTCAAATGGCAATTGCAACTTTAAACATTGGTTCTTTGCTCGATTTCCTACCCGCAGACTCCTTACTACTACTAAATCACCAATCGAAAATTTACAATGTTTGGTAATTTTATCATTTTCTTTTTGTAAATAATTTCTTATTCGTTTATTAATTTTGTTTTTTGCCTTAACTAACGTTTCCTGATAATCTTTATTTTTTTCTAGTAACCATGGTCGGTCAGGTGGTTCATTAAACATTAAGAAGACAGGTGATTCCTCCGTCACAGTATTTGGAGTATGATTGATAAACTTTTCTACTTCCGTAAGATGCCTGTACCAATCTGTTTGATCCTGATACACCCTTAATCTCAAAAATTTTACTGTCTCCCTCACAAAACGTTCACTCAAGTTGGCCCGAGGATTCCTTATCGAAACAAACACCAATTTTATGCCAAGATTAGACCAATGAGATTTAAATTTTTCATTATTGAAATAAGTGGCATTGTCAGCAACTATAGTCTTAGGTTTAATTATTTCATTACAAAATTGATCAAGTTTAAGAATAGAAATATCAGTATTACACGCTTTAGTAGGATACAATTTTACAAATTTTGAAAACACGTCTACAACTATCAAAATATTTTTATATCCATCATCACTCGGAATTAAATTACCAATGTAATCGATGGCAATTTTCTCACCAGGCTCAGATGAAATTATACTACTGATGTAATTTTTGTTATGATAATTTTTATATTTGCCCATGATGCACAGATGACATTTATTAATAGTTCGTTTTATCAATGACAGATCACGTTTACAATAGAAATTTTCTCTAAAGATTAACCAAGTTTTTCGGATACCTACATGGCCGTATTTTAGGTGTAATTGTTTACTAATTTTAACAGTCAATTGTTCATTAATTAAGTAGAGCTCTAAACCGTTTAATAATTTTATTAAATATCCCCTTTTTATACAAAATGATCTAATAACATTTTCATCATTTCTACTTAATCTTTCCCTTAAAACATCAAAACATGAATCTGACTGTGCTACCAAAATTTCTGCATTCGAAAAAGGTCTTTCATTAGAGGACAATTGATTCATAGCAATTAAAATATTTTTAGTTATGTTTTTGGGTACATCTTTTCTACTTAGTGCGTCTGCTATTACATTATCCTTTCCTTTAATGTGTACTATTTCAAATTCAAATTCTTGTATGATTAATGCCCAACGGTATATCCTATTGTTTGTAAATTTTGTTCTCATCAAGAAAGTTAAAGCAGAGTGGTCTGTTTGAATTTCAAATTTATTACCCACTAGATAGAATTTTAATTTTTGCAAAGAGTGTACTATTGCCAGCATTTCTTTCTCGGTTGTTGTGTAATTCCTCTCAGCTTGTCTCAACGTTCTTGAGATAAAACAAATTGGTACTTCAACTTCATTTTGAATTTGAAACAATGCCCCTGCTATAGAAATATCAGAAGCGTCAGTTCTTAAAATAAATTTTTGTGCAAAATTAGGGTGAATTAATCTCATATTCTCAAACAATTCATTCTTGATTTTATCGAAATTAAGTTGTAAATTTTTGTCCCAGTTCCATTTTATATTTTTGCTAAGCAAACTAGACAAGGGTGCTGCTAATTCAGAATAATTAGGTATGAACTTCCTATAATAATTTACAAATCCCAAAAATCCTCGTAACGTTCTAATATTACAGGGCCTAGGATAATCATGAATTTCCTTTAATCTTTTATCGTCAACTTTGACTTCGTTTTTGGTAATCACATATCCCAAATAATTTATTTCGCTTTTAAAAAATTCACACTTTTCCAAATTTAATTTCAAACCCGACTGATTTAGCTCCCTCAGAATAATGTCTAAATGTTTTCGGTGTTCATCTTCATCTTTACTGAATACTACTACGTCATCAACATAATGACCGCTGAATTCGCAATACTTGTCTAGAATTCCTTGCATAGCACGAACTAGAGCTGCACAACTAGTAGATAACCCAAAAGGAACTACCCTAAACACATAAGTAGACCCGTCTACTGAAAATCCCGTATATTTTTGTGATTCTAGATGTAATTTTATGAGCCAAAATGAATTCTTTAGATCTAACTTGGTAAAATAATTAGTACCCCCTAATCTAGCTAATAATGCCTCTATCCCCTCTGGAGATTCATGTTGTGATTGAGTTATCATGTTGATGTTTCGTGCATCTAATACTAATCTTAAACTTCCATCCTTCTTTTTGACTACCACCAAAGGATTAATATAAGGAGTAGAAGCCTTTCGAATGATCCCATCCTGTAACATCTTGTTTATTTCTTCTCGTACTCTTTCTCTATAGGCAAAAGGAATCGGATACGTCTTACATTTGAACGACTTTTCCTCATTCACGTTTAATTTATGCTCATAATCTTTGGCTACACTAGGTTTATTATTAATTAAATTTTCATTTGATTTCAATAGATAATCAATGATTGGTAAATATTCTTTTTCACAATTCAACAGTCTATCATTTCGAACATTAACATCCCCTACTAACTCGCTAACATCTCTTTCATCTCCATAATATTCCTCTTCATAATAATCAACCCCTTCCCAATCTTGAACATAATTCATCTCGCAATCATTCCCACTAACGTAATTAACAACTTTATCCCCATTCATCTCCTCATCATCTTCCAATATCCTTTCCTTTCTAACATTACTAACCTGTCTGTTCAAATTATTTAATTTTACTAATTTCTTATTATTATCCCCGTTTATATCCTCTATCCACTCGATTGACTGTTCTCCGATTGTGATTAGCCTATTTACCGCATCAATTATCATCCCAAATTTATTAATCAAATCTATTCCTATTATACACCCTACACTTAAATTTTTCATAATTAAGACGTCATCCTCAATTTCGTATTCACCTATTTTGATTTTTACGATAGCACTTTTATTTACCTCCGCAAACCTTTTTCTATTGGCACTGATCAGATTTACCTTTTTCGTACTAATTATTTTCTTTTCAAAATTTTTTATATTAGATTCAATCAAATCTTGATTTAAAATGGACAACTCAGCGCCCGTATCTACCAAACATTTAAAATTTACGTTATTAACAAGAACATTAATAAATGGCAGCTTGCACATTTCTTCAATTTCCGAAAATTGATCGTTTTCTAGTATAAACTCTCTCGGATGTTCATACGAGTTTACTAGAAAATTTACTGAGCTGTCCGGAATTAAAAATTTTGATTTGCAGTAGCTACACTTGAATTAACTACTGGTGCTTGTGTTGTTGTTACAGCGTTCACCTGAGCCTCTCTTACATTATTATTGTCGTTATTATTTCTATTCATATTTGGGTTATTAGCCCTTTGAAATTGCGGTCGATTATCGTAATTGCTATAGCTCCTGTTTTGATATTGATTATTATTATTATTTTGGTAATTTCTATTCGAATAGCCATTCTGGTTGTTATCATTACTATTTTGAGCATTCCTGTAATTATTATTATAATTTTGATTGTTATTTATGGGTCTATTTTGAAATGAATTTTGTTGATTATAATTATTATTAAATCGTGAACTTGATCCGTTTTGGTAATTATAATTGTTGCTATAATTATTTCTTAAATTATTATTATCCCTAGGATAATTACTGTCATCGCGGCTTGGCATAAATTGATTTACTCTCTCGGGATAATGCACAACTCTGTTATCGAACACTCTATTAAAATTTTTATGCCCATAATTAGGCGTATACCCGTGATCGAATCTCCTTAGCAATGCCCCAAACTCGCTTATAGTTTCGACCTTCTCGACTACTACCCTATTTTTTATAGATAATTCAAAATGGCTAGCTAAACATTTTATTATTTCCTTTTCACTATAAGGAGGATCTAAATTAAGCACAGCATTAATCAGCCTTTCCGCATAATCATTCCTACTGCCTAACCCATTGTATTTCCCCGATTTTAATTCATTTTTTACTAGTTCTTGCACTTCATCCCCCCAATATCTATCCAAAAACAAAGTTGAGAATTCATCAAATGTGCTGAAATTATTTTGATGAATCCCGAACCATTCCTCGGCTGTTCCCTTCATCATTGAACCAAGAATCACTTTTAATTGTTCCGCATCAAATAATTGATCGACCATAGGCTTAGCATATTTTATGAAGTGTTTTGGGTTAATCCCTGATTGTGGTTGTCCGTAAAATTTTAATTTTGGATTTTTATTAACATAATTAGAAATTTCTTGCAATGATTTATTCATTGTACTATTTCCCATTCCCGTTGTGAATGTTAGATTATGAATTTTGCCCTGTTCAATATCCCTTATGGTGTCTTCCAATTTTTTATTTAAATTCCCCTCAATTACATTAATATTTCCCCTTTGCATTTTTACTTCTTGTTCATAAGTTCGTAATTTTTCACCATTATGAGCAACATCATTTTCTAATTTTTTTACATCCCTTACCACATTTGCAATTTCAGTTCCCTCTTCCAGCGTTTTATTTATAACAGATTGAAAAACTTTATCTTCTATTCCCGTTATCATCTCATTTACTGTCCTAATCGATTTTGTTTCTGCATCCCTCAATTTATCTCCCACTTCTATAGAAATGTACTTTTTATGTTTTTGTAATTCTACGTTTATTTCTTCCCTTGAAATTACATTTTCTTTTAATGTTTCAATTTTTTCCTCTACCGATTTTACCCTTAAATTCGTTATATTTAGTCTTTCTTCCCAATTATCAAATTTCTCCTGAAATTCCTGAAAACCCCTATTCATATCCCCTCGTATTATTTCTACATTTTGATCTAATTTAAAATTTACATTTTTATCTAATTTAATCATATCTCCTCTATTTTCTCTCAGACATTCTAACATCTTTTTTTCACTTTCCTTTTGACTGTTTATCATCTTTCCCTCACTCTCCTTTTGACTGTTTTTTATATCCCCACTTATACTTTCTCTCATTTCGTTCATAATTTGTCTTAATAATTCTATGCTTATTCCCCCCTGATCTATCGAACCCTTTTTTGTACTACTGTGCATTGGCGGTGTTATCGGCGATTCCCATACTTGTACCACCTGTTCCCTAACTTGACCTTCCTCTACCTGTCTTTCTTCCACCTGACTTTCCTCTACTTGACTTTCTTCTACCTGTATTACCCCATCCTCTGATCCTTTTCCTGCCATATTGATTTATTTAATTTAATCTAGTCTAAACTACCCTATTTCTTATTGAAATCGTGGTTTCGAGCTCCACGTTGCTGCGTCAAAAAGATGTAATGTAAAGTTTTAAAGCTCTACACACTCTTACCTTTTTCTCCAGCTAGCTCAGATAATTTCGGAGATACTTGACTCTCAGGAGCGAGTTCAATTTGAAACCCACGAATCGTATGTTTCCAGAAAAACAAAATTCTTGATATGAACGCAAAATAAGGTTTATTTATTACCAATAACTTGAAACTTATAAATTCGTTTCCTGACTCTATGTGTAATTGTGTAGCGAGACTTGATAAATGAATTACATTTACTTTAATTCCAAATATGACTTCTAAATTCATTTACCAAATTTAGCTGTAAATGTAATTATGTTAGTATAAAAAATTATGAAAATTATAAAAATTCTGAGAAATAAAAATAGTTCAAATAAACAATAAAATTCTTAGCTTGATTAACGTTTGAGGTCCACTGCTTTTCTCGTTGTAGATTGTCAAATGCTCCCGTATTGTACTGGATGCTACAGGTGTTTTTATTACTAATCTTCGGCTACCGGAGTTGATCAGATAGTTTTGTTCTTGTGAAATTTCTTCGATAATCGCCTTAATTACACACGTGTATTCTTCTATTTCATACAAATTCAATCCAATTTCCATTTGAGGTAAGTAAATTTTGTTAAAATTATAATATTTCGCATAAATGCAAATGGCGGTCGGCGTTGTTAAATTTTCTTATCATCCAAATACCAAATTTTAATTTTCTGCTTTATTTCAGCTTGAAACAAAACGCAAACAATAATTTCTTATACAATCGCACTATCAACAATCAGGATATGCTCCCTGACTTAATCAGTTAATCGTTTGGCAAAATTAACGCAAATTATAAAATCACAAATTTTGTAATGCACACATTTTACGTGCACTCGGAACAACGTCCTCCGCTCAACGAACCTTCTTCCAACCTTATAACCACAAATTCCCTCGTAAGTTCAAATTATACAGTATGCACCATATTTCTTCTAAACACTTTTTAATTTTAGCTTCACGTTCGTAAGATTTGTCAATGGTTTCACAACACCTTTAGTTCATCACAGTAAACAATAATATTTGTGTTAAAAGTAGTATAATGTGTAACAATTTTGAGTCAGTGTTTGTTATTGGCATTAAATAATTAAAAACCGACTTGCCGACATGAAAACAAGTCTTTGAATCGCGGTGCAAATCGATTAGTGACTCCAATCGAATCAAAACTACCAAGAAGACAAAGCTCGTCCAAAAATATCGGCTGCTGGTTAGAAATATCATTACAATATATATATATATATTGTGATGTAAAGTTTCAAGCTCTACACACTCTTACCTTTTTCTCCAACTAGCTCAGATAATTTCGGAGATACTTGACTCTCAGGAGCGAGTTCAATTTGAAACCCACGAATCGTATGTTTCCAGAAAAACAAAATTCTTGATATGAACGCAAAATAAGGTTTATTTATTACCAATAACTTGAAACTTATAAATTCGTTTCCTGACTCTATGTGTAAAAGTGTAGCAAGACTTGATAAATGAATTACATTTACTGTAATTCCAAATATAACTTCTAAATTCATTTACCAAATTTCGCTGTTAATGTAATTATGTTAGTATAAAAAATTATGAAAATTATAAAAATTCTGAGAAATAAAAATAGTTCAAATAAACAATAAATTCTTAGCTTAATTAACGTTTGAGGTCCACTGCTTTCTTCGTTCTCCTTGATCATTTGCTTCCGTAAGTTATTAGATGCAACACGTGTTCTTGCTACCAAATTTATGCTACCGGAGTTGATCAGATAGTTTGGTTCTTGTAAAACTTCTTCGATAATCGACTTAATTACACACGTGTATTCTTTTATTCCATACAAATTCCATCCAATTTTCATTTGAGGTAAGTAAATTTTTGTTAATAATTCTAATATTCGCATAAATGCAAATGGCGGTCGGGCGGCGTTACTAAAATTTTTTATCTTGAAAATACCAAATTTAATTTTCTGTTTTATTTCAGCTTGAAACAAAACGCAAACAATAATTTCTTATATAATCGCACTATCAACAATCAGGATATGCTCCCTGACTTAATCAGTTAATCGTTTGGCAAAATTAACGCAAATTATAAAATCACAAAATTTGTAACGCACAAATTTTACGTGCACTCGGAACAACGTCGCCTACAACGAACCTTCCTCCAACCTTACCACAACAAATTCCCTCGTAAGTCTCAAATTATACAGTATGCACCAAATTTCTTCTTAACACACTTAATTTTAGGTTCACGTTCGCAAGATTTGTCACTATTTCACAACACCTTAAGTTTAATTACAGTAGACAATAATATTTGTGTAAATTGGTAGTATAATGTGTAACAATTTTGAGTCGTTGTTTGTTATTGGCATTAAATAATTAAAAACCGACTTGCCGACATGAAAACAAGTCTTTGAATCGCGGTGCAAATCGATTAGTGACTCCAACCGAATCAAAACTACCAAGAAGACAAAGCTCGTCCAAAAATATCGGCTGCTGGTTAGAAATATCATTACAATATATACTCCTCAAACGTCGTAACCCTACGTATTTAAAAGATCCGACGTCTGTCGGGTCAGCTAGCTGACCCGACAGACTGTGTCCTGTCTTAGAACTGGAATAAATAATAATAAAAAAAAAATTTCAAAATCATAGTATTTATTGTAATGCTTTTTGATACACAACACTTACCACGTATATATGCAGCCGTTAGGTCGACCTAGAGTTAGATCGATCTAAGCTAGCTCGCTTCTAAGTTGTACGCACCGGTGTATACATGCAATTAGTTAGATCGAACTAAAAGCGGTGTTACCAACTAAAACATTTCTAACGTCAATATTGATATTGATAAATTTTTTATTTATAAGTCCGAAGTAACGAAAATGACAAAATTTAATATAGTATACTTGTAAGTTATCATAAGATGAGAGAAACTATGGTAAATAATATTATTTAAAAAGAACCTCAGTGAATTTTTAAGACTCATTGGACACTTATTGGACGATTGACGGTCAACATAAACAATAATTTTATTGCCAGCCAGAAAATCGACTATTCTTTTCTTACAAGAATTATTAAACCAAAATACCGCCGATTGGTATCGAAAATATCAAAAAAATAATTCAAAAACCGTCAACAAGTAATAATAATAACAGAATATTTATTACTAATTCATATTAATAACTCACTAAATAGTTGGCACAATTGTGCCTAGATCGAGCTAAGCCGTATACATTCAAATTTGAAGTCGAGCTAACGTCTTAGCCCACGTTTTTAGCTCAACCTAAAGGTTGGTTTATGCAAAACGCCGACGCACGCACCGCACGCGCTGCACGCATGAAACGCCCCGCACAAAACGCCGCACAGAAATATTGGTTTATGCAGTTCGAATGCGTTTGATGCGTTCTAGTGCGTTTTCTGGTTGCAAATTAGAATAAATTCACATTACGGTAGATGGCGCTAATGTTATTTTATTTCATTATTTAAAATTTTTTAAATCATTGATTATCATATTATTATTTCTAATAAATCAGAAAAATGGACTGGTTTCTTTTGTAGGTATTTTCGACCCAAAATATGGTGAGCATGAAAGTTAAGCTTTAGGGTCGATAATTTTTCATCGTGCTATTATTATTTCTAGAAAATATCACAATAATGAAAAATAAATTAAAAATTAAATATCAATTATAAGCTAAGGTAACAATTATAATTGATATTTTTATTTTTAATTTATTATTAATATTTAATAATTTTAATTTTAGAAAAATAAATTAGTAAAATAACAAGGTGGAACTCGCTTTTGCGACAGTTCTTAGGCTTCTATACATCTACTTTTTCGGTAGGTTAAATTATTTGGGCTTTATTTTATTCCAATTTTTAATGCCCGAAACACGTACCGAATACCGTATTAGAAACACGTAAAATACCTACTCTAAAAATACAAAATAAGAATATCGGATTAAAAAATATATATGTAAATAATCTGAATAATTAATACCAATCTAAAAATATTCTATATGAAGTAAAATTGTTTTAAGAACGTGCGTTCTGATTGGTTTTGAATTATGCGGACAGACGGACAGACGGACAGACGGACACGGAGCTAGATCATAAGGCTTCTTCCTATACGTTGTATAGAAGCCTAAAACGAGGAACAAAAATTTACTTTATATCATCTGCAAAAATAAGATTTATAATAAATTACTTAATAAAAAACCAAAGATAAAATAAATTTGCATAAACGCTACTACAGAAATTCAATGATTCAACTTTATTTGCTTGCGTGCAGTGCGTGCGGTGCGTGCGTCGGCGTCTTGCATAAACCAACCTTAACTTAGGTCGGCCTAACGAATTAGATCGCTCTACCTGAGTGTATACATGAAAGGACTAACTAGCTCGAGCCGGCTTAGGTCGACCTAACGGCTGCATATAAACGTGGTAACTGTTAGTTTTGTTTTCTGCTGCGTAACTAAATAATAATGATGGTTTTCCGACACGGGAACAGGCCACATGCAATATGGATTTTCAAGATTGATGCCACAAACACATAAGGGAACGTACCCATATTACGTGACCCCTTTTTGCCATTTTTACCCCCTCCCCTCTCGGTGACCATCTGTATATTCCAATACCCCCTCCCCAGTTCCTTTTGGTTGGTATCGTCAGATACCAACAAACAAAATACTCGTTTGAGTTAATGTCATACAGGGTGTCCATACAAAAAAACAGTCTGTGCTCGTCTGTGCAAATAGGTGGCGCGTCAAATAACCTAACACTACAGTGACTTTATAGAGACAGTGGTGACAAACGATGTCCGACTTTTGATTGGCTGGCTACAATGTTTTTGCTTATATATAGCTTAAGGCAGAATAAAAATGAATTTGTTTACGATATTGGTGTATTTTATTAACATGGGAAATGGAAAATCTTTTAATTTAAAGCATATGATCATTCAAGAGCATATATTTTTTGCTTGAATTTGCAACATCCTGGGCCGAATAAGAGGATTTTGCAACATCCTGGACCGATTTAGGGGCTCATGTCGTCACTGTCTCTATAAAGTCACTGTACCTAATACTACACACTAACCTATTAGGTTAGGTTCCTCTTTCACCTTCTTTTCTTCTTCGGTCTCTTTAACCTCCCCTTCCTATTCTTGCCCCGCCCCTTCCTCTTAGACTAAGGATTGTTCAAATGCACGCAGCGATATCGACAATTCCTTCCTCTTTCTTTTTTCACTTTTTACACATTTTATTATAAAAGGGGTTGTTTTATAAGGGTTAAATTATTCAGCCATCCAATAATAATGCCATAAAGTATAGGAAGACCTTGATTTAACGTAATTAAACGTTATCAAAGCCTAAATTCAATTTTGGCAATAAGAGGTATTTTTCATCCCTAAAAAGCAATAATAATAATAATAATAGGCAGTTATTAAGAGTGCTACAGAAAGAAAAAAAAAGGTCTCTTAAAAGGATGATTTCTAACTAATTAGATTTTCAAATCACCTCTTTTAACAATGTATTATTTGCAACGATATATAATGCATAACAAATGTCACAAAATTCAAATCGCATGATACCTACTGCTCCAATTGCAGTGCGTCGGTTAAACCACGGCGGAAAACTGTCAAACTCGGAGATTCCAAAAATAGTCGTCGATACTTTTCCATAAGTCTCGGTGCCCAACATGCAAAACAGTGCTCAAACTTGGTTGTAGAATGAGAAGGAACGTCAAAATTTTCCAGATCACGCAGAGCCCGGGAATGACAAATAGAGCGGGGCCAAATCAAATCTCGAAGATGTGCCGGTTCACCACTCCTGAATATTTTAAAAAGGAGAATTCCAGCAAGTAACAGAAAGAGCTGGTCAATTTTCAGGACATGCAGATCACGATAATATGGTGTAATGTGATCATACCTGCATATGTTGAAAGAATAACGCAAGCATGAATTCTGCAGAAGCTGCAGCTTGCGTTTGTACTCCTGAGTTAGGAAATCGTAATAGACCGCTGCACCATATTCGATGTTGGACAGAATTGCGCTGCTGACAATCGACCACTTCACATGAGCAGGCAATATGGTCTTGAATTGGTACAGTGATCTCAGCTTATAGCAACATCCCATCAATTTGCGGTTAACATGTAGACGAAAATTGAGTTCTCCATCCAGAACAAAACCCAGGCTACGTGCAGAGTCGACCATCCTCACAATCCCATCACCAATTCTCACTGGAAGAGTTGAGCCATCGAGCGCTCTACGTACCAGCAGGGGACTACCCAAAATGATTAGTTCCGACTTCGCTGGATTCAATATCAGACCATTTACTAAGGACCACACACGCAGTGATTCAAGGTTACGATTTAACCGAGTTATTGCAGCATCTAAGTCCGAGGGAGGACAGCATATACGGATCCGGGAATCGTCCGCATACAGATCCAAAGAGCAGTCTGGATCCACTGCTTTCTCCAGATCAGATGTGTATAATATAAACAATAGCGGGGCAAGGATACTTCCTTGTGGAACATCTCGAGAAACCACTAATGGCTGAGATACATTCCTAGAAAAATCAACCACCTGAGACCTGTCACGCAAGTAACTCGCGAACCAGTTGCACAGTGACTCATTGCATCCATAGTAACGAAGCTTAGCCAAAAGGCGTTAGTTTACAACGGAATCGAAAGCCTTGGAATAATCGAGAAGAACCAATAAAGTTACCTCGGAACGATCGGTTGTTGATGCAACATCCGATGTGAGCTTCAACAAGGAGGTCACAGTACTGTGGTGGAGCCTAAAAGCAGACTACGCCGGCGACAGAACTTTGTAAAGTGCCAAATGATCATCTAACGCATTTTTAATAAAAGACTCAACAATTTTTGCAAATGGTGACAATATACTGATCGGACGAAGATGGGCAGGCTCTAAAGCTAACGGAACTTTGGAAAGAGGTCTCACACGTGACATCTTCCAAATGGCTGGCACCTCGCCTGTTTCGAAAGAGAAATTAAGAATGTTGCATGTTGAATGTTGAGGAATGTCTCCTCTGCGAGTCGGGCCGATTGTTATCAAAAATATGTAATCGAACGAAATGATCTATAATATTCTATGCACATGGGAAATTATATATGATAATTTGTTACGGTTTGCTTTTCTTTTATTTTTTTAATAAAATCACGCAAATCTAACAAGCAATAAATTACACCTTTCCTGTCGCTTGCTATCGTTAATGGTCTCAAATTCCAACGGGCGAGATAGCGCGAACCATTTCCAAGCAAGTCTATGCAAGATTCGACAAGGTAACATCGTGGAGTGGGAATTTAACTAGAAGAATTGCTCGAAGCAACGAGTCTACAGGAGTCTACCCTGGAGCGCGGACGGACCAGTGTGGTCGCGTTAGCTCTTTGGGGGGTAGAACCCATTGTGACTTTGAGTTACCGTTATGCGTAATTACCGAAATTATGTCTTGTGCCGGGCGACATGCGCCGTTGTCGCATTGTAGTTTAACGCGCAAGGTGCGTAAATTACGCAACTATGGAATTTGCGTGGGTGAGGTTTACCTGCGCGACTACCGAATACCGCCTACTGCGCAACATTTTGTAAATCAAGTGTTACTTATGTAAAATACCGCAAATACCGTTAATCCGCCATGAGGCGTGTAATAAAGTGTTTACGAAATAGTTTAAATTTCGTGAATGCGTAATTAGAGAATTACGCAGTGTTACGTTTAGTGACGCAATTTAGGCTTGTGAAGCCAAGTTCGAGTTACGCATAATTTCTTCCCTACGAAGAAAGTGCGAATTATGTTTTCAAATGCTTATTTCCGGTTTTATAAGTACGCACATTTTATGAGTTCAATTCAAGTCAAGGTATCGCCTTTTCGATTAATGCCGATTCTGCCTACATCTTTGCAATACTTCCGTCTCTAATATCTTATCTGACGAGCATCTTCACCAGAATACCATGAGGTCAAGGTGTCTTCAAGCCAGCTAATTAGTGAGTACTGTCTTACCTTTTAAAGTGAATTAGAATTAGTAGTGCGTCAATAGTGCACGCCAAGTTGGTATTTGCCGGATAATTACCACAGTGTCTTTGGGGGCCCAATTGATGCGGTAATTCACTAGATGAAGTGAATAATATCTATGTATTTGCCATGCAATTTTGTATCGAAGATTGTCTTAATTTTAAGTAATCATGCATGAACAAGTGTCGACACTATCTTGCAGCCTTTAAGTATTATTACTGTAACTGCCGATTTCGCCGAACATCGATTCAAGATTAAATTTTATATTTTGTTTTACATTGTGTTTAATTGTCTTATGTATTTCTTTTCAGAGGTATTTATTTGTAAAGTGAGCTTACCGACACACTTGACCGTCATATGAGATTGGATTGATACTCGAAGTCATTTATCCAATTACGGTTTAGTTTCCCGCCTCACGACCCTGAGGAAGTTTTGATGCACACTGAGCAGCCGGAAATCCCTCTTTTTTTTAAATTCAAGTTTTTTTAAGCAATTTTTATTTTCTAATAATTTTTTATTTAATTTACATTTCAAGAAAAGACCTACGTATCAAATTATCTATAAAAAAGTCTAAATACTTTTTTCTTAAGAGCTACCGTTTTTGAGATATAACGATTCAAAAAGTTGAAAGAGTTGAAATCTACTACAAAACAATAACACTAAATCAAAACTAAAGTTTTGAACAAACCTACCAATTTTCAGCCAAGTGTGAATTTTTGTAACCTCACCCCTATTTTTTGGTCTAATTTGACCGGACTAAACGTACTTCTCTAGATATACTTATATAGAACAGAAAAAAATTCGTTTTTTGTCCAAGGTCAAAAATTGAAAGAGAAATCTTGCCGGCCGCGGAACGCTATTTATACAGAGAGGTTTCTTTTGTTGTTCTTTTGTTGCTGCCATTTTTCAACAAAAATTTTATAAAAAATTATACAATATGCTTTAAAATGTCCAATAAATCCCTTTAAAAAAATTTTGCTTGCATTTACTATAACTCCACAAAAAACTGTTAATATTATGCTATTTTTTGCGTCTCTAGAGTGTCATTACCCCTTAATGATTGGGATGGTTTAGTTACCGCTCTAAGAGAGAAATATCTCCCTGCTAAATACAATCAGAAACTTTATTATTAAATCAAGAAGCAAACTCGGGGTAAACGCGAGCCTATTGGGGCGTACGTTGCGGCAATGCATGCCATGTTTTCCCGCTTTCAAGTTAAAATTCCAGAGTAGACTCAACTGGAAATTCTTTTAGAAAACCTTGGTTAATATATTAGTTTGAGAATCGGGTATTCACTCTCGATCGCCTAACCCCCCCCCCTAGGGTTTTGGTCGACTTATACCACTTTTCCCTGAGTTCGTTTAATTACTATGAACATTTCTCCCCTATAAACCCTAATTTAGTATTTTTAGACATATACCACTTTTCCCAAATACGCGCCAAATAATAATTAAATAAATAAAATTCACTCAAATCGTGTCGCTAAATCTGAAGTTCTATAGCGTTTTAGTCTTCTAACTTCGTGAGTATGATCCAGCAGCTTGTTTGCCAGTTCATTTGGATGTGTTTCAATTTTGTTTTTATATTTAAGAAAAAAGTTTTTAATTTCCTCACTCACCGGAGGCACTTGTACGAGTAAGTCTCGTTGTATTACATCATTTGGGACATACCATGGGGCATTTGCGATAATTCAAAGTACCTTGCTTTGGTATCTTTGTAAAATTTATATGTTTGATACACTAGCTGCTCCCCATAGCTGGATACCGTAAGTCCAAATGGGCTTCAATACAACTTTGTATACCAGTATTTTATTTTCCATTGAAAGTTGTTAATTCTTCCCCAACAACCAATACATCTCTCTAAGTTTCATTCCCAACTGTTTTCGCTTGGTATAAATGTGTTTGCGCCATGTAAGCTTCCTATCCAAGTGCATACCCAAGTATTTGGTTTCTTCCATTTGTGGTAGGGTACAGCCATTTAGAGTGACTGGCGGACAAGTATTACGTTTCATTGTAAATGTGACATGTGAAGACTTGGTTTCATTTACTCTGATCCTCCATTATTTAAGCCAAGTTTCCATTTTGGTTAGATTGGTTTGAAGATTCTTAGAAGCTGTTGCAGGATTGGTATGTGATGCAAGTATGGCTGTGTCGTCGGCGAAAGTTGCTATTGTTGTTAACTCAGTAGTTGGAAGGTCAGCTGTGTATAACAAATAAAGTACGGGACCCAGAACACTTCCTTGCGGTACACCTGAATAGATTGGGTAAAGATTGGTATATTCTTCTCCGTACTTTACCAAAAAGTGTCTGCATTGTAGGTATGATTTTAATATTTGGTAGTAATGGTATGGCAAACTCATCTTAAGCTTGCATAACAATCCCTCGTGCCATACTTTATCAAAAGCCTGACTTACGTCTAAAAACACCGCTGAGCAATATCTTTTACTCTCCAAGTCGGTATTAACTTTCTTAACTATTCTGTGTACTTGTTCGATGGTACTGTGCTGACTTCTAAAACCAAACTGATGACTTGGGATGTGTGATTTTTCCTGCAGGATAGGTTTTAATCGCTTGAGAAATAATTTCTCAAAAATTTTGGATAAAGTTGGTAGTAAGCTTATCGGTCGATATGATTTTACGTCATCCAGTTTTTTTTCCATGTTTAGGTATTACTATTACTTGAGCAACCTTCTATTGACTAGGAAAATGTCAGTCTTAGGATTGCATTGTAGATGTAAGTTAACATTTTCAAGCATTTAGGTGTCACTTGTTTTATCACCTCGCCATTGATTAAATCAAACCCTGCTGATTTTTTTGTGTAAATTTCGGTCAGGATTACTTGTTCAACTTCTTTGATTTTAAATTTTGACGTTGAATTTTTCTTCTTCTTTCATAGGTGAATTAGATAGATAGATAAAAAAAACTCTTTATTGACTTTTTTAACTAATTACATTTCAAAATTAAATATCAAGTAATTCTTGAAAATAAATACAGGTGAGACTGTCTGTCAGCTCCTAACTTAGTTTTATCTGACAAAATGAAAAAATAAAAACATGTTATACTCTTGTAAAAAATGAAAGTTTGCTGGGCAAAAACGAGTAGAAAAGCCCAGCGCCATGAGCCTTATTTTTGGTTGCAGATGGTAGTGATAATAGAGTAACAGAAGAGAAAGAGGGGAGGGGGGGGGGGTGAGAACAAATAAGATAAAATAAGAACAAAAACAAAGCCATATTTAATTTAACAAAACAAAGACAAAAAAATTTAGTAAATTTATATATGAATGTAAAAGTTTTGCATGAAGTGCGCAGTTTGTAGCAGTGAATTTTGAAAAATTTTATTGAAAACTGAGGTTTATAAAATGGCTTGGTGAAGTAATTTATATTTTTGCCTGAAGGGCATCGTCTTGGTTGTCAGTCGGGCGAGGTGGTCCGTGGTCGGGTTTTGTCTGGTCGTGTTTGTAAAGAGTCTCGTACAATGTGTGTCAGGAAAGGAAGGGATACGATTTCATGGAGCGGGTAGATTTCTGTGTATGTTGGCTTGTAGAAAGATAGTAGTAGAAATATAGTGACGCGTTATTAACGAGATTCCTAAAATTTATAATCAGCATATGGAAAAAATCGAAAAAAGCGAAAAACCAATAATTGTGGCGAACGTAATTATGAAGCCTCCCGACTCGAATAAGAAATTAAAGAAAAGAATTCTGAGCAGTGATTCCGACTCAAACACGGAAAGAATCATCAAGAAAATAGACCGAAGGAAGGACCTCGAATTCATGGACACAACTTCAGAAAGCGAAGCTGAAACTGGAATGGATGGAAGAAAAATCAGAAACTCAGATCAAGAGGTAGAAAGTTACATTAAAGCTAAGAAGAATAACGAACCCGAAAATAATAACAAAAACGATGAAAGCTCAGATATGGAAATGGAAGTTGTTAAATCAAGAAGCCAATTGAAGAAAGCTAGGAAATTAGAAAAAAGAAGACTAAGGGAACAAGAGTTAGCTGCCGCCCAGTTAGAATCATCATCGAAAAAATCATCCAAATCTCAACGGGAACCCATTGTAATTATCCCAAGCAAAGAAAGCTCTTCTGAAAACGAAGTAACTCCGATACCCAAAGATGTGGAAACCAATGAAGAAACAAGAAAGGAAGAAATCAGGAAAAAGGAAGCAATCATCGAAACCTTGGAAAAAGACGACGAAGAAAATTTGGCGCTCATCCATAGTGTGCGTCTCTTCCTAATCAGAAGCAAAGACAACATAACCTTCAGAGACAAAGCAATGGAAGACTTGTTAAAATTAGAAAGGAATTACAAACGATGTAACAGAGTAGCAACGAAACTTCTCCTAACTGACCGTGTAGAATTAAACATTCAACCAAACCGTGCATCCGATCCCAAAATATTAAAGGAGCTGAACGAAATCAAGAAAGTCGTAGAAACCGTATCGAAACCCCCAAAACCTGCCCTAAAAATCAACATTAGACCCCCACCCTCAAACACCATAATCCAGGAACCTAAACAAAATCCCCCACGTGACTACCTAGCAGCAGTTCTAAAACCACCAACCGGAGTACAACAAGAAGGAAGCAAGAAATATAGGGTGGTCGTCTATCCAATTGAAGAAAAAGAATCAAACTCCTCTCAAGATACAAGAAATACACTCACTAAAATACCATTGGAAATCCTAAAAATCAAACCGGACCGCGTCATTAACGTCAGAAACAATGGGGTTATGGTCGAATCTACGGATCCCTCCATTAAAAATCTTATTGGAAATAAAAATCTAGAAAAAGCGAACCTAGTAGCCAGGGATACCGCAAACGTTTGGCCATCCATTTTTATACAAGGAGTCGACAAAAACGTAACCAAAGAACAAATAATTGAAGGAATTAGACAGGGTTTCCCTAGAGCTACTCCAAACACAGTGGAAAGCAGCATTAAAAGCCTTAACCCCATTCGCTCACAAAACAGGCCCAACACAAACTGGATTGCTACCGTACATCCAACTCTGGCAAAAGCTATGACAAACGAAGGAAGGGTAAGAATGTATTGGAGAAGCTACATAGTTAGCGACTACATAAGTATCACTAGGTGTTACAAGTGCCAACGTTTCGGGCACACCAGCAAATATTGTAGATCTGCCCAAATATGCCAATACTGCGCATCCTCGGAACATCCCACCACAGAATGCAAATTCGAGAAAGAACCCAACAAACATGTCTGTATCAACTGTACAAGAGCGAAATATAGTGACATCGGACATGCGGCCAACTCCAACACTTGCAGAACATACATGAATCGTCTAATGGATATAGTACACCAAACCACGGCAGCCACCGAACACCTAAATGGATAGAAACATCAACATCTTACACGTAAACCTCAGGAACTGTGAGGCCGCTACCTCAGACGCTCTACAAGCTGTGGACCTCCACGAAATTCACATAGCCCTTCTTCAAGAACCCTACTCCTTCATAACCAACAATAAATCCAGACTTCCATACCACCCTAATATTCTAACTGCAGCTCTAGACGATCAACCATTCAAAACCTGCATTATATACAACAAGAAACCCAATCCCGATGCCACTTTCATGTTTCATAAACACATCTCCACTCAATACATCACCGTTGCCTCCATAACCCCCCCCCCCCCCATAACAATCCCATATTCTTTATTGGAACATATGCCCCACCCTCTGAATCCATAGACATCCCTCTAACCGATATAGAATACGCCCTCTCCAAAATAGGACCTTTCAAAACCTACATCTGCGGAGATTTCAACGCCAGATCGCCCATGTGGTTTGATAAAAACACTGCCAACGAAAGAGCAAGCAAAGTGGAAGACTTCATCCTCCACAATAACCTGACCCTACTCAATCAACCACACTCACTGTCCACATACGAAAACACCAGAGGAGGAAGAAGTAACATCGACCTCTCTCTAGGAAACACATACACCACAGGAAGCACATCAAATTGGAAACTCACCGAACTAATCACTCTTACCGACCACAGGACCATCACATTCACAATAGGACACAACAACCCCCCAATCCGAATCAAGAAAAATAAAAATCCGAACACAATAGCCGAAAAAACCATAAACGAAATACTCCAACCATGGGCAGACGAAGAACAGATGAACCCCACCGAACTACAAACTGAACAACAAATAGAAACTTTCGTAACAAAACTTAACACTAAAATCCAAAACTTAATTGAACAACACGCAAAAATCAAGAAAACTTATGTAGGAAGACCGGAATGGTGGAACGACACGGTCGAGAAAGCCAGGAAGAAGTACCTAGATAAGAAAAGAACTTTTTACAGGAATAAGAACCAGGAAAACACCGAATTACTATATACACAAATGATGGACAAAAAAGAAAAATTTACTAACAAACTAAAGAAAGCCAAGGATGAAAGCTGGAAAAACTTCGTGGAGAACGACCTACAACAAGACCCATGGGGAATTACGTACAAATTAGCAGCAAATAAATTCAGACGACAACCTATACTGACCTCATTTAAAAAAGACGAAAACACAGCCACACTCACACCACAAGAAACACTACAATACCTAATGGACTCACTTTTACCAGATGACGACTACAATACAGACACACACGATCAAGAAATAACAAGAGCAGACTACAACCAATTTCAAACCAATCAGAACTCAGAAAACATGACACCTATGACCAAAGAAGAACTGGAAATATTAATTAAAACAACCCAATCCAAAAAAGCACCTGGCTTCGACAATATTAAAGGAGCATTCCTGAAAAAACTATACATCCCATTAGCCGACATCATCCTAAGAATATACAACGCATGCCTACGACAGGCATATTTCCCAAAAATATGGCAAAAAGGAATACTGAAAATATTACTAAAAAACCCAAACGCTGACCAAGGAAATGTGAAAAACTACAGGCCAATAACTCTGCTCCCGGTTTTCGGGAAAATTCTGGAAAAAGCAATTAGAACTAGACTACTCAACACCATTCAACCGTTTCATTCACCTAAACAATTTGGCTTCATTACAGGAAAATCAACAATAGATAACATCAAACAATATATAGCAGAAGTTGACAGAACTGGGAAAACACGAAGAAAATGGAAGGGTCACCTGGCATCCATTTTCTTCGACATATCTGGTGCGTTTGATAATCTCTGGTGGCCGGCACTAGTAAAAGTGCTGAGAAAAAAGAACGTTCCAAGCAAAATCATCCAAATCATAATCAGTTACCTCTCATCAAGACAAGTCACTTTAACCTCCGAAACAATAACAGTACAGAAAAGATGCAGCAAAGGGTGTCCCCAAGGGTCGGTTCTAGGACCAACCCTATGGAACACCCTTTTGGACGATTACCTCAACGAATTGGAAGAAGAAAATGAAGAAAACGATCAAGAAGACTGGACACGGGCCTACGCAGATGACTTGGCAAAAATAATAAAAGCAACCAACAGAAAAGAACTAGTGGAGAAGTTACAAAGAAGCGTAAACAAGTTGGAAGAATGGTGCAAATCAGTGAAGCTCACGTTATCAGGAAAGAAAACAAAAATAATATGTCACTACCCAGACAGGAAAAGCAACTCAGACGTGAAGGTGTATTTAGGAGGTGAAAAAATTAAATTAGTACACGAACACAAATACCTAGGAATGATCATTGATGAAAAACTAACGATGCAGCCACATATCAATTATGTTTGTAACAAGGCGACAACCCTTATCAGCGGTCTGCAAAGGAGGGCAAGGGCTAGCTGGGAGGTCGACCTATCCACCTCCATGACCCGTATCTACCTGGGTGCAATCGTACCCATCGTGGCTTACGGAAGCGAGATATGGGCTTGGAGGATGGATGAAAGGTACACCAAAGCAAAACTCTTGTCCTGCTACGGGACCTGCTGTAGGGTCATAGCCAAAAGTTACCGAACCATTTCGTCAATTGCGGCAGGGGTAATCGCAGGTTTACCCCCCATTGATATGGAACTGAAAAGAAGACTAGCATGGAGGAAATTAAAACACAGACAACCAGCAATTTTTATGAACCAAGAAATCATCCCGAGATACTTTAATAGTAAAGAAGCAATAAAACAAGAACTCCATAATATCATAGTAACTCACTGGCAGGATCGATGGAACCATTCAGAAAACGGAAGAATTACCCATACATTCATACCCGAAGTCGATAAACACAACCCGAAAACAAACAACTTTAAGATCACCCAGCTACTCACAGGACATGGGGAATTCGGGAGGCACCTAAGGCGACTGGGGAAATCACCGGATGGCCTGTGTCCTGAATGTGGAGAACTAGATGAGCCCATACATCGAATCTTCGACTGCCTTTTATACAGGGAGGAAAGGAAGAGGTTGGAAGATTCCTTCTTGGATGACCCCCCCCTCAACCCAACCGAACTGTATATAAGGGCTAGTCCGGATCTGTTGTATGGGTTCCTGGAACCTAAAACAATTTGCCCTCTCAACCCGGAACTAAACATGGAAGAAGACTAGGACACAGCCGAAAAATAACATGAAAACCGACATTCTTAAATCAAATCCCGAAATAAACCGAACAATAAGAACACCATAACCAATTAGACCCACAAACCGAATTTCACCTTAAGACTGCCCTACAAAACTGGAAAAAAAATAATAATCAGAATCTCACCTTTACATCTTTGACGGCTCAACAACAAACAAAACAATAGGAACAATCATCAAAAAACATAACAACATTGAAATTTAAAAATATAAGAAAGGCAATTAAAATTAATACAGGGTGTACATGAACGGGCACTTTCCCGTTTTTATTAAGTTTTTATTTTTATTTGGTAATGAATTATTTTTTGTATTTTATATATATAAATAAAGATTACTTCAATTGTATGTTGGCTTCTCGGTGATCATTCGGATTGCCTTGTTTTGTACTCGTTGGATATGTTGGATATTTGATTTTGCTGCACTGCTCCAAATTGGAGACGCGTACAGCAAAATTGGACGGATCATGGATTTGTACAGGAGGAGTCTTAGTTTCATGTCAAGTTCGTTTTTGTAAGTAATTAGGGAGTAAATTGCGTGAAACGCGTTGTTGGATTTTCGGGTTGAGATTTTAAAATGAGGTCCGTAAGTCAGTTTGGAGTCAAGCGTCAGTCCTAAATATTTGACTTCTTTTGTAAATTGTATGTCAATGTTGTTGATTTTGACGTTGTTAGTTAGTTTGTCACGTTTGTGTGAAAAGATAGTTACAGTTGTTTTGTCCTCGTTAAGTTTTAGTCGCCAGGTTTTGTAGTAGGTTTGAAGAACGTCTGAATGTCGTTGCAGATACTTAATTGCAGTGTTTTTCTGTGATGACGCAGCTATTACGGCTGTGTCATCAGCATACAAAGAAATTTCAGTATCTGCATGTCGTGGGATATCGTTAATGTAATGGGTGAATAGGGTAGGAGAGAGGATGGAGACTTGAGGGACTCCGGCTGGGATGGTTTCTTGGTCGGAGAGGATGTTTTGTAGTCGTACCTGGAAAGTTCTGTCTTTTAGGAAGCTGGAAATGATTTTGATGAGGTAGGGTGGGACGTCGTCAGTAATGAGTTTGTAAATAAGTCCGTCGTGCCAAATCGTGTCAAAGGCCTTCTCTAGATCGAGAGTCATAACGGCGGTAGATTTGTTTATGTTGTAATTTGTAGTGATTTTGTTTGTGAGCAAGGCTAACTGCAATACGGTGCTGTGTTTGGCCCTGAACCCAAATTGTTCAGGGATGATGGTGTTTCGTGTGTTGTTGTGTTCTTGGAGACGATTAAGGATGGTTTTTTCTAAAATTTTGGATAGTGTAGGAAGGAGGCTGATCGGTCGATAGCTTGAGGGTAGGTTTTTAGGTTTTCCTGGTTTGTGGATTGGGATAACGATTGCCTTTTTCCAGGAGTTTGGGAAGTATTGATTTTTTAGGCAAGCGTTGAGGATGTAATAAATTTGGAGGATGACTTTTTTGGGAAATTTTTTAACAAGTGAAGCTCCTACGCCGTCGTTTCCGGCGGCTTTGTTTTTAAGTTTTCGGATTATGAATTTGATTTCTGAGGGAGAGGTGAGGCCTTCTGGAGGGGTAGGGTGAGAGGATTGTTTAAAGTTTTCTGTGGTGTATTTGACTAAGTTCTCTGTATAAGTGTCTTTGAAATTTGTAGTTAAGTTGTGGTGTTCTAGGTATTGTTTTTCTAGGTATTGTTTTACAAAAAGAGAAAAACAATACAGAACAACAAAGAAAAGAAGAAGAGAAAATAATGGAAAAACAAAAAAGAAGAGAAGAGGAAGTGAGAGATCGACAAAAATCAAAAGAAGAGATACAAACCGCGATAGAAGTGTAGTGATCTGGATTTAAGTCAGTTAATCCGTTAATCTTAATCCGTTAATCCGAATTACCAATCAAACAAAATTTACTATATGTATAAAAATATCTATTGAATAAAGACAACCTTCAACAACATAAAAACCTATATCAACTAATTCCAACATTGGTGACCCCGACAAAAAAGAACAATGAATGATACTCATAGCAACAATCAAGCAACACCGCAGTTAGAACGCATAGGCATTAAAATTCCACGTTTTAAAAAAAACAGCCCGCGTTATGGTTCAGACAACTGGAAATGCAGTTCCAACTAGCTAGGATTAATAACGACGAAACCAAATTCTTCCACGTAGCAAGCAACTTGACTGAAGAATTCGCCTCCGAAGTTGCAGATGTTATTTTAAACCCACCAACGGACGAAAAATTCGAAACACTAAAAAAGAATTGATAAACAGACTCTCAAAATCCGACGAACATAAACTGAAACAACTATTACAACAAGAGAAATCGATGATCGCACTCCATCTCAGTTTCTAAGACACCTTAAGAGTCTTGCAGGAAGAAATATAAACGACAAATTGTTACGAGCACTATGGAGCGGACGACTTCCTGAAAACATTAGAAACATTATCACAGCTTTCGAAGATAAGGAATTAGATGATATGGCAAAAATCGCTGACAAAATTAGCGAAAACACACATCCCGGTAACATTGCAGCAGCCAGTGTTAGCGAAAATGAGAAAATCAAAGTTCTAAAAGACGAAAAATAATCAAAATCAAAAAATTCCAAAAGAACTGAAAAAATTATTTAAACGACTCCAAAACAGCATTAAAACTAAAAAGAATACACCTGCCTGAATACGACGTACACTGCTGAAAGAGTTGCAAAAGCATTTATAAATAATTGGATAGCGAGATTTGGCGTACCATTAAGAATTACAATCGATCAAGGACGTCAATTTGAATCCAACCTATTTGAAAACCTTTCTAAATTACTAGGAACAACACATACGGGTCATTGACTCTGAACATCAACACGGTCCATCAGCGACTTCAATCAACACAGTCCATCAGCGACGACAACAACACGGTCCATCAGCGACTACAAGCAACACGGTCCATCAGCGACGACAACAACACGGTCCATCAGCGACAACGACAACAAAATAATACCACTGATAACAGTACATCGTTCGATCTAATGTATTATACCCGGACAATCTCACTAGGAAGGGGGTAATGTAGTGATCTGGATTTAAGTCAGTTAATCCGTTAATCTTAATCCGTTAATCCGAATTACCAATCAAACAAAATTTACTATATGTATAAAAATATCTATTTGTTGGAATTAGTTGATATAGGTTTTTAAGTTGTTGAAGGTTGTCTTTATTCAATAGATATTTTTATACATATAGTAAATTTTGTTTGATTGGTAATTCGGATTAACGGATTAAGATTAACGGATTAACTGACTTAAATCCAGATCACTACATATTGAATAAAGACAACCTTCAACAACATAAAAACCTATATCAACTAATTCCAACAGAAGAACTAAACGAGATAAGAAAAGCCATAAATAAAACAGGGTACAGCGCCCAAATACTACAAGATACAATGAAACAGATGGAAAAACAAACTTTCCAGACAAGCCTCCCGCCGGACCAGATAATTAGCATAACATCATTGGCGGGAGTAACAAAAAAAGTACAGCAACTTACAGAAGTCATTGGGGAACTTACACCCAATAAAAAGATAACCTCAAAATCACAAGAAGAAAACACAAGAAGCTCGAACAGTCTAGAAATCCCACGCATTCAGTACCAAGCGACAGGAACAATTCGGAAGCCATCGTCGGCACTCAACAAGAAGGAGCCAAATGTGGTCACTAACCCCGAAAAAGACGGAGAAGAAGAATTCACTCTAGTCCAACGCAAGAAAAATGAAACAAAAAAGAAACAAACACCAAAGATCCAAAAGCAACCTCCAAACAGGACCAAGAAAACAGAGGCGGTCCTAATTAAACCCAAGGTCTCCACCGAAGAACTTCTCAAAAAAATAAAAGCAGAGGCCAAGACACAACAACTGGACCTCGATATAACTAGGATCCAGACAATAGCAACGGGGGAGTTACTACTAGAAACGAAAGGCAAAGCCAGCTGCTTGAAAGACTAACTGGCCAAGATTGTCACCGACGAAAATATAAGAATAAGAGATAACAAAATAAGATTAGAAATCCCGGGACTGGCCCAATTCACAACGTTAGAGGAAGTTGATGAAGCACTCTCAAATACGATAACAGAAGGCACGTATACTGCCCTGGGAGTATATCCAACATATGGAAGATCATGCAAAGCGGTAATCATCGCGGACGAAAAGTTAGCAGACCAACTCAAAACAACAACATTAACAATAGGTCTGGTAAAAGGGTGTAAGCCCAAAGAAAAGTTTTTTCGGGCCTTCTGCCAGAGATGCTGTTCCGAGGGTCACAAAGCAGACAGATGCACAAGCACAAAGAAACTCGACGACACATGCATTCGATGCGGAGAAGAAGGCCACAAGGCAGTATCATGCCTCAACAGAGCAAAGTGCCCGAGTTGCAAAGGATCTCACCAATATGGATTCCGATGCCCGCAGTGGAGTAGGAAATAAGATCTCCTTCATACAAATCAACCTTAACTGCTCCAAAATCGCACAAGATCTTATGTTTCAAACAGCAAGAGCAAAAAACATCCAGATAGCCTTGATCAGCGAACCAAATAAACCGCAACAGAACTGGGTACTAAGCACAGAGGGCAAGGCTGCAATAGTCATAATATCTGAAACGCCAATTGGAAACTCGGATCGGGGCGTTGGCTTTGTTTGGATAGAGATGGAGGAATACGACATCTACTCCGTATACTTCTCCCCCAACGAGCCGCCAGAAGAAACCACAGACCACCTAGAAGCGCTCTTCCAGAACATTAAATTAAGGAAAAGACAAGCCATAGTAGGGGGAGACTATAATGCGAAGTCGCCAGAGTGGGGATCACCCAGGGAAGACAGAAGAGGGAAAATACTCACTGAACTCATGGCAGCACAAGACCTGGTCCTGTTAAACGAAGAAGGACACACCTTCGAGAGAGGCACGTATAAGTCAGTGCTGGATTTAACACTGGCCACAACAAGGGTGAGCACTCAGGTCACATCTTGGGAGGTGCTCGAAGAAGAAAGCCTCAGCGATCACCGATACGTGGCGTTCAGCGTCTCCTCGGGGGGCCAACCACCGGAGCCCCGGGTGGGGTGGGCGTGGAAAAAGTTTGACAAGGACAAATTCCAAGAATATCTGACCCATAACACCTTGACTAACTTCACCCAGGAACACCTGGATCATTATCTTGTGGGACTGCGCAACTATTGCATTCCTAGAATTAAAAACCATAAACCACCGCTCTACTGGTGGACTGAGGAGATAGCAGAGATCAGGAGGTCGTGCAAGAAAACAAGAAAAAAACTGTTTCGAACAATAAGAAACCATCCAGAAGAGACCGAAAACATCAAAAAGCAGCTCAAACAAGAAAAATAAGAACTAAAAACAGCAATAAATAAATCCAAACAGAACAAATGGGATGAACTACTACGGGACCTAGACAAGGACATATGGGGGCAAGGGTATAAGATAGTCTGCAAGAGACTAGGCGCCAGGGCCAAACTAGACCTAGCCCAAGAACACAAACAACGTGTAATAGAAACGCTATTTCCACCAAATCCAACCTTCCCGAGAACCATAAAGAGGGGTGGCGCGACAGTTCCGGAATTAAAACTAGAGGAACTCAAAGAGATAGCGTCGAACATAAACGCCAAAAAGGCTCCTGGTCCCGACGAAGTCCCGGCAAAGATAATCAAAAGAATATGCGAAGAAAGACCACTCTGGATAGTAGAGACTCTAAACGAACTTGCGAGAGAAGAAAGATTTCCACAAGAGTGGAAGTCAGCCAGACTGGTTCTTTTAAAAAAGGGGGATAAACCACCAAACCACCCCTCGTCATATAGACCAATTTGCTTGCTGAACCATATCAGCAAAGTATACGAAAAATTCCTGCTGAACAGACTGACCACAGAAGTAGAAAACCATGGCGGTCTAGCATCCAACCAATTTGGCTTTAGAAAAGGGCGCTCAACAACACACGCACTAAAGCTACTGACGGAAACAGTAAGCCAAGCCAAGAAGGGTACATGGAGAACAAGAAGCTTTGTCATCATCGTCTCACTAGATGTAAAGAACGCGTTTAACTCGGCCAGATGGTCGAGCATCTTGGAAGAACTCGACAACAGAGAAATAAACGAGTCCTTACAAAACATCTTATCGGACTACTTGAACAACCGATCAATAATTTACAGCAGACAATAAATAGGAGTAAGGTAAACTGCACTCCAAAACGACCTGCAAATGGCAAACTGCACACAGTTTTAAATGCAAATATTATAAACGAAATTCCACAGTTACTTCCAAACGAATTTTGCAAATATTAAGGTGTTAAATAAAATTTTGTTTTGGACCACACTCTTTTAAAAAATGACTTTAAAGAATAATACATCAACAGATTAAAATTAATTTTAAAAAGAAAACTAAATTCTGGTAATTTGATTTCGGTCGTCAACACCTGAGCGGTGCCGATATTATCATATTCTTTCGGAATATTAAAATAGTCAAACACAGATTTAAATGCCACGGACACTTTAACCAGAAAGTTACTTTATAAATACAGATGCTAACATCCAAAATCAGCGGTAGAAAGATTATATTAAAAAAAAGGAAGGGGGAGGTGAATTAATAAATTTGTTTAATTTTGGTAAATCACAAACTAAATTATTACGTAATTATTTTTATTCTTTTAACTCTCAGTTTATTTTATCTTAGAAAGCTAAATTAAAATTGTGAAGACAATGTGGAATTAAAAATTAATTGGAAAAATAAAGTACTCCACGGTAAGCATCCGACAATTTAGGATTCAGAAAACATAGACAAGAAGATGTCAATAGATTGGCTAAAGAATCCCGAGACGGAAGGATTCATGTGTGCCATTCAAGATGGCGTTATAACTACTGTTAACTTCTTCATTTTCAGTAATTTCGATTTTTTCACATTCTACTTCCTCTTGTATTTTATTTTCTTCTGGATCGATGTCCATAATATAATTATATTTCACGGGTATCTTCAGTATCAATTTGATAGTTACTTCATTCGGAAAAACGTTTGAATATTCATTTTCGTCTTGGTTTTTACTTCCATCTAAGAACTTCACGTCGAGAGTCACTTCCAGCTTTTTCTCCTTAGTCAACCAGATTCTGTAGCCTTTGGTTTCGGTGGAGTATCCAAGAAAAATTCCATTTCTGCCTCGGGCGTCGAATTTGCCTCTTCCAGGTTGTCTGAACATAGAAACTACTTTACAACCAAATTCCTTAAAATAACTTACGTTTGGTGGTTTCCCGATCCAAACTTCATAAGGAGTCTTCTCATTAAGGCCTTTGGTTGGACAACGATTTCGTATGTAGTTAGCTGTTAATATTGCTTCAGCCCAAAACGATGAAGGTAGTCCTGATTGAATCAGCAAACAACGAGCCATGTCGACCAGTGTTCTGTTCTTTCTTTCCGAGATTCCATTTTGCTGAGGGTTGTAAGGTGCAGTTAGGCGCCTCACAATACCATTTTTCTTCAAAAAATTGTCCATCTCTTCATTTACATATTCCGTGCCGTTGTCAGATTGGTAACAAAAATACCACTTTTAAAATAAACAGTAACTTATTAAGTATCTTATTAAAGCATGTGACATCATTATATGTATAAAGATGAAGCAAGATAAAGTGTAACGTGGATTTTTATTGGAACCAAAATTTACATAGATTTCATAATTTAATTCAATAATTAAAATCATCTGGTAAATTTTCATTTAATTCGTTTTATAAATAAATTGCATCATTTGTTTGTTGGAAATTTCCATACGATAAAAATAGGAAGAAGTCGCAAACGTTGCGTCTTTTCAACGTTCTGGAATATTCTTCAAGAAAACTGCTGACTGGTGCAGCACCCACGCGTAATGCACTCGGGAGCAGGATTTTGTTTGAATTATTTATCCATTTGCCAAGTTATAAAACCCCTAACAATTATGCACCTTGAATGGCACTCTTGATCTTAGCCAATGAAATCATTTGTTCAAACTTCACCTAAGGAATGCAATCTGAGCGTCGCGTCGTCAGATAAGTTACAGCCTCAAACCCGAGCAAGTTGTAGAGCAACTAATTTGACCCTTCTAATGAAGGGTTCTCGTCTGCAGCTACTGGGTAGCTCCGGAAGCCAGGTCAGGGTGGACTTACTTCGTCTAATTTTTCTCCCTTTTATATTTCCTGCCTCGGGCGCCAATTCGAATAATCGAATAATTTAACTGGAAGCGACGGGGGTGTTTTAAACAAAAATAAAAGTAATAATTCAAAATAATTGTTTATTATTAAATTAATGCATATATTTTAAAATACCTTAATTTAATGGTGGTAACTTAAAATAAAAGTAAAACGTTATTATTAGCAAATATGAACCCTACTACAAAATATATTCGGTACGGCTATGTCTCCTGGTCACGTGTGTACTTTGACAATTAACCAAGAATTTATACAACGGTAACGTAAATTCAATAGTGAATAATTCGGTGGTGCTTTTGAATAAAAGAAACGGGTATCCTAATCTAATTTCTGAAGCTATCAGGATTCTATTGAACAATAAATAACTCGTTTTTGTTATACTACTTTTACGGTAAGTTTGGTTACGGTAGGTACTTTAAACAACTGAAATCTGCTACTTGTAAACTACCGGATATGAAAATTAAGTTACTAAACTGAAATCTTTTTAGGTGCTGGAAATTAACCTCGTCAATCTAAGCGGCTACCTAATTGAATACCAAAAATAATACGGCTTTAATTTCCCCACGGCAGAGAAATTACGGTAGGAACGGAATCTGGTTTTCAAGTTGGTAGGATATTTGATTCGGGATCCGGGACGGTAGTATACATTATTAGCAACTTCTAGTCTTACTAAATTACTCCTTGAGACACTTCGGCAGGATCGCAACTACTGTTTCCCAGGTAACCTGTAATCTAAGGTGAGTTTTTACGATAGGGGTTATTCAGAATTTGTACGGTTGTTTTTTGTAGGAACTTCAATAAGCCTTGTATAACGAAAACTAATGAAAGATAGGATTCGGAAATCGTCTAGTCGAAATAAACACCTTGTATAACGAAAATATTTACTTCCGGAAAGACGGTAGCGAGATGAATACCTTGTGTAACGAAAATATTCACTCTTTGGAAAGGAAATCAGAAAGCGAAATAAACATCTTGTATAACGAAAATGTTTATCTGCCGTTGGAGCAAACTTTTGCATCTCAAGCTGGCATCTGCTGAAAACTTAGATGAAGATATTTTCAACTACCAACATCTATAGTAACCTTTTATAAATTTAATATTGTTAAAATTGATTAGTTTTCTGTAACAGATTACAGCTATCTTGAGAACTTATTTTGTTTAAATTTGTATGCAACCCAACTATCTTGCTGCAAAACAATTGTGACTTTAAAAATTTCAATTTTCTTGACAAAATGATTGAATTTTAAATGCACCCACAATTTTATCTTTACAAGGTTGCGAATTCACTTTGGTTACTTCGCTTGATGTATTACCTAAATGTTGAATTAATTTGTTATCTTCGAAAATTCGGGGAAACAAGGGAACCCCTTTCTCTACAGTACGCTGCGGTGGAAAGGCGAATTCAACACCCATGTAAATGTTTGTGCTCAAAAATAAGGTAACGAATTACACTTTATTCTGCTTGTAAATTTGACAATTGCATTATATGTGTTGCGACCGGGCAATAAAGTTAAATAGTGCCACTCGAAAATAGTTTATTTCGAACCAATTAATTATTTTGTTTTTGGAAACAACGAACTTCATGTTTACAAACTTGATTCAAAATTGGTTATATCAACTTTTGATTTTCGAATTTAGCAACGCTACTAAATTGAACTGTTTATGGCGCAATTTTTATGTGAATTTTTAATATTTAAATTTTAAGATTTTGTTCTAAATCTTCTAACTAATATTTTGTTCAAAACCATTTTTAACCTTTGATTAAAATTCATTAGTTCTGTAAAATTTAGAAGTGTGCACACAAACCAATATTCTCCCGATTTAGACTTTTATTTTTGTATTTTTTTGTGCTTGTATGAAATTTTATGTGACTTATTTTCATTATATTTTATGTAACTTAACCATTTCGTTTGTTTTGTTTTTTTTTTATTGTTAGCGCAATCCACCGCTGCAGTGCTGAAGAGCGCCGTGGAGGGGATTTTTGCTTAGCGACAAATTCTCGTTCTTTTAGTGCACTGTGGTTACCTCGAGGACCCAGATTAAGATTTTGGCACTTGACTCTTGTGGTGGCGCCCATCTTATTATTCGACTATTTTTTTTTGCATTGTATTGACCTGCTCCGAATCTGGACCATTAACTGTTGTGCGGCTGGTGCTATCGACGTTCCCCTTTCGTAGTCACTCACGACCTCCCGCTAGTTGGCCGAGCACCCTAATATTCTGGGGGGATATTGTCGATCCGCATTTTTGTCTCGTAACAAAAGTCAGCAGAATTGTAATCTAATCAGCTAATACGTCACCAGACTGCCGAAGCTAGACGTATGAAATAAAAGTAACAACGAAGCGAAAGGTAAATTTACATAAGCAAATAATAGCAACACGACGAAAATACACATGTACGTTGTTATGACTAGCGACATCGTGGTTACTTAATATCACACCGCCTATTGCACATTTTCTCTATCTAGAATTTACCGTATATGCTATACTTTCGATAGTGTTGGATGAAAAATATTTTCCAATTTTATCCACACATCACGAGATGTGACGCATCCTTTAATTTGTTTCAATTCCGTTGGATTTATAGAAAGGATTATTTCGGATTTCGCCTTGTTATCATTTATCGACCATTTTTTCACCTTTTTTGTGTTGTTTGAATCACTGGTGATTTCCGGTTTCTTTGATGAACCGTTCACATAACACCATAGATCACATTTTACTAAAATAGCTTCCATGTGAATTTTCCACGTATCATAGTTGTCCTTCCTTAAATTTTCACAGCGTGTAACATTTGCAAAACTCATTTTGAATTCCGTTGACACACAACAATTTATTATTAATTCTGTCACTTTTATTTTTTCTAAGTTATTAATTTATTCTGGGCACCATAACCAGTTAGCGAGATATTAAAACGCAGTTGATTGTGTAATATGATTTAATAACTCAATTGATTGAAAGGGAACAAACATACAGAACTGGACAACATTACAAAGGATAACGTGTTGGTAACTACAACACCAATAAAACAACATCAGAACATAATACATACTAGATTCGCTATAATAATAATCTGTTACAGATCGCGCGGCATTGCTCAGGAGTACAAACTTAATATCTAACAGCTACCAACAATTATAAAAAATATATAATGAAACTGGATGTCGCAGATTATTGCCGAAAATGTAGCTTACCGAACGAATCGATAGAACATATTATTATTACTGGTTGTTCAGTTTTAGCACCTACAGATTATCTTCACAGACACAACCAAATCTGTAAAATGCTACACCAGCAGTTGGCTTTAATTCAAATGCCGTTTTCTCGAAAACTACTGGATAATCCGCATCGAAGTGCGGTCTCAAAATGCTCAGAAAATTGTCTTCTTTCCAATAGAAAAAAAGTCGAAGCTCGATTCGTGTTGTTAATTAACTGACAGTTGTGATGTAATGTAACTTGACGATATTCTTATGAAAGTTCAACACACGTTGTAAGTTGAACTTGTTGAATTATAGTGATATATTAATTAAATTATTCGAGCCAAGTATTACAACATAATTGCAAGTCGATACTTTTAAACAGGATGTTAAGTTCAAAGACTCTATGCAATTATGCTGCAATAAGCCGAATTACTAAATATAAATAATGTTAATAATAATATAGGAGTTAGTTGTATTTGAGGTTTACCGTCACTATGTCCGAGTGTACGGATATCATGCCCTTCAGGCACAGTATTGTTATTTGTTAATTAATAGCTACTTAGTATCATTAATCGATAACGTAAATGTAAATAGTATTGAATATAATCATTAAAAGCAATACTGAGTATTATTACCAACAACCACCTAGAGAAGGAACACCGGTAACCCTTACAGAACCAGGGTTTACCATACAGTAACCGCCCATGCTTATTATTTAATTAACAAAAAAATAGATGAATATTTAAAACTTCAATTTAGTTCTTTTTTATTATTATATTTACATAGAATCCACGCACTCGATTGCATCGTCTCCTCCAAATTCAGTATCTTCTGAGTTACAAAAGGTATTTAGCCCAAATAACAGTATTTTCAATGAGAATTACTAACCACTTTCGCAAAGTAATACTAGTGAAGAAGTAAATCAACCCATGTGACGAGTCAACTTTACTAAGTAAGTGAAGTTAATTTATAAAATAGGTATACAATTTTATTGAAAAATAGTTTTAGAAACTTCAACACCTTCCGTGAGTGACCAAACAAATTACAGTCCCTGCTCAATTTATTAGCCTCACTTTCACCAAATTTCAAACCTTGTAGAATTTACCAAAAAAATGGTTATGTTTTGGTAATAAAATACATGTAAATTGAAAGCTTTAGTTTATTATATTTATAAAATGAAAAAAAAATTGAAAAAATTAAAAAACAATTAAAAATTTCAGTATTTTGTCAGACCCCCCTTTTGCAGCGATTAGCGCAGCGATTCTTCTGGGCATGCTATCAATAATCTCGGATAATATATCACTGGAACCATGACGAAAATCTAAAGCAAATGGCTTCTAATTGCATTGATAGCATGCCATTGATTTAAGAAGCTATAATTTTTTATATTTTATGTATCAATTTTTAAATTTAGTATATTATGTATTGCAGTGTTTATAATATCCACGACACCTGAAATCGTCAACTATCTGTAGTTCGGGTTATTCATGTACGGCCAATGTCAGCCGATATAATAAGTCTGGGTATAGTATCCATCCGGTGATTTGTTTAGTCAAATTTGGTAGTCATCATCACTTGGTTTGTTTATCCGGGTAACTTGCTACTATGGTTTTTTGTTGATTAAAGTCAAATTGGACAAGCCAAGATTGCAAAGTTGGTTTGTTTCCATAACATCAAATCGTTGTGTCGTGTTAAACACTGGAGGTCATTAACCTGTGGATGAAATTGTGTAAATATTGCTATATGCCAATTTTAAGGATTTAGTTTAAGGAGTGCTGTGAATTTGGGACAATTGAATTGACCAAATTATAAATTTATGTGTGTTAAATTTGATAGTGGTGAGTGAAAACCAAGAAATGTTTGAATTATTTGGAGAATTTGGAACCCGGGATGAACGGTGAATTATGATTGGTTGGCGTAGAGACAGGCTCCGCCCAATCAACATACCGTTCGTTCATTGGTTAACTTGCTTTGGGTAAAAATCCGAATTCCTCCCGGATTTCGTATAAAAGGAGGTACATTCGAGAAATTAAAATCCGGTCAGTGACTGAGAGTCGCGATTCTACCTCCATACGACACGGTCAGTTAGCTCCTAAATTGTATTAACAAGCATTAGCAACGCCAGCGAATACGAGAGTAGATTCCAAAGCGCAGTACCGCGCTAATAAGCTCGCAATTGGTGAAATTAATTCACAAATCAATAACACTCAAGACTATTATGATAAAAACGATTCCGAAAACGAGTACTATTCCGACGACCCGACCTTCAGAGCAAGACTTGCTAAAATAGCACTCACTTCAACAAAATCTCCAGCGCCTAAGCGCAAAAAAAGAACCCTTAGTACGGTCACTACCGACCCCCCCCAAGTTATCACCTTTAAAATACCAGCAAACGCCATGACGGCCATAAAGCCAACTACATCCACACCAGAAAACATGCAAACTGACGTGGAGCATCAAACACCACTTCCAATATTCAATAGCTTCGGGGTACTGATGAACGCCCCCCAGCAAATACCAAGAACAAATCCACCACCCAGATATCAACAACCTGCCCAAAATAATCAAACCCAGGGATGGACCACCGTTGGGAGGTCAAATGCCCCAAAAAACCCAAATACAGCCCCTCGATCAGCAAAACCACCACCGATCATCCTAACAAAACCCATCGGACGCATACAAACCTTCATCGACGCCATCACCCCCTCAGCAAAAGGACCAATACAGATCAAACACGTCCGCGGACAGACCTGGGTCTACACTGAGACCAACGACGACCATCGCGCTGTAAAAAATAAAATCTTTTCAGATAAAACTTTAGAAGGCTTCACATACCAACTCAAAGAAGATAAAACAATCAAAATGGTAATGAAAGGGTCACCGTACCTGGAGGAGGACTACATCATGGACCACATTAAAGCCGACCACAACATTGCACCAACCGCTGTCACACAACTTAAAAACAAATATGGAGAAACCACCGGCGCCTTCCTCGTCGCCTTCCCACCAGCTACCACCCAAGGAGACATTAAGAAAATTAGATCAATTGGCCACGTCATCGTCCACTTCGAGGAGTACTCCCGGAGGAATACCCGCACCCAATGCTATCGGTGCCAAAACTTCGGCCATGGCAGCTCCAACTGCCACATGCTGCCAAGGTGCATTAAATGCACGCAACAACACCTATCCAGGGACTGCCCTCGAAAAGTCACCGACGATGCCGTGGTTTGCTGCAACTGCGGTGAGTCACATCCCGCAAACTACGCAGGATGCACAGCCTATCTATCTTACGCCGAGAGGGTGAGTGTAAAAAACCAGCGAGCAAGCGAGCGACAACCCCAACAGCCACGACAACCTACATACCAACCTAACAACCACAACTACCCCTCACTACCCCAACCGACTCAACAATTCACCCACTTTACTCAAAACAATACCCCCCAGACCCAACAACAGACATTTAACCAAAACTTACAACAACAAGACCCCCAACAAAACCCCGGCGACCTCAAAACCCTTTTTTCTGAATTAAAAGACTTACAACAAACCATCAATATCAGCCAAATGATTCAAATTATACGAGAAATCAAACAAAAACTCGCCGGGGTCACTGACACCCTAGACAAAATCAGAATATTAGCAGACATAGCGAACAAATACGACAATGTATAGACACGACCAAACAAAACTAAAAATCATAACATGGAACGCAAACGGACTGACACACAAACAAAACGAGCTTCACTTACTCATCGACAAACTTGAACCCGACATCGTACTAATACAGGAGACAAAACTTAACAAACGGACTACAGCAAAAATACCCAACTACACCATCTACAACAACCCAAAAACAACCCAAGGCGGACTACTTACATACGCTAAAAACACCATTGACCTGACAATAATTGACATACCACCCACACAAGCAGAGACGCAAATTTTCCAGACAAACGACCTTACAATCGTAAATTACTACCTTTCACCTACAAAAAAACATGACTTTCCAAAACTCGACGAAATTTTACAAAACTCCGGCAAAGTCATTATTGCCGGAGACTTCAATTCAATTCACCCGACATGGAACAATAATCAACAAACAACCAATGGAAACGAGCTACACGACTATTTACAAACAAGTGACGCCCTCCTCTCCTTTCCAACAAATGACCACACCCACTATCCTTACACTCCCCACCAAAGACCGACAACGATCGACCTAGTACTTACAAAGAACCTAAATGTGCAGCACATTCGCACCTTAAACAAACTCAGCTCCGACCACCTACCCGTCCTCATAGAAATCACATCCTTAAATATCCAAATAAACCCTCCACACAGCATAAAAATCACCGACTGGAAAAAACTCACAAAACAACTTCATGACCTACCCATAAACACAAACATTCACACTAATGATGACATCGACACCGCAATAACCACACTTACAGATCAAATTACAAAAGCATACAATGACAACACAAAAGAACAAAAACCACCTAAACACAAACTCAAATTGCCACCTGAACTACTTTTAAAAATTAAAAACAAAAACAAATTAAGAAAAATTTACCAAGCACACAACTACCCAAACTTGAAAATTCAAATAAACAAAATTACACAAGACATCACAAAAGCCATCAGCAAAATCAAAAATGAAAAATGGGTAAAAGCACTTTCGGACATCACACCACAAAATTTAAAACACCTTTGGACAATTACAAAAGCACTTAAAAACAAATCACAAGACAAACAAATGCCAGCAATTCAAACCGCCACAGGACTCAAAATTACAAACACCGACAAAGCAAACGCAATAGCCGATGCATACTTACTACACCACAATTTAACATTAAATCAAAACGATCCAGAAACAATTACACAGGTACAAAAAACAATTTCAAATTTCCAACAATCCACCCACCCCACCCCTCCTGAAGACCTCACATCTCCTCGAGAAATCCGACAAATCATTAGAAAACTAAAAAATAAAGCCCCCGGAAACGACCAAATCAGAGCTTCACTCATCAAAAAATTCCCTAAAAAAACCATAGTCCAAATTTATTACATCCTAAACTCCTGCTTAAAAAACCAATATTTCCCATCCTGCTGGAAAATCGCCACTATCATACCCATCCTAAAACCCGGAAAACCTAAACAACTTCCCACCAGTTATCGTCCAATCAGCCTCCTACCCGTCCTCTCCAAAATCCTGGAAAAATTAATCCTCCACCGACTACAGCTGCACAACGACGAACACAACACAATACGCCCGGAGCAATTCGGCTTTAGACCAAGACATGACACTGTACTTCAACTTGCAACCCTAACTGACAAAATCACCAAAAATTTCAATCAAAATAAAACAACCTCATTAGTAACACTCGACATTGAAAAAGCATTTGACACCATTTGGCACGACGGACTCATACATAAAATGATTACCACAAACCATCCTAAACACCTAATAAAAATAATAGACAATTACTTACGACATAGATCCTACCAAGTTAAAATCAAAAACTCCCTATCCGATCCTCACCCCATCCCAGCAGGCGCACCCCAAGGATCCATTTTAGCACCCCTTCTATTTACTTATTACATAAACGACCTGCCTACCCATCCGGACACGACAATCTCACTTTATGCCGACGATACTGCCTTAATTGCCACTTCTTATCAAAAAAACAAATCCATTGAATACCTACAACGACATCTTGACATTTTACAACCATACTATTTCAAATGGAAAATTAAACTTAACGAGACAAAAACGACCCTTACCATATTCACCCACAAAATTAAAGACAAACACACAAGACAACTCAAAATTAACAACACGGACATTGCAAATACTGACCAAGTTAAATACCTAGGAGTGACACTCGACAAAACATTGACCTACCGACCACACCTACAAAACGCAGCCGCTCGGGGTACTAAAGCGCTTCACGCCTTATACCCCATACTGACATACAAAAACGGACTTAACCCGAAATTACGCAAACAACTTTACCTCACCATGATTAGACCAATTATGACTTACGCATCCCCGATATGGAGCAGCGCCTCCCAGACAAACATCAACAAAATCCAGGTCGTGCAGAACAAATGTCTCCGTGTTATCACGGGCTTACCCAGAGACACGGAGAAATATGAGCTGCACGAGCTGGCCGACGTACGTACCCTCCCTAACAAAATACATCACGACGCCGTAAAATTTTTCACAGAGACAGTTCAAAAAAACGACAAGACTTCACATATAGCAAAACTGACAAATTCAACCATGCCCTTCAGGCGGACTTTCAAATTATTACAGAACATCTTACTTTAAATTCAAATCAAAATTCACAACTAAAAAACTCCTACTTTTAATGCAATAAATGCAACAACCATGCTCGCTGGGTTTTTACACTCATTTTCCCGGCAACAAGCAACAAAGTGAAACAAAAGTGCAAGATAAATGAACAGTCAGAGAACACCTCGATTAACAAACGTAGGCGCGAGGAAAAAATAAAATATGCTGTAAAAATTATAAATATGTGATAATTATTTGTAATTTGTAAAAAATACCAGAAATAAAGAGTAATTTTATCTTAAAAAAAAAAAAAAAAAAAAAAAATTAAAATCCGAAGAGTAGAGTCGCGATTCTACCTTCATACGACACGGTTAGTTAGCTCCTAAATTGATTCATCAAGCATTAGCAACGCCAGCGAATACAAGAGTAGATATCCAAGCGCAGTACCGCGCTAATAAGCTCGCCATTAGTGAAATTAATTCACAAAATACCAACACTCAAGACTATTATGATAACAACGATTCCGAAAACGAGTATTATTCCGACGATCCGACCTTCAGAGCACGACTTGCTAAAATAGCACTTAGTTCAACAAAATCCCCAGCGCCTAAGCGCAAAAAAAAAACCCTAAGTACGGTCACTACCGACCCCCCCAAAGTGATCACCTTCAAAATACCAACAAACACCATGACGGCCATAAAGCCAACTACATCCACACCAGAAAACATGCAAACCGACAAGGAGCATCAAACTCCACTCCCAATATTCAACAGCTTCGGGGTGCTCATGAACGCCCCCCAGCAAATACCAAGAACAACTCCATCACCCAGATATCAGCAACCTGCCCAAAATAGCCAAACCCAGGTGTTAGCTTCGTTGGTTTGAAAGTTCGAAAAGCTGCTTTCGAAACGCAACTAGACTAGAGTGTTGGAATGGTAGTCGTACCATCAACTTTGAACGGCTTCTTTTTGTAAGCGAAATGTGGGGGTGGTCTCTAAAATAAAACACTTGTATGGTTTGCACTATATTTATTGACCGAAAGAATGGTTGTTTTAGTATTGCTGCAATCACTGAATCTTATTGTCATCGATACGTGTAATTCGAATGACTGCAGGGTTTTACACAAATAACTGTTACAATTATAAGAAGGTTTGAGCTTCGTTACAAAGGGAGTATGCGATACGGTACAGCTGTATGAATAGCTCGAGTACTTGGTTGCTACTACTGAGGTGGTCATGCGTGCAATACAATTGCAGGGATGAACAAATATGACAGGGGCGTACTATGTAAAAGAAAGAATTGTTGGCGGCAATTTTGAAAAAGTGTAAACATAATAAATAAACATATTGCAATTCTAAACATAGCCCGCGGGTTGAAATAGCATATTTCAAAAATACTTAAAACTAATATCAAATGGGTTAAATGATTCAAAATAAGTGCAAAGAAATTAGAATTGTACAAGATTATAAAAAAAATGAAACACAAAACATGAATTCTAAACTAAGACCTAAGAAAAAGCATGTAACATAAATATGAATTCTAAACTAAGACCTAAGAAAAAACATGTAACATAAATAGAAATTCGATAAAGTAAAAACAAGTAATGTTCTAAAACGAAAGCGACAAGCACTGCAGCTTTTAGGAAAGCTTATCACAAAAAAGGCTCTATGAAATTCACAACACTTCCGCACTAGGTAGAGGACAAATCTTTGAAAAGCTCTCTTCAAGATGACGGTAGTTGTTTGAAGTGTAGCGACTCGATTGATGCCATCGACACCAGGATGCACCAAGTTGTTTTCCATAATGATGACAAAAAAATCGGTGGTTAAGTCGGAGTGATGTGCTTTCCATTTAACCCGTGGCTGTAGCTCGAAAATGTATTTCTTGCTCCAGCGTTTCCATAGATGTTGTAAGTGCCTTTGGATTGTCTGAAATTGATCCAAACGCTTTTCCGCTATGAGCGTGACATCTGGATCCGGAAGTGCAGATAGGGAACGTCCAGCCAAAAGGTGTCCTGGGTTTAACGGTTGCAAGTCGTTGGGATCAGAGGACAATGGGGACATAGGACGATGATTGAGGATGGATTCTACTTGGTACAGCAAAGTACAAGGTGCATCATGTGTAAAAAGATGATTAACAATGACTCCTTTCAGATGTGATTTACAAGATTTTATACTAGGAATGAAGTTCCATTTTATTCCTTGGCTAGTCACAAATTCAGAGATGTTTAAGTCATTTTTATTAAAAACTATACCTAGTTCGAGCAACTGATGGTTAGTTCCTACAAAATTTGGGCCATTATCGGAGTAAATTTGTAGTGGTTTTCCACGTCTAGCGATAAATAGTTTCAACGATAGCATAAATAGTTCAGTTGACAAACCGGTAACTAGTTTGAGATGCACATTCTTGGTAGCAAAACAGATGTGCAAACAAAGATATGATTTGGTGATCTTTGAGCCACGACCTTTACGATCCTTAAAAAATATAGGACCAGCATAGTCAATACCTGATGTGTGAAAGAAAGGAAAGGTAGATTGAATGCGAGCTGCAGGTAAGTTTCCCATAATAGGTTGAGTTACCTTAGGTGAAACGCGAAAGCAAGTGATACATTGATGCACAGTTTGTTTCACTAAGTTTCTACCGGAAGTGATCCAAAATATGTCACGTAAGGTCGACAGTGAGAGTTCAGGACCTGCGTGAAGCATTCTAAGATGTTCACGCGCCACTAAAAGTTTGAATAAGTGGTGCTTTCCAAATAACAAGAGCAGATGGATTTTATCATTTGAGTAAAAAGAATTTTTAATTTCCTTAGTTGTTAAAGGGCCGCAAATACGTTCTTCCCTGTGCATAGAACAATTTTTCCTAAATCGCAGACGATAAGCTACAATTCTATCGAGATTTGTCAAGTTGGAATAGTTTTCAAATTTAAGTAAGTTTTGCACAGTGGTTGAGAAAGTTTGAGATTCTTTTTTAAGTGTCGGTAGTTCGGTAGGACAAAATACGGGATCCTTTAATACTTGAGGAGTAGAAAATGAATCTTCCATTACCGTTAGAGGTTCTTTGAAAGGAATCGATACAATAAATTGCCCGTTGGCGTCGCGACGAGTGTTAGCAACGCAATGATCTTCACAAGCATTTTCTTCTGGCGATAACACCTTTTCAGTAGGATTATTGTCATTTTCCCAAAATCGCGTTAACTGATTTTGTAGATCCTTGGAAATGCTAAGGTGGCATTGAACTTGGTTGTTCAAAGGTGCGCCGGTAGGACCTGAGATGATCCAACCAAAATAGGTTTTTTGCAAAATTGGCAAGTCGATACCTAACTTTATTTGACCAATGCAAAGTAGTTCAAAAAATGATGGAGAACCTATTAGGATGTCAATTTCTCCGGATTTGTCAAAGTTGGGATCGGATAAATAAATGTCGTGCGGTATTTCGAAATTGTTCAGCTTCATACTAAAGCTAGGAACGCTACCTGTTATCTGATCTAAAACGAGACACGATAATTTTATTCTAAAGTTTGAATGGTTTGCGTGCAGTTCTAAATCGCATTTGGATTTTATGTGAGTATTGGAGCTGTTCAAACCAGAGACTGACACGTTAGCACTTGTAGTGCTCAAGTTGAATTTATTACAAATATTTGTTTTTATGAAATTAGATTGTGAGCCTGAATCCAATAATATTCTCACAGTATGGTAATTTCCTAAAGAGTCCTGTAGCTTAGCGGTAGCTGTAGGTAGCAAAACTTGTGTGGTTGTTGAACAGAATGCAGATACAACTTGTGTTATTACATCGATATGAGGATCTGGAATTACTGCAGGAACTGCGGTAACTGGTTCGGCAGAATTTAGTTTACGAGACGATATGTGGAGCAAGGTGTGATGCTTTGAATTGCATAATCTACATGTATACTTGGAGGTACACTGCGGTTGAAAGTGATTACGTGACAAACAATTAAAACAAGCTTTTAGTTCTTTTACCTTTTCAGATCTTTGATCTGCTGTGAGGTCCGTGAATTGTTCACATCGGCTAATACTATGCTCGCCGTTGCAAAGTATGCAAGACGGATTGGTAGTTACAAATGATTTGGAGTGATATTTAGGTTTATCGTGAGTTGGTTTCACTATTTGCCTTCTTTCGATATTTTCTAATAAATTAGAGTGATTAGTGAGAAAATCTTTAAACTCTTGTAGGGTAGGCATTTCTGTGGTGCCTTTATTTAAGCTGTATTCCCATTGCTTTATAGTTGAAAAATGCAATTTGTTCGAGACAAGATACACAATAAGAGTGTCGAAAAGTTTGTCGGTAGTCGAGAGAGATTTCAGGGCTGAGACATGTTTGGATAAAGTATCGTTGATTTTTCTTAAATCGCGAGATGATTCTTTCTGTTGAACTTCAAGTTCGATAATCGAATTTAAGTGATTTTTTATAATTAATCTGGGTTGATCAAATCGTGCAATCAATGTGTCTCAAGCTATGCTGTAATTTTCGGCCGTGAAACTCAGAGAAGTTATCACATCTGTGGCTGCGCCCGTTAAACTCGCTTTAAGATAGTGGAGTTTTTGTACCTCATTTAATTGATCATTTTCATGAATTAAGCTTAAGAAAATGTTTTTGAATTCTAACCAAGATTGTGATTCTCCGTTGAACTTAGTTAGGCTTATTTTCGGTAAACTTATGAACGATTTTTGTAAATTATGATTTTGGTTCAATAATCGATTCTGATTGATATTATTTAACTGATTAATTATTGCGCTAGAGTGCGGTACGGTTAAAGCATTTGAATTAATAGAATTGTGGTGGTTCGAACCTACATTTGAGTGAGCTGAACTGTGGACGGAACCATTTGGAGAACTTCGCCCTGACATATTAATTTTATGCGTATGAATGTTAATTAAATCTTTAGCGATACTAATTTGTTCGTAATAAGTGTCTTCAAATGTTTGTAAATGTACGTCTTCAAATAATAAGTCATTTTCATCCAGCGTTTCGATAATTTGAAAGTGAATAATTTCAAATTCTTTTAATAACGGCAAAATATTTTCTAATCTTATTTTTAATGATTCGATAAATTGACTAGGAACGATAGGTGAAGATTCAATTAAATCTTTATTTTTGGTCATGAAAGTTTCAAATCGAGTTAAATTTCTTTTCAATTGTGCTCTGACTTTCTTTAATTGATCCATGGCTATAAAAATGATTGATAATTGGATCGATAATGTAAATAAATGCAAATATTGACTTGAAAAATGTCAATTTTTAAATGTAAACAATGTATTTTAAATTTGATTTGTAAATAGAAAACTGTAATATTGATTTTAGATCGATAAAATAAAAGGCAACTGTAATGCCGATAAATTGCGTGCACTTTGCTAAACCAAGCAGGAACCTGTAAAGGAATGTAAGTAGGTATGCAATTTTTACCCGTGGTTGGCTTCGCTTGTAGTACGAACCCTGTGAGAGGCTAGAAAAATGGACAGCTGCCGTTGTGGATATTACCCTGTTTGGAGGCTTTAAATGGCGGCGGCGTCAGTATGGTTTTGGCGGCAATAGGATTTTTAATTTTAATTAGTCGACCGTTTTCACAAACGTTCACTTGGGAATCAATTTGCTAATTGCTCGATCTCGTAATTAAAATACCTGTGATGCTGATTCTTCGGTAATCGGGAATATTACCATGAACTGTTGATTTCCTTGGTTGCTGGAAATCCGTTTCGAAGGACCAAATGTTAGCTTCGTTGGTTTGAAAGTTCGAAAAGCTGCTTTCGAAACGCAACTAGACTAGAGTGTTGGAATGGTAGTCGTACCATCAACTTTGAACGGCTTCTTTTTGTAAGCGAAATGTGGGGGTGGTCTCTAAAATAAAACACTTGTATGGTTTGCACTATATTTATTGACCGAAAGAATGGTTGTTTTAGTATTGCTGCAATCACTGAATCTTATTGTCATCGATACGTGTAATTCGAATGACTGCAGGGTTTTACACAAATAACTGTTACAATTATAAGAAGGTTTGAGCTTCGTTACAAAGGGAGTATGCGATACGGTACAGCTGTATGAATAGCTCGAGTACTTGGTTGCTACTACTGAGGTGGTCATGCGTGCAATACAATTGCAGGGATGAACAAATATGACAGGGGCGTACTATGTAAAAGAAAGAATTGTTGGCGGCAATTTTGAAAAAGTGTAAACATAATAAATAAACATATTGCAATTCTAAACACCAGGGATGGACCACCGCACAGTGCGGCCAAATCCTTAAAAGCTGGCCAAAAATCGAAAAAAAAAGTATTTAGTTGGGCGTATTTTTTTGCTGGTTTGGCTTTAATATACCCCTAAGGGCAATAAAATACTTACAAATTCCTCTATTTATTTTTATCTGCTCTAAAAAATTAGTGGTAATGTTACTTTTGTTCGACTAGCATCAATAGTGGTACCGTAGTATTCAATAACGCATATGTTTAAGGTGCCATATAAATTATAGATTGAAGAAAATTGCAATCGGATAATATTGAATAAACTTCTGAAGGTAAGTAGAATGAGAAAAAAAATTTGGAAGTAATATTTGGACAAGTACAGTAAAGCAGTAAAACAACAATTGTTATTAAATTTGATTAATTGAAATTCTCATAATATAACATATTTTTATGAAAAAGTTAAATTGTTCCGGACTGTTCCGCCGTGAAATTTATTTGTGGTTGCAATGAAACGTATTGCTAACGATTAAAAAAAAAAAAGATTGTTCTAAGTTATGCTTTCTATTTTTTTCACGTATTTAAAAAAAAAAACGATTTTACTCGGAATTCACATGTTTCTCAAAAGTAAAATTTGAAAGATTGTAATTCTAAATTCTCCGATTAAAACAATGCTTTGTACAAATCTAACCGCATAATATGAGAAACTTGATGAGCAGGGGCGGAACCAAAGCTTTTTTCCAGGGGGGCACAAGGATTAGGTTCCATACAAATACTATAGACTATAATACGTTCAACATCATGAAAAAATAAGTTTCCAACCTTTGGTGGCTTGAAGTGTAATGAGAAATGTAAGTAAATACGTTTATTAGGTTAAATCAAGTAAAATGCAATATTATTGCTTCTTGATTATATTATTTTATAATTGTTTCTAAAAAAATCGTTGTGTTTTGGTCAACCTTGTATCAAATGATTTAAACCTAATCAGAGATTACCATTGAATGTTAAGTTGGTAGTGGGATTGCTAATAATTACTATATAAATGCACAACACAGAAGATTTTGTGATAAAAAATTATTATTATTATAAATTATAAATAGAAGAAAATTGCAATAGAATAAAATGGATTCTACTTCTGAAGGTAGTGGTACTTCACGTAATGGATTGACCAGGAGAGAAATTTTCGAATCACTTGAAGGAAACTGGAAATTAAACGCATCAGAATTATACGTAATAATTGAAAAATTGATGTCTACTAAGCTCAAGTCATGTTATACTTTATCTGATTCTTCTAAAAATATCGTTAGAACATTGTTCACCAAGATTAAAAAAAGATGGAAAAACAGCTATAGAAAAAAAACAAGATTTTTAGAAAGAAATGAAAAGTGGTTAAATGTTTTCGAAGAATTTGAAACGGAGAATAAAAAAAAATCAAGTACGGGTCGACCCAGTGCAGATTTTCAAACTTTGTCAGACAGAAGCAAACGAAGAAGAACTGAAAGTTTACGCGCGACAGTAAGTACCGATGAACTTACATATGCATCTCAAATGAAATTGCGAGAAGATGGGAAAACAGATGCTGCGAAAGTCTTGACAGATATAAGTAATAGTCCGACAAAAGCAAAAGTATATCGAAAAGTTTCGAAGGATACCCAAAGAGATGATATATTTACAGCTGATGAAGCACTCTCTTTATTAGTTGAATTACGATTTTATCCCAAAATAGATATCAACAGTTGCGCAATGCTTGTTTGAAAAAGAAGAATAAAATTTTTCCGCCTTACAAGCTAGTACGTAGAGCAAAAATTAACTGCTATCCAAAATGTGCTATCGAAGTAACTGAAGTAAAAGCCGAGATAAAAGTTCAACCTTTACTTGATCATACAGTGCGTCGAGTGTTGCAAAGTCAGATGGATGTTATTAAAAATTTACATGAAGAAGTTCTGAAAAATTTAATTTTAATTTGTAAAAGTGGTTGCGATGGTAGTTCAGGACATACTATGTATAAACAAAAATTCAGTGATAAAAGTGCATCGGACGAAAGTATTTTTTTTACGTCTATTGTTCCATTACAACTACTGCATACAAATGAAGTAACTGGTCAAGTCACTGTTGTTTGGAAAAATCCTCGCCCATCTTCTCCACGATTTTGCAGGCCAATCAAAATTGAATATATACGGGAAAATTCAGATGTTATTAACGCAGTTGCGAATGATATGAAGAAGCAGTTTGACGAACTCGTGCCTTATGAGGCCTTATGTTATTGATGGAAACATTATTGCCATTAAATATAAAGTATCTTTTTGTATGATTGACGGCAAAGTTTGTAATGCTATTACAAGTACATCTTCTGCTCAACGTTGTTATTTGTGCAAATCAACATCTAAAGAATTTAACGATATACAATTAATGATTAGTAAGCCTATTGATACGCAATACCTAGATTTTGGTTTGTCTTCTTTGCATGCATGGATTCGATGTTTTGAATGTTTATTACATGTAGCTTATAAATTGGACACGAAAAAATGGCAAGCTCGAAGTAGCGAAGAAAAAAAAAGAATTGAAGAACGAAAAAAACAAATTCAAAACGGTTTTAAAAATGATTTAGGCTTAATTGTTGACATGCCTAAACCTGGATATGGAAGTTCTAATGACGGTAATACCGCCCGACGATTTTTTGAAAATAGTCAAGTTTCTGCTAATATAACTGGAATTGACGAAAATCTGATACACCGATTTCACGTGACATTACAAGCTATATCATCTGGCTATGATATTAATATTGAAAATTTTCAAAAATACAATTTAGAAACCGCTAAAAAATTCGTAGAGCTATATAATTGGTATTATATGCCCACGACCGTTCATAAGCTCTTAATTCATGGAACTGATATAATAGCTCACTCGCTATTACCGATTGGGCAGATGTCAGAAGATGCCCAAGAATCATGCAACAAGTATTTTAAAAAATTTCGAGAGGACTTTTCACGAAAATGTTCGCGAACGGACACAATGAACGATATTTTTTTACGATTTTTGGTTACATCTGATCCATACATATCAAGTTGTCGACAATTACCAGCTAAAAAGCTTAAATCCTTGTCAAGCGAAGTTTTAAATTTGCTGTTACCTCCAGATGTAACAGTGACAGACACTATGAAAGACTTACAACACGATATTTATAGTTCAGATTTGTCAACATCAGAAGACACTGATGCATCTGTATATTTTGCATCAGACGATGAAGCTAACTATTTTTTGTAAAAATATATCTATACTTGTTCATTAATGTGCAATAAAAAATTTATGTTTATTATATTGTAATGTAAAGTTTTAAAGCTCTACACACTCTTACCTTTTTCTCCAGCTAGCTCAGATAATTTCGGAGATACTTGACTCTCAGGAGCGAGTTCAATTTGAAACCCACGAATCGTATGTTTCCAGAAAAACAAAATTCTTGATATGAACGCAAAATAAGGTTTATTTATTACCAATAACTTGAAACTTATAAATTCGTTTCCGGACTCTATGTGTAATTGTGTAGCGACACTTGACATATGAATTACATTTACTTTAATTCCAAATATGACTTCTAAATTCATTTACCAAATTTCGCTGTTAATGTAATTATGTTAGTATAAAAAATTATGAAAATTATAAAAATTCAGAGAAATAAAAATAGTTCAAATAAACAATAAAATTCTTAGCTTGATTAACGTTTGAGGTCCACTGCTTTTCTCGTTGTAGATTGTCAAATGCTCCCGTATTGTACTGGATGCTACAGGTGTTTTTATTACTAATCTTCGGCTACCGGAGTTGATCAGATAGTTTTGTTCTTGTGAAACTTCTTCGATAATCGGCTTAATTACACACGTGTATTCTTTTATTCCATACAAATTCAATCCAATTTTTATTTGAGGTAAGTAAATTTTTGTTAATAATTCTAATATTTCGCATAAATGCAAATGGCGGTCGGGCGGCGTTACTACAATTTTTATCTTGAAAATACCAAATTTAATTTTCTGTTTTATTTCAGCTTGAAACAAAACGCAAACAATAATTTCTTATACAATCGCACTATCAACAATCAGGATATGCTCCCTGACTTAATCAGTTAATCGTTTGGCAAAATTAACGCAAATTATAAAATCACAAAATTTGTAACGCACCAATTTTGCGTGCACTCGGAACAACGTCCTCTACCACCAACCTTCTTCCAACCTTATAACAACAAATTCCCTCGTAAGTTCAAATTATACAGTATGCACCATATTTCTTCTAAACACTTTTTAATTTTAGGTTCACGTTCGCAAGATTTGTCACTATTTCACAACACCTTAAGTTTAATTACATTAGACAATAATATTTGTGTAAATTGGTAGTATAATGTGTAACAATTTTGAGTCGTTGTTTGTTATTGGCATTAAATAATTAAAAACCGACTTGCCGACATGAAAACAAGTCTTTGAATCGCGGTGCAAATCGATTAGTGACTCCAATCGAATCAAAACTACCAAGAAGACAAAGCTCGTCCAAAAATATCGGCTGCTGGTTAGAAATATCATTACAATATATATCTTTGCAATTATTTATTTGTATTTTATATCTTTGATATAATATATCCAATTTTTTCATGTATTATTCATAAAAAAATTATTATTCCGAATTATATTCGGTATTATGTCCGCCCTTATGAAAATAATAATTCTGATAGCAGATTCGTAACCAGCGGCCCCGAAAACCCCCGGATATCAATTTTAAAATTTATTATACTTTAATTTTCGACTTTTGTCCGCCATATTGGATCCGCCATTTTGAAAATAATGATTCTGATTACAGATTCGTAATCACCAACCCCGAAAACCCCCGGATATCAATTTTAAAATTTATTATACTTTAATTTTCGACTTTTGTCTGCCATATTGGATCCGCCATTTTGAAAATAATGATTCTGATTACAGATTCGTAATCAGCAACTCCGAAAACCCCCGGATATCAATTTTAAAATTTATTATACTTTAATTTTCGACTTTTGTCCGCCATATTGGATCCGCCATTTTGAAAATAATGATTCTGATTACAGATTCGTAATCAGCAACCCCGAAAACCCCCGGATATCAATTTTAAAATTTATTATACTTTAATTTTCGACATTTGTCCGCCATATTGGATCCGCCATTTTGAAAATAATGATTCTGATTACAGATTCGTAATCAGCAACCCCGAAAACCCCCGGATACCAATTTTCAAAGTTATTACTTAAATTTTCGACTTTTGGCCAGCTTTTTAGGATTTGGCCGCACTGTGCACCGTTGGGAGGTCAAATGCCCCAAAAAACTCAAATCCAGCCCCTCGATCAGCAAAACCACCACCGATCATCTTAACCAAACCCATCGGACGGATCCAAACCTTCATCGACGTCATCACTCACTCAGCTAAAGGACCAATTCAGATCAAACACGTCCGCGGACAGACCTGGGTCTATACTGAGACCAATGACGACCATCGCGCTGTAAAAACCAAAATTTTTTCAGATAAAACTCTAGAAGGCTTCACATACCAGCTCAAAGAAGACAAGACAATCAAAATGGATAGAAAGGGTCACCGTACCTGGAGGAGGACGACGGACGACGGACTCATACATAAAATGATTACCACAAACCATCCTAAACACCTAATAAAAATAATAGACAATTACCTACGACATAGAACCTACCAAGTTAAAATCAAAAACTCCCTATCCGATCCTCACCCCATCCCAGCAGGCGCACCCCAAGGATCCATTTCAGCTCCCCTTCTATTTACTTATTACATAAACGACCTGCCTACTCATCCGGACACGACAATCTCACTCTACGCCGACGATACTGCCTTAATTGCCACTTCTTATCAAAAAAACAAATCCATTGAATACCTACAACGACATCTTGACATTTTACAACCATACTACTTCAAATGGAAAATTAAACTTAACGAGACAAAGACGACCCTTACTATATTCACCCACAAAATTAAAGACAAACATACAAGACAACTTAAAATAAACAACACGGACATCGCAAATACTGACCAAGTTAAATACCTAGGAGTGACACTCGACAAGACATTGACTTACCGACCACACCTACAAAACGCAGCCGCTCGTTTTTGACATACAAAAACGGACTCGACCCGAAATTACGCAAACAACTTTACCTCACCATGATTCGACCAATTATGACTTACGCATCCCCGATATGGAGCAGCGCCTCCAAGACAAACATCAACAAAATCCAGGTCGTGCAGAACAAATGTCTCCGTGTTATCACGGGTTTACCCAGAGACACGGAGAAATATGAGCTGCACGAGCTGGCCGACGTACGTACCCTCCCCAACAAAATACATCATGACGCTATAAAATTTTTCACAGAGACAGTACAAAAAAACGACAAGACTTCACATATAGCAAAACTGACAAAGTCAACCATGCCCTTCAGGCGGACTTTCAAACTATTACATAATATCTTACTTTAAATAAATTCAAATCAAAAATTCACAACTAAAAAAACTCCTACTTTTAATGCAATAAATGCAAAAACCATGCTCGCTGGGTTTTTACACTCATTTTCCCGGCAACAAATAATAAAGTGAAACAAAAGTGCAAGATAAACGAACAATCAGAAAACACCTCGATAAACAAACGTAGGCGCGAGGAAAAAATAAAATATATTGTAAAATTATAAATATATGATAATTATTTGTAATTTGTATAAAAACCAGAAATAAAGAGTAATTTTATCTTATCTTATCTTAAATTAAAATCCGAAGAGTAGAGTCGCGATTCTACCTTCATACGACACGGTTAGTTAGCTCCCAAATTGATTCATCAAGCATTAGCAACGCCAGCGAATACGAGAGTAGATATCCAAGCGCAGTACCGCGCTAATAAGCTCTCCATTAGTGAAATTAATTCACAAAATATTAACACTCAAGACTATTATGAAAACAACTATTCCGAAAACGAATATTATTCAGACGACCCGACCTTCAGAGCACGACTTGCTAAAATAGCACTGAGTTCATCGAAATCCCCAGCGCCTAAGCGCAAAAACAAGTACGGTCACTACCGACCTCCCCAAAGTGATCACTTTCAAAATACCCACAACACCATGACGACCTCAAAGCCAAATACATCCACACCAGAAAGTATGCAAACCGATGTGGAGCATCAAACTCCACTCCCGATATTCAACAGCTTCGGGGTGCTCATGAACGCCCCCCAGCAAATATCCAGAACAACACCACCACCTAGATATCAGCAACCTGCCCAAAACAGCCAAACCCAGGGATGGACCACCGTTGGGAGGTCAAATGCCCCAAAAAATTCAAATTCAACCCCTCGATCAGCCAAACCAACACCGATAATCCTAACCAAACCCATCGGCCGGATCCAAACCTTCATCGACGCCATCACTCCCTCAGCCAAAGGACCGATCCAGATCAAACACGTCCGCGGACAGACCTGGGTCTATACTGAGACCAATGACGACCATCGTGCAGTAAAAACTAAAATTTTCTCTGACAAAACTTTAGAAGGATTTACCTACCAGCTCAAGGAAGACAAGTCTATCAAAATGGTAATGAAAGGATCACCATATTTGGAGGAACACTACATCACTGACCACATCAAAGCCGACCATAACATTGTACCAACCACCGTCACGCAACTGAAAAACAAATATGGAGAAACCACCGGCGCCTTCCTCATCGCCTTCCCCCCAGCTACCACCCAAGGAGATATCAAGAAAATCAGAACAATCGGCCACGTCATCGTCCACTTCGAGGAGTACTCCCGCAGGAACACCCGCACCCAATGCTATCGGTGCCAAAACTTCGGTCATGGCAGCTCCAACTGCCACATGCTGCCAAGGTGCATTAAATGCACACAACAACATCTATCCAGGGACTGCCCTCGAAAAGTCACAGACGATGCCGTGGTTTGCTGCAACTGCGGTGAGCCTCATCCCGCAAACTACGCAGTATGCACACCTTATTTATCTTACGCCGAGAGGGTGAGTATAAAAAACCAGCGAGCAAGCGCGCGTCAACCCCAACAGCCACGACAACCTACATACCAACCAAACGACCACAACTACCCCTCATTACCACAACCGACTCCACAATTCACCCACTTTACCCAAAACAATACCCCCCAGACCCAACAACAGACATTTAACCAAAACTTACATCAACAAGACCCCCAACAAAACCCCGGCGACCTCAAAACCCTTTTTTCTGAACTAAAAGACTTACAACAAACCATTAATATCAGCCAAATGATTCAAATTATACGAGAAATCAAACAAAAACTCGCCGGGGTCACTGACACCCTAGACAAAATCAGAATATTAGCAGACATAGCGAACAAATACGACAATGTATAGACACGACGAAACAAAATTAAAAATCATTACATGGAACGCAAACGGACTGACACACAAACAAAACGAACTCCACGTACTCATCGACAAACTTGAACCCGACATCGTACTAATACAGGAGACGAAAATGAACAAACGGACTACAGCAAAAATACCCAACTACACCATCTACAATAACCCAAAGACAACCCAAGGCGGACTACTTACATACGCAAAAAACACCATCGACCTCACAATAATCGACATACCTCCCACGCAAGCTGAGACGCAAATTTTCCAGACAAACGACCTGACAATCGTAAATTACTACCTTTCTCCTACAAAAAAACATGACTTTCCAAAACTTGACGAAATTTTGCAAAACTCCGGCAAAGTCATCATTGCCGGAGACTTCAATTCAATTCACCCGACATGGAACAATAACCGACAAACAACCAATGGAAACGAGCTACACGACTATTTACAAACAAGTGACGCCCTCCTCTCCTTTCCAACAAATGACCACACCCACTATCCCTACACTCCCCACCAAAGATCGACCACGATCGACCTAGTACTCACAAAGAACCTAAACGTGCAGCACATACGCACCTTAAACAAACTCAGCTCCGATCACCTACCCGTCCTCACAGAAATCACATCCTTAAATATCCAAATAAACCCTCCACACAGCATAAAAATCACCGACTGGAAAAAACTCACAAAACAACTTCATGAGCTACCCATAAACACAAACATCCACACAAATGAAGACATCGACAGCGCAATAGCCACACTTACAGATCAAATTACAAAAGCATACAACGACAACACAATGTAACGTTCCAAAATGCGTTTTGGACGTTACTAATCTTCCACAAGTTACGCCACTGGAACGCTATCGTTTTTCAGGCTATGCGTTTATTTTCGATATGCACCATTGCACGTCAAATTTCGTAGGAGATTGACGTGTGGTCGATGTGTATTCATTTTTAGTTTCTTATGTTTTAATCTCATTTGTTTTTGCCGGATAACGGGTAATTATGGTTTCCTAATTAATTAATTTGTAGTAACAAATTATATTTTAGCACCCAGGTTACGGGTTATTCGTTTTCATTTAATTTTCGTTTTGAATATTATAAATTTAATATGGTCGTTGTAAAATGGAGTCCCTTATCCATGTTGGAAATCTTTTACTCAGATGGTATCCAGGGTTTGATTGTTTGGTTTTACGACAACGTTACATTTGATTGGTCATCTGTTGGAAGATTTGGAGTGGACAGAAGCATTATTTGACATCAATAATCTCAAGAATGGTTTATTTTGCCCAATAATTGTTGATTCACTATGGATGCTTTTTTTTGAATCACAAGAAGATTTGCCTTGTGAGTGTGTTTGCACCTAGTGGGTCATTATTTTATTTAAAGTTGGAGAACCTTCGAGAATTTATGTTTTGTTGTCTCACCATCATCGTTTCAATCTCAGACGTGCGGTTACATTTTTATTTGGGATATTACACTTCAACTTTCAAGCAGATGTTTGGTTTATGAAGATGCGATAGTAGAGATTAATTTGAATTTGCAGTCACACTTTCTCCATTGATGAGTTTTGAAATGGCAGGCATGTTGATTTTTTAATAAGTATTTGTGTTATCTATTTTGTAGACTTTTTTCCTGGATGGTGGACCAACGTAATTATGAAGTAAGGATATTGAATTCGAAGGAGAGCCACTTGCCTAGTCGTGAAATTGGTAGCATTGCATTCAGGGTAAGTCTCTTAGAGATACATTTACTTATTTATTAATGATGCTGTATGCCAGGTTCTATTTTAATATCAATTATAACCGAGATAATGAATTCCGGTGTGCAATTAGTTTCTGCTAGAGCATAACTTCGTGTTGTTGATTTATCCTCCTCAGGGATGATCAATTGTATTTTTGCTACTTAACTGAATTTACCCCTCAGGTGGATGTCAGTATTTTAACTTGCCTTTTATATTTTATTTTGTTTACTGTTATTATAATCTTCAATTAAATAGCAGCTTATCTTGAGCCTTATGTGTATGTTTTATGTATTGTTTTGATTAGTGAATTAATTAAACATTGTCGCCAACTTCTTTTTTTTCTATTTGTGTTAATGCAATTAACCGCCTCTTGATTTCTATTAGTTTGATTTGTATTAACTGGCGTCCACATTACCAGCATTTTTCCATTTAGCTGAGAAGAAATCTGATTGTTGATCCCATATTTGTTACGAATCCACGAGGTTTTTCGAAACACCCCGCTCTCAAGAACTGCGTTTTAAATAACACAGCTAGCTAACGCGTGTAATAACATCTACGGTTGAGCAAGTGGCAGATGTGACGAATTTTTGAGCAATTTACGTTACAACAAAAGAACAAAAACCACCTAAACACAAACTCATATTACCACCTGAACTACTCTTAAAAATTAAAAACAAAAACAAATTAAGAAAAATCTACCAAGCACACAACTAACCAAATTTAAAAATTCAAATAAACAAAATCACACAAGACATCACAAAAGCCATCAGCAAAATCAAAAATGAAAAATGGGTAAAAGCACTTTCGGACATCACACCACAAAATTTAAAACGACTCTGGACAATTACAAAAGCACTCAAAATCAAATCACAAGACAAACAAATGCCAGCAATTCAAACCGCCACAGGACTCAAAATTACAAACACCGACAAAGCAAACGCAATAGCCGATGCATATTTACTACACCACAATTTAACATTAAATCAAAACGATCTAGAAACAATTACACAGGTACAAAAAACAATTTCCAATTTCCAACAATCCACCCACCCCAACCCTCCTGAAGACCTCACATCTCCTCGAGAAATCCGACAAATCATCAGAAAACTAAAAAATAAAGCCCCCGGAAACGATCACATCAGAGCTTCACTCATCAAAAAATTCCCTAAGAAAACTCTAGTCCAAATTTATTACATCCTAAATTCCTGCTTAAAAAACCAATACTTCCCATCCTGCTGGAAAATCGCCACCGTCATACCCATCCTGAAACCCGGAAAACCTAAACAACTTCCCACCAGCTATCGTCCAATCAGCCTCCTACCCGTCCTCTCCAAAATCCTGGAAAAATTTATCCTGCACCGACTACAGCTGCACGACGACGAACACAACACAATACGCCCGGAGCAATTCGGCTTTAGACCAAGACATGACACAGTACTACAACTTGCAACCTTAACTGACAAAATCACAAAAAATTTCAATCAAAATAAGACAACCTCACTAGTAACACTCGACATTGAAAAAGCATTTGACACCATTTGGCACGACGGACTCATACATAAAATGATTACCACAAACCATCCTAAACACCTAATAAAAATAATAGACAATTACCTACGACACAGATCCTACCAAGTTAAAATCAAAAACTGCCTATCCGATCCTCACCCCATCCCAGCAGGCGCACCCCAAGGATCCATTTTAGCTCCCCTTCTATTTACTTATTACATAAACGACCTGCCTACCCATCCGGACACGACAATTTCACTCTACCCCGACGACACTGCCTTAATTGCCACCTCCTATCAAAAAAACAAATCCATCGAATACCTACAACGACATCTTGACCTTCTACAACCATACTACTTCAAATGGAAAATTAAACTTAACGAGACAAAGACGACCCTTACTATATTCACCCACAAAATTAAAGACAAACATACAAGACAACTTAAAATTAACAACACGGACATCGCAAATACTGACCAAGTTAAATACCTAGGAGTGACACTCGACAAGACATTGACATACCGACCACACCTACAAAACGCAGCCGCTCGGGGTACTAAAGCGCTTCACGCTTTATACCCCATATTGAAATACAAAAACGGACTCGACCCGAAATTACGCAAACAACTTTACCTCACTATGATCCGACCAATTATGACTTACGCATCCCCGATATGGAGCAGCGCCTCCAAGACAAACATCAACAAAATCCAGATCGTGCAGAACAAATGTCTCCGTGTTATCACGGGCTTACCCAGAGACACGGAGAAATATGAGCTGCACGAGCTGGCCGACGTACGTACCCTCCCCAACAAAATACATCATGATGCTGTAAAATTTTTCACAGAGACAGTACAAAAAAACGATAAGACATCACATATAGCAAAACTGACCAACTCAACCATGCCCTTCAGGCGGACTTTCAAACTACTACATAATATCTTACTTAAATAAACTCAAATCAAAAATTCACAACTAAAACTCCTACTTTTAATGCAACAAATGCAAAAACCATGCTCGCTGGGTTTTTATACTCATTTTCCCGGCAACAAATAAAGTGAAACAAAAGTGCAAGATAAACGAACACTCAGAGAACACCTCGATAAACAAATGTAGGCACGAGGAAAAAATAAAATATGTTGTAAAATTATAAATATATGATAATTATTTGTAATTTGTATAAAAACCATAAATAAAGAGTAATTTTATCTTAAAAAAAAAAAAAATTAAAATCGAATCAATCAATTCAGTCGTGAGTCGCGATTCTACGTTCATACGACACGGTTGTTAGCTCATAAATTGTTCTTCAAGCATTAGAAACGCCAGCTAATTCGAAAGTAGAAATCCAAGCGCAGTACCGCGCTAATAAGCTCGCCATTAGTGAAATTAATTCACAAGACTATTGTGAAAGCAACGACTCTGAAAACGAATATTATTCAGACGATCCAAGTTTTAGAGCACGACTTGCTAAAATAGCACTAAGTTCATTAAAATCCCCTGCGCCTAAGCGCAAAGAAAGATCCCCAAGTACGGTCACTACCGACCCCCCCAAAGTGACTAGTTTCAAAATCCCCACAAACACCATGACTACTTCAAAGCCAAAAACTTCTACAGTAGAAAGTATGCAAACCGATGTGGAGCATCAAACTCCTCTGCCGATATTCAACAGTTTTGGGGTGCTTATGAACGCCCCCCAGCAAATATGTAGAACAACACCACCACCTAGATACCCGCCACCTGCCCACAACAGCCAAACCCAGAGTTGGACCAACGTTGGGAGGTCAAATGCCCCAAAAAATCAAAATCCTAACTCAACCCCTCGATCTGCCAAACCACCACCGATCATCCTAACCAAACCCATAGGACGGATCCAAACATTCATCGACGCCATCACTCCCTCAGCCAAGGGACCGATCCAAATTAAACACGTCCGCGGACAGACCTGGGTCTACACCGAGACCAATGACGACCATCGAGCAGTAAAACCTAAAATTTTTTCAGACAAAACTTTAGAAGGATATACTTACCAGCTCAGGGAAGACAAATCTATCAAAATGGTAATGAAAGGATCACCATACCTGGAGGAAGCTTACATAACTGACCACATCAAAGCCGACCATAACATCGTACCAAGCGCCGTCACGACAAACTTAACAACTTTAACCGACAAAATTACAAAAAATTTCAATCAGAACAAGACGACGTCATTAGTTACACTGGACATAGAAAAAGCTTTCGACACTATTTAGCACGACGGACTTATACACAAAATGATAAACATAAACCATCCCAAACACCTAATCAAAATAATAGACAACTACTTACGAGACAGATCCTATCAAGTTAAAATTTTATCCGATCTTCACCCCATCCCAGCAGGCGCACCCCAAGGTTCCATTTTAGCTCCCCTATTACTACTATATTTACCTACTATATAAACGACCTGCCAACCCAGCCGGACACGAGAATCTCGCTTTATGCTGATGACACTGCCTTAATTGCCACTTCCTACCAAAAAATAAATCCATTGAATACCTACAACAACATCTTGACCTCCTGCACCTAACCACTTTAAGTGGAAAATAAAACTTAACGAGACAAAGACGACCCTTACTTTATTCACCCACAAAATCAAAGACAAACATACAAGACAACTCAAAATTAACAACACTGACATCACAAAAACTGACCAAGTAAAATATCTGGGAGTAACACTCGACAAAACACTGACATACCGACCCCACCTACAAAACGCAGCTGCCCTTCTAAAGCGCTTCACGCTTTATACCCCATACTAACATACAAAAACGGACTCGACCCAAAAATACGCAGACAACTTTATCTTACTATGATAAGACCAATCTTGACCTACGCATCCCCGATTTGGAGCAGCGCCTCCAAGACAAACATTAACAAAATCCAGGTCGTGCAGAACAAATAATGTCTCCGTGTTATCACTATTAGATACACGGATAAATATGAGCTGCACGAGCTGGCCGATGTACGAACCCTCCCCAACAAAATTCATCACGACGCAGTAAAGTTTTTCATAGAGACAGTACAAAAAAACGACAAGACATCACATATTGCTAAACTGACTAACTCAACAATGCCCTTCAGGCGGACTTTTAAATTACTACATAACATACTACTTTAGATAAAAATCAAAATCATAAATTCATACCTTAAACCCACATATCTTACATTGCAAAAAATGCAAAAGCCATGCTCGCTGGGTTTTTATACTCATTTTCCCGGAAACAAAAAACAGTGAAACAAAAAGTGCAAGATAAAAAAAAACAATCAGAGAACACCTCGATTAACGATAGAAGGCGCGAGGAAGAAAACACATTGTACATGAATTTACCTAATATGTGATAATTATTTTGTAAATGTAAAAAAGCATAAATAAAGAGTTATTTTATCTTTATCTTATCTATCTTAAATTAAAAACACATATCCCACCCCTTCCGAAGACCTGACATCCCCATCCGAAATTAAACAAATCATCCATAAGTTAAAAAATAAAGCAGTCAGCAACGATAACATCGGAGCATCCATAATCAAAAAAAATCCTAAAAAAATCTTACTACATTTTAAATGCCTGTCTCAAAATCCAATATTTTCTGAATTCCTGGAAACAAGCTACCGTTATCCCAATCTTAAAACCAGGAAAAACAAAATCCAACCCCTCCAGCTATCGTCCAATTAGTCTCCTCTCTACCCTCTCAAAATCCTCGAACGAATCATTTTAACACGACTACAAAACTTCACAAATGAGCACAACATCATCATCCCTGAACAATTTGGGTTCAGGTCCAAAGTTACAACAAATTTTAATATAAACAAAACCACGACAGTAATGACCCTCGACCTGGAAAAAGCGTTCGACACCATTTGGCATGACGGACTCATTTATAAATTAATCCTTACTGACATACCCCCCCACCTCATCAAAATCATCTCCAGTTACCTCACTGACAGATCCTTCAGAGTCAAAGTGCAAAATATCCTTTCTGACCCCCAATCCATCCCAGCCGGAGTCCCCCAGAGCTCCATCCTAGCACCGACGCTCTTCACCCACTATATAAACGATATTCCTAAACATGACAATACTGACATCTCACTTTATGCTGACGACACAGCTGTAATTGCTACCTCATTTAAAAAAAAATCAATTCATAATTTACCTGCAAAGACACGTTAACACGAGATCGCTAAAAGTTGATGAAATTGAGTTTATCAGTCGGAAATCATTAGTGATATTGAAACTGCAATTAGTTGGATTCCCCTTCCCGTAATTTCGGGAGCATTTCACTAGCGATTAGTATTTCGCAAGATCGAGGTTTCGTGAGCGTTAACTGCTTTGGTAGGATTACACAACCGCTGTTGACGAGATTTAATTCGATTTGGATCGACTACTATTTGGTTTTTTATGTTTACAATCTATCGCATACCATTTTGACATCGGGACCGTATTTTTGTTATTTGCTGGACCGATACGATTACGTTGTTTCAAATTAACACCGGGAAGCTCTTCGATCATCGTTCCTGATACCGTCGAGATCGTTTTTTGTGAGGTTAGATATCGAGCATGTGGTTTGACGTTTGGTAAACTACCCTAGAGTCCAGGGTCGTACTTACCCGTGGTGTACTTCGAAGGAAAGGGTGAGCGCCATACTTGATTTATTAGTAACTTTTTTTTTGGCTGTTTGATTCGTCACAAAGCGTGTGACGATATTGCGCTTATTTTTAAGAGTTTGGGTAGTGTAGTAGAGGGGCTACGAAGATTAAATTTTTATCACCCTAACTTAATTTACCTGTTTGCCAGTAATCAAGGTTATTACCTTGATTGTACGATTTGTGTAGCCAAATAAGATCTGAATGGGCATTATTATTTTTTTATACAGCTGCGCCGGACTATTACTTTTTTTTATGATAAATAACTTTGTGCTCAATAACTTTGTGCTATCAATTTTGTCATTAAATTTGATTGTGTGCCTCTGTCTGAATTTTATTATTTTTATTCCCGGTATTAAGCGTTCCTACCGTACGCTGTGCTATTTGCACTTAAGATTTTTGCACTTTTCAGGGCGCACATCTTTTCATTGGCGACAAAAAGTGCATGGCGCATATTATTGAGATTTGTTGATCTATTAGTTTGAGGGATCGGGTATTCACTCCCAATCGCCTAACCCCCTCCCCCTAAATTACTCTACATGAGCTAGGCTTCGCAGCGTCGCCGTACAGGAGCAAGCAGTACAGGTAGGTGGAGCGATTTAATACGGCTGTGGTTTGCTACCGGAGGGTTTAGCAGTTGCAATTCCCACGCTCAAAAATCTAATTTACAATAGCGCCTACAACTTCTTCCGAATCACGACAAGACAAAATTCAACTACAGAGCACATAGCCCAACTCACAAAAAACACAGTACCATTCAAAATTAAGCACAAACTACTACAACAATCCATTCTATAAATTTTCAATGACATGACCTACTCTTCTTAAATTTATTTCTTTTCTTCTGTTCTTTCTTCTTTTACCCCCTGTAAATAATTCCCCACCCCCTGTAAATAATCCCCCCCCCATTATACTGCATGGCGCTGGGTTTTGCACTTTTTGCCCGGAACGACAACACACTACCAGAGAATTCATGCAAACAACATTCATAACTATCCGATAAATGGAAATAGGAGCCGATAAGAATGTACATATAGTTACGTCATCGTAACCAGCTCTTATCACAACGGTCGATGCACTACGATCGACCCTTATCTTAATGTGCATTAATATTAACTTAGGTTATTTAGATTATTATTGTAACAACTAACATAAGACAAATAATGTAATTAGTCGATGAACTGCAATCATCCCTTATCTGAATACGATAATAATTAAGGAATGATCGTAGGTCAATCACAAAAGTCAGTATTCTCTTAAGTGTCAACTGTAGAAGTCCTCAATTGTTGTTTTAATATAAATAAAATAGTTTTTAAAAATAAAGTTTTACTTTATTTAAACATATTTATATATACTTTTCTGTAAATGTGATAATTTTATAGAATGTAATTAATTAAAACAAATATAGAGTATTTTTATGTTAAAAAAAAAATTAAAAACACAGTCAGTCCTGTGACTGAGTGCTCACCTTAGAGTGCAGACCTATTTTCTTACGCTACGACTTTTCGATTTCTTCTGTTCTTTTCAGAATTCTAGAATCAACTAACATCATTGCGAGCGACGAGGAAACATATCAAACCTCCGGACCCAGGTCCAACAACTACAAGTGACTAAAAGTAATGAAAATACCAATATTGGTACTGAGTACACAAATGAGTTATTTCAGACGCGATTAGCCGCGCGAGCTAATAGTTTGCGTAAAAGACCGCGTTTCTCGCCGGTCACTAAACCCACTCCCCCTATTTTAAATGACGTCAATATGGAAACGCAAGTAAACCCGAACATACCAACCTTTAACTCATTTGGCATCCTCTTGAATGCCCCAGAGAGAATCCAGCCAATAACTTCAAAAACCAGTGATGGATGAACTACCGTCCAAAGAACACCAATCCACAAGTGGGCACAAAAAGATGTCAGACCTAAAACCACGAGACCGCCACCGATTATATTAACAGCACCAATTGGGCAGACGCATGCCTTCACGGCAAAGCTCAACCCCGTCGCAAAAAGAAAAATTATGATCCAGTACGTCCGCGGACAAACTTGGATTCATACCGAGACTTCTGAGACAAAAGACTGCCTTTTACTAAGGCTGTAAAAAACCAAGTTTTTGCAGATACTAACGTTAGAGGATACAGTTATCAACTTAAAGCAGAAAAACTCACTAACCTGGTACTAAAGGGTTCACCATAATTATGCTACCAAAACCGAGGTAGCAACGCAATTCCAAGTTGAGCATAGCATCAACCCCGCAAAAATAACCCAAATGAAAAATAAATTTGGGGATTTAACAGGATCATTCTTAGTGCCCTTCAACCCGGACACCCCACTTCAAGCCATCAAAAAAATAAGAAGCCTTGGACAAGTGATGGTTCATTTCGAGGACTACAGCCGCCGTAACACCAGAACACAATGCTACAAATGTCAAAGCTTTGGACATGGGTCCAACAACTGCTTCATGCAACCTAGGTGCGTGAAGTGCTTGGACAAGCACCTTACAGCAGACTGCCCGAGGACCACTCAAGATGACAACGTAAAATGCTGCAACTGCGGCAACTCCCACCCAGCGAATTACCAACAATGCCCAGCCTACCTCTCCTATGTGGACAGGGTAAGTAGCAGAATCCAGCGCCAGTACCCTAAGCAACCTCAGCTTTCAGCATCAATAAATAATTTCAATCAATTCGGACCTAATCAAACCCCCCAATTTAATAATTCAAATTTCCCGCAACTCCCCAACCTACTCAATCGCTGAGCAATTTTAGCACCCCAATACAACAACAAACTTACGCACAAAATTTGACCCAACCAACCCCACAGACAACACTGACTAATAACACCAGCCCCGCCTATCTCACCTCTTTATTTAAGGAAATAAAAGATCTGCAAAATTAAAAAATTAATATTCCACAATTACTTCGACTTGTTAGAGTCATGAAAATCAGATTAGCCGGGGTGACTGACACCTTTGAAAAACTACGAATTTTATCAGAAATTGCCGACGAATTTAATGTTCAATAAAACGACTGACCGACTTACAATCATGTCATGGAACGCTAACGGACTTAGACATAAAACCAACGAACTACAAATCCTTATCCTACAAAACAATCCTGACGTAGTCCTTATCCAAGAAACCTGACTAAACAAGACTAAACCCCCAAACATCCCCAACTACGTGACAACCTACCACCGACATTCGATTGACCTGACCAAGCTGGAAATAATAGACACGGACGCAGAAACCCAGGTGTTACAAACAAACGACCTCACCATCATTAATGGTGACCTTTCCCCTAGTAAAACCCACGACCAAGAAAAACTTGACGAACTCATACTATTGTCCGGCAAAGTTGTAATAGAGGGTGACATGAATTCAAAGCATGCCACCTGGGATAGCAACTTGCCGAACAGAGCGGGCACGGACCTACATGACTACGCTACCCGATCCAACGTACAAATTTCCTTCCCAACCAATAACCACACCCATCATAGCCACTGATGGTCTATACAATCGACGACATTGACAACGACATAACAGATTTAAGTACCAAAATCACACAAATTTTTAATGAAAATACTATCGACACCCCACAACCCACACGTAAAATCATACTACCACAAACACTCCTTCAGAAAATCAAAAATAAAAACAAACTACGCAAAATTTTTCAGAAACACAAATATACTGCACTCAAAACAAAAATTAATAAATTAACCACCGACATCAACAAAGAAATCAACATAATTAAAAATCAAAATTGGAAAACAACACTTAAAAACATTACAAACAAAAACAACAAATTTTCGATACCTGCACTACACACCGAGCAAGGCATTAAAATCAGCAGCAAGGACAAAGGCCTCACCTCTCCTACTGAAATCCGTAATATCATAAGAAAATTAAAAAACAAAGCTGCCGGTAACGACAGCATTGGAGCCACGTTAATTAAAAAATTCCCCAGAAAAGTCATTGTCCAAATTTTCTACATCCTCAACGCTGGCCTTAAAACACAATACTTCCCCAACTACTGGAAAAAGGCAATCGTCATCCCCATCCTAAAACCAGGGAAACCGAACACCCTTCCCGCAAGTTATCGACCGATAAGCTTGGTCCCAACCAAAATTCCAAAAATCCAAAATCCAAAATCCAAAATCCTCGAAAAAATAATCCTAATCCGACTCCAAGAACATACAAACACACACAACACCATCATCCCTGAACAATTTGGGTTCAGGGCAAAACATAGTACCGTGCTGCAATTAGCCTTGCTCACAGACAAAATCACATCAAATTTTAACATAAACAGAAACACAGCAGTTATGACTCTAGACTTAGAAAAGGCATTTGACACCATGTGGCATGACGGCCTTTTACAAAAACTCATAACAACAAATTTTCCACCTTGACAAAAATTCAGGGCTCCATACTTGCCCCGACACTTTTTACTTACTTTATCAACGACCTACCACGAAATCCTGACACGACAATTTCTCTTTATGCCGACGATACCGCTGTCATAGCAACCTCCCGATGAAAAAATCTTGCAGTCAAATACCTACAACGACACTCAGACGACCTACTCATTTATTTCAAAACCTGGAAACTAAAAATCAACGAAGACAAGACCACTCTGACTACCTTTGCCCACCGACTCGACAAACTGACCACGCCACTCAGGCTCAACAACACCACCATTCTTCCAACCAATACAGTTAAATACCTCGGACTCACGCTTGACACCCGACTGACGTACAGGACAGACCTTGAAATTACAGCCAAAAAAGCGATCTCTGCGCTTCACGCATTGTACCCGCTCATCAATTGCAAAAACAAATTTGACATTAACTTACGGACAAGACTGTACAAAATGATGATCAGACCAATAATAACTTATGCATCGCCAATTTGGAGTAACTCTACCATCCAGCTGGTACAAATTATCCAAAATAAAGCGCTTCGCATTATTACCGGGGCGCCCAGAGCTACTCCAATTTGGCCGTTGCATGAGTTAGCCAACATCCCGACGCTACAAAACCACATCTACAATTCAGCCAACAACTTTTTCAACTTAGACAATACCCGACAACGAAAAACATCGCCCGACAAACACCAAGAATAAAAGGCAAACACAAATTACTTCACCAAACATTACTATGGCCATATTGACAAACATGACTAAAATTACGCAGCTTTTTTTAAAATTACCCCGTTTATTACGCACTTATCTAACGCATCACGCACTTACCTAACTTCGTTTTGTTTATTTTTGCATTAAATTTTATTTTACCCTTTATCGTTCTTTTGTTTTATTTTGTGTTACCCTTGCCTCCCCCTTCTTCTTTACATAACATACATGGCGCTGGGTTTTCTACTCGTTTTGCCCAACAAGAGTCCAACAAGGAAAAAGAAACCGACCTACAAAACCAACATCTACTTTCCAATAAATGTAGCCACAGGAGCGGAAATGAATTTAACATGTACATTTATTTTTGTAGTTGTGATAAACTCCTTAAATTGTAAATAGATAAAGAAAATAAAGAGTATTTTATTATTATTATTATTAAATTAAAAACAGTCAGTCAGAGTAGGCGTCACCTATCAGATTGACATCTAATTAATTTTCAGTGCTACAAATTGCAAAATAGTTGACAGATACGGACGCACCTTCGTTCTTATTAGAACTATTACGATTTGCGCTTCCCACCTGCAGCTGTTAAAACCATTTTCCTTACGAAACAACAATGTCAACAATTTGTGTGTCAAGGTCTAGGTAGCCACATCACCGCCGACTGCACCAGGAAGTCAACAGACAACGAAGTCCGCTGTTGTAACTGCGGAGAAGCTCACCCAGCCAACTACAGCTTGTGCAAAGCCTACCTATCATATGCAGAAAGCGTAAGCATTAAAGTCCAGCGCCACAGCCTTACAAATCAAAATAGCCAATCAGTCTTCAACAACCCGAACTATAATAATAACAAAAATAATTTTAACCCGAACAACAACCCCTTAAACAGTAATTTTTCAAATGCAAATCTCGCAACCAATGCAACTAGCGTCAATTTCTCTGCTACATCAGCTAATTTCCCCGCACTACCGACCCCCACCCAGACGTACAAACATTTCACGCCACCCAACCAATCAATACACCTACTTTCACAAAGCATGACTCAAACCAACACCGACGACAATAACGCGACAAACACCCCTGGCGACCTGACCACTCTATTCAAAGAGCTTAAAGATCTCCAATCAACCATTAATATCGCTCAAATGATTCAAATAATCCGAGAAATCAAAGTCAGGTTAGCCGGGGTCACCGACATGATGGAGAAAATACATATTCTTGCCGACATCTCAACAAAATACAATGTAGATAAGGGAATATTGGGGATAATGGAACGCCGGAAATAAAAAACAAATAAACTGTTTGTCGACGTTTCGGTCTATTTATTAGACCATCTTCAGGACTACAAAAGAAGATACATGTAAGTCTCAACGGTTAATACAAATTTATCACACACTCACCTCACAGTTAAAGGTGGAGGTTGTCTTTAGCGTAATGATGTAAATATTATCGGAGGGGAGATACAACAGGCGCTCTGTCAAGCGACACATCAACCAGGTCAATATTAGTGTACAAATCAGAATTTTAAAAAAGTAAAACATGTAAATTAAAATTTCAACACGAAAGTTTTCAATATAACACACAAATAATGTCAAAAGATAACAAATTTGTCGAAAATATAAGATGTAAAAATATCACACCTGACAAATTTCACGAAGATATAAAATACAACATTTCTAATATATGATGTGACTGAAGTCACGGTCAAAAATAGCAGTATTCCCTCCAATAGAGCAATAGGATAAAAACATGTTAAGACAATAGTGAGTGTATGAGAGTGTGAGACCGCAAACCAACTAAAAAATGACAAAATATACAAAGTTAGTACAAAATAACAGGTAATCTTGAAAATGAATCTTGAAATGAACCTGCGAATGAAGTACTCAACAACCTCGCTATCTACAACTCCTATGACAGGTTACTTGAGTTCACATACGAACTAGAAACTAACCACTCGATTCCATTTCTGGACCTTTTGGTAACCAGACACACCAATGGCAACCTCAGGACGGACATCTACCACAAGCCTTGTTCCACCGACCGACTTTTGAATTTCAACTCGGTACACCCCCTACAGCAAAAAATGAAAGTGCGGTTTCGGCCTCGAAGAACAGAATTATTTCATGTGTACCTCAACAACATATTGGCATGAAACTACACGAATTGAAGGTACAACTACTGAAGAATGGTTTTCCGGGAAAACTTATCGACAGTGCCCTATTCAAAAAGAGAACAAAAAGGGTGGTTTTGGACTCACAGTTGGAGGATTCCTCCAAAATTTATTTGGAGGATTAACTAAATAACTACAAATTAATTACAGCCGACACTCCCCCCCACTTGACTAAAATCATAGCACATTTCTTACAAGATCGCTTCTTCAGAGTTAAAGTAAACGACGTCCTTTCCGATCCGCTGCTGCCCGTCTGCGCTCGGGTCGCAAAAGTTGGCGAGACTAATCCTAAAACACCTACCTTTACTTGTTACAAAACGGCGCTACGGCTCAACTCAGTGAAGAACAAAAATGGGGGGGGTCGGGAGACAAGATTGAACCTTGCTCCACTCAAAAATCTCATCAGTTCAAAAATATGGCGCCATGCACTTTTTGCCGCTCGCCAGAGATGGTATCCTAAAGTGCAAAAGCAAAAAGAAAAACACAAGTAAAGGTGAAACTGCGTTTTATTTACAACAAAATAAATGGTACGTCGTCGAATTTTCACAAGTTGTATCACGCAAGTACCGCAAACAGTACGCAGTAAGAAAAATAGAATTATAAAAAATATATATAAGCGTTCAGATCTGAAAGCAATTAACCCAATTTTAACAACTCTCTAATCGAGCCTCGCTCGATCTGCAAACAATCAAAATTTTAGGATGATTAACCTTTCTTCTTCTCTCGCAGTTAAACAAACAACGCGTAAGTCGGTAGACACCGTTTTTAAAATGAATCGCAAAAGTAAATAAAACCAAAATTAACGCTCACCAGTTTCGTTGGTACGCCCCTGCTATCTTGCTTCTTAAGTTGACCACAACTGTCGCCTCGCGCATCGACGGCTTCCGATTTGCAAGTAAACAAAAAAAAAGGTTTTCTGGTTTTCTCGATGATAGATGTTTTGTGGCTCGAAGTGAACTTTTGGAAAGAAAATATAATACGAATCTTGATAGTTAACGGTGGTAGAATTCGTCCTCGATAAGGTCGTACGAAATTTCTCAATTAAATAACACAAAGGTAAAGTTGTAAAAGTTTCTAACCTAACTTGCAGCAAAGTAATTCTGTTATTAATAATAAAACTTTAGCTTCTATATTCGGTGCTATCACTTTTGACCCCCCAGGCTGGGTTAAATTCCACATTCGTATTAACCGAAGGATGTAATTTAAGTACTCGATGAGGTTCGAACCAGTGTAAACTGTGAAGTTGTTCGTTGCTAAACTCGCCAACTGAACCAACATAAAACCAACAAATCGAGGTAATAAACACTTGAATAATATCACTAAAAATTGGCTACTCGATTCACCTGTGTCACTTTTCAGGAAAAATTCGTCTATCGAATCTCTTACAAAAATTGTTGCCAACCCTAGCTGTGTGAAGATATCGCATTTCCTTAATTTAACGCGCCTAACTTAAAGTTGCGATGGACGTAGGCCCCCGGATAAACATACTTTTCATGAATAAAATAAAATGTCATGAACAGTTATGCATTTCGGATGGACGATAATGCATTTTGTTACGTTTGGGGCGCAACGGTGAAATCTAAACGTAACAACTCCCCCCTTTCCACGAGTGGATTTTCTAGGATAGAAAAACCACTAAGCTACTCCTAACCAACTACTGGAACGTAACTATTTACATAAATAAAAACAAATCGTATGTACAACTAATCTATAAACAAAATTAATATACTAATTAAATAAAAATCCTATTTGTTACTCTATGTCGGGAGGTTTTGCCTTCAAATCCTTACTCGACCAAAGACCTTTTTCTCTACCAAATTCGTCTTCTAGAACGTATGTCCAAGGAGACACTTTCTCCTTAATAAACAAAGGACCTACATATTTAGGGGCAAGCTTTTTTGTAAAATAATCGGGTGCACTCGACAAAACATAGTTTTTTCGGTACACCTCTTGACCGACATTAAATTGCTCGGGTCTTTTACGCAAATTATACGCTTTTTTACCCTTATTCGACGCAGCTAATAATTTCCGTTTTACGAAACTAAACAATTCTTTTAAGCTATTAACCTTGCATTCTGTACCTATTGCTTCATCATCGACAAACACATCTTTATGATCAAAATCTTTCCCTGACAGGATCATGGACCTGCCAAAGTTTACAAAATACGGTGTTTGTTGCGTAACCTCGCTTTTGGAATTGCGAATAGCACATGTAATTTTTGCAAGGTTCTCATCCCATTCCCTATGATTTTTATTAACATATGAGGCGATCATTCCCTTAATGGTTTTGTTCATGCGTTCGGTGGGGTTGCTTTGCGCATGGAAGTACGGGGTATATTTGGCTTGAACGTCATATCTTTCTAACAACTGCTTGTATTCTTTACTAATGTATTGGGGCCCATTATCACTGATGGCGACCTTTGGGACCCCAAACACCAAGAATACTTCATTCTCTATTCTTTTTACAATGTTAGCAGCCAACGAATTCCTCATTGCAAATGTCAGCACGAACTTACTGAAGTAATCAACTACCACTAACAGAAATCTATTCCCGCTTTTTGACTTAGGGAAGGGTCCCATTAAGTCGGACGATATAGTTTCCCACGGCTGAGATGGTTGAGGGTGTGAGAGCATATGTCCAATTGGTTGTTGATTACTACTTTTATATTGAAGACAAACTCTACACTGTCTAACGAATTTTGCCACGTCATATCTCATTTTAGGCCAAAAATAAGATTTCACTAAACGCGCATAAGTTTTGTAAACCCCTGTGTGACCCGCCGTTGGGTCGCAATGAAATTTATTTAAAAGTTTAAGTTGTTCTGACTTTCGTACGACGATCTTCCAATTCTCCCAATCTTGACCAAAATCCGTAGGTCTGGGAGGTAAGTACTTGTATAGGGTTTCGCCCTCTACTCGCCATTGACGAAATTTCAATGGTTCCTTAGCAACACTAACCAACATTTTATTATACCATTTATCAGGTGGGACTTTATCTAATTCTACCAAATTAATAACCGGAACGCTACGGCTCAACGTATCCGGCACAACATGTTCTTTGCCTTTTCGGTGAACAATTTGGACATCGTATTGTTGCATTTTTACCGCCCATCTAGCTAATCTGCCGTTACAATCTTTCAAATTCTGTAACCAGACCAAAGAATGGTGATCGGTAATCACTTTAACGTTAGGGACACCCTCTATGTATTGCCTAAATTTTTCGAGAGCGAAAAGAACCGCTAGACATTCTCTCTCGGTGGTACTATATTTTCTCTCCTGACTAGTAAGAGAACGACTGATATAAGAAATGACCTTCTCCCCGTCAGGATGAGGCTGACTTAATACTGCTGCGATACCCCACCCGGATGCATCGGTTTGAACCTCAAAGGGCAAACCGTAGTCGGGACAACTTAAAATTGGAGCCGTTACCAATTTTTCTTTTATAGCCCTAAATGCGGTTTCGCATTCGTTAGACCATTCAAACCTCTTATTAGATTTTTTAAGTAGAGCAGTAATTGGAGCTATCAGAGAAGAAAGTTCCGGAATAAATCGCCTGTACCAACTAAAAGTACCCACTATTCCGCGAACTTCACTAACGTTCTTAGGTGCCGGAAGTTCTAACATGGCCCTAACCTTATCAGGGTCTACATGAAGACCTGATTTGTCTACAACATACCCTAAGTATTTCAATTGTGGACGACAATATTGACACTTTTCTCTTTTGACGGTAATATTCGCCTCCCTTAAACGTCTAAACACTTCGTTCAGTATTTCTAAATGTTTCTCAAACGTGTCGGTAACTATAATAATGTCGTCAAGGTAGCAAAAAACGTAGGGTAACAGATCGTAACCTAAAATCTTATCCATAAGTCTTTGCCAGGTGGCAGGACTTGTGGATAACCCAAACGGAAGACGACAAAATTCCCACAAACCTCGGCCAGGAACTACAAATGCTGTATACTTCCGAGATTCTTCTGCTAGGGGTACTTGAAAGAATGCCGATTTAACATCTATAGAGGACAAGTAGCGCGCGTTTTTTAATTGATCTAGGGTATTGGTAATGTAGGGCATGGGGTAACTATCCTTTTCTGTGACCCTGTTTAGTTTACGGAAGTCTACGCAAAAGCGGTACTCCCCACTCTTTTTTTTAACAAGAATGACCGGAGATGCCCAAGGACTATGGCTTTTACGCACAATACCCTCGGCGATCATCTCGTCTAATTGTTCATTAAGCCGCGCCTGAACAACAGGAGACACAGGATAATACCTCTGTTTAATAGGTTCGGCCGTCGTTTTTATGATGTGCTCGACGACATTGGTACATCCTAACCTATCACCCATTAACTGATAATTTTCCGCAATTAAATTATCTAAACGACTTTTCTGTTCGCCAGTTAAGTCATCGCAACTTTGAACCGCGTTACCTAACTCAAAACATTCGATGGAGTCGTTTGCAAAGATCCAATTATTACTCCTTAAATTAGGAACGACTCCCATTGTCTTCCAAAAATCTACCCCCAGTATAAGAAGATGTGGTAATTCCGGTACTACTACTACAGACACTAACTTCGTGCGGTCACCCACCTTCATAGGAAGTGTGCACTTGCCTACGCTATGGACCGTTTGTCCATTGGCTACCGTACAAATTGTATCATCAGGTTCTAATGACACCCCAAGCTTCCGTATGTACTCATGTCCTTTTTTTCCCATGATGGTATAACTCGAGCCTGAATCTAACAAACCCCTCAGTTTACGACCAAAAATATCCACTGTGAGGTATGGACGCTGATCGTCACCAGCGTGCTCTAATATATAGTCAAGGACATGGTACATATAATTATTAGTCGAATTGGACAATTGTTCGACCGGTTTAGCTCGACTGCCTAAACGCGATCTGAGCCGTTTCCCAAACGTCTAACAGCTCCCCTATATGCACCCCTACCAGCGCGTGTAGCAATATTTGCCTCCCTGACATCGTCGACTTCGGTTACCCTCCTACTAGGAACTGCATTGTTACAGTACGGGCAATTATCAGCGACCTTTATTCTCTTGCATCGGGAACAGCGAACTTGTTTCGGCCCTGTCCTGCAATCACGTGAATAGTGCCCTGTTTCACCACAATTCCAACAGGAACTTGTGTTTCCCCCCCTGTTCACACCTGCATTCTTTTTGGAAAAGGTGGCCCCTACAAATGCCAAGTCTGGCTCCAGGCTTCTACTTTTATGCGGCGGAGGCGTATAATTGTCTATTAATTCGCGAGTCGCGTCTATCTTTCTGCAGCATTCCTGCAGTTTCTTTACCGAGCTAATGTCTGAAAAAGTTAGCTGTTGCTGATAATATGGCGCAATATTTTGTGTCATAATTTGTAACTTAGTTGCTTCGGGAATCTCTAGTTGCAACCGAGAGAACATGTTCTGCATTACCGCAACGTACATGCCTATGCTCTCCCCTTTGCCTTGGGTTCTTTTTTTTATTTCATCAAATAACTTTTGGTCATATCGTGGAGGAAGATACTCCTCGCGCAAAGCTTCGACTAAACCATCCCAATCATAAATCTGAGATCTGATAGCACGAAACCAAACTCTGGCATCGTCCGTAAAAAGATCTATCGCGGAATCAAAAAGATCAGATCGCGATATTCCCCTAGGGATTCTCATATCCTCCACTTGTTCTAAAAACGCACTTACTGATTCTCCCGAACGTTTTCCGGAAAATTTAATACCCCAATCGCGTACTGGAAGTGGTTTCGGTCGGGATCGACTGACTTTAATTTCCGCTTCTGAATCCGAAGAAGATTCATCAGGGACAGAATCTTGAAGATTATCTTCGCGTAAGTTCTGACGAACCATGCTGAGTTCAAGTAAGCTTTCTCTAGACTTTTTTATCTTTTTCCCCTTAGATTTAAACTCCCCACTTAAGAGCAAAAGATCTGCGTTCAATGTTCCCCTTATCTTTTCCTCAGCCTCCGTATGCGCAACCGAGCGCCCTAACCTACCTAAAGCATGGGTCAATTTCGTATTGATTTTTCTAAATAAACTATCTCGTTCATCACCCCTATACTCGTCAATAAGTCGACGCAAATCGGCCACTGCATTAATTACGGCAGTACTATCCTCCCTAAAGCTATAAGGATAAGCCGGAATTGACGCATCTAAAATATCTTTATTGTCTAAAGTTGCTTTTAGAATTTTGATTAAATCTTTCACGGTTTTTTCTGTACAGTCAACCGTGGTTCTGATTGAAATTTCGTATATCAGTTCCTCTTTCGTAAGCCTCGAAACATCTATCTTTGTTTGTGCCATGACTACCAACACAATCCCGTCTCAAAATTAAATTTACCACGAAGGTCACTCTCGATCACTACTTACAGAGCGTACACTACCTATCGCGCAATATTGAGCCCAAAAATAATTGAAACCAAAGTGTTGTTTGTATAACTTCTTAGCAATTAAAATCTCAACAAAAAACCTGATTCTATTTTTCCCACTGTTTGCCTTGCGTGTACTTAAACAATTGACTCTACTCGGGAAATTAATCATCCAAAATCTCTCAACAATTTTGGTGATCCCGCAAAACTTAAAAATTCTAACTTGTGCTCGTTCGACGCTCGTTTGGCTACAAGCCTGTTCGTCTATTAAGGCCCCACGTTGGGCGCCAAATTTGCTGCCCGTCTGCGCTCGGGTCGCAAAAGTTGGCGAGACTAATCCTAAAACACCTACCTTTACTTGTTACAAAACGGCGCTACGGCTCAACTCAGTGAAGAACAAAAATGGGGGGGGTCGGGAGACAAGATTGAACCTTGCTCCACTCAAAAATCTCATCAGTTCAAAAATATGGCGCCATGCACTTTTTGCCGCTCGCCAGAGATGGTATCCTAAAGTGCAAAAGCAAAAAGAAAAACACAAGTAAAGGTGAAACTGCGTTTTATTTACAACAAAATAAATGGTACGTCGTCGAATTTTCACAAGTTGTATCACGCAAGTACCGCAAACAGTACGCAGTAAGAAAAATAGAATTATAAAAAATATATATAAGCGTTCAGATCTGAAAGCAATTAACCCAATTTTAACAACTCTCTAATCGAGCCTCGCTCGATCTGCAAACAATCAAAATTTTAGGATGATTAACCTTTCTTCTTCTCTCGCAGTTAAACAAACAACGCGTAAGTCGGTAGACACCGTTTTTAAAATGAATCGCAAAAGTAAATAAAACCAAAATTAACGCTCACCAGTTTCGTTGGTACGCCCCTGCTATCTTGCTTCTTAAGTTGACCACAACTGTCGCCTCGCGCATCGACGGCTTCCGATTTGCAAGTAAACAAAAAAAAAGGTTTTCTGGTTTTCTCGATGATAGATGTTTTGTGGCTCGAAGTGAACTTTTGGAAAGAAAATATAATACGAATCTTGATAGTTAACGGTGGTAGAATTCGTCCTCGATAAGGTCGTACGAAATTTCTCAATTAAATAACACAAAGGTAAAGTTGTAAAAGTTTCTAACCTAACTTGCAGCAAAGTAATTCTGTTATTAATAATAAAACTTTAGCTTCTATATTCGGTGCTATCACTTTTGACCCCCCAGGCTGGGTTAAATTCCACATTCGTATTAACCGAAGGATGTAATTTAAGTACTCGATGAGGTTCGAACCAGTGTAAACTGTGAAGTTGTTCGTTGCTAAACTCGCCAACTGAACCAACATAAAACCAACAAATCGAGGTAATAAACACTTGAATAATATCACTAAAAATTGGCTACTCGATTCACCTGTGTCACTTTTCAGGAAAAATTCGTCTATCGAATCTCTTACAAAAATTGTTGCCAACCCTAGCTGTGTGAAGATATCGCATTTCCTTAATTTAACGCGCCTAACTTAAAGTTGCGATGGACGTAGGCCCCCGGATAAACATACTTTTCATGAATAAAATAAAATGTCATGAACAGTTATGCATTTCGGATGGACGATAATGCATTTTGTTACGTTTGGGGCGCAACGGTGAAATCTAAACGTAACACCGCATCCCATCCCTGCTGGAGTCCCTCAAGGCTCCCTCTATCCTTGCCCCCACCTTATTCAATCTTTACATCAATGACATTCCTAAAAATAAAAATACTGAAATTAAACTTTATGCTGACGATACAGCTGTTATGGCCACCTCCTACAAAAAAAATCAATGGCTAATATACCTACAAAGACACCTTGAACCCATATGCAAATTTTTCGCCGACTGGAAACTCAAACTTAATGACGACAAAACTACCCTGACAACTTTTACCAAAAAAACGCGACCGACTAACTTACGGACTAAAAATAAACAACTCCAACATCGTACGAACCAACACCGTTAAATACCTCGGACTCACCCTCGACTAAGGACTGACGTACAAAACCCACATCAAACTGACCGCCACCAAAGCTCACAGAGCGCTTCACGCATTATACCCTCTCATAACTTATAAAAACAAACTTGACCCGAAAATCCGTTTACTCTTGTACAAAACCATGATTCGACCTATACTGACTTACGCCGCGCCCATCTGGAGCAACGCCTCGACAACCAACATCAAGCGACTTCAAATCATTCAGAATAAGGCAATCAGAATTATTACTGATTTGCCGAAACACACCGACATCCAACTGCTCCACCAACATGCTGACATCCCGAGAATCTCAAATCTAGTATACAATCAAGGCTACGACTTCTTCCACTATAAGACCCGACAACACCCCATGACAAAACATATTGCAAAATTAACTGAAAGTGCAGCTCCATTTAGACTGAAACACAAACTCCTGAACCAAACGATTCTATAACCCCCGCATTATTATTACAAATTCATATCAACTTTAAATTTTTGTTACTTAGTACGTAGTTATAGTTATCTTTCCCTTGTAAATATTCCCCCCGTTTCTTTTATTTTCTTTTTTGTTAATTTTAAAAATTCATTCCACTACACCGATAATAAGGCTCATGGCGCTGGGTTTTTGCACTCTTTTTGCCCCGCACAAAATCAAACCTACAAACAAAACAAAAAGGTGAGTTATTATGCAGGTTTGTTATAGTTTTATAACTGGCGCCGGGCAAATCAATTCGCGATTCCAGCTAAGTGAAGCGACGTCTAGCGGAAGAAATGTGAACTAGTCTAAATGAGTAGTTTGTCATAAATTTACTTGTATGTTATGGTCATTTATGGTGTTATAATCGTTTTTAACGCTGAATACTTTGCAAGTGCTTGCATTTGGAAATCCATTTGTTATTAGGCGAACAAGGAAATAATTGATAACAGAAAAGGGAGGATGAAAAGCTTCAAAATGGGAAAAAAGCTTCAAAATACATGGTTGTGTGCAGTAAACTTTTTAAAAAGAAAATTATATTTTATTTATTTATATAAAGTACTTTTCAATTGTTTAATTTACAAATTTCAGGATGGTTCATATTTATTCCCATGTTCCACATATTTATTTGTAAATTCCTTGGGAATGAACCGAGTTTTTGCTTGTTTACCCCAATCATTTGCTTTATATGTAGATAGCACGTTATACCTGTAAAAAACAAAATATATGTTACTTATTCTTAAATCCACCACATGGATTTGAATGGACCATCGACATGGTCTTCTATGAACTCATTTTTCACTTCGTCAGCCGTATGTATAATGCAAAGGCAGAATTGGGTAATCGGTTAATCATTCTTTGGTATAAATCTTTATCGGCATTAATATTTTTTAAATTAACTTTAATGTGAATGTAACAACAATATTTGGTAACATCTTCTACTGTTACTTGATATTTATCTATAGCCCCCTTTTTCATGTTAGACCACAAACATTTTTTGTCGGTTGCCGAGAGCTGTTCTAACTCGTCTAAATTATTTCTGAAATCAAAAAATTATAAATAAATAAATCATCTTCATCAATATATTAAAGCTCCGACTACATGCTTACAGCATTCCGATGCTCCAGCTTTACACGAACAAGAGAACTTGGATATTGACAAATTTTGTTTTATTAATTGATACTATCACTTCATGAGGCGGTGACGACAAAGCTGTAGTTTGTAGAACTAAGCTATAAATGTAGTAGAATTCGTCGTTACTAGGCGTTTTTCCACACAATAATACAATATGCTTAGCGTTTGCTCAAGCATCCCCGTTACAAAAGTTTCTAAACGCACTACTTCCACAGAATTGCAAAATACTGTTTATTGTTAACTGTTTATTCATATTTAACTATTATTTAAACTTAAACGAACAGGGTTGTTAGTAAATAGGGATAAACCACTTCTTCTTTGAATTCCATTTTGACAACTTTTGGATACTTCTAATTTCCTTAAATGGTGAACAACGAACAACCAACCGAGTTAAAACATATAGGGAGACATACGAAACGATGTATGCTTCATGGCACAAACCACAACACGTTTATAAACACGTTAAAGTGTTTTTTATAATGCATAATAACCTTGTTTATGATAGCAGAACTTATAAGTTACTCATCCATTTTGTATATTTGGTCACGTGACTTTCCTTAACTGGAATCGCGAATTAAATAAATTCATTAATTTATATAGTAAGGTTTCACTGCAGTATTTTGTTTATTAGATACTTATTTTGAAAAATAAATTTTGTTTTCTGACGTTTGAAGTGAATCATGTTGGTCTTTACTGCTATTTTGCATTTTCTTCTAGAGTCAGCCAAGAACAATATGCTCGACTAAAAAGCAGTAAGCGCCATTTTACTAATATTTAAACAAATTAACATTGTTATAATATATTGTTATTAAAGTATGAAACTTGAAGATAGTATATGCCTGGCTAATTTCAAAATTAATAAATTATTTTTCCCCAACCATAAACACCTAAATGCGTGTTTTCTCAAAACAATGATATTGGAGATACTGCTTTTAAGCTTAGGACGGCAGTGTAGTCATCCACGGTATAGAGAAATGTACTAAAAATGATGTTAATCCGTTAATAAATACCTTTAACGGATTAATCCGTTAAGTGGTTACCCCTTTTATTAGTTTCACTATATAGGAATAACTGAAGTAGAAATATTTATAAAATTATATTTTTTTATTATTAAAAAATAATATTTATAAAACTAAAGCGCATTAAAATGGAACAAATTTCAGAAAGTTCTGAAGAACCTGAAGTCTGCAGCATATGCTTAGTGAAACTAACGGATGAGCGGGAAATCGGCGATCTGAACACCTGTCAACATAAATTCCATACGGAATGCATTATACCGTGGGCAAGACAAACTACTACGTGTCCTTTAGATAGACAAGAATTCCAAACATTCTGTGTAATCCACAAATTAAGTGGCGTGATCACAAGAACGATTAAAATTACAATTTGCGATTTCACCAGAATATTTTATGATAAATACGAATCTCTTCATCTGCGGCAAATCCGCGAGCGGAACTCTATGGAATATTTTGATTTACTTTTAAAACTTCTCCATGAATTTGAAATGTATGTTAATTTCTTTTATGAAAATGAAGATATTATTGTCTTTCGGAACCATCTTGATGACTCTATTGTGTCATTAAATGAAGTAAATACTGATATACGTAGGTGTATAGAACGTGTATTGATATCACGACCTGATATTATCAGGTCGTGATAGAGGAGATCTGGAAAATTGGTGAAAATTCGGAATGGTAGAAATTTACAGAATTAGAAATCTTCAAAGATCATCAAGATGCCAAACCCGAAGCATTGCAGCCGCTAGAAAAAGCTTTAAAGAGAAAAAATCTCGAAAAAGTTCGCTAATACCAGCGTTCCGCAAAATCAACAATAAAATGCATATAAACATTAATATAATTATAATTAACTTCGCTAAACGTAATCTTTATTTCAATAAAAAGCAAATTCAAAATTGCTGATTTACCACCAACGAAGAATACACCCCTTTCGCCGCCTTCTCATGTTATTAGATGTATCCGCACCCTCGTTCTACTCGGCAAAGTGTGCTACCAGGAAAGGGGTGGATCTTCCTCGCTGTGGACTGTTTTTAATATGGACTTATGATTTAAATCTAGTATCGGTGATTCATGGGATCAATAAATTAAGCCTCAGGTAGTTTGGAGGTCAGTTGGCTGCAATTGCCAATGGTAGACTAAAACCACGTAAGCGACCAGAATATGTTCGCAACAATGAACACATCCAGAACTTGCAACTTGTGTTAAATAATGAAATTCTGTGAATGAATATTTCGACGTTGTTAGTCATATTTAGAGATTAAACGATTTACCTGTAACGAAGTTTAATCCTAAATTATACGAGATGGATGGATCCGTCCATCCACCTGGACGGCGCCGGTCGACTTGACAACGCTTTTTAAAGAACTAAGAGATTTGCAAAGTACAATCAACATTTCAGAAATGATTCTTATAATTAGGGAAATTAAAATCAGGTTATTCGGGGTTACAGATACCTTTGAGAAAAACATACTTGCCCAAATTTCAGAAAAATACAATGTTCAATAATACGACTGACAAACTTACAATCATTTGACAATCAAACTCGAACGGACTCAGGATAGACAAACGAACTTCACCTACTCATCGAACAAAACAACCCCGCTATTTTATACTAGTACAAGAGAAGTGACTCAACAAAACAAAACCGACAAAAATTCCCATTTACTCAGTCATTAACAAACCACGGACACAATACGGCGGACTACTGAGCTACCACAAGACCACCCTGGAGCTGATCTTGAGCTACCTACCACTGACGCGGAAACGCAAATCTTACAAACAGCTGACTTAACTATTGCAAATTATTACCTACCTCCTAGTAAAACTCATGACATAGACAAGCTTGACGAAATACTTAATCCTTCAGATAAAATTGTTATTGCAGGAGACTTGAATTCAAAACATGTCGACTAGAATAACACTTATCCGAACGGAGCGGGTACTCTACTTTACAATTACGTTACGAAAAACAACATTCAACTTTCCTTCCCCGACGAGCACACACCCTATCCATATTACTCCGCCCACATCCCTTTCACCACAGACCTGGTACTGACGAAAAACATACACGTACGTAACACAAGTACCTACTGAGCTGTGAGTGAGTACGGACGTGCTCACGAGCGACAGGGTCAATCAGCGATTTCTTTTACAGCGGCCTCAGCATAAGTAGCCAGGCATCATCAGGTAGTAAAAAACATATTTCTGCAATCGATTATGTCGACAAAAAATTCCAACGAAGGTTAGCGGCTCGTGCCCTCTCCCTCAGCCCTAGTAGAAAAAAGTGTAAAAAGATTAGTGAAATTAAATCAATCATTAGTGACCAAAACATCAAAACAATATTAACAATTCCAACCCCTCCCAGTGACAGAGACACAGTGATCCCAGTGAAAAAACAATTACCAGTGAGCAAACAACAACCCAATCCATAACAATGGACACCAACGACGACGAAGTAGTAATTAACGTACCAGTCTACAATAGTTTCGGCGTACTGGTTAATCAGCCAGAACGAGCCGACCATACTACCGATAACTACAAACAAACTCCATGGACAACAATCCGCAGAACTCCGGTTCATCAAAACCCACCAAAAAGCGTGGTTCAGCAACAGAAACCGAAAAAACCTCCACCAATAGTTCTAACCACACCAATCGGCCGCGTGCAGGACTTCTTAGCCAAACACAACCCCCTAATATCAGGTAAACTCCTAGTTCAATATGTTCGGGGCCAGACTTGGATCTTCACCGACTCGGCCGCCGATCATAAAATAATAAAAGCTAGCGTATTCGCAGATAAAAATGTTCAAGGATATAGCTTCCAACTACGTGACGAAAAACTAATAAAACTGATAATGAAAGGCTCCCCATTCATGGAGGAAACAGAAATCACCCAAAAATTCCAATTAGAGCATAACTTAACTCCAGCAAAAGTTACCAAACTAAAAAATAAATACGGGGACATAACCGGCACCTTCCTGGTGGCTTTCGAACCCACCACGTCCTTACAGAAAATTAGACAAATACGATCCTTGGGCCAAGTAATGGTCCATTTCGAAGAGTACGCCAAGAAAAAAAACAAGGACACAATGTTACCGCTGCCAGGCATTTGGACATGGCAGTACCAACTGCCACATGAATCCTCGATGTGTAAAATGCCCAGGACAACATCTCACCGCCGACTGCCCCAGGAAACAACCCGACGCCAACGTCAAATGTTGCAACTGTGGAGAACCCCATCCAGCCAATTACCAGCACTGCCAAACTTACATAAATTACGCCGAGCGGGTGAGTACAAAATCCCAGCGACAAAATAACGTTTCATACAGTCAAATCAGCCAAAGCAACAACTTACCTCCACAAAACCATCAAAATCTAAACCATAATCAAAATCAATCTTCAGCAAGCAATACAAGAGCAAACCCACAAGCTAATGACCCCAATAACTTCCCCCAATTACCCACACCAACGCAGCAGATAAAGAATTTTACCACCTCCACCGCTCAAAATCAATCTTACATGCAAAATTTAGGACAAATAGACCCGACTGACGTTACAACCAACCCCAGTGACCTGACAACTTTATTCCGCGAATTACGCGAACTCCAAGATGTCATCAACATAGGACAAATGATAACAGTAATTCGCGAAATGAAGGTCAGACTCGCCGGGGTTACCGACACCTTAGAAAAAATACACATTTTATCAGAAATTTCTAAGAAATTTAATGTATAATTACACCAAAAACCAGCTCAAAATCATATCTTGGAATGCGGACGGCTTGAGAACAAAAATTAACGAACTGACATTACTTATTCAAGACAAAAAACCCGACATAATACTAATACAAGAAACCAACCTAAATAAACTGAGACCGACGAACATTCCAAACTACACACCGATTAACAAACCAAGGACACGATACGGCGGACTTCTAACATACGTGACAAATGACCTCGAACTAACCCCACTCGACATTAACAGCGACACGTGCGAAATACAAGCATTCAGGACTGCTGACGTCACGATAATAAATTACTACTTAAGACCAGGGACAACACATGACAATAATCTCACATGTCAGATTGACATCCAAATAATTCTCTGTGCTCCGTGTAAATTTAAATTAGTGTTCATCGTGCCTTCGAGGTCATTCATTCATTCATTCAAATTCAGTGTATCATAGTCACGCCGCAGCTCTTGAGTAATACGGTCGCATTTTTGTTCTTATCAGAACAGTTACGATTTCTGCTCCTAAAAATTCACTAGCTGACTTTTATATTTTATTAAACCAAATAAAATACAATTGATAACCTAAGCCAGCAATTTTTCAACTTGCCGCACAATGCGGCAATAAATTATACCAATACGCAATTCCAGAATAGAGTAGCCGCCAGAGCAAACACAACTAAACCCTACTTTCGCAAGTCGGAAGATAACTTAACATCCCAGTTAAATACAACCCCACCCAGTAATGAAATAGACGCTCTTAAAAACCCCTCCCTTTGTGAAATTAGTGCACCAATCATTAACTTAAACAATATGGAAATTGAAACTCAAGCCAATATCCCGACATACAATAGTTTTGGTATTTTGCTCAATGCTCCTGAGAGGGTGGACCGAACACAAACTCCAGCGGACGGACGGAAAACCGTCCAAAGAACTCCAGTACACAAAAGCACTTCCCAAGAACCGAAACAAAAAGCAGCAAAACCACCGCCAATAATCCTCACCACTCCCATTGGCCAAGTGCATCCTTTTATGGCCAAATTAAATCCGCTGATCAACGGCAAAATACTTATTCAATACGTTAGAGGAAATACCTGGATTTACACTGAAACCGTCGCCGACCACAAAGCAGTCAAGTCCAGCGTATTTGCAGACAAAAATGTGCAGGGGTATTCGTACCAATGCAAAGAGGACAAACAAATCAAGCTAGTCATGAAGGGATCACCCTACATGACCGAAGACGAAGTGAAAGAACAACTATCCGCAGAACACCAAATTACCCCAGCAGCAGTCACTCAATTAAAAAACAAATTTGGGGACATCACGGGATCGTTCCTCATCGCATTCCCGTCGTCAACCCAAATACAAGCCATTAAAAGAATCCGCAGCCTGGGCCAGGTAATGATCACCTTCGAAGAGTACTCCCGTAGGAACACTCGAACACAATGCTACCGCTGTCAGAGCTTCGGGCACGGGTCCACAAACTGCTTCATGAAACCGCCCTGGCGCCCTGTCGCCATGCCTAAACAACCCCACCCCTCATATTTTAATTTTAGAACACCCAACAACAACATCACTTTTTCAAACACCCTGGCCGGAACTACCTTTCTTCCTACCTTTAAGGCACATGGCGCTGGGCTTTTCCACTCATTTTTGCCCAGCAGGACAACATACCACCAGAGACGCAAGACACCATACATTCAAAACTAATCAATAAATTGTAAATAGGAGTGATTATATAGATACATGTAAAAATTTTCTTTTCTTAGCTTTAAGATTAGAATGTAAATATTTATAAACAAATAAACGAGATTTTTATGTTATGTTATGACAATAATCTACTTGACGAACTTTTCAATCTATCAGACAAAGTAATTATTGCAGGTGACATGAATTCCAGACATGTCACCTGGAATAATACACAAAACAACAAAGCCGGCACTGACCTATACAACTACACCTCACAGACTGACATACAAATAAACTACCCGACTGACCACACTTTCCATCATTACGCCCAAAACTACAGCTCCAGTACCATAGACCTCGCCCTAACAAAAAACCTAAACGTGACTACAATAGAAACCCTAAATCAACTAAACTCCGATCATTTACCAATACAAATCCAACTGACAACCCTCAAAATTCCCTTCTACCCACTTAGAAAACTAAAAACGACTGACTGGCTAAACTTTGGCAAACAACTACACCAATACATCATAAACACAAAAATAGTTACCAACACAGACATTGACAATGAAATTTCCAGGCTCACCGACAAAATAAATGAAACCTACCAAAACAACACAATAGAAAAACCACCCCCCAAAAGAAGATTAATCCTACCTCCAGAACTATTACAAAAAATCAATAACAAAAACAAGCTTCGAAAAATTTACCAAAGACAAAAATACACGACCTTAAAAACACAAATAAACAAACTGACGGACGACATCAATAAACAAATTAATAAAATCAAAAACAAAAACTGGACTGACACATTAGAAACATTATCAACAAAAAAGAACATGAACACACTTTGGAGAATTTCGCAAGCACTAAAAAACAAGGACAATACAAAAGTTATGCCGGCCCTGCACACCCCGGCCGGGGTAATCAGTTGCAACACGGACAAAGCCAACACAATCGCACACCATAATTTAACTACAGAAAACCTAAACACCCAACACGAACAAACAGTTAAAATCACCACAGAATTCTTCAAACACACCTCATACCCAACCCCCCTTGATGACCTCACTTCTCCCAATGAAATCCGCTCCATAATCCGCAAAACCAAAAACAAAGCAGCCGGCAACGACGGCATCGGAGCTTCACTCCTAAAGAAAACCCCCAGAAAAATAATAGTCCAACTTTACTATATCCTAAATGCATCCCTTAAAAACCAATATTTTCCAAAAGCCTGGAAGCAAGCCACGGCCATCCCAATCCCGAAACCAGGTAAACCTCCCACACTTCCTTCCAGTTACCGACCAATAAGCCTCCTTCCCACAATGTCCAAAATCCTTGAAAAAATCATATTAATCCGTCTCCAAGAACACATCGACACGCACAACACAATCATCCCTGAACAATTTGGGTTCAGGGCCAAACACAGTACCGTGTTGCAACTCGTCATACTAACGGACAAAATCACAAATAATTACAACATGAACAAAACCACCACAGTACTGACAATCGACCTCGAGAAGGCCTTCGACACCATCTGGCACGAAGGTCTTCTCTATAAACTCATCCTCCAAAATATTCCGCCACACCTAACAAAAATAATTGCCAGCTACCTGACGGACAGAACCTTTCGAGTCAAAATTAAAAACATCCTTTCCGACCCCCAACCCATCCCAGCGGGAGTCCCCCAAGGCTCCATCCTTGCCCCAAAATTATTCATCCTATACATTAACGATATCCCCAAAACAAATGACAGTCAAATTTCACTTTATGCAGATGATACCGCCATAATTACAGAATCCAGGAAAAAAAAACAAGCAATTACTTACATTCAAAGACACACTGACCTACTGACAAAATACTACAAGGACTGGAAGTTAAAAATAAATGAAAAAAAGACCACGATAACACATTTTACTCACAAAAAAGACAGCACAACAACTTAACTTAAAATCAACAATACAGAAATCCCCCTGACCACAGACACTAAATACCTAGGAGTGACATTAGACGCAAAACTAACCTACCACAACCATTTACAAAACGTTACAAAAAAAGCAGGTGCAGCGCTTCACGCATTATACCCCCTCCTGACCTACAAAAACGGACTCGACTTCAAACTCAGACTACTTCTTTATAAAACAATGATCAGACCAATATTACTTTACGCATCACCAATCTGGAGCAATTCAGCAGACTATAACATTCAAAAACTACAAATACTTCAAAATAAAGCAATCCGAATAATCACAGGACTACCCAGACATACAGAAAAATATGACCTACACCAAACAACTGACCTACCCTACATTACAAACGTCATCTATAATTCAGCCTTCGACTTTTTCCGTACAACGACCCAACAAAACGACAAAACAAAACACATTGGACAGAGATCGACAAAAAACGTACCCTACCGACTAAAACATAAACTTCTACATCAAGCCGTCCTGCATTAACACACATGTTTGTTATCTTTTAAAATACCTTTTAAAATTTCTGTTAAGTTTTTTTGTTAAGTTTGCCTTCTAGAATAATAGTTTCTTTTATTTTCAATGTAGCAGAGTAAATTATTGCCCCTTATCCGCGTGTAAATAACCCCATAAAATATAAATCAAGTCGCTGGGTTTTGTACTCATTTTTCCCGGCTAACAACACATGTGCAAAGTTACCATGAAATAAAATGTAAAATTATACTTAGTTGATAAAAATTGATGGAATGAAGACTTGAAGAGTCAAGTTTAATCAAGTAGTTTCTGTTTTTATGAAGTTTATGACATTTTATTATAAATGTATCTTTATCGTTTAATAAAATATTAACCATTTACCAGCATTTACATTAGGTTATGGGCCCTTGTGCCTCTATCGCTGAGTAATTACAAGTAATTTGTTGAACACTAAAAATGTCGTCTTCAAATATACCACAAATTGAACGTCTCAAGGGACGTGAAAATTGGGATCAGTGGAAATTTGTCGTTGAAGCATATCTACAGATGGAAGGTTTATGGTCATGTATTGATGGTACAGAAAAGGACGAGAAGAAACTTGTGAAGGCGAGATCTAAGTTGATATTGCTCGTGGAACCAATGCTGTACGTACATATCCAGACTTCAAAGACTGCGAAAGATATGTGGAGTAATCTAGAAAAGGCATTTCAAGATTCAGGTTTGACGAGAAGGGTTAATTTGCTGCGGAAGCTGATTCAATCAACACACTTGGATGATTGTGCTTTAATGGAAGAATTTGTAAATATCATCATGGTGACAGCAAACAAATTGACTTCTGTGGGATTGGAGGTTTCGGATGTTTGGATTGGAACTCTTATGTTAGCAGGATTACCTGATAGATTTTTGCCAATGATAATGGGAATCGAGAGCTCAGGTGTGGCTATCAGTGGCGACTACGTGAAGACTATGTTGTTGCAAGATGTAGGAGCTAATTCATCATGTAAAGAAACGTCTTTTGTTGGAAGATCTCAATCAAGTCATAAATCATTGGGACCAAAATGCTATGGGTGTCAGGAGTATGGGCACATCAAAAGTAATTGCCCTAAGAAGAAGAATCGCAATGAGAAGAAAGAAAACAGACATAAACCAGCCAGATACTGTCCATGAAGCCTTAAACTCAGAACAATCTCATCTTTGGAAGAAAGCGATGCAAGAAGAATTTGATTTGTTGGTTGAGAATGAAACTTGGGTTGATTGTGTTTTACCTAAAGGGAAAAAGGCCATAAAAAATAAATGGTGTTTCAAGTTGAAAAGAGATTCGAAGGGCGACATCGAACGATTCAAAGCACGTCTTGTCATCAAAGGTTATTCGCAGAGGAAGGGTATCGACTATGAAGAAACGTTTTCGCCGGTGGTGCGATATTCGTCAATTCGCTTACTTTTGGCTACGGCAATAAAGTACGATTTGGATATTGACCAAATGGACGTGGTTACGGCGTTCCTTCAAAGTGAGTTGAAAGAAGATATCTACATGGAATATCCTGAGGGTTTTGGTGGTGATCCTAATAAGGTATACAAGTTAAAAAAGTCATTGTACGGCTTAAAGCAAGCCTGCCGTTGTTGGAATCAGAAGTTAAGCAACACTTTGGTGAATTTTGGACTTCAACAATCAAAAATTGATCCGTGCATATATTACAATGTAGAAGGGGAAAGAAGAACATACATCGCAATATACGTAGATGACATTTTGATTTTTTCAAATGATGGTAAATTCACGGAAAAGCTGAAAGTTCATTTGAATAAGACGTTCAAGATGAAAGACTTAGGGGAAGCTGCTTTCATTTTGGGAATGAAAATCACAAGAGATAGGACGAATGGAAAGTTGTGGATTGATCAAGAGAGGTATTTGCAAGACATTCTAAAAAGGTTTAACTTGGATGATTGTAACCGCGTGGATGTACCAGTTGACGTCAATCAAAAGCTTTCGAATGCATTTTCTCCTACTACGGCTGATGAAAAAGTTGAAATGAAAGACATACCCTATCAAGAAGCCATAGGTAGCTTACTCTACGCTGCCCAAATAAGCAGACCAGATATTGCGTATGCAGTGGGGGCTTTATCAAAGTTTAATAACAATCCTGGACGAGTGCATTGGACTGCAGTCAAACGAGTTATGAGGTACCTAAAAGGAACTCTGAACTACAAACTAGAGTTCACAAATCAAAAGGGTGGTATAACTGGTTTCACTGATGCAGACTGGGCAAATGACCTGGACAAACGGCGTTCTACGACTGGATACGCCTTTATGTTTCAAGGTGGATGTGTTACTTGGAGTTCAAAGCGACAAGCAACTGTAGCACTCTCAACTACGGAGGCTGAATACATGGCGATGTCGGCGGCCTGCCAAGAAATCATTTGGCTAAAAGGATTGTACTCTGAGCTTCTTCGTGAAAATGGGGAGCCAATAACATTGTTTTCCGATAACAGGAGTGCAATAGATCTGGCTCATAATAGTATGTACCATGGACGGTCTAAACATATAGACATCAGACATCACTTCATCAGGGATCTGGTTCAAGAAAACTGTATGAAAATCAAGCATGTTGGTACAACTGAGATGGTGGCAGATGCTTTAACTAAACCTCTATCAAGAAAGAAGTTTGTCGATTGCAGAGAGAAACTAGGATTAAAGGACTTCAACTCTAGTGGGGGTGTTGGAATGAAGACTTGAAGAGTCAAGTTTAATCAAGTAGTTTCTGTTTTTATGAAGTTTATGACATTTTAATATAAATGTATCTTTATCGTTTAATAAAATATTAACCATTTACCAGCATTTACATTAATAAATGTAAATAGGTGCAACTAGAAATCTCAGTAATATTATGTATTTAATTAATGTAAACAATTCAAATAAAGAGTTCTAAATCTAAATCTAATCGTACGTAACATCCAACCATTGGTTGGCTGACCACGAACGTATCAACATGCTCCGATTGTGAAATTGTTTTTATGAAAATTATTTTGCAATAATAAACGATTGTTTTAACGTTCTTACCATAATAGTTAATAAATTAAAAGACCAGTTCGTAGCAGTTTTCCCAGAATTTTTATGAAGCAATTTATAAAAACTTACGGATTTCCGCTCACCGAAAAATTAATTTAATAACTAGTTACGCCGCAATTAACGACAATAAAAGAATTTTTCAATTCTTACGCAAGTTTAACGCAAAAACCCATTAAAATTTTTAAATTCTACTTCCCTACCTATCCCCAGTAATATTAACTTTATACCCATTGGAATGGCATCCAACGTATCCACCGAGAATGTCAGGAGGATGATGGAAGAGATTACCGCTTTGCTCGAGAAAATTAATGATCTAACCGTCGAGCTAGCAACCCTGAAGGCCGAGAAAGTCGCCAAAACACCCGAGACCACTCCAGTAAACAACATCCCAGCAGCCACCGCCTCTACCTCCGCCGCCATCACGCACCTCATCCCCTCACTATTGAATGCAGATATCCCACCGTCTAATAGGATTCAACCTAACTCCAATGGACTCCGATTTCCAGGAAGTCGTCTTCAAGCGCGCAGCAGGCAGCTGCGGCAAAAGGAGTAAAAAAAACGACGTGCGGCTTCAACCTTCGCGGAAGCGTCCACCGACGGGAAGCGAAACCAATAGCAGCCAGGACCATCACCGACACCCAGGTCATCCCTTCATCCCAGGAAGAGCCACCCGACGCCAATCAAAAACTGCTTATAGGATCCCACCGATCATCATTAGGACAAAGGAAAACTGGCCAATCTTATTCCGTAAAATAAAATCGAAGGAGATCAATTACAGAAAAATCCGCCCCGTCGTCGACGGAATGCATCGGAGTAAATTTTACGGTGGAAGCCCCACACCCAAAAACCGAGATCGGACAATGCCACAGGTGTCAGTGATTTGGCCAAGCCCAACAATGCTGCCGGGTCATCCCGAAATACGCAATGCGTAAAGACGTCCATCGAGCACCACGAAGTACCCACCCCCGGTCTCCAACACCTAGACTCCGACGGTGAGTATTCACACTAAAAACCACGGTTGGTTACAGGTTTCATCAGTCATCGCCCCGGATGGGAAATTCTAAGAGCCGACCTGGACATTCTTTTCAACGGACCGGCGCCAAAGTCATTGCGTGTGACTTGAACGCCATACATCGTACCTGGGGATCCAGGCACGATAACAAAGAGAGACGCACCCTATTCGACCTAGCTACCGAACTCGACTTCACCATCAACCCACCGACTTTTCTCCCGTCGGAACACCCAGCTTCCTGGACAATGCCCTCTTCAACAAAGTGACGCCACAAAACCAGTTGACAACCATGACCGACCATTTCCCGGTTTTGTAACACCTGGGTGACACTTCAAGGCGCAGACCGCTCCTACACGACCGAAAACCTCCTGGAAGGACTTTCACGACCATCTTTTACGCAAGATGTAAATTTTTGTAGGACTAGTGAATGCTGATAAAATTGTTGAAGTGAAGTGCCTGCATAGTGTACACAAAGCAGGATTATCTTTAAGTGATGCTGTAAAACTGAAAAAAATTATTTGTCTGGAAGAAGTTGATGGTGAACTAAAATTAAAAAACCACATGCTTACTAATCTTATTACTATCAGGTATAAATAATACAATGTTGATCTATGGACACATTTTCACAAATTTTAATAGAATGTTACTAGCATAATGAATATTTTATCAATCAAGTTTCAATCACGATCAAGTTTATCAATCAACATTCAATTAATATTCATTTTTGGAACCTAATTCTTGCTTTTAAACTTACTAATATTATACATTGTGCACGTTTTGATCTAAATTTCTGAAATAGTTTTTAAAATTCTCTTTTAAATTCATTACAGATTCAAGGGCAATTACATATTTCAAAAAAGGAAATATTTTATTTTATTGTGTATGTGGGAGATGCTACAGATCTGCATGTTGATGAGATAAAAGTGGACCACGATTTTTGGTATCGAAATATGCTGGATAAATTGGTGAAATTTTATATCTATTGCATTGCCCCAGAACTGATTCTGAACAGACGCACAAGGGGTTTAAAATTTAAAAAGCCACCACATGCAGAAGATTAGGAATTGTTTTGTATTATTAATAAATAATAATTTCAACTTTTTTCCTTTATTTATATTTCATCATATATACAAAGTTCAATAAGCTTCTTTACAGCCTTTCTTTAAAATAAGATTTTAAAACACGTACACTTCGTTTTCTGAAAGATAATATATTTTATGAAATAGCAAGTGACAATGCCAAAAGTAAACTGTTCAAAGTCGGAAATGTTGAGAAAGTGGATATCGGTGTCTAAGCACCTAAGTTCCGATGGGAAGGTCGCTTTCTGCAATGCCTGTTCAAAGACTGTAAGCAATTATACTAATTGAATAGGAGTATTATTTTTAATATGTCGTTTGTTTTTTTATTACAGATTAATTATTATTTAGATGTCATCAAATCAAAAATATCAAATTGACCAACACTTTTCTATCAATTTGCATAAAGAATATGTTAAAAAAATTTGATAGCAAAGCAAAATTAGTAAAACAAAGTTTTATTTAGGAGGCTGGTTCCTATCAAGTACCTGCTAACTCCACAAAAACCTTTTTGGTTACTGTCAGAGAACCGCCACCAAGAATTGGGCTTTGATTTTTTTTTTCTATCAGAAAGAGGACAATTTTCTGAGCATTTTGAGCACTTCGATGTGGATTATCCAGTAGTTTTCGAGAAAACGGCATTTGAAAATCAAAATTTTACATGCATTTTACATATGGAATTGATCCGCTCCCGAGTTCTATTGACGGTGCGTGCGTTCTGATATAGTCTTAGTGTTGGCAGTCAGACGCGATTGTCAAAAAAACGTTTTTGGGGTCAGAAATCAAACAAATCAGTTACGTTTCAGCATTGGATAGACACGGACGCATTTTTGTTCTTTTAAGAATATTTTTGATATGCGCTTCCTACTGCATCTACCAACGAAACATTTTACCAACTATAACCATAGAGAATTACCTAGCAAACAACTCCAGCTTTTCACAAAATGTGGCAACAAATTTCACAAACATTAAATTTCAAAAACGAGTTACTGCAAGGGTAAACCACACCACCCCTTACTACCGAAAAACGGAAGAAGTGAATGAAATTAACATCCAGTCATTTGCTAATATGACACCCCCCCCAAGTATTAAGTGATAGAGACACAATAACTAATACCCCCCTTTCCCAAGTGTTAAAAAATGGTGAAAGTTCACGCGAAATACCTACAAGCAACATGGACATTGGCATAGATTTTCAAGCCTCCATTCCAACTTACAATAGTTTTGGAATACTAACCAATGCACCCGAGAGAACCGAAAGAACACAAACAGAATGGAAAACCGTCCAACAACGAACCCCAATTCATAAAAACACACCTCAAGCACTCAAGCAAAAGACGGTGAAGCCACCTCCAATCATACTCACAACACCCATTGGGCAGGCCCATGCCTTCATGGACAAACTACACCCGCACGTAAGTGGCAAAATTCTAATACAGTACGTACGAGGAAACACATGGATCCACACGGATTCTACAACTGACCACAAAGCGGTAAAAACCCTAATCTTTGCCGACAAACAAGTACAGGGGTAATCATACCAACCCAGGGACGAAAAGCAAATCAAACTGGTCATAAAGGGCTCGCCCTACATGTCAGAAACCGAAATAAAAGACCTCATGACGACCGAACATTTAATCACCCCAGCAGCAGTGACCCAGCTCAAAAATAAATATGGGGACACCACCGGCTCCTTCCTGGTTACCTTCACGCCCACGACGCCGATGCAGGCCATCAAAAAAATAAGAAGTATTGGGCATACAATAGTCACCTTCGAAGAATACTCAAGAAAAAATACCCGATCCCAATGTTTCAGATGCCAGCAATTCGGACATGGATCGTCAAACTGCTTCATGCGCCCAAGATGCATCAAATGCCTAGAAAACCACCTCACGTCGGAATGCCCAAGAAAATCTAAAGACAGCGGAGTCCGCTGTTGCAACTGCGGGGAAGCGCACCCGGCAAACTACAGCCAATGCCCCACATACATCAGCTATGCAGCCAGGGTAAGTGCAAAAGCGCAGCGCCATGGTCATAATATTACCATTCTTAATAACGCGAATTATATAAATAACAATAATAATACAGTTATCGGGAATTGGACTTGGTGTAAGAATTAACCTTTAACTATTTGTCGACGTTTCGAGAATTTTATTTACCTCTTCATCAGGACTACAAAAAAGAGAACATATGGAAATATAATTGGCTACAAAGAACAAAAACTCCTACCTTTAGTAGTAGGTTACCAATAAAATAACATGTAGTCGGCATTACAAATACAAAAAAACCCGTCATCAAGCATGCCTCTCGAGCGCTTACAGAACCGAAATAAAAACAGAATTGTATTAAAATATCCAGTCAAATTATAAAAAATTTGTCTAAAAATTACAACTATTAAAACCAGTCAAATTAAATTAAAACTGCAGAAAATTTAAATTTAAAATACGAGGAACAAAATCGACAGATAACTAATCGCTTAGAGCAAAATGATAACTTTATCACCCAGTCTTACACTTATATTTAAATTTTCATCGTTAATTAAAACGGATACAATTAACCAAAAACACCTCTCCAATCAGTCAATAAGATCACCATAACATAAGCTAAGGTTTTTTGTGTCATCTCTGTAATTAACGCAATTTTTACTCGTTTTTATAAAATACATTTCACTTATGTTCCTCTTTAGGTTGTTAATTTCATAATCCAAAATCTTGCAATTTTTGAAATCAAAATTATGGTTAGTATCCATATGATGCTGTGTCAATGCTGTGGTCCCCCACCCATCTTCCTTACTATCCCTTTCAACTTCCCCTTGTGTTGCTCCCGTTTTTAACTCTTTCCTATTACTTCTCCTGCAATCCCCTTCGTGTTGTTTTATTCTTTTTTCTAACCACTGTTTTGTTTGACCTATATATGTTGCAAGATTTTGGATTATGAAATTAACAACCTAAAGAGGAACATAAGTGAAATGTATTTTATAAAGACGAGTAAAAATTGCGTTAATTACAGAGATGACACAAAAAACCTTAGCTTATGTTATGGTGATCTTATTCTAATAAATCTTATAATAATCTATTATCTTTCACCCAGCAACAAACATGATTTTGATAAATTAGATGAGCTCTTCAAGCAGTCAGAAAAAGTCATAATAGCCGGCGATATGAACTCAAAACACACAAATTGGAATAATTTAACAAACACAACATCAGGTAAAGAACTTTTTGATTACACCACAAAAACAAATATAAATTTCCCATCCTGACTCCCCCACTCACTATCCTTTTAACGACGCTCATAACCCATCTACAATTGATCTAATTCTAACAAAAAACGCCTTCGCACGCAACGTCGAAACGCTAAACAAATTAAGTTCGGACCACTTGCCGGTACAATTCGAAATTTCCTCCCTTAAACTTCCCATTCATCCCAATCCTCAATTTAAATTCACAAATTGGCCAAAATGGACCGAACAACTCAAAAATTTACAACTAAATTCAAAAATCACTACAAATACTGAAATCGACGAAGCCATAAAAGACCTCACAGCAAATATTACCAAAATAACTACAGAAAATTCAAAAATAAAAACACCTGACAACTTCAAATTAAACCTACCAAAATCAATCTTACAAAAAATAGCTAACAAAAACAAATTAAGAAAAATTTACCAAAAATTCAAATTTCCAAACGTCAAAATCCAAATCAACAAAATAACTAAGGACATAAACAAAGAAATAAACACCATCAAAAATAAAAATTGGATGACATGCTAGGTAAAATTACTCCAAAAAACTCCAAACAACTATGGAGGCTAACAAAAGCCCTTAAATCAACTTCCACCCCAACCTTTCCTGCACTTCAATCCCACAGTGGCCTAAAAACCAATAGCATGGACAAAGCAAACATCATCGCCGACACATACCTCGGACACCACAATCTCACCACACAAATCAAAAACACTGACACTGAAAACAAAGTAAATCAAATCATAGCAACTTTTAAACAAGAAACCCACCCTACCCCTTTAACAGACCGCACATCCCCTAAAGAAATCAAACTTGTAATCCGAAAATTCAAAAACAAAGCCGCCGGAAACGACGGCATAGGAGCCTCACTCATCAAAAAATTCCCGAAGAAAATCATAGTCCAAATTTACTACATCCTCAATGCATGCATCAAAAACCAATATTTTCCTAATCCCTGGAAGCAAGCAATTGTCATTCCAATCCCTAAACCAGGTAAACCAACTTCTTTGCCATCCAGCTATCGTCCCATCAGCCTTCTCCCCACCTTATCAAAAATCCTGGAAAAAATCATACTTACCCGCCTACAAAAACACACAAATTTTCACAACACAATCATCCCTGAACAATTTGGGTTCAGGGAAAAACAGTGCACCGTGCTACAACTGGCAACCCTAACCCACATAATTACCACCAATTACAACCTCAACAAAACTTCCACGCTCATGACGCTAGACCTTGAAAAGGCATTCGATACCATCTGGCATGATGGTCTCATATCAAAATTATTAAACAGCGAAATCCCACCACACCTAATCAAAATCATTTCAAACTACCTTTCAAACCGCTCCTTGAGAGTAAAAATTAAAGATGTCTTCTCCAAATCCCATCCCATTCCCGCAGGTGTACCCCAGGGGTCAATACTGTCCCCGACTTTATTCTCACTCTTCATAAACGATATACCTAAATACCAAGACACGGAAATCAAATTATACGCCGACGACACAGCTATTATGGCAACCTCCTTCAGAAAAAACCAAACTTTAATCTACCTTCAAAGACACCTGGAGGAAATTTGTAAATATTTTGACACCTGGAAGCTAAAATTAAATGCCGAAAAAACAACTCTTACCACGTTCACCAAAAAGCGAGTTAAATTAACCCACAAAATATCAGTAAACAACTCATTCATCAGCAAAACCCCAAATGTTAAGTACCTGGGCGTCACCCTCGATGAAGGCTTAACCTACAAACCACATATTCAAAACTCCGCATCAAAATCACTCCGAGCGCTTCACGCATTGTATCCATTATTAACTTACAAAATCAACCTACATCCAAAAATTCGACTCCTCCTTTATAAAGCCATGATCCGTCCTATCCTCACCTATGCTGCACCAATCTGGAGCAACGCGGCAGACAAAAATATCAAAATATTACAAAGAATACAAAGCAAAGCACTTAGAATCATCACAGGATTACCTAAACACACCGAAATTCACGACTTACACCAGGAGGCTAACATCACAACAATCAAAAACATTATAGCGTACAACTTCTTTAATTATAGAATCAAAAACAACATCACTACATCCAATCTAGCACAATTTAACAAATCACACACTCACAAATCTCAATCTCAAACCTAGAAAAAACTCAACCTGACAAAATTATTTGAACATAAATTTTTAAACAAATTGTTCTTTTCTTTTCTCCCTAACTTCCCCCCCCCTTTTTCTTTTTTATTTTCACCGCAAAGGCACATGGCGCTGGGTTTTTGCACTCTTTTTACCCAGGAGACAACACACTACAAAAGAAGACAAAGCCTACAACATCAACGAGGACCGATAAATCTTGGATAGAAGCGGCCAACAACACACTTATTATTGTTACAATTATTTTTGATATTAAAATTGAAATGTAAAACAGTTAAACAAAATAAAGATAATTTTTATGTTATGTTATGTTATTATGCAGACGCGATTGTACCCATCCCGGCAGGTGCTCCTCAAGGTTCCATCCTAGCCCCCAAATTATTTACATACTACGTCAACGATATCCCTTACCATCAAGACACGACCGTTTCTTTATATGCCGATGACACAGCAAATATTTCCCAATCAACCAGACCCGACAAGGCAGTGGAGTACTTACAAAGACACATCGACATTCTTGAACCATACTATTACCGTTGGAGACTAAAACTAAACGAGACCAAGACTTACCTTCACAATCTTTACGCACAAACGAAAAGACAAACTGACCAAAAAACTAAAAATAAACAATATCGATATTACAAAAACGGATGAGACGAAATATTTAGGCATTACACTGGACAAAAAACTGACCTACAAACAACATCTGACCGACAAAGCAAAAAAGGGTTCAAATGCGCTTCATGCACTATACCCAATTCTGACATACAAAAACGGACTAAACCTAAAGCTACGACAATTTCTTTACAAACAAGCCCTGCGACCTATACTACTTTTCGCCTTCCCCATCTGGAGCAGCGCTTCACGCTCAAACATAAATAAGATTCAAATCGTGCAGAACAAATGCCTCCGTGTAATCACCGGGGCGCCAAAATACACGGAGAAATTTGACCTGCACGAGATGGCGACATACGGACGATCCCCCACATAATACACCACAAAACTAAATGCCACGACCAAGCACATAGCTACTTTATCAAACTCGACAATGCCCCTCAGACGAAAACATAAATTGCTTCACAACATCATTTTATAAAATTCTCTTAAACTATCAATTAACCCGTAATCACCTCATAAATAAACCACTTATCTCGGCAATAATCATCTCACAAATAAACTACTTATCTCGGCAATAAATTCCAACCTATCTCGGCCATAAATAAAAATCAAATCGTACACACATGCTCTCTGGGTTTTTACTACTCTCTTTCCCAGCAAAACATCAAGAAAACAAAATGCACAGGATCGTTGACCTACCTTATCACCTCCGATAAATCCACCGATAGGAGCGGAGAAGAAATAACATAAGCAAAAAAAAAATTATAAATGAAATATGATAATTTTCTTTGTAATTGCAAAAACTTTATTTAACAATAAAGAGTATTTTTATCTTATCTATTATCAGACGCGATTGTGACCGTGTGTGTGATTGTGACGAGGAACCTTTAAACATAATTAAAAACAAGTTATGCAATGAAAATATTTATTTTGTAGTCGATGAAACAACAGATATGCAGCAGTTATATTGCTACATGCTTGTCGGAAAGTTAAGTGACTCTGATCTTGCAGTTTTGAATAAAACTAATCACTCCACGGTGGCTAGTTTTGTTAACGATAGATTAAATCTGCTATATGTCCGGAAACAGTCAAGTTCGAAAAAGTCAAATTAATGTTGTCGAATGCTGAAGGTTATATGATCAAAGCAGGGCAGGCTTTGGAAGTCTTTTACCCCAACTTAATCCATTTCACATGTATGGCTCATGCATTAAACAGGTAGGCTGAACTGGTTTGACTAGAATACCCCGAAGTAAATAAATTAATAAATAATGGAAAAAGGGCATTTTTAAAGGCCCCGATAAGGGTACCCAAGCAGCAAAGCAGGGCAGCTTGACTAAACCAAAGTCAGATTGCCCTATTTAAGCGAAAAATTACCAATTTTCGAGATAAAAAATGTCTTAAAAGTCAGATAGCGTATGAAGTCTTGTGTACAGGTCAAAAATTACGTAGTTTAAACCTAGGAAATGCCTTTAAAGTTTAGTGACTTAAAGGTTATATATTAAGCTATAAATTACCAAATTTTGACCAAAGATATGCCTTCAAAGTCAATTCTACTTATAAGTCAAATTAGAGTCTCATTTGAAGGAAATGTGACCTATGTGTATTACCTAATTTCAACCTCATAGCCGATATGACTTAATTGGTCAGAATTACGTATTTTTACTATATATAAGTGCTGCGTGGTTGACTTAAATAATAGGAAATATTTAAGGCACAAAATAAACCTTTATGGTCATCCAGAGCTAACCATAAAGTTGAAATTACCACAGAAAATTACCTATAAGGATAACCGGTCTGAGGTTAGGTCGAAATTCCCACCAAAATTGCCCTAAAAGTTAGTTTTTTGTCTTAGACCGCTTCGAGACGGTTTCAAATATTTTTCATTCTCGTCTATCAGGGCTATTACAATTTATTATATATCAATAGCTATTACAATATAAATCTATTAATTTTAATGAAAATCTACCCTATTACTGACTAAATCTATTACTATTTTTAAAAAATCCTAAATAGCAACTTTTGTTTTTAAGAAAAAGCATGAAATTATAAAAAAAAATTTTGGTAAAGATGTCAACGAGGTATAAGAATTTAATTGCCATGGGATTTTCATATATCCACTTATTATTTTATCCTGTAAAATGCAAATTTAGTAGTATCAGCAGTTTGAGTTTTTCTATTAAGCGCAGTAGCGCCGTTAGGGTAGGGGCAGTCGGGCAACCGCCCGATACACTTTTAGTGTCGTCAGAAATATCTGAATACTGCCTTTACCAGTGGCGGATCCAGGTTTCTGGTAAGCTTTATCAAAGAAAATATTGAACACTAAATTAGCACATACAAAAACATGATTTGGGGAGGGGGGCTAAGCGGATCAACTTTTACCAACTTGAAAAAAATATACAATTACGTATATAAATAGTAAACGCGGCAAATTTAAAGAAAACAAACAAAAGTGATAAAAGTATATTAGTTAAGTTCCAGAAATTGTAAGTATTCAATAGACTGTTTATTTAAAACCAAAAAGGGGTCTATTTAAGTCTATTATAAACAAGGTGGAACTCGCTTTTGCGACAGTTCTTAGGCTTCTATACATCTACTTTTTTGGTAGGTTAAATTATTTGGGCTTTATTTTATTCCAATTTTTAATGCGTTAATCTTTTAATTAGGTAGATTTTTTTACTATATAAGGAAAACGCTAACATTTTAATATTTTTTTTTTATTTCGACCTTTATAGGTAAATATTTGCAATTTACAAACCACAAATAAAACACAATTCATAATGAAATATTAAAATACCCGAAACACGTACCGAATACCGTATTAGAAACACGTAAAATACCTACTCTAAAAATACAAAATAAGAATATCGGATTAAAAAATATATATGTAAATAATCTGAATAATTAATACCAATCTAAAAATATTCTATACTAGCTGACCCGGCGAACTTCGTGTCGCCTCAGAACTTGAACCATATAAATTATTTGTAAAATTCTAGAACATCGTACCGCCTCAGAATTAATATACCAAGTGACTCGGCGAACGTTCTGCCATATAAATTATAGCTGGATACCCGGCTTCGCCCGGGGTCTCTTTAAAAATAAAATACTTTGCATTAGTCTACGTACTCGAACGTTTTCCAATCTTGCTTTCCGTTACTCGTTTGTTTCATACGAACGGACTTCAGCAATGCGTACACACAACAAAACAGTAATTTTGGTTTTTCTTTTGTCTATCTATATATAGTTATGGATACCCGGCTTCACTCGGGGTGTTATTAAAAATAAAACGCTTTGTTTATGCCTGAAGTATTTTGATGTAGGCTCTTGGACTTCGTGCAGCAACATTCTGAAAAAGAATTAAAACGGGTAAAATGGATGATAAAATTTATATATTTATTTAAACCAAAGTAACAATATTTAGGTACACTCTGTCGATATATTTATCATAGCTGACCCAACGGACGTTGTCTATTATTATTTTATCTTAATGCTAAAGGATACACAATATTTTTGGTAGTTCCATTCGGTGAATAAATGTACAAATTTTTTGGTGTGCCAACTCGGGAGCAAGCAACATATTGTAATCGCGAAGGCAAGACGCAAGGGGAATTGAATCCGCTTGAACTGAAATGGTAAATCGTTGGTAATCATCGGTATGCGGGGAATCAACCCATCTTCCCCTTTGAATTTGCCACTGATGATTGTTGCCTCGATCAAATTTGGTGTCAATTTTTTTATGGCCAGTCTGGTTCCGTTGCACAGTTTTGGCGCGTTCAAGTTTCTAATGAGTATAACCGGTGACCCAACTTTCAATCTCAAAGTGTGTGGTGGCATTCCAGGTGGCTCTAGTGAATTTAGAAATTCGGTAGGATAATTGACTGCTTGTTCTTGCTCCATCAGTGTATCTATTGATTTGTATTTGACTGATTGTCCGGGCAATTTCAATTGAATTTGTTCATTCAGCTTGTTCTCATCGTCATTTTTGGGGGCTAAAATTGCACGTTCGCACAGCCAATCAGGATTTTTGTAGTTGCTCGTTAAATCTTGGAAAACCTTGTTTTCAACAGCTTGAATGTTCGGCTGCATTTGACAAAAATTGGGCGGAAACGAAATCTCATTTGTAGTGCGATCAATTGGAATTTTGCCATTTCCGATATCCAAAAGTTGTTTTGAAAACGTTTGGGCAGTCGCATCTTGTAGTAAATGCACACGCATGTTTGTCGAGAGCGTAATTTTTTCAACTCGGTTCCATAAATACGATGCTTTTAAGCAAGTGTTCAGTTCATCAGCAGGCGTTGATCGAGGTATAACGGGCAAAGTTTGGCGAAAATCACCCGCAAGAAGTATCAGAGCGCCTCCCATAGCTTGGTTTTTTCCTCGGAAATCGCGCAGAGTCCGGTCCAGCGCTTCGAGCGATTTTTTATGGGCCATAGTGCATTCGTCCCAAATGATAATTTTGCACGTTTTAAGGATTGTGGCCATACCAGAATTTTTGCTGATGTTACATGTTGGTGTTTCGGTCTGGTTGAAATTCAACGGAAGCTTGAGTGCTGAATGTGCTGTACGTCCACCGTGGAGTAGCGTTGATGCAATTCCCGATGATGCCACTGCGAGTGCGATTCCATTCTGCATTCGAACCACGAAGGTTCGAACCGTTCGAACCATTCGAACCACGCACGCATCTCGCTGTACACCTGGAAAATGGTCAGCGAGTTTACTTTACCGTGCAAAATGCACAAAATAGAGCTGAACAACCACAAAACACAACACTTTTTTCAATTGTGTGAATCCGATGATTTTGCTAAAACGTTGCGGTATCACGAAGTACCCAAATACTACACTTGGAATACATCAACAAAGAAGATAGGGAAATTAATCCAATTATCCGTTGATCCGTCGATCCGTTGATCCGTCGATCTGTTGATCCGATGAATAGGCACTATTTGCCACATATTTTATTAAAGTTTGTTGAAAGCCGTTCTAAAGTAGCCTATCTTCTTCGCAGCATCGTAATTAGCTTATACACCAAATTTCATAAAGATTGGTCAAGCGGTCTAGGAGTCTATAAGGAACATACATACATACCTACATACATACATCCATTTTTATATATATAGATGAAGTAAAATTGTTTTAAGAACGTGCGTTCTGATTGGTTTTGAATTATGCGGACAGACGGACAGACGGACACGGAGCTAGATCATAAGGCTTCTTCCTATACGTTGTATAGAAGCCTAAAATCAGTTTTGAAAATTGTATAAGATTGAAAAAAAAAATATCGAAATTTACAAATAAATAAATAAACTTGATGGTCTCATAAGGGTATATATTTCTACAACAATAAATTTATGCTACACGTGCGGTCGAAATACTTACATTTGGATATATGTATGAATATTTTACATGTCAGTGCCTATTGGTTCTAGTTACAATTTATCAGACAAAAAAAATACTATTTTTTTGTTTGAAAGTATTTTTTTCATTTCATATAATACAAAGATGGTTAAGGGGGGGGTGCAAATTTTATTTCAAATTAAATTATTTTAGTTTTCTGATCGTGACAGAGCCGGGTCCATTTAATATCCGGGCCCTTATTATTCGTTCGAATACATTCAAAACTGACAGTTTAAAGCCACTGGATGAAAACTATAGCTTCTCCTGGGGGATTCAAAAATTTGTAAAATTTAAACGCAACTGGAGGGCGTGTGAAAAATTGCTTGATACCGCTGTTTTATGATTTATGTAAATACCAAATTTAAAATAAAATATTCTTGGTTTATAAAATTATCTTTGTCCCTTCCACGCATCCTTAAAAGTGTTACTTATTTTAACAATAAAACTGGTGGTCACTTCTTAATAGAACAAAATATATACCGTACGCCACTGGACATTGGACATAACACGTGTTAAGTTTACCTACAGTACTGCTTAAATTTTGCTTCAAAACACATCTGTGTATTATTAGCATAGCAATACTCTATCTAGGTATATTTCAATGGCTCGGATCCAGCATTCTCGATTTTAAAATTTTATTATTAACTTTTTTAATTTTTAAACTTTGAAGTCAAACTAACTTATAAATAGGAAAATTGGGCTTATTAGTCAGAATGCCTTATTAGTCGACAAGACGACTTCAAAGTCAACGACTTTGAAGTACAAATGCCTTGATTAGAGAAATCTGTGTTCAAAGTTAGGCATTTCTCCTTCGCATTAAGGAAATTTGACCTATTGGTCGAAAATTGGAAATCAGTCAACTTCATGAGAACTAATATGTCCTCCATGATGCATTTTTACGCTTGTAAAAATTAGGCGTTATAAAATAAATCATACCAAATCTTTCGGCGTGACTAAGAATCAAAAAACATTCTATTAATCGATAATTTTTATGTAGGTATTAGATTAATATATTTTTAGCGTACTAAATGCAAAATTTATTATTGCTAAATAATTAAAAATTAATTAATAATTGTTTAAATTATATATTATTGAAAGCGCATTAATTTTAGTGATCTAGAATGAAAATTTGCACAAAAAATTTTCTTTCGTACTTATATTTCTGTCATGTCACGCGATATTCGGTTTCACAGTGAAATATATTATGTTGATGTTTAATTCCAAGTTTTATTCTCTGGTTGCCATGTTATTGCTGTAACATAAGCACCGCCTTCTAGAAAGAGTTAAGGATTGTATTATTATATATTTTTGTGATGTACAACGCTGCCGTTTAGACGTTTCGAAAGCAAAGGCTGCGTTGTCAAAATAACAGGGCGCAAATTGGTTAGAATTAAGTCCAAATTACCAAAATATTACCAAAATTTTACCAATATTCGACCTAATGTTAGTCCATTTGACCAAACGAGACGATGACTTATAGGGCGAAATGCCTTGCATTACTTAATTTCGACCGTCAAATTACTTCAACTTAATTCCCCACTTACCTTCTCTCGACGTCTATATGACGTAAATTGGGCTTGGTCATACACCCTTTATAACCTATTAGAAGGTCGAATAAACGTAATTTCGACCTATTTTGTTGCTTGGGATACTAAAATATAAAGAGTTAGCCCCTAATCTGTTATGCATCATTTCATTATACATGAAATGTTGTCCAGTCTACCAAACGTTCGGCAGCTTGCGCCGCTTGAATAAGAGCAAGCTTAGAATTCAAAGAGGCTGTACCCATAGCTAAAGAAATTTGAGGTAACATGTTCTTCCTAATCACCCACAATTGTTCGTCCTCTGAAGGAAGAGGGTTAATTCGACCGAATCTACTTAACATGGACTCTATGTACGTAGATCTGTACAGATTCCCCAGGAAATTGTTTATAGGTACCCACTTGCTCTAAATATTCCCGGTGAAAACCAAAGATAAAAATCGAATTTTAAGTTCCTCAATTAATTGTTCCCAAGTTGTTACTTCGGGACCAAGGCTGCGATACCACACTAACGCTTCCCCAGAAGAGAATTCTTTATTTATTTTTATTTTTTTATTTGTTTATATCTACGGATACACCAATTTAAATATTAAACAAAAACATATACAAAACGAAATTACTACACAATAATTACAAAAAAGCACCATTATATAGCAACGGCTAACTATAACTATCGGACCTAGTTACAAAACGTTACATCCATGTTCCACATGACGTCCTTCTTGAACTTAGTCAATGATGTTTGATGCAGATCAAACCATTCCTGTCCATTAAGTCTGTTGACTAACCGAATTATTCTGGGAATAAGACTATGAAGGCCATAATTAGTCGGGTGCACATCAGTGGCAAAGGCATTCTTGTGTCTAGTATCGTGTGAAGATATATACGGTACGAAATAATTCAACAAACGTGGGCAATAGTCATTCACACAGTTCCTATTGAGCAGTGAGCGAGTGCGGACGTACGAGATAATTAATTGTTCTTTTTAGATCTTTTATTTATTTTACGTTTTCCATTAGCGAGCGACAAGGTCCACAATTAATATATGCCTGCAAATTAAGCTACTTAATAAGCATTAGCAAATATTTTTAAAAATTCAAGTAGTTAGTAACAGTAGTTAGTAGTATTTTAGAACCAATCTTAAACAAAAATCAAGACATACCGCAAAATGCGGCAATCGCATTTACAGACGTCAGTTTCCAAACTCGACTTGCCAAAAGGGCAAATAGTTTGAGCCCTCACAGGTTCAAGTCAAAAGTTAAATTAAGCCGTAGCGCTATGCTACGAAATAGTGAAAATACAAATACCATACAATTAAAAAATCTCAATATTCAAGACGCAGAAACAAAGTTGCAGCCAACCACCTACCAGTATGGAGCTAGAACACGCCGCCAACGTGCCCACCTACAATAGTTTCGGCATTTTATTAAATGCGCCCGAAAAAACGAACAACCAAGCCACCAAAGAAGACCAAAACTGGAATTTAGTGCAACGTACCCCAGTGCACAAATCAACCCCCAAATACAATAGACCGAAGCAGTCGAAACCACTCCCGGTGATCTTAACCCCCATTGGGCAGATCCACACATTTATGGCTAAACTCAAACCATTAATTAAAGGAAAATTAATGGTCCAATACGTACGTGGGAAAACATGGATCCATACTGAAACCCCCGAAGACCACCGTGCCGTAAAAACCAACATATTTGCTGATAGCAATGTATAAGGTTAGAGCTATCAGCTGAAAGAAGACCGACAAACCAAGTTGGTCATGAAAGGCTCTCCTTACATGACCGAAGATGAAGTAAAAACCCAAATAAGTGCCGAACACCAAATTGTACCTGTCACAGTAACAAAAATGAAGAACAAATTCGGAGACCTCACGGGCTCTTTTCTAATTGCCTTTTCGTCGACCACCACAATACAAAGCATCAAGAAAATCCGATCCCTGGGACAAATTATAGTACATTTTGAAGAATATTCAAGACGTAACACCCGTACCCAATGTTACCGGTGCCAAAGTTTTGGCCACGGGTCGTCCAACTGCCATATGAAGCCAAGATGTGTAAAGTGCTTGGAGCACCACCTTACAACTGAATGCCCCCGCAAAACCCAAGATTCCGAAGTAAAATGCTGCAACTGCGGTGAGAATCATCCCGCAAACTACATGCAGTGTCCATCATACCTGAAGTACGCCGAGCGGGTAAGTAGAACTCAGCGTCAAAGCCAGCCCAAACGACCTCAAACTTCAAATTTAAACAGCTACAGCAACTACAATTTACCACAAAACAACCAACTGAACTTCCTCCTACTGCCGACTCCAACTCAGCAAATACGAAATTTTACTACCAACGAACAACAAAGACAATCTTATGCTCAAAATTTAATTGCAAATACTACAAACGAACCAACTGACCACGCTGACAGCCCCGGCGACCTGGCCACCCTCTTCAAGGAATTAAAGGACCTAAAAAACACCATCAATATTTCACAGATGATCCAAATCATTCGCGAAATTAAATTCAGGTTGGTCGGGGTCACTGACGCACTCACTAAAATACATACATATTTTCTCTGAAATAGCAGACAATTTTAATGTATAACGCCACCCAAGACAACCTTAGAATCATAACATGGAATGCAAACGGACTACGGACAAAAATGAACGAACTTCAGCAACTAGTACAGCAAATAAACCCCGACATAATACTTATTCAAGAAACACGACTCAACAAACTACAACCTACGAAAATGCCAAACTACACGATCATCAACAAACCCCACACACAACACGGAGGACTTCTAACGTATCACCTAAACACACTTGAATTAATCCCAATTGACAACACAACCACACACGCCGACACGCAAGTGCTCCAAATAGATGACCTAACTATCATCAACTACTACCTTTCACCCACAACACCATCAAAAACCCACGACACCGACAAACTCGACGAATTCATACAAATGTCCGACAAAGTCCTCATCGCAGGCGACATGAACTCGAAACATCCCACCTGGAACAACAACACCACAAACAAAGCAGGCACCGACCTATATAATTACATCACACAATCAAATCTCCTATTAACCTACCCAACCAACACCCACACCCACTACGACTTTTGTCCAACCCGCAACCCATCCACAATCGACCTCATAATTACAAAAAACCTAAACGTGCACACCGCAGAAACACTTGATGACCTAAACTCAGATCACTTGCCTATATTTGAATTAACTTCACTCAAAATACCTTTTTACCCCCCCCCCAAACCCCTCAGGAAAACAAACTGGGAAAACGTTGCCGAGCAATTGCTCAAGCTACCAATAAACTCCAACATAAATACAACAGAGGAAATTGATGCAGCAATTTCAGATTTAACAACCAAAGTGACAAACATTTACACACAAAACACCACCGAAAAACCGCCACCCACACGTAAACTAATATTGCCTGACTCGATATTGCAGAAAATCAAAAACAAAATCAGAAAGATTTACCAACAGCATCACTACCCTACATTAAAAACTCAACTAAACAAATTAACTCACGACATAAATGCAGAAATTAATAAACTCAAAAATACCAATTGGAACAACACACTTGCTAACATCAACACAAAAAACACCAAAACACTCTGGCGCATCACAAAAGCGCTCAAAAATAAAAACAAGTTAAAAAACATGCCACCACTTCACACCGCCCAAGGGATAAAAACGGCAGGCACGGACAAAGCAAACGCCATTGCAGACACTTACCTCAGTCACCATAATTTAACAAATCATCCTTCAGATAACACAGTCAAAACACCAACAGAAAACTTCAAACTAGCCACTCATCCCCCCCCCCCCCGAAGACCTTACATCTCCTAAAGAAATTCAACTCATTATCCGAAAATTAAAAAATAAAGCTGCCGGAAACGACAGCATAGGCACACTTTTCATCAAAAAATTTCCCAAAAAGCTTGTAGTACAGATTTATTACATCCTAAATGCATGCTTAAAAAATCAATATTTTCCTAACGCCTGGAAAAAAGCAATAGTAATCCCCATCCTCAAACCTAATAAACCCATCCACCAACCATCCAGTTACCGACCAATCAGCCTCCTCCCAACCTTATCCAAAATCCTTGAAAAATTAATCCTTTACCGCCTCCGTACACATACCGAAACGCACAACACGATCATCTCTGAACAATTTGGGTTCAGAGTAAAACATAGTACCGTGCTGCAGTTATCCCTGCTCATCAATAAAATCACCACAAACTACAATATCAACAAAACAACAACACTCATGACACTAGACCTCGAAAAGGCATTCGACATCATATGGCATGATGGCCTAATATATAAACTCATCACAACTGACATGCCCCCCCAAGTAACATTTTCAGCCTGGGAAATGCCTGGCAAGTACCTGGCAGCGAAAATTTCACAGGGACTTGTACCTGTACCAGGCCTGTTACAAGCTTATTACAGTGGCCTTATAAGGCAATTAGGCCCCTGTATTCAGCCTGGTACAAGCCTTTGACAGGCCTGTAAAAAAGGTGGCAGGGACTTGTCACAGGGTTTTGACAGGTCCCTGCCAGGCACCTATGAAAGGTGGCTGGCAGGTACCTGTGCAAGGTGTTAAAAAGGTAAAGTTTTGAAAAAATGTTACTAATTGCTCAAAATACTTTTAAAAAGTTTTAGTGATTTCCACGCATAAAAAAATATCTATGTATTGTAATGATATTTCTAACCAGAAGCCGATATTTTTGGACGAGCTTTGTCTTCTTGGTAGTTTTGATTCGGTTGGAGTCACTAATCGATTTGCACCGCGATTCAAAGACTTGTTTTCATGTCGGCAAGTCGGTTTTTAATTATTTAATGCCAATAACAAACAACGACTCAAAATTGTTACACATTATACTACCAATTTACACAAATATTATTGTCTACTGTAATTAAACTTAAGGTGTTGTGAAATAGTGACAAATCTTGCGAACGTGAACCTAAAATTTAAGTGTGTTTAGAAGAAATATGGTGCATACTGTATAATTTGAAACTTACGAGGGAATTTGTTGTGGTAAGGTTGGAGGAAGGTTGGTTGTAGGCGACGTTGTTCCGAGGGCACGTAAAATTTGTGCGTTACAAATTTTGTGATTTTATAATTTGCGTTAATTTTGCCAAACGATTAACTGATTAAGTCAGGGAGCATATCCTGATTGTTGATAGTGCGATTATATAAGAAATTATTGTTTGCGTTTTGTTTCAAGCTGAAATAAAACAGAAAATTAAATTTGGTATTTTCAAGATAAAAAATTTTAGTAACGCCGCCCGACCGCCATTTTGCATTTATGCGAAATATTAGAATTATTAACAAAAATTTACTTACCTCAAATGAAAATTGGATGGAATTTGTATGGAATAAAAGAATACACGTGTGTAATTAAGCCGATTATCGAAGAAGTTTTACAAGAACCAAACTATCTGATCAACTCCGGTAGCATAAATTTGGTAGCAAGAACACGTGTTGCATCTAATAACTTACGGAAGCAAATGATCAAGGACAACGAAGAAAGCAGTGGACCTCAAACGTTAATTAAGCTAAGAATTTATTGTTTATTTGAACTATTTTTATTTCTCAGAATTTTTATAATTTTCATAATTTTTTATACTAACATAATTACATTAACAGCGAAATTTGGTAAATGAATTTAGAAGTCATATTTGGAATTAAAGTAAATGTAATTCATTTATCAAGTCTTGCTACACTTTTACACATAGAGTCAGGAAACGAATTTATAAGTTTCAAGTTATTGGTAATAAATAAACCTTATTTTGCGTTCATATCAAGAATTTTGTTTTTCTGGAAACATACGATTCGTGGGTTTCAAATTGAACTCGCTCCTGAGAGTCAAGTATCTCCGAAATTATCTGAGCTAGCTGGAGAAAAAGGTAAGAGTGTGTAGAGCTTGAAACTATACATTACAGTATATATTTTATAAATCATTTGTATTTAACATTTTAGCTATAAATCTAGGATTTCATATTATATTATACTAGTAGCGTATATTACTTTTTTTTTGATCTTCTATTTAAATTATAGTGCTATTAATTTATTATATTTACATTACCCTGTATAATTACCTTCATTTTTTGACGTATCAACATTCACTATCTGCGAAACTAAATTTAAATATTGTGAATTTTTTTTTTGACTTACCTGGGGTTCGAACCAACGACTGTTGACTGTCTCCAATTTGAAACCTAAACTTCTACCGCTAAGCCACCAAAGCTAGTTGTTAAAATGTGATTTAAATTTCTATATCTGATTCTTTTGATTGGTATTTAAAATTTATATTTGTGCATTTATATTTGCACTATAGTACAAATTTTACATTTTCTATTGGTTGAAAATGCATTTCTAAATTTCAAAAAACTAATTTCTTAAAAATAATTAAATTATAATAATTATTAAAATAAAATATAATTATAATTTTTTATGCGTGGATATCGCTATAATATTTACGCAATATTTTGAGCTATCCGTAAAATTTTTCCTAAAGTTAGGTACCTTATTCAAACACCCAGTGAGATCCCTGGCAAATATCCTTCACAGGTCCCTGGTAGTCACCTATCACCGATCCCTGGCAGACACTTTTTACAGGTGCCTGACAGACAGACACCTGTGACAGGTCTCTGGCAGCGTTTCTAAATAAGCTTTAAACAGGTACCTGCTGGGTAGCTGTCCCAGGCAATTTACAGGCCCAGGCAAACAAGCTCTAAATAAGTTCCTGTTAGGTACCTGTCCCAGGCAATTTACAGGCCCAGGTAAATAAGCTCTAAATAAGTACCTGCTAGGTACCTGTCCCAGGCTATTTACAGGCCCAGGCAAATAGGCTACCTGCCAGGTGCCTGTAAGCTAACTTTGGATATTGCCAGGCAATTGACAGGTAAAAATGTTACTTGGGTGTCACGGTACAAAACGTGGCCAAGGGGCACACGCACGAAACCTACCTTTTGTACTACCCTAGCTAGCTCGTGGCGATGGGTCGCGGGGGTGTATCGGAAGGATACCGCGGAAATACAAAAGATAGGGGGGGTCGAAATACTTGTTGAGTCGTCACAATCAGGAAAGGTCAAGTTTATGGGCGCCACTCGAACTAAATGAGACTTACCACCAATAACAAGCTCCGCTATGCTTGTTCGAGAAATCGTTACGGAACCTTTCTTTTCCAGAAGTTGCTTGGTGGTCGTAAGGTACAGAAATTTTATATACAATAAAAACATTAACTGGATAAACATATAATATATAAATGCCTGATAAATAAACAATTACGCCTAACTTAGGCAACACATCAATCAAACACAAATATGATCGAAAAGAGGGATTCTTCTCGATTAAAAATATCGATACGATAATGTAACAAATACACGACAATCCTTAGTCAAGAAGATTACAAAATGGCCAAATGAACGAAAAATCAACGGTACCTTCTTGACTTCAGTTGCGATAAAAATATGGTTAGTAAAATCTAAATAACTACTATAATACAAATATTGATAATGACTTAGCTCAATAGCTAAGAAATAAAGCATAAGCTTTGTGCGGTAAATACAAACAATAATATGAATTCGATAATCTTTAAAGGTGATCCGTTATAAAAGTTTCGTAGCATATAACGATATGTTGAATGTTGAAGTCGATTCCAATAATGTAGATAATACGTAGACACAAAATTCACACACAGTTAGTTTAAATAAACAGTACAATATTACCTTACAGGTGTCTTGCGACCAAACAGAATCCAAGAAGTAATCGTAACGAGCTCTCGAACTGCAATGTCGAATGGGGTACCATGAACGAAATGATGGGGCACTCATAAGATTGACCCTACCAAGGTGGACGTAAGGCACTCTGTCGACTCGACTTCGCACAATAATCTTCTGGTACGGGATAATCGGTAGTAACAATACTGGTACGGAATAACGGTAAAGATGCGTGATTTTGCACAGGATTGTTGGAGCGATACATAAACTGTCTACAGGCATTAATTTATTGATATTGGAGCCAAATGTTTGCATTAAAGGTTAATCGAACTTCACTAAAATTATGGCGGTAAACTGGAGCATTTGAGGTTATGTTGATTGACCGAAGAAACTCTTAAAATAACGGGAGCCGGTAAAAGTAATGACATGAAAAACGTACTCTTTAAGTTTCTTCAAGATGTTATTAGGACGTGACGTGTGATTCGTGAAATCTTAGTAAATATGCACATACGTGCAAATTGCTATAACAGCAAAAGCAATTTTTAGCAACCCGGAAGTAAATAAATTCGCACAACGCGATAAATAACCGAACGGTAATAAAACTTCACATAAAACCAGGTGCTATTAGCTTTAAAATCGGTAAAATAATCACTATCACAACATCCCTTAATGGCGATCAAAAATCAACTCCCTGTCTCCTTGCCAACCTGCACCGCGCAGGACTCGTTTAACCAACAAAATTCCGCTCTCAGTTCGCGAAAGAAACGCTAGGTGACGCCACGTGACGGTAAACAAAATTAAATAAAACTAAAGGTGCGGTTAAACCTAACCAAACTGATAAAATATAATAAAAAAATACGTAGATGTCAAAATGACATCACATGGGGCCCTCACATAATTAAAATACTCATAAACTACCTACAAAACAGATCAATCCAAGTAAAAATTAATAACATCCTATCAGATCTTCACCCCATCCCTTCCGGAGTCCCCCAAGGCTCATCCTCGCACCTATCCTGTGCATTCACTACATTAACGACATACCACGACATGAAAACACCGACACGTCACTTTATGCTGATGACACGGCCGTCAGTCCAACCTCATATCTGAAAAACCAAACCATTGTATACCTCCAACGACACACTAACCTACTGACGGCTTACTATACAACAAATGGAAACTCAAGGTTAATGAGGACAAGACCACTCTAACCACTTTCACACATCGACACGACACACTCACCAAAAAACTTAATATAAACAACATAAACATCGTAACAACAGACACCGTCAAATACCTAGGTGTAACACTTGACACACGACTCACATATAAAACCCACCTCCAGCTAACGGCCAAAAAAGCCAATGCAGCGCTTCACGCCCTTTACCCACTAATCACTTTCAAAAACAAACTTGACATCAAAATCAGACAACTGCTCGACAAGATCAAGATCTACCTGTACTAACCAGCAGTCTGAAATAGACTTGATTGATTTGTAAATTTTAAGATCATCTGCAAACAGGAGATACAAACAGTGTTTGATAAATTTACCTATATTGTAATAAAAAATTGCTACCTGCCCTTGCGGGCAAACAGAATTTTTCTCTACACGCTGGAAGAAGAACCAGCTTTAAAATATAGTGTAGAAGCCCAAGATGTTACGACTAGCTGATTTGTGCCGGTAGCGAGGGGGTGGTTTTAAAGGTATTAATCAACCACTGCAGGAAAAATTCACCAGCAAAGGAAGTCCAGCACGTAGATGGAAAAAAAAAGAAATTGTAGATAATTGTCTCTATATTATCCGTAATGGAGAAACACACAGAAAACAAATAGTCTACGCCCACAGCGAAAATAATAATTAATCCAAAGTAATAAATAAAAGTAAAAATAATTTACTTTATTAAATTAATTTAAAGGATCACGTTGGAAATGTTTGCCAGCAAGATAAAAATGCTATCGTTGAAGCGCTTGATAATACGGCCAGTCGATGGAAAATAAAATATATTATGCGAATTGAATTATTGCAAATAATTCTTTTTAACTGCTGCGAGTATTTAACAAAGCGAAAATAAAAAAATTAAGGTGTCCAAAAAAAGATAAGATGTCTCCTAAAAATCAGTCCACTGGACCAAAACTCACCCAAAATTTCTCTTGAACACAGAAAACACTCACTTCCGTCTTTTCAAGCTCGAGTCCCTAACTCCACTGCCAATTTTCCATACCACCGCGCGCAACGCAGTCTTATCCGCCCAGATAACAGGAGCGCCTCGTTGTGAAATGCAAAAGGAATACATAGGCGTACCCTTAAAAACAAATTCAATAAAATTTGTTACAATATCATTGATAAATATGAGAAATAGAATCGGACCACAATGGGAACCTTGCGGAACTCCAGACGATACAGAGATATCAATTGAGATAAAATTCTTAATCCGTACCTTTTGCTTCCTACCAACTAGGTAGCTACAAATCCACCAACGTACTAAAACCAACTACAAACGTACTAAAACCTAGAGAGGATAGTTTCGACAGGAGAGCTTTATGGTGTACACGATCAAACGCCTTTGAAAAATCAGTGTAAACAGCGTCCACATGCATGCGATTTTCAAATGATTCAACTACATCCGATACAAACGATAACAAGTTTGTAGTAGTCGAACGGCCTGGAAAAAAGCCATGTTGTTCGGCTATTATGTCATCTTTACTAGCAGACAGAAGTTGAGTTGCAACCAATTTATCCAGTAATTTAGGAATGGTCGATTGAATAGAAATACATCTATAATTCTTGATATCGCAGCGATTGCCTCGACTGATTTATTAAATAATTCAGTCTCCTTTACACCCCTTGAAATGGACAGTTCTTTGGCTCTCTCTATAAATTCAAATACCGACTGGAAGTCCCCACTTCCATCAAATTGGAGTCCCCACTTGTGTACAGTAACGTAATCTGGTTTCCGCTGCTGCATGAGATTCGCAAAAGCTGCTACCAAGTCATTGGAAGACGCTTGAAGAGCTAATAACGAGGATTTTCTCAAAGGGGTACCAATTTTACTATCTGGTAAATCCACATGATCACCTGACTCTGCTTCGAGATCAGAGCCCGCCCCTAGCTCAATGAATTTCTCTAAGCGATCCCTAAGCGCCCGAGCCCCTGATAGTAAACTCTCACGATCGTCCTTAAACCCCGCACCCTGCATAATGTCCAATCGATTTGTATAATGCGCTAACCGATGTGCTACCTTGTCTGAGGTGGCCAAATCTAATTTAGATTTTAAAATGACGATTTCGTCTGAAACTCCTTTTATCGCCTTAGCACATTTCAACAAATCGGCTCGAGGATCACGTGTGAACTTAGCCCCGCGCTTTATATAAAAATAATTTTTGAAAGTTGTTCCAGGTTTGTTCTATATTGTTCCAAAATATTTTTTCACGAATTAAAAAAATAACGCAAAAAATCGCAAAAAAACAATTTTTCGAGTTAGCCCCGCACTTTTAAAAAAGTGTATTTTTTTTGTTGTTCCAGGTTGTTCTGGGTTGGTTCTATATTGTTCCAGAAAATCATTTTCATATATTCAAAAATAAAGTTGTGGGAGCGTATGAGCAACATTTGTGACCAGCCCCGCACTTTTTATAAAAATAATTTTTGAAAGTTGTTCCAGGTTGTTCTGGGTTAGTTTTATATTGTTCCAAAATATTTTTTCAACAACTGAAATATTAACACGAAAAATCACGAAAAATAGTTTTTCCAATTAGGAATATTTATTTCATTTAATAAAAACGTTCGAGGATCAGATGGTGTGTAAGAATGAAAAGCCCACTTAGAATTGAATTTTTCATTCCGAAGGAACTTATTTAAGTTCTTTTTCCTCGTCGCCAGATGCGTGGTAGAGAGATCGTAACCGCGGAATAGAAGCTCAACTTCCAATCTCCTCTCGAGTTAAAGCCGCAACGTAACCAGACATAATTAAAAAACGTTGAAAATACTAAATTATACACAAAAGATAACCGTACTACATAAACTAAATGCGCGTCAAAAGTTTGGTTTTGTCTTATGAAATATGACCGTGCTATCCAGTGCCACAAAAAAAATATTCACTAATGTGAATACACAAAAAAGTCACTCAATGTGATACCGAAACTAATTCAGTACAGTGATAACAAGAACACGCAAAAATGGGAGACACCTTATGAAAATAATTGAAGAGCGTTATTCCAAAACTGCTTAAGTCCAAAATTGAAATATTGGCGGTTAGGTTGTTATATTATAATGTAAAATGAGCTGTATTCACCCATCTATTCACATTTTAAAAATATGCCGTAAGTCCGGCTAAAACAAACAAAACTGTTTGAGATGTATTCCAAAACTGGCCTAAGTCCACTAACATTATTTTTGCAAAACTAACTTAAGTCCTTTGCTTCTGCGCATTGAATTAATAACATTGTCACCTGATTAATAAAGTGCATTCTTCTATGTGCATTCATTGTTCCCTTAAACTAGTACGTGCTAAGTTATGCTTCTTGTGTATTTATTTAGTTAAATAAGATGTGTGCTGATTATAATTTCGAAGTGACGTGCTCTTCAAGGGGAAGACCTCGTACTTTAAAACTGTTTTCTGACTCTTGCCCAGGTCAGAATAAAAACACAACTATAATTTTTATGCTCCTATGTCATATACAGAATAGTATCTTTGACGAAATTCAACATGGTATTTCCCATAAGAGGACACAGTTACATGCCTCCAGATCGAGTTTTTGGACGCTCTGAGAAGATTATTCGTAAAGAAGAAATAATCGCCAGTCCAAAAGGATATTATGATATTTTTGCTCATAATTCTACAGTTTTAGAGAATGGAAAAGACTGGAATATAAAAGATTTTAAATCATTATGTAGCTCTGTGGTAAAATCTAAATTACCGTTCAAAATCACAGAGCAACGAGTTTTCATTTACCGAAAAGGTAAAAAGGTAGTGTCTGTAAAAAACACATACACCGGCTCTTCATGCTCGCATCCAATATTTAAAAGTAATAACTTAAACACTTCGGATCTACTGGAAAAAGTAAATCCATCACCACCTATAAACAAAATTAGCGTTGCAAAAAAATCGAACGTAACACACAATTAAGTATTTGCAATTAACAAAGGAGGAGAGTGATTTTTATAAAAATGCCCTTAAAAATGTAGGCATTATTGACGATGATAACATAGAAGATAATATCGATGCGGAAGAACCATTTTTGTAATATTATTAATCTTAATTTTAATTAATTACTTTAATTTTTCAACTTTTTTCCAAATGTATCTTAAGTCCGTGGACTTAGTTCAGTTTGGAATAATATTTGTAATAAAATTTTTTTTTTTTTAACAATAAATAAATAAATTCTAAATTTATATTAATATACTTTATTATTAACCTGATCTTCATATTACCTTAAAATATTTTAGTTGTACTAGCTGTGAGTAAGTTGCTATAGAAAATCGATTATATCTCGATTTTAACATTTTGGACTTATGAAGTTTTGGAATAACGCTCTTCAATTGCAAGTTGATAAACAAAATCAAACTTAATGTTTGATAAACAAAATTTGCAATTTAAATAATGTGTTCGAAAAATTACTCGAACGAGTCGCTTCACCTTCTGAAAATAAACAAACAATTCTCCAACAACGCTTCCTTTTCCTGCAAGTAACGACCCCACCGGTGTCACACAAATTCCTGCAGGATTTAAACCAAAATTTGGGCTCCACAATTGAGCGCCAGTGTAATAACAAAATTGCTACCTGCCCTTGCGGGCAAACAGAATTTTTCTCTACACGCTGGAAGAAGAACCAGCTTTAATGTAGTGTAGAAGTAGTGTATATTTAGTGTAGATGCCCAATATGTTACAACTAGCTAATATGTGCCGATAGCGAGGGTGTGTTTTCAAAGATATTAATCAAACACTGCAGGAAAAAATTCACCAACAAAGGAAGGCCAACACTCAGATGGGAAAGGAGAAATTGTAGATACTAGTCTCTATATTATCCGTAGGGGAGAAACATACAGAGAACAAGTAGTCTACGCCCACAGTAAAAATTAAAATACAAAGTAAAAATAATTTACTTTATTAAATTAATTTAAAAGACCACGTTTGAAATGTATAAGCAAGATAAAATGCTTAAGTTGAAGCGCTTGATAATACAGTCAGTCGATGGAAAATAAATCAATGTAATCAAAATAAAATCAATGCCGCGAGTAACGAAAGCGAAAATATAATATAAATATAAAACTTTTCTTCAACCAAGAACACATTCACTTCCGTCTTTTTGAGCTCGAGTCCCCAACTCAACTCCAAACTAAACCACTCCACCGCGCGCAACGCAGTCTAATCAGCCCAGATAACAGGAGCGCCTCGATGTTAAATGCAAAAGGAATACATAGGCGCACCCATAAAACAAATTCAATAAAATTTGTTATAAGTTTTGCTGTATAAAATATAAGATAAGTGGAATATTAATATTTTAAGTAGTAAGTACTATAATAATTATTTCTGTAATTATTCGACTTTTAGAATTTAAACATACATTATGTAAATATATAATAGTAGTTTTCCATCTTGCAATTAATTTTCTTACATAATAAGAACTACCTCAATCAGCGATTTTAAATTAATGTAAAATTAATTGAATATCAGTTTAACAATGTTATGCTTTTTGTGCAAAAAGAACTTCGGTAATTTAAAAGTTCTTTTTAGACATTTCAAACGTAATTATGATTTAAAGTCCGATGGTACATTCAGATGTTGCGAGCTCAAATGCAATCATAATTTTTACAAGTTTGGTAGATAATAGAGAAATTAACAAATTAATGGACAACAATAAAATATTCGTGGTACAAATTAACAGTTAAAAATATAGGTACATTAAAAATATATAAATGTTCGTAGGCAAGTTTTGCGAGTAACATCAATACACTATGTCGACCCTTCCATGGCAAAACGACGTAAGCGACAAAATATCAAAAATTACAATATTTTCCTATAAGCATCAAATATGTGCTTGTTATCTAAAATACTTATCTGTAACACATTCGACTACACCATAGACTTTGACATCCTTAGGGTAGCAGATAAAGGTAACATCTTGAACAATCTGGAAGTATTAGAAATACATAAAGCCAAAGCCAAAAACAGGTCATCTTCGAAGACGCACCTATAATCTCCAATGCCATAACGTAACAACATCCGACGAACTAATACTACTATCAAGACTAACAACTTATCTGCAGAACGTTTTGGACGGTTATAAATTACTTATTTATTCTTATTTTATTATTGGTGTTCGTTACTGTTTTGTTGTATTTTATTTCTTTTGTGACGATTGCGAGTTTTTTTGCCTCTCCTTATAACATCCGACAAATCTTGTGAAGGTGAGTGCTGCTCATTTTCGGCTCATTTTTGTAATGTAATGCTTTCGTTTTTATATTGTAGCTTGCTTAAGCAACTGAAGATGGGGCTAAATAAAGAGCCCCGAAACTAGTATTGCAAATAAATGCAGTTCTTTGGAGCAAAGACTTAATTTATACTCATATTAATCCTACTCCAAATCTTGGGAAAAATGAATGTGACTGTAACATGTTTACAGAACAAGAAAGAGAAAATATTTTTAAGTAATTTTACAATTTAGGCGACTCCAATAAACAAAAACTATATTTATGTAAATGTATTCATTCTGTTGCAGTAAAACTACGAAGAACGACTAATAAAACATTTGTTCGTTCTTGTACTAAAGAATATTATTTTATTAAAGATAATGTCAAGAAAAGAGTTTGTCAACAATTTTTACTGACTACGCTACGAGTAACTCAAATATGTTCGAGAACTGTTGCTGAAAACAAAATTACCGATGCACTTCCTGATGGAATTGATAAATGAGGGATACACAAACCCTATCATAATACCACAGATCTTCAAATGGAAGTGTTTAGGACCTTTGTAGAATCCTTACCTGCAGTGCCATTCCATTACTGCAGAAGTTCATCAAAAAAGAAATATCTGCCAGCAGAAATAAACTTTTATAATAACTTATACCGGATGTATGTTTTTAAACTAATGGAAGATAAAGAAAAACAACTAAAAAAATCAAATTTTTTACACATTTTAAAAATGACTATAATATTGCAATTCACGTGCCCCGAAAAGATAAATATTGTAAACGTGAATATTTTAAAAACCTCAAGTCTGATGAAAAACAGAAGAAGCTACTCGAAATTATGAACATCATTTACAAGAAAAGAATTAGAATTAGAAGAAAAGAAAAGAAAAGAAAGAAGAAAATACAAATAAAACAATTGTTTTTAAGTAAACAAAACGAATGTGTTACACGACGTGAATTAATGGTAGCAAGGTTTGATTTACAAAAAGTTCTTGAGACTCTTCACGGTGACAATATACTTTTCATCCAACACTATCGAAAGTATAGCATATACGGTAAATTCTAGATAGAGAAAATGTGCGATAGACGGTCTGATATTAAGTAACCACGATATCGCTAGTCATAACAACGGATATGTGCATTTTCGGCGTGTTGCTATTATTTGCTTATGTAAATTTACCTTTCGCTTCGTTGTTACTTTTATTTCATACGCATAGCTTTGACAGTCTGGTGACGTATTAGCTGATTAGATTACAATTCTGCTGACTTTATCTTGCTTCAACTTTATATAATGATGTCACATGCTTTAATAAGATACTTAATAAGTTACTGTTTATTTTAAAAGTGGTACTTTTGTTACTTATCACTTTATATTTTTATTTTGGAAAGGACCCGTGTTGGATGAAAAATGCATAACATCATTCGCGTAAAAAGTAAGACATCTCAGATTTAGCTATCAGAACTCGCTATCGCTCGTTCTGATATATTGCTAAAACTGATATGGCTTTCTTTCTATCGCTTATATGTTAATAGCTATATTGGGTTTTCAAGAAAATATGCCGTCTATAATTTTACCGTGTATGAAACTTTTACCCACAATGGTATATGTTTTCTTTGGGAAGAAAAAAACGGTAAACGAGGAGCCAATAAAATATCATCTAATGTGTATAATTATTTACATCAGGTCGACAACAGAAAAACTATTAGTCATATTTCATTGTTTTGCGACAACTGCTCCGGCCAAAATAAAAGCAAATACTTAATCATAATGATACAATATTTTTTAAAACTTGGCGAAAATATAAAAGAAATTACTGTTACCTCTCTGGTAACTGGACATACATACATGCCAGTTGACTCGATGCACGCCATTATTGAAAAAAATATTAAAAACAAAACAATTTGGGCACCTTCCGAATGGTCCACCATAGTCAATGCACGATTAAAACCAAAGCCTTACAAAGTGAATATACTGAATTACACTGATTTTTTAGATTTTAAAACTATGGGTAAAACTATAAAAATTAAGACTGAAAAGGTGATTTTTAACTTAAAAGCTTAAAGGAACTTATTTTCTCCAAAGGAAGTGAAACAATCACTTTTAAGTATGATTATGAAGGGGACGAAAAACAATGTTCTCTATCAGAACTTACAGACAATTTTACACCAAAATGTGCCTATAACGATGTACTAGCGATCAATAAGAAAAAATTTGAAAACTCTAGGTCCTTGTGTCTGGCAAATACTATACCACCGAGATATCACCAACAATATCTAACTTTAAAATTTGGAGCTTCAACCCCGGCCGAGCTGAACGAAACCGACATTGACGATATAATTGACGAATGATTAAACAAATGTACCTCAATTTAGAGTGCCAAAATATTGCCTGTGATGTATTTATTATTTACCTTTAATATTACCAGTTAAGAAATGTTATTTCAGTTCCTTTTTTATTTTAACCCGAACATACTAATCTTCAACTCGTTTGGCATCCTCCTGAATGCCCCAGAGAGAATGCAGCCAACGACTTCTAAAACCAATGAAGGATGGACAACCGTCCAAAGATCACCAATCCATAAGTCGGCACTAAAAGATGCCAGGATTAAACTAACGACACCAATTGGGCAGATTCACGCCTTCACAGCAAAACTAAACCCCGTAGCAAAAGAAAAAATTATGATCCAATACGTCCGCGGACAAACGTGGATCCACACCGAAACTGCTGAGGACCACAAAGCAGTCAAAAATCAAGTTTTTGCAGATACTAATGTAAGAGGATATAGCTACCAGCTTAAAGAAAGAAAAAACTCACCAAGTTGGTACTCAAGGGTTCACCATACACTACCGAAACCGAGGTAGCAACACAATTTCAAGTTGAACATAGCATCAATCCCGCTAAAATAACCCAAATGAAAAATAAATTTGGTGATCTCACAGGATCATTCTTAGTGGCCTTTAACCCGGACACCCCACTACAAACCATCAAAAAGATAAGAAGCCTAGGACAAATGATGGTACATTTCGAGGACTACAGCCGCCGTAACACAAGAACGCAATGCTACAAATGCCAAAGCTTTGGACATGGATCCACCACTGTTTTATGCAACCCAGGTGCGTGAAATGCTTGGACAAGCACCTAACAGCAGACTGCCCGAGGACCACACAAGATGACAACGTAAAATGCTGCAACTCCCACCTAGCGAATTACCAACATGGCCCAGCCTACCTAAGTAGCAGAACCCAGCGCCAGTACCCTAAGTAACCTCAGCCTTCAGCATCAGTAAACAATTTCAATAATTTCAATCAATTCGGACCTAATCAAACCCCCCCAATTCAATAATTCAAATTTCCCGCTACTCCCCAACCTACTCAATCACTGCGTAATTTTAGCACCCTAATACAACGACAAACTTACGCACAAAATTTTACCCAACCAGCCCCACAGACAACACTGACTAACAACACCAGCCCCGGCGATCTCACCTCTTTATTTAAAGAAATCAAAGATCTTCAAAATACTATTAATATTCCACAACTACTTAATACAACTACAACTACTTAATGTTCAATAAAACGACTGACCGACTTACAATCATTTCCTGGAACGCTAACGGACTCAGACATAAAACCAACGAACTACAAATCCTTATCCAACAAAACAATCCTGACGTAATCCTTATCCAAGAACCCCAAATAAACAAGACTTAACCCCCAAACATCCCCAACTACGTGACAATCAACAAACCCCGTACCGCCCATGGAGGATTACTCACCTACCACCGTAATTCGATTGACCTTGCCAAGCTGCAAATAATAGACCATCATTAATTATTACCTTTCCCCTAGCAAAACCCACGACCAAGACAAACTTGACGAACTCCTGCTACTGTCCGGTAAAGTTGTAATAGCGGGTGACATTAATTCAAAGCATGCCACCTGGGATGCCGACCACTAACTTGCCGAACAGAGCGGCCACGGACCTATATGACTACACCACCCGATCCAACGTACAAATTTCCTTCCCGCCCAATAACCACACCCACCATAGCTACTGCCCCGCCCAGAACCCCTCCACTATTGATTTAATCCTGACGAAAAACTTGAATGTTTGTAACACCGAAGCACTGACAAAACTCCCGATACAATTTACAATCACCACACTAAATATCCCCTTTTATCCACCGCGCCCCATCAGGACGACGGATTGGAAAACACTCTCAACACAATTACATGACATCAAAATAAATTCAAACATAAACACAATCGACGACATTGACAACGCCATAACAGATTAACTACCAAAATCACACAAATTTTTAACTCTTTAATGCATACCGTTGCAGTAATATAACATAGCGTTTTTGTCGTTGTAGTTCTGTTAAGGTAATCATTAAAAGGCTTACATCCATAGTAGCACATTCCTAGAACATTACCCTTTCACCATTTTCTATGAAAAATTGATATTGCTGTTTCGGACAAATGCAAGCCTTCCTTAATTATTTGATTAACAAAAACAGACGCAACATAACATTTTCTGGTGTTTTTAATTTATTTTCATGTGGGTTAAATTTCCAGGCTGTGGTGGATATTCTCAAACATTATGTTTAACATTAAAATGTGGTTTACTTATGTTTTAATAAGAAAAACAACTGCTTCAAAAAATTTTACGCAGAAGCGTAACAGAAAAATTAACTTCCCACTGCATAATGTTGCACATCACGTTTTGAAAGTTTGAGTGTCACCGACTTAAAAAAATTATTTTTTATTATTTTTAATGAATAAAGGGTATAAATTTATACATTATATATTTTTTTATTAGTTTTAAAAAAATCATGCATTAAAGGGTTAATGCAAATACTATCGACACCCCACAACCCACACGTAAAATCATACTACCACAAACACTCCTTCAGAAAATCAAAAATAAAAAAAAAACTACGCAAAATTTTTCAGAAACTCAAATATCCTGCACTCAAAACACAAATTAATAAATTAACCACCGACATCAACAAAGAAATCAACATAATTAAAAATCAAAATTGGAACACAACACTTGAAAACATTACAAATAAAAATATTAATCTCCAAAGCGCTTAACATCAAAAACAACAAATTTTCGATGCCTGCACTTCACACCGACCAAGGCATTAAAATCAGCAGCAAGGACAAAACAAACGCAATCGCAAAAACATACCTACATTATCACAATTTAACAACGCAACCAACAGACAACTACACTGAAAACATGGTAAAGTACACCACAGAAAACTTCAAACCAACCTCGCATCCCACACCTCCTGAAGGCCTCACCTCTCCTACTCAAATCCGTAATATCATAAGAACATTAAAAAACAAAGCTGCCTGTAACGACAGCATTGGAGCCACGTTAATTAAAAAATTCCCCAGAAAGTCATTGTCTAAATTTTCTACATCCTCAACGCTTGCCTTAAAACACAATACTTCCCCAACTCCTGGAAAAAGGCAATCGTCATCCCCATCCTAAAACCCGGGAAACCGAACACCCTTCCCGAAAGTTATCGACCGATAAGCTTGCTCCCAACCTTATCCAAAATTCTCGAAAAAATAATCCTAATCCGACTCCTAGAACATACAACACCATCATCCCTGAACAATTTGGGTTCAGGGCAAAACACAGTACCGTGCTGCAATTAGCCTTCCTCACATACAAAATCACATCAAATTTTAACATAAACAGAAACACGGCCGTTATGACTCTAGACTTAGAAAAGGCATTTGACACCATGTGGCATGATGGCCTTTTACACAAACTCATAACAACAAATTTTCCACCTTACTCGACAAAAATTATTTCCAGCTACCTACGAGACCGCACCTTCCAAGTTAAAATCAAAGACGTACTTTCTGACCCCCAATTCATCCCAGCCGGAGTCCCTCAGGGCTCCATACTTGCCCCAATACTTTTTACTTACTTTATCAACGACCTACCACGAAATCCTGACAAAAAATTAATTTTTTCTTTTTTTTATAATGGGTCGACACATTTGTTGTGTTCCCACATGTTTTAGTAAAGAAGAAATTTTACATCGTTTTCCAAATCCTGAAGTAGATTTGGATCGATTTCAATTATGGGTAATGCTAGCCGGTAATACATCAATACAATCGGATGAACCAGCTACTGTATATCGATCGAGAAGAATATGCCATGCCCATTTTGAACAACGATTCATCAAGAGCAATAACTTTTTACAATCTAATGCACTTCCAACTTTATTTTTAGCGGGTAAACAAATATTACTTTATTTATTGATTTTAGATTTTATTGTAAAATAATGTTTTATTTTAGTTCAGTTACATGTAGAAGAAGGGCAAGAAATCATGGATTTTAATGGGGCTGTAGATGATTCCAATTCACCAACACGGAAGAGATCAAATTTAAGTGAACATTATACACCTTTACTATCGGAAGGTTTGTACACATAAAAATACAATACATACCATACACATACAAACATATTATGTTTGTATACATATAAAAGACAAATGTGAATGGTAATTTATGGAAAATTTATTTGAAATATTTTTTTAGCTACAACAAGTGGTTTTGGCCAAACCAATGTTGCAGAGGCTATCGTAGATTGCGGTACACCATCACAAGCACAAGGTTTGTACATGACAAAAACTGTGAATGCCAACTAATTAAATTAACTTAATTTTATTTTTAGCAACAAGTGCTTTTGATGAATACGGAAATGCAGAGGCTACTAACATATCTGGCACACCACCACGATCAAAAGGTTTGTATATTCAAGACAACTTTAAATGCAATTTAAATTTAATTAAAAAAATTAATCTTTTTTTTTTAGTATCTCTGCTTCAAAGAATAAATGTCACGAGATCTAATCAGCTCACTCCTAAGGCCAAATTAATGTACAAATAAGCAGTCCAGCTAAAAAGACAATTGAGAAGTAGCAAATTTAGAAATTCATCTCTTAAAAAAAGGTTACAATTTGCTGAAAACTGCAGTAAACAGGAACTCTTCGCTAAGGCAACTTCGACTATGACCCATATTGTATCAAGATTTTTTAAGTCTCAATTGGAAGATGCTGAAAGAAAAGCTCGTGGCAGACGATTCACTTTAGAAGATAAAGTTTTAGCTCTAGCACTGTTTAAACAAAGCGGCAGTGCTTATACATTTTTGTCAAAACTGTTTTTGTTACCATCCAGACATGACATGACAAAACATTGACAAATTTTCTGAATAGAATACCAATCCAACAAGGTATTAATGAATGTGTATTTCAAGTTTTGGAAAGTGAAGCCGAGTTGATTACCAAGAAAACTGGGAAATATTGTATTCTCATGTTTGATGAAATGTCCATATGCTCAAATTTTTCCTATGACAAAAAAAGAGATGTTTTGCAAGGTTTTGGCTATAGAAGAACCGAAAAAATAGCAAATCATGCACAGGTACTTATTGATTACTTGAAACTATTATTGAAATTCAATTTTCTCGTTATTTCCAGGTTTTTATGCTTCGTAACATTGAAGCAAAATGGAAACAGCCCATCTATTATAACTTCGTAAGTGGTGCTACGAATCACTCAGATATTGAATGAATTTTGAAACTATTAATTAAGAAACTATCTGACATTGGTTTGATTGTTTGTGCAACAGTTTGTGATCAAGGGACTAAAAATTCATCTGCAATTCGAATTTAATTGAGAAAACCAGAGGAGATTATCTCATAGAAAACCTGGAGATGAGAGGCACATTTTTTGAAGTTGCAGGTAATCCAGTAATACCTCTCTTTGATCCTCCTCATTTATTGAAGGGAATTCGAAACAACCTTCTAGAAAAAGACTTGAAATGCACTATAGACGGAGTTTAACTAATTGCTAAATGGGATCACATTTATAACGCATATTTGATAGATGGTGTATTTGGCGAACTTAGGCTGATGCCTAAAATTAATGATGATCACGTGCATCCAAGTCATGTAAAAAAAATGAAGGTTTCTTGTTGCACTAAAGTTTTCAGCCACTCGGTAGCTGTTGCCATTAATGTTGCAGCTAAATCAGGTGTGCATTAACAATTTTTATTTGTTGTATAAATTCTTAACATTTATTTTTATTTAGGAATGACTGCTGAAACTGATAAGGGTATTGTAAAGTTGCCACCAGAAGTAACACAAACTGCACAAGTGATTAGCTTCTTGGACAAATTATTTGACAGTGTTAATGGTCATGCTGGCTTTGCTGTCGTAGGAAAGGTATTACGAACTTGTGTTACAGACAAATCTACACATGTTGAATTTTGGAGAAAAGCGATTATAATTTTAAAGACTATGAAATTTATAACGCGAGATGGCAAAACAACGACACCGCCATCAGTAAAAAGTTGGATTACAACACTGCAGGTAATTAAAAAATAATTAAAATAAAAGTATTTCTTGTAATATAATAAAAATTGTTATTGTTTAATACCATTTGTACAATTTTTAGGGTTTCATTGATCTTTATACAAAAATGAAAGGTTTTGGTTTTACCAAAATGTGTCCAAGAACATTTAACCAAGATCCATTAGAAAATTTCTTTGGAAAAATTAGGCAGAGGGGTGTACGATTTACCAATTCAACTGTAGCTGCTTTTACTCCATTTTACACTAGCTTGTTGGTAAATAACTTCACCAAAGGTCATTCGATGGGCAGTAATTGCGAACGTGATGAAGGAGATATTTTAATATCACTACAAAGATTTGTAACTCAGTTAATTACTTTTATTTGAAATATAGCTAAATCACCTATTCTAACTTTATAATGATTTTAGGATGTACAAGTTCATGTTCGACAACTTGGTGTGAGCAGTGACATTCAAGTTCCTAAAACATTTAAAAAATATCGTCACTCTCTGCCGCAATACCTCCAATCACCAGCACACCAAATTTTGTCCGGAGATACGATGACATAATGTTCATTTTTGTTTTCTATTGTGGTAGCCTTAACAAAGATATCGGTAGCCCTGGCAAAGATATCTATATGTATCACCCCTACCCTAAATCTATCTATAAAAGTTTTTTAACAAAATATAAAATGAAAAAAATTTTTTATTTTTGTACGCCACTGAATTTTTTCCAAAATTTTTATATACGTCACATAATACCGTAAGAAGTCACAAATAAAATTTCTCCAAGATTGGTACAACAAATTTTTTCGGTCATCTAGCGGATTTTTCGAAAATAAATTTTTGTAAATTACTGACTGCCGATTTACTGATTCTGAAAACATTTGCGAAAAAATTTAACAAACAGCCTAAACTTGGTCGCTACCTAGTGGCAGAACCTTTTACTTATAAAGTAACGTTCCGTCAGTCCGTACGACGATATTATAAAATATTTCCCACCGAACCACCTATTTTTGTATTCTAAAATGAATTGTTAAAAGCCCTAAACTCAACTCTTATGCTGCACTCGGTATACAAATCAACATTAACCTAATTTTGACACATATGTCACAAAATTATGACGTTTATTAAAATTTTGAATATATTGTTTTATTTTTGCCAGCCATCTGACAAATTCTCACAAAAAATATATAAATTAAGATTTCAGTTAATATTTTCTATAATTTTTCTGACCTGCCCCGCCCTGTTACAATTGGCTCGGTTTGTTTTCTCACCAATACTTATACTTTCAAAGCTCCATCGACACACCAAATTTTAGCTGAATCGGTTAAACATTTCCGGAGATACGACGACATTTTCATTTTGTTTTATTTATTTTATTGTGGTTGCCTTGGTGAAGATTTCTCTGGCAAAACCTTATTTTCACCATTCCAGCCCACGAGGCATACGTCCAATAAGTTTGATTGCAATCGACGTAGAAATGCCGGAGAAAATCGATCGACAAAACCTTTTTTCATGTTTTTGCCAAAAAAGTTAATTTTATTTTTTTCATGTTGCATTAGTGATTTCTATCGAAGGATTACATATGCTCTCATATCCATTAGGATCAATGTACCTACGTACCAAATTTGGGTAAGATCCCTTCAGCACTTCTTGAGTTATTCACTCTTAAAGTTTCAACTTTGACAACTTGTGATTTTTGACAGACGACAGATAGAAGATTAATTTTACCTATTCTGGATAAAGCCTTTTAAGGCCTTTAAAATAACATATCGCAAGACAAAATATTTTTTTAAAATCCCGTATTATTTTCTTGTGGTGGCACTCCTGATTGATAGATCGCGACGAAAACCTTATTTTCACCTTTCCACCGTGAACCCTACCACCATCCAAATTTGGTCGTAATTGGTTGGATGGTTCGGAAGCAAATCGATCGACAAAATTTGACGACCGACAGACAGACCGACAGACAGACAGACCGACACAGAAATTTTTATTTTACTTTTTGCAGATCTTTACGTTTCTGAGCGACACGGAAACGCTACCACCGAGGCCTTACCAGCCAACCAGCTTTTTAGTACCACCAAGTTTATGACCACGAATGTCCATAATTCATGTTTCGACAATGTCGATAAAAAATTCCAAAGACGGCTCGCTGCCAGAGCGCTATCACTAAGTCCAAATAGGAAAAAACAGTGCTTAAACAAAATTAACAAAGTGAGTGAAATAATGCCTTTAAAGCCCGTAAACTTAGTGAACAGTGAAATAGACAATAAGCCCCTTACCCCCATAAACAATATGGAAATCCAAATTGACGACGCACCCGTTATAGTGAACGTACCAACTTACAACAGTTTCGGGGTGTTGGTAAACGCGCCCGAGCGCGTAAACAGAAATGCCGCCGGAACCGACAACCTACCGTGGACCACGGTTAGGAAAAATCCAATCAGCAAATTAGCAACCCCGAAAATTAACGCTCAACTTAAACCAACCAAACCGCCTCCAATAATACTTGCTACTCCAATTGGAAAAGTTAACGACTTCTTAAGAAAATACAACCCGCTTGTAACCGGTAAAATACTCGTACAATACCTAAAAGGGCAAACTTGGATATACGCGGAATCCCTCGCGGATCACTAGATTTAAAAAGACAGCATCTTTGCTGATAATAAGGTTCAAGGTTATACTTACCAATCCCGCGACGAACGATTAACGAAACTTATAATGAAGGGTTCCCCCTTCATGGACGAAGGGAAAGTTATCACAAAACTACAGCTGGAACACTCGATCACACCGGCCAAAGTGACCAAACTAAAGAATAAGTACGGCGACATAACGGGCTCTTTCCTTATCGCGTTCAACCCCACGACACCGATCCAACAAATCAAGCAAATAAGACACCTGGGTCAGGTAATGGTATATTTCGAACAATATTCTAGAAAAAACACTAGAACACAGTGCTACAGGTGCCAAAGCTTTGGCCACGGGAGCACAAACTGTCACATGCAACCGAGATGTGTAAAGTGCACAGAACATCATCTAACAAAAGACTGCCCAAGGAAATCGCCAGACTCAGCAGTCCAATGCTGTAATTGCGGAGAGGCGCATCCCGCAAATTTCCAAAACTGTCAATCCTACATCAACTATGCCGAAAAGGTTAGTAGTAAAGCCCAGCGCCTTGTACCAAAAACAACTTTTCAGCAAACTCAAAACACCATAAATAATCAAAACACAAACCAAATTTTTCAAAACAGAATTAACCAAAATCAAAGCAACAATTATAGCCAAAAATCTAATATAAGTTTTACAAATGAAAACGAACAAAATTCCAACAAAAATCAATTCGACCTAAATAATTTCCCCCATTTACCAAAGCCGAGCCAGCAGATGCTCGCATTCGCGACTCAAAACTCGCAAAACCGAAGCAACACATGGCACATTCCATTGAAAACGACAACGCCGGTGGCCCCGGCGATCTGACAACCCTGTGCGCGAGCTGCGCGATTTAAATGAAACAATAAATATCGGTCAAATGATTTTGGTAGTAAGGGAAATGAAAGCCAGGCTCGCCAGGGTCACTGACGTCCTCGAAAAAATTCACATACTTTCTGATATCTCAACGAAATACAATGTCTAATCACAACAAAAAGAATTTAAACATTATATCCTGGAATGCCAACGGCATCAAAAATAAAATAAATGAACTCACCATACTCGCACAACAAACTAAACCTGATCTAATCTTAATACAGGAAACCAAACTAAACAAAAACAAAGCTCCAAAAATTAAAAATTATACTGCAATAAATAAACCAAAAAGCAATTCGGGTGGACAACTCATTTACCACGTAAACACACTTGAACCACAAACAATAGACATAAACAACGGAACGGCGGAAATTCAAATCATCCAAATTGCCGACTTAACAATTGGCAATTATTACGTTCATCCATCACTTACACACGATACACACTTGCTTGACAGGGTTTTCGCTAACTCTGGTAAAGTAATTGTTGTAGGAGACATGAACTCCAAACATGCCTCCTGGAACAACACCACTCAAAACGTCGCTGGTAAAGATTTATACGATTACATAAATCACAATAACGTTCAACTTTCATACCCAGCCTCCCCCACACACTATCACTACGCTCAAAATTACGCACCTTCAACCATTGACCTAGCCCTATCCAAAAATATAAATGTTAACGCAGAGGTCCTCAACCAACTAAATTCCGATCACTTACCTATACTCTTCAACATAAACTCATTAAAAATTTAAATTAATATCGGCGATGTCTACGAGTAATAATATTATGGAAAATTTCGGAAAGAAATATACACTTCTCGTATAATTTTATTTTATTTTAGGGCTAACCGGTTTCGTGAAACTAATTCACATCATCAGAGCTCTACGTCAATTAAAACAAACAAACGACTAAAAACATGATGGTGTATCCCACATTCAAATATCAATTCTGATAAAATATTTAAGCGTCAGAAACAAATTAAAATTAAATTAAAATTAAATCAAATTACCTCATTAAAAATCCCTTTCCACCCCCCCCCGTCCAATTAAAATCCTAAACAAAGTCAAAATATCTTTTCAACTAAACACATATACACTAAACGCAAAAATCTTTACCAACGAAGAAATTGACGCCGAAATTGTCAGAGTTACCGACTTTGTCAACAAGTGCCTAAAAGACAACACAACAGTTAAACAGCCACCAAAACATAACATCACACTACCACCCGAATTGCTAACCAAAATTAAAAACAAAAACAAACTTCGAAAACTTCACCAAACATATAAATACCCAAACTTAAAACAGCAAATTAATAAGCTCACAGCAGACATAAATCTACAAATCTCAAACATACGTATTAAAGAATGGAACAAAACACTCAGCGAAATAACAACAAAATAAAACATGAACGCAATGTGGCGAATTGCCAAGGCGCTCAAAAACAAAGGTAAATCTGCTAACATCCCTGTATTGCACACCCCGCAGGGAGCCGCCACTAGCAGCACAGAAAAAGCTAACGCCATCGCCGACACGTACCTGAAGCATCACAATTTAACCACCAAAACACTAAATACGTCACACGAATACATAGTAAAATGCACAGCTGAAAACTTCAAACACCAAACTCATCCCACCCCCCATTCCGATTTAACGTCCCCTACTGAAATCAAAAACCTTATCCGCAAACTTAAAAACAAAGCAGCTGGCTGCGATTCTATAGGAGCCTCACTCCTAAAATCATTCCCAAGAATTTTAATCCTTCAGTTATATTATATCCTAAATGCCTCCCTTAAAAACCAATATTTTCCCAGCGCTTGGAAAAAAGCCGTTGTCATCCCTATTCCAAAACCAGGAAAACCCAACAACCTACCATCCAGCTACCGTCCGATCAGCCTCCTTCCCACAATCTCAAAAGTCCTAGAAAAAATTATCCTTAATCGCTTAAAAACGCACTTAGACACACACAACATTATCATCCCTGAACAATTTGGGTTCAGGGAGAAACACAGCACTGTGCTGCAACTGGCCATGTTAGCGGAAAAAATTACCAAAAACTTCAACTTAAGTATAACAACTGCGGTGGTAACGATCGATCTCGAAAAGGCATTTGACACCATATGGTACGGCCTCATATCCAAACTACTAGAAATTAACACCCCCCCTCATATAATAAAAATCATTTCCAGTTTTCTTTCAAACCGAACCCTTCAGGTAAAAGTAAATGACACCCTATCCGATCCCGTCCCCATTCCTGCCGGAGTACCACAGGGATCGATCCTCGCCCCAAAGTTGTTCACTATATATATTGTAGTGGTCTTTTGCCTACCTTAAAATGTGAATCTTATTTCTGAATCTGGGTAGTTGGTTCTCGAATAAAATTGTCGCATTCAAAACAATAAAAGACTGACAAATAGAACAATAATTTATTTGCAACCAGTCTAACAATAAATCAAATAAACAAATGGCAGGACTTACATAAATTCGTCGGCCAAACAAGTTATTGTTAAAACACTTTGTATTTCGACACCTTCTTCAATAATAATTAAATGATTGATTTCTTCTCTTTAATTAATTTTTTGCTTTTCGGAAAATTTCATAACTCCTTGTTATTTTTCTATCGCCTTGGTTTCTGCTCCTTTTTATTTTCTTTTTTTAAATCAAACTTGCTGCAGGTCTGCTTGTTTTGACCGACATCATTTATGTAAGTCCCAAAATATAACATTAAATAAAAATTGTACAATTAAACTTTCTAAAATCAAACATAACTATTAAAAATACAAACAACTTAAACTAATCAAATCAACAATATAACGAACAAATAAAATATGGAACAAAAATGAATTAAAATGGCAAAGGGCCGGCATTATAAAAGACAGTTAAATCGTCAGTTACTTACTCTAAAAGTAAATTTACTTGCTAAGTTAAATCTACTGAGTAAATTTTGGGCACTATAAAGCAAAACTATAGTCGAGTTAGTTACCTGGCGATTTAATGGTTGATTAGAACTATTAGTTCTAATAAATACATTCGGAAGTGTCAATCCATGCTTGTGCATCATGTATGTAAAAAATATGTAGAGGGAAGAATTATACAGACCCCGAAAAAGAAGCAATTGCTGAAATTATTTAAATACGGATAAATACTGAAATACGGATGAATTTTAGAATGTAAGAAAACTGCCCTCAAAAGTGTGAAGCAAAAAAGTGATGCGTGGGTCAATGTTACCTTACGTTTTAATGCCACCTGCACCACCGGGCCTAGAAATGGGCAGCAAATAAAAATGTTCTTTGAGGGCTTTAAAAGAAAACCAAAAAAGATGTGGGTGACGAAAAAGTAAGTTGTAATTCAATTAGTTTTATTCCAAACAATTATTACAGTAATACACATTTTATAGAGATTGTTCATGCGAAAATGCAGAGATCGAAAATGCTCTTTAAGTAATAATAAAAGGAAAAGAGAAACCGTAACATTGAAATAAAATGAAAAATTAAAGATATTACGCTGTAGAAGAGAAAAAGAAGAGATACAAAAAGAATTTTTGTTGCTTCAAAAAGAAGAGCTGCTATTAGATATAGAAATTTAAAAAAAAGTGTAATAGAACTTGCTATTTTAGAAGGTAAATTGCAAGAAAACAATTATTAAAAAATAAAACAAATGTGTGCCCGATTAATTTTTTTTCTGCTTTACATGACAGGGTTCGCCAAAGGTACTAGCGTAATACCGTTTCGATGTATATGCACTATTACTCAACAAATAACTGGTTCCCCAAATAACAATTTCCAAATTCGTTATTTTCAAATCTTTGTAATCCTTTAGTAAAAAAGTAAAAAAATTCTTTAGTAGTGAGTAATATGCGGCTGTCATGAGCAGAACCTGGCCACCGACACACTACATCTGTAATTTTTAATTTTGCATCGCAATCTACTTGAACATTCAAGATAAAATAGCCAATTTGTCAATTTACACTTAATTTATAGGTTAAATTAATACCACTATTCAACTAATAGCGCAAAAATAACCATCATTCGTCTATTTTGCAAAAATTTACTTGTCAAGTAAATATTTACTCCATAGTGTCACATCCAAAAAAAAATACTAATTAATCAAACAATAATGTCACTCTACATAAATATAATTCAATGGTAATAATATACATATAGACGCTTACTAATAAATTTATGTAGACTAGAAATGGCATAAATTGATATTTCCTGTTGAGCAAAGGGTTTACACGAAAATTGGAAAAAAGGAAATGACTTGCATTGGAATAAAGTGCAAATACTTTGAACTTAACTTAAGTTCAAAAAGTTCATGTAAAAATGGTAGTGGGGAGGTTGGAGCAATTAATCAATAATGGATGGACAATGAAAAAGAATTAATTAGTCTTACGGGGAATCTAAAAGTGACAACTAGTTACTAAAGATGAAGTGCCTTGCTCCAGCGTCCCCAATCCAGATCTTCCTGGTTGGAAGGTAAGTCCCATTTATTGGGTACTTAATAATTTTATTAAATAACTTTACTTGATGACTTGTTATCGAATATTTTTAATTGGGCTTATGAATAAATTTAATATTAACTTAATTACTGGGTTTTTAATTAAATATGTTGAACGCGTCGGTTAAATCCTGGAACCTCTAAGTATGCCAAGCGAGCGAACCCCAGGAGGTCGCATTCAAATAATAACCTCCTAAAAAACTCTTGCGACAATAGAAATCGAGAAATTCGTTTAACCATAGATTTAACCTAGAGAGTAAATTTAACTGCCTTTTATAGTGCCCAAATCTACGGGTAAATTTTATTCTCGCGAGTAAATCTACGGAGTAAATTTTATTCTCGCGAGTAAATCGACAGGTTAAATAAAATGATAAATTTAAGTTTATCTGTCTTTTATAGTGCCCAAATCTAACGAGTAAATTTTATTCTCGCGAGTAAATATTTAACTGTGCTTTATAATGCCGGCCCAAAGTAAATTAAAATGGATTGTAAAGCCCTGCCATTATTGTTCCTCAGGTTGCAAGTCAGTTCTTTAGATCTTTAATTAGCAACCCATCTTTGTCGTATGATATAACACAACAATATAAACGATCTGCCAAAAAGCAAAAACACCGAAATTTCTTTATATGCCGATGATACGGCCCTTATAGCCGAGTCAATCAACAAAAATTTAGCAACTGTCTATCTACAGCAACACCTAAACGTTTTAATACCGTATTTCGAAAATTGGAAATTAAAAATTAACCCAGAAAAAACTACTCTAACGTATTTTACACATAAGCGTGACCCGATTACGGAAACCGTAAAAATCAAAAATCAAGTAACACCTGTCACCAAATGTGTAAAATACCTTGGAGTACGTTTGGACACCAGATTAACATATAAAGAACATATACAAGAAACTGCAAAGTCGGCGAGCAGGGCGCTTCACGCCTTGTTCCCGCTACTAACACACAAAAACCAGCTTAACACTAAATTAAAAATTTTATTATACAAAACGATGATCAGGCCGATTTTATTATACGCGAGTCCGATTTGGAGCAATGCCGCTAAATACCTAATTAACATACTACAAGTAATGCAAAACAAGGCCATTAGAATGATTACAGGATTGCCTCGGTGGACAGAAATACATGACCTACATCAACACACTGACCTACCCTACATGCGCGGACTCATATACAACACGGCATACAATTTCTTTCAGTACACCACACGACAAAACCCGACCACAGCACACATCGCCCGACAGACAAAACGCGACCTACCTCACACTATTAAACACAAGCTGCTCCACCAGGCAATCCTGTAAACATCACTGACCTACTTTATTTTCTATCATGATTAAATACCCACGACCTTTTTAAAATACTTTTTCGTTTGTAAATATTCTTCTTTCTTTCCTGTACAGTTTTATCGTGTAAATAAATTTTTGTTGCTTAGGTTTAGTTTAATATTAAGTACCCTGTAAATATTTCCCCCCCCCCACCTTTCAAACCACATTAAGGTACAAGGCGCCGGGTTTTCTACTCGTTTTGCCCGGCAAAACAACATAACGTAGAAAACAAAAAGAAATCTTTTAAAATCAAAATTAGCTGATAAATTTTTGTAAATAGGTGCAGCTAACAACAAACATGTAAAATTAGTATTAAGAAATTAATATGTATTATAGTTAAATAAAATAAAGAGTTTAAATAGTAAAAAAATAGTAGACAGTGTGAAATTTGCAAACGAAACATTTTAGCTAAAAACAAAGAAGAAAATGGAGGTGAACAGGAAGAGGATAACTTGGATAAAGCAATTAGAGTCTTCACTGAAAATAGAGAATACGACCGTAAACGAAGGTTAAAATATTGCACTACGCAGTTCAATGATTATTTAACCATAATTTACAATATTTTTAACTTTGTATTCCCTAAAGTTTGTCATTTGGGCAATGTAATGCAAAGAATTGCTCAAATTATAACAGAAAATGTCCAATAAAGCTCCGTCTATATTTAAAGCTGCGGCTTTAGTATATGCTAAGTCTAGAAAGACTAAAAAACCTTAATTATTAATTAACGGTAATGGTACTAATGGGGTAGTGAAGCGTAACCTATAGCCTCTCCTATTCAAATGTCAACCTTATCTGCTCGTAGTGTACCCTTTTAAAACAAACAAGGCTCTGACGACCGAGTATCGGCGGAATAACCGTAAATGAAACACAGAGGAAATGCTATGTTGAAATTCAATTTCAGTAATAATTTAAGTATTTTGAATAAATCTAATAACTTGTAAAGAGAAGGTATTACAATAAAATTTTATTAAGATTATAATGTTTTTTTTAAAGTTCATCTTAAGTCCTTTTTACTTTATAATCATTAGTGTTTTATGAATTTTAATAGTAATGTATTTACTTTTGCCTTGTAGATACATTGCTAAAAAATTAATACAACATCAATGATTATAAAATAACAATTTAAATTAAATTATTTTACGGGTAAAATTCCTCCCCCAACCCCTCTTTGTTACGGTTACGAATTTAATTTTAAATTTTCTTTAAATTCCCGCGCCCTTCTCAAACTATCGACACGCTCCAACCTTTAAAATGCAGAATGCATCGAGTGCTTTACTCAAGGCCGGGAGATAAGCTTGACCTTTTTGGGTAAGCAAGTCTATGCCTGGACATTCCAGAGCGAACAATTTAGGAGAGGGTAGAACAACTTGTAGTTTTGGAAGGATTCTAGCCGTGCACGTTGATTGAAACGTTCGAGCGAGCGAATAATTCCGCCGAATAATTTGAATACCGATTCATGCGTATCGTATTGTGAATTACCGTAATTGTGGCTTTTTTCCGATTTTGTGTAGATCACGTGAGTGATTACCGCGCTGCGTAAAGTGATTACGCAATTCCGCTTTTTTGTTTGTGACTACCTTGGTAGTATAATAAATCCAGGAAGTAATTTAACCCTGGTGCAAGTACAAGCATTTCTGATTGTGGTGACGTGCTGTATTACCGTCATCGTTACCGTAGTGACGTCATAACTTTGATGACGAATATTTGTAAGGACGTTTACGTCCATTTTATTTGAATGAGCATCTGCTATACGACGACTGTGCGCAGGGTCGAAAATCCCGCGTTTTTGCAAGACAACATTCCGCTTCCAGCTTTATTTAATTACCGTCTGCCGTTCGAGGAATTACTTCAGTTATTCGCTTTTTGCTGTGTCTTGAATTCAACAGACTAATGTGAGTAATTCTTAATTATTAAAGTGCATCGAAACCGTTACTTTATCGCAAATTTAGGCCGCTGTCTACGACAGTATCAACCCTCCAGATTGTTGGAGTGGCCAAAACTGTATTTTTTGTGTATTTGTTTAGCATTAATTTCATGCATGCCGAGGTCGACCCCTTTATTTAGCTTAAGAAATCTGCGTTGTATGACAACATATTTTCCGATTATTATACGTACCGTTACAAACCCTCACTGGCAGTTTTCTTGTGTACTTCTTTTTCAGGGTAATTTTGTAAGGATTCGAGCTACAAGCAATAAGCAAATAACAACCTGGGTTACATCTCGCAGATGCCCCAGCTGCCGCGATTTTACTAGTACGACCCTGGAGGTCCGACTACGCTACGCCGGGCCACGTAACCTATGTTAAGCTTACGTATCAATGGCGCTTTACAACGTGGTGCCTGAACCACAATTGGGTTGATTAATCAGATTTAGTTCAATTAGTAATATCGTTAACATCAGGTTTTTTAAAAATTTTGTTTCAGTTCGGTGTTATATTTTTGTAAGAACGAGAATGGCAAAGGTCGGCAGATGTTAGACGTAAAATAATACAATGAACAATCGTTGTGAGCTTATCTCAAAACACATTTGGTTATTTTATATTTGCGAACTACGAAAGCATTTAGTAAATTTTTTTGTATTGTCGATTTAATTTATTTCTGTATTCAATATTAAATTTTGAATTATAAAATTGGTATTCATTGATAAATAAGGGACGCGACAGACAACATTTTATGGTTGACCGAATTATTTCTTTATCTTTTTGTAAATTACCGATTAGTCTTTGTACTAAATTACTTTAGAAATTTAATTTTGTGCTAAGTTTTATAGATAACGCATAGGTAGCATTAATTTTCGGTAGGGTAAAGTTGAAATTTTATTAAGTTTTTTTTGAAACAATTATGAATTTTATTATGGAATTTTTTTGTTTGTGAATTGTTAAAATTTATGGGAGTTTTGGAATAAGGTAATATTGGGTCAATTATATTTAAACCATAGGGTTAAGATTATTTCTTGAGAATGTCGCGGGAGTTGTGTTTTTTATCACAAGTATGTTGCGTAATTCCGGGTACGTGCTGAGGTTAGTTATCGCTTATCGATATGAGTTTTTTTAGATAGAAGTTTTTTTAGTATACCTTTTCCGCCCAGGACAAGGCGTAAAACTGTTTCCATTTTTTTTAGCAGTTAGGAGTTTTCAGTTTTTTAGATAGAATTTTTTAGTATACCTTTTTTGTAATTAGAAGTTTTTTCGATTTTTTTTTATTGGAAGAGTTCAGTTTTCTTATTAGCGATATTTTTAGTAGAGTACCTTTTGCGCCCAGGACAAGGCGTAAAACTGTTTCCATTTGTTAGTATCTCGTTGTGAGATTTTTTTGGGGTAAGATTCATGAAAGGATTAGTTTATGGGTAGGAGCAGATTTTTTTTTACATTTTGTTTAGTTTTCCGCTGCGCAACTCCAGTTTTATCGACTGTCAACCTGTACCGACCGCGAGTTTTGATTTCAATTGATGGATGCATTTAGGTATTTGTGTGTAATTTGCGGCCGCAAAGCTACTGTGAGCAAATATGTGACAGTCCAGTTATTTACGTTGGAATTCGGGCCTTGCTTGTTGTCAGTCCATGATTTGGACAATGTTAGGAATTTTTTTTGGGAAAATATTTTTTTTTTTACCTTTTACGCTTACCTTCTATCGCCTACCGCATGATGCTTTTGGTAATAACTACCCGTACCGCTTACCTATACGATCTGTCGAGTTTTTAACCACTAGTAGTAATTGGTGCATGAATCTTGCCTGTGCATTTGCCTTGCCGTGGCTCCGTCATGACCCTGAACCTTGTTTTTTTTGCAGAATAATGGAGCGAAGTCCAGCGGGATGTTGGAACTGTGGCGATAGGGGCCACAGTTACAGTCAATGTGTTCGGCCACGCAGACGTTTCTGCTATGGGTGCGGGTTGCCCGACCGGACTAAGGCAACTTGCGCGCCTTGCCAAGCAGAGGAGCGAGCAAATCATCCCCGTCCCAGTCCCGTGCCGCTCATGAGCATACGGCTCCCGGACTTGGTCCCGGAGGAGCGAACCGCCCGTAATACCGTCCGTAGACTACAGCCTTTAAGGCTGTTCAGTAGGCTGAGATTTTGTGCAAAAATATTGTAATACAGTATATTTATAATCATATCCTTGTAGAAGTACATATTTTAGGTAATATTTGTTTATAAAAATAAATTCTAAAAAAATTAGTTTAGCCGCAATTTGTACTCAAAATATGAATATATTTGTCAAGTTTCTGCACGAACCTGAAAAGATATCATAATGCAACTTGAACTAAACGCAAGAATCTTTAATTTACCATGACATGACATAATTTTTATTTTGATTTTTACTTTGAAAAGCTAAAAAATTTTGGAAAGAAAAATGTATAATTTGCTTATTAACGTTCCGTTTTGAATAAGTATTTAAGAATACATATTATTTAAATCCGGGGCTTTATTGAATATTGAAATTTATATTAGAGCATAGATTGAAGTTTCAACCTGAATAATCTTCAAGCAGATTTAAAAAAAATTAATTGAATTAGCCAAAAACCTAACAAAACCGTCTTAAATGTGCTACAATCTTTGTTCTCTACATCGTCTTGCTTTGTTTAATTACCCCCGATAAAGAATACGTGTGGTCACGTGTCTTAAGAGGACGTAGGGGTATTGATAACAGTTGAAAGGTGATATATTTTACATATCTCTTATTAGCAAGTTTAGTGCGTTAATGTTCACTTGCGATTTTCACATTACTTTTGTAATTTTAAATCATTTTTAACGTTTTTAATCAAAAATGCCGAAAACCAGACGTTTTTTATCACGCCCGGCAAAGAGAAATAAGAAGACTAAAACAATGAAAATGTTATTTCAACTTAGGCGGTAATTTTTTTTTATTTCCGGTTTATTTACAAATCCAAAAATTTTTATGAACAAATTTATAAAAAATTATTTTTGTTAATTTTGCTTATACAAAGTAGGTACTAATTAGTAAGAACTCGAAAGAAAGTAACACTTGTTTACAGTCCTTTTGAACCCAATATCAGTTGTTTATGTGATGCTAAGTACATAGTACATACAAATACTAAACGGAAATTTTGCGATGAACGTTCTGAAAATTTATAGCTAACTTGAGTTTACATGAAGTATACGTGTACGAGGTTACTTCACATCAGTTGTACATTCAGCTTACAACGTTTCAATTTCTTTCCAATATAAGTGTTTTTCTAGTAACGTCCAATTTATAAACACTCTATAGTGTCAAATTATATTCTTAATATTGTAATTGCCCATTTTTAAAACAATATGATATGTCTTAAAATTTCTTTTAGGGAAATGAAATGCAAGGAAGAGACCAGTAATAGCATAGCAACTACAGTTGAAGCTGAAAGTTCAGTTTCAGTTGTAAGTGAAATTGTAGCTGAAAGTTCAATTCTGCCTGAATGTACTCGACTTGAAGAAACCACTGCGACTGTTGAAAATTTTGATTTTGATGACGATATTAGGTAATATTGCATCATAATAAAAAAGCAATTTTTGAAACTATATTTTAGTTCTTCTTTGGATGACCTATATATCGAAAAAGATTTGTCTCCCCCAAAAACTATTGACGAATTATTAAACTGTAGGCGAATTGTCAATTTAGGTCATATTTTAAAGCAGTATGAAAGCATTGCACTACATGGCATAAATTGTACAATGGGAAAAATGGTTTTCGTGAAAGAGATACGCCAAGGTTTGTTTTCCCAACTGCATTTTTCATGCGATAATTGTAATAAAACAAAAATGATTACAACCGATCCTAATGCAGCCGAAGTAATAAATGAAAATATGGTATGGGGCAGTTTCAGTGTTGGTATTGGTCACAGTCAACTTGAGGAATTATTATCTTTAGTTGATGTTCCAGTTATGACCCAGAAGAGCTACCATAAATATTCTCTTTCACTCAATAAGGTTTGTGTTTGAATGTTAGACTATCACGACTAATAATAAAACTATTTGTAAATAAAAGTATAACTTCTGTAAATTTGCAAAAATTAAAAAAATAAATACATTTGACAGACGTGGGAATCACATTTGATAGAGAAACTGAATATAGCTGGACAAGAAGAAAAACGGATTGCATTAGAGAAAGGACATGTAACTTCTGAAGGAACACCTTACATTACAGTGATCGGAGATGGAGAATGGAGCAAACGAACTTATGGCCATGGTTATGATGCGGCAAGTGGAGTTGTAAATATTTTTTAAAGGAAGATTTATTTATATCAAATTGACATACAAATTTTTAGGGAATATTAATAGGCGCAGAGACAAAAAAACCTCTTTTTGTAGGCGTACGCAATAAAATATGTGCAATGTGTGCGTTTTATGCATCAAAAAAAGAGGAGCCCAAGCCTCATGTATGTTTTTTAAATCACAGTGGACCGTCCACTGCAATGGAAAAAGACATACTCGTTGAGGGATTTTGTCGTAGCATCGAACAGCATGGTCTTATTTACAAATATTATATCGGTAATAATATCTTCAAAAGAATATTTTTCCTGTTCCTTACAGATATATTTTAGGCGACGGTGACTCTAGCGTCTACAGTAATATATTAACAAAAGTACCGTACGGAAGACATGTTATAAAAATCGAGTGTGCAAATCATATGACAAGCTGCACAAATTGTCTAAAAACACGTCTTTTGATATTGCCGATAGGCGTATTCTTACAGATAGAATTAAGGGCATAACACGAATAGAAAGGTTTGTCAAAGGAATACGCGTTGCAATTAAAAGTGTAGCTGAAACGCATGATGTCGAAAAGTTGCGCGAAATGATTTCTAACGCACCTTATCATGTATTTGGTCAACATTCCATGTGCTGGTATTATTTTAAACATCTTAAGATTTCTAACATAACTTAATTAATTTTAAAGCAATTCGTATTGTACCCGTGAAAACGACGAGGAAACCAACTTTATACCTCAATTAGAGAAAAACAAGCTTCTTTTCGAAATTAAAAAAATTTTGGATCCGATGTTACTGAAAGCTGATCGACTTGCATTTAATGAAACGACAAATTCAGCTGAAAGGTATTTTATTAAATAAGACGTTAATAATATGTTGCAACTCTTCATAATTACAGATTCATGGGATTAGTAGCTAAATTTGTGGGTGGAAAACGCGTTAACTTTACCAAGAGAAGTTCGTATGCAACTAGAGCTTATGGGGCAGCATTGTCACACTTTGCTGGGCCAAGTTGGCATAAAAGCCCGTTGAAAAAATTATGAACAAAATCAATGGGTGAGACTTTCTTGAAGGTAATGCGAAAAAAAGAAATTATTTCTTGCAAAAGAAAGTTGACATTTAAAGACCAACGCCCAAAAAAGAAGAGGCGCACATGCAATAATGGTCCTGATCAGGACTATGGATTACAGTGTGCCGAACCTGATTTGGATCAACAGAAATTTGAGGAAAAGAAACGTATCATTTTGCTTAGTTTGCAAGAAAGTGTGTCATCCGTCGAAAAACAGTCGGAGGTTGCAAATGATACAAAGGACCAACATGAAAGTTCTTTATGGCGTGAGATTAGAAAAGAACGCCTTACTGCTTCAAATTTCGGTTGTGTTGTAAAACGTCGTCCCAAAACTCACTGCCATAATTTAATCAAGCGTTTGTTATATAGCAAGGTCAGTTTCTCAAAAATTAATTTGAGTTTTAAATATTATCAATCATAATTGCGTATTGCTAAATTTCATAACAAATTTTAAAGGAAGCGTTTATTTCCGAGTTATGTTCATGCCTAAGTACCTAATGATTGCACTATAAGTATTGCACCGAAACTGTATTTTGAATATATTTATTTTTGTAGTATTTAATATATTTCAAACTAATTTGTATTTTACTACAGGAATTAAATACAGCTGCGATTAATTATGGTCGAGTAAATGAAAAAACTGCCATTCTAAAATACGAATCTCTTAAAAAAGTTCAGGTGGAAAAATGTGGCATTTTTCTCGATGTTAACCATCCTTACCTTGGTGCCAGCCCTGATGGCTTACTTCCAGATGAAGGTTTGATAGAAGTAAAATGTTTTCCATCTTTAGCTGGGCAATTATTTAAAAATGTGACGAAGAAAACCGTGTGTTTTACTTTAGTTAATGGACAAACTCGGTAATTTTTTCTAGTAAGGAATAATTATGAAAAACAACGATTACATATTTTAGGTTAAAACGATCGCACAATTATTATTATCAGATACAAGGGCAGCTCAATATTACGGGGCGAACATATTGTGATCTTATTATGTATACGGATACCGATTTTTCAGTGGAACGAATATACAAGGATTCGCAATTTTGGAACAATGACATGCTACCAAAGTTAAAAAGCTTTTATATGGACTGTATTCTTCCAGAATTAGTTGACCCAAGAATACCACGTGGCCTGAAAATAAGAGATTACCTAAACGACCCGAATAATGCAGAGGAAAGTGATGTGGTAGTCACGGAAACCCGTACATCAGCGGTTTCCAATTAGTTTTGGCCGCGGAACTCTTGGGCGATGTAAAAAGTTTGGCGGAAAAAATTTTGGTGGAAAAAATATTTGTAAAATTATTATTATGAAAACTTAATATTCCGTGAAAACTATTTAAAAAATCAATAAAATCGTACATTAACGAATTTTTCACACATTTAATTTAATGGGTTAAAAGTTTCTGTTCGATCTACATAATTTAGTACATTTTAATTTAACAAAATATTAAAATTCCTTATTTTATTCAAACATTAATCTAAAAATGATTTTCGACAATTGCATTTTTATTTCTTGCAGTTGAAATTAATACTTCTATTGCATTACTATTTGATAAGCAAATTCCACGCAATGCTAGTATCGTATATAGAAAAGATCGAGTAGGATTTAAAGGCATTGGAGGGGAATACATATTATTACGAATTTACTAGTGGCGCCCTGCTAGCGGAATAGTTATTCATGACTAGGTACCAATCGTCCTTAATGGAGGTTCAGGCTTCTCTGAACCGACCCAGTACCTCCCGAGGAAGAGGAAGAGGAGCCCAGCTCAACCTCATTTCTGCGCCATACCGTTCTAGAATGTTGATTTGGGAAAGTTCGGACGAGGAGGAGGAGAACTTACCGCCCTCCAGCCCATTACCGCCCCCCAGTCCACTGCCGATCCCTAGCCCCCCACCGAACCCCTTACCGATGGTTAGTTCCCGGCCAACTCCATCACAACGCCGAGGCCGGGGCAACAGATACACTCCCCCGAAGCGAAGGCCGGCCAAGACCCACCCTTGGGGTTTTGAGCCAATTTAGTTTGAAGAAAAATTTTTTTTTCTTTCTCCGATTTTGTATATACGTTTTTGTTTACCTTTTGAATTTTTGTTATTTTGTATACGTTTTTGCAGCTAGTTAATTTTACCTTATATTATTGCTTGTCTTAGAATTTTTTATAATTAAAGTTTATTGTACTAGTTGTGCTTTTTGGTGTGCAGTATATCTTCATCCCTTACCGTTTTTGAATCTTTTGTAGAAGTACGAGTTAAATCTCGAATTGGGGAAATTTCACGTTAGAGCAAAAGTTTGCCAAAATAAGTTAGATACATAGTATCTGAGTAATCGTTTGGATTACGAAATAGCTTCTAGTATGAAGTTCAATTCCGTCTGGGAATCTGAGCAACCTATCTTAAGTGATTCACCTGTTCCGACTCATATTATTAGGTAGTTTTTACGTTAGTTTTATTTAATGTTGGTTTAGTTAGGGCTTAGGTTATTTTGCGAATTTTCTTATTGGGTGGTTATCGCTTGTGGGATCAGTATTGCTTTTTGAGTCGGATGAAAGGAGTACCCTTCTTGCATAACTACCGGTAGGGGAACTAGTGGAGTATCTTGGGCAATAGTTTTCATGTACAGTTAGTTTTAGTTTAATGTTAAGCGCTTGTAAATATGATAGCTACATATCACATCATATACATATACATCTGTTATCCTATTTCCGTTTCTTGGTTAAGGATCTAGGATCACATTGTTAAATCAAGTGGCGCCCATTTTTTTTTCCCTGTTAACCCACGTACCCATTTCCCTTCCGCGGTCAATAGTGATGACGTTAAACTTAGTTTAGAATTGTATTTACCGATTTCTTCTTTTTGCTTGAGCTAGCCCTTTTTGTTAATTTGTTACCTGCAAGATAAGACCGGAAGTTTTTTACCGCTGGTACAGGAAAGCGCATGGGGAGAAGGAGGAGTTAAACCGACAGCGCTTACGTTAGTGTCTCCCCAGAGGAACGCTCCTAGGAGAGAAGAGGAGTCCGGCTTATCTGTGTTTTTTTTATATTATCTTTAGCGTTAGGATTTTGCTGTCTGGTTTACCGTTCAGTGTAGTATAGAATAGTTATTCTTAGGGTCAATTTGTTTTTTTAGTTAAGTTAGTTTTGTACAGTTAAGTTAGCTTGGTATAGTAAGTTAGGTTTATCGTTATTTATCGCTTAGGTCAGTTACCTTAACGTTTCGACATTTTTTTATTGTTTTTTTATGAACAAGAAGGGGATTTGTTACGGTTACGAATTTAATTTTAAATTTTCTTTAAATTCCCGCGCCCTTCTCAAACTATCGACACGCTCCAACCTTTAAAATGCAGAATGCATCGAGTGCTTTACTCAAGGCCGGGAGATAAGCTTGACCTTTTTGGGTAAGCAAGTCTATGCCTGGACATTCCAGAGCGAACAATTTAGGAGAGGGTAGAACAACTTGTAGTTTTGGAAGGATTCTAGCCGTGCACGTTGATTGAAACGTTCGAGCGAGCGAATAATTCCGCCGAATAATTTGAATACCGATTCATGCGTATCGTATTGTGAATTACCGTAATTGTGGCTTTTTTCCGATTTTGTGTAGATCACGTGAGTGATTACCGCGCTGCGTAAAGTGATTACGCAATTCCGCTTTTTTGTTTGTGACTACCTTGGTAGTATAATAAATCCAGGAAGTAATTTAACCCTGGTGCAAGTACAAGCATTTCTGATTGTGGTGACGTGCTGTATTACCGTCATCGTTACCGTAGTGACGTCATAACTTTGATGACGAATATTTGTAAGGACGTTTACGTCCATTTTATTTGAATGAGCATCTGCTATACGACGACTGTGCGCAGGGTCGAAAATCCCGCGTTTTTGCAAGACAACATTCCGCTTCCAGCTTTATTTAATTACCGTCTGCCGTTCGAGGAATTACTTCAGTTATTCGCTTTTTGCTGTGTCTTGAATTCAACAGACTAATGTGAGTAATTCTTAATTATTAAAGTGCATCGAAACCGTTACTTTATCGCAAATTTAGGCCGCTGTCTACGACAGTATCAACCCTCCAGATTGTTGGAGTGGCCAAAACTGTATTTTTTGTGTATTTGTTTAGCATTAATTTCATGCATGCCGAGGTCGACCCCTTTATTTAGCTTAAGAAATCTGCGTTGTATGACAACATATTTTCCGATTATTATACGTACCGTTACAAACCCTCACTGGCAGTTTTCTTGTGTACTTCTTTTTCAGGGTAATTTTGTAAGGATTCGAGCTACAAGCAATAAGCAAATAACAACCTGGGTTACATCTCGCAGATGCCCCAGCTGCCGCGATTTTACTAGTACGACCCTGGAGGTCCGACTACGCTACGCCGGGCCACGTAACCTATGTTAAGCTTCCGTATCATCTTTTTACTGATTTTCGTTGTCGACCAAGCCGTAGATGGCGCTGTAGAGTGTTTTCACATTTAACATTGCAGTTCTATTGTAAATAATATGTTTTGTGGTGCAGCGTACACCGGTCCACAAACAAACACCCAAAGAACTACGCCCGAAAATAACCAAACCGCCACCAGTGATCTTAACCACTCCAGTGGGCCAAATCCACACCTTCCTGGAGAAACTCAAACCACTCGCCACAGTGGTGGTGCGTGGTGCACGATCATGGTGCAATACGTCCGGGGTCAAACCTGGATCCATACGGACACCCCAGAAGACCACCGAGCCATTAAACAGGTAGTTTTCGCACAAAAAGGCGTACAGGGATATACATATCAACTCAAAGAGGACAAACAAGTGAAACTTGTGATGAAGGGATCCTCCTACGCCGAAACAGAATTCTTAAATTCAACATTTAAAGAAAAGATTACTTTTTTCTAGGGATCCCTAGATTTTCTTCCACATTTCTGCGTCGATGGTAGTAAAACTTTTTGGACGTATGTCAGGTAGGCTCTAGTGGTGAAAATAAGGTTTTGGCAGAGAAATCTTTGCCAGGGCTACCACAATAAAGTAAATAAAAATGTCTTCGAATCTCCGGAAATGTTGAACCGATTGTGATAAAATTTTGTGTGCTGATAGAGTTTTTAAAGTACAAGCATTGACGAGGAATCAATTCAGCCAAATGTAAAAGCAAGAAAATTTCGGCCAAATGGCCACTTCTTGAGTGACAACCAATATAGTACACACTAAAAAAATCTAAGGATATGTATCCATAAGATTTGGTGTACTGATCATTTGAGGTATTGGGGCAGAAGTCACGATATTTTTTCTTTAAACTCTTGTTATGCTTTATTTGTGTTCCCCCTTTCCTCCCCTACGCTCTTCAATATTAATTACACTACGATACTTATGTAAAAAATTTTCTTTGATAATAATAATAATAATAATAATAAACAATCTTTATTTCAGATAAAGTTACATTGTAAGACAAATAACATTTAAAAGAAATTACGTCGGGATTTGTTATTTTAATTTCTTGTGTCTAAGTATTCGTTTATGTCGTACGGTTCTAACTCCATTAGTAGATCTCTCACTTTGTGTTTATATTGTTTGAGGCTTTTGATGATTTTTATTGTGTCCGGTAACTTGTTATAAATCCTTATGCACATATATGCTGGATTTTTCTCCGTTAGGCATAGCCTGTGTATTGGGTAATTCAAATGAAGTGTTCTTGTTTTATACGTGAAGTTGGTGTTGTTTAGTTCGAATTGTGATTTGTTTTTGTGTACGTATAAAAGACATTCGTACAAATATAGTCCGCTTATTGTTAAAATGTTATTTTTTTTGAAGATTCCTCTGCATGAGTCTCTGTACCTCATGTTGAATATTATTCTAAGGACTCGCTTCTGGATTGTGAAGATTCTTTCGATATTTGTGCTACTGCCCCAAAATATTAAGCCATATCTCATGGTGGATTCAATATTAGCGTAGTATAAAGTTTTTAATGTTTTTACATTCATATATTTTGTTGTGATTCTTATTGCAAAACAGGTTTTATTTAGTTTTTGCGATACATTCTCTATGTGTGTGTTCCAATTTAGGAAATTGTCAATGTGTAGTCCTAAGAATTTTGTGTAACTTTCTATTTTGTATTCATGTCTTTCGATGTTGATAACTTCTGGTTTTTCTTTTTTCGATCTGCTTGTGCTAAAAATGACCATATTTGTTTTACTTTCGTTGAGTGTCAGTTTGTTTTGATTTAACCATGTTTTTGCTTTGTTGTACAGTTCTTTGCTTTTATTAATTAACTCTGGCTTGTTTTTAGCGCCTACTACTAGGTTGGTATCATCGGCGTAATTAGTTATATACTCATCTTTGTTGTTGATTATGTAGTTGAGATCGTTAATGTATATAATAAATAGGATTGCACTTAGTATACTTCCTTGTGGTACGCCTGTGCTGCTTGTTATTATTTTTGATTTTTTACTTTGGTTATTTCTTGTGACAATGACTTGTTGTCTTCTGTTCGAAAGGTAAGATTTAAATAATTTTCCTGCGTTGCCTCGTATGCCGTATAGATTTAGTTTGTCCATTAGGTATTCCAATTTTAATGAGTCATATGCCTTTGAGAGGTCAAGGAACATTCCCAGTACCAGTAGGTCTTTTTCAATAAAGTTTAGAATGTTTTGGGTGAATTGAAAAATTGCTGTTTGGGTCGATCTTCCTTTTAAGTATCCATGTTGTGTTTTGGTGAAGATATCAGATTCGCTATTAAGAAAGTTAATTATTCTGTTACACATGATTCTCTCAAAAATTTTTGAAAAACTAGGTAATAGGCTTATTGGTCTGTAGTTGTTTATATCTTGTGGATTGCCGCCTTTAAGCAGTGGTTTTATTAAAGATAATTTTAACTGGTTTGGGAATAATCCTTGTTTGAAGGAGTTGTTGATTATATATGACAGAACGATTTCTATTTCTGATATGCATAATTTTACCAGGCTTGTGGGTATTTCATCTTCCCCACTACTGTGTTTATTCTGTAGTGACTTTGCGGCGTTTCGAATTTCTTCGGGTGTGGTAGGTTTTAGATATAGTGATTTATTGTTTTCTTTTATTTTGTCGTACTGTATGGGTATATTTATTTGGTTTTTAATTAGTTTATCTACAGCTTCTTCATACAGTTTACTGAAGTTGTCGGCTATATCTTTTAGGTCTCCGGTAATGTGACAATCTGTCTTTGTTCTTGTTTTTCCTTGAATTTCATTGCATATTGCCCACATTGATTTGTTTTTGTTATCTGATTTATTTATTATGTTTTCGTAGTTTATTCTTTTGTTATTTAATAGTAGCTTATCGTATTGTATTTTTGTTTCTTTGTATGACTGTTTAAATTGTTCATTATGTCGAGTTAAAACATATAGCGTGTCTAGTTTGTTTTTGCATTCATTTAATTCAGGGTTGTTTTTCCTAAACACCTTACGTTTTTTGGTTGTTACTAGTTTCACTGGAAAACATTCATAGAAATTTCCTAAAAATACTTTCATAAAAGCATTCCATTGATCGTCGATCTTTTTTCTGTCTATTAGATATATCGGTTCCCAGTTTTCCTTCTTTAGGTTTTCTAAGAAGTTGGATTTAGCGGTTGGAGTAAAAAATCTTCGGTATTGTCTTGTTATTCTTTCTTTTTGTGTTACTTCAAAAATGATTTTCTGGGCTTTGTGGTCTGAGATGTGCATATTGAAAACACTACCATTGGAGTTGTATATATTTGTAAAGATGTTGTCTATACAACTTTTACTATTTTCTACTTCTCTCGTGTGTTCATTTATTTTAGCATAAAGATTGTATGACATCATTAGGCTTAGCAGTTTTGATTTGGTTTTGTTTTCTTCTTTTAGTTCAATATTAAAATCTCCTGTTATTATTATGTTTTTGTTTTTCTCGATTTTCGATAATAGTTGTTCTAATTTTTCAAAAAAACTTTGTAAGTTTCCGCTTGGTGGTCTGTAAATAGATATTATTATAGTTGGGGTTTCCTCAAGTAGTACCTCACCTGCTGCACATTCGAATTCGTTACTGATAGAAAATTTATTTAGTTTTTTCAACTGTTTACCTTCGATATCCTTGCTTATATAAACTGCTGCGCCTCCGTGTGTACCTTGTGTTCTGCAATAGCTTGTTAGGAGTTTATAATTTTTTATTGCCATATTTTCTAGTTGTTCACTTGATTGCCAGTGTTCTGTTATACAAATTACGTGACATCTGGTTTTCAGTTCCATTATTCCTTGTTCGATTCGTTCTATTGCATTGCCTAGTGATCTTACATTTTGGTGTATCACAATTATTTTGTTTTTCTTATCACTTGTTATGTCTGTACTTTTAACTGATTTTGTAATTGATTGTGTTGTAATTTTTGTTTGTTCATTTATTGTAGGTACTTCATTTATAAAAAAGTTGCACCTTGGTTGTTTTTTTCATATATTTTAAAGTTGAATCTTCTTATTCCCACATTAGGGGGCCAGAAAGAAGGTTCGTACATTTCATCTTTTCGTGTGAGTGGTGCTGTTATGACAAAACTTTTAAGTTGACCTGGTTTTGTAGTTAATTCCTTTACTTGAATTAATTCGTTTTCAAACTTGGGTTGTTGTTTTATGTGATCTTCGATCATATTGGTGGTGACATGTTGGTTTACTCTATAAATGTTTAGCCATACCTTACGTTCCGGTCCTGAAAATCCCGTTTGTTGTATTTGTTGTGATATTGTTCCAGTGCCTAGTCGTTTTTTATATATCTTTTTTCTTTTATTGTTTACTATTTCATAGCCATCTTGTTCATTGTATTCATTACTTTCCTGGTTGGTTTTGTTTTGAAATTTGGGTCGATGTTCAATGTGGTCTGTTCCTTGAATTTTGGTTGCATCGGTGTTTTCGTTTCTTGACCTATATTTGATTTCTTCATCATTGATATGTTTGTTTGTAACAATATGTTGATATTGTGATAAATAACACTGAAATGTAATTAGCTATAAAAAATTAAGTCTTTTTATCTTTATCTTTATAACATTCACATTGTCGCTCGGTAGGATCCGTTGAGTTCAGATTTATTCAATGCCAATGACATTACCCCAAAAAATGTGGCACGGCATTCACTAACCTCAAATTTCAGACACGATTAGCCGCCAGGGCAAAGAGTTTAACCCAAATTAAAAAAAGAGTCAACATTAATAGAACAAAAACAGTTAGTGTAACTATGAATTTTCATTTTTGTGGTATAAATTTTGTTTTTTATAATTTCAAACACAATTGTTAACAAAAATTTAATGACAACACCTGCGAGAAGTTTGCGGCCAACAAACCGACAGCCACAACTGATATGTAAAAAAAGATATCGTAGCTATTTGTCTCAATATTATCCTTAGTGGAGAAACATACAAAGAACAAGTAGTCTACACCAACACTAAAAATTACTCAATTTTCAAATATTAAATAACCAAACATAAATACTTGTCAAATTCGACGTTGGGAAAATTATTGCAAGCAAAGATAAAATTTTATCGTTGGAAATGCTCGAAAAATGTCGCCGATTGTACACCGTGGTCACGATAAGGTGTCCTATTTTTAATGCACGTTGTATCTTACAGTTGGCGTATTAAAAAATGATTTTTATAGATTGCATTTGTTTTTCTATTGTATTACTTGTCATATTCTAATAAAATAATGACACATACGCTATAAGTATTGTAGCAACTACCATGGAAGCCAAGCGCGAATTAATTTTAAAGCTTCATTTCAAAGGAAAAAAATGTTGTGAAATCTTAAAGTTGCTTAAAAATGTTGGTGTAAATTACAAACTCATTCAAAGAACTGTGAAAAGGTACAAGATAACAGGTAGTGTAAATCCAAAAAAAAACGGACGCGGTTTTGTCCTGTTAGATATCCAGTTCAACTATTAAGAAAGTGCTTGAGCTAATTCGACGAAATCCTCATCAAAGTCAAAGAAAACTGGCCAATGAGCTTAATATTTCAAAAACTTCTGTGCACAATATTATTAAAAACAATTTAAAAATGCATGCTTATAAGAAAAAAAAAGTACATGGGCTAACAATGAAACAGAAGGCTGCAAGACATGATAAATGCACGAGATTACTTGAATGGCACGCAAGTGACGACATAATTTTTTCTGATGAGAAATTATTTGTGCTACAAAATTACCATAATATACAGAATGACAGAGTGTATGCTAAAAGTATGAGCGATATTTCTGTTCATGAAATAGCGATGAGAGATTTCAAAACGCTTCAGCCGTCATGGTTTGGGGGCGATAAGTAAAAGAGGAAAATTGCCATTAAAGTTCATTGAAAGAGGCGTAAAAATTAATGCAGAGTACTATTTAACGAAAATTTTGCAAAACCACTTGCTACCACACGCCAAAGATTTGTTCGGTGATGAGTACTATTGCTTCCAGCAGGACTGTGCCTCTCTCATAATCCATTCTTAATCTTAATCCATCTTAAGATCCATCAGATCTTAATCCATTGGATTATACTATTTGGAGTTATATGCTGTCCAAGCTTGGCAATGTTGGTAATTTAAATATGGATACATTTAAGAAGCGTTTAACCGTTGATTGATAAATAGTCAAAATATGCAACCTTATGGACAAAAACGTGCTGAAAAAATGGGTCGACATGTAGACGGCGTTGTTGTAGTTGTGGGTCGAGAATTTGCAGTTGCATACGGATCGTCTTGGTGTACACTTGTGCAGCTAAAATGTCAATGGCGAATCACACATGCGTCAAGATAACTTACTGTAATAATACCATTACTAAATAGTTTCAAATTACGCATTTGAAAAGTCCAACAGATTGTTTTGTGCAGTTTGTGTATAAATTATATAATAATCAGGTGTCCATTCCTTTTTGGAATATACCTACTCCTTTTTGCGGAGTCTTTACGATTCATTTTGCGGGTTGAATCACTCCCCATATCCTTCTGTTCGTTATTCTAAATCTTCATGTGTGTCTTGGCTTCGTTTACTATTTTTCTCCACACTATTCTGTTTTTGCATTTCATCTTCCAATTTGTCACATCCATTTCTTTAAGGTCGTCTGTCACCTCGTCTAGCCATCTATCTTTCGTTCTTCCCCTCATTCTCGTCTCACTAGGTCTCCAGTTCATGATTTGTCTTAGAATGTTGCTTGGTTCTTTCCTTGTTACATGCCCCAGCCATCTGATTCTCTGCGCTTTTATAAATCTTACAATATCTTCATTTCTCATTATTTCCGCTAGTTCAACATTCGTTCTTATTCTGTACTCGTTCTCGCCTATCTTCTTTAAGCCTGTAATCAATCTCAATATCTTTCTCTCAAATATTCTCAGTCTGTCTTCCTCTTTCTTAGTCAGATTCAGTACTTCGGCAGCATACGTGACTACTGTTCTTATAAAGGTTCTGTATATTCTGATTTTAGTTTTTGCAGATATGCTCTTACTTTTTAATATTCTTTTGTTTGCATGGAATGCTCTCCATCCAGCCTGCACTCTTTCTCTTATTTCTGACGATCTTTCGTTGTACTTATTGAGTTGTACTCCCAGGTATTTGAATTTCTCTACCTCCTCGAACTTGTACTTTCCAATCTTTAAGTCTTTCAGTCTTCCGTCGCTCTCTCTATCAAACCTCATGTATTTGGTCTTTTGCTCGTTAATCATCAACCCCATCTCCATCGCATGTTTCACCATATCTTTGAGAATCTGTATCATTTTTTGTATTGATCTCGCTATAATAACAACATCATCTGCGTAAGCTAATATTTGCCATTCCTTAGTTGCTATCGTTGCTCTATTTCCCAATTTTCTTACTATACTCTCAATTACCAGGTTGAAGAGAACGGCCGACAGAGCATTTCCCTGTCTCACCCCACTGTTAATTGCAAACTCGTTTGTTTCTTTTGCTCCTATTTTGACAGTTGCGTTGGAATCTCTCATCGTCATTTGTACAAGCCTTCTTATTTTTTTGGGTACTTTCATTTCTACCATCACTTTGTATAGCTTCTCACGTATAACTGAGTCAAAAGCCTGCTGGAAGTCAACAAACAGCAGATGCATTTTTATATTATGTTCGTATGATTTTTCGGCAATTTGTCTTATAATGTGTAGTGCATCCACTGTTGATCGTCCCTCTCTAAAGCCGTGTTGGTATTCTCCAGTTCTCTCCTCAATCACAGGTTTTATTCTATTGTATATAAGTTCCGATAGGATTTTGTATGTCACCTGCAGTAAGGTTATTCCTCTGTAATTACGACAATCTTCTATATCACCCTTCTTGTGGATTGGTACTATTTTACCGGATTTCCACTCGTTTGGCATTTCTTCTTTTCTCCAGATTTGCAGTATCAGCTTGTGAACTCTTTGATGTAGTTTTTCGCCTGCGTTCTTTAACATTTCGCCATTTATTCCATCTCTTCCCGGCGCTTTTCCATTCTTTATTCTCATCATTATTGTTTCAACTTCGCTAAATGACGGTTCTATCACTGCTTCCTCATCTGTTTCTTCTTCAGTATCTTCATTAAATTCTCTTTTGTCATACCTGTTTAGTAGTTTCTGAAAATGTCTTCTCCATATTTCATTAACTTCTTCCTCGCTGTTACCTTGTATTCCATTTTCGTCTTTCATAGTTCCGATTGTTATATTGCATTTTTTCTTTTGCTGTTTTATTCCAAGGTAGAACTTTTTAATGTTATTTCTGTTGAAATCGTTTTCTATTTCGTTCATCGTTTCATTTAGCCATTTTTCTTTCTTTTCCTTGTATTTCTTGTATGCCTCTCTTTTTTTGGTTCTGTATATATTCTGGTCTTCTTCGCTATTTGTCTTCATCCATTTCAATCTTGCGTTTTTCTTGCTCTCTGATATTTCTTCGCATTCTTTATCAAACCATTTCTTATTCTTAGTTCGCTTCTTGCATCCCACTATTTTTTTGGCGCTAGTCTGCATTATTACTTTAATATTATTCCATTCGCCGTCTAGGCTTTGTTCTATTGCTTTGCTATCTATTGCCTTGTTTGTTTCTTCTGCATATTCCTTTTTAATTTTTGCTTGAGCAAGTTTTTCAATTGCTAATAATTCTTTGCTTTCATCTCTTTTTTGCTTGTGTGCTCCTCTGTGTGCTATTTTTGCTGTTACTAGATAATGGTCGGAGTCTATATTTGCACCGCGATACGTTCTCACATCTTTGATGAGTGTTACTCTTCTTCTCGATATACACACATGATCAATCTGATTCCCCTCTGCGCTGTTACTTGCTCCCGGTTTAGTCCATGTTATTTTGTGAATTGCCTTGTGATTGAACTTTGTGCTGCTGATCACCATATTCAGCGCCGCCATTATGTTGCACATTCGATGTCCATTGTCATTAGTTCTATCATGTATCGTAAATTTACCCGCTATTTCACGTATGTAGTCTTCTTTTCCTATCTGGGCATTGAAATCCCCTAAAAGTATTAGTGTATCGTGTTTGGGTATAGCTTCAGCCAGCTCTTCTAGTATATTGTAAAATTGTTCCTTTTCGCTGTCGTTTTTATCTTCAGTTGGTGCGTATACATTTATTATACTCAGATTCATCGGCTTTGCCCTTATTCTTATGTAAGTAATTCTTCCGTTTACTGGTTTAAACTGCATTATATCCTTTCTCAGTTCATTCTTTACAAAAAAACCCACCCCGTTTGCTCCTTGTTTCTCTTCTCCGGATAATAGGAAGACATAATCTCCCACATCTATTTCCCCATTTCCTTCCCATCTTATTTCTTGAATTGCAGCTATGTTGATTTTATATTTTGCCAGTTCACTTGCTGTTTCGTACATTTTCCCCATCTTCAGCATCGTTCTCACGTTCCACGTACTCACTCTCCAGATTCTAGCTTCTCTCTTCCTTCTTTTTCTTGCGTTACTTTTGAATTTTTTATTTATTCTCTTATTCGATAGTCCTGTTTCTCGCCGGTCCGTACCATACATCTCTTGCCTATCACGATTAGCTAGTTTTTTGGTATCTCTTGTAGGCATCCCAACTCTTTATTCCATTTCATTAACTTGCCTTCACTTATAATTTTCTGGTATCCTACCTTTACCTTTTTTCCGTCTTTTCTTAGTACTTCTGCTTGTTTTCTTATTTCGGCTTGAATTTTCCTCTCAGTGACTGTTAGATCATTGTCTATGTATACTTTCTTACCAGCAATCTCATTCAATCTAGCTTTGTTTCTCATTACTTCCATTTTTGATTCCCAACTGTCAGTTTCAATTACGGTTCTTTCCTTTCCTATGTTGTAAGCAGACACCAGTTTTATTTCAATGGCCAAATCTTGCTTTATAAAGTGTTTAACCTTTTCCTCTAGTGTAGCCTCCTTGTCTGCTACAATGTTCAGTCCCGTTATTACCATTCTATTTTTCCTTTTTAGTTTTTCCTGCCGTTCCATTTTAAATTCTATGTCGCTCAGTTTATTTTCAAGATCTTTAATTTTTACGTTGTTAGCATCTCGTTCCAGTTTCCAGTTGGATTCCTTTTGATTTATTTCCTCGCGAAGCAATTTTATTTCCTCCGATTGCTTTTCCATCTGTTCTTGAATTTTCTTAATGCTTTCGCATATATCTCGTTTTACAGCAGTATTTTCGGTTCTAACTTGTTTTATATCTTTGCTTATGTTGGCCATGAATTCTCTAATTTCCTCCATATCGCCTTCGATCGGGTTGGGAACACTTCTGATTTTAGTAGGTGTTCTAATGATTTTCTTGCTTTTTTTAAAAATACCGTTGTTCTCTTCTCCTTCAGTTTCGCGTTCCTCTGGTCTTCTCCTTTTAATATAATCGTCCAGACGCCCTGTACTGTTTGATCTATCGCGATATGCCTCCTTCCGTTGTTGATTGCCACTCATTTAACTTGGGTGTGTTGTTATTTTCTGTTTGGTATTCTTCTGATCGCTCAAGTTATACTTTTATGCACTGTGTGTTGCCTATTTCCTTGAATTGGAATCGCGTTCAAACTTCAGTTCGGTTCAACACCTCGGAAACTTCCGCTTGATAACCCTATTCTTTCGATTATTTCGCTACAAAATTTTCTATCAAAGATTAATTTAACTTTTTCACAGTACCTTCTGTTATCTCCTATTTGTTCTACTGTATTTCCTCTTGCTACCAGACAACGCCCTCGCCTTTCTTTTGCACTTTAACTCCTCTAAATTCACTTTGAAACGAGCCAGTTTATAAACACGTAGGTCTATATCTATCTCTCTCACACAATTTTTTTAAAATAAATTATATAAAATAAATAATAAATTATTAATATTATTTAATTAATCATTTTCAAAAAATAAATGTACATTATTTGTCGTTAATATAATTAACAAAGATTTAATAACACAAACAACAAAAAATGTCTAAAAAGATTTGCTGTAAATTCGATTTTTATATGATAAAAAAGGGTTTCAAAATTTACAATTAACATTGCTGAGATAGGTGTATGTACAGTTACTCTGAAAAGTTCTCGGACACTCCTATGTTAACAATGCAAATGGAACATTTTAAAGCCGTTTTTTGTTGAAAATTTCGTTGGCTTCAATTTTGCATCTATACATTTTTCTATTTTGTCGCACCATCTCTGACTTACAGCGACATAAACAAGACCCTGTAAAATGCAAAAAATATTATCTTCTGTATATCAAAAACGGTGCAACAAAATTGATAAATGCATAAGAATATTTTTATTTTCAATTTTATTCTCTACATTTTATTCCTACACATTTTTCTATTTTGTTGCACCGTTTTTGATATACAAAAGATAATATTTTTTGTATTTTACATGGTCTTGTTTATGTCGCTATAAGTCAGAAACGGTGGGACAAAATAGAAAAATGCAAGATACAAAATTGAAGCCAATAAAATTTTCAACAAAAAATATCTAAAAAGTTTTGCTATAAAATTAATTTTTATATGGCAAAAAACGACTTCAAAATGTTCAATTTGCATTGTTAACATAAAGTGTCCGAGAACTTTTGCGAGTCACTGTAGGTGTACGAATATTTTCTAGAGCCATTGTATATTTTGAAATGTTACAATTATTTTTTTTTATTTAAATAAAAATCTTTTGTCTTTACTGATTTTTAACTTTCTGATTATTTTAATACAAAAAATTTCATAGGAAAAGTTTGCACATTGAAATACTAACTAACAATAAGAGCCGGCAAAAAAATACTACTTGTATTATAAAGTATGATAATATTGTATCAGATACCACGTCGTATCAACGAGATAATTATGGTACAATTATAATACTATTGGTGGCGACACTTGCTCACCATTGAGTTTGCTGGCGAAGAGGCAGTGGGGTGTTAAAATACCTGGTGGGGGAAAAGTAAAAAAAAGATAATTTATTATTGCAGGGTCGATTCGTAAACTCACTGAAGTTAATAGTTTTAGAGAGAAAATAAAATAAATCAAAACCAAACCGTAAAACTTCTTACGAAAAACTGCGAATTTAATTTGCAAATCGTTAACGAGTTAATTATCACCTTCTATTGAATTTTAGCAAATAAAAATGGAAGGCAACAAACGAAACGACCTAGCTAGGTCCATCACCCAGACCCAGTCGGAGATCGACTCGGTCAACACCACCATGACCACCATCGATGACCCCTAAGTCCGCACCCAGATGGCGGCCGCGCTTGAGTTCCTCCTCAACAAACTCGACGATCTGGCCACCGAGCTGACCATTATTGAAGAGGGGACTGCGAGCACCTCCGCCAGCACCCACACGGAGATCACCAAGGGCAAGGGCAAACGCCCCTCCACTGACAAGACATCGTCGGAAGACAAATTCAAGGTGGTTCTTGGTAAACCAAAAAAGAAGAGGACGCACCAGAAGAAGAAGGCGGCAAAAAAGGAGGAGGTAAGTACCCGCCCGCTGCCACTAATTTTTCTGCCTCCAGCTCTTCGAAGAAGCGCCAGCTGGAGACACTGTCTCCAGCAACCTCAGAAGAGGACCTTACAGTACTCAGCCCGAAGAGGAAGGCTCTAACCCCCAACCTAACAAAAGAGATGCCACCAGCACCTCCAGCCAGCCCTCTGCCCATGGAGGAAACAGCACAAGCGACACACCCAGACAGCAGCAGCGAACAACGCACCACCACCAAGCCAAGCTGTCCGCCCACCACCCAGGACCCGCCAACCGCCAATCGTCCTGAAGGAGGTATCCAAGTGGTTAGGAATGCAGCAAAGAATCCTAGACCTAGGCTTCAGCTACACCAAGGCCGTCAACGTACCTGAAGGCATAAGTATCACCCCAGCTTCCCCCAAGGACTACAGGGGAATCTTCAAGCTCTTCGAGGAGGAGCTTGACCCAGCGAGAGGAGGTTTCTACACCTACCAGCTGCCCGAGGACCACCCCCTAAAGGTAGTCATCGGAGGGTTAAATGTGGACGTGCCCACCGACAAGGTAAAGGAGGACCTCACCAGACAAGGATATACAGTCCAGCAGGTCGCAAGGATGTTCAGCGGGAGGCAAAGGCAGCCAATCCCGCTGGTGATGGTCATCCTAGACAAGACGAGCAAAAACCGAAGCGTCTACGATGTAATCAAAGTGGTCGGCCTAGGGGTCAAGGTGGAATCCCCCCACAGAAAAGCTCGAGTCAGCCAGTGCCACCGATGCCAGACTTTCGGACACTGTCAACGAAACTGCCGTTCGGGCCCAAGATGCGTAAAGTGTGCAGGAGAGCACCTCACCCAGACCTGCAAGAAGACCAAGGAAACCAAGGCAACATGCGCCAACTGCGGTGGTGACCACCCCGCAAACTACTAGAGCTGCGCAAGCTTTCCAAAGCTGAATAGAACAAACCAATACAAGCATTACAGGTCAAACCCGCCACCCACTGGTAAGTTCGCCCCCACCGCACCTCCAGTTGGGAATCCTACGCGGACCGAGCCGCCATACCGCCACTGATGCAGCACCCCATCTTGGACCCCCGAACACCTCCAGGTTTCAGCCCCACCCCACAGCAGCATAGCAGCCAAGAAAAGGCAACCAGATTTTACGCCATAGCCTATGACCAGCTCATAGCAATGGTTGGAAATCCACAGCAGTTCCTAGACTACGTAGCCAGTTGTCAACAGTAACAAACCAAGTAAGTCCAATTAACGTTAACTTACAGCCATGCCAATCACCAAACCACAGATGCCCACACAACCGAGGAAAATTCCGGAGCAACTAAAGATGGCGTTTTGGAACGCAAATGGGCTAAACTTTCCGAAGAAAATGGAACTCCTCCACTTTGCCCAGGAGCACGACCTGGACGTCATCTTAGTCAACGAGACGCACCTAAAGACGAAGGTCCTAGCAAAAATGGCCAACTACACCCTCCACCGGACCGACGGAAAGGAAGGAAAGGGAGGTGGTACGGCCATTTACGTGAAGCGGAGTATTCAACATCACGACGTCACCCGCAGAGACCTAGACCAACTAGAGGCCACCACGATCTGTATACCGGTAAGTAAACTTGGTAACCTACATTTGTCCTCAGTCTACCACCCACCAAACGCACCACTACCAGAAGCGGACCTAAAGAAGCTAATTCGAGGATCAACGCCGAAGATAATCGCTGGAGACCTCAACGCGAAGCATTCCTCCTGGCACTGCAAGCTGAACAACCAAGCTGGAAACAGACTCCGTCGTCTGGCGGACGACTTGGAAACGTACGTAGAGGTCTTCGGGAAAGAGGTAAGTCAGTCTTACATCTTTGCTACCTCCGAATTTCCCACTCCCGATAACCGAGACCAACTCCCCTCCCCACTAAAATCTTTAATCAGGGAGAAGAGGAAAGCTGAAAAGCAGGCGCGCCGAACCTGGGACCCGGAGAACCGTAGAAGAGCAAACCAGCTGCGGAAAGTCGTCACCAAGATGCTCACCGAGCACCATAGCGACTCTTGGACGAGAAAGCTGGAATCGCTCGATTTCGAGGACAACATCGCCTGGGATCTGGTCCGCGCTTTGCGCAGCACGCCAACCTCAATCCCTGCAATCCAAAGCCGTATTGGGGAGGCAATAACAGACAGCGAGAAGGCCGAAGCATTTGCCGATTCATTGGAGGAACAATGCAGCCCGATAACCAACAACGTCGACATGGAACACGTTGAAGAAGTCGACAAGGAGGTAAGCGAGAAACTTAACAATTTAGATCTTACAGACCACCCACAAATCGAACCGGCCACCTTCGAGGAAGTCATAGCAGCCATTAGAAGGACGAAGAGGAAAAAAGCCCCCGGACCCGACGGCATCACGAACCACGCCCTGAAGGAGCTTCCCAAGAAGGCAGTCGTGGCCATCACAGGTATCGTCAACGCGGTGCTAAGGCTGAGGCATTTCCCGGGCAGATGGAAGGTGGCAGACGTTGTCGTCTTGCATAAGCCCGGAAAACCCAAGGACTTACCCCACAGTTACAGGCCAATTAGTCTCCTCTCCACCATCAGAAAGATAGCAGAAAGGATCATCCTCAACAGATTGCAAAAGGTAATAGAGCAGAACGATGTTGCAGGAATTTCCTGCAAAATGTTATTTTAATTTTGTTGATTTGTGTAGTTGGGATTTTTACCGAGTTTGAAGATTTATTTGTTATTACTATGAATTGTGTGGTATTAGATGGCGATGCCAGTATGTTTCATTTAAATTTTATTGTTATCAAAGGAGAAAAATGTGGTGTGATAGGGACAGATATAGATAGAAAAATTCGAAAATTTTTGAATAAGGCGAACGGAGGTAGAAAATTTGAAACAGTAGTTCAAGTGGTATTTTCCCGAGGATTTTCCTGAATTTTGATAGCCGTCGTGTGACCTGATCGCTTCTAGTTTTTAGAAGATTGCTGTACGTTTGTTTTGCACCTTTACGGGCACACGGGGAAGTTTTCCTGGAAGGTTTAGTTTATGTTGGGTTAGTACGCTTTCCGGATTTGGTTAATCCACCTTTAAAATATCAACTTCAAGGAAGACTCGATGGGGGAGTATCAAACACTGCTCTATAAGGTCAGACTTTCTTTATTTCAATTTTAACTGTTCGTCAAGCCAATTATATCCGTGGCATCCTATAAAGGAAATCGAATCGTCGGATCCTTCACATCAATTTTAATTTCGATTTAGTTATTCGTTTTGAAACGTTATGGATTTAGTAACTAGTTACCGTATGAAGAAAGATTTTGTGAGGTAACACTTATCGTTATAGTTTTTTGGAACGTTACTGTGATTCGTCTTAAACGGTGTTATTCTGGAAGCTAGAAGATTATAATCTACTATAGAATTTTAATTTCTATTTGCCGTGTTATTGCGTTCCTTATATTTCGTCTCTTAATTGTTAATTTTGTAAATATTCCAATATTCTGGATTTATTAATTTTGTAAATATTCTGGACCAATTTGTTTTATATTCAAGTTTTATGAAGTAATTATCTTTTTAATACCAGTACGTACTCCGTTAGCTAAATTTGTGAAGCATTACGCAAAATTTCGGGACTTTTAATTTTATCGGTACACACCCAACCGAGGTGTTCAAATCCTTATTTAGCAAGAATTGCAATTCTCCGAGGTAGGGACGATACATTTATTTATAGTATATATTTTTTTCATTTTTTTAAAATATTTTTGAACTTAATAATTATTAATTATTTCGGATTTTGCGTACAGCCTACAATATCTTTGTGTAAAATTGTGATTACGGGTTACGTCACAATTATTGTCTGCTTAAAAGCTGGTGATGTTTATAATCTTATAATTTCTTTTTGTAATCTTAATCTCAAATTAAATAATTACTTCTCTGTGTTTAAATTCGGCATTTTAATTTGTTTTTATTTCCCTTTGGGTATTGGTTAGTAATTACCAAAAATTGCTCCTACGAGACCAAAAATAAAATTACTTGGCGCCCACTCACCACCTTCGGTACCAGGAGTATCTGAGCTAGCCCAGGGAGTATTGTTTGTACCCGACTTTTTTTGTGTTTACAAAATTCCACGGACCCTGAGGTTTATTGTTATATTTATTATTATTTTTTTTTGATTCTTATTAGTAAGGGTACAACGAGACAATCCAGGACGAACAGTTTGGTTTCCGCGCCCAACACTCCACCACTCTACAGGTCACGAGAATAGTGGAGACGATAACACTAGCGCTAAACAAGACGGAATCCGCGAGCGCGGTCTTCCTGGACGTTTCCAAGGCATTTGATAAGGTATGGTATAACGGCTTGCTTTTTAAGATGTTGCAGGCAAACGTTCCACTAAGGCTCGTTCAGCTAATAGCGTCATACCTGGAGGACAGAAGTTTTAGAGTGAAGCTGGAAGGGATCCGCTCGACGAGGAGGGAAATCAGGGCTGGAGTACCGCAAGGCTCCATCCTATCTCCCACACTATTCAACCTGTACGTGAGCGATATCCCAAGACCCGACTGCACCTCGACATCTCTGTACCTTTATGCGGATGACACCGCCATCGTCTCCACCTCACTCAGACCGACCGTTGCCGCCCGGAAGTCCCAGGAAGCGCTGGACCTGCTGGAGAAATGGTACCGCACTTGGAGGATCGAGGTCAACTCGGACAAGAGTGCGGCGATCATGTTCACGAAGAGGGTAACCAGAGGTATGGACGTTCCAACCCTGGACATGTTCGGCAAGGCAATCCCCTGAACCAAATCAACCACCTACCTAGGTGTCACCATGGACCCGCCTCACCTGGAAGGAGCACGTCAGCAAACTGAAGAATAACGCAAGGGGACTCATGGCAACATTGGGCTCCTTGATCGGTAGTCGAAGCAACCTGATGCCTGCTTTCAAGCTGAAGTTATTCAAGACCATCATCCGCCCGACCTTGACATATGCTGCCCCGGCGTGGGCGTACACCCGCACCGCCAGCAGACTCAAGGACCTACAGACGATCCAAAACATCTGCCTGAGGAGGGCAATGGGAGCCCCCTGGTACGTCACAAACCGCCACCTCCATTCAGACACCAAGCTGGAACTCCTGGACGACCTAAACCGAAAAGTAGCCGAAAAGATGTACGACAGATGTGCCGACACGGAGAACCCCCTAGTTAACCAACTAGGGAAGTACAAAGTAGAGGACTTCTGGCGCCACGAGAGACCGCGAAGCATCTTCATCAAAAAGGAGTAAGAAAACATTAATAATACTAATATTTATTCCAGCCAGACGAAAACCCCGGACACGATACGCAGCAGTACCTACCCCAACATCCAAAATCCTACCACACCCCTCCCCCATCCTTACAATCCGCGAGCCAATTAGAACCATTTTTTAAAAACACGTAGGGTCAAATTCAAATTCAACTGCGGCCTCACCGCCTTTCGAACTTTTCGATAATTTTTATTCACATCTGCGAAACCTCACTTCTTCTTACGGCGCACCTCTTCGAAAAATTTTGACAAGAAGACCTCAAATAAGACGAAAGTTGCGAAGAAACTTATATTTCATCAAACACCACTTAAATTAAATAAAATAAAATAACTAACCTACGACAAATGAAAAATGAAAAGCAAATAAAATCACGCGATAAAATAAACTAGGTCAATTAGATAACGAATATACTCGGCATTTGATCCATAAGCAGAACTAACCCGCGCAACGCGATAAGAAAAATAAAACGCAAGCAAACGATAAATTAAACACAAGTTCTAAAGTCCGAATTCCTATCTCCGGAAATAAAAGCGGGAAAATGAATAATGAAAATTAAATCAACCTTATAAAGTTACGGACGGCATGCACGCGATAAAAACATAAATATTTCAAGATAAGCAGCCCTGTTATCTCGGTAACAAAGGAGGTATTGTTCTATTGTTCGGCTGACAACCGTGCAAAGTTCATGGACCCGGCTTGCGGAGATAACTTAAACACCAACGGTTAAAATTATTTATAAAACATTAAATCCTTCAAATCAAAAGTAAATTAATTCTAAGATTTAAATTGTAAATTCAAACTTAAAATATTAGCTCGCGTACTTTTTTCTAACCACAAGATAAATCTTTGCGGAACCACGCGAGCCGGCAATAATAAATAAATAAATTATTCATAATATTAACTTTATAGTTTCAAATACTCGATCGCATTCCACCTAAAGAGCAAAGATTAGCCCACTGACAACAAGCCAACGGAATCGAAACTGTTAAACCGAACGATTTGAATGAATTAAATATATATACAAAGAGATGAAGTTTTATTAGTTTTATTTTAGTTAATAATGTTTTGAAAAACGAACTACGCCAGACCGACGTGGCTCGAACCACGTCAGCGTATTAACTTACAAAACATCGCCAACATTCCATCACCAGATGAAGAAGATTAGAGTGCCTTCGGCACTAAATGCTTCGCATGCTAACATGCTACGCTACGCTACGTACCGTGCAAACCGACGCAGGACCACCACCCAAACCCAACATCGACCCGTCGGACTCCGAATCGGGTATCTTGATATTAACTTTTCACGCATTGTTTTGCTTTCTCCTCGTTTTTTCCCTTTTCAAAACGTCATGACCAAAGAGGCCACCGCCTCCCAACACCCCGCCGCCAACTGCCCACACCAAACCACCAGATCGCGCTACAACCCCTCATGCCTCCGTTAATTCGGACATGAGGGGAGTTTATTAAGTGCTAAACCAGGGGTCACTGGCCCACACAACTCGCCTTCGTGGCGAAACCGAGTAAGGTGTCCACCGACACCAACTCAAAGCACCCAAACAACCAAGTCACCATCGCGATGAAGGAGATATGGGGTTTACCCCGGCACTCCGAAAGCCACAGATGACCAAAGACATTTACTGAAAAAAAAAGATACTCAGCTGTGACGATAGGATAAAATTGACTCGACTCATAATCGATGCTGCAGTATTACAAAACCAAATTTTAAGTAAATCCGATTTTATCGCTCTAACCGATCAAATTTGTAAATGCTTTCCTCAAGAAAACGGAGTAAGTTCTATAGTAAATAACATTTTTTGTTTACTTTTATATTTTTACATTTTAAAGGATTATTATTACACTGCCGGTGGTAAAAATAAACGCCAAAGTGGAGTACTTTACTGTCGTTACATTAATACATGACATAGAAACAAAAAATTTAGTAGAACATCGACTCCTACAGAAGGAAGTATATCGTCAGAAAGCACTTTTCAAGAATTTGACATAAACATTGCCGAAGACTGCAAAAAGTGGCTAAAATTTAATTTTGGGCCATTTACTGAAGTTGTAGCAAAGTGGCAACAAACTTTTGAACATAATGTACTATCTCATTCTATAGTCGAAAGTGGGGAGGTTAACTGCTCCCAAACATTTTCAAACTTAAAATCGTTAAAACGTCACTTATTTAATTTTCATACAGATAAACAAAATACTGCAAAAGAAAAAAAAAGATGTTGATACACCGACTAAAAATTCTGAAATGAACTACCCTGATTGCCCTTCAAATCAAAGAGATATACCAATCATTAATAATTATTTAATATCTAATCGGTCCTCAATAATAACTAATAATAACATTGCAGATGAAATATTGGACACATCAAAAATCTTACACGACTTTCAAGAACAATTTATTGCTCAAAAACTAAAATTTTATTCTAAGAGTAATTTATCCCGTAAGGATGCAAACGAAATAAACGAACATTTGTCTGCCTTTACTATGACATTGCTACATAACTGTAAATTACTGGTGTTATCGGTAACAACATTAACAGATAAAAATAATGTTTCTAATGCTTTTGAAGTTTTTGAAAATGCTTTGAAGGATCATACATCTGAGTACAAATTTTTACAATTGTTGCGCTTAAAAAACTATTACAGTCATCCAATTAGTTTTACTATAAACCAGGAATATTCCGAAGTTATGAGAAATGGTATATCATTGATAGATGAGAATAAGATCAGAGGATGTTTAATGCCAATAAAATTCCAATTTCGAAAATTTCTTGAAATGAAGGGCACTTTAAAATTAATAATAAATAATACGAAAGCCCTTCAAGATAAATTTTCACTTTAAATTATATTAATGGCACAAATTATAAGATTAAAATAGAAAAATTTAAACCCGAACAAATTATCATTCCTTATAATCTGTATGTGGATGACTTTGAAATTAATAATCCGTTGGGTGGTCATGCTACAACAAATTCTGTTTGTGGTATTTATTATAATTTTCCTACACTACCACAATTTTTGTTGTCAAAATTAAATTACATATTTGTGGCTGGATTTTTTAAAACACAGGACATAAAAAATTATGGAAACGAAAAGACATTAAATGCCTTAATCGAAGAATTATTTTTTTTAGAAGAAACTGGTTTAGACATAAAATTAGATAATAAATGTTAAATTTATTCTTGGTGTAATTTAAGGCAATAATTTAGGTCTAAATTCGATTCTTGGATTTACGAAATCATTTCAATCACATTATTATTGTCGTCGTTGTAAGCAAAATAAAATTCAGATGCGAAACGATTGTGTCGAAATTAAAGATTCTCTTCGAAATTTTAACAATTATGAGACTGATGTAAAAATAAACGACTGGAAATCTACAGGAATAAAAGAAGTTTGCGTGTTTAACCAAATACCATCATTTCACGTTACAACAAATACAGTTTTCGATATAATGCATGATGTATTTGAAAGGGTTTGTGTCTACCATGTATGTCTTGTAATTTTATATTATTTAAATAACAATATTATTACATTAGACGAATTAAATAAGAGACGAAAATTATTTTCATATGGTGAAATAGGTATTGTTAATATAAATATGTCTACAAATTTAGACAAAAAGAGATTAGAGAAAAACAATTTAAAAATGTCTGCTAGTGAAACATGGTCTTTTATACATTTTTTACCACTGTTAATTGTGAACTTAATTCCTGAAGACTGTCAAGTTTGGAATGTTTTATGTTGTCTTCTTAATATTATTGATATCATTACAAAATCGGAAATTCTTAATACTGACTTAGTGGAACTAGAAAACTTGATTAGATCGCATAATGAAATGTATGTATCAATTTTTAAAGACACACTTAAACCAAAACACCAATTCTTGGTACACTATGTCAATGCGATGAAAGAAAGTGGCCCGTTAAAACATTTATGGAGCTTTCGTTTTGAATCGAAGCATCGTGAAGCTAAATTGTATGCGCATAGTATTAATTCCAGAAAAAATATCGTATACAGTTTATTTATAAAATTTTTGTTTGAAATTTTCTAACATACTAGTAAGTAATGAAGACATATTTTGTGAAATAGCTTACCGAAATCTTGTTTTAAAAAATTTAAATATCAAATATAATTCATTAATTATTTCTTCCACCTACAATATCGATAGCTCTAGTGCTACTTCTGTAAAGGAAGTTGAATATCGAGGTACAAAATATAAAATAAATTATTATGTGTCTAAATTTTTGGAACAAAATGTAATAATATAAAATTCAGGATTTAATATTAAATACCAAAGGGGAATTATTTGTAATAGTTTTTAAAATATATATGTTTCAATAAACACTTTCAATCATTTCAAGTAGGTGCAAATTCTAAAAAGATACTGGTAAAACCAATACACTTTTTTACAAGTCCACCATTACATGTATACAATGTTAAAAATAATTATTTTATTAGAAATAAATTTTTATAATTTTTTAGGAATAAGTTTTTGTTTTTAGAAGTAAGTTTTTATAATGTGTTAGAAATAAGTTTTTTAATATTTCACCAATCAGTTTTTAATTCTTAAATATTAATAAAAATATATTTATTTTTCAAATTTTATTTTTATTAAAACAAAACCACCTCCCACTTCTTTCCCACTTTTAGAACTAAAAAATAGTACTTTCAAATTAACAGCATAAAAGTAAATAACCAAATTTAAATTCAATGGTATTGAATTTTAAATATAAAACAAAGACGATGCCGTGGTTTGCTGCAACTGCGGTGAGCCCCATCCCGCAAACTACGCGGGATGCACATCATATCTATCCTATGCCGGGAGGGTGCGTATGAGAAACCAGCGAGCAACCGCGCGTCAACCCCAACAGCCACGATAACCCACTTACCAACCAAACGACCATAACTACCCCTCATTAGGGAGCGTTCATAAAGCGATTTTTGACACGATTCGACTAGGACAATAAAGTGAAGAAGCAGGTTAAGTTTTTATTGAACAATTATACCTATTATTGAATAATTTAATGACATTTCATCGACAATACATTTTTGTAATGTATTATCGATAAAATCTTTATTTCTTTTTTAATAATAAGGCAAATTAAATACTCAAGCGTGACCACTAAAATCTATTTAGTGGACAACAAGAGTTAATTTGATTAATTCATAACCTCACTTTTCTTCTCTTCTACTTGTGACCACGTGTCAACAAACCACGACCTAACCACACTTTTCTCCCGACTAACCTTTATAGCTAGGTAAGATGCCTAGAACGAGGTCAAATAGCAAACTAGGTTCTCCAAGCCACGTGGAGATGATCCAACTGGAGCTGAAGAAATCTAAGCAGCGTGAGAATGCTAAAGATGATACAATCCACAAACTAAAGAAGGAGTTAGAAAGGATTGCGAAGGTAATGGATTCTTGCCTCAAAAAATCCAACGATGAACCCAAACCCACTGAGACCAACGAAACCCCGTTCTCGGAGGTTCGATCGGGAAAGAGACCCCGAGAGAGTCCGGTCACCCCCACCACCTCTACGGCAGGAGTGAGGGTGCACAACAAGTTTCGGGCGCTAGACAATGGCGACAGGGGTATCCCAGAAGAGAATGACTCCGATGATGAAGTTTTTATGGACACGCAAGAGTCCAGGGGCGGATCCAGCCCTTCAGGTACTGCTCCGGTAAAGAAACCCCCCCCCCCCAAAAAAAAACAGCAGCAGCCAATCACACCAAGCTCAAAAGAAATATCGTATTCCACCGATCACCCTGAAGAACGCCAGCCGCTGGTTTGATCTAGAAAATGAGCTGGATATTAAGAAGATCAGGTTTACCCACGTGAGATACGTGGCCGAAGGCATGGTAATCACCCCAGCCTCAGTGGAAGACTACAGAGCTCTCCACAAGCTCCTTGAAGAGGGGAGACACGAATTTTACTTCCGGAAATTCGCAGAAGAAGCCCTTGAAGGTGGTTATAAGGAGAATCCCACCCGAACTACCCACAGAGCCGGTCAAGATCAATCTGGAGAAGATGGGATTTGAGGTTACGTCGGTGGCTAGAATGCACCGTGGTCGAGGTGACAAACGAGCCATGCCCCTCCTAATGGTAACGCTACCGAAGACCGACATCAACAGGGGAATATTTGATGTGGTCAAAATCCAAGGGGTAGATGTCGCGATAGAGAAACCCCACGAAAAACGCAAGATTGGACAATGCCATCGATGCCAATCTTTCGGCCACGCACAGAGTTGCTGTAGGTCAGATCCGAGGTGTGTAAAATGTGCAGGACCGCACCTAACAGCCACCTGCACGAAATCAAGAGACGTTCCAGCAGTTTGCGTAAACTGCAAAGGGCCACACCCCGCCAATTCCAGGGATGCCCGAACTACCCCAAACCCAAGTCCAGGACCCAACATCAAAGTAGAAATTATCAAGAAAGGCCTCAACATTCAATAGCCAGGTTCAGGCCACATAGGACAACACCAAACCAATCATATTCTCAGCGCACACAGAATACGCAAGACTCAAACAACAAGCCACAACAACCAACCAGTGGCAAGATAAAGATGTCAAAGAAAGACCTGGCCGCAGCTTTAGCCCACATGATCCGGAATGGATTCAACCAGGATCAAATCGATGACATTATGGTAGAGTACCAACAACTGGAATAATTCTCTTCTTCTTTTCCAGATTCCAAACATGTTTTTTCGCTTCTCTTCAATCACAATCTCCCATGATTCCCAGAACAGCTCCCAGTTCGCTAAGGATGGCGTACTGGAACGCAAATGGCTTGGCACACTGGAAGCTAAGTGAATTAGAAGATTTCGCACACGACCACGAACTCGACATCATCCTAGTCTGCGAGACCCACTTCAAGAAATCTTCAAGATTTTCGATACCCAACTACGGACTTCACTGTAACGACAGGATCGGCAGCAAAGGAGGGGGCACGGCGATCTACGTCAAGAGGTCAATAGACCGCTCCAAACTTGACCCAGCCACCAACCAACTAGAAAATACAACTATAAGTATAAATTTTCACAGCTCACTTAGTAACTCTAATTCTCTACAGATTTCCGCGGTTTATAACCCACCTGTGATTCCACTCCCGGAAGACGATATCTATCTCTTGGTTAATGGTACAGGTCCGTCGATCATCGCTGGCGACCTAAATGCCAAACACAAGAACTGGCACTCCAAGAGGACAAACAGGGCCGGCATCGCCCTTGCAGTACTTTCCCATCGCTCAAATTTCGCAGTTGATGGCCCTAGGGAGCCAACCCACGAAGGGATTGGTGGTCCACATCAGGATGACGTTTTAGATATCGTTTTACTAAAGAATGTAAGCACCCCGTATCAGATCTCCGTTGGTGAAACTTTAGACACAGATCACTATCCGGTGCTCTTCCATCTTGATAAAACCGCCTCAAGTTGAAACCGCTCCACGCACCGTTGATAAAATCGCTTGGCCAGTCTTTCAAGATGACTTTCTGCGGAATATGGGAAAAATTCCTGTAATCAAGACGACCGATGAACTGGTAAAGTACATTGGTGTTTTTGAAAATCAAATTTTTTCCTCCCTGCAGCATGCAAACAACCCGACCCCCATTCCTAATAAATTATTTATTTAACATCCTGTACATTATTTATATTTAAGTTGGCACCATCAGTGTCACCACAATCAATGTATAATACACTGTCAAGAGAACGACAATAAAATATCGTCAGTAATCAGTACATTGTTTTAATTAACATAATTAACAAACGACTATACGTTACATGGTGTCAGAACTTAAAAATTGTTAAAGAAGTGTTAAGGGCAATATTTGATCTGAAGTCGAAATGCCTAGTGAGGGTGATGCTACAATGGTAGAACCAGGCGTAACCGGCATGCGACCGCCAAAAGCATTCAACTTTGGAAGTGATAATGGTGAAGCAACGTGGAAGCAATGGTTACAACAGTATGAGTGGTATGCTACAGCAACGCAATTAGCAAATGTGGTACAAGCGGCAACATTCATGACCGTAATTGGCAGTGACGCAATTTCAATATTTAACAGTTTTAATTTGACAGCTGCTCAACAAACAGATGTGCAAGTAATCAAGGCAAAATTTAACAATTATTTTATACCAAAAACGAACTTAGCTTTTGAAAGATACAAATTTAATAAAGCAATGCAAGAACCGGAAGAAAGTTTTGATGAATTTCTCACCAAAGTAAAAAATCTGGCAACCACATGTGAATTTGAAAATTTGTACGAAAGTATGTTGATGGATAAAATAATAATAGGAATAAAATCTGATAAAATCAGAGAAATTTCGTAAACAAAAAAATGTAAACAAGTTGATAACGAGACTGGATTAGAAGAATTCGAAGTACTAGTCGTATTATCTATGTCAGATAATGCAAAAGAAGAACTTCAAAAAGCCACAAAAATTGATGTAGAATTATTACAAACCCTGCAGAAGATAATTCGTGATGGTTTTCCAGAAACCGTAAATGAACTTCCTGATTTAATAAAACATTATTTTAATTTCAGAGATGAATTATCATACTTCGATGGTATAATTTTTAAATGAGATAAAGTAGTAGTACCAAAACAGGAAATCAACAAAATGTTGGAAACTATACATCAAGGACATTTTGGTATACAGAGCTGTTTAAAACGAGCAAGACAATGCCTATATTGGAAAGGTCAGTACAAGGACATTGAAAATTTTGTGCAAAAATGTTCCATATGTCAAAAAACACTAAGAAGCAAGGACAAAGAAACAATACAATCAAAACCGATCCCAATGCTACCTTGGCAAATTGTTGGAACTGATTTATTTAATTTTAAAGGTCGTGAGTACGTTGTGATCACCGATAGTTGCTCTGGCTTTATTGATTATAAGAAACTCAAAACACAAACAAGTAGAGAAGTAATAAATATTCTTAAACATTGGTTTTCCGTCCATGGTATACCAGAAGTTTTGGAGTCGGACAATGGTTGTTATGTATTTATTGTATATAGTTACATTTATAAAGAATCATGTTAAGTTGGTACGTGTCAGGTTGGGAACAGTGCTGACCCTCTACGTCAAAAAAGGAATTGGTGAATAAAGCTTAACATAAATTTGTGTATAATTATTTATTACAACTTCTCGACATAATAAAGTGGCGACGAGGATGGGATATTTAAATTACATTATGAATTTTTACTGTTATTCTGTTCACTTTAATATAAAGGTTATATTATAAAAAAAATTAGAACTTACAAATAATTATAGCTATCGGCCAGTTCTGGACCGACGAACTCTGTGACTTTGTCGACTTATTATAAGTTGAATGGCTTGCTCCAAACTATTATGAATAAAGTCAGGTATCCGTTCGGAGCTTCCGTCAACATTGCTTGCATGTGCAGCCGTCTCTGCAGTTCTCTCTTCTATAATTTTAATACGGCGTTCTTTAACCTCATTGCTACAATTACCGATTATCTTTACAATCAAATTGTCTAGAATCAAAGTAGGAGACATACTATTAATGATTCTAGTTCTACAAATAGGACAATCGGTTGTATTTCTACGCCAGAAATCGATGCAATATTTACAAAAAGTATGTGAACACGTAAGAGTTGCTGCAGTTATAAACAATTCTGTACATATACGTTGTACATGCACGACTATACGTTACACCTCCCCCCCCCCATATTAAAGCTTTAATTAGAGAGAAGAGACGTGCTCGCCAAAAAGCACGAAGAACATGGCATCCGGACGATCGAAACCGAGCCAACCAGCTGACACACGAAGTATCGAATACTTTGAAGAAGTTCCGCGACGAGAACTGGAAGAACAAGATCGCCAGCCTAACGTTTTAAGACAACTCGATTTGGAGAATGGTCAAAGCAATCATGCGCTCGAATGATTCGATTCCACCAATCCACTGCATGAATGGTATGGCCTATACAGACGCGGATAAAGCCGAAGCTTTCGCTGATACTCTCGAAACGCAATTCAAACCGAACCCTCAATCCAACCCTGTACATGTTGCCGAGATCAACAGACAGGTAAAAGTTTTTCTTGACTCACCAGATTCCGATTCCGCTCCGTTAAAACCAGCCACGTATGAAGAAATCAGATTAAGTATTTTATTTATATACAAATAAATTACAAAAATTAAAATAATTAATATACCAACCGGCAAATTGGCCGGTTCTATAAATTTCAAAAGGTTTTTGGTTCACTCTGTATTTTTCAATTTTAATTGGTAAGGGCCTTTCACCCTTTCGTCAAGTTAATGATTTTGGATGGTCTGTTTAATTGTATTGTTTCGTCAAATGGCTTTTTCCTGTATTTAGTTACTTCGGTATTAATGATTTCTTACTTGTTCAATTTTTCCTTGTTGTATGTTTTGTCCAAAATTTTTGTTGCCCGGTTTATTGTGTTTCTAATTGTTTTATTGTTCTTATTTCCATGTTAATATAGCTCTTACGCTATTCGGTATACTGGACATTTTCCAGTTTTCGCTAAGATTCGCGTCTGTAGCTACTCACCTTGAATGTCCAGTTTTCCCGTTTTAGTGCCGTCCCTTGTTTTTGGCAACCCTGTATTTTATGAGTACAGGGCCGTACTGAAAATTCAAATTAATGTAATACACAAATTTTTGGTTAAGCATCTTATTGCCTGGGTGGAAAGGCCTGCTATAACCGAAGGTTTCCTGTGGTTTTGCCCGTAAGCAGGAGATCCCGAAGCTTGGGATTCCTTAAGTTGCTTCGGTGTTATCCGACAGGGGGGGTCCGCCTGGGTTTTAGAATTTTACGGGAGTAGAATTTGGTCTGAAGAAGAATCCGAGTCGGTTATGTATTCCGACTCGGAGGGAGGGTCTGGGAGTTGGGGTCTCTGAAAATCTATTTTGTGGGCCAGGAAGGGGTGGAACAGTTCTGGGGGTGTTTTACTATATAGTTCATCCAAACTAGCGGGAGGGTTGTCACCATGATAGGCTTTAACCTCCGCTTGTTCGTCCCTATACAGCTCGCACTCCATGATTCTGTGCACCGGTTCATCCAAAAGCCCACACACGGGACATAGTCCATCTTCGGCTTTCCCCAGACGTTTGAGATGTCTACCGAATTCACCATGTCCTGTCAGAATTTGCGCATCTTTGAAGGTCCCGTTGGCAGGTGGGGGGTGGTCCACCTTCGGTATGAAAGAATGTGTTATTCTTCCGTACTTTCCGTTGTCCCACCTTTCCTGCCAAATATTTGTTATCCTTTCTTCTATTGCGTCTTTAAGATGGGTCTTATACCTGTACTGTGTTGGGTCGAAGAGGTGACCCAAAAATGGTGCAGGTTGCCCTTTTTTAAGTTTTCCCCAGGCGTGTCTTCTTTCTATTTCAATGTCCAATGGGTGAAGCCCTGCCATAACTCCTGCCGCCTCTGACGAGACCGTCCTGTAGCATTTGCTAACAAGACGACTACAGAAGCCATAGGTGGACAGGAGTTTAGCTTTTACGTATCTGTCTTGGACTCTGTGCAGCCAGATCTCGCTTCCGTAAGCCACGATGGGGACTACTGCCCCCTGATAGATCCTTCGCACAGAGTCGTAATGTGGGATATCCCAACTGGCATTGGCCTTTCGTTGGAGGGATCTTACTAAGGTCGTGGCTTTATCGCACACGTATTTAATGTGTTTTTGCAGGGTCAGTCTCCGATCGACCCACACACCTAAGTATTTGAATTCCTCTACTACTTGGATCCTTTTGCCATTTAGGAATACCCTAATGTCATTGTCGTGTATCCTGTCCGGGTAGAAACTGATGATTTTGGTCTTGCTTTCCGAGAGGGAGAGCTTGACCTTTTTACACCAGTTATTTAAATTGTCAACATTGGTTTGGAGCCTCCTAATTAGCTCCTGTCTGCTCCTGGCAGTCACAACCGCGCGAATGTCGTCTGCATAGGCGTCCACCTCGACTCCCTCTTCTTGGGGGGCCTCGAGGTAGTCGTCCAAAAGGGTGTTCCATAGGAGTGGTGCGAGGACCGATCCCTGGGGGCACCCCTTCGAGCAAACTTTTCCCACGGTCGTGACTCCTGAGGTCAAGGTTACGAGCCTTCTTCTAAGATAACTCTTGATGATCAGGAGCAGCCTGTGTGGAAGGCCCTTCTTCCGCAAAGCGGCGAACAGAGCCGGCCACCACAGGTTGTCGAAAGCGCCAGAGATATCATAGAAGATGACTGCTTTGAAAGTGCTAGCCCTGTGGGCTCCCCTCGGTTTATTCTTCCTCAGCTCATCCAGGTTGAGCTGATTCATGAATTGCCTTAGGGAGGTCACAGTGGATTTTCCTTCGACAAAGCCAGCCTGCCGAGGGGAGTGGTACGGAATTCTTGCTTCATTAATTCTGATTTTGATGATCTTTTCTAGTGATTTGCCGAAAACGCTTAATAGTGTGACTGGTCTGTAATTTTTGGGGCAGCCTGCGTCCCCGCTTGGGTTTTTAAGGAGCACTATAAGTACTCCTTTTTGCCACAATTCGGGGAAGTAGGCCGCTTTTAAACATGCATTAAAGATATTCCGTAGCACCCCCCTTATGACTGCGTATACCTTCTTTAGGAACGACCCTTGAATATTGTCGAACCCCGGAGCTTTTTTCGCTTGAGTATCATAAATGATGCGGTCTAATTCGAGTTGGTCTATTTCTTTTAAAGGAGCAGAGTCGCAGACCGTACCCAGACTTTCGAAGTCCGAACGCATGGTTTGGTGATCCACACATGTGTCCGTCGTTCTGTCATCGTCTGGTAGCAGCCTGTTGAGGAGGAAATTCAACGTCCTTTTTGGGTTCATTGCGTCGTTGCCGCACTCCTCCTTAAAGGACGTCAGAATTCCTTTACTTCTAAACTTGCCGGCTGCAAGTCTATAAGTAACTCCCCAAGGGTCCTTCGTTAGGTCGCCCTCGACGAATTCCCTCCAACTCCGCTCCCTGGCCTCCCTGAGTGAGGATTTGAATGTGCCGCGGGCCGCATCCATTTCCTCATACAGGGCCTGCCTCCCCTCTTCCGTCCTGCACCGGTAGAGGAGTTTTTTCTTATCAAGGTATTTCTTTCTTAGTCTTTCTACGTTGTCAGACCACCAGTCTGGTCTTCCAACGTAGGTTTTCTTAAAATTGGCTTTAGCCTGAATGAGGTTCTGAATTTGATTGTGAAGGTCTGTTACTATGTTTTCGATGTCTTCAGCAGTGGATAGGGTTTCGGAGTGAGGCTCCATTTCCTCTACCCATTGCTCAAGCCATCTACTTACAGTTTCTAGTGAAATGGTGTCCGGATTGCGCCTTTTGATAATTGTGACCCCCCCCCTTGCGGATTGGACTCGAAAGGTGATGACCCTGTGGTCGGAATCGGCCACCTGGTCACCCACTCTCCAGTCCCTGGTTTCCGGAATAGTCTCAATTGACCCCAAGGTGAGGTCAATGTTACTCTTCCGCCCCAGTGTCCCGTTGAAGGTGGGGAGTTGCCCTGACTCATTGTAGATGTGCAGGTTTTTCATGACTATGAATTCCTCCAGTGCTTGCGCCCTTTCATTGGAATCCACAGTATCATGCCAAACCCTCGATCTACAATTGAAGTCCCCGCAGATGTATATGTGTCTACCCACCCCTATTGCTTGAAGAGCTCTGTCTAAATCTGATAACATCCCGTCAATATTTCCCTCTGATGGAGGGAAATATGCCCCTATGAAAAAAATTGGATTTGTGTTTCTGAAAGTGATGGAAGTGACTGTGATGAACTTACTGGAGGCTTGCTGATGGAAGGTGAACGTGAGTTCATCCCCCATAGCATCGTTGATCATGATGCAGGTCATGAAACGACCTTCAGTAAGAGCTGCGGTTCGTGTATTTGGGAAGTAGGGCAATCTGAATTGCCCGTTATCTCCTTTATAATTGTATGGTTCTTGCATAACGACCAAGAGTGCCCCGCTTTCCCTGGCTAAGCGTTGCGCCTCGGCCGTTGCTGCTTGCGAGTTTTTGAGGTTTACCTGAATGACTAGGGTGTCCTTATCCATATAATTTGTCTGTTAATGATAATTGCTGAGTAATATTTTCGAGGCGGCCTTTATAGACTCTGCACTCGCTGGATGATGTAGAATGGCTGATGGTCTTGTATTTGGCTCTTATGCAGTTTATACATTTGTGCTTAGAAAGGTCTGACGTGACGTTACAAGTGCCAGTGGTGTGCTCGCTAGAGGCGCAGTAAGAGCAGACCTCCGCAGATTTGCAGTACTTGGTTGTATGTCCAAACCGCTGACACTTGTAACATCGCGTCAGTTTTATGTACTCGTATAGGCGGTAACTTCTCCAATTTAGGTTAAGTTTTCCGTTTTTAAGTGCGGAAATCTTGACCATGGGGTGAAGCTCCATGATCCATTTATTGTGTGTCTTGTCCTTGGTGTAGATCGGGTTGATTGATCTACACCAATTTTTACCTGCTACCTTAATTGTTTCGGAGTGTGTGGCTTCGAATTCGTTTAGAATTTCCTCCTTGGTTACGTTTTTATCAACCATATGGATTGAAATCGACGGCCAGACCGCTGATGGCAATCTGGCTTCTAGTAACTTTTCAGTGAGGAGCGGACTACCTATAATTCCCTCTAATGATTTATTTGAAGATTCTATCAAGACTCCATTATTCCTGACTAGGAAGAGACGGTCTGCCTTAATTTTAAGAGATGATTGTGGAATTTTGACTAAGATATTTTTGGTTTCCTCGGGTGTTTTGGCCCCGCAACCCTCCATGGGGAAGACCAGGACTTGATACTTTTGGGTCGGCGGGGGCCCTTGTATGGGGTTCTCCGCTTTCGCCTTAAGTGCAGCCAGGTAATCCCTTGGAGGATTTTGGGTTGCCGCAACCGTTGGTCTGTCTGGGTTTGGTGTCTGAATTGAAATTTGTGGTTTTACCTGAAGGGTCTGTGTTTTTTCCTGTGCTTTTATTTCAGCGACAGTGGCTTTAACTATTGCTGAAAATGATTTGTTGCTAGTTATGTTATTTACCTGGGTTGTTTCTATTTTCTTGGTGTGCTTGGGTGTGTTCATTATTCTTTTTTCGGTCAGTTCTCTCGTCATTTTGTTGAAAATATCGCTGATTTCACCTCCCAGTGTAAGGATTAGGGCTTTCTTTTCGCTCTTCTCTTTACTTTTAGACATAAATAAGTTCAGTTCAAGCTGGAACTTGCTCATTTTTGCGATGTGCTCTTCTAACTTTTCTTTCTCCTTGTTTTCTTCTTGGGTGCATGATTCGTTTATTTGGTCTTCTTGGGTTTCCATTGGGATTTCCATTTGTGGCTGAGGAGATTCGTTGCTTGTAACTTCTTTTTCTTTTTCTTTTGCCAATCTTTCCTTTCTTCGTTGCCCTTTGGTTTTCTTGGTCCTTTTAACGGTTGTAAACCCTTCTTCATTATTGGATTCGTCGGACATTCTTATTTTCGATCCACTCATACCTATATGCTCTTCTTGTGATTCTGAGCTCTCCATTCTAGGTAGGTCCTCCCTTGTTTTTTTGGTTTCAGGATTTTCTTGTTCTTCGTCTGTATCGCTGTCTATTCGGGTCCTCTTCTTAGGAGTTGGGTCAATTTTTACCTTTTTCAAGGCTTTTTTGTCCCTTTTCTCCACGAGTTTCACCAGTGCATTTTTCCTGGCTTCGAATTCAAGCTTGGATTTTTCATATTTCTCAAGTTCTTCCTCCATTATTTCTTCTTCGGACTTGTTGTCATTTTCCACGGTTTCAGTCTTGGACTCGTCGGGCGGTCTGATTTGGACATTCTTAATTATTTTCGCTGACATTTTTAAGTTTTGATAAAGTTCGATATGAATTTCTCGGAATCTCGTTAATAACGCGTCACTTAATTTCTACTACTATCTTTCTACATGAAGAAATCAGCACGATCATCAAGGGCCTGAAGAAGAAGAAAGCTTCCGGTCCGGACCAAGTCTCAAACAAAATTCTCAAGAATCTTCCGAAGAAAGCAGTATCAGCGCTTACTGGAATAGCCAACGCAGTACTGAGACTACAGTACTTCCCAGACAAATGGAAACTAGCCGATGTTATAGTCTTGCACAAGCCCGGCAAGTGCAAGAAGTTTCCCCAGAATTATCGTCCAATCAGCCTTCTCTCCACAATTGGGAAGCTGATTGAAAAGGTCATCCTCACCAGATTGCAAGATAAAATTGAAGATTTAGAAATAATTCAAGATGAACAGTTTGGGTTCCGTGCTGGTCACTCGACCACCCAACAGTTAGTTCGTATAGTAGAACATATAACGTTAGCCTACAATAAGAAACAATCGACAGCCGCGGTTTTTCTAGATGTTTCAAAGGCCTTCGACAAGGTGTGGCATGAAGGTCTGCTGTTCAAGATGCTTCAAGCGGAGATGAAGCCAAGATTGGTCCGATTAATCGCGTCTTACCTTAAAGAGAGAAGTTTTAGGGTGAAACTTCAAGGTATCAGATCCAGCGAAAAGAAGATCGAAGCAGGGGTGCCACAAGGGTCCATTTTGGCACCCACATTGTTTTGCATCTACACGAAAGACTTACCCAGATCGGAGCAAGTGATCAGAGGTCTTTACGCAGATGACAACACCATTATCTCAAGTTCGATAGGTATTCAAATTGCGGCCAGACGTATTCAAGAAGCTCTGCTGGATCTTGAAGAATGGTACCGCACCTGGCGCATCGAGGTAAACGCCGATAAAAGTGCAGCAGTCATGTTCTCCAGACGCTTACTCTCGGTCCCTCAAGACATCTTTATGTTCGGCAAGAAGATTCCATGGGTCACTTCAATGAAATGTTTGGGTGTTACGCTAGATAAATCCCTCACATGGGTGAAACATGTCAATGCAATCAACAACAACGCTCGGAAGGCTATCAAGGCTCTGGCTCCAATCATCAGGAAACGCAGTTCACTTGAAGTCAACAAGAAGTTGAGATTGTATAAGTTGATCATCAGACCATCTCTAACATATGCAGCTCCTGCGTGGGCTTTCGCTTCTGAATTTCAAATGGGCCGGCTCCAGGTCATCCAGAATATTTGTTTACGCAACGTAACAGGTGGTTTTTGCGCTCAACCTATCCGATACCTCCACTCCGAAACCAAGGTCGATTATCTTCAAGATTTCATCAAGAAACTAACCGAAAAAATGTACACCAGATGTCAAGATTCCATCAACCCCTTGATTTCATCCCTGGGACAATATGGTATTCAAGATTATGTTCGATACAAGCGTCCACTGAGCATCCTTGCTCCAACGACCTAAGTATCACCTTATCATCTCCGATTTATCTCTCACTCCTTTTATGTACCAGATTTCCTCCACTCAAGATTCATAGGTTTCAAATCATCAATTTACGACTCCTCAAGTACTTTGTAATCCAACCTCCTAGGTAAGGAAACTAAGAAACTAAGGATCGGAAACCAATCCCATTGGTCATGATCACACTGCGCAAGACGGAAGAAGCAAAGAGAATATATGATATAACCCACCTGGCGCGAATCGAAGTGGAGATGGAGGCTCCACACAAGAAAACGAAAGTAGGACAATGCCATCGATGCCAAACTTTTGGACACGCCCAAAGATGCTGCCGATCAGGACCACGGTGCGTAAAATGTGCAGGAGCACATCTCACAGGCGAATGCACCAAAACGAAGGACACGCCCGCCACCTGCGGAGGCGACGACCCGGCCAGTTACATGGGATGCCACAGCTATCCCAAATTAAAGCGCTTCACCCCCCAATACCAAGGAAGGGGTTTTGGTAGAAACGATTTCTACCCAAGGTTTCAAGCCCACAGGACAAACCTACACACGTCCTACGCGAGGAACGAGGAAGATTACACAGAACGCCAACCAAGACAGCCAACCCAAGAAAACCAGGAAAGAAGACCACGATAGGAGGCCACTCAACAAGACCAACCAACGGAGGAGCAAGCGGTCATCACACCGAGGGCGCTAGCTTTCATCCTCGCCAGCCTCACGAAACACGGCATCAACCAGGACACCATCGACGAGGTCGTGAAGAACTTCAAGGTCACTAGCGCCGCCCACTAAAGCCACAAGTCGACCACCCGCCAATCAGGAAACCCACATGCAAAGGCAACCAAGAAAAACTCCAACCGGACTCAAGATAGCATTTTGGAACGCCAACGGACTACAAAAGTCGAAGAGGATGGAACTTCAAGAATTCGCGGAAGAAAACGACATAGACGTTATACTCATCAGTGAAACACACTGGACCACAAACACAAAGGGGACAATCCCCCAGTACACTCTATACCGCACGGACAGTCAAAGACAAGGACACGCAAGAGGGGGAACAGCCGTCTACGCGAAAAATACCCTACAACATCACGAAATCCAAATCCCGGGACTCATCTCAATGGAGGCCACAGCCATCGGTATAGCAATTCAAGATCACGGTTTCATTCAATTATGCTCAGTCATTCCTCATTCAAGATCGAAACCGTCAAGAAATTCATCGCGATTGAGCGCCTGACAGAAAAGCTCTACCTAAGATGCGAAGATGCGGAAAACCCCCTCATCCAAAGACTCGGGCAGTACAACATCGAGGACTACCCAAGGCACAGGCGGCCACTGTTCATCTTGGCCGACAGAACTCCCTAAGTATCAGATAACTTTTTCTTCCAAAATTAATCCGATTTTAAATTTCAGAATGATTTTCCGCCAATTCGGGCGAGAGCTCGAGGTAAAGATCCTGAAGGGAAAATTCATTTTATTTCATTATAATTCAATTCATTTTATACACTGCCAAACGCAAACGAAGGTGAATCTTTAACAGCTAAATTGAATCACATTTTAGGCAAACTTACTATGTGTGTACCTAAAGTTTCCTCCATAGTGGAGGGTAACCGTGTGCAAGGCATGCAGTCGCAGTTGGTCAAAGTCATCGAAAAGGTTGACAAACTCATGCAATCCCCTCAGGCAAAGGCCAACGATCTGGCCAATGACTTGAAAAATTTGACTCCTGATCAAGTTATTAACCAATTGTCACCTCAATTACTAGATGCTATTAGTTAGCCATCGGCAATGCAAAATCCATATCGTTAGCTTCTCCTAATTACTCGGTAAATGTTTTAGCTAATACTGCCGTATCACAAATCAATAATTCGATTAATAATCCTCAAATACAAACACCTAACGCTGCAAATGCAAATAAGATACAACCGCGTGCATTGTTTAAGGAACCTCTTCCTTACTATCGTCACAAACCCGATGCGATTAGTCGGTGGAATTTAAAATTTACAGATAGTAACGACGTGATCACTGTCATAAGTTTTCTCGAAAGAGTTGAGGAACTCAAAGTTTCGCGCGAGGTGTCGGATGAACTTTTATTGCAAAGCGCTTTCGATTTATTCGAGGGTGATGCGTTAGTTTGGTGCCGAGCAACCAAGCCTACGGTCAGTAGCTGGAGTGAGTTAGTTGCGGAGTTAAAATATTTTTATTTACCAATTGATTACGACGATGCTATTTGGGAAGAGATTAGAAATTGCACCCAAGGGTACGATGAACCTGCTTTTATATACGTTTCTCATTTGCGTAGGTTATTTAGTCGCTTGACTCAAATTCCTTCAGAAGATGAGCAAGTAAAAATTATGAAAAAGAACTTACAGCCGCGATTCCATCTTCAGCTAGCTTTTCAGAATATGTATAACCTCGATCAAGTCATTGATGGAGGCTTGCAAATTAATTTCAGAGGAGGAACGACACAGTAAAAATTTCAAAGGTGAAACTAGTTCAAAAGTAGAACCTGCTGCTACTTCAGTTAAAGCTGAAGTAAATGCGTTGTATTCGAGGAATTATCATCGCACTCCGCCAGCGAACGCTCACTGTTTCAATTGTAAAAAGCCAGGTCACTTTTACCAGCGTTGTCCCTCTACCGAGAGTAATCTTTTCTGTTATATTTGCGGTACGTAGAACGTCACGTATATAAATTGTCCTAAATGTTCAAAAAACGAAGGCGGACGGGCGTAAGACGCAGCCCTTACGTCCCAAGTCCCTTTAGACTTAAGGCTGACAGTTTAGAGTGGAGAAATTGGTTAGGTCAGGTTAGCTCGTTTTGTAGACCCAACGATAAGAACATAAATGCTTTGTTTACGCACCGTCCATTAGATAATCGGGCGTACATTTCATTATCTATTGGTAGTGAAAATGTTTTAGGATTTATGGATCCGGGCGCCAACCAATCTGTGTTAGGCCACGACGGACTGTATTTGTTACATAAATTAGGTTTGACATTAAATAAAAATAAAAAAATTTCACTGCGTTCTGCAGATGGAACGTTGCAAGACGTGATTGGATCAGTTTGCTTGCCTGTTACTGTAGAAGGTGTTACTAAACTACTAGAATGTATAGTAGTTAATTCAATAAAATATCCACTGATCTAAGGTTACGACTTTTGTAAATTATTCAAGTTGAAAACTGACTTCGTAAAGGACACTTTCACCGTTCCTCCGGAAGTTAGTAGTTTGTCCTAAGATCAAGGTATCAACAGTAAATCGGATTTAACACTCGAACAGATAGCAGCACTCGAAGCGATCACTATTAAATTTAGCCAGATAGGTTCAACAAAATTGGGTCGCACTTCTTTAGTAGAACATGTTATAGACACAGGTGATGCCCGACCAATCAAGCAGCGTCACCATCCCATGTCACCAGCACAGCTGGACAAACTCAATGCAAAAGTCGATAAAATGCTAGAGTTAGGCGCGATCCAACCATCTCAATCAGCTTGGTCCTCACCGTTAGTTTTAGTCAGGAAGAAGAGTGGTGAGACTCATTGTTGTTTCGACGCTAGACGTCTTAATGAGGTCTCAAAATCCGACGCGTACCCTCTTCATTACATAAGTGATATTTTAAACCAGTTGGGAAACGCACATTACTTGTCGTCTATTGATTTGAGCAAAGCGTTTTGGCAAATCCCTCTTGCTCCTGAGTCAAGAGAAAAGACAGCTTTTACTGTGCCCTTACGAGGCCTGTTTGAATTTATTGTCCTTCCTTTCGGACTGAAGAATAGTCCACAAACGCTGCAAAGATTAATGGACCGTCTTTTTGCTAATTATCCCAATATTTTTGTGTATCTTGACGATATAATAATTGTGTCCAAAACATTCAAAGAGCGCCTAGCACTTTTACAACTTGTTTTTGACAAACTTAAGTACGCTGGTCTTAAAGTAAATTTTAGTAAGTGCGAATTTTGCAGAGACTCTATTAAATACCTTGGCTTTGTTGTAGATCGCAAGGGGTTGCGAACTGACCCAGATAAGGTGGAGGCTATCGTTAGCTTTCCGACTCCTAATACGGCTACCGAAATTAAGCGTTTTCTCGGTATGGCCGGTTGGTATCGTAGGTTTATACCAAATTTTTCAACCATAGTAGCGCCAATTTTACATTTGCTTAAAGGCAAAGCTAAACGCCAAAAAGTATTATGGGGGGACGAAGCTGAAGATGCCTTCAGAACTTTAAAGAACCTTCTTATCTCAGCACCTATCTTGAGCAGCCCAGACTTTAGCAAACCTTTCTTCGTTCAAACTGACGCTTCAGATTACGGTCTAGGTGCCATTTTAGTTCAGGGAGAGGGTGAAGACGAAAAGGTCGTTGCATATGCAAGTCGTTCGCTTACAAAACACGAACGTAATTATCACGCGATGGAGAAAGAATGCGCCGCGATTATTTTTGGAATCGAAAAATTCCGAGCTTATATTGAGGGAACCCACTTCACGGTGATTACTGACAACCAAGCCCTTAAGTAGTTAGGGACTGTGAAAAGCCCTTTAGGTCGTCTCGCTCGTTGGTCGGTACGCCTGAATCAATTTGATTTTACCATCTTACATCGAAAGGGTAAACTCAATGTAGTGGCCGACGCTCTTTCTCGTGCGCCTCTTAATATTCACCTTATAAATGTAAATCCAGAGGACAAAAGCGAATGGTATCAAGCTTTCATAGATAAAATTAATTCTCAACCGCAAAAGTTTCCGAACTTCAAAGTTGAAGATGGCTATGTTTTTAAATTCGTTCCAAACAAGCACAATATTGTGTCGAATTTGGTGGAGTGGAAGCTCTTGGTACCTAAATCACGTCGTCGCGAAATTATGTCAGACTGTCATGACAACCCTCTGAGTGGTCATCTAGGTGTTTTCAAAACTTTCAACAAGATTGCTGAAATATATTATTGGCCACGCATGAAATCCGATATTTCAAAATATGTACTTAAATGTGAAACTTGTATCGCGAGTAAAGCTAGGAATTTACTGCGACCTGGTTTGATGGGAAAGGCGAAGCGAGTCGAGTATCCCTTTCAGATATTGTCTATGGATTTGATGGGTCCATTCCCACGGACGAAAAAGGGGAACTCCTTTTTATTAGTCATATCTGATTGGTTTTCGAAATTCGTTATCGTCCATCCATTAAGACAGGCCACAGCTCCTGCTATTGTGCAGAAGGTAGAAGAGACATTTTTACTATTTGGAGTCCCGCAAATTGTCATGTGTGACAACGGTACTCAATTTACTAGCAAGAATTTTAAAGAGCTTATGAACCAGTACGAAGTACAAAAGTTATGGTACTCTGCCGCGTACCATCCTCAGGCTAATGCCGTAGAACGTTCTAATCGCGTGATAGGGACGTGTTTGCGGTCTTTTGTTGAAAAAGATCATCGTACTTGGGATCAGCACGTATATAAAGTCGCACATGCAATTAGGAACGCAGTTCATGAGGTTACTGGGTATACTCCTTCATTTCTTAATTTAGGTCGGTCCGTACCGAATAGTGGAGCTTATTACGGTCGCTTAGATAAGGCAGAACCCCACGAGTTTGATTTAGGAAATCAGGAACGTGTCGTTGCTGATGTCAACAACTTCAATGAACTGTATAAGTCAGTGGTCTCTAGGTTACAACTCGCGTACGAGCGTAGCAAAGCAAGATACAATTTGTGTAAACGTCCTTTATCCTTCAGAAAGGGTGATATAGTATGGAAGAGGAATTTTTCTCTTTCCAGCGCTGTTGACAACTTTTCGAAAAAGTTAGCGCCAAAGTATGTAAAATGCAGAGTTGTTGAAGTCACAGGTTCATTGACCAATCGTTTGAAAGATTTGCATGGTAAAAATCTTGGAGTATTCCATGTTAAAGATCTAAAGGCCAATCCTGAGCAATTCATGTTTAATTTTGTATGTGTGAGTTAATGAGAATCTCATTAGGGTTTTTGTTGGAGATTAATCCAATGTATTTTGATTCAATTAAGGTGTAGATCGTTTGATTGTGACTGTCAGGTCATCACCATTTATTTGCTGAAATTGAGCTGTCTTATTAGAAGACAATAGTAGTTTTTGTAGAGCGTTTGGACGCTTGAGGCTAAATACGATTGTAGTATGAATCCTGTCCAATCCCTATGGCGTTGGATGAATTTTCCCAATGCGTAAAATTTCCTCGAGGTATAATAGTGTGCCTAAAACTTAACCTTTTTATTGGAACTGACATTCCTAGGTATATAAAAAAAAAATTAGCGAATTATCTGTTGGTAGGTTATAGTAGTACTTTGTTTAATTCGTAATAATTAGTTATTTTAACAATACTCTAAGCAGTCGTTAGTAAGTTTACTTTCGTTTAAAGCTATTATAATTATTATTGTTAACCATGAATCAAAACTCCTGAGAGTGAAGTTAATAATCACCACACAAGTTAGCATTATTTTTGTGAATGTATTTTTTTACGTTAGACGAGGCAGGGGATCTTACGGTAATTTAACCATTTAACATCAGGTCCGTAATAACAAAGTTGCACACAATAACACGGGTATATAAGTGATATTACAGTAAAATACAATGTATAACAAGACCAAAATCAACCTGACAATCATAAAACATAATCTTGAAACGCCCGCCAACGGACTACGGACAAAAGTAAACAAAAAACAAATTACAAAAACTATTCCACACGCACAACTATCCAGCACTTAAAATTCAAATCGACAAAATAAAATTACTGACTACATAAACAAACAAATTAACAAAATTAGAAACAAAAACTGGACTGACACATTAGAAAACAACAACTAAAAAGAACATCAAAACATTTTGGCGAATAAACCAAGACATGAAAAATAAAAATAATTTTTTATAATTACCAAAACTTTCCAAATATAATATTTAATTTTGGACACTAAAATTTTCTTCAAAATCCAAATTATTTAATTTAATTTACAATAAAATTTCTATCTTAAAATGGGAACACAAATCGAAACATATAACGTGACCATACGCGAACGATATCAATTTAATTTACGCTGCCTTCAAATTTAATCTTTACTTTTCCAATTTCACCATAAAATACCAATATTAATGCTTAATTTAAATTGTCCAAATTATTTTCCTTTATTTCCAAATTCAATCTCCAATTACCAAACATATCATTCTTTTTCATAGTTATCCAAACTTTGTCCAAAACTGGGACAATCAAATTCCAAATAATTAAAAATCACTTACTAAAAAATATTAATTAATTTATTCTCAAATAAAACTCTTCGAATACAAAATTTCCAATAAATTTAAGAGATTAAAAATTCTACGTTCCGCTTCCAGCGGCCATCTTGGAAAAAAACCTGGTTTTCGCCGTTCACTCTTACCACCTTAACTAGTTTGCGGGAAAACCAGCAAATACAAGCTTAATACAAATTTTAAAATAAAATAAATTTTTACAAAATTTTCCAAATAAAATATTAAAATTTTCAATGATTTTGGAACATGACAGTATATTGAAAACACAGTCAAAAATAACTGATGAAACAAAGAAACTGAACAAATTTTACTAAAATTTTGGAAATGAATTTTCAAGGAAGCTAAATTTAAAGAAATTATTTTTTTTGTTAGCAATTCAAAAATTATTTTTTTTAATTGTATTTAAAAATTTGCTTAATAAATACGACATAAAAGAAAGAAGTAGTAGTTGGGACGAGTAGAATAAAGTTAAAAGCGGCGGAAACACCAATGGAAACACTGCTTCGAGTTATGCAAACGTGTTTGGATCAGAAACAGTCTACCACTATGATTTTGGAAAAATCATATTTGTAATGTGCCAAAAAGAATGTTTATAACATATGGCGTAAAAATATGGACACTATAGAATATTGTAGAAGTTCATGAGAAGCTGGAAGCGATGGAAGTGAAAACTGGCAAAGGAGAAAATTTTCTATACGACTAATACATAATACGAACATTCTGGCTCAATTTTCAGTTCAGAAAATACACATTCTTCGCACCTGTTACAGAATATTTCATTCTGTAACACCCAATAGAGAATGACTATTCTCACATCTAAGAATTTTTAAACCCTCATAGTGACTATTATCTATTAGCAAGTTGTTTTACCAGTTTTATAATGCACGCCAAGTGTCAAATTGGTGTTCGTGTATTTCAAATGTATTTTAACGCTGTGCATAATAGAAAGCTGTGCATTTTACTTTTTTAGAATAGTGCTTTTAGGTAAGAAAGTTAAAAGTTCTTTTTCATTAAAATTAACATTGACGACAATGTTGTTTTGGTTTTTATAGCAACTGACATTTATGCGTTCAAGCTTAACTTAACGAACAATTTTTATTTTTGCAGTAATCGCCATGTTTCAAGATGAAGAAACAAGAAACCCGAGCGATAGTGAAAATGCCGAATCTTTTATTGGTACGCCACCAGAAATTGTAAAATTGGCTTTTATACTACGGCTAATTTACTACCATCAAAATCCAAAGATGTGTACATGCACCAATGTGTTACATTTAATTAATATGTATTCCATAGATTTGCAATAAACCGAAGATATACTTTATTAATTAAATGCAACCCGGTTTTGTAATTATGGTAAAAACTTATGTTTGCCTACCTTACCATATTAAATTAAATTAGTTTTTTGTTTGTTCCTAATAAATAAAATTTTATTTTATATTTTGTTAATAAAATTTAAAAATAATAAATTTCATTTCATATTATTTTGTTTATTATTTCTGCTACTGTTGTTAATTTATTCTTAATAAATAATTTCAAAATATCACCAAACAATAAATTACCTCAATTAAATTTGCTTCACACTTCACATTTAAATAAGTCCTAAAATACAATTATTAAAGATAAGCAAATTAATAATTTGTGTCGATAAAATATATAATTTTTTATTTTTCATTTAATGATTATTGTACAAAGTTTTAAATCACTTCACTTTGTACATGAACCTTGTGGAGTGAATTTCTGAAATATTGGTAATTACAGATTTCTTATTAATTTAACCCATTAAGTACCAGCGTCCTATTTTGAGGGCAATAGGAATAACAATATTCTTCAACAATTAAATCTCTTTTAAAGAAGAACATTGTTATTCCTATTGTCCTCAAAATAGGACACTGGTACTTAATTGGTTAATATCACCGGTTTTTGTAATTACGGTCAAAACTTATACAGTTCACAACTTTGATAGTCGTATAGAAAGTATAGATTGGAACTCGTTTGGAATGGCTATTCTGCACTCGCGGACCGTCACCCTTGCCTATCATTTGAAAATTCAAAATTTTACATGCATTGTAGATAGGGAATTCATTAACACGAAAGTTCTATTGACGGTAGTCTTAGTGTTGGTCGTAGCACTCGCATTCAGTTGTCGACCGTTAGCGAGGGCACGTACCACGCTAGGGCGATTTATTCGGTTTTTCGAGAGTAAATCGTTGAAACGAGTGAAGCTGTTGCAGGATTTGCGGTTGATATCGTTTGAAAAAAGGACGATGTCGTCGATTCTGTACACTTTTGCGGCGACGGAAGAGGTATCTAAAATGCGTTTTTCGTTGCCCTAAGTGCCGGGATTGCGAATATTCGCTGAGCGAGGGCACCTTTTTAGATCACTGTCGCGTTCGAGCTGTTTGGGTGATGAACGCGTTGTACTTTTGGGTTACGGGCAACGGGGCGTTCCAAACCGCTGCCACCGTGGGTATGCCACGGCGCACAGCGTACCGGTTGTTCCGGATATTCCGTGAGATGTGTATTTGGCAACTTAACTAAGACGCGGAGCTTCTACGCGTTGGTGGCCCTGGTGACGTCGTCAAAATTGACGAGAGCGCAAGTATAACGTGGGGGAGGGTAGTTCCGCAAAAGTGGATCCTGGGCATGTACAGTATGACTGAGAAGCGTGGGGTTATACTATACAACCCCAATAGAAAAGGTGAAACATTAGAGGACCTAATTTACGAGCACGTAAGACCTGGCTCTGAAATTTGGACGGATTGCTGGAGCGGTTATGCTGGCTTATCACGTCTTCACAGAGTATCGCCCTACACCCATCACACCGTGAATCGTTCAAGGTATTTTCGAGATCCGGTATCCGGCGTCTGCACCAACGGTGTCGAGGGTTACTGGTCCACTTTGAAGCGCTGGCTGCGAAAGCGGGATCTGCTGAAAAGCAGATACCTGCCGGAGCACATACGCGTCTTCATGTGGCTGCAGCTCTACCGGCCGTACGCCGGAAGTGGCTCTCGAAAATATGCTCGACCAAATCGCCACTCGTTTCCCGGTGTAGTCAGACATCGGCCCTTTTCAGGGCCCAAAAATTAAAAAATGAGTTTTTAATTAAATTAAGAAAAACGCAGAACTCGTTTTTAGGGTAGATTCTCGAGTGCCTTGGTTGCGTTCGTCAAAACGGCGCGTAGCGCCCGGAGCGGATTATGCAATAATTTAAGAAATAAACGCAGAACTCGTTTTTAGGTTAGAATCTCGATTGCCTTGGTTGCGTTCGTCAAAATCGACGCTCCGCTACCCTCCGCTCCTCGCTAAAAACATCCCTCTAGGTAGCACAACCTCGCCAAAGGTGCTACTCGAAAGGGGTGAAACTCGTTAGCAACGCTCGATGTATACCCTACGGTATCACAATCGCGTCTGACTGCCAACACTAAGACTATATCAGAACGCACGCACCGTCAATAGAACTCAGGAGTGAATCAATTTTCCTATGTAAAATGCATATAAAATTTTGATTTTTAAATGCCGTTTTCTCGAAAAGTACTGGATAATCCTCATCAATGTGCGGTCTCAAAATGCTCAGAAAATTCGCGGCCCGATCCGTGGTGGGTGTTGTCTGACAGTAACCGTCAAAAGTTCCAGGTTTAATCTAAGATAGGCGTGGTACCGGGCTCTCCGGAAATACGGCTTGGCTTCAGACTATCAAAATGTCGATTCTGAAGTTGGTACATGGTTACGCTAATGCTTTGGTTTGAAGTTTTTGGCAGTTTGAACAACTTGAACTGAAAACTGATTGAAGTTTTGGTTTCTTCATTGGTATGTGCTAAAACTTATGCGGATTTGATATGCGAAAAAGTAGATCGGGTGCGAAGATGTACATAGGTCGGTAGGTTATAATTAGTTTTTGATATTCAGAGATGATACTAAAAAAATTCAGCCTGTACTCCTTCTTTAACCTGAAATTTGCCTTTGGCCCAGTTTACCATTATTGATTTTGTACATGGAAAAATACACAAAAAATTAATCAGCAATTGACAATCTGTTACTAAGTTAAAGCTGAGAATTGTAGAACAAATGAAGACCGTTCACAGAACGGAAACCATAAATTCTTATATGTCAATAATACCATCCCGACTTGCAAACTGCAAGGGATAAATCTTTTGTAATATACCGTTCTTCACCATCTAAATGTGTAGATGCATTTTTGCTTAAATTAAAATATTAAACTTGAAACTATTTTTTTATTTAAAATAACCACTTTTAAAATTTTAGTGAAATTGACGTTTGTCCCTGTTTGCCATTTTTAAAATTTTAGTAAAATTGGCATTTGGCCCAGTTTATAGTCACCTACACCAGGAAAGGGTAAATGCAAAAACCTAGCTTCAAATCCACCCCGCATCAAAATAATTTCAATATCAACCATAGTCAAAATTACAACAACCAAAACCCCCAACTTAACATAACAAACTTCTCACTACTCTACAGACCAACCCAACATATAATACAGAATTTTAACACCCCCACAGCACACCGACAAATATATGCTCAAATTTTAACTCAAACAGAATCGACCGCCACAACAAACAACCCCGGTGACCTGATTATTCTATTCAAGGAACTCGGAAAGCTCAAAGAAACGATCAATGTTTTCAAAATGATCCAAATCATTTGGGAAATAGGTCCGGTTGGCTGGCAGACTAAAGATCATAACCTGGAACTCGAACCGATTAAGAACAAAGACAAACGAACTACTATTACTAACTGAAAAAAAACACAAAACAAAATTCCGAATTACGTGACAATAAATACACTATAAAATTAAACATAAAAACAAATAACGCAAATTTTTTCACCAACACAAATATCCTACCCTAAAAACACCGATAAACAAAATTACAAGACATAAACGACGAAATCAGCAAAATCAAAAACACTGCAAAAGTAAGTTTTTATAATTTTTGGATTATTGTTGACCTTTTATTTTATATTTTTTTTTAAATTGTTGAGATGAAGGTCTGTGATCAATAAAATTGACTGACGTTTCGTGTTTTATTAACACATTATCAAAGCTATAATTATTAAATTAAAAATTTAAAAGATTTTAAAAAATTTTAAAAAGTTTTTATATTACCTAGTCAAATGTATTACAAAAAAATCCATTCTTACAGTGTAAGTAAAAAAGTTCATGCAACTCACCCTCAAACAGATGTTGCCGCAAGATAGTATCGGGACAAACCAATTGTTGCTGTAAGGTCAATACCTCGTGCTGGATTACACACACAAGCTGTGAGGTTATCAGTGAATGTATCTGCAAAATTCAAATTCAATTACAAATAAGATTGGGCCATTAATCTAGAGTTTTACATTAAAAATAAAACCAATTATGCAAAAAGTTATCGGTTAAAAAAGTTAAGAATCGGTTACCTGCTGCTACAAAAATAAAATTATATCATTCTACATAATATGAATTAACTATATAATATTGAGATCACCAGAGAGCCTCAAAATATGAAATAATTTATTTTTAAATAAAATATTAATTTTTCTTGGGGCCAATTATTTTCATACCTATTCATAATATTGAATTTAAATAATTCAATTTCCAAATTTCTGTTCAATTCAATTTATAATTGATTCCAAATATTTTGTATAACTACGTCAAATTTTAATTGTTAACTAAATGTGCAAGGCAATAGCAACACGTTGCACCGGTATCGATTTCAAATTTTTCGATCAATTTAAGTGTATAGTTTATTTTTAAAGCAATATAAATAAATGTTTAAAAATTCAAATAATTTTCACTGCCATGTGAAAAAATACTTTTTTAAATCATCCCAGTTTATTCAAAAACCTCTTCAAATCATCAAATTTACAAAAAACTCTATAATATACAAACTACTGTGCAAGTAGAAATGTTCATGCAGCTCACCTTCAAACACATGTTTGCGACAAGATAGTATTGGGACAAACAAACAAACAATAGTTACACGTTGAACCGGTATCGCTTTCAAATTTTTATTTGTTTATTTATGTTTATTTTCGTTCTAGAAAATATTGAAATACAGAAAATTAGTAGTGGTATTGGCCGTAAAAAGTTTTTTGATTTTTTTTACATATGGGGTTTTGCCTTAATACCACAGATATGTATAATTGTTATTTGCCAAAATCCGATGGTTGTAAAGTACGAGTGCGTAGAAGTTTTTTTTATGTACTCTTGATATTAAGAAAGATTCTTTCTGCAGCTGGATAAAAGAAGACAATCCTAATGTATACAAGGAATTAAGCCCTGAAGCCTGAAGGTGGTAATAAGCAAACAAAAACTAAGAAAAATCTTAAATCTGATTCTGTTCTTGAATGGCTAAATATGTTGCCAAAAGTAGAAAGTCATTATTGTAGGGCCACGGTCGGCAACAGATGGACCGCGGTCCGTCTGCGGACCGCGAAAGGTCGAACGTCGGACCGCCACACTTCGAAGATACACTTCAAATTTGCTGAGACAATAAATAGGTAACACTTAATTATTATCAGTTGTTTTTTTCTGGACCTCGTTAAAATTTTCCCATAGTATCCGGACCCCATCTAAAACTACTTGCCGACCCCTGTTGTAGGGCTTCAAGTTCCCGCACTTATCTCGAATCTACATTCAACTCAAAAAATCACAAGCACACTGTTTTTAAAGAATGGTGTCAAGAAAATGAGAAAAGTACTGTAGAGAAAAAAAAATTTGTGAATTTATGAATATATGACACTTGTGTGTCGTTTAAGGAAGGTAATTTATCTGAAGAATACAATAAAATTTCCTATTGAAATTGAACAAATTATTTTTTAAAAGAGCCATACAATGATGAAGGTGGATAGTGTTCATTATTGTATTAGAACAACTTTTCAAACCACCTATATACACATACACACCCTCACATTATATTGAGAGAATGGGGCAAGCTAGAAAAAAGCAACCCTATATTATTTAATCACCTCGATTATTCATTTTTTTTAATTACGAAGAACTCCGTAGAAATTTTAGTTCAATTAGACCAGGTAAAAAAACAAGGGATCCGACATCAGAGGGATGCATTATCAAAATGACGAGGTATATTATAAATTACGTCACTCTGATGACTGTAAATCACATCCCCAAAGAAGAATTAAACAACAAGACACGAAGCCTACTCAACTATATTAAAGAACCTAAAAAAATTGAAAAGAAGAAATTTCATTGTTTGCAGGCATTAAAAGTCTACTTGCATAAAGACTACCAACTATTTTATGAAAATTTAAAATCAGAATAAATTTATTTTATTATTTACTATTATTATTTTGTTTCTTGATATAATCTCTTATTTATTACCAAAGTATGTATAATAAAATTTCTTAAAAGTACTAACTTAATGTTTTTTTAATTAAAAATATTTAACTCATAATTTATTACTTGCATGTTTTTCAATCAAATGCAGTTATGAGTTCAAATGGCGCATCTCAAATCAGCTATATGCACTAAATTTTTTTTAAAACTAATTATCACATTCAAATAATTTTTTTTTAATTATAATGTTACCCAATTTGTCAGTTAGGTCGTATAAATCGTAATATTAAATACGTATTATCTGTACTTCAAACCGAAACAAAATTAAACAGTTTATTCCTTCTCCTGAACAATTCATTAATTTTAATGCATTTGCATATTTCGATTTTGAAGGCGCAACGACGAAATATGGGAAAAATCATAAACAAAATTACAACAAAAAGTAAACAACCATGATACGGACATAATAAAAGTAAGGAACTATATGATTAAGAAGAATGATTTGGACAAGATCGTAATTCAGATTGCAAAAGATCGGGATGGGACGTTTCGGCGCAGCCGGTTCGGCGCGAAGACGTTTCGGCGCGAAGACGTTTCGGCGCGAAGACGTTTCGGCGCAAAGACGTTTCGGCGCGAAGACGTTTCGGCGCGAAGACGGTTCGGCGCGAGCCGATTCGGCGCGAAGACTTTTCGGCGCGAGAATAAAATATTTTAAAATTTTTGATCTACTTTAAATTGATACATTAATACAATAAATAATATAAATAATAAATTTATTAAAACTATAATATACATGTATAGAAAATAGGTTAATGTAACTACTGTGTTACCAATTCATTTTATTTAATTTTATTGGCTTTCGAGTTATGAATTAAAGTAAGTAAAAAAATATTTAAAAAATTGAGATTTTTCTTTTGATCGCAGTCGGCTATCAAAAAGCCTGCATGCACATTTTTCAATAATCAAACTTAACAATAAATAATATCAACTTAAAATTATTAACAATTAAAAATATACAGGACGATTAAAATTTACAACACAAAACCCATTTACAAAATTTAAACAACCATCATTATTATAATTATTTTGAACATGGCAATATATTATTTATCTATTAATGTTTACATTTTTCCACATTATTTTTCTTTTTATTTCTTTTTAAAATATTTTATTCTCGCGCCGAAAAGTCTTTGCGCCGAATCGGCTCGCGCCGAACCGGCTCGCGCCGAACCGTCTTTGCGCCGAACCGTCTTCGCGCCGAAACGTCTTCGCGCCGAAACGTCTTCGCGCCGAAACGTCTTCGCGCCGAACCGGCTGCGCCGAACCGGCTGCGCCGAATCGGCTGCGCCGAAACGTCGTAGACCGGCAAAAGATGATCCGATGCGGGGTTTAACTGAAGATTTGGAAGTTAATGCAAGAATTGAAGAAATGATTGAAAATCGAGTGTGAGATAGAACCATCGATAATGAAGCAATTCATAAAATCATTGAAAAAAAGGTTAATGAAACGACTACAATTTCAAAGTTTAACAAAGTATCTCAAAAATTAACACATACGTAAATGATGTAGACGCCAAATTAAATTCATTGTCAATGCAGATGCAACGAGATAATAACACAACTGCAGGTGCGTCGTATGTTCAAGATTCTACCATAATGCGTACGATGGTGCAAGAAATTAGTATGAACAATCGAATTGATAAACTACCTAAATTCTTCGGGGATGGTAATTACAATCCGAAGTTGTTCAGCAAAAATATATAACCTATTGCAGGCAATGTAATAGATTGAAAAAGTTAAAGTCTATTTTTTACGGTAAATTTTAAAGAGAAGTGCAGAAAATTGGTTCGAGATTGTAGAAGACAGCATCCAAAACTTCCAAAGAATTTTTCTAAGACAGTACTGGGGAGAATCCGAACAGCAGAGGGTAAGAGACAATCTTATTAGTGGTAAATATCGAGGTATGATGAACCAGAGTCGTTGCAGTTATGCACTGAGAAAGATTAAGGGTCAGTTGTACAACAGTAGTTTAACCTGGGTTCAAAGTTAAACCAGGTTTAACTTTTAATTCAAGCACTCTGATTGGATCAAAACTGAGTTGAACCTGGTTCAACTTTTACCTGAGCTTGGTACAACTGAGCCTAATGCTGCTAAACAATTAGATTTATCAGTGAGCGAAACCGACATAATTTTAAATTTATCAAAATACTTTGAATACGAGGTAAATAATGGTGTTATTATTGAAAATATAAAATCAGCAGATCAATTCGTTGAATAACTGAAAAGATTTGACCAACTAGAAAGTTCGACTATGAAATAGCTATTTACAGTCGTGTTGCAGAAAGTTGAACATTGCGGTTGAGTAAGCAATATATCAGAACTCGCTAAACTCTCGTTCTGATATATTGCTTACTCAACCGCAATGGAACTTTCTGCGCGAGTCACTGTATTTAGCTTTACGTTCAAGACAGGTCCTTTCAAAAAAAAAAAAACATAAATTATGCTTTAAAAAGTAACGTTTATATAATTTATAAAGGTTAATAGAAACGAGACGCGACATAACGGAAGTAAATAATACTCTTATCTATTAGCTTGTGATGCAAAATTGCACGTGCACTTCAGTAGGCAGTGAAAACGCAGACAGGGTAGCAGTGTATTATAAAAGTTACATTTTACATTTTAAAAATGAAAACTTAAAGTGGCCTTTGTAATTTTTATTTTCTAATAATTAAAAGTGTAGCGTTAGAATTTAAAAACAATAAAAAACGTAGCCAGGAATTCACGATTCGAGTTAATTATAAGGGTATTGCATTACTTGATTGTATGAGTGCGGAAAGGTACTAAGCGTGCGGAAAGGAACTAAAAGCGAAGCATTCTCACTACATACAATAACTATCACCTACTATGTACGCCACCATTGCTGCTTATGAGCAAAAATTTTCCGAACACCGCTGCAAAGTATTATTTTCGAGCGATAAAAACTACCTGATATACTATCCTTTCTATAGTCGTGTACGTAAAATAATTATAATTCCTGGAAGCGATTCACAAGAGAGGAACCCTACAATAATTTCAATAACAACCTTAAATTCAATAATAATAATTTCAAAAAGAGTAACAATTTTAACAATAGAAATTTTAGTAACATTAATTTTAACAACAGTGGCAATTTTAATAATGGCAACAATTTTAGTCAAGGTAATAAATTCAAAATAACAGTAATTTTCGCAACAATGGATATTCGAATTTTGGTCAAGACAGAAATCAAAATTACAACAATCATTCGTGTCAACAAAACTTGAACAATAATTTTGAAAGACCACGACCTGAAAATCGAAATTTCAATAACGGTAATAATAATCAGCAGCAAAGTCATGAACCAAATAGTAATGTTAATGTATAACAGCCGAGTTAACCATTGCCGAAATTATTCACAACCTGCAGCTATGGCGATAAACAGTAACACAACAACTTCATAAGAAAATGTTGCTAACAGAGTCTCGCATATACCAGAATTGTCAACAGATATTGAAACGACAATTCTGGATTTTCAATAAGTGACAAACCAAAACTGGAGAGTTCTTATCAACACCTGAAGGAATTCATAAAAAAATCGCAAGGAACAAACTTGGAAAAAGAAAACAATTTACCGTATATTTGTATTAGGAATCAACAACATTTTAGTTAAAACGTTATTAGATACAGGAGCAGAGGTGTCCCTAATTAAAGAAGAACTTGTTAATTTGAATTATGAACGTTTCGAGAAAAGAATAATAAAAACCAACTTTATAAATTTGATATTGAAGGCAATTACTGATTGAATGATGATTATGAACGGCATGTTCATAGATCGTATTTTAGGAGTCGACTTATTGGCTAAATTAGGTATTAAAATAGATGTATTAAACAAAATATATCCCGCGTGAAAACAGCAACCAATATCAGCGACAAATTTTTCCGAAAATTGCCGAAGAAACCATGGAACAACGCAATTCTGGAGAGACGCTTTTTTTGCGCATGCGCAGTATTACAACAAATTTGAAATTTCCTCAACTTGATTTATTTTTTTCACATAAATTATCATAAATGTAATCAGAATAAAATATCAATTACATGCAATAGTAATTATAATAATATAACAACAAATTTTTATATAAATATAGTTAATCGTAATACAGTAGAACCCCTATAACTCGACACAAACGGGACCCATTTTCTGTCGAGGTAAGGGGACTGTCGAGGTAAAGGGGTCGCTTTAAATATCATAACAAAACGTGATTACGTGCCTTTGAAGCTGCTTACATATCGCGTTACTCTTGATTATGATAAGCTAATATCAATTTATTTGCACTATGTACTTTCCATAGCAAACTTGATGGTTTAATTTAAAAAATACAATTTTATTTAAATTAAATTTAATTAGATTAATACAAATTAAGTTTTATAAACGTATTGTTTTACCCCTTGATAATATTTAGATCAACGAAAAAGTACATCCGTACATTCCTTAGAAAAAATTTACGTTTTCCACTTTACATTTGTAATTAATTAAACAAGAAGTTAAAACAACCAAAACAAATAAAATAACTAATATTTCAATTTTTATAAAATTAAATTACACGGAATATAATATTGCACTTGCTTGCATTCTAACACAGATTAAACACATCAGTATGCGGGTTTTATTAATGCGACTTGCATTAAAGGATCCTAACTGCTGACCTACAATTATTCATACGAGTTTATTTATTACAATAATAATAAAATATTTCCACCCTAATCATAAAAATTTGTATTTTGTGATGCGTTTGATGCATTTTATGAATGGAATAATCTTTTTCAAATTTAAATTACATACAGTCGTGCTCAAATGTAGTCGGCCACCCTAAGATTTTGTCATAAGTATTAAGCCGTTCCGAATTTATAAAGGAATGCTACATATACATATACCTAACACCCTTTAATGAGATTAAAATTTAAATTTCCACCAAAGGGCGGTAAAATAAGGTACATTTTTGAAATAATGTAAATTTTTAATATTACGGTTTACATGTACCTGTCGATAATTATTGCATTTAATTATTGCATTACAAATATAGTACTACCATATTTTACACCTAATGTAAATATAATGTAAGTAATAATGTAATGTTTTATTACAAATTACAAATTGTTTTATTGACACCATGGTCCAAAATTCCCCACTAATTATCGTATACATAAAATGTAAGTATTTTATCACGTAGGTCACGTACTAGGTAATTAATATATCTGCATATAATGTTTCACCTCCGAGTTGCGATGAGATAAGGCACACAACAATCTGTCGACTACATAGCAAAATTCTCAGAATTGTCGAGGTAGACGGGGTTGAGCTATAGGGGTTCTACTGTACTTGCAAAATAAATATTTCAATAAATCGATGCATATTATACTCTCACTTTTAAATTTATACCACCGACACCCCTATGCAAGGAGAACAATCGTATCTATTTATCTACACCATAGTAAAAATAAGATTTAAAAGAAAATTGTCAAATGAAATTAGGTATCTATATTTACTAAAATTTTTAGAGATATAAAATAATTTACTAGTCAAAATAATGTATCAAAATTCCAAAATTTCAAAATGCAAAATATAACGGTTTGAAACACGACAATAGTTAGTTATTAATGACAATTAGCATTTTTTGTAGCCTCGATACATGAAGTCATTCTTAACTCCACTACCTGCACACTGAATGTAAAAAAGAAAGTAATTGAATTTGTAGTTTGTTGTCATTAACATTTTGTTAGGAAACTAACTTAATTTTTCACCAGATTGCTGAAATATAATTATTTCATATTTCCTATCACTTTTACAGCGATTCAAATATTAAACATCGCTATATATTTGCTATTATTGTTTTCGTATTTTGCCGAGAATTTAACAAATACATACTTAATAAAAATAATTACTTTATTAACTTGTGGAACACTAATGAAAAGTGTATACCAAATTTCAGCTCTCTAAGTTCTGGGAGAATCGGTTAAAAAGAGATTTAAATAAATCCGCTCCAATACCCGTACGTACACACGTTATTGTCACGTAAAAATCAATCACACGGTATATAATTAAATTTATAATTACTATAACAAATATATCCTATATCCTGTGTGATTGAACATTTCATCTAGAATGCTAAAACTTGTCCTGCCGTTTTGTGTGGACACGTTGATCAACTGATCACACCTGATCAACTACTGCCTGGAGACATCAACTTTTCCTGAAGTGTGGAAAAAATCGATCATTGTACCTCTTCCGAAGATCAGTACTGCTTGTAGATTTGAGGATCTCCGACCTATCAGCATTTTACCAGCTCTCTCGAAGGTACTTGAGTCCTTCATCCATCTTCAACTGCTTGAGCATATTGAAAAATTTGACGTTCTTCCTAACATCCAATCGGGATTTCGCTCTGGATTTAGCACTACGACTGCTCTATCTAAGGTGTTAAATGATGTGATTAGCCACATGGATAACTCCAAAGTCACTTCTTGATTTCAGCAAGGCTTTTGATGTAATCGATCATGATCTTCAAATCGCTAAATTGGTACACTATGGATGTGGTGAGTCAGCACTGAAATTACTCATCAACTACCTTAAAGGAAGATTACAATGTGTGAAGCTGAACTCGACCTTATCCGAGTATCACCAAATTACTCGTGGTGTTCCCCAAGGTAGTGTACTAGGACCACTTCTTTTTATTATTTTTACGGCTGACCTTCCCAAGGTGTTACCAGAAGGCACAAATTCTCATGAGTATGTGGATGACACTCAATTGAATATTTCAGGCGAACCATCGTCTATTAATGAAATTGTCCGAGACGTAAATGTTTGTCTTGAACTGGTGCTCCGCTGGTCCTCTTTGAATGGCTTATTCCTCAACCCCAGCAAAACTGTATGTCTCTGTGTCGGCAGCTCACGCTGTCGAGCAGTGGCTAATAATGTAAAATGTACAGATATTCTCCTAGACAACAATGTGATCGACTTCAACGAAAAGACAAAAAATCTTGGCGTCATTTGGGATTGTGGTTTGACTTTCGAAAACCATGTAAATAAAATTTGCAGCATGGGATATTTTAAACTAAAAGCGTTGTATAGATTTTGGCATCTTCTACCTTCAGAAATAAAATGGAACTTGATTCAAAGTCTAGTATTGTGTCACGTCGACTATTGTTCCGCAGTCTATTATGGATGCCTAACTGGTTATTTGAAGAATAAATTGCAAGTGCTCCAGAATGCATGTCTTCGTTACGCCTACTACGTTGATCGATGGGACCATGTCACTCCAACCTACAATTCACCGCAAATATTGAAGATTGAGGCACGCTGTGAAGTTTGCTCTTCTTCTTTATAGTGTCTACAAGTCTGGTCGCCCAGGTTACTTGCATGAATTCATTAATCAAAGATCCACTGCAAAGATCGTCATGTCATGAATTAAACCTACGCAATAATGGAGCTCTGTCGGTGCCTACACACAGGACTGTGAAGTTTGAGGGATCCTTCCAGTACAGAACTGCCCACACGTTTAATAAGTTTGCTTCGCACTACCTGAATGCCAGTTCGAAGCTATCGTTCAAAGCACGTATCAAGGAACTGCTGATGGCGAAACAAATTCAAGGGTCTCCTTGATGGGCAATGGTTGAAAATCAGCTCTGCTGAACTTTTGCCTTTTAAGCAATCTTTATTACTTATGTGTATATATATATATTTTGCTTAATAAACATTATTATTATTATTATTGATTGATCATCAAAATTGTAAACAGAACATTGCCCCGCTGAATCGACTCGATCGATAACCAATAATATGAATTTAACAAGAACCAATTGAATTGTAATTAGTAAATTAATACTGAGAGGGAGGATTACAATAAAAAGGGTTGTAAGTCAGAAAATCAGTTAGTCAGCCGTGGGTTGAATTCGAGTAGTGATTACCGCTGGAACCTATGTCCATCATGATGGTGATCCAATCCTCCCTCAGCTTTTTAGGGTAAGACTTATATTTGTAATTTGGGGATCTGTCAGAGAACCGCCACCAAGAATTGAGCCTCGACACCTACACTATAGGAAAGAGGACAATTTTCTGTGTATAATAAAAAAAGAAAAAATGCGGATTATCCATTAGTTTTCGAGAAAACGGCTTTTGAAAATCAAAATTTTACATGCATTTTATTGCAAGTTATGAACAGTTGATATACCTAGTTGATACTCATGCAAGTCCTATCACTACCACTGTCTAGGCACTTGACTTGTCTTATCGCTGTGACTGTTATAATATTGAGATACCAAAGTGTTTAGAGCGGATACCTATTTTACTGATCACTATTCTGTGTTTATTAAAATTGTGGGCTAGCAATTTTAATTTTGTTTATTCTATAAATCGCAACTTATTGTTTGGTATTTGGTTGTTTTATTATAGAAAAATCATACCTACATAATTAATTGGTTGTGTTTGTAGCAAACACCCAAGCAACATTTCTAGCTGAAAAGCAGCTGCGAAATTCAATAGCTGATTATTTGCTAGCTGGTAGCAAGCAATTCATTGCTATTTTGCCAGCGGTGATCAATTTAGCAAAATAGCTGCTAATCAGCTATGTAATACCTCTTAAAAATAGTTTGCTGGCAGCAAGCTAAAATGTACCGACGCGTCGGTTAAACATTTACGGCCTGCTTTATGTACTGAGATTTATCCAATCACCAGTAGTTCACCAAGAATTAAGAAAACTCAAATGGATTAAGATGTAACACCTGAAGGTTTCAAAATTTCCAAAGAAATACTCAATTTATCTAAAGATATTTCAAAATCAATATTGCCTATAGGTTCAATATCTTCAACCCTACCAGTTTTATCAACGTTCAGAAACTGTCGAGTATTAGAAGGGCAATTTATTATTCCACAAGACATGAGAAAACTTTTATGGGACGGAATCAAATTAAACAAAGAGTACTATCCCTACTATTTTAAAAATAGAATTACAAAATTTATCAATAACACATGTGTTCTCGTATTTAAATCAACAAAATATTTAAAAAAGTCTATTAAACTCTATGCAGCATGTAAGCACAATTCCTGTAAAAAATTTGTAATTATAATTGAAAATGGATTGGTTCAAGTTTTTAGCTCCGACTTAAACTTTTATCACATTGGTAAATTAACTTCGTAATTATGTAACACGTATAGAAAGATCGATTGTAAAAAATCAATTATTACATCTAAAACCATTTGAGTACAAGAAAACAACTTTGGTAATATCAAATAAAGTATTGGCACATCTTGGAAATTTACAAAATATTAAATCAGACACCACCCTTCGTAAAATCAAATCAGGATCGGCATTCAAATGATATAATGGATATAATTCAATTCAAATCCGATCATCCCGAATTCATCCAGGAAGTATCTGTTCCGTTTCAAGTTAAGATTTTTAGCAAAGAGCAATTACAAATTTTAATATCTCAGAAGCACAAAAATTATCTTCCAGTTATACATTTTGATGCCACAAGTACCGTGGTTCGAAAACCAATTGCTGGCTGCAAAAGAGTTTATTTATATTCAGGCGTAGTGCAAATCAATCAAATCATTTGAAATGATTTCGTCAGAACACTACACTAAAAGTATATTCAAAATATTTCATGATTTTAAAACATATTGCGAGGAAAATAATAAGTGGCCAATTTTCAGTACTTTGGTAACTGATTTTAGTTTTGCCACGATCAATGCTGCAAGTAAAGCATTTAATCGTATTGATTTGATTGAATACTTGGAAATTTGTTTTAAAATTAATAGGGGTGAATTTATTCAAACTGAAAATTTTATATTAATTAATTTGTGTTGTGTTCATTTTATGAAAATGGCGGCTAAAGATATTGAAAATTGTGATGTTGGTGAACATTTGGTATTTTTTAAAGAGGTAATTGTTTTTGCAATTACAATAAACTCGTTTTCTCTATTGGAAGAATGGTTTGTAAATTTTTCAATATTACTAAATTCTGATTATTTGGACGAAGCTGTTAAGAACGCGCATATCAAATTAATACATAATATATGCAGTCAAAATAACTTAGATATAGATATTACTACTGTATCATCTGTAAGTGAAACAGTAATTATTATTGATGAAAATCATATTAAATATTAATTTCGTTAGATTAGTGGGGAATTTTGGACACTAGGTGTAAATGAAACAATGATATCGATCTACGTTTCGAAGCTTTTATGTCTTCTTCCTCAGGATCTAAAATACACATTCATCTACAATAAACAAGTAACAATGATGATGAAAATTCCACAGCATTGGTAGCACACCATTTGGAGAAGGGGCATAGCTTCGATTTCGAAAGTGTAAAAATATTAGACTTTTGCCCGTTTTCGCCAACATTTATTTAAGAATTCCCTAGCAAAGAATTCTTTACGCTAGGTATTCCCTAAAATAATACTTAGGAAAATTTGCATTTCACCAACATAAGAATTTCTTAACGAGCAGCTCCCTTGCTAGGTATTCTTTACAGCAGACAAATGAACTAATACGGGTTGTAAATGTCATATTTGAATTTATACACAATAAAAACGTTTTGTTTGAATTTAATAAATAATTTTGTTTGAATAATTTTATTCAATAGAAAGAAATTCTGTTATTTCAAAAAAATATTTTTTTTCAAAATTTGTTTAGATTAAACAAATTGTTTAAATTTGTTCTGTTTAAATTTAATAATTGTTTATTACTTCAAATAAAACATTTATTTTAAATCAAAATAAAGCCAATTAAATAAAATTTTTCTTTTTGGCAACTAAAAACCTCAAACAAAAATGTTATTAGGGTTAACAAATACTTTAGTTGCGTATATATAACAGAATATTTTGTTTGGATCAACTAAATTTGCTTCAGTCGAACAAACATTTTTAACTGTGTAGGTTTATGTCTAATTCTGGCGTTTCGGTTGTGTATTGTATTAAAAATTACAAGTGTTATGTTCTTGTATCAAAATGTATATAAGTAGTTACCTGGAGATTGCAATTTAATGTGTGTACAACCAATTGTTGCTAACACATTTGGAAAACCACATATTTATTCCGGTAGCATAAAACCGTAATGCCAGTAATAATTGATTTATGGGCGATACTGATTGATTTCTAAAATAATAATACCCAAAATAATTGTCATAAATAATATGCACATTTATGAATAATATATTTATTTATCATTAATAAACTCTAGAGATCCTACTATTAATTTTAAAACCTACGAAACAGTTTGTTTTCTTAACCGAAATCTTACGACAAATTCCACATTAAAAATTTTTTTTCATTTTCAAATCTCTCTAAACTATCCAAAAATCTAACAATAGCCATGGCGAGAGAAAAATAAGAATAAACACTAATTTATACCTGTAATACAACCGCTAAGGAATCCCTAACACGTTAGGGGTCGGTAAATCGGATACCTAAGGTTAGGGATTTCTTAATGCTCTTTAGGAACATTTAGCGCTTGGTGAAAACCAAATTTGACATAAGAGTTTCTTATCTCAAAGTTAGGGAATTCTTAACGTTAGGAATTGTTGGTGAAAACGGGCATTTGAGGCTTCTAAGTTAAAAAGAAATATAAGTGAGATGTACTTTATAAAAATCAGCAACTGTGTAAACTACAGAGAAGACGCGATGAAACTTAGCAAAATTTATAGTGGTATTTTGGAATAATCACTTTAATTGGCCCGGAGTTTGCATTTAGTATAAAAAATATCGTCACTCTCTGCCGCAATACCTCCAATCACCAGCACACCAAATTTTGTCCGGAGATACGATGACATAATGTTCATTTTTGTTATCTATTGTGGTAGCCTTAACAAAGATATCGGTAGCCCTGGCAAAGATATCTATATGTATCACCCCCTACCCTAAATCTATCTATAAAAGTTTTTGTAACAAAATCTAAAATGAAAAAAAATTTTTATTTTTGTACGCCACTGAATTTTTTCCAAAATTTTTATATACGTCACATAATACCGTAAGAAGTCACAAATAAAATTTCTCCAAGATTGGTACAACAAATTTTTTCGGTCATCTAGCGGATTTTTCGAAAATAAATTTTTGTAAATTACTGACTGTCGATTTACTGATTCTGAAAACATTTGCGAAAAAATTTAACAAACAGCCTAAACTTGGTCGCTACCTAGTGGCAGAACCTTTTACTTATAATGTAACGTTCCGTCAGTCCGTACGACGATATTATAAAATATTTCCCACCGAACCACCTATTTTTGTATTCTAAAATTAATTGTTACAAGCCCTAAACTCAATTCTTATGCTGCACTCGGTATACAAATCAACATTAACCTAATTTTGACACATATGTCACAAAATTATGACGTTTATTAAAATTTTGAATATATTGTTTTATTTTTGCCAGCCATCTGACCAATTCTCACAAAAAATATATAAATTAAGATTTCAGTAAATATTTTCTATAATTTTTCTGACCTGCCCCGCCCTGTTACAATTGGCTCGGTTTGTTTTCTCACCAATACTTATACTTTCAAAGCTCCATCGACACACCAAATTTTAGCTGAATCGGTTAAACATTTCCGGAGATACGACGACATTTTCATTTTTTTTTATTTATTTTATTGTGGTGGCCCTGGTGAAGATTTCTCTGGCAAAACCTTATTTTCACCATTCCAGCCCACGAGGCATACGTCCAATAAGTTTGATTGCAATCGACGCAGAAATGCCGGAGAAAATCGATCGACAAAAACTTTTTTCATGTTTTTGACAAAAAAGTTAATTTTATTTTTTTCATGTTGCATTACTGATTTCTATCGAAGGATTACATATGCTCTCATATCCATTAGGATCAATGTACCTACGTACCAAATTTGGGTAAGATCCCTTCAGCATTTCTTGAGTTATTCACTCTTAAAGTTTCAACTTTGACAACTTGTGATTTTTGACAGACGACAGATAGAAGATTAATTTTACCTATTCTGAATAAAGCCTTTTAAGGCCTTTAAAATAACATATCGCAAGACAAAATATTTTTAAAAAATCCCGTATTATTTTCTTGTGGTGGCACTCCTGATTGATAGATCGCGACGAAAACCTTATTTTCACCTTTCCACCGTGAACCCTACCACCATACCAAATTTGGTCGTAATTGGTTGAATGGTTCGGAAGCAAATCGATCGACAAAATTTGACGACCGACAGACAGACAGACAGACCGACACAGAAATTTTTTTTTTACTTTTTGCAGATCTTTACGTTTCTGAACACGGTGATCTCGAAAATGCAAAAAAAAAAAGTTGAAATTTTTTTTCGATTACCATACCTCCAATTTTTTTTTTAAATTGATTGGAGGTAAAAAAGAGGAAGAGGGAAAAAGAAATAAAATAATAAAAGAAGGGAATGAAAAGTTTTTAATTATTTATGGTTAATTTATGTTAATAGATGGTTATTTAGATAGGTGAAAATATATTATTAATTATTAGATAGATGGGAGCGCTAATGTTGTGCGAAAATATGGCTATAGGACATTATCGGCAGGTGATTTTAAATTTAAAATTAATTTTATCACACGTTTGTAGTTTGTATGCGTGGTTTTAAATATTTGACAGAGTAATTAGCGACTTAGTCTAATTGTTATTATTGAAATTTAATGTTGAGGATTGTGTAAATATTCCTTAAATGTTCTCTCCTGATAGGAAATCTCGTATATTTTAATGGTTTGAAACTACTTTATTGGTATGTGTAATTATTGTCAGCGCTACTTGTTTATTGTAGATGAATGTGTATTTTAGATCCTGAGGAAAAAGACATAAAAGCTTCGAAACGTAGATCGATATCATTGTTTCATTTACACCTAGTGTCCAAAATTCCCCACTAATCTAACGAAATTAATATAAGAAATGGACGTGAGTGAAGAGTTTGACATATTAAATATGAACATCAATATAGCAGTAGTCCTTATTACAAGCATTTTCAAAGTCTACTGTCTAATAGCGTACATAGTTGCAGTGAAAATGCAACAAATGCATTTAAAAATACAAAACTATTTAATATATTAATGACAAAATATATGCCATATTGTGCACTTTGGACTAGTGTCATGTCCAAAAAAAGTTATTTTAGTTATTTGAAAAATCATATCTTAAATGGATCAAGTAATTTAATATGTTCTAGATTTGTAAGAAAATGCCGTGAAAACGTTTGAGTTAGGCATTTCAAAATCATCATTAACAAAACCATCATATATAATTGATCTGTCTAGTAATCAACATTCTCAAGAATCCTAGAATAGAAAGAAGAAGTCTACCACAAGAACTCATTTTTTAGGCCGCTTAATAAAGAAGCAAATTGAAATTAAAGAACTTCATTTATGCCTGGAAAAGTAGCAGATTATGGAAATTAGCGATCCTACTAAGTGCTCATACTGCGGGGGTGGGACGCTGCACGAAAAAGTAAGTTGTGTGCGATGCGACACATTTGATGAGTGGATTCATCAAGACTGTGTGTCAAAAAGTGATCGGTCTTTTAGTGAAAATTTCCACTGTAAAATGTGCACTTCTTCTGTAACGCCATTAAATAAAGATATTGTTAGCATTTCACCATCGACATCACTTAGAAATAACTGTGTCACATTTCTCAATTCTCTTAAACTTAGCAGCATCCAACGAAAGGAACTAGAACGAAAGACTAAAGAGCAAAGTAAATGTAAAGAATGGCATGAAGAACGTTTAAAACCGCATCTAATTTCGGCAAAATCATTAAAGCACTAAATTTCTTAAGTTTAAATAATATAGCACAGAGGATTCTTGACAATAAAAATATAAACACGGTTGCAATAGAACACGGCAGATTATATGAAAAAGTAGCTTTGCAGAAATATATAGACGTAACAAATTCTGAATGTCGATCTTCTGGATTAATAATACACCGTGAATTTCCATTTCTTGCTGCTTCTCCAGATTCTTTGGTGAATAAAGATGGACTACTGGAAATTAAGTGTCCATATACTACACGAAACAGTGACATTAATACCTACAAATTTAATTTTTTAGAAAAAGATGGTTCCTTGAAACGAAATCATAACTATTTCTTCCAAATTCAAGGTCTACTAGAAATTTGTAATAGGCCTTGGTGTCAATTATTTATTTTCAATTTTACTGGTACACGTATTATAGCAGTCAAAAGAAAACCATATTTTTGGAAAACGATTATGTTCCCTAAATTTAAAGCTTTTTATCTGTTAATCTGTTTATCTGTTATTATTCATTCAAATACAAGAAAAAACGCATGTCTCGATAATATTTTTGTTAACTTTAGTGGCTTACTAAATTATTCTACAAACGTACAAGATCATAAACTAAGTGATCATTCTGCTGTGGAACTAAGCATTGAAATTGAAATCAATAATAAGGATGTTATCGTGGATAGGAAAAATATGCACCGGCCACTTACACAGGAAGGTCAAACTATTATGCACAATCTACTGGAAGAAACAGACTTTAGTTTTATCAAAACATCTTGCAAAAACATCGAAAACCAGTTTACGCAATTTTATGTTACATTATCAAACATGATAAATTTGGCATTTCCATTGGTAAGAGTGAGAACCAGGAATCAAAGACAAACTAAGATACCATGGTTCACCGATGTTTTAAGGCAGATGCGAAAGAAGTTTATGAATTTACCCACCGAGTTACCATTTCATAAAGAGGAGGCGAAAAAATTCAGGCAAAATTACAGGTTTGAAATTAAGATACCTAACAAAGGCGGATAACAAAGCTAGGGCATCATGGGAAATAGTAAATAGATACAGGAAAAACACAAATGACACACACTCGAAGGTAAACATTAAAGCAGACGATTTCAATAATTTTTTTGTTAATGTAGCGAATGATATAATCAATTTCATAAAAAAGCCATATACTTTAGACATAAATAAAAGTTGCTCACCTATTAAAACAACACAGAAATCTTTTAATTTCAAAGAAGTTTCTTTAATAGAAGTGAGAGATGCAATAAAGAAATTAAAAAATAAGAATAGCAAAGACATATATGACATGAACGCGAGGCTCATAAAAAGTCATGTGAATCAGTTGGTGAGCCCGCTTACAAATTTGTTTAATGCATGCATTAGAGAACAAGTCTATCCGGATTGTTTGAAAATTACGAAAGTAATACCATTATTCAAAAAGGGAAGTAAATCAGATGCTAATAATTACAGACCAATTTCTTTAATTCCAATAATATCAAAGATATTTGAATACCTCCTCGAACAACAGTTAAGAAATTATTTAGAACAAAATAACATCCTTAACGAGTGTCGATTCGGTTTTAGAAAAAAGAAATCTACTTCGGAAGCAATAAATACCCTAATGGAATTTATCCTGATGGGCTTTGAGGAGGGAGACCATGTTGGAGCAATCTTTTGTGACCTTTCTAAAGCATTTGATTGCGTCTCACACAATCTCCTAATCTACAAATTAGAAAAATATGGACTAAAGCAGGAAGCTCTAAAATTATTAACAAGCTACCTATCGAACAGGTTTCAAAGGACGGCATATGAAGGAGAACTTTCAGAACCAAAACCTATCACCCATGGAGTACCTCAAGGTTCTATTTTGGGTCCCCTGCTATTTATAATCTATATAAACGATATAAATACAATCAGTACTACAAGCAGTTGTAATGGACTAATTTTGTTTGCGGACGATACCACGAAGGCAAATAAAAATAAGGACCTTTACGCACTGAAGGAGCACATAATTCAAAATAAAAATATTCTAAGCATATGGTTTGCAGCCAATCAATTATTTTCTATACGACTATCATAGAATGTGGGCATTCTGATTCTATTTTTAAATACAGAATATCTACATTCTTTCTTTTTTTTATTCTCACACCGATATCGGTGCGAGAATAATTATTCTCACACAGATTAGACCAATTAGAGCAAAGAATAGACTACTATTTGAAGTCACATCTATTACCAAATTTTTGAACTCAATTTATTTACACATCAACAAAAATCAAGTTTGTCAAATGAGTAAACTTTTTTGCGTGCGATCGATCTGAATTTTTGCACATATTTTCCTACCGATAATTCACAAGGAGTGTGTACGAGGGGGGACCATTTTTTGCTCAGTTTTTCGATATCTAGCGCCGTTCTTGAGTTATTGCTGCGTATCCGCCACAGAAACTTGAATTAGCAATAACTCGAAAACGGCGATAGATATCGAAAAACTGAGCAAAAACTTCTCTCCCCTCGCCTCAACTCCCCTTGCTGTGAATTAACGGTAGGAAAGCATGTGCAAAAATTCAGATCGATCGCGCACAAAAAAATTTTCTCATTTTTACAAATTCTAATTACGGTCAAAACTTATACAGCTTATTATTTTAATAGTCGTATAGAAAGTATAGTCTGAAACACGTTTGGAATGGCTATTTCGCACTCGTGAACCGTCACCCTCGCCTGTCGGCTCGGGTGACAAACTTTTCCCTCGTGCGGAATATGCCTAATTCCAAACTTGTTTCAGAATATACTATTTGAACGAAAACAAAACGCAAACTATGATTTTTTCTTTAAGGGATCAAAGTCACGCATCAGACACAGATATTGTCAGTTTTTTGGGTGTAACTTTAGATAACACCTTGAAATTTGATAAACATGCAGAAAACATAAGTCGCAAATTAAGCCAGAATATTTTTGTTTTGAGAAATTTGGTCAATCGTGTGGAAAAATCAATATGCCTGACAACTTTTCATGCACTGATACAGTCAATTGCAAGTTATGCCTTATTGGTGTGGGGGCACTCAAGTCATGCAGAAAGAATTTTCAAACAACAGCGTCGAGCTATAAGGGTGATCGAGAATATGAACTATCGTGCCGATGTCCGAGACAAGTATAGAGACCTAAATATTCTCACTATACCATCGCTCTATATATTAGAGTGTTTGGTATACGCCAAGAAAAATTTACGAAAGTATACCCAGGTCAACTCAATCCATAACTACAATACCCGAAATAATAATGACATCCAAAGCACTTTTCTTAGATTGGAAAAATCAAGAAACTCCACCCTGTATTATGCGCCAAGGTTTTATAATAAGTTGCCAACGTCGGTGAAATCCTTGGATGTTAGAAAATTCAAGAAGGTTGTTCGGGAATACCTAATAAAACAGGTGTTTTACAAGGTGGAAGACTTCTTGGAAAAACAAATAGAAATCATATGCGAATAACATAAGGTTAAGATGAAAAACAGTGTCTCTGCTGATCTTCGCCTTTTAAACCAAACTGGCAGCATTAAACCATTTTTTTTGTTTTTATGTACACGCTTTTTTGTTTTTAATAAAGTTTACTCATATTCTCAAAATGAAGCGAAATGGTGTACCTTGAATGATATAGAATTCTTCGAAAATGGTCTGGTAAAAGATTCTGCATATTATGTAAATGTATCAGAAAATAGGCATTATACTGTCGCTGTGTACGACGTTGATTGCTTTGTTAAAGAACTGCTAATATCAGATTTTCTAACTTTATCGGATAAAAATTGGTTTTCTAGTTTTGTCATAGATATTTTACTTAATTTAATTGGCTTTCAAAAATTTTCTATCATTCCATCCGAAATATCTACCATCATTTTTCATGTTCATAAGACTCAATTTAATGATCAATTTTTAAATAATATTAATTTATTTTTATCAAAACTTGCTATGCCAGTTCTCATTAACAACAATCATTGGTGCATAGCAATTGCAAATTTTGACAATAAAATATTTTATTTTATAAATCCAACGGGCAGTTCCTATTATACCACAGACCAATATTTTATTCGCTTTCAATTATTTTTAACTATGTACAATAAAGCCAAAAATTCCGATTATTCCTTAGACGAATTTACTATCCGCGTGTATCCACATCTAATTCAAGATGATGGATATAACTGCGGTCCATATATAGTATACTTCTTTAAACAAATTTGTTGCAATAAAAGTTTACTAGACAACATATCTATGATTAATTTTCGGCAGGAACTAAAAACCCTACTTTTAGAATCTACAGATATGTAGCTCATTTGCTTACTGTGCGGAAGGGACCTTTTAGTTTGTGATTCGATATACAATGTTTATCCTGCAAAAGATACATTCATAATAAATGTCGGCGATTTTCCACAATCAATTTCCTACAAAATCAAATATGCAGCTTATGTCACTTATATTAATTCCAGAAACTTAACTCAATAAGAAATTTCATTTCATTTAATACACCATATTCCATTATAGGGAGCAGTTGCTACTACCAAGACCCCTTTGCAAATGAACCGCATTAGCATAGGATTGTTGCTCATGGGTAGGGTTGTCGGTGATATAAATTTAAAAGTGAGAGCATAATATGCATCGACTTAGTAAAATATTTATTTTGCAAGTATTACGATTAACTATATTTTCATATTACCTGCATTGAAACAGTGTGTTTCAATGCCTGTCAAGACAGTCGAAACACGACATGTTCGCAGACCACTGCGAATATTGGTCAAAAACTAACTTGTAGCGCCAACTCAGTTTCCGATTTCATTTCAACCCTGTCAAAATTAATAGTATGTATACTATTTTATTCACAATCAGATGGTAAATAACAAATAATTAAAATTTGTATGAAATTATACGCTGCTTTTCACTTTATTTCATTTTTGAAAAGAAAAAATAGTGGGATCTGTCAGGGAACTACAAACACGAATGAGCCCCGAAAAAAAATTCTATAGGAAAGAAGACTATTTTCTGAGTATATAAAACGAAAAATTTTTGCGGATTATCCATTAGTTTTCCAGAAAACGGCATTTGAAAAATCAAAATTTTACATGCATTTTAGATAGGGAAATTCATTAACATAAAAGTTCTATTGACGGTGCGTGCGTTCTGATATAGTCTTAGTGTTGGCAGTCAGACGCGATTGTCACATTGTCGGATGTACATCGAGTGTATTACGCAACATTATGCAATAATTTAAAAAATAAACGCAGAACTCGTTTTTAGGTTAGAATCTCGAGTGCCTTGGTTGCGTTCGTCAAAACCGACGCTCCGCTACCCTCCGCTCCGGTCCACTCCGCTCCGGGCGCTACGCGCCGTTTTGACGAACGCTGACTCGCTAAAAACATCCCTATAGGTCGCACCACCTCGCCAAAGGTGCAACTCGAAAGGGGTGAAACTCGTAAGGTGTGAAACTCGTTAGCAACGGTCGGTGTGCTCCCGATCGGTGGTCGACAACAACTGAATACATTTGCTCCGCCCATCAGTAAGACTATATCAGAACGCACGCACCGTCACTAAAACACGGGAGCGGATCAATTCCCTATGTAAAATGCATGTAAAATTTTGATTTTCAAATGCCGTCTTCTCGAAAACTAATGGATAATCCGCATCCAAGTGCGGTCTCAAAATGCTCAGAAAATTGTCCTCTTTCTAATAGAGAAAAAATCGCGGCGCGATTCGAGTTTGTAGTTAACTGACAGTAACCAAAATAGTTTATCAAGTTGGTATAAAAAATAAGCAAATTGCTGTTTATGTCAAACAAAATGATAGTAAATATTTGAAATTGTACTTTAATAATTATTCTGGCTAAATTAACAATATTGTTATAAAACTTACATTTTTAAAGTAACTAAATTAAAATTAAATTATTGCAGTTAGCTTGCACTAAATTTGTACTTGACATTTGACATAATTTTAATTAATTTGACGCACATTATTTGTTAGTTCCTTTTCTTGCCATCATGCGACTTTGCAGGTCGGGAAGTGATCACTTCCCGACCTGAGGTAGGTTGGGAAGTAAAACAAATTAACTCTGATTGGTTGGCAAGTGAAAGTAAATAATAAACTGCTTCCCAACTTTTTAAAAATCAGGAATGTATTGATTACTAACCGATTGTGAATAAAATTTTATTAACATGACAGCTGTCAGATTAATTCGAAATTGTTGTTTATGAGTAATTTTTTTTGCCCGCAATCGATCTAAATTTTTGCATATGGTTTCCTACCGATAATTCACGGGGTGGTGAGTACAAGACGAGGGGGGGGGAATTTTTTCTCAGTTTTTCGATATCTAGCGCCGTTGTTGAGTTATTGCTAATTCAAAAAATTTTCGAATTTAAAATATTTATTTTAAAAGTTTCAAGCAGAAAAAATGTTCTGTTTCAATGCAGGTAATATGAGAAATAGTATGTGTGGCGCCAAACAATATACTATTATATAAAAATTTGTTGTTGTATTATTATAATTAATATTGCATTTAATTTATATTTTATTCTGATTACATACATTTATGATTATTTATGTGAAAAGAATAAATTAAGTAGAGGAAATTTCAAATTATTTATATTATTGCGCATGCGCAAAAAAAGTGTCTCTCCAGAATTGCGTTGTTCGATGGTTGCTTCGGCAATTTTCGGAAAAATTTGTCGCTGATATTGGTTGCTGTTTTCACGCGGGTAAAAATATAACTGTAGAGAAGAAAGATGTTGAGTGGATTATGGAGGGTAAAGAGTTAGATGTTAATGATGATGTAATTATAATTAATAAAATTAATTATTGAATAAAAGAATTGAATAAGATGCTTCGAGATGAAATTTCGAGAGGCCAGCACATCTTATATCAATCCTCTTGTCATAGTGAAAATGAAAGACGGTTCCATGAGAATTTGCCTGGATGCGAGAAATTTGAATCACATTTGCAAGTCTCAGCATGAAAAATCTCAAGGGATGGAGAATTTAATAGGAAGGATTGGTGGTAAAAGAATATTCTCGAAGTTAGATTTAAAAAACAGTTTTTGGCTAATACCGTTAGACGTTGATTCGCAGGAGTATATGGGATTTAGTGTCGATGAACACAGGTTTGTTCCATGAACCACACAAGTGGTTCCATTTGGTTTGTCGACAAGTAGCAATGCGCTGATAAAAAGCACGCAGCGGATTTTTGCAAAATACGAAGAATTTTGTGAGCACTACATAGATGACATGTTCATATTCAGTAAGAATGAAGAAGAGCACAAAGAACATTTAAAAATTCTTTTAAGTTTTGGACGAAGCTGGATTAAAGCTTAACATTAACAAATGCAAGAATTTCAAGACTAAAATTAATGTCTAGGATTTATTATTACGAAAGACAAAGTTGAAATTGATGATGAGTGAATTTCAGAAATCCAAAATTATCCGAAACGTAAAAATTTGAGGACGTTAATGCCCGTACTAATAGTCACGGACAACCCGAAACTCAAAATATGTAATCCTAGAATTTACCAATGAGATTACTGGCATTTAGACTGTATCGTAGCAACAGCTGTTATTTCAAGAATTGATCTCGATACTCGGATCAACCCATGACTAAATGCCCGTACTAATTTCAGTACTTATTAGTCGTGGATTGAACCGAGAATCGAGATCAATTCTCGAAATGACAGCTGTTGCTAAGATACGGTCTAAATTCTAGTAATCTCATTGGTAAATTCTAGGATCATTTTGAGTCTCGGATTGATCCGTGACTATAAGTGAATCGGTCAATGCAGAAACTAAATATGTATAATAAGAGCTAATAATTCTAATTATTTATTGAAACTAAATATGTCCATAATTGACCGATTTTCAGTTTGACATGTAGTCGTATTAATTTAAGATAAACCGATAAAAATACTTTTTGTTTTCGATACAAATATGACTTAAAATTACATGTACTACAAATAAAAAATTATTCAAAATATTTAATTTTCATATTGCTTAGATATCAAAGCAAAATCATTGGGCATAGCTTCAAAAAAAAAACATGCAATTCCATATAAATCTCAGCCAGAGCTGAAAGTAATTCAATTACTCAAAAGTAATTCAATTACTTTAATTTTAATTAAAGTTTAATTACTTTAATTGAATTACTTTTAAAATGAACCTAAAGTATTTGGTATTTGAATTACTTTAATAAAGTATTTGAGTATTTGGTAATTGGGTTTCAGATCTTTCTTTGGTAATTGAATTACTTTCTCGGTAATTGAATTCCTTTTGAGTAATTGAATTACTCTATTCAAGTCTTTTACTTGTCTGTCTGTATATAATATAACAACAAAAATAATAAAAAGGGCATTGAAATTTTAAATACCAAAAAATTTGGTATTAATAAAAGCTAATTCCAAAAAAGATAATTAACTTTTTTAAATTAGTTTTTTTAATAATTAAATAATTTTTTAATAAATAATAAATAATATAATAATTTTTTGATGTTTAGCTTAATATAACGTGGATGTTGAAATATTTGAAGTAATTAAATTAGTTTAAATTACTAATTATTTTGGGTGATTGAAGTTCTTTGAGTAATTGAATTACTTTGGGTAATTGAATTACTTTTTTGTTACATTGAGTAATTGAATTACTTTTTCTTAGTAGAGTAATTTAGTAATTGACATGTCAATTACTTTTAAGAAAATTTGGTATTTGGTGAATCAAGTACTTACAACATGAACAACGTATTTGGTAATTTGTAATTGAATTACTTTTGCCGAGTGCTTTGTACAGCTCTGATCTCAGCCCTATTTATGACTACCTGATTGGTCAGAAATCTAAGTTAACCTTTAAATTTGGGTTAACCTGAGGTTAACTTGCGATTGAAAAACTGGGCCTTATTATACTTATTATATTAATTTCGGGTTACTGTCAGACTTTCATCACCACTCGTTGGGCTTGGATTTTTTTTTCTATTAGAAAGAGGACAATTTTCTGAGCATTTTGAGACCGCACTTCGAGACCGCACTTCGATGCGGATTATCCAGTAGTTTTCGAGAAAACGGCATTTGAAAATCAAAATTTTACATGCATTTTACATAGGAAAATTCATTAACATCATAGTTCTATTGACGGTGCGTGCGTTCTGATATAGTCTTAGTGTTGGCAGTCAGACGCGATTGTGACCCGCTCGGGTGCATATCGAGCCTTACTTATGAGTTTCACCCCTTATGAGTTTCACCCCTTATGAGTTTCACCCCTTTCGAGGTGGTGCGACCTAGAGGGATGTTTTTAGCGAGTCAGCGTTCTTCAAAACGGCGCGTAGCGACCGGAGCGGAGGGTAGCGGAGCGTTGGTTTTGACGAACGCAACCAAGGCACTCGAGATTCTAACCTAAAAACGAGTTCTGCGTTTATTTTTTAAATTATTGCATAATGTTGCGTAATACACCCGACTATGTCACAATGTTTTTTGCAAGTAAAATTTTGATTTTTTAAATGCCGTTTTCTCGAAAACTAATGGATAATCCACAAATTTTCTTTTTTTTATTATACACAGAAAATTGTCCTCTTTCCTATAGTGCAGGTGTCGATGCTCGATTCGTGGTTGTGGTTCCCTGACAGATCCCCTAAAATGCATGTAAAATTTTGATTTTCAAAAGCCGTTTTCTCGAAAACTAATGGATAATCCGCATTTTTTCTTTTTTTATTATACACAGAAAATTGTCCTCTTTCCTATAGTGTAGGTGTCGAGGCTCAATTCGTGTTGATAGTTTTCTGACAGATCCCAGAAATTAAAGAAATGTTGTGTAATTTCAAAAAAGACATGGACAATAAGTTCGATTTAGTATTTGAGAAATTTGCTACACAAGACAAAAGATTTGAGACCCTCTAAAGTAACATTGATAGGCAAAAGGATGAAATAATCGAAATTTTGAATATTAAATTTGAAACGCAAGAAAAACAATTTCAGCAAAATTACGATAAGAAACTTAACATAATTAACGAGAAAGTAGATAGCAACGCGAATCTAAATATGAAATGTAGAAAAGAAATTCTACAAATAATTGAAGGCCGAGTCGATCCTGTAGATATAAAATTAAATATGGTACAGGACGAAATCGGCCAAAATAAGGTAGTTATAGCATTAATCAACAGTAAAATCGAAGAGACGAAAAAAGATTAAAATTGAGTCCCCGTATTAAGGCAGGTAACTCAAGTCAAGTTATTTTTGCTGAACTATGTGTTTTTGTATATTAAATTTATTGTAATCTTTGTTTTAATCTTTGTGCAATTTATTCAAACCGCAACCTAAATGTTTCATTAGAGTCCCCTCAGCCATGGTAAATTTTCGATTAAAATAAAAAATAATTATCATTAGGTACAGCTGTTAATAAATTTTCAAGTTCCAAAAAAATAATTTAATTTCCAAATTTCTGTTCAATTCAATTTATTATTAATTCTAAATATTTTGTATAACAACGTCCTATTTTAATTGTTAACAAAATGTGCAAGACGATAGTTATACGTTGCACCGGTATCGCTTTCAAATTTTCCGTCCAATTTAAGTGTTTAGTTTATTTTTAAAGCAATATAAATGAATGTTTTAAAATTCAAACAATTTTCACTTCCATAAATATCAAAATCATCTAAATACTTTTTTAAATCTTCCCAATATATTCAAGAACCTCTTCAAAAGCATAAAATTTTCGGACAAAACTTCAAAATTCAATAAAACAAGGGTACTTACAGTTCAAACAAATTTTAATTGCATAAAACTCAAATAATCTCTAACTAGAGATGCCAATTAAAAATTTTACGAGACCTCCCGTAAAACACAAACTCCAGTCAAGACAAATGGCAAAAGCGAAGTTATTAACAAATTTTCTTACCAACAAATCAAATATTTACATAAAATTAAATTTAAATATAAAAACAAAGTTAAGATTTTAAAATTGAAATTAAAAAAAAAGGTTTTGGAACACGAATGTTTTGTTATTTTTGAAATCGATCTCACCCGTAGTTGGTGGTCGGTCTAATCCAGTCATACTTGTAAGTTCGACTGGTGGCAATATTTAAACTTTTTATTCAAAATAAAAATTTATGAATGCACAATATCGTAAATTCTGAATCATATATCACTTAAACCCTTTAAGCTTTAAGGAATTAAGCTTTTAGCAGTTCAAGAAATTAATTATCTCATAAAACAAAAATTTTGTATTTCTCCAAAAAAGTGGTCGCAGTCTCTCGGAGCTATCCAATGTTTTATAATACCAACTCACAGTTAAAATTTGAAAGTAAAACACTTACTCCATTAGATTTTAAGACCGTTTTATGAAATAATTGTAATTGTGTATTTATGAGATAATCTCTGTCAGCTGCAAAGGTAAATTTTTATATTACGTAGTCAGGCGGTAATGCGATAAATTTTGTATTACAAAAAAATCCCTTGCATTAGTGTAAGTAAAAAAGTTCATGCAACTCACCCTCAAACAGATGTTGCCGCAAGAAAGTATCGGGACAAACCAATTGATGCTACAAGGTCAATACGTCGTGATGGATTCCATATAACACAAGCTGTCAGGTTATCAGTGAATGTATCTACAAAATTCAAATTCAATTACAAATAAGATTGGGCCATTAATCTAGATTTTTATATTAAAAATAAAACCAATTATACAAAAACTTATCAGTTAAAAAAGTTAAGAATCAGTTACCTGCTGCTACAAAAATCAAATTATATAAAATTATATCATTCTACATATGAATTAACTATATAATAATATTGAGATCACCAGAGAGCCTCCAAATATGAAATAATTTATTTTTAAATAAAATATTAATTTTTCTTCGGGCTACCCATTTTCACGAACACGAGACTGTTAACAAATTTTCAAGTTCCAAAATAATAATTCAATTTCCAAATTTCTGTTCAATTCAACTTATAATTTATTGATTCCAAATATTTTGTATAACTACGTCCAATTTTAATTGTTAACAAAATGTACAAGACAATAGCTACACGTTGCACCGGTATCGCTTTCAAATTTTTCCTTAAATTAAATGTATAGTTTATTTTTAAAGGAATATAAATAAATGTTTGAAAATTCAAATAATTTTCACTGCCATAAAGATCAAAATCATCTAAATACTCTTTTAAATCATCCCAGTTTATTCAAAAACTTCTTCAAATCATCAAATTTACAAAAAAAAACTCCTTTACTACGGTGCAAGTAGAAATGTTCATGCAGCTCACCTTCAAACACATGTTTGCGACAAGATAGTATTGGGGCAAACTAATTGACATTGCAAGGTCAATACCTAGTGCTGGATTCCATATACACAAGCCATCAGGTTATCGGTGAATGTATCTACAAAATTCAAATTGAATTACAAATAAGATTAGGCTGATAATCTAGTTTGTTACATTAAAAATAAAACCATGCAATTATACAAAACAAAATCAGTTACCTGCTGCCACAAAAATAAGTTGGGAGTATTATTTATCACAAACTTAGCCATCAACAAACCAATATTATTTTGATTTTCTTCTTCGCTTATTAAATCAGACATCGGAATCAAATAATTATACTTATAATACAGAATTGGCAATCGTGTTATTTGAGGTTAGGAAATAAGTATTCAACATGTGGTCTGGAATATCGCATTTCGAATAATTTAAAATCACCGGTATATACTAAAAAATAGTGCTTTCAAGCGACAATGTTTTTATTAAAATATGTTTAATTACCTGAGCTGTATCTGTAATGAAATTAGCCATAAGATGCAGTACCATTTCGACAAAGAACCTTGAAATAAACAAATTCCTTCGACAAATTTGTGACCTACATGCGCATAACATTGGTATATACCGGATGCTTGAAATTAAAAAGATTGTTTATATTTTTAAGATATTAACAATTATTAAGTTATGTTGAAAAAAAACCTTTAATTGATAATCTGAAAATGATCAAACTCATATACATCAATATTTTTGAGGAATTGCAGAAATAATAATGCAGAAATAATAGTTTAATATTTCAATAATTTTTTTATATTAAAAATCTTTAAACACTCTGCTCCACAACGATCTCAAACAAAAAATATAAAAATGTCAGGCGTAAATGAATAAAAAATGAACCTATTCAGATCTAAGTACTGAATAACGACCGTGCTCCACAAATCGTGCATTTACAAATTTTAACTTTGTTCTCTTCAATAGAAGACAGAACCTTTCGGGGTTTGTCAAGACAAACAGGAGCAATCCTAACCTTATTGTGGAAGAAAAAAATTGAGTTTCCATTCAAATTAAAGAGTGATTAGTGGTTGTAATTTCACTTACAGAAATTTGGAATTGTAATATCATCTATTGATTTATATTCGCAAGAACGAAGATTTAAGAGTGTTACAAAAATTTTAAATTTCATATTGAAACAATTGAAAATAAAATCTGATCAAATTAATTATTTTGACATTAGTGCATGAAAATCACTTTTGCATTATTTTTAATTAATTGTGCGGTGTAAATTTTGATAGTAAAATGTTAAATTCACAAATCCAAATGTAGTTATTACTGCTTCTGCTGTTAAGAAGAAGATCAACGCAAGTGCAACAAAACCGACGTTGAAGAACTTCCAACAAATTTTACTTCAACTTAACTGGAATGCAAAATACTAATATTGCATTTTTTTAAAAATCAAGAACCTCCAAGAACGTTACTTCGATCAAACTCTGATGAACAAATCTACGTTGCATCTTCGAATACTAAGAACTACCAAAAGTTTCCCTAAGCAAACTCGAATTCACAAATCTATATTGCATTTTGAAATATCAAGAACTTCTAATACTTTATTTCGATCAAATTCAGATGAACAAATCTATATTGCATCTTTGAATACCACCAAATAATTTTATTTCAACCAAACTCGAATGAACAAATCTATACTGCAGTTTCGAATATCAAGAACCTCCAAGAACTTTACATTTGATCAAATTCTGATGTACCATTCAACAGTGCATTTTCGAGCATCAACATCTTCCAAAAATGTCACTAAGCAAACTCGAATGCAGAAATCTATATTGCATTTTTAAATAAAAAGATCTTCCATGAACTTTATTTCGATCAAACTCTGATGTTTGTTTGATGTTTCGACATTGCATCTTCGAATACCAACTACTTCCAAAAATTTTACTTTAACCAAATTCGAATGCACATATCTATATCTATGACCAGCAGTGTGGCGTAAAGCCTACACCGGCCGACTAGGAAGCGGGTGACCGCGGTTCAAACCCTGGTCGAGTCGAATACGCTGCTGTGATCTAAAGCCCAAGATAGATCTGTGGGCTGTGGGGAAGGCAACGGCAAACCACCCATTAATTAAATTCCCTCGTACGTCATCTTGGTTCAGCCAAGTTGATCGCCAACGCCCATTGAGGGTATGGCACATTAAGAAAAAGAGAAACGATCTATATTGCATTTTTGAATATCAAGAACTTCCAAGAACTTTACTTCGATCATCCTCGCATGCAAAAATCTATATTGCAATTTCGAATATCAAGATCTTCCTAGAAATTTACTTCGATCAAACTCTGTATTACCTTCTACATTACATCTTCGAATACCAAGAACTTTTAAAAAATTTTACATCAACCTAACTGGAATGCACAAATCTAATATGGCATTTTTAAATATCAATAACCTCCAAGAACGTTATTTCGATCAAACTCTGATGAACATATCTACTTTGCTTCTTCGAATATCAACAACTTCAAAAAATTTCACTAAGCAAACTCGAATGCACTAATCTATATTGCATTTTTAAATTTCTAGAACTTCCAAGTATTTTACTTCGGTCAAATTTTGGTGTACAAATCTATCCTATCCTATATCCTATCCTTCCTAAATAATAAAATCTTATCGAAGTTACGGATCTTCTCGACGGTTTTAGCGACCGCTCGTGGACCGATCTATGCGCGGTCGGATTGTCTTTAGATTTTGCTGCAAAGGTCGAAATTTCTGCAGAACATGTTGAGCGAGAGTTTTGCCGAGCACTCATCGGCACGAATTTCAAATACCTCCATTGCTAATCTCGAGTTTGAGCGGGGATTTTCCATGTAGGATTATATTCTCAAACCATACAGTTCCAAAAACAAAGTGGGTCGAATAATTTGATCGACGGACGATTAGATTCAACATTCGAAAGAAATTGAAAGGATGGGTCTTCTTGATGTTAATTAAGTATTTAAAGGTGAAGAGTTTTTGCGAGGGTGTATAAGAACAGGGGCCGGGTCGTTCCATCGGGAGATGGGAGAAATCAAAACAATTGCATATTTTACGTTTATTAAGAATTCGAAACGGTAGTCGAAGAAATTTTGAAAAATGTTGCGAGTTTCGTCCGTGGGCGTAAAAAAATTTTATTAGATCTACGATTGTACCTTAATAACATTTTATTTCATTATTTGTACGTTGGCTTTATTTTGTTATTGCGTTACTAATGAGATTTTTAAATTTTATTTTTAAAAAAGGGTAAGTGTGAATTTTTATATCAATTCAAATTATTGCAAATAATAATTAATTATCGCAATTACGTGTACAATGTAATCAACCACAGTCTTCCGATTTAATTTACATATATTAATAATTTTTGTTTTTTTATTTTTAGATAAAATAAATTAGCATGCAATTTAGCAGAGGCCCTTCAGGCCCTAAACATCAAAGGCGGCAAACCACATTCTCCAGTACGGTTTCCGCCACAACCACCGGCCAAACAACCACCGCCGGCCAAACAACCGCCACCTGCCAAACTACCGCCGTCGCCGTCGTCGCAACCACCGTCGCTTCCAAAAAGCGATTTACGGAGGAGGTTGGGGCGGCGGACTCACGTTCATCGCCGTGAAGATCGGCGATCTCCGAATCATCGGAGCGAATCATCATAATTATAAATTTTGTACTGTAAATATTATAAATATTAGACGTTGATTGTTTATTTTTTTTTAATTTGTTTTCCGTTCTTAGTTAATATTATTGTTCCGTTTTTTTCGATGTTATTTATTTCTTGTTAATAAAAAGTTTTTGTTCTGTTAGTATTTAATTTTAATTTTGTTAGCGGTAAAAAGAATTTTTGAATTTCAAGAAAATCGGAAAATTTTTTTAAAGGCCTTAAAAGGCTTTATCCAGAATAGGTAAAATTAATCTTCTATCTGTCGTCTGTCAAAAATCACAAGTTGTCAAAGTTGAAACTTTAAGAGTGATTAACTCAAGAAGTGCTGAAGGGATCTTAACCAAATTTGGTAAGTAAGTACATTGATCCCAATGGATATGAGAGCACATGTAATCCTTCGATAGAAATCAGTAATACAACATGAAAAAAATAAAATTAACTTTTTTGGCAAAAACATGAAAAAAGTTTTTGTCGGTCGATTTTCTTCGGCATTTCTGCGTCGATTGCAATCAAACTTATTGGACGTATGCCTCGTGGGCTGAAATGGTGAAAATAAGGTTTTGCCAGAGAAATCTTTACCAGGGCCACCACAATAAAATAAATGAAAAAAAAATGAAAATGTCGTCGTATCTCCGGAAATGTTTAACCGATTCAGCTAAAATTTGGTGTGTCGATGGAGCTTTGAAAGTATAAGTATTGGTGAGAAAACAAACCGAGCCAATTGTAACAGGGCGGGCAGGTCAGAAAAATTACAGAAAATATTAACTGAAATCTTAATTTATATATTTTTGTGAGAATTTGTCAGATGGCTTGCAAAAATAAAACAGTATATTCAAAATTTTAATAAACGTCATAATTTTGTGACATATGTGTCAAAATTAGGTTAATGTTGATTTGTATACCGAGTGCAGCATAAGAATTGAGTTTAGGGCTTGTAACAATTTATTTTAGAATACAAAAATAGGTGGTTCGGTGGGAAATATTTTATAATATCGTCGTACGGACTGACGGAACGTTACTTTATAAGTAAAAGGTTCTGCCACTAGGTAGCGACCAAGTTTAGGCTGTTTGTTAAATTTTTTCGAAAATGTTTTCAGAATCAGTAAATCGACAGTCCGTAATTTACAGGTGCATTTCGCCAGCCTCCCCCCCACTTCGAATTTTGGATCCAAAATAGTCTAAAACGTTTGTACCTCGTTTGTACCTGTTTGTACCTTCCTTATTTTCGTTTGTACCCATTTTGTTTTTCAGATATTTTAAAATATCTAAAATGGGCATTTCCCCAGCCCCCCCCATTTTGAATTTTTGATCCAAAATAGTCTAAATCGTTTGTACCTCGTTTGTACCTTCCTTATTTTCGTTTGTACCAGTTTTGTTTTTGAAATATTTTAAATTTTCTAATAACGACATTCTGCAAACCCCTCCCACCTCCGAATTGTTAATTTTGCTTATAAGATAGTTTTAATGGGCTTATTTAAGAGAATAATCTTTTTGCACTTAATCCCTTAATCCCAAAATAAACAAATTTAAATTTGGGATGGCAAATAAACTTATATTATTTTCAACTTCTTACCTCTGACTGTGTTTCAAAACAGTCAGTTTTTTTTATGATTTTGGTGTCAATCGTTAGAGCCTAACCGATGTATTCATAAAAATACTTAAAGAGTGTTTTAAACCCATTTTAACTAAAACGCTCATTAAAGTTAAACAACCAATGAAACCCTTACAATTAAGACAAATAAACGTTTGTGATTGGTGTTTTATGACGCCTGCATTTTAAAAGTATTTTAAAGATATTTTAACTTTCTAAAATTTTTATGAAATTTTTATAAAAATAAATTTTTTATCATTATTTTCGAGTGAGCCTCAAAGGTCGCGAAGTTATTCGCAAAAAACAACTGAAGGGGCTGTAGACATGTTTAGCAATTTTTGTTTCCGTTTTGAATTTATGTATAAAATTGATGTCAATCGATAGAGCTTTCTTTGAGCCTGAATGACCTTCAGTCAGCAAGATGTTAAGTTAATTTTTTACCAAGATATGGATAGTTGAAATTTTTGTCCAAACTCCGAGCAACATGCGTTAAATCTTAAATTCTTTAAATCTCTTAATCTTTGATTTAAAATTTTTGTATTAACTTTTTTATGTAATAAATTTTCTTTATTAGCTTTTATCTATATAAATAAAATAATTTAATTTCAAGTTTTACATTTACCTGTAAGTATATTATTACTTATTTTTTTTAAATGTAAGAGTCGAGAAGAGGGGGGGGAATTTAAGTTTTTTAAAATTACATCAGGTTACTTTATACAAGGGTATATATAAGGAATTGACAATTTATAGCTATTGTTGACTGTCTCACCACTTTAGGCGAATAAGTTACTACATCTAAATATTATTGTAAATTTTTTGTAAGTTTTACCCCCCCCCAAGTTAGGTTTTTCCACCCCCCTGCTTAACCTGATGTAATTTAAAAAAAATTAAATTGTCGGATTATGTCGCCACAGTTTTTTTCACCACATCCGTACATAACTTTACCCCCCCCCCTCCCAGCACTTATATTTGTCAAACATAAATTACTTCAAATAAGCTCACAAGTGAGTCTCCATTAATTACGTAAGGACGATTTTATGTTTTGCCTGCCTCCCAAGTAAACGTACGTAAGCTTTTTCCACCCCCCTGCCTAACCTCATGTAATTTAAAAAAAATTTAATTTTCCCCCCTCCTCGGCCCTTATATTTTTAAAAAATAAGTAATAATATATTTACAGGTAAATGTAAAAATTGAAATTAAATTTTATTTATATAGATAAAAGCTAATAAAGAAAATTTATTACATAAAAAAGTTAATACAAAAATTTTAAATCAAAGATTAAGAGATTTAAAGAACTTAAGATTTAACGCATGTTGCTCGGAGTTTGGACAAAAATTTTAACTATCCATATCTTGGTAAAAAATTAACTTAACATCTTGCTGACTGAAGCTCATTCAGGCTCAAAGAAATCTCTATCGATTGACATCAATTTTATACATAAATTCAAAACGGGAACAAAAATTGCTAAACATGTCTACAGCCCCCCAGTTGTTTTTTGGGAATAACTTCGCGACCTTTGAGGCTCACTAGAAAATAATGGAAGCTCATTTAGGCTCTAACGATGCTCTAACGATTGACACCAAAATCATCAAAAAATTCGAAACTGGGGGGCCGCTGACATGTACCGTACTTAGGCCCAGTTTTTCAATCGCAAGTTAATCTAAATTTGAGGGTTAACCTACGTTTATGACTACCTGATTGGTCAGAAATCTAAGTTAACCTTTAAATTTGGGTTAACCTAAGGTTAACTTGCGATTGAAAAACTGGGCCATAGTAACTTCATATACCCTGTGTTTTTGAAAAACAATCAGATGTAAGAAGTTGAAAATAATATAAGTTTATTTGTCAACCCAAAATGAAATTTGTTTATATTGGGATTAAGGGATTAAGGGCCAATTTCATAATAAAAGTTAACAGGGCTTTTAAAGTTAAAAGGCGACTTAAAACGAAAATGAATTTCATAATCAAGTTTAACGACGACCTAATAGTTAATGGAGTTTCAACTTAAGTCGTCGATTTTGGCGCATTAAATACTTAAGAGGCCTGTTAAACATAACCAACGTTAATTTGAAGTGTGTGTGTTATACTGCGTGTTTTAACCTAAAATGACACAAGCGCATTGATTTTGACGTTATTCCACAGACCTCTTAGTTAATATTTATTCATTCGTTTGCTCATTTAAAGGGTTCATGGGTTACATTTTATAGTTTTTAGTTCAATTATATCATCTGTAGTTCCAACAGCACAATTACTTAACAGTAGTTTCAAAATCATTATGAAATGCAATATTTTAACAGAGATTTTAAGTCTCTCGTTAAACAAAGCGATCTTTTAGTTAAGCGGACATTAACGTTTTTATTATTAAATTGGCCCTAAGTGCAAAAAAATTATTCTCTTATTTAAGCCCATTAAAACTATCTTATAAGCAAAATAAAAATTCGGGGGGGGGGGGTTAGCAGAATGTCATTATTAGAAAATTTGAAATATTTCAAAAACAAAACTGGTACAAACGAAAATAAGGAAGGTACAAACAGGTACAAACGAGGTACAAACGATTTAGACTATTTTTGATTCAAAATTCAAAATGGGGGGGGGGAGCTGGGGAAATGCCCATTTTAGATATTCCGAAATATCTGAAAAACAAAATGGGTACAAACGAAAATAAGGAAGGTACAAACAGGTACAAACGAGGTACAAACGATTTAGACTATTTTGGATCCAAAATTCGAAATGGGAGGGGCTGGTGAAATGCACCTGTAATTTACAAAAATTTATTTTCGAAAAATCCGCTAGATGACCGAAAAAATTTGTTGTACCAATCTTGGAGAAATTTCATTTGTAACTTCTTACGGTATTATGTGACGTATATAAAAATTTTGGAAAAAATTCAGTGGCGTACAAAAATAAAAAAATTTTTTCATTTTGGATTTTGTTAAAAAAACTTTTATAGATAGATTTAGGGTAGGGGGTGATACATATAGATATCTTTGCCAGGGCTACCGATATCTTTGTTAAGGCTACCACAATAGAAAACAAAAATGAATATTATGTCGTCGTAGTATCTCCGGACAAAATTTGGTGTGCTGGTGATTGGAGGTATTGCGGCAGAGAGTGACGACATTTTTTTTACATTTCATTTAAATCGTTCCTAAAACCAAAGATCCACACAAAAATGTAAATCTGTGCGAAGACATGGGTCTGTTATGTAGGTTAATGTTAGTTTATGTCATTTTTTAGTTAAATCGTTTGTAAAACCAGAGATCCACACGAAAAGGTAGATCTGTGCGAAGACATGGGTCTGCTATGTAGGTTAGTGTTAGTTTATGTCATTTTTTAGTTAAATCGTTTGTAAAACCAGAGATCCACACGAAAAGGTAGATCTGTGCGAAGACATGGGTCTGCTATGTAGGTTAGTGTTAGTTTATGTCATTTTTTAGTTAAATCGTTCGTAAAGTCAGAGATCCACACGAAAGCGTAAACAACTTGGAATGAAATTAAGCCAAATGTACTGGATGGTGGGTAAAAACTCTCAGCTGTCTCTTGAGAACAAACTTTTAATTTACAAATCTATAATAACACCAATATGGACATATGGTATCCAACTATGGGGCACTGCTAGTACCTCTAACATTGAAATCATTCAAAGATTTCAGAACAAATTTCTGAGAACAATTGTCAATGCTCCATGGTATGTGCCCGGCTATGTAATCCAACAAGATCTGCAAGTAAAATCAGTCCATGAGCAAATTCAATCATTCCATGAGAGATATGCAAATAGATTAGAAGTTCATCCCAACAAATTAGCCAGTAAATTGATGGATACTACCAAAGAAGTGAGAAGACTAAAAAGATTCAAACCTAGTGATCTACTTACCCGATTCACTACACAAATTTAGTATTCAATAAATTGTAAAATATCAGACATAACTACATTGTATATTTATTGAGGAAACATTTAATGAAATGGTTTCAGCATGACATGTAAATTATTCATCACATTTACTTATTGTTTAATTGAACAGATTGTAAATATCAATTGAATTAAAAAAAAAAAAAATCCGAATAAGACAATGTACTATTGTTGACTTTAAATTTTTGTTTTAATGGTTTTTAAATATAAATATATTTTTTTTGTAAATATTTCTCTAAATTAGAAATATTTGAATTGTTGTTCGCGAAAACTATTTTATCTTGGTGCGAAATATGTAATAACTTTGCCTTTGGCAGGTCCGTCAAGGTGGACGGACGCGTATACGGAGGGTCTCCGTAAAAGTGAAAATTTTGCTTCTCAATTAAGAGATACATTTTTACCTCCAATCAAAAAATACAAATTTTTTTTTGGAAGGTAATCGAAAAAAAATTTCAATTTTTTTTTTACATTTTCGAGATCACCGTGTTCAGAAACGTAAAGATCTGCAAAAAATAAAAGAACTTTTTCTGTGTCGGTCTGTCTGTCGGTCTGTCGTCAAATTTTGTTTCTCGATTTTTTCCGGAACCGTCCAACCAATCACTACCAAATTTGATATCGTAGTAGGGTTTATGGTAGAAAGGTGAAAATAACATTTTCGTCGCGATTTGTCAATCAGGAGTACCACTACAAGAAAATATCACAAAATTTTTAAAACAATTTTGTCTTGGGATTGGTTATTTTAAACACCTTGAAAAGCTTTATCTAGAATAGGTGAAATTAAATTTCTATCTGTCATCTGTCAAAAATTATAAGCTGCCAAAGTTTAAACTTCAAGAGTAAATAACTCATGAAATATTGAAGGGATCTCAACCAAATTTTGTATGTAGGAACATTGGCCCCACAGAACTTGACAGCATATAGAACCGTTTGATAAAAATCAAGAAAAAGTAAACTATTTTTTGCGAAAACTTGAGAAAAGTCCTTGTCCCTCGATTTTCTTACGCATTTCTGCGTCGATGGCAGTGAAACTTTTTGGATGTATGTCAGGTGGACTCTAGTGGTGAAAATAAGGTTTTGGCAGAGAAATCTTTGCCAGGGCTACCACAATAAAATAAATAAAAAAATGAAAATATCTTCGTATCTCCGGAAATGTTGAACCGATTGTGATAAAATTTTATGTACTGATAGAGCTTTTAAAATACAAGCATTGGTGAGGAAACAATTCAGCCAAATGTAAAAGCAAGAAAATTACGGAAAATATTAACTGCTATCTTACTTTATCTATTTTTTGTGAAAATATATTAGGTGGCTTAGTATATTAATTTCGCAAGTTTGACAACAATAACACAATAATTATTATTTTATGATTTTCTATTGAGCCCGTACATTTTCAATCAATTCAAAAAATAATTATTATTAACAATTACTGATAATTGACATAGATTTGATAACTTTTTTTTATAATTTGTAAAAGAAAAGTTTGATTAACTGCGTGGAATATTTTTATTAATAATTTGGATATGTCCGTATTTTTTACATATTGGAAGCAATAATAAATTAATTTGATTTGATAAGGATAATTTGGATAGTTTAATAGTTTGAGGTTTTTTTGAATGTTAAAGATCAGGTTTGAACGGTAATTTGAAATATTATAATAATTAAAAGTTGAAGCGAACGCAAATAAAAACGATATCGGTGCTACATGTGGATATTGGAGCGCACATTTTGTTAAACAAATAATTGGACGTTGTTGTACAAAATATTTTTATGAAAATTGTTTATTTTAAAATTTGAGACCACCAGGTCATCTTATATATGTATACCTATATAAGTTTCAAAAAACATATTTTTGAATTTTGTATTTTTAAATTTTGATTTTTGTTTAATTTAGCATTTTTTTGACTTTGTAAATGATTGTAAATATTTTTGAATTTTGATTGTTCGCGCCAACAAAGTTAAAGTTGGTACGAAAGTTATTGTAATTTGGTTTTTTGCCGGTCGCGTCGACCGGAGTGGTCGGTTTTGCGCAAGGTCTCCGTAGTTGTAAATTTTGAGTACTATTTTATTGAGAGTTAATTTTGATTATTTTGTGAATAAAAATTTTTGGGATCTGTCACGCGTTCCGTAGCGTACAGTAGTATAGTTATTATTGTCAAATTTGAGTGCGAATAAAATTGATAAACATTCAAAAAATACAAAATGTCAAATAATAAAATTTACATTATTTATTAATAAACTTGATAATGCATTAGCAAAAAACCTTGATTTTAAGTTGGAAAGTTTATCTTTTCGTTTGAAAATGATCTAAATTTACATATATCAATTCAGTTAATATTTAGTTGCTTATCAAGGTGTAAATTTATAAGTTGTAATCGTAATTGAGAATGCACCGTTTCAAACTGTTTTGTGACGTCTTATCAAAGAAAATAATAATAACCTCTTCGCGTAATCTACATTTTTTTTATTTACATTTTTGTTTATATAACATTTTTCTATTTTGTTGCACTGTGTTATAGTTTCATTCGAAAACGGACTCATGAAATAAAGCCTACTTGTTTTTAGAGTAATTTTTACAATTTTCAATTTTTTTTTTAAATTTTGAGTGCATCAACAACTCGGTTATTAGCACTTCTATGTATTGCAGAATATACATTTTTATTTTATATTTGCTGGATGATTTTTATTTTTTGCAAATACAGTAGAATCTTTACTAACCGAAATAAACGGGACCCATTTCCTTTCATATAACGAGAGTGTTCGGATGTTGACATTATGAAATAAAAACCAAAACGTGACTTGCTGTAAATATATAATGTTACTCTTGATAATAAATAACAAAACGTGACTTCGAAGTTACAAATATATCATGTTACCCTTGATTACTATAAGTATTCGTTTACACTACGTATGTAGTACGTACCCGCAGCATTGACTATTTAATTTAAATATTAATTTATACAAATTTTGTAACAAGAATTATTTTGCAAAAATTTTATTTTCAGATAAATTACAATACCTTTGTATTTTTAACTTGAAACTATAAAATTATTAGTGCTTGTTCACAATGTACATAAAACATAAGAAATACATAAAACGTAAGAATTATAAATTCAAATAAGGCCTTAATCGAATATTGAATAATATTTGAGTTGTTTTGTTATATGAAGTAAAACATTCCACATAATGTAGTATAAGATTTTAAAGTTATTCGGTACTCTATTAAGCCTTTTTTTGTATTTATATTTTTAAGGCTTATGTACGTCGTCTTATGTCTTACGTACATTGTGATTACATTAGTAATTAGAAACAACACTTTCTCGGTCTACGACGTTTCGGCGCGTAGACGTTTCGGTGCGAAGACGTTTCGGCGCGAAGACGTTTCCGCGCGAAGACGTTTCGGTACGAAGACGGTTCGGCGCAAGCCGGTTTGGCGCAAGCCGGTCCGGCGCGAGCCGATTCGTCGCAAAGACTTTTCGGCGCGAGAATAAAATATTTTAAAAAGAAATAAAAATTAAAATAATGTGGAAAAATTTAAACATTAATAGATAAATAATATATATAATACTAAATTTATTAAAATTAATACACATGTATAAAAAATAAAAAAATATTAAGGATTCATTTCGTAATTATACGATAATCCTCGCAGATAGTCGATTATATTATAATATAATAAAACACCTTCACAACAAATTATTTACTTAATACAGTGTTAGGTACAATTATTATAAACAATATTAGATAATATAATTTAAATTAACAAGTTTGTATAGTACAATAAAAAGATAAAAAATGTAATAATTTCATTAAATTCCAAATAACTAAATTAGTATTAATTATAATCATTATACAGTATAATCTTATAATTATAATACTGTTGGTGGCGGCACTTGCTCACCACCCTCACCACTGAGTTTGTTGGCTTAGAGGGGTGTTGAAATAACTGATATGGGAGGATAAGCAACAATTTCCTATTGCATTGCGTATCTTTACTATTTATCAATCAACGATATAATGTATTTAATTCTTAAACGGTACCAACCGAGAAATTTTAAACTGTAATCCTTTGTAAAATGTGTCGTTTAAAAGATACGAGGTTTTCAAAATAATCAAAAGAAAATTCTTGATTTTTTAAATATTTTTTTACTTACTTTAATTCATAACTCGAAAGCCAATAAATTTAAATAAAAAGAATTGGTAACACAGTAGTTACATTAACTTATTTTCTATACATGTATAGTTTTAATATATTTATTATTTATATTACTTATCTATTAATGTATCAATTTAAAGTAGATCAAAAATTTTAAAATATTTTATTCTCGCGCCGAAAAGTCTTCGCGCCGAAACGTCTTTGCGCCGAAACGTCTTCGCGCCGAACCGGCTGCGCCGAAACGTCCCATCCCGACACTTTCTTGCATTTAACGATTTAACACAGTAAGGGTTTCGTGCTGAGTAATTAGATTCCCGTATTACGAACTCATGTCTGAATCGTACAGACGAGTTTATTTATTATTATAAAAATAAAATATTTTCACTCTACTAATAAATTTTTTATTTTCTTATATGACAATATTGTAACAATACGCGTCATAAAATAACAAAATTATAAATACTAGTAGAATGTAAATATTATGTATTTTATTTTTATAATAATTTAAAATTTCGGAATAATCACTTTTTGAAACTTATTAAATTAGTAATTTTAGCATTAAGAATGCTGTTAATTTTACATGAATATAAATTAACATTATCACGTAGGTAATCAATCTATATCTTCACCGCGAGTCGCTACGTGCTTTAAAAAATAGCATGCATCATGTTACATGAAACGTACTCACAAGGGTCTTCTGGTTGAAGCGAGCAATTCTCAGAATTTTTGCCGGATATGACAGATTCGGTTAGTAGAGATTCTACTGTAATTGATTGTGTTGTATATTTTGATTAGGTATTTAAAGATTAAAAATCAAATCAAATGAAAATAGATTTCAGATATTATTTAACATAATTATTATCGAAAACTTCCAAAATTTTTGCTGAGACACCACAAGACGTTGATTGGAAAATTTGTTTTAACACTTCGAAGAATTAAAAAATATTGTGAATTCTTTTTAATTAAAAAGCATTTACGTTAGAATTTCTGTAACAAATTGCAGAAATTACACACATTTGACAAATACGTGAATAACAGAAAGTTTCGAACACTCCGATGTTAACAAATGTAAATTTTCGGTTTTGAAGCAGTTTTTTAGCATATAAAAGTCCATTTTACAGCAAAACCTTTTAAACATTTTTTGTTGCAAATTTCATTGCCTTCAGTTTTGTTTCTATACATTTTTTTATTTTAGCTCACCCTTTTTGACTGTCAGCGACTTAAACAAGACTCTGTAAAATGCAAAAAATATTATCATCTGTATCTCTGAAACGATGCGACAAAATAGAAAAATGTATATAAACAAAATAGTAAAGAATAAAATTTATAAGAAAAAATGCTTATTAAATATTTTATTTCGTCGCACCGTTACCGAGATATAGATGACAATATGTTTCCTTTTTACCGAGTTTTGTTTAAGCCGCTGTCAGTCAGAAACGGTGCGCTAAGATAAAAAATGTATAGAAACAAAACTGAAGGAAATGAAATTTATTGCAACAAAAAATGTTTAGAAGGTTTTGCTGTAAAATGGACTTTTATATGCTAAAAAACGGCTTCAAAACCGGCAATTTACATTGTTAACATAAGAGTGTGCAAAACTTTTCGTTATTCTCGTACGCCAAGTTAGCCCCCTTTTTTCCAAATTTATTAGATATTAAAGGTTGCTGTATAATTAATTAAAAGTACTCGTGAAAGCTGGCGAATGCTGTAAATTATTTAATGGTACTCATTTTATTAAAAAGTTTAAAATAAAGCTCCGAGCAAGATACAACTTGAAAAAGTAGAATTTCATTATTCTAAGGTGTTTAAGCCACATAAAAATATTATCAAATAATCGCTCGGATTAAATAATAAAACTAAACAAGTTACTGTAAATTAATATTTCTTATAGTTATAATTAACTTCCCACGAATATTAGCAGGAACTATGTGCATGTCTTTAACATTAAATTGCTACGTAATGTGTTACATGTGTTAAAATTTCTGTAACACATTACACAAATTATTACGCACATTTGGCAAATACGTCAAGTTGGCCCCCCTTTATTTAAAATTTATTAGATATTAAATTTTGCTTTATGTTACTATTTGAAACTACTCGTGAAAGCTGGCGAATGCTGTAAATTATTTTAAAGTACCCATTTCATTAAAATCTTTAAATTAAAGCTCCGAGCAAGATACAACTTGAGAAGTAGGCTTTCATTATTTCAGATGCTTAAGCCACTCAAAAATATTATACGATAATCGCTCGGCTTAAATAATAATAAAACTAAACAAGTTAGTTACGGCAAATTAATATTATTTCTTATATGTAGTTATAATTAATTTCCCATGATTATAGAAAGAGACTACAATATGCGTTTTAAACTTTAAATTGCAATGTAATGTGTTACAATTTCGAGGAATATCTGAAAATTTCATTAAAATTGTCTATTAAAGACCCTATTAAAGACCCACTTCTTACTCTATGCGCGACACGCATATTTAGAAAAGAGTGGTTTCATCATCGCCCACTCTGTATTGGGCAATGACGTCATTACCCGGACAATAATGTAAAAACCACATAATATGAAATTTTAAATGTCATCATCGCTCAAAATGCACGGTCAGTGACGTTATTGGCCGGACTTTAATTTCAATGTATGTAAACTATGTGAACTGTAAGTTATTTATAATAAGCGAAGCGTAAGATGTTTGGGGATTCTGCCAAAAAAATGCTCGCCATAGCTCTTTCAAGATGGTGTACGCAATTGCCAACTCTGGGTGTTTACTCAAGATCCTATGAAGCAAACCAGTTCAAATTTGGTTTCGGACTTCTTGATAAGCTTCCGATCAATAATAATTAACAAAATAAATTTTATTTTCAAATTTAAAAATCCAGGGCTGACAGGATTAAGCGGCCCGACCTCGGGATATATAGAAGAGCATAAATATTCCTAAAGTTCGTAAGTGCTTTTTACTTTCATTATAATACAGAGTGTTCTATAATTTAGAGATCACAAGGTATATTCTCATTCAGAAAGTCATACTTAAAATTCTCAAGAAAAGTTCTCGTTCTTACAGTCTCGTGCATTTAACGTAAATTTTTAACAAAAATCTCTTGTTTATCATTGGTTAAAGATTTAGCAATCGGTTGGTAATTTTAGTAGTTTGAAAATTGACTATACATATACATATTATGTTAGCACTAATAGTTGTGGAATACGGTCCTGACTAGGAATAGACCAATAGAACTAGACGTAACCCAAGGCAGGATCTGGTAAAAAAACTTATACTGTTTCTGAACCACTCGGTATATGAAATCTCCAGATTATTAAGTTGGTAATACAAAAATAACTATAATTAAGGAATTGGTTTGGAAATAAAACAACATAAAAACATATTTTCCAAATAAAACATTTAAGATCTAATACATATATAAAGTTCAAAGCGGTTTAAAAGGTTGTGTCAAAATTTCAAAATGGCAGAATGTGGAAGTAGACGAAACGAGCATTGGTAAGATAAATAGTTGTGATCATAAATTTTGTTTTAGATGTATCACAGAGTGGTTTAAAAATCGTAAACGAACGTGTCCTATAGACAGAAAAGTTTTTAGTTATATCGAATTATATGAAAATGGAGAATTACGTCCGAATCCTTTTGATGAAACAAATGTTAGCCAAACGATTGCAGATACCATTACTTCATTCCTGGAAAATGAATTTGAAAATGAACAAAGCGCTTGGGCTGAATTAATTCCGGCGCTACAGATGAACAGCACTAGCTCTCCTTTAGCAGAAAATTCAACGTCGCCGATAAATCAAACAGAAAATGGTATCCTTCAACAGTTTTTGGAACTTGTTCCAACATTGCCTCAATCCCCTAATGAAGATTTTTATCCATCTCGATCAAATGATTTATCTCGTCTACTAAGTAATTCTCCACCACCTAGTCAGGTCTCTCATAGTCCAACTGCTTCAGCATACGAGCCAGATTCTTTTTTGCCAAGACGTACAGAGTCGTACAGTCCACATTTACCTCGTTTAGATTCATACAGATTGGATGACGTAACATATCATAATTTTGATGAAATAATGCACTATGATAATGAAGTAGTAGTATCAAACGAATGGTTCGATACTGTAATACCGCTGCCCGGTTTAGCCCTTCCGCCGTACAGTTCCGGATCACCACGTCCATACTATTCAACTTCGCCGTCATATAATCCAGCGTCTCCGTCAATCAGTCCATTACTGGCTTCGAGGTCCACTCCAAATTTTTCACCGAATCGCAATACATTAACTTGTTCGCACGGTAATACAAATACAAATTTTCTTGCTGACAATTCAGATGATTCGTTGTCTAGTCAAGATAATTCTACTCCTCCTTTGTAGAGTCAGGATCTTCCGACGTACAACCAAGATTTTATTCCTTCTTGTTCGAAAATAACTCTACGCAATCTAGAGTTGTCCCTTAATCTAGAATATCGATGTAATATAGAATCTCCGCGTAATCAAGAATCTCCGCAAAATCTAGAATCTCCGCAAAATTTAGGGTCCCCGCACCATCTAGAGTCTTTGTGGCAAAATCCAACACCTCGTTCTTTTATGTATTCTTTTGCGCACAATCCACCTGTCCAATCAAATCAGTTAAGCAGTCCAAGATTTATCTCAATAAACTCAAATTTTATACCACGACATTTTACATTTCTATGGGGCATTCAAAGATTTCCGCCGAACGGTCCAGGTGCTGCTTAGAACAACCCTACTTCTCTACCTTCTCTTTTTTCTTCTTATTTAAAGTACTCAACATTGGTTTTATATTACAAAATATAGTGATTTAAAAATAGTATGCTGCTGGATTATTAAGTATTAATCAATCGTTTGGTGGCCATTGAAGATTATGACACACGTGGATAGAATTACGAAGAAGCAATAAATTGAAGATCAGTAGAAATTTTTGTGAGTTTTTGTTTTTAATATAAAAATGTAAAAATACAAAAGTTAATATTATTAGATTATTTTTTAGAATGGGAAAATTAATTAGGAGCCGTCTGTTAATTACCGAAGGCTATTATGGGAGGGGAAGGGGTCTTGGTGAACCTTACGAATTTTACTGTAGAGGGATGGGGTTCTATAATCTCGATATTGGAATGGCTAACTGCCACATGAACAACAGTGGATAACCCACAAATATAAATATTAATTATTTAAATATTATATAAATTAAAATTAAAAACATAAAATATAAATATTTATTATTTATATTTTTGTGTTAAATAAAAAGAAATGGAAGCATAGGCTTCGAGGGACCGGTGCGGAGGGTTAATTTTGAGAAATGCAAACACGGCAAATGTTGGATCCACCCTAAAATCTTCTTCTACAATTTACAAGATTTTAATAGTAATCTTAATACATAAAATCCCAGCACTCTGCTGCTCCGGCTCCTCCAGCGAGTCATTTTTTGGTGAAAAAAAAAACAATCTGATTGGTCGATTTTTTTACCAACCGAAAAATATATTAAACCACCGCCGGTACTCCCCTTGGGACGAGTTGCACATCAATCGAGTTTCCAACCAATCGGGTCTAGATGTCCGTCCGTAGACGGGCTTTCCAGCTAGTAACTATCGTACATAAATTACTAGAATTTTAAAATTTTCCCTCGAAGATATATATTGCTATGACGCGCCAAACTGGGCGCCAAATTATATAAAATAATTAAATATAAGAATATTTGTTAAACTCAATCAAAAGGATATTTATGGAGAATAACAAATTTATTAATAAAATAATGAAATGGAACGAATTAACTTGAAACAAATTAACAAATTAACGTGTTGGTGTAATGTTCGTGTTTGTGCGTGTACTTAAATTCTAAAAGTAACAAATATGCACACAACAATTAACAAATAAAAGATATCAACAAAAAATTTAAATAAAATATAAATAAGTCTGGGTATGATATTGTTAAAATTAAAATATTAGGTACGACCTTATGTAGAAACCTTGTGTGCTTCAGATTGTTGGGACAAAGCGCGGTCAAAAGGGGTTGAGATTTTGCACTCTCTTATAACTCCCTTGACGGAACACACACGGGATCCTCTGTAATTTCACAGCAACACCCTTCTTCTGTATTTTTCAAAATTACTTTGATCCCCAATCTTTTTGTCGGCCGTCACCTTTTTTTTCAATTTCAGACTTCCATTTTTTTTCTGTTTCCTCACTAGATCAACTTAATTTTGGCTTTCTTGATAATTTTCTTAATCGTTTCTGTCGAACTTTTATTTTTTGTTTTTAAATATTTAAAATAATTAAATTAAACCCATCAAAACTAAACTTAAAATTAGGAACATGGTAACTAAATTATTTATACAAGGATTAAAATTAAGTTAACGATGGTAATTTGTTACTCGATTCCCAGTATCCTATGAACAATTGTAGGATCATGGAAATCCCTCTCACCAAGAACTTTCTTCTTTAACCGCGGTGGGCATCGCAATATCTAATCTATTTAATCATCTTCAATATCTAAACTTTAAGAATATGCAGAAAACAAAAAATCGATTTTTTCAAAATTCTAGACTAGAACACTGCCTTAATATTGTTTGCAAGTAGCGAACATAATCTGAACACATGGACAGCGCGGCATTAGATGGTAAAAATATGAAAATAAATGTAGCTAAAACCAAAGTAATGACATTAGGAAGATCAGAAGAACAGATAAAAATCTACATACACAGATCACAGATGGGAAACAAATAGAACAGGTTAAACTATTTAAATATCTCGGTGTACTGATAGAGAAAAATGGAAGCTACGAGGCTGAAATAAACAACAGAGTTGGTGCAGCGCCAAGCGTATAATATCATACAATAGGTAAAACAATAGTCAACAAAAAAGAAATTTCAAAGAAGGCTAGTAAACAATTTAAGGCAGTGTTCTAGTCTAGAATTTTGAAAAAATCGATTTTTTGTTTGCTGCATATTCTTCAAGTTTAGACATTGCAGAATATATTATCTTCGAGAGAAAATTTAAAATTTCAGTAATTTATGTAGTTATAGCTATTTTAGTGACTCACTGTAAACCCTTCAATGAGGCAATACCTAACAGGTGACTATTTCAACTATCTCTATCTATCTATCTTCTATATATATAAATGTGAAATGGAATTTGGTTGTCACGCCTAATTTCCAAAACTACTGAATTGATCGACTTGATTTTTGTTTTAAATGAGAATATCGCGAAAAGAGTACATCGCGGAGCAGGCTTCAAGCCTAATTCCGCGTTTGTAAGTTAATAAACAATCGAGTAATCGCATTTTTTCTAAACTGGATTTAATCCCATATTAATTCCTATAATCTCTATAATCTTTTTATCTTTCATTGACCAACTTAGAAAATTTATTATATAAGTAAATATTGTTATCATTTGATATAATATACTAATCAAAAATTAAAATGGTGAAGAGATTAAATCTTGGTCGTTATTCTACGGTAGCTAAAAGACAGCGTTTTCATAGCGAGCGAGCGCAGGATCCCATTTCACAGCAAATCCAAGTCCCAATAAGAGTTGATGGTGATGATCATTTGCACGATATAGAAGTCGAAAATGAAATCGTTTCCTTGCTTCCATGGATAAGCAGGGAAATGTCTGGATTTAATTATGATGTCTCCATTGATTATGCAGCTGACTTTCACGTTTCTATTGGAACTATGGCTTTCAGCTGCAACTACTGTCATGCATTGAAATGGAAAAAAGAAGCATCTGGCCTATGTTTCTACGCATACAGGTTAGTGGTCAGAGAAAATTTCACAAATTTTATTTTAAGATTTAATTCGCTTCTCAATCAATATTTAGTAGACATGTATGCTAAGATTGAAACAGAGCGACTCAATTTTATAAAAGCAAACCCGAGCAATTTAAGAGCTGATAGCTATATGGATATTCATGATGCAATGCAAGCTGACGGCGATCCTACAAATATAGGCAAAAGAGTCATTCTGCCATCTACATTCACTGGTGGCCCTCGGTTTATGCAACAACGCAAGCAAGATGCTATGGTTTACGTTAGGAATTTTGGTCGGCCGGATCTTTTCATTACTATGACCTCTAACCCAAAATGGCCTGAAAATCGATCATGTCTGTTTGAAAATCAACAATCGTATGATAGGAATGACATCATTGCACGTGTTTTCCATTTGAAGATCAAAAACCTCATAGAACTGATTGTGAAGGATAAAATTTTTGGCGAAACCAGATGCCACATTTATACTGTAGAATGGCAAAAAAGAGGGTTGCCTCACGCTTACATTTTAGTTTGGTTCGTGAATAGATTACGACCAGCTGATATTGACAAGGTCCTTAGTGCAGAATTGCCAAATGAATAAGAAGATCCAGCACTGTTTGATATTGTCACGAAAAATATGATACACGGACCATGTGGACAACACAAGGAATTCACAGTGCATGAAAGACGGGAAATTCACTAAAAGATTTCCGAAAAAATTCATTGCTGAAACTCAGACAGGTGAAGATGGTTATCCTAAATATTGTCGTCGTTCTCCTGGTGGTGGTGGAAAATCGTTTAAATTGAAAATTTCCAATAATCGCACTGTTAAAATTGATAACAGCTGGGTAGTTCCATACAGCCCCTTGCTATTACGAGCATTCTGCCATATTAATGTAGAAATTTGCAACTCTGTAAAGTCATTTAAATACATTTGTGATTACATCAACAAGGGCTCTAACCAAGCAACATTTTCTGCGGAATCACTTAATGAAGTTGAAACTTTCCGAAATGGCAGATACATAAGTCTAAATTGCCATTAAATCTTCAAAGTAGCGAAAACCCATTATGTAACATCAAAAAACAAAGTTCATTGAAAAACTATTGAAAGAGACAAACCTCATAGTATGGGACGAAGCTACTATGGCAAATAAAACTGGAATGGAGGCTCTTGATCGTACATTAAGAGATATTAGAAATAATGATTGTCCGATGGGAGGTGTGACCGTAATGTTTGCAGGAGACTTCAGGCAAATATTGCCAGTAGTTCCACGAGGAACTAAAAGCGATGAGATCAATGCTTGCCTCGAATCATCGCATTTATGGTCTCACATTCAGATCTTAAAACTTACTACGAATATGCGTGTAAGTTTAGGTGGAAATGGAAATGCCGCGAAATTTTCCGAGATGCTTTTGAATATTGGAAACGGGCAATTTCAAAATTACAATGGCGTGATAAATATTGATTCTTCTTTAGCTACATTTGTTTCAGGGCAAGATGAATTGATTTTTACTATTTATCCAGAAATATCAAAAATTTCAGAAAAAACAAGCAAGTGGTTACAGGAGCGCGTAATTTTAGCCCCAAGAAACGACTCGGTTTTTGCTATCAATGAAAAGATTATCGGTATGTTTGATGCCCACCAAGAAACTTATCTCTCTGTAGATTCTATTGTAGACCAAGACGAAGCCGTCAATTTTCTTCTTGAATTTCTGAATTCTCTAAATCTCCCTGGGCTTCCTCCATATAAACTTAAGATAAAAGTTGGTACTCCGATTATTTTAATGCGCAATTTGAATGCACCAAAATTGTGTAACGGCACAAGATTGCGGGTAAAGTCCTTGAAAAAGTACCTCATTGAAGCTGAAATTTTGACTGGCTGTGCCAAAGGTGATACTGTATACATTCCGAGAATTCCAATGATAACAACGGAATTCAAACGTTTTCAATTTCCTGTGAAAATTTTCTTTGCGATGACTATCAATAAAGCGCAAGGTCAAACGTTACCACTAGCAGGCATCGACAATTCAGATCCTTGCTTCACTCATGGGCAATTTTATGTCGCATGTTCTCGAGTTAGTTCGGAAAATAATTTATTTATCTATGCACCCAATCAAAAAACGAATAATATAGTATACCAAGAAATATTATAGATTTGTATTACATATATGTATCAAAAGTAATAGAATTCATAAAACAACTATCAGTATAGTACCCGTGTTAAATATTTTTCTAGCTGCCAGTGAAAATTCTTCAATATTTCAATAATATCTCTTGATGAATTTTAATTTTAAATATAAAATTATTGCTATGTTGCAACTACTATTCCGTATTGAAATTTTTTTTTACTTAAAATTCTTAAATAAGTCGCCCAGGCGCGTCCTGCCCTAACGACGCTACTGGTTTTATTTAGGTTTTCAATCCGTACAAAGAGCGTGCACGTTAGCTATCTATAATAATACTATATAAAAGGATAAATCGAAGTATTTCGGACAAAGTCAGAGTATTTTATATTTAGTGAGACCCCGGACGAAGCCGGGTATCCAGCTAGTCTATCTATATAAATAAAAATGAAATGCTGTTTGTTGCTAACGCCATAACTTGAGAACGGCTGGACCGATTAAGATAATTTTTTGGTGAGTTGTTGTCTACATCTCCGACAAGGTTTATGTGCAAAAAAAAAATTCGAAATTCGCGAAAGAAATGTAAAAATTTTAACATTAACGAAAACAAAGAGTTTATTTGATTATCACCCTGTACAATTAAGCTGCGTCAGGTGACGCCACCTACTGTGGTTAAAAACTGCTAAGCTCACTTTTCACTCACCCGGTGGTCGTTAGAGCCGGTAGAGGGCGTTATCTAAATACATCACAAATTATATTTTTACCGATTGTTGAGATAAACCAGTTCATCAACTCCAAAAATATCGCTTCTTGGCTTATCAGCTAAAATCAAAGTGTAGTATCTGTTCTTATCAGTTGATATCTGATACGCCCCGCATGCGGGTCCAGTATATGAAACTTATTTTTGAGAATGGATAGAGATTAGGAGCTTGCTCCACAACATCATGAGTTAACCTGGCATTGCACTACAGCTCAGGACTGGCCCAGCATTTTAAAATAAACATAAATTTTCATAACACTGACATTTAATTTGTAAGATTAAAATTGGTTAATTCGAGATTAAGAGATATAGTTGCTACCTAGAAACCTAATTGGAGATTAGGTAAGGTAAAAGGTGCATGTAAGTTTATCTTGCCCTCCACTACAAATCTAATCCTAAGGTAGGTACAAATATCTCTCTAAAGTCACTGTAGGTAGGTACCAGTGGCATACTTGGATTATGAACAGCACATATTGTACATTCATTTTAAACTCCTACCAATTAATGTATTAAAAATCTATATATTTGACCCCACCCGCCCTGATACTACCTAAAAAATTATTTATTTGACTTTACTCCGCCCCTGTATTTATTTATTAAAAATCTATGTTTGACTTTACACCCGCCCCTTCAGTTAACAGACACCTTTGGGGGTCTTTTAAAAACGTACCAGTGGCGTAGATGTCTTGGGATGTAAACAACACCTATTGTAAATGGATTTTCAACTTCTACCGATTAATTTATTAAAAATCTATATATTTATGCTTGACTTTACACTGGTAAACTTTACTCTGCTGGTTTTCTACCTGCTTGGTTTGGTAATGGTTTCTGTGCTTGGTTGGCTTCACACGTGTTTTATGGTTTCAATGTGCACGCAGGTAGTTGTATAAAAATAAAACGTTCTACAAAGAAAATTTGAAATTTCTCAGTTGCATTCGTGTTTACGAACACGACGCGACATTATCATTGGTTAGCGCTGAAACCCATCACGTAAACCAGCAGCAAAAATAGCACCGGTTCTATCATGAAAATCCAGCACGGGAACCAGCAAGCAAGCCAGCAGTGACGTCATTTTCTATGCGCAGCCAGCACGCGCCAGCCAGCAAGGCTCCCATCAGGCAATCCAGCAGCAAAACAAGCATCGTCTGAGGCGGGTCTTAGAAAAGAAGAGATAATTCAAATGCAGAGTAATAGAGAAAGTAGGGAAAATGCAAAAGTGAAAGGGGGAAATAAGCTCAATTTTAAATACGTAGGGTTACGACGTTTGAGGAGTAAACTGTGATTGGTCATTTAATAATTAAAAAATATAAATACCAAGCTCCAATGTTTGAGGTCATCAAAATTAAGGACTGTTAAGTGAAGAAGAACTGTCTCCCAATAATAAGTTTTTAGAAAAGATGCCACCAGTTAGGCGTCCAAATATCGGTCGGCGTATGCATTGCGTTTTTCGGTTGCGAAGTCATTGGCGAAAACTCATCGCGCCACCTATCCGAATAGGCAGGACAAAGTCTGCCGGGTCAGCTAGCGTTGTCCTATTCTATTTTTTTATAGCATTTTCAATTTTCATGTTTTTAGTTATATCAAATAATAATTGATAAATTAATGATAATAATATATTGCGTTATCTTTAAATAATAATTATCGGTCGTCTTTCATTGAAAAATTAACAGATTTGAAAAAATTACAACAGCCGTTTCTGTTTACTCTGAAAAAAAATTGGGAGCATTATTTATTTTCAACACGGTTATAACCAAAAATTGAAAATGCTATAAAACAAATAGAACCCATCGTTTGCCCATTATGAGATTAGGCTTAAAATTTGTTAAATTAATAAGTTTTTACAAAAGATTTTGAAGAAAATCGATCAGTACATACACTGTTAAAAATCATGGTATAAAGATTAATCTTAATTAATGTAATCTTTATACCATGGTTAAAAATGGTGTTTTATTTTAGAAACTTGAAAATCTAATAGATAATATCGTTTTTAAAACGCTTTCGATATTTTTTTTATGACAAATTCGTTTAAAAACAAAATTTAAAAAAATTATAAATTCGAAAAAATATAGATCCCATCATTTACCTACGATGGGACTAGGCTTAAAATTTGTTAAATTGGTAACAGTTTTTGACAAAAAAAATTGAAAAAAATTAAACTGCACATACATAGTTAAAAATTACTATTTATTTTTGAAACTTGAAAATCTATTACTAGTAATACCGTTTTAAAATAATTTTTGATGTTTTTTATGGAAAGTAGATTTAAAAACAAAAGTTTTGAAAAAAAAAGAAGTGTTATTTGCCCAATTATTGACGTAGTTATGAGCATTTTAAAAAAAATTTCCGTAATTTTTCAAAAATTTATTTCACTTAAATGACTTCATAAAAACCGCGAAAAACAATAATGGAGACTAAGCTCAACTAGTACTAAAAGAAAAAAATTTTTCAGTAAAATCAGAGATGCAAAAGCTAAATGGTGTCCGATTTGACGAGGAATGCCCCATATCCATGCGGATATAAAGGGCGGAGGTAACTACCTCCTTGGAATCTTGGAAACAAAATTTACTCAATAAATGTTTATTGCATTGCATGTTTGCAGATAAAATTAAACAAATTTTCCTAAATTTTTATAAGCTATTTAATTACCCTCCCCTCCATAAATTTTGGCTTGATCAACATTTGTGTACCTATATATGAGTACTGCTCTGTATAATCGCAAAACCAAGTATTCCTGCATAAATTGCAAGCAGTTATAGTGTTTGGAACATGCCATAATATGTTGCCAAAATTGCCAAAATTCAGACAGCGAATAGTTTTTTTTCTATTTGGTTTACAAGCATCAAATTTTTTTCATACGTTCTTTTGTGATTTGTTTCCTGTTTCCATTTAATGTTTTCAAAATACGATGTTTATTTTTTTTCTTTAGATATTTGAATAAAGATATCTTTTTTGTTTGATGAAAATTGACTGCTTCTACTTTTTTCTTTGTTGTTGTTAAATAACGCAATTCTAATTATTCTTTTGATATTCATATGTTTCTTAAGTGATCATAAGGACCATTAAGCAATGAAAAATTAAAAAAAAAACAGAAAACAAAGAAATATCACTTTTTTAGTGATGGGGTTGACACACCCCACATATGTACTGATGTAATTTTTTTCCACATATGTAACGGCGGGTTAAAAAAATAAACTCGGTAACGACTAGAAAGTTGTTACGCCCTGTATCTTAATAAGTGTTTTAGGTCCATGGTTTTAGGTTGGCTAATCTGAATAGTTTGCTACCTCAAACTTCTACCATAAACTACCACAGATCAAAGACAGAAAACTGAAAGCAAAATGCGTGTAAAATTATACCAAGAAACAGACGTCACAAAAAAATGTTGGTTTATAAATAAAATTGTGTATTAGCTTTTGTATGCATAATTTTTGCATTTTCAGATCTCACCTGACGTTTTGTATGGAAAGTGCGTAGAGCATCGAGGAACTGTCGCACGTACAGGTGGTCAGGGACGATTTGTTTGATTTGGAAAACAAAAGAGCACCAGTCAGATATGGCTTACTCGATCCTAGGATATATAACATAACAACAATTTTGCAATCTATATGTAAAAAATGTAGTCATGTATTTTTGTTACAAAAAGATAAAGACAAATATGTGAGATCTTTAAGTAATCCCCATTTGAGTTATTTCGAAAAAAAGAAATTTCCGTAAATAATTATAAAAAAGTGTAAAAAAAAGTCGTACGTGCTTAAATTGCTCATACGTAAATGGAATAGTCAAAAAATTTGTAAGCAGTGGTGGAAACTCGTTTAATAAGTTCGGTATTGTTCACGTTAAACCTGAGAAAGATAAAAAATGCCGGGAAAAACTTGGTAAGTAAAACATTTTGCTAAACAATATTGCATCACATTTGGAATAATTGTATAATTTTAATAATTAGTTTCGCAAACCAAAAAATGTTGGTTTATAAATAAAATTGTGTATTAGCTTTTGTATGCATAATTTTTGTATTTTCAGATCTCACCTGACGTTTTGTAACGTCCTCCTAACGAAGGAAAGACACTTGCCTAGCTGACCCGCAAGGATGAGATTTTTGCTCTACAAATCTACACGACTACGTGTAGATTAAATTGCAACCAGGCTTTAAATACCAGCCTTTTTATGTAAAATGATAAAATAAAAATAAAAAATTACCAACAGAATATCTCGTTTCACGATAATATGTTTAATATATTTCAATTTTCGCAAGGACAGTGATAAATAGAAGCTGATTAGGATTTAAAGCTGTTCGTTATTATAAATTTATATTCTTTCTTACCCAATGATTTAGTTGAAATAATTAGGAGTAATCATGTTACAGAATAGTAAAACCAACACCAGCCAGTACCTATCGTTGACATATGTTTCAACAAAATGTTTCAAAAAATGATGTCAACAAAGACATCTGATTTAGTAGGTACCTAAAAAGAAGTGTTTAGTTTTACAAAATATCAATTTGATATGAAAACAACCAATTATTTTTTAAATCACAAAAAGCTCACCCATATTTAAGTTAGTGAAAAATGAGTTTATCTGCACTTTTTAATTTATTTAAGCTTCCGTAAAATATATTTTCCATTTTCCTAGGTCTACACGTTATTTAATTCTACTTCGCATTTCAATATAATACAGTAAAACTTGCGGCTTGCTTGCGACCACGTTTACGAAGTCGATTGACATTTATCAAATACTACAGATTACGATATTACCATCAATAAATTCGGTCAGGGGCGGAGTTAGAACATTCCAATTCTTTTATTTTTAAATAATATAAATAAATATTAATATAAATTAATAAATAATATTATAAATAAATAAAAAATAAATATTTTTGGCTTAAAATTACCTACCAAAATTTCGAAATAAAATTTTTTTTTGAAAAATACGAAATATTTTTATTTTATATTTTTTTAAGGATGCATAAAAAGCCAGAAAGTCTCAGTTCTACGAAAATTGGTAGATACGTATATCCTCATTGACGATTGACCTTAAGCTATTGTAAAAAAATTATTGCAAATCAATTCACTGCTCAGTTCAGTAGTTCTTACGGTTTTAAGTAAGCACAGCCGGACCCGGAACACTTGTCATCAAAACATTTCTTAGTCCATTAATAGATTAATAGCCGGATAAAGCTAGAATTATATTAAGAATATTGCATAAAAGAATATATAAATGAGTCATTCCATGTTAAGGGGTCTAATCAAACTGATTTTTCTGTGGAATCAGCCCAACATGTAAGTATAGTAGGTACTGAATTACCTATATTTTTATTTTATTGTTTTTTGTCTTGTGTGAGGGCTGTTAAAGGCGCAGGACATTTTCCTAAGATAAGATTGCGCGCTTGTAATGTAGTAGTATAGAACAAACTGTTGTATCAATAAGAACAAGTTACCCGCAAAAAAAGTTGTTAATTTAACTACAATTGCAGTAAAATCTACCATAATGAGTTGTAAATATAGTGACAACACCAAAGATAAGTAAAAATTACACGTCAGTTGTAGTAAATTTACTGTAGTACAGCTTACTACAATTGTTGTTGATTTTGAACAATGGAATTCTGTGTTGTGGATTTGCATTAAGTAATCCATATCTTACTGTACTCTCAGAAATTCACAAATAATACTAAAATTCAAAACTGAAAAGTTAAGTTTTTTTATCTAAAAAGGCATAAGCATGTAGTAGACAGGAAATAATATTAAAAATTTTAATATATAGTAATACATTTAAGATGTTTTATGGTATAGTCCAGTCAATGAGGACCAAAATAGGGTATTTCCTCCGAATTCTTTCCTAAAGCATCGATTTTGATGAAATTTTGGGAATAGGCTCTCACACATTTGGTTAAAAGTTGAACTAAAGTTTGATGAAAATTTTTGGGTGAGGATATGTTTGTGGTAAATTTTTTTATCAAGTTTAATCTATATAAGTTGAACTAAAATGCTTTGGTTCAACTTTTAACCAAATGTGTGACAAGAAAGTTGAACGAAAATGTGACCAAAATGTGATAATGTAATACACGCTTTATAAACAAACCCCTTTTATAATAAAATGTGTAAAAAACGTGATTTATTAATATATTTATTAATCTAATTTAAATTGATATTGTTTCTTATTCTAGAGAAGGGTAGTGAAATTGATTGAGGAAAAGTATTCGATTGGGATTGCCAGAGCGAGTAGAAGAGGCAACAGTGTAGGTGGAGAGATCAGTGAGGTGAAGGACCCGGGAGAAGTTCTGGAAGTTTCTTTTAGGTTAGAAAACAAAATTTTTTCTTAAAGATTGCAAAGATAGTAATACGGACATTTCTGAGGGGTTGACCTGAGTGTACGTATTGACGCTGCAGATAGAGAAGTGAAAAAAGAAACAACCACGAAAAAAGCATAAAATTTATTGCAAATATTTATCGAGTGCAAGTTTGGTTGCCTAAGTGTAGCGAATTCAAGTAAGAGCAGATGAATAGAAAACAAGAGTATTCGCTATGAGAATGTCTTGTGGCGCCTCTGTTGGTTCGATAGAGTGAATTAAATCTGGAAAAATTTTCATTGTATATATACAAATTTTGCGATATAAACGGAATATTTCAATAGAATAAAATTATTTGAAGTAGCTTAGTTCATTAGCAGTGGTGCGGTTGTTATTGTTTTCAGTTCATAAGAAAAAAACGAAAGTAGTCGGGTTTTATATTAATATAATCCACGTTTTTTGGTTTAGTTTATAGGTTATTTATTATTTCTGTGTTGATTGCAAAAAAGTGCCTAGTCAATATGATGTGTCAAACTGAGGCAATGACAGAAACAAATTTATAGGAGGGGAAGGTTAAGTGTAATTACGTTATTTAATTCGATTAAAAATGGTATTATGCTTGTGTAAAAGCGATATTGACTACGATTAAGAAGTATTACACTTATAAAAAGTAATAAAAAGACACAGGCTTAATTTTTAATTTCATTAATAAAATTGAATTTTCTAACTTTCTATTAAGCGTTTGACTTTAAAAATTTGAAAATTTTTCGTCTGCGACGCTATTACAAGACTCGCTTCGCTCATGGGAGGTCCCCCACTAAACTCCTAACTAAAAACTAAAATACTTCTAACCCCGAACTAAATTCCTGGCTACGCCACTGTTGCTTGGCATTTGTTTACAAATTTTTTTTTCTACAAATAGTACCCAAATCAGTAGTCAAACAATCAAAATTTGATAAATTTTATTCTTGCTTTCACCAATTTGGATTTTAAACTGATTTTAGTACCAAAATGCATTGATTTTTTTGCAATTACAAATTTTTATGCTTAGGTTGGTACCATATAAAAACTTCAAATTTCTCAATTCAGGTAAAGAATTCAAATTCTGTTTAGGGGCGTTTCGGGCAGTAAAAATTGCTTTTTGCAAAAAAAAACCTAAAATAAGCTTTAAATAAGCATAAAAATTGAAAATAAGCACAAAATGCTGAAAAAGGCAAAAAAGGCATAAAAAACTTAGTGTCAAACGATAAAATTCTTTATAAATCGTACACATTTTAAATATCTTATTGCTGCCTTAAATATTGACGATAAGCATAATGGAAGGAAATCCGCTCTCTATTCATAAAGTACTCCTATCAATTATTATTCATTAATTAATTTTTGGATTTGTCGTGTTTGTATTTTCTTCGTCAAGGTCATGGAGTACTCTGTTTCCTCAAAATTTCGGGTTTGATATGCTTGGTATTGTTAGTCACTATCGGTGGGTTCGTCTTGTAGTTTTGTTTTAATTCTTAGGAACCCATGCAATAGGTCCCGGGGAGTGCGTTCAAACAGTTCGGTTAGGTTTAGGGGTGGGTTTTCGGTGAAGAAAGATTCCACCTCTTCCCTCTCCTCCCTGTATTGAACGCAGTCCAGGATCCTATGCAAGGGCTCATCCAGAATGTCACAGGCCGGGCACAGTCCATCCGGGTTCTTCCCCAATCTCTTGAGGTGTCTCCCGAATTCTCCATGCCCAGTCAGAAGTTGAGTTGTTTCGAAATTAGCTTCTACTTGTAGTCTGGGGTATACCTATACATTCGGGATTATCTGGTGGGTTATTCGGCCATATTCGAAATTGTCCCATCTGTCCTGCCATATGGCCTGGATGATTAGGATTAGTTCGTGTTTTATTTCTGCTATTGATTTGAAGTATTGTGGGACAATCTCTTGTCCCAAAAACTGAGTGGTTAGTTTATTCTTGATGGATTTCATTGCATGTAGTCGTCGTAATTCCAGGTCAAGGGGATGGATCCCCGCAATGACCCCTGCAGCCAGGGAGGAGATCGTTCTGTAACCTTTGATCATTAGTCTACAGGCTAGGCCATAGCATGACAAGAGCCTGGCTTTCGTGTAACGTTCCTCGATCCTCCATGACCAGATTTCGCTTCCGTAAGCCACGAAGGGGACAACAGCCCCTTTGTAAATCTTGGTCATGGTCTCTCTAAGGTCCGTCTCCCAGCTGGCTCTTACCTTGCGTTGTAGTCCAATGATCAGGTTGTTCGCTTTCGAGCATACCATGTTGATATGTGGTTGGAAGGTCAGTTTTTCATCGAGAAGCATGCCAAGGTATTTGAATTCCTTGACAACTTTGATCTTTGTATAGTTCAGCATGATTTTGATATCTGTGTTGGACGACCGTACCGGGCGGAAGCACATGATTCTTGACTTCGTTGCCGAGAGACTGAGTTTCATGCGCCTACACCAGCAGTCAAGTCTGTCCACAGCATTTTGGAGTTTCTGTATTAGGTCTTTACGGTTATTTGTCTTGATAATTTTACCAAGGTCGTCCGCGTAAGCTTGGGTTGTCTCGTCGGGTAAATTTAGTACTTCTTCGTCAGAAAGGTAATCATCCAATAGGATGTTCCATAGGACCGGCCGAAGGACCGATCCCTGGGGACACCCCTTGGTAATTCTCTTTCCGACAGAAGTGGATCCGGATTGAAGGGTGACGTGCCTGCTCCTCAAGTAGCTCCTAAGGATTCCAATGAGTCCCTGGGGCGTTTTCCTCTTACACAAGATGTGAAAGAGAGTGTAACATGACAAAATGCATTTCGTCATTTACATTTCTTTTACAAGCTTCCCGACTGAAACGCCACTGTGTTCTTTTAATATTTGTAGTTGGTAACTCGTAGAAGTTATCAATAGGAACGCCATTATGCGGAAAATTTCTTCAGAGATTAACGTATAATCGTGGTGGGTCCGATTTTAGTTCTTCATGAATTTGTTTTAATTTAGTTTTGCCGTTTAACGGGTAAATATAATTTTTCCGACTAATTAATTTGTAGTAACAAATAACTTTTAGCACCCAGGTTACGGGTTAATTCATTTTAATTATAATTATTCGTCTTGGAAATATAAATATGGTCGCCGCACATTATGAGTTTATCAAGATTGGAAATCTTTTCTGTATTCGACATATGGTGGTTAATGTTGCGATGGCTTAAGTTTTGAATAACCATCTGTTGGAGGATTTGAAGTGGATGAAATAATTGGTAGCAATTTCTCGAGGAATGATTAGCTTTGTTATTTTGGTTTCGATGCCGATGGTTGGATTTTTGTAAAATTTGTAAAAGGCTTTTCCTAATAAATTCGTTTGCGCCTAAGGGGTCGAGATTATTGGATTGAGGAGTCAGACTTCGTGGACTTTAATTGTTCCGTTTCCTTTCGATCGTAGACATGGATGTATGTTTATTTTGGGATGCGAGACTTCGACTTTCAGCAGATGTTTGGTTTATGAAGATGCGACAGTAGAAATTAATTTGAATTTGCAGTCACACTTTCTCTATTGATGAGTTTTGAAATGGCAAGCATGTTGATTTTTTAATAAGTATTTTGTGTTTTCTAAATTGTAGATTTTTTTCCTGGATGGTGGACCAACGTAATGATGAAGTAAGGATATCGAATTCGAAGGAGAGACACTTGCCTAGTCGTGAAATTGGTAGCATTGCATTCAGGGTAAGTCTCTTAGAAATACATTTACTTATTTATTAATGATGCTGTATGCCAGGTTCTATTTTTAATATCAATTATAACCGAGATGATGAATTCCGGTGTGCAATTAGTTTCTGCTAGAGCATAACTTCGTTTTGTTGATTTATCCTCCTCAGGGATGATCAATTGTATTTTTGCTACATAACTGAATTTACCCCTCAGGTGGATGTCAGTATTTTACCTTGCCTTTTATATTTTATTTTGTTTTCTGTTATTATAATCTTCAATTAAATAGCAGCTTATCTTGATCCTTATGTGTACGTTTTATGTAAGAATAGTGAATTAATTAAACATTGTCGCCAACATCTTTCTTTCTATTTGTGTTTCTACGATAAGACGACTCTTCGTTTCTTCAGGTTTTATTAGTATTGACTGGCGTCCACTTAACATCAGGTTTTTCATTTAGCTGATAAGATATCTGAGTACATGGTTGCGAATCCACGAGGTTTTTCGAAACACCCCGCTTCTCGAGAACTGCGTTTTAAGTAACACAGCTAGCTAACACGTGTAATAACATCTACGGTTAAGCAAGTGGCATTGTGGCAATAATTTGAGAGCAATTGTTGGTACAAGAGCCGGCCACCAGAGATTGTCGAAAGCCCCGGAGATATCAAAGAACAGGGCTGCCGTGCACCCCTTATTTTTGCTATCGGCTTGGATGGTATTGACTAGTTTGGTGACTGCGGAAATGGTGGATTTGTTATTAACAAATCCATATTGGAAGGGAGAGTAGAAGGGAGCTTTGGAATTGAAGAGTCTGGTTTTTATTAATTTTTCCAGGATTTTTCCGAAAACAGGGAGTAGGGTGATCGGTCTATAGTTTTCAACGGCGCCATGGTCTCCCGAAGCATCTTTGAGGATAACTTTCAGGATCTCATTTTGCCAGAGAGTTGGGAAGTGAGAATATTTTAGGCAGGCATTATATAGGTTTAGTAGCGGGATTTGGATGGTGCAGTAGGAAATAAAAATAGCCCCACTCTATAACTTTTATGCAACTTTGTAAGTACAAAGGGCAGGTATGTTTGTGAATCAAAATTTTACTTGTTAGGCTCTACCCTTCTTAGTACTTAGTAGTCATTTGTCACAAAAAGTTTGTTCTTAGTTTTATTACTGTAATCATGAAATTTAAACAATTTTTAAGTGGAAATTAAAATAGCCCCACTTTATAAACAATTAAAAATAAACTAAATTTTCACGAGTTTTTATTTGAATCAACTTTCAAGGTTAGTCATTGGTATAATTAAAAATACAATTTTTTTGTAAAATGTTAATTTCAACCCTTCCAGTTAACATGGGTAGTAGAAAACGGTTAGCAACTAAAAAAATTGCAACAATTGAGGCTTACGAAAGTACCGGTTTTTCAAATAGGAAAATTGCAAAATAAATTTGAAGGTCACGGAAGGTCATAAGTAATTTTCAAAAAAAAAAAGAAAAATTATGGAAAATATACAAAAATTGGGCGAAAATCAAAGCTTAACGATCGTCAAAAACGTGCAATTTTTAATAAAGCTGTAAATCCGCACATGACGTCATCAGAAATACGTGCTGATTTACAGTTACCAGTCACCAGCCGACTTGTTCGACAAATTTTACAACGCCACCCTTATGCCGATTACTGCAAGAGGGTCGTTAAACATCGACTTACTGAGGCACACAAAGTAGCCAGGTTGGAATTTGCCAAAAAACAAGTCGTGGACCAACGAATGGAAAAATGTGCTTTTCAGCGATGAAAAGAAGTTCAACTTACATGGTCCTGATAGATGGAAGTACTACTGGCACGATCTGAGTAAAGAAACGGATATACATTTTAGTCGTAATTTTGCAAGAGGAACGGTGATGGTGTGTGGTGTCTTTAGCTTCCACGGCACTATCCCGTTGACATGGATTCATCCAAGATGAACTCCGAGAAATACATAGAAGTGTTGGAAGTCAGTCTTTTGGAAAATGCAGAAGATTTTCTTGGAGAAAACTACATTTTTCAGCAAGGCAATGCTGCTATCCATAACTCCAGAGCCACTATGGCGTTCTTCAATGAGAAAAATGTTGAAGTTTTGAAGTGGCCAGCCTTCAGTCCTAATCTAAACTCCATAGGAAACTTATGGGGTAGTATTTCCAGGCAGGTTTATGAAAATGGAAATCTGTTTCAGACAGCGGCAGATTTAAAAACAAGAATTTGCGAAGTACGGGCAAATTTATCAAAAAAACTTTGGAAAATTTGATACTCTCGATGCCAGATCGTTTATTTACCTTCACGAGAAAGGAAGGTGGCCATACCAATTACTAAATGTAAATAAATTACACATTTTATAAAAAAAAATGTGAGTGGCGCTATTTTAATTTCCACGTCTTTTATTTAAATAATATTGTTTTTAAACAAAATCATCTATTATTTTTTAACAAATTATAAATTTTATGTTATGTGGCTATGTTTTTACATAGTTATTAATTAAAAAAAATTATATACATCAATTAAAACGATAGGAACCTTAATTTTTATTAAGAATTGCAAGTGGGGCTATTTCTATTTCCTCCAGTATATGAGTTTTAGGAATGATCCCTGTATCAGGTCAAACCCTGGAGCGTTTTTTGATTGGGTGGTGCGGATAAGTTCGTTTAATTCATTTAGGGTGACTTCTTGATGATCCTTAGGGTTGGCTGCTGTCTCCAGACTTTCGAAATCAGCTCTCATTGTTTGGTGATCCACAATGAGATCTGAGTTTTGGTCATCGTCTGGCAGTAGTTTTCCTATAAGGTAGTTTAGGGTTTCTTCTGGATGCAGGGTCTCCATGCCGTCCTCCTTACGGAAAGACGTCAGTAAGGCCTGCTTCCGGAATTTTCCCGCCGCTAATTTGTAGGATATTCCCCAGGGGTCGCTGAGTAAGTCGTTTCAACGAATTTCTTCCAGCTGTTATTTCAGGAATTTTTGAGGGCCTTCTGGAATATTTCCTTTTTTCCCATCATGGCATCATACAGGGATTGTTTTAAGTTTTCGTTTTTGTTTTTGTAAAGAAGAGATTTCTTCTTTAGGTAATTTTTCCTAGCTTTTTCTACGTTGTCCGTCCACCAATCTGGCCGGCCAACGTAGATTTTCTTGGAAAAAAGTTTCTCGTCCGATGTAATGATTGCTCAAAAAGGATATTGGGTTAGCGGACACCAAATAAAACTACAAAATTACTCTGCCGACGTTTCGAAGGTCTATTATGCCTTCATCTTCAGGGCTGTGAAGAAACAAACATGGAAAGTCGGTAATAAGCAATACAAAATACAATCATACCTCCGTAATTGGATGTAAATTAGTTAAATTGGCAATGGAGACGCAACTATAACTCAACCCGGAAGCAATACCTAGCTTCAACGAAGTCCACAATATTAATTGAAAAAATAATTTCATAAAAAACTACACTATAACTAATTAATAAATACTATAAAATAAACAATATATAACAATAATAAATACTATAAATAATTAAACTCTGTAAACCACTTTAAAAATTAATAAAATTTATAAAATTTCAAAAAGATAAAGAAATCACTGAATTTCAAAAAATCAAAAAATACATAAAAAATTGTCTTTTAAAAATAGATAAACCAACGGTCAGAGACATCTAACCAAATACACTCGAAAAGTCGCGTAAACCATTACAGGGTACATCCAACAGAGGTAATCGTACAAAGGTTAGTAAAATAAAAGGAAACTGCCAGAGCTTATGGCCTCCCTAAGGTTCACAAGGTGGGCATTCCGTTGAGACCTGTGGTGAGTTGTATCGAATCACCATCAGTTCCTTTAGCCAGGTTCATCAATACCATTTTGAGTAACGCTTTGCCTGACTTACCTTTTAACATCAAAAACGCCGCAGAGGCTAAGGAGAAGATCACTCGTGAAACTATCCCTAGTGATTATACGTTGGTTTCATTCGACGTTAATTCTCTTTTTACGAATATTTCTAAAGAAGCAGTAATTAAATCCATCACGAATAATTGGGATCTCATCTCACCCTACACCACAATACCATTGGATATATTCATTAAGCTAATTGCTTTGATTTTCGATAATAGCTATTTTTGTTATGATAATGAAACATATTTACAGCTTATAGGTAGTGCAATGGGTGCCCCTTCCTCTCCGGTTTTCGCAGCTTTTGTGATGAACGACCTGCTTTATAACTTTTTTGGTTCGATTGAGTTTAAAGTACCTTTCTTGTTGCTGTATGTTGACGATATCCTGACTTCTGTTCCTAAAAACAAGGTGGATGATTGTATAACAGTATTGAATGATTTTGATGACCTACTTACTTTTACTTACGAAGTGGAATCGGATGGCTCGATTCCTTTCTTAGATCTCCGAGTCATCAGAGGGGTAGATGGATCTTTGTCTACTGATGTTTATAGAAAGTCGAATTCCACGAGCAGATTACTTAATTTTAACAGCTCGCACCCTATGAACCAAAAAATGAGTGTTGTCTCCACCTTAAAACATAGAATTTTGACCTACGTACCTGATAACTTGATCGTCACAAGACTTCTAGACTTGAAGAGACAGTTGTTGGAGAATGATTATCCTGCTCGTTTAATCGACTGTTCTCTGTTCCAGAAGAAGTTAGCTTTAAATACCAACCAATCGATTCGACAAGAGGTCCTAGAAAACACTAGATTTAATAAAATCACTTACCATCCATGGTTGAAACATAAATTACAACATACCTTGAAGGATTTAATCTCCGATGGCTCGGTTAAATTTGCCTTTTACAACAATTTTAAGTTGGACAAAATACTTTTTTCTAGGACCAAGGATACTGTTCCAATATTGGATAAGGCAAATGTTGTATACAGCATCAAATGTGGGTGTGGTCAGAAGTATGTAGGACAAACTAAACAGATTTTGAGGAATAGGTTAAAGCAGCATACCTACGATATTAAATATAGTTCTAAGAAGACAGGAATATCGGAACACATTATAGATACCCCGCATAAGTTTGAAGAAAAAGATGTGGAAGTTCTGGCTTCAGAGGTGAATTACGGCAAACGTATATTTTTAGAGGCTGCGTATATATCCACTTTAGATAACAATCTCAACTAACAGACTGACTTTTTCCAAATTGGTGAGAGTTTTCGCAATATTTTAAAACGTTACAAAGAGAAAACTAAGTTAACTTATGTTCGCAATTGACGGCTTTACACTTACATGACTCTTGGCAGTTTCCTTTTATTTTACTAACCTTTGTACGATTACCTCTGTTGGATGTACCCTGTAATGGTTTACGCGACTTTTCGAGTGTATTTGGTTAGATGTCTCTGACCGTTGGTTTATCTATTTTTAAAAGACAATTTTTTATGTATTTTTTGATTTTTTGAAATTCAGTGATTTCTTTATCTTTTTGAAATTTTATAAATTTTATTAATTTTTAAAGTGGTTTACAGAGTTTAATTATTTATAGTATTTATTATTGTTATATATTGTTTATTTTATAGTATTTATTAATTAGTTATAGTGTAGTTTTTTATGAAATTATTTTTTCAATTAATATTGTGGACTTCGTTGAAGCTAGGTATTGCTTCCGGGTTGAGTTATAGTTGCGTCTCCATTGCCAATTTAACTAATTTACATCCAATTACGGAGGTATGATTGTATTTTGTATTGCTTATTACCGACTTTCCATGTTTGTTTCTTCACAGCCCTGAAGATGAAGGCATAATAGACCTTCGAAACGTCGGCAGAGTAATTTTGTAGTTTTATTTGGTGTCCGCTAACCCAATATCCTTTTTGAGCAGTAGATTTTCTTGTAATGAGCATGAGTATTGATTAATTCCTGGATGATGTCATGAAGGGAGCGGGTAAAATTGTCGATTTTGGCAGGAGTGTCAAGTTTTTCTGAAATTGGGGTGGAAAGTTCTACCCAGGGTGTGAGGAAGTCTGAAATTGTTTGTGGCTGGATTGTGTTCGGATTTTTGTTTTTGACTATTGTAACTTTAGGAGGGTCTGGGTGTTTTATATTGAAGGTAATGGTTTTATGATCGGTTAACATGACTTTTTCGGAGATATCCCAGTTGGAGACTGAGTTGAATGTATTGGAGGTTCCCAGGGTTAGATCGATGTTGCTTCTTCCTCCCCTAGTGTTTTCGAAAGTGAAAGGTTTGCCTGGTTTATTGTGTATAGTTAGATGGTTTTGAGTTATGAATTCTTCTAGGGCGAGTGCACAGTCATTGGAATTGACTTCGTCATACCATAGCTTTGATCTGCAATTGAGATCTCCGCATAGGTAGACTTGGCTACTGCCGCAGGTACGTATCGCTCTATCTAGAAGTTTCAAGGGAGAGTCAATATCTGATAGAGAAGGTGGAAGATAGATTCCTATGATAAATATTAGAGGTTTGTTTTTGCTTGTAGAAACGGAAATGATTGTGAAGAATTGGTTTGAAAGATTTTTATGAAATGTGAAGGTAGAGTTGTCCTGAAGTTTTCTGTTTATTACAATGCATGAGTTGAATTTTTGACTAGAGATGGCGGCTGAGAAGATATTTGGATGGTATGGAAGTGAGAAAATATTGTTGTTGGTATACCAACAACAATTAATTAATTTTTATTTTATAACTAGTATATTATAAAAAAGTAATTTAAATATAAAAAAAGAAACTACTTAAAAAAAATGGTACTAAAAACAGTGAAAAATAATAACAATGTACCTACCTATAATAAAATACCTATCTATACAGGGTTGATAGGGAATAGGGTTGAAATTGATCTATGGTGTCAATTTTCACGAAATTTATAAAAGTGCTAATATCTCGAAAACTAACGACTTTTTACTAAGGTCATATTTTGATTTTCTGGTCAATCATGAGCTGGTCTATCAGCCCTCCAAAGAATGACGTTGAGTTTTGGGACACCCTGTATAGCATATTTTTGCAATCGTTTCCAAGCAATAAAATTGTGCTTTTTTTAACCGAGTGAATTGACAATTGATTCTGGAAAACGTTCGAGTACGCAGACTAAAGTATTTTAATTTTAAAGAAACCTCGGGCAAAGTATTTAGTACCTTTATTTTTTTTGAAGTCGTTTCTTTTTTTTTAATTATTTCTTTATTTTTAATCTAAATATATAAAAGGTAAAGCCTTCACTCACTGAGTGACTTATAAAAAAATCGCGATTGGTTGATTTTTCATTACATACAAAAAATTATCTAAGTATCGTGATTGGTTGATGTTTTATTACCAACTCTTAATTGTCAAATAACTCAAATAATATAAAAGACATACTCGAGTATGTCTCGTGGATATCCAGACAAAGTCCGGTGGTGGCATACAAAAAATAGACGTCTACTAAATATCGGCTACGTACTTTCACTAGATGTAGTTCAACGTATATCTCATAGATATCCAGATAAGGTCTAGGATATACGTACTTGTTTTAGTCATCCGGGGGATGCCCACTATCTACATCTATTGGATATTTTACAAAGTTTTTCTTGTGGATATACTGTTGGATATCCACAAGTTATTTTTCTTTAACATCTACTAGATATTATTCCAAGTATGTCTCGTGGACATCCAAACAAAGTCCGGTGGCGACATACAAAAAATAGATGTCTACTAAATGTCCTCTACATACATTCACTAGATGTTGTTCAATGTATATCTAATAGATATGCAGATAAGGTCTAGGATGTTTTAGCCATCCACGGGATGCCCACTATCTACATCCATTGGATGTTGTACAAAGTTTATCTTGTGGATATACTGTTGCATATCCACAAGATATTTTTCTATTACATCTACTAGATATTATTCCAAGTATGTCTCGTGGATATCCAGACAAAGTCCGGTGGTGACATATAAGAAATAGATGTCTACTAAATGTCTTCTACATACATTTACTAGATGTTGTTCAACGTATATTTAGTAGATATCCAGAGAAAGTCCTGGATATACATACATTATCTGGACTGGATCTAGATATCCAGTAGATATTGAGTGTTATCTGGGTATGATAGCTGTATGGTTCCTGAAAGATGGCAATATTGAAGTTTTCTTCCGTCAACAGCCTTAGGGCATCGACTGTTGCGGTTTCGCAGTTTCTGAGGTTTTGTTGAAGGATTTTAAGATTATGCATGAGTAGAATCGGAAGTAGAGGAAATCGAATTGACATGCTCCATGAGTCGATTTTTGTAGACTCTACAAAGACTGCTGGACGCTTGGTGCTTGTCATCACTGTATCTTGCCCTGATACAATTGATGCACCTGTCGGTTGAAGGATTTTCTTTGTTGGGGCAATCAATGGATAGATGGTCTGTAGAGGCACAGACCAAGCAAACAGCTACTGACCGACAATATTTGCTAGGATGTCCAAATCGTTGACATTTATTGCATCTTGTCAGGTTTATATAGTCTGAAATGGGGTATGAGCGCCATCTCATGCGGAGTCTTTTCTCTTTATTTATAGCTTCAGCCACCAGAGGGTGAACTGTAGCTACCCAGTTGTTAGTGGGACGGTCTTGGGATCTGGTGGGGTTAAGGGATCTTAACCAGCCTTCACCCGCTTTTTGGATGGCAGAGGAGTAATTATATTCGAGAGCACCTTTCATGGTAGAATGGTCTATATCTTTTTCCACTTGTTTTATATATATTGCGATGTTCACCGCGCTCAAAGAAGAAAGTTCTTGGTGAGAGGGGTTTCCATGATCCTACAATTGTTTATAGGATACTGGGAATCGAGTAACAAATCACCATCGTTAACCTAACCTTAATCTTTGTAAAATATAAGTTACCATGTTCCTAATTTTAAGTTTTACGTCCAACAAAGTTTTCTGGGTTTTCTGAAAGAATAAAAAAAAAAAAATCAAGCAGGAAAAAGTTTTATTTTTATTTAAAAATTATTTTAAAATAAAAATGAGAGTGCCAAAGGAAAAATTTCCAAGGAGATGAAAAATAAAATAATAACGGTCAAAAAAAAGAAAAAGAAAAGAAGGAGTCTAAAAATTATACCGGAGCGACCGGTCGATGAAAAATTGGTTGTAAAGATAAAAAGCAATTAGTGCAGCAAATAAGGCAAGTGCGATTCAGCCCTAATTTCGCCATTATTGCAAAAATTACCGTGGAGTGTTTCCGCCGTTGTACAACCATCCGAATAGTGCCGTGATATTGTGAGAGTGAACCCTCACTCCCTTGTGGCCAAGTTATATCGACAAAGGGTGCAAACCAAAAAGCCCAGAAAGAAATAAGGTCGTACAAAATTTTATAATTTATCTTTCACGAACTCAGACTCGCCTTTTTATATTATTATTATTAGTAGTGTTGTTTTCTTGTTGTAATTGTTATGTGTGTTAATTTTGTTCTTAGTATTTAAGTACACGCACATACACTACATACGCAACACGTTAATTTGTTAATTTGTTAAAAAGTTTATTCGTTTTAGTTTGTTATTTTGTTGAATAAAATTTTGTTATTCACCATGGACATTCTTTTAATTGAGTAAATTTAAATACAAAAGTTTTTATTATATTTTAAATAAATTTGGCGCCCAGCGAGGAGGAAGAAGGTGCTACGAGCCTCAAAAGATTATATCTACCTATTGCAGTAGAATTGGGAACCGGGGTCGTAGCATATAAATTGGCATCCCAACGTGTAGGGGCTTGAAAAGTGCAACAAGATCACTCAACCCACGAATCCTGAGATTAAGACTAACATAGCGCTTAGAAAATAAAATTAAAAATTTCAGATCAGAGTAGGTGACAGTCAAAGTCAAAAATTTAATTTAATTTAGTCAAGGAAGTTATTTAAAAACGTTTCTAAATGAATACCAGAGGTAAGAAGCGAACAGATGAAATGGCAATTGGGGAGGGAAGCGAAGAAAGTTTCGAAAAAACTACCAACCCAAAGGAAGTAGTGGAAATAGAAGAAGCGCCAGAAAAAACTACCGAACAGCAAGCTCAAGCACCACAAGAGAATTCAATGATGGAGCTCTTAAAAAAATTGAATGAACAAATATGTAAGGGCCAAAATGAAATAAAAGAAATGAATGAAAAAATGTGTAAAAACCAAGAAAAAATGAATGAAAAAATTTGTCAAGGTTTCAACAGTGTAAAAGAAGAAATGCATGAAAAAATGTGTCAAATGAATGGTAAAATTGATTGCGTGCGAAGTGAGATGAACGAGGGAATGAAAGGAATGAAAGAGGAAATTATGAGTGTTGTAGACGAGCGATTGGAAGTGGTCGAGGCTAAAATTGAAGTAAGATTTGACAAAGCCGAAGTCCGAACAAATGTGTTGAGCGAGAAAACTGATGAATGCGGCGTGAAAGTAGAAAAAGTAACTGGGGAAGTGGCACAAGTTAAAAACAACGTTAAAAATGTTCAAAATGAGTTAAAGGCTAAAGAAGAAAAAGACAGGCAGCTCGAAGTCACCATCGAAGCCATGAAAGAAGAAGCAAAAGAATTAAAGAACCAATTAGAAGAAGGGCCTTCACATGACTTAGGTGAGGTCTTAAAGATGCATTTGTCAAGGGATCTTGATAGTGAAAAGTTACCAAAATTTCACGGGGACAATCGCAGTAACCCAAAAATATTTATCAAAAATTTAGAACAAAATATTAGAAAGATCAAAGAAGTTCAAAGAATGAAGAACATAATCCGCAGAACCATGAAGGGAGAAGCAGAAGTTTGGTTCTCCATGATAGAAGAAAACGTGACAAGTTTCAAATCATTTAAAGAAGCGTTTTTAAAAAAATATTGGGGGGAAACTGAGCAAGGTAGAGTACGCGGAAATCTAAATTGGGGCCGGTACAAGGGTTATGAAAGATCGAGAGAAAACTACGCCATTCGATTGATCAATCAGGCACAACAAGTTGAACCGCAATACGAGGAACGGGAACTGATTAAAGCAGTTGCTCGACACTTCGAACGAGAAGTAAAGAGCCGTGTTGGAATAGAAAAGGTGGTCTCATTGGAGGAGTTCTTGGAGCTCCTAAACCGTTTTGATGAAACGGTCAATTTTAAACTCGAAAACGTAAACAGTGACAAATTTCCATTCCAACAGCGCCTAGAAAACACCGGGGGAAACGCCGCGTCGCAAGATAGCCGACAAGGGGATCGTTTCGGCAATAACGGTTACTCGAGAGGTAATTTTGGAAACGGGGGATTCCGAGGTAGAGGAAACGGTCGAGGTCGCGGAAACGGTGGCGATCATCGCCAAGATATGGACGTGCAAAATTCACGGACCATAAACAACACGGAGGTAGCAAGGGAAGGTAATCTTCAGCAAGCGACGTCCACGCCAAATCCGATCCAAGGGGCGGATTTTGCACGCTGACGGGCTTGATAAAGAAAAGGAGAGGTGTGCTAAGTTGATGTTGCCATATGAGGGCCCTTATAAGATAGGGTGAGTTTTAAACGAAAATGCGTATGAATTGCATTATATTGAAAACGACGGCATCAGAGGAAAATTTCACATAAATTTAATTTATCCTTACGCGAAAGTTCCGAACGAAGATGTAGAGTAGTTTCTTTAAATTGTGCAAGTCGAATAAAGTCAAGGTATGATATAGGCGGGGTCAAGTAGTTAATGAAAATGTTAAACTAGAAGTGAAAATTTTACAGACAAAAAATGTACCAGACAAAGTTAATTACAGCGAATAGCTGATGATTTAAGGGAAAAATGGGAATTTATACCGGCATAGACCAAAGTAGGGGATTAAAAATGCTCAGATAAAGCTGAGAAAAAGATGAATCAATCCGGCAAGGACCGAAGAATTGAATTCAAACGCTCAGTGAAGGTTGAGAAAGAGGGGATTAAAATGTTCAGATAAAGCTGAGAAAAAGGTGAATCATTCCGGCAAAGACCGAAGAAATGAAATTCAAACGCTCAGTGAAGGTTGAAAAAGTTAAAGTGACGGTTCAGACAAAGATCTGAAGATTATGTTAAAATGAGGTAACTAGGGTTATGAAGTGCGCTGCACAAGGCAGTAAATTTAAATAAGGTACATAGTTGTTAACTAAAATTAAAACTTCTAAGACAATCAGGAGAAATAAATGATGTTAATGGGAACAAGATTGAATTGCACAAAAGAGATCGCAGTAACTCGGACTTGAGGATTATTTTAAATAGGAAATTAAGAGAGGGAAGGATGATGCGCGAGCCTTCATGTGACAACATTGACGACACATAAGTTTTTAAAATTTTAGATGAAATAGATAATATTGTAATTAGTTAGAATAGTAGGAAGGGTAAACGTTTAGTTAGGAACATGAAGGGAAAGAGACCAATATTCGGTTAATAACTTATAAGTTATATGCTAAAGTGGGAGCAACAATTGTACGCTGCGAAGAGGAGTACTACGAGTAATTTCGACGCCAAAAATATTTTATCTTTTACTTTAGAATTATTTTTGCTATCTCAATTAAGGGGATGTTTATGCGATGTTCACCGCGCTCAAAGAAGAAAGTTCTTGGTGAGAGGGGTTTCCATGATCCTACAATTGTTTATAGGATACTGGGAATCGAGTAACAAATCACCATCGTTAACCTAACCTTAATCTTTGTAAAATATAAGTTACCATGTTCCTAATTTTAAGTTTTACGTCCAACAAAGTTTTCTGGGTTTTCTGAAAGAATAAAAAAAAAAAAATCAAGCAGGAAAAAGTTTTATTTTTATTTAAAAATTATTTTAAAATAAAAATGAGAGTGCCAAAGGAAAAATTTCCAAGGAGATGAAAAATAAAATAATAACGGTCAAAAAAAAAAAAAAAAGAAAAGAAAAGAAGGAGTCTAAAAATTATACCGGAGCGACCGGTCGATGAAAAATTGGTTGTAAAGATAAAAAGCAATTGGTGCAGCAAATAAGGCAAGTGCGATTCAGCCCTAATTTCGCCATTATTGCAAAAATTACCGTGGAGTGTTTCCGCCGTTGTACAACCATCCGAATAGTGCCGTGATATTGTGAGAGTGAACCCTCACTCCCTTGTGGCCAAGTTAAATCGACAAAGGGTGCAAACCAAAAAGCCCAGAAAGAAATAAGGTCGTACAAAATTTTATAATTTATCTTTCACGAACTCAGACTCGCCTTTTTTATATTATTATTATTAGTAGTGTTGTTTTCTTGTTGTAATTGTTATGTGTGTTAATTTTGTTCTTAGTATTTAAGTACACGCACATACACTACATACGCAACACGTTAATTTGTTAATTTGTTAAAAAGTTTATTCGTTTTAGTTTGTTATTTTGTTGAATAAAATTTTGTTATTCACCATGGACATTCTTTTAATTGAGTAAATTTAAATACAAAAGTTTTTTATTATATTTTAAATAAATTTGGCGCCCAGCGAGGAGGAAGAAGGTGCTACGAGCCTCAAAAGATTATATCTACCTATTGCAGTAGAATTGGGAACCGGGGTCGTAGCAATATGGATGGTCAGATTTGTGTGGGTGCTTTGGCTTCAAGCCCGACATCGGCTAGAAGTTGATTGCCTATGAGGTTGCTTATGGATTTGTCTGAAGATTCTATAAGCATACCATTATTTTTGACCATGTAAAGCCTATCGGGCTTGATTTTTAATTTATCCAAGGATATACTAGTGAGGGTGTTTTTAGTTTCGGCAGAGGTTTTGTTTGCATCATTAATTTTAGGATATACGAGCACCTTGTATTTAGTCGGTTTTTCAAAATTGGGTTGGGCTGGTTGATTGAGAACTGCTCTGAGGTAGTCTCTGGGAGGATTCTGTTTGGTTATCGGAGCTTCTGTTGTAGGGGGGGGGGGGCACTTATAAATAGTCTCTTGTATAATGTAACATTTTCGGGAGTTCCCCTTCCTGGAATATTTATTTTTACAAACAAACGTTGTTTTTTTAATATTTCGGGGGTGAGGGGGGCACGTGCCCCTAGGTGCCCCCCTTGGCTACGGGCTTGGGGTTTACTAATTTTGTAACACGATACGCAAATGCCAATAATAATGTGGGTACTTCGATTTAACATATGTTTTGTTGTGTTAAACTAATCAATTATTTATTGTTTATATTACTTTTATCGTAATATTTAAATTAAATATTATTTGCGCATGCATTGTTGGTTTACAACGGGGCTACATCGTGGTCACCGCCAGCCCCCTCCCCTCCCAAATTATTTTTCGGATTTTACAAGTACGCTGCGGGCCAACGGATATAATTATTGTACACCGTTATATTGGGTTTTTACGTTGTTGTATAAATTAAATAATCATCATCCATTGAACACATTGAAAATAAACTTTATTTTACCAATGTAGCGTTTGGTAAATATTATGTGGTGGATAAACTTGCGAATTACCCAGTATTGCCCACGCTTTTCCGTTTGCTGCGTTAGGTATTTTATTTTTAAACACAGATAAGTTGTTACATACCATGGTTGTAATAAATGGTAATGTACGATTTATGTTGTAATTTAACCAAGGCCTTTTAAATTCGAATTTTAACCAAATTGCTTTTATATACCCAGTTATTAAATACCCCGTTATTAAGAGACATTTTAATCCACAAATCGGAGTAAATTCATAATTACAACTAAGTTTAAGTTACATTTGCCCTTATTATTTGGGCGAATTATTTACATTATTTGGGTTTTAATACTCACGTAAATGATGTTAAATATTATTAAATATTAATATTATTTGGGGTGGTTATATTATCAACGACGGGGGGTTGTGGGCATGGTAAAAATCATTAAATTTAGATAACCGCCGCCACGTATGGTGTACACATCGGGTGCGGGCGGTCCAAGCCGCGCGCTGCGACGTCGTTTAGTTCTCTATTATAAATTTTTCACCGGTGGTGAGTAATTGCGATGGGCGCACCACCTTACCTATGTCGGGCATATGCAAATTGCGGTGTAGGTTGTATTTTGGCGCGAAATATTAATATGCAGTGTGCGCTATAATATGGTAGTGCGTCGCGATAACGTTGGCTCGGCGGACGGCCGACCAGGCCGTGGAAATTAGCGGTTTTCGCGAAGCGGGGTGCACCCGGCCGGATTTTTCACCGTTTTCACGCTCGAGGGAAAGTGGAAGGAGGTTAATATTTTTTATATTTAGGTTTTAATATTTCACTAGGAAGACGTTGTCATCATTGTTTTCAAAAACTATTTAACAATTTTCATAATAACTAATATAATAAGCAGTTCGTAACGAATTTTGTCTATAGGAATGTAATTACTGTCTACAAATGCTTATCTTATTAGTTAGTATTACATTACATCGTTACATTGATATAGTCGTGCCTCTATAACTTAACCGTTTCTTTACACCTACACGTTAGTACAAATAATATAGACATGAAAAATTTTGAATTAATTTCCAATTCTGTCGCCGGTAATTCAACTACACCTTTTAACGGGATGTAGTATTGTAAATCATTAACGAACTTAAGAGCACAATTAATAGTTGTTGCTTTTAGAATTCTCTAATAAAAATGGAGTAACATAATTTTGAATAAATTTTTATGACTTACGTATACTTTGTCAGGTGTGTAATAATTATTTTCACTCTTGCAAAGAGATTCCTCAACGTCGCGACGCTGTATATCATTAGAATTAACTTCCTGTGGTTCTAAAAAGTATTTTAAAAGTAAGTAGTGCAAAAATGTTAGTTCTTTCAGTAATTAGGTAAACTTTTATCACTAGTAAAAACTCAATTAAATATTCATGCTTAAAAATTTATCATCGGTTTTAACAATTAAAACTGATTTTAATAACTTACCTTTGCATAAAGCCATATTTAATATTAACCAACTTCTTGTATTCATTTTAAAAATCCAAGAGGTAACAACGTCTATTGTGTATCCGTGAATAATCAACACTGGTGTAATCACAGAATAGTAGCAACACATTGTATAATGAGTTGCAAATCGTCCGCCTCTTTGGGATTAATATATTATTGCAATGTTGCCAAGCTCCGGTGGTCACAACGTACAGTTCATATAACGGAGGTAGGTACGCATAGCCCGTATAATACATGAAAGCGACACTAGCGCCAACGATATATGCTCGAACTAAAGGATTGTTTTGCGGATACTAGGACTACGTTGTCACCTCCGGGACAAATTTTGAAATTAAGCCCGTTACGCCATCTACAACATTATTTCGAAGAAAACAAGGCAAAACGTTGTTACCTCCGAAAACGGAGGTGAAAGCGTTATATATGAGGTGACAACGAATGTTGCGTATCCGTTTTTGAGGTGACAAGGTACCTTTTATACATATATATATATTTATGTGAGTAACTGTAAATAGTCGAAGTGGCACCCGTATATTTACGTTGTGGCACTAATTCAAATACGGGTGCCACAACGTTTTCGCTCGTATTTAGGTGCTAGAAGGTACGAACATCATAAGTACCAAATACAACGAAGGTGCCTCTTGAACTGTATTTTTATCTATAAACGTTGAGTTTTAACGGTTTTAACCAAGTTTTAACTGATCGGTATAATCTATCAAGGGCGCTGTTAATATAACCAAGCTAAGTGGCACCATGGAATTTTGAATACAGAGCACTGGAAACCCAGACACTATGGAATTTTGTTTACAGCACACTGGCACTAATAAAGGCGGCAGCACGTTTTGAGATCTTGGTGAAATAGTTTTGTGGAATGCGAAATACTTTAATTTATTATTATGAAAATTTTAAAAGCAACATCAATTATCATTATTTTGAATATATTATTAGAAAATATTAATGATATAATAATTAGGCGGGTATAACATAATTCCAAACCACTTTTAAATATTTTGAAAAACAAAAGCTTAATCAGCTGAAATCATTATAAAATCAAACGCGATTTCGATCTGTTCCGATACATAATTATGATAAACAACTAGACTAAAAAAAATTATTTCTTTATTATTTTTTCTCACTCGAATTGATTTAATTTATTTTGATAATTTTAATAAAAAAATGTTAAAAGTAATAATGACAATTAAAATTTTCTTTAAAAGAACGATGGTGTGTACTTGCATGTCAGATTCGACGTTCCTATTTATAGTATCAAGCGAGAGTTGACCTTCCTAACACCACTGATTACAATTACAAGAATTCGTTTAAATATTCCCAAGTGGACATAATAACTAAACATGAAAATAATGGCTTGGTTAGTCGAGACTCCGCTCTTCCACGTTATTAATAGAAATTTTTTGATATTCTCACAAATAAAGATATAAATAGCGCCGTAAGTGTAAAATATGTAGTTTCAATAAGGAATTGTTGGCTAGATCATAAGACATTCATGTCTTTCCATATCTTTTCATGGTAATCATTTTTTAAAAATTATTTTAAAAGAACTTGAACATTGCCGATGGTTTGACTACAAAATGTATTACTGATGTATTAATGATTTTTAATAACTTGACAAACAGTTCCATCAGCTACACACACATTGTCTGTAGGATGTACATATGTCATTGAGATTGAATTCAGCATCAAATGAGTAAAACTTGGTTCAATGTTTACATTTTTACACAAACTTTTCTTCAAGAACAGACTCGCGGCATACGATTTGTCAACCAAGTGCAACCACAATATATAATATATATAATTTATATATAGGGTGCTAAAACCCATATATATATACGCGAAAAACTACTATGTGGCACCAATAACTAAAATAACGTTTACGCACCCAAATTTTTTTATATATAATATGATCAAGTGGCACCTATATATTATTCTGAATATATATGGGTTTTAGCACCCTATATATAGTATATATATTATATATTGTGGTTGCACTTGGTTGACAAATCGTATGCCGCGAGTCTTTTCTTGAAGAAAAGTTTGTGTAAAAATGTAAACATTGAACCAAGTTTTACTCATTTGATGCTGAATTCAATCTCAATGACATATGTACATCCTACAGACAATGTGTGTGTAGCTCATAGAACTGTTTGTCAAATTATTAAAAATCAATAATACATCAGGAATACATTTTGTAGTCAAACCATCGGCAATGTTCAAGTTCTTTTAAAATAATTTTTAAAAAAATGATTACTATGAAAAGGTATGGAAAGACATGATCTAGCCAACAATTCCTTATTGAAACTACATATTTTACACTTACGGCGCTATTTATATCTTTATTTGTGAGAATATCAAAAAATTTCCATTAATAACGTGGAAGAGCGGAGTCTCGACTAACCAAGCCATTATTTTCATGTTTAATTATTATGTCCACTTTGGAATATTTAAACGAATTTCTTGTAATTGTAATCAGTGGTGTTAGGAAGGTCAACTCTCGCTTGACACTATAAATAGGAACGTCGAATCTGACATGCAAGTACGCACCATCGTTCTTTTAAAGAAAATTTTAATTGTCATTATTATTTTTAACATTTTTTTATTAAAATTATCAAAATAAATTAAATCAATTCGAGTGAGAAAAAATAATAAATAAATAAATTTTTTTTGGTCTAGTTGTGTATCATAATTGTGTATCGGAACAGATCGAAATCGCGTTTGATTTTATAATGATTTCAGCTGATTAAGCTTTTGTTTTTCAAAATATTTAAAAGTGGTTTGGAATTATGTTATACCCGCCTAATTATTATATCATTAATATTTTCTAATAATATATTAAAAATAATGATAATTGTCCTTGTTTAAAAATTTTCATAATAATAAATTAAAGTATTTCGCATTCCACAAAACTATTTCACCAAGATCTCAAAACGTGCTGCCGCCTTTATTAGTGCCAGTGTGCTGTAAGCAAAATTCCATAGTGTCTGGGTTTCCAGTGCTCTGTATGCAAAATTCCATGGTGCCACTTAGCTTGGTTATATTAACAGCGCCCTTGATAGATTATACCGATCAGTTAAAACTTGGTTAAAACCGTTAAAACTGAACGTTTATAGATAAAAATACAGTTCAAGAGGCACCTTCGTTGTATTTGGTACTTATTATGTTCGTACCTTCTAGCACCTAAATACGAGAGAAAACGTTGTGGCACTAATTCAAATACGGGTGCCACAACGTAAATACGGGTACCACAACGTAAATACGGGTGCCACTTCGACTATTTATATGTGAATTATTATTATTATTATTATAAAATTGAATCTCAACGATTAAATTTTAATTATTACATGACATATGCAGGTAGCTCATGTAGATATAACTCTTTGTCAAATCGTTGAAAATCAATAATATATCAGTAATAATATTTGTAATCAAACCAACGCGCAACGGCTACTCTAAGGTTCTTAACAAAAATTTGCATTAAAAAAGTTTTATTTATAAACTTGAAGTTTTCATTTTTGCTATTACAATTTGACATTTTAGAGGGTATTATTAATTCTTAAACCCCACTTTTTTCCCATTAATTTATTTTGTACTATACCAACTACATAATATAATTATAAAGCCATGTTTTAAGAATTCATAAGAAGAAATAAAATACCTCCTTACTGTATAGTGTAAGAAGTGGGTCCTTAATAACATAATGGAATTTTCAGATATTCTTCGAAATTGTAACACATTACATTGCAATTTAAAGTTTAAAACGCATATTGTAGTAACTTTTTATAATCGTGGGAAATTAATTTTAACTACATATACAAGGTGGGTCAAAAGTAATCACTCGATATTCTTTGGCTGTAATTTCTTTTATAATGAAACATTTTGGTTCTGCTTGTGAAATTTGTTGATTTAATCCATTAGAATTTATTCCATCAAGTCGAAAAAATGATATCGGCCAAGTCGCCGCGGCCAGAGTTGATGACCATGCGGAACCATTTTATGGCATTTTCCATCACTCTTGCCTGAACTTCGGGCAACAGGTTCTCGCATTCTTGGCAAATATTCTCTTTAAGGGCTTTAAGAGTCTGAGGCTTGTTGAACTAAACCTGTGACTTCAAAAAATCTCATAAAACGAAGTCTGGAACGGAATAATATTAATTTGCAGTAACTAACTTGTTTAGTTTTATTATTATTTAAGCCGGGCGATTATCGTATAATATTTTTGTGTGGCTTAAACACCTGAAAAAATGAAAGCCTACTTCTTAAGTTGTATCTTGCTCGGAGCTTTATTTTAAATATTTTAATGAAATGGGTACTTTTAAATAATTTACAATTTTCACCAGCTTTCACAAGTAGTTTTAAATAATATAAAGCAAGATTTAATATCTAATACATTTTTAATAAAGAGGGGCTAACTTGACGTATTTGCCAAATGTGCGTAATAATTTGTGTAATGTGTTACAGAAATTGTAACACATTACGTAGCAATTTAATGTTAAAGACATGCACATAGTAGTTCCTGCTAATATTCGTGGGAAGTTAATTATAACTATAAGAAATATTAATTTACAGTAACTTGTTTAGTTTTATTGTTCAATCCGAGCAATTATTTGATAATATTTTTATGTGGCTTAAACACCTTAAAATAATGAAATTCTATACTTTTTCAAGTTGTATCTTGTTCGGAGCTTTATTTTAAACTTTTTAATAAAATGAGTACCTTTAAATAATATACAGCATTCGCCAGCTTTCACGAGTAGTTTTAGGCTTCTATACAACGTATAGGAAGAAGCCTTATGATCTAGCTCCGTGTCCGTCTGTCCGTCTGTCCGCATAATTCAAAACCAATCAGAACGCACGTTCTTAAAACAATTTTACTTCATATAGAATATTTTTAGATTGGTATTAATTATTCAGATTATTTACATATATATTTTTTAATCAGATATTCTTATTTTGTATTTTTTGAGTAGGTATTTTACGTGTTTCTAATACGGTATTCGGTACGTGTTTCGGGTATTTTAATATTTCATTATGAATTGTGTTTTATTTGTGGTTTGTAAATTGCAAATATTTACCTATAAAGGTCGAAATAAAAAAAAATATTAAAATGTTAGCGTTTTCCTTATATAGTAAAAAAATCTACCTAATTAAAAGATTAACGCATTAAAAATTGGAATAAAATAAAGCCCAAATAATTTAACCTACCGAAAAAGTAGATGTATAGAAGCCTAAGAACTGTCGCAAAAGCGAGTTCCACCTTGTTAAATAATTATACAGCAACCTTTAATATCTAATAAATTTGGAAAAAAGGGGGCTAACTTGACGTACGTGAATAACGAAAAGTTTCGCACACTCCTAAGCCGTTTTTTAGCATATAAAAATCCATTTTACAGCAAAGCCTTCTAAACATTTTTTGTTGCAAATTTCATTTTCTTCAGTTTTGTTTCTATCCATTTTTATTTTAGCGCACCGATTTTGACTGACAGCGGCTTAAACAAAACTCGGTAAAAAGGAAAAATATTGTCATCTATACCTCGGTAACGGTGCGACGAAATAAAAAATTTAATAAGCATTTTTTCAGAGATATACATGATAATATTTTTTGCATTTTACGGAGTCTTGTTTAAGTCGCTGACAGTCAAAAACGGTGAGCTAAAATAAAAATATGTATAGAAACAAAACGGAAGGCAATGAAATTTTCAAAAAAAAATGTTTAGAAGGTTTTGCTGTAAAATGGACTTTTATATGCTAAAACAAGGTGGAACTCGCTTTTGCGACAGTTCTTAGGCTTCTATACATCTACTTTTTCGGTAGGTTAAATTATTTGGGCTTTATTTTATTCCAATTTTTAATGCCTTAATCTTTTAATTAGGTAGATTTTTTTACTATATAAGGAAAACGCTAACATTTTAATATTTTTTTTTTATTTCGACCTTTATAGGTAAATATTTGCAATTTACAAACCACAAATAAAACACAATTCATAATGAAATATTAAAATACCCGAAACACGTACCGAATACCGTATTAGAAACACGTAAAATACCTACTCTAAAAATACAAAATAAGAATATCGGATTAAAAAATATATATGTAAATAATCTGAATAATTAATACCAATCTAAAAATATTCTATATGAAGTAAAATTGTTTTAAGAACGTGCGTTCTGATTGGTTTTGAATTATGCGGACAGACGGACAGACGGACAGACGGACACGGAGCTAGATCATAAGGCTTCTTCCTATACGTTGTATAGAAGCCTAAAAATGGTCTGATTTTAATGGTATAAAAGGAAAAATTTTTAAAAACTTAGATTTGCCTAAAATTTAAATGGTGTAAAATGATAGTATCGAAAAACAAATCAAGATTGGGATAAATGGATTACTGGAATAATATGGTATTAAATTTCTGAACCTAAGTAAAAAGAGGAAGATAGTGTGAACAAAATTGGAAATCAGATAAAAGTTTATTAAACGCTAAGGGCGAACTGGATGAAGGTAAATTAAATTATCATGATAGTGTCGGAAAGACTGTTTGCTAACTAAAATTTCATGAACACAGAAACTCAATTTCATTATTTTATGTGTATCATCCGTTGCCGTTGGGATTGCGAGGACTAGAAAATTTTGATTTTAAATGTGACTCGAAATCTCAACAGTAGCATTACTGATGTCATTTTCTTGGAATTGATTTGTAATCACTTTATTGGAAATATTAATTTAAAATTAAATAGAAGAGAAAACTTACTGGATGCCAACTTTTATAAATTTTTTTTTGAATTTTTAAGTTTCGTTGTGTATGACAATAAAATAAACTTTTAGTTGATTTTTTTCTTTGAAATAAGGTAGAATTTTCAAATAACTGAGTCATTGCTGGTTTTTTTAAAAGAGTCTCATTGTTCTAAATATCTGTTAGGTTCTAGTTTTTTTTTTAATTTTTGGGTTTTCTTGAAAATCAGATTCCTAACATATCAATTGGCATCCAAAAAACGTGGGGCTTCCATTTAAGAGGAACCGACTACCGAATAATATTTTGTTAATAAACCATAAGTTAGTGTTTAGATTTATTTTTAACGGACGGTAAACATTGGTGAAACAGGTTAAATTGTATGCAAATTGGTAAAAGGTTTATGATAAGTTTTTTTATTTAACTCCTATGTACAAATCGAAATCTGCTCGAGAGCAATAGTCGATTGGTTTATAAATTCAAAATAAGTATATAATACATCATTAATTAGCATCTTACATTAAAGATCCAATATAATACCATATTGCTAAACATTAGCAAAGTTCTTTAACATCATAATTACTTTGAATTTAAAAAAAACGAGCAGCCTATGAATATGATAATAATATAATAATTAATTACTATCTGTGGCTTATGTTGAGTGGATTTATTCGCTTCAACCGCTTCACCATGTTTTTGTCGTTCAGCAAGTCCACTGCAAGAGAGTTTGGATGGAGTTCAAGCCGTGATAGATACCTCTCACTCGCACACTTAGCTTCTCGAATAACAAAGGAAACGTTTAGGTCGTGGTGTATGGATATATTGCTCACGAACCACGGGGCATCCGTAATTGCGCGTAACGTTTTAGATTGAAACCTCTGAAGGATTTCTACATTGGAAGTACTCGCAGTACCCCACAGTTGTACACCATAGGTCCACACTGGTTTTATGATTGTCTTATACACCGCTAGCTTGCTTTCCAACGAAAGTTTAGATTTTCTACCAATTAACCAATAAAGTTTGGATAGTTTAAAGCCAAGTTATTTGCGTTTTATGAAAATATGCTGCTTCCAGTTGAGCCTGCGATCCAGGTGCATGCCAAGATATTTGGCATTGTCTACCTGGGGAAGTTGTTGTCCGTTGAGAGTGACAGTGGGACACGTTTCCCTACGCAGAGTGAAGGTGATGTGTTGCGATTTGGCTTCATTTACTTTAATGCGCCATTTTCTGAGCCATTTTTGAATTTGGTTAAGTGCCTGTTGTAGTTTTAGGCTTCTATACAACGTATAGGAAGAAGCCTTATGATCTAGCTCCGTGTCCGTCTGTCCGTCTGTCCGCATAATTCAAAACCAATCAGAACGCACGTTCTTAAAACAATTTTACTTCATATAGAATATTTTTAGATTGGTATTAATTATTCAGATTATTTACATATATATTTTTTAATCCGATATTCTTATTTTGTATTTTTAGAGTAGGTATTTTACGTGTTTCTAATACGGTATTCGGTACGTGTTTCGGGTATTTTAATATTTCATTATGAATTGTGTTTTATTTGTGGTTTGTAAATTGCAAATATTTACCTATAAAGGTCGAAATAAAAAAAAAATATTAAAATGTTAGCGTTTTCCTTATATAGTAAAAAAATCTACCTAATTAAAAGATTAAGGCATTAAAAATTGGAATAAAATAAAGCCCAAATAATTTAACCTACCGAAAAAGTAGATGTATAGAAGCCTAAGAACTGTCGCAAAAGCGAGTTCCACCTTGTTTCCGAAGCATAGGCTGGTATTTCACTGGTTGCAAGGATAGCAGTGTCATCTGCAAATGTGGCTGTTGTTGTGTTTGAAGTGGTAGGTATATCTGCAGTGTACAGTAGGTACAAGACAGGTCCCAAAACGCTGCCTTGAGGTACGCCTGATTGTATTTTGTGTAGATCGGTTATTTCTTCTTGGTATTTAACCATGAAATATCTATCGGTCAAGTAAGACTGCAATACCTGGTAATAGGGTGTAGGTAATTTTGTTTTTATTTTATACAGTAACCCTTGGTGCCATACTTTATCGAACGCCTGGGTAACGTCCAAAAAGGCAGCCGAACAATACTTTTTGCGCTCAAATGTGTTATTTATTATTTTTACTACTCTATGTACCTGTTCAATAGTTGCGTGTTGCTCGCGAAATCCAAACTGATGTTCTGGTATGATAGCCGACAGGCTATTTTATGTCAAAAATAACGGAGTAATGATAGAATCATCTCTGGATTCTGTCAAAAACATAATAGGGCACACTCTCCTCACAGAGAAAAAACTTTCAGCGTGCCTACCGTCCTCGGTATGGCCCAATATCAGCATAAACATGGTCGAAAAAGACATCACAAAGGATGAAATTATTGGGGAAATAAAAGCAAGCTTCCCGGAAGCAATTAAAATAGCAGGGGAAAGCTGGTACCGGACCATCAACCCTATCTTCACTAGGGATAAAAGCCACAATAAGTGGATAATAGAGTTGCACCAGGCCGTCCGGGCAGCAATTCTAAAAAAGGGGAAACTATACATGAATTGGAGGAGCTACAAAGTTTATGAATACATAAACATTGTCAGATGCTTCAGGTGTCAAAGGTATGGGCATACTTCAAAGTACTGCAAGTCCCAAGAAGTCTGCTCATACTGTGCTTCGACCGAGCACAACACCAAAGTCTGCACCCTAACCTCTAAGCCAGCCTCACACAAATGTATTAACTGCGTCAGGGCAAAATACGCCAGTCATAATCACTCCACAGCATCAAACGATTGCACAGTTTATAAGGCGCGCCTAATGAACATCTCGACAACCTTGGTTAACTTAGATGGATAAGTCACCTAAGTTTATGCAAGTAAACCTCAGAAACTCGGAAGCGGCAACAGCGGAAGCCCAACGCTACGCCGGGGAAAACAAAGTTTTGTTATCTTTCTTCTCAGAACCCTATTGCTACAAAGCAGAGACTGGAGCCTTTAGACTACCCTTCTACCCAAACACCAGAACAGCAGCACTCACTGGAAATCGTTTCATGACCTGCATTATGATTAACGACGCTCTGGAGGGCGACCTTACGTTTACCTTCCATAAGCAAATTTCCAGTGAGCACATTACAGTAACTTCAATTATTTTCCAAGAAAACTCTAACCCAACATATTTCATAAGCATTTACTTTCCTCCTTCAGAGAACATCAATAGGCACCTTTCAGACCTTGGGAAAGCCCTTCAGGCAACAGGGGGAAACCAAACTTTCATTTGCGGGGACTTTAATTGCAGATCAAGGACTTGGCACGACACAGTGGACTCTAATGAAAGGGCCCAAACCCTAGAGGAGTTCATCGTGCTCAAGAACTTGTATATCTTCAATCAACCGGGGCATCTATCAACATTCAGGGGTACACTAGGGAGAACCAGCAACATTGACCTCACTTTGGGGTCAATGAACACTGTAGATATTCTTAAAAACTGGAAAGTGGAGGACCTAGTGGCCGACTCAGACCACAGGGCCATCACCTTCCAGATTGACTCTGCAATAGCAAAAATCAGAATAATAAAACACCGCAATCCAGATACCATCTCATTAGAAACAGTTAGTAAATGGCTTGGGAAGTGGACGGAAGAGGAAGAGCTTCACTCCGAATCACTATCCACTGCCCAAGACATTGAAAACATAGTAGTCAGTTTACACAACAGCATTCAAAATCTCATCCACAGCAAAGCGCACTTCAAGAAACACTACGTTGGTCGTCCCGACTGGTGGACGGACAACGTTGAAAGAGCAAGAATTAAGTACTTAAGCAAAAAGAAGTCCCTCTACCGGTGCAGGACGGAGGAGGGAAGACAACCCTTATATGAGTCAATGATGGAGGCCAAAACCTCTTTCAAAGACTCCTTAAGGAATGCTAGGGAAAGAAGCTGGAAAACTTTCGTTGAAGATGACCTAGCCAGGGATCCATGGGGCATCACTTACAGGTTAGCAGCTGGAAAATTCAGGAAGAAAGGAATTCTAACCTCCTTCAAGGATGAGGGTGGTAACCACTCAATGACACCTGAGAGAACGTTGGAATTCCTCCTGAACAAACTGTTGCCAGATGATGATCGAACAACTGACTCATGTGTGGATCACCAAACCATGAGGTCAGATTTCGAGAATCTGGGACCAGTCTGCGAAGCAGCGCCTGTAAGGGAGGTCGATCCATCGGAGCTTGACAGAATCATTTATGATACGCAAGCCAAAAAGGCTCCCGGGTTTGACAATGTGCAAGGCTCTTTCCTCAAGAAAGTCTACATAGTTGTCAGGGGAGTATTACGGAATATTTATAATGCCTGCCTAAAGACTGCCTATTTTCCCGAATTGTGGCAAAAAGGAGTACTTATAGTACTCCTTAAAGACCCAAACGGGGATACAGGCAGTCCCAAGAACTACAGACCAGTCACTCTTCTTAGTGTATTTGGCAAGACTTTAGAGAAAATAATCAAAATCAGAATTCATGAAAGCAAAATTCCGTACTACTCTCCTCAGCAATCGGGCTTTGTTGAGGGAAAGTCCACAATTGGGTCACTTCAAAAGTTCATAAGGCAGCTAAACCTTCCTGAACTAAGGAAAGAAAAGGTGAGGGGCGTCCAAACAAGGGCTTCAGTCTTCAGGGCAACAATTTTTTATGATATATCAGGGGCATTTGACAATTTGTGGTGGCCAGCTCTGTTCGCCGCCTTACGGAGAAAAGGGCTCCCCCACAAACTGATCCTAATCTTGAAAAGTTACCTAAGGATGAGGGTAGTCACCTTCACCTCAGGGGTAACGTCGGTCAGCAAAGTCTGTTCAAAGGGATGCCCACAGGGGTCGGTCTTTGGGCCGCTCCTATGGAACACACTTTTAGACGACTTCCTGGAATCTTACGAAGAAGAAGGGGTAGAAGTCGACGCATATGCGGACGACATTCGCGCAGTTATAACTGTCAATAGCAGGAGGGAACTAATAAGACGAATGCAAGCCAATGTCGACAGCTTGAATGCTTGGTGCAAGAAGGTCAAGCTCTCCTTGTCAGAGAGCAAAACCAAAATCATAAGCTTCTACCCTAATAGAGTACACAATTACGATATCAGGGTAATGCTTAACGGTAAGAAAATCCAAGTAGTTGAAGAGTTCAAATACTTAGGTGTGTGGGTCGATCGGCGACTGACCCTGCAAAAACACATTAATTACGTGTGCAATAAAGCCACGACCTTAGTAAGATCTCTTCAGCGAAAGGCCAAGGCAAGCTGGAACATTCCACACTATGACTCTATCAGAAGGATCTACCAGGGGGCAGTAGTCCCCATCGTGGCTTACGGAAGCGAGATCTGGATCCATAGAGTCAAGGATAGGTATATAGAAGCAAAACTCCTGTCGACCTACGGTCTGTGCGGCCGCCTGATTAGCAAATGCTACAGGACTGTTTCATCAGAGGCGGCAGGAGCCTTGGCAGGGCTTCACCCACTTGACATAGAACTTCAAAGGAGAATTGCTTGGGGTGAACTTAAAAAAGGGCGATCTGTAAAATTTTTGGATCAACTCTTCGATCCAAAACAATACAGATATAAGACCCAGCTCAAAACTGCATTAGAAGAAAGGATAAAAAGTACTTGGCAGGAAAGGTGGGACCATGGAAAGTATGGAAGGATAACTTATTCATTCATACCTAAAGTGGACCAACCCCCCCCTGCCAACGGGACCTATAACGATGCACAAATTTTAACGGGACATGGGGAATTCGGCAGGCATCTCAAACGTTTGGGAAAAGCCGCGAATGGCCTATGTCCCACCTGTGGGCTCTTGGATGAACCGGTACATAGGATCATGGAGTGCGACCTGTATGATGACGAGCGAGCGGAGATTATTGACTATCATGGCATTAATCTTCCTGCAACCTTGGATGAGTTATACAGGGAAACACCCCCTGAACTATTCCACCCCTTCCTGGCCCAAAAAGCAGTTTTCGAAAAACCCTTAGTTTTAGACCCCCCCCCCATCTGAGTCGGAACTTTCTTCCGACTCTGAACTAACAGAATAACGTCTCCCGCAACAAACCCAAGCACTCGAACCCCAAGGTAACACCCCAAAGGTAATAAAAGGAATCCCATTCTTCAGGATACCTTACCGATGGAAGAACCAATGGGAAATCTTCAAGAATTGTCTTTCCACCCAGGCACATCTTATGACTCGAAACTTCTAACCCGATTGGGTCTCACCGAAGCAGTAAAAGGGTCCTAAACTTCCGGACACCTTGCAGAGGACAGAACCCAAAAGGAACTTTCAGAATCGCCTTCTCACCCAGGCACTTTATATAAGATTCGAAATTCTGAGAAACCCTGTATAAACGAATCCATATGGAAACCGATATACAGGGGGACACATTAAAATGGGGGGGGCACAAGCCTTTCCACCCAGGCATTAAAATAAAAATGAATCCTGCACAACACCCCTGAATCGAAGTAATCAAAGCGCGAAACTTGATGAAAAGAGGAAAGGGGAACAGTATTGTGAGCAAAGAAACAAAAAGTGGAAACCCAGCGAATAATGGAGAATCGAAAATTCGTAGAAGTAAGATTGATATGAAAGGCAGGACCGACTCGAGTATTATTTGGACACAAAATCGCATTAAAAGCGACGGAAGGGTGAAAGGCCCTTACCAGAAACGATGGCAGAAAAATTACGCTTGGAAGACCTGCTAAAACAGGCATTTTTGTAAAATATAAAAGTTTGAAATTTTCTGACCCGACCAATTTGTCGGGTGGTAAATAATTTTGTATTTATTTTTTTATATATAAATAAAGACTTAATCTGTTCTGGTATGATATTGAGTTGGTCGATTTCTGGTTTTAGCCTCTTCAGAAATAATTTTTCAAAAAGTTTGGACAAAATTGGCAGTAGACTTATTGGTCTATATGATGTCACTTCCTCAAGAGGTTTTCCTGGCTTTGGAATTAATATTATTTGCGCTACCTTCCATTGGGATGGGTAGTGCCCTGTTCTTAAAATTGAATTGTAAATTTGGATTAGCGCAATCAACGCTTTATCTGGTAGTTGTTTAATGTCTGTACCAGTTATGAGGTCGTACCCAGGAGCCTTCTTCAGATTTATTTTCCTAATCAGAGCTTTGACTTCTCGAAGTTTAATGGCTTGGATAGGAGGTGCCATTTGGTATGGTGCTTGCAGAAACTCAATAATATCACTCTCTTCTTCTTGAGAAATCATGGATGGAAACGGATTGAATACATTTTCCAGGTGTTTGGCAAACGTCTCAGCCTTTTCTTTGTCTGTTCTTGCCCACGATCTGTCTGGTTTTCTTATAGGAGGAATGTTTTCTTTCGTTCTTTTTAGTTTTGCCGTTGCCTTCCACAGTGAGTATTCAGTGGCTTCAGTAGGTGTTAAACCTTCAAGATATTCTTGGAGAGCTACATTTTCCTCGTCATTCAACAGCTTTTTAAAATTTCGCTCCGCTCTGTTAAGATTTTCTTTGTGTTGGGGGGCTCTTGTCGACATCCATAACTTTCTTAATTTTCTTTTGTCTCGAATTGCTTCTTTGGCTAGCTTTGATTGGTTTCGGTTTTTCGTATTAACATGTGGTACAGGTGTTGCATTCCAGGCTGCTTGCTGTATTGATCTTATAAGGTTTTCCAATGCTGTATCGATTTCTTCTGGAGTTTTAAGCCTGACGTTTAGATTAATTTTTTCTTCGATTGCTAACCTAAATAGTTCCCAGTTTGTCCACTTGTTAGCGAGAGACACCGGTTGTTGTTTGTTTACTACCGTGGAGCTCAGCAATACCATGATAGGTGAGTGGTCTGATGATAGGTCAAAACTTTGTTCAGCCCAAAGGTGATCTAGTGGGATTCCTTTTGTTACGCAAAAATCGATGACGTCAGGGATCTTGTTTGTATCTGTAGGCCAGTAGGTGGGTTTTCCAGTGGAGAGGACTCCTAGGTTTTGTTTGTCCATACATTTCACCAGTTCTCGTCCTTTAGTTGTTGTTAGGCGGGAACCCCATCTTGCGTGCTTGGCATTGTAGTCTCCACCATCAAGAAATCTGTTACCCAGGGTAGCAAAGTATTCCTTGTATTGTTCCTCTTTAATTGCGTGTCTTGGAGGACTATACATTGCTGATATGGCTAGTGGTCCTCTCATATCTTGAACCAAAATTGTTGTTGCTTGTATGTGGTCTGTTCGATATTTTGGCAATTCATGATGTTTCAATTTGTTTTTGATTATGATGACACTTCCGCCCCAACCGGCATTATTTGGATGCTTTGTATCGTAAATGGTGTAGTTTTGGATCCTTAAATAGCTGCGGTTTGTAAAGTGTGTTTCCGAAATCAACATTATATCAATATCGTGTTCTATCAAGAAAGATTTTACTTCCGGTCCATGATTAGTAAGACCGTCAGCGTTCCACACAGCTATTTTTAGGTGTGGATCCATTAATTTATGATAAGTGAAAAACAAAAATGAGTAATATGGAGGAATTTAAAACAGAAGAAACCTCACATGAAGAGAAAGAATCGGGTTATTGCGAAGAACAAGAATCACCGTTTAAACCTGAGTGTGAAAGTACCAGAAGAGGCACCCTTTTAATGGAACTGGAGAAAGAGAAAAAAGAGTGTGATATGGCCAAGCTGATACAGATGATAAGTGATATTAAAGAAAACTGTTTGGAGTTAGACAAAAATAGAAAGACAGACAAACAAGAGATAATAGCAGCAATAAAAAGTGAACTGACCACAAAATTGAACGAACAAGAAAAAAATTTCAACCAACACATGAAGATGATTTCTAAACAATTAACTGGTAACATGGAAGGAATAAATAAACGAACAAAAATTAATGATGCGGGCATAGAAAAAATTAGATCTACATGTCAAGAAAAATTTACATCTACAGAGAGAAAAATCGTTGATGTTAGATTTAAAGAATATCCTCCAGTCGTCGAAAAAGAAGATATTAAAGTAATAGAAGAAGAGATTAAAACACAAAAAGTAGACGTAGATGAAACGTTAGATAAAAATTTATCCGTTTTAAAAAATAAACAAGTGAATGAGCTAAGCGATTTACATCAAAAAAAGTTGCTAGAATTACAAGAAAAACAATAGGAAATCGAAAATAAATTAAAGGATGAGAAAAAATTAAAAGAACAATATGGTTCCATGCAAGTAAAATTTGGTAGTTTTCAAACACACATCGAAAGAAAAATGATCGGATGGAAGCTCGTTCGATGGAAAAATTTTGTTTTAAAATTTGGATCATGACCGGTAGATGATTTTTGTTGTAAAACCCTGGCTATACAATAAAAATCAGGAGGGTAATGTCATGTTCCAAAATTCCTCATAAATTTTGAGATTGTATTTTGGATAAATTGTTAAATTGTAGAAATTATAGTTATTTTGAAATTTTGTATTTTGCTAGTTTCCCCGCCAACTATTTAAGGTGGTAGGAGTGAGCGGGGAAATCTAGGCTTTTCGCCAGGTCCGTCAAGATGGACGGGCGCGTTTTGCGGAAGTCACCGTTGATTTTGTATGGTATTGCGTCTCTGATTTGGGATTATTTGATAATTTGGTAAATAAATAGTTTAAAATTTGTGAGTACAATTTTGTTATATTTTGGAGAATATTTTGTCCCAATTTGAACGAATTTTGGGATCGTTTTTGGATGAGTTCTTGGACGATTTTGAAGAATTAATTTTTAGAATAAACGACGTTCAATTAGTAAATGGTATAATCGTTTAAAATTAATTATTGGAAATTAAAATTAGAAGGCAACATAGAGCGAGTTCCGATAGCGACGCGACGTATGGTCGGCATATCGTCACATTTTAACGTTCCATTTTATATTGGAAAAATTTATTTGAAATTTTAATTTCAATTTTTAAATAGAACCGGGCAAAGATTTTAAGAAGTGTATTCTTTTTGAAGAACCTGATTTCTAAATTTTGGAAAGAAATCTGTAACATGACAAAATGCATTTTGTCATTTACATTTCTTTTACAAGCTTCCCGACTGAAACGCCACTGTGTTTTTTTATTGTTTGCAGTTGGTAACTTGTAGAAGTTATCAATAGGAACGCCATTATGCGGAAAATTTCTTCAGAGATTGACGTATAATCGTGGTGGGTCCGATTTTAGTTCTTTATGTATTTGTTTTAATTTAGTTTTGCCGTATAACAGCACCCAGGTTACGGGTTAATTCATTTTAATTAAAATTATTCGTTATTGGAAATATAAATATGGTCGTCGCACATGGTCACGTTATCAAAAGTGGAAATCTTTTCTGTATTCGACATTTGTTGTTAAGGTTGCGATGGCTTAAGTTTTGAATAACCATCTGTTGGAAGATGTGAAGTGGATGAATTAAGTGGTAGCAATTTCCCGAGGAATGATTAGCTTTATTATTTTGGTTTCGATGCCGATGGTTGGATTTTTGTAAAATTTGTAAGAGGCTTTTCCTTATGAATTCGTTTGCGCCTAAGGGGTCGAGATTATTATGAAATTGAAGAGTCAGACTTCGTGGACTTTGGTTGTTGCGTGTACGTTCGATCCTGGACACGGATTTATGTTTTGTTGGGATGCGAGACTTCGACTTTCACCAGATGTTTGATTTATGAAGATGCGACAGTAGAAATTAATTTGAATTTGCAGTCACACTTTCTCTATTGATGAGTTATGAAATGGCAAACATGTTGATTTTATAATAAGTATTTTGTGTTTTCTAAATTGTAGACTTTTTTTTCCTGGATGGTGGACCAACGTAATGATGAAGTAAGGATATTGAATTCGAAGGAGAGACACTTGCCTAGTCGTGAAATTGGTAGCATTGCATTCAGGGTAAGTCTCTTAGAGATACATTTACTTATTTGTTAATGATGCTGTATGCCAGGTTCTATTTTTAATATCAATTATAACCGAGATAATGAATTCCGGTGTGCAATTAATTTCTGCTATAGCATAACTTCGTTTTGTTAATTTATCCTCCTCAGGGATGATCAATAGTATTTTTGCTACATAACTGAATTTACCCCTCAGGTGGATGTCAGTATTTTACCTTGCATTTTATATTTTATTTTGTTTTCTGTTATTATAATCTTCAATTAAATAGCAGCTTATCTTGAACATTATGTGTACGTTTTAATGTAGAATAGTGAATTAATTAAACATTGTCGCCAACATCTTTCTTTCTATTTGTGTTTCTACGATAAGACAACCCTTCGTTTCTTCAGGTTTTATTAGTATTGACTGGCGTCCACTTAACATCAGGTTTTTCATTTAGCTGATAAGATATCTGAGTACATGGTTGCGAATCCACGAGGTTTTTCGAAACACCCCGCTTCTCGAGAACTGCGTTTTAAGTAACACAGCTAGCTAACACGTGTAATTACATCTACGGTTAAGCAAGTGGCATTGTGGCAATAATTTGAGAGCAATTGTTGGTACAAATCATATCAATATATATATTGAAATGTATTTTCGAACACATCAATACAGGTACTTTAGCACTTTCTTCAATTCAGTCAATTTAAATATAGGATTCCGAATTCAATTCTGGACGAATGACGAGCCATGAAATGCTAAAATGACTAACATTTGAGATTCCGAACAAACGTTGTGTACCTAAAAATATAAATAAAAATTGTTAATTATGTTAGAATAAGTTGTGTGGGGATAAAATTAAGTTGTGTACGAAAGTTGGAGTTAATTAAAAAGGAGACTTACTTGTGGCAAACAATTTGTGATTTTGCAATGTCAAAATATTGGAATGAAGTACATTCAGTGAAAAACAATTTCTGTTCGAATATCCGGATACCAACAATAGCAGAATGACCTAGAGATCACGTTTCAAGTTATATGGGAGCGATGGACAGATGAGATGAATGTAAATATTTGGAATCTCGCCATGTGTTCGTCAAATTAAAAATGCTCATAACGGCTAAACCATTTGATAGAAAAATTTTAAACTCGCTCAGCATTACTTGCAGATGGTGATCTGCATATCCTGTAAATTTGAAAAGAATCTGAAAGAAATTATTTTCATTATAAAAATCAGCATATCCAAAATTTGATTTTTACCTTAAAAATTGTGGATCAAGTAAGATGTTTTCCAAAAATCTATAAAAGGGAAGCCATATTTTTATGCAGTTCAGTACACTTTGGACTTTCGATGAATGTTCTAGTGGTTACAAAAAAATGTGGTTTGAAGAAAAATTAGAATTAAACTTCGGGTCAAATTAATTTCGACGAGCAATGTTGAATAGTGAAATTTAACTATTTTCCTAGTAGAAAAATTGAAACAAATCCGATATTAAAATTTGGAATTACTAAAAATGTATGATTAATAAATTGGATGTATTAATTAATCAACCGGTGGCCCAAATTGCACAACTGAAACTCACCACAAGAAGTGTTGGAATGAATATATTCGTATGTATTGCCAAGTGATTATTCGACAACAATTATAAGGTACCTTTTAAAAATAAACTATAATCTGAAAAGGAAATAAATCAATGGTATTGTGTTATAAAATTTAATTACTTACCTAATTTGTTCATGACAATTCGTTTGTTAACTGATATTATAATTATTAATGTACACTACTCACCATTGTACTACTCACCATGTAATAATCTATTATGTGTTGTTTTGGTGACTTTGGTGGTTGTTGAAGATTGTTGAGGGGTTTGATATTAATAAGATGGGTTGTTTTAATTTAGATATATTTAATGTTTACAATTAATTATATGTACACTTAAACTACATTGTTAAACCTACTTTGTCTACATCCTAACTACTACTCTACTACTACTCAACTCATCTACATTTTACTTATTAATATAATATTGTAATAATTATACTTATTCATCACATACCAAGGGGTCATCATACGTTGGCTTCCTTGATATATGAATATTGAATGTGCAGCAAAATAGCAACATTGCTACGTTACCACATAATTATTAATGTACACTACTCACCATTACAACCAATTGAAAATATTTGTATTACTTTTTGATCATTAAAACTTTTATAAACACTTCGTTTGAAAATGCAAATATTAGGTTAAAACAGTATAAAGCCGCGAACAAAGTTTATCTTGTATAAATAATTTAATCAAACACCAGGGGGACATCAGAGGCGTCGCGCCAGGTTTTTAGATTGGTGACCAAAACATCAAATACCTTAAGGGAATTTATGAGGTTGTGTATAACAAAAAAAAACACCACAATATATATACATATATTTAAAATGTAACGTTTTGGCACCATATTTACATGTATATAGTCGAAGTGGCACCCATATTTACGTTGTGGCACCAATTCAGGGTGCCACAACGTTTCCACTCGTATTTGAGTGCTAGAAGGTGGGAGCATCATAAATACGAAATATTACGAAGGTGCCTTTTCGACTGTATATCTATAAAATTTCTGTTTTAATTGAACCGTATAATCTCCAGAGGGCGCTGTTATCAGAAACGCATAACACGTCTAAGTGGCACCACGGAATTATGCTTATAGCGTACTGGCACCACGGAAATTTGCTTATAGCGTACTGGCACCACGGAATTTTACATAGCGTACTGGCACCAGTATTTTTAATTTTTTAAGCAACTCGTCGGAGTACGTACTGGCTTGGTTTATTTTAATTTTTTAGTATATTCGAATTTCAGATTTCATTTTAAGCGTCATTCAAATATGTTAATTAATTTATTTTTACGTGTTTACATAAAAAATTTGGATATAAATTACAAGAAGATCTAATTAACCCTGAATAAAATAATCGCAATCTTACCAAATACTATAATTATTAACAATTGTGTTTCTTGACCCTCTAGTATATAATTTCTTTCTAAAAAATGGAATGTTTTTTCTCAGTTTCTTTTGGGTCCTTTCCTTTTAGAGAGGAATCTTACAAAAAAAATGTAACTTGTCGGTTTATCACAAAGCGTCTGATTTTAAGTTTACATTTGAATTTTATTGAATCCTACACCGGTATAACGGTTACAGTCTTACAGTAGTATAGTTATTATTATTGCCAAATTTGAGTGCGAATAAAATTGATAAACATTCAAAAAATGCAAAGTTTCAAATAATAAAATTTACATTATTTATGAATAAACTTGATAATGCATTAGCAAAAAAATCTTGATTTTTAGTTAGAAAGTTTATCTTTTCGTTTGAAAATGATCTAAATTTATATCAATTCAGTTATTTAGTTGCTTATCAAGGTGTAAATTTATAAGTTGTTATTGTGATTGAGAATGCACCGTGTTAAACTGTCTTGTGACGTCTTATCAAAGAAAATAATAATAACCTCTTCGCGTAATCTACATTTTTTTAATTTACATTTTTGTTTATATAACATTTTTCTATTTTGTTGCACCGTTTTCGTTTTATAACTGTGTTATACTTTCATTCGAAAACGGACTCATGAAATAAAGCCTACTTGTTTTTGGAGTAATTTTTACAATTTTCAATTTTCAACTTTTTTTTTTTAATTTTGAGTGCATCAACAACTCGGTTATTAGCACTTCTATGCATTGCAGAATATACATTTTTATTTTATATTTGCTGCATGATTTTTATTTTTTGCAAGTAATTGATTGTGTTGTATATATTGATTAGGTATTTAAAGATTAAAAATCAAATGAAAATATATTTCAGATATTATTTAACATAATTATTATCGAAAACTTCCAAAATTTTTGCTGAGACACCACAAAACGTTGATTGGAAAATTTGTTTTAGCACTTCGAAACATTAAAAATATTTTGAATTCTTTTTAATTAAAAAGCATTTACGTTAGAATTTCTGTAACAAATTACAGAAATTACACACATTTGGCAAATACGTGAATAACGGAAAGTTTCGAACACTCAGATGTTAACAAATGTAAATTGACGGTTTTGAAGCCGTTTTTTAGCATATAAAAATCCATTTTACAGCAAAACCTTCTAAACATTTTTTGTTGAAAATTTCATTGCCTTCCGTTTTGTTTCTATACATATTTTTATTTTAGCTCACCGTTTTTGACTGTCAGCGACTTAAACAAGACTCCGTAAAATGCAAAAAATATTATCATCTATATCTCTGAAACGAAGCGACAAAATAGAAAAATGTATATAAACAAAATAGTAAAGAATAAAATTTATTAGAAAAAATGATTATTAAATTTTTTATTTCGTCGCACCGTTACCGAGATATACAGTGGCTCCAACAATTATTAATACACCCCTATGTTAACCATGTAAATTGCTCATTTTGAAACCGTTTTTTGACATATAAAACTCGCTTTTACAGCAAAACTTTTCAGATATTTTTTATTGCAAATTTTAATCTCTTCAGTTTTGTTTCTATACATTTTTTTATTTTCTTTCGCCGTTTACGAGTTACAGCGACTTAAAGAAAACTAAGTAAAAAAGTTAATAAAATTAACATTGCTCTTATGGGAGTTTTTTACAGAGTTTTCTTCAAGTCGCTGTAACTCGTAAACGGCGAAAGAAAATAAAAAAATGTATAGAAACAAAACTGAAGAGATTAAAATTTTCAATAAAAAATATCTGAAAAGTTTTGCTGTAAAAGCGAGTTTCATATGTCAAAAAACGGTTTCAAAATGTGCAATTTACATGGTTAACATAGAGGTGTATTAATAATTGTTGGAGCCACTGTAGATGACAATATTTTTCCTTTTTACCGAGTTTTGTTTAAGCCGCTGTCAGTCAGAAACGGTGCGCTAAAATAAAAAATGTATAGAAACAAAACTGAAGGAAGTAAAATTTGCAACAAAAAATGTTTAGAAGGCTTTGCTGTAAAATAAACTTTTATATGCTAAAAAACCGGCAATTTACATTGTTAACATAGGAGTGTGCGAAACCTTTTGTTATTCACGTACGTCAAGTTAGCCCCTTTTTTTCCAAATTTATTAGATATTAAAGGTTGCTGTATAATTATTTAAAACTACTCGTGGAAGCTGGCGAATGCTGTATATTATTTAATGGTACTCATTTTATTAAAAAGTTTAAAATAAAGCTCCGAGCAAGATACAACTTGAAAAAGTAGAATTTCATTATTTTAAGGTGTTTAAGCCACATAAAAATATTATCAAATAATCGCTCGGATTAAATAATAAAACTAAACAAGTTACCGTAAATTAATACTTCTTATAGTTATAATTAACTTCCCACGAATATTAGCAGGAACTATGTGCATGTCTTTAGCATTAAATTGCTACGTAATGTGTTACAATTTCTGTAATTGTATATACAATTATAATAATAAAATAAAATAAACACAAATTATTACGCACGTTTGGCAAATACGTCAAGTTGGCCCCTCTTTATTTAAAATTTATTAGATATTAAATTTTGCTTTATATTATTTAAAACTACTCGTGAAAGCTGGTGAAAGCTGTAAATTATTTAAAAGTACACATTTCATTAAAATATTTAAAATAAAGCTCCGAGCAAGATACAACTTGAGAAGTAGGCTTTCATTATTTCAGGTGTTTAAGCCACACAAAAATATTATACGATAATCGCCTGGCTTAAATAATAATAAACCTAAACAAGTTAGTTACTGCAAATTAATATTATTTCTTATACAAGGTGGGTCAAAAGTAATCACTCGATGTTCTTTGGCTGTAATTTATTTTATAATGAAACATTTCGGTTCTGCTTGTGAAATTTGTTTATTTAATCCATTAGAATTTATTCCATCAAGTCGAAAAAATGATATCGGCCAAGTGGCCGCCGCCAGAGTTGATAATCTCTCGTTTTGGTGATTTGCACTGCCGGCCAGATCACCCGATTTAACCGTTCCAGACTTCGTTTTATGGGATTTTTTGAAGTCACAGGTTTACTTCAACAAGCCTCAGACTCTTAAAACCCTTAATGAGAATATTTGCCAAGAATGCGAGAACCTGTTGCCCGAAGTTCAGGCAAGAGTGATGGAAAATGCCATAAAATGGTTCCGCATGGTCATCAACTCTGGCCGCGGCGACTTGGCCGATATCATTTTTTCAACTTGATGGAATAAATTCTAATGGATTAAATAAACAAATTTCACAAGCAGAACCAAAATGTTTCATTATAAAATAAATTACAGCCAAAGAACATCGAGTGATTACTTTTGACCCACCCTGTATATGTAGTTAAAATTAATTTCCCACGATTATAGAAAGTTACTACAATATGCGTTTTAAACTTTAAATTGCAATGTAATGTGTTACAATTTCGAAGAATATCTGAAACTTCCATTATGTTATTAAGGACCCACTTCTTACACTATACAGTAAGGAGGTATTTTATTTCTTCTTAGGAATTCTTAAAACATGGCTTTATAATTATTATTATGTAGTTGGTATAGTACAAAATAAGTTAATGGGAAAAAAGTGGGGTTTAAGAATTAATAATACCCTCAAAAATGTCAAATTGTAATAACAAAAATGAAAACTTCAAGTTTATAAATAAAACTTTTTTAATGCAAATTTTCGTTAAGAACCTTAAAGTAGCCGTTGCGCGTTGGTTTGATTACAAATATTATTACTGATATATTATTGATTTTCAACGATTTGACAAAGAGTTATATATTAAATTCATATTAAATATGAAATATTAAATATTAAAATATATAATATATAAAATGTGACGGTCAGGCACCAAATTCACATATAAATAGTCGAAGTGGCACCCGTATTTACGTTGTGGCACTAATTCAAATACGGGTGCCACAAAGTTTTCGCTCGTATTTAGGTGCTAGAAGGTACGAACATCATAAGTACCAAATACAACGAAGGTGCCTCTTGAACTGTATTTTTATCTATAAACGTTCAGTTTTAACGGTTTTAACCAAGTTTTAACTGATCGGTATAATCTATCAAGGGCGCTGTTAATATAACCAAGCTAAGTGGCACCATGGAATTTTGCATACAGAGCACTGGAAACCCAGACACTATGGAATTTTGCTTACCGCACACTGGCACTAATAAAGGCGGCAGCACGTTTTGAGAACTTGGTGAAATAGTTTTGTGGAATGCGAAATACTTTAATTTATTATTATGAAAATTTTTAAAGCAACGACAATTATCATTATTTTTAATATATTATTAGAAAATATTATTGATATAATAATTAGGCGGATATAACATAATTCCAAACCACTTTTAAATATTTTGAAAAACAAAAGCTTAATCAGCTGAAAACATTATAAAATCAAACTCGATTTCGATCTGTTCCGATACACAATTATGATACACAACTAGACTAAAAAAAATTTATTTCTTTATTATTTTTTCTCACTCGAATTGATTTAATTTATTTTGATAATTTTAATAAAAAAATGTTAAAAGTAATAATGACAATTAAAATTTTCTTTAAAAGAACGATGGTGTGTCAGATTTCTTGCATGTCAGATTCGACGTTCTTATTTATAGTATCAAGCGAGAGTTGACCTTCCTAACACCACTGATTACAATTACAAGAAATTCGTTTAAATATTCCAAAGTGGACATAATTAAACATGAAAATAATGGCTTGGTTAGTCGAGATTCCGCTCTTCTACGTTATTAATGGAAATTTTTTGATATTCTCACAAATAAAGATATAAATAGCGCCGTAAGTGTAAAATATGTAGTTTCAATAAGGAATTGTTGGCTAGATCATAAGACATTCATGTCTTTCCATATCTTTTCATAGTAATCATTTTTTTTAAATTATTTTAAAAGAACTTGAACATTGCCGATGGTTTGACTACAAAATGTATTACTGATATATTATTGATTTTTAATAATTTGACAAACAGTTCCATGAGCTACACACACATTGTCTGTAGGATGTACATACATATTATGTCATTGAGATTGAATTCAGCATCAAATGAGTAAAACTTGGTTCAATGTTTACATTTTTACACAAACTTTTCTTTAAGAAATGACTCGCGGCATACGATTTGTCAACCAAGTGCAACCACAATATATAATATATATTATATATATATAGGGTGCTAAAACCCATATATATTCAGAATAATATATAGGTGCCACTTGATCATATTATATATAAAAAAATTTGGGTGCGTAAACGTTATTTTAGTTATTGGTGCCACATAGTAGTTTTTCGCGTATACATATATATTCGGACACTCCTATGTTAACAATGTTAATTTGACGTTTTCAAGACGTGCTTTTTATATAAAAATCGCTTTTACAGCAAAATTTTGTAGACATTTTTTGTTGGAAATTTCATTGCCTTAAATTTTGTTTATATACGTTTTTCTATTTTGTTGCACCGGTTCCGACTGACAGCGACTTGAACAAGACTCGGTAAAATCCAAAAAATATTATCATCTATATCTCTAAAACGGTGCGACCAATTAGAAAAATGTATATGAACAAAACTGTAGAGAATGAAATTTACCAAAAAATATTGTATATTCATTTTTTTATTATAATGCACCGTTTCCGAGATTTAGATGATAATATTTTTTGGATTTTACAGGGTCTTGTTTAAGTCGCTGTCAGTCGGAAACGGTGCGACAAAATATAAAAATGTATATAAACAAAATAGTAAAGAATAAAAATTTATAAGAAAAAATGCTTATTAATTTTTTTATTTCGTCGCACCGTTTCCGAGATATAGATGACAATAATTTTTCCTTTTTACCGAGTCTTGTTTAAGCCGATCTCAGTCAAAAAGGGTGCGCTAAAATAAAAAAATGTATAGAAATAAAATTGAAGACAATGAAATTTGCAACAAAAAATGTTAAGAAGGTTTTGCTGTAAAATGGACTTTTATATGTTAAAAAACGGCTTCAAAACCGGCAATTTACATTGTTAACATAGGAGTGGGCGAAACTTTTCGTTACTCACTGTATAACTCTTTGTCAAATCGTTGAAAATCAATAATATATCAGTAATAATATTTGTAATTAAGCCAACGCACAACGGCTACTCTAAGGTTCTTAACGAAAATTTGCATTAAAAAAGTTTTATTTATAAACTTGAAGTTTTCATTTTTGCTATTACAATTTGACATTTTTGAGGGTATTATTAATTCTTAAACCCCACTTTTTTCCCATTAGCTTATTTTGTACTATACCGACTACTTAATAATAATTATAAAGCCATGTTTTAAGAATTCATAAGAAGAAATAAAATACCTCCTTACTGTATAGTGTAAGAAGTGGGTCCTATATAACATAATGGAATTTTCAGATATTCTTCGAAATTGCAACACATTACAGTTTAAAACGCATATTGTAGTAACTTTCTATAATCGTGGGAAATTAATTATAACTACGTGACTAAAATTTCTCGTCCAAATATTTAATTGAATAAGGGATCTCGGGTTAGTGGAACGTATGTTGAAATCAAACAAATAGTTTCATTGTCGACGTTTCGGTGACACAAGGTACCCGCAATCTTCAAGACTATAATAAAAACGGGGTGAGAGCATACAATCATGAGGGAACAAGGAACATACCTCAAAACTGCTGATGATGTATGTTTTTACATAACTCGATGGCATTTCAGAAAACGGGTGAGCAACAGCACGAGAAAAAACTGATGAATCGGTGGCGTTAAATAAATTACACCAAGCATCAAAAAACAAATTGAACTTGTCAAATATAAAATCTCTAAAATTAACACTGTATAACAACTATAAAACATGTAATTAAAAATTGAAGTAAAACTTTGTAAATTAAACTAAATTATTTAAAATCGTCAAAATGATAAAATGTGAACATTGAGATAAATAAAATAAAATAAGGTCCGAGTATGCACTTAGGCCACCAAAGTGACAACATAATCGGATATAAAAATTTTAAAATAACGCCATACGATAACAACAAAGCATAAAAAGTTGGTAAAACATTTCACCCGTGAATGAACAAAACAGAAGTAACAACCATCGCCAAAGGCATATAGACATTCACTCCCGTTAAACCGTCGAAAAAAATTTATATATGGACCAAGGGCGGTCAAACCGCACACACAAAACCAAAAACCGCGTCAACTTCACAATCTGTAGGTAGGGGTTCTAATTTCCGATAACCATGGATGGAACGTTATTGTATTGTAAATTTTATTGGTTTTAGAGACATCATCGTGGGACAGCACCTGTGTGATCGGCTCCCTCGTCTGAAATAACACCGAATTCAGAAGTCGATCTGGATACCCATTTCCCCTAAATAATGTCCTGAGTTCTTTGAGTCGGGTGGCCAACACTTGTTTATCATGCACACAAATATGTGTTCTATATGCCATGGTTTTGATAAGGGCGACCTTTTGATTTAAGGGATGGGACGAGCAAAAGTGGAGCATCCTATCAGTAGAAGTGGGTTTCCGGTACAGATCCGTAGTCAGCGACCCATCCTCTCTTCGATGAACTGAGAGATCCAAAAAGTTTATTTTTCCATTAAATTCTTTTTCAAAGGTAAAGCTGATCAACCCGTCGTATTCATCAAGAATCCTCAGACAATTAGTTATTTCTCCTTCCGGGACCGATGTCAGGATATCATCTACATATATAAGCAAAAATGGTATAGGAAAGTTCACCGAATTGTAACACATTACGTAGCAATTTAATGTTAAAGACATGCACATACGTAGTTCCTGCTAATATTCGTGGGAAGTTAATTAAAACTATAAGAAATATTAATTTACAGTAACTTGTTTAGTTTTATTATTTAATCCGAGCGATTATTTGATAATATTTTTATGTGGCTTAAACACCTTAAAATAATGAAATTATACTTTTTCAAGTTGTATCTTGCTCGGAGCTTTATTTTAAACTTTTTAATAAAATGAGTACCTTTAAATAATATACAGCATTCGCCAGCTTTCAGGAGTAGTTTTAAATAATTATACAGCAACCTTTAATATCTAATAAATTTGGAAAAAAGGGGGCTAACTTGACGTACGTGAATAACGAAAAGTTTCGCACACTCCTATGTTAACAATGTAAATTGCCGGTTTTGAAGCCGTTTTTTAGCATATAAAAGTCCATTTTACAGCAAAGCCTTCTAAACAGTTTTTGTTGCAAATTTCTAAATGCTAAAAAACGGCTTCAAAACCGTCAATTTACATTTGTTAACATCGGAGTGTTCGAAACTTTCCCTTATTCACGTATTTGCCAAATGTGTGTAATTTCTGTAATTTGTTACAGAAATTCTAACGTAAATGCTTTTTAATTAAAAAGAATTCATAATATTTTTTAATTTTTCGAAGTGCTAAAACAAATTTTCCAATCAACGTTTTGTGGTGTCTCAGCAAAAATTTTGGAAGTTTTCGATAATAATTATGTTAAATAATATCTGAAATCTATTTTCATTTGATTTTTAATCTTTAAATACCTAATCAAAATATACAACACAATCAATTATACTTGCAAAAAATAAAAATCATCCAGCAAATATAAAATAAAAATGTATATTCTGCAATGCATAGAAGTGCTAATAACCGAGTTGTTGATGCACTCAAAATTAAAAAAAAAATTGAAAATTGTAAAAATTACTCCAAAAATAAGTAGGCTTTATTTCATGAGTCCGTTTTCGAATGAAATTATAACACAGCTATAAATCGAAAACGGTGCAACAAAATCGAAAAATGTTATATAAGCAAAAATGTAAATAAAAAAAAAGTAGATTACGCGAAGAGGTTATTATTATTTTCTTTGATAAGACGTCACAAGACAGTTTAAAACGGTGCATTCTCAATTACAATAACAACTTATAAATTTACACCTTGATAAGCAACTAAATATTAACTGAATTGATTTAATTTAGATCATTTTCAAACGAAAAAATAAACTTTCCAACTTAAAATCAAGATTTTTTTGCTAATGCATTATCAAGTTTATTAATAAATAATGTAAATTTTATTATTTGAAATTTTGCATTTTTTTGAATGTTTATCAATTTTATTCGCACTCAAATTTGGCAATAATAACTATACTACTGCAACCGTTATATCGGTGTAGGATTCAATAAAATTCAAATGTAAACTTAAACAGACGCTTTGTGATAAACCGACAAGTTACATTTTTTTTGGTAAGATTCCTCTCTAAAAAGGACCCAAAAAAAACTGAGAAAAAACATTCCATTTTTTAGAAAGAAATTATATACTTATAACACAATTGTTAATTATAGTATTTGGTAAGATTGCGATTATTTTATTCAGGGTTAATTAGATCTTCTTGTAATTTATGTCCAGATTTTTTATGTAAACACGTAAAAATAAATTAATTAACATATTTGAATGACGCTTAAAATGAAATCTGAAATTCGAATATACTACTAAAAAATTAAAATAAACCAAGCCAGTACGTACTCCGACGAGTTGCTTTAAAAATTTTCATATTATCAAACAAAGTTCTGTAAACGTAAAGCTATCTTTACTGGTGCCAGTACGCTATGTAAAATTCCGTGGTGCCAGTACGCTATAAGCATAATTCCGTGGTGCCACTTAGACGTGTTATACGTTCCTGCTAACAGCGCTCTCTGGAGATTATACGGTTCAATTAAAACAGAAATGTTATAGATATATAGTCGAAAAGGCACCTTCGTAATATTTCGTACTTATGATGCTCCTACCTTCTAGCACTCAAATACGAGCGGAAACGTTGTGGCACCCTGAATTGGTGCCACAACGTAAATATGGGTGCCACTTCGACTATATACATGTGAATATGGTGCCAAAACGTTACATTTTAAATATATATGTGGTGGTCATATGTATTGAGCACCCTTTAAATATTCATAAATTAACGCAAATAAAGGTTAAAAAAAATTTTTCTAATTAAAAATTTATTTTATTATGATTTTCAACATATTTTATTAATATTTGGTGGCACCACCATTGGCTTTAATTACAATGCGTTTAGGCATGTTGTTTACCAGATTTAAACATTCTTCTGTTGAAAATTTGAACCATTCTTCAAAAATCTTTTCTTTTAAGACTTCTTTCGTAGGTGTTTTATGCAAGCCCACCTTTGCCTTCAGTCTGTGCCATAAATATTCGATTGGGGATAAGTCCGGTGACTGGGGGGCCAATCTAATAATGGAATTTGATTTTCCTCAAACCAACGCATACTTTTCTTCGATTTATGGCATGGGGCATTATCCTGCTGGAAGAAGTATTCGGGGTCCTCGTCTGAAAATAATCTCACAAGAGAAGGTTCCAAAACCTCTTCCAAAGTGGCGATATAATTAATGGAATTCATCCGTCCCTCGCACACTTTAATTTCACCTACCCCAGTAGCAGTCATGCAACCCCATACCATGATGCTACCACCGCCAAACTTAACAGTAGGGATAATGCAAGAGGGATGAAATTCTTCCCCCGGCCTCCTACGCACATACTGGTTTCCAGAATGGTGAAAAAGCTGTAATAATAAGGTTAATAATTAATATTCCATTGTTGTAACATAAATTTTGGAAAACGCATGCTCATATAATTTTTTTCATTAAAATTTAAAAATTTAGCAATAAATAATACGTACCTCAATATTAGATTCATCGGACCAAAGGACCTTGCCCCAGTCCTCAACTGTCCAATTTTTGTATTTTTTTGCCCACAAAAGCCTCGTTTTTCTCTGTTTTTCTGAAAGTAACGGTTTATGACGCGCTCTTCGACCATGCAAATTTACTTCAGCCAATCGCCTTCTTACAGTTCGTGCAGAAATGTTAACGTTATCTGTATGGTGTAACTCCCTAGCAAGGTCTTTTGAATTTTTTTTGCGATCTTTTAAAGACAATCTCTCTAAAAATCGGTCTTGCCTTGATGAAGTTGCACGTTTTCGATCACTTTTTGGTTGGTTTGTGTAAGAACCAGTAGCTGCGTGACGTTTTAAGGTATATTGCACTGCCCTTCTGGAACATTTAATTTTTTTCGAAATTTGAACTTGATTTACACCTTGTGAATGTAATAAAAAAATTTGAGCCCGTTCAGCTACGGTTAATTCACGAGTTTTTGGCATTACGGCACTTTTGTATGTATATCAAATAACTGCACAAAAAATCACTCCAAAAAATTGGTCTTTAAAACTAAGTATTGTAAACACGTGCGTTCGACTACGAATAATTTAAAACTGAAAAATTTAAATAAATATTGGTATTATGGCACTAGCCCATAGAATTTGGAATTTTTCAACATTAAAGCTTTTGTAATCCTTAAAAGGGTCAACCCTAACGGCCACAGTTTAAAAAATTTAAGTACCTGTGTATATTTGGCATTAAGTAAAGGGGTGCTCAATACATATGACCACTACTATATATGTATATAAACAATGCTAATACTATTATTGAAACATTCCCGACCGAACCTTCGTACGAGACGGAACCCCCATGAATGAGAAAAGCGATCGTCTTAGCCATAACAAGCTTAAAGATAAAAACTTCTCCATTCTCACAAAAGCCTTTCTTACGGCTAAGAGTGCAAGCGCCATCAAAAAATCTAAACATAGGTTGTCAGCTGCATCCGAGGACGCAGTATTCCAGAAGCGGCTAGAAGAAATTCTAGCCAACTCAAAGAATCAAATCAAGGACACCCAAGACCAACCCGAACCATCAGAAATGGACAGCATGGAAGTCACGGAGACGTCCCAAGGCCTGGCGGCCGTAAGCTTCACCCCGGCGGCAACAAATCCGACAACCGTATTTAACAAATACGGACTTCTGGCCACCCTACCAGAAAATCAAGAGGACCAGTGGACCGAGGTCCGCAGGAAGACGAGGCCACCACCGACGATCAAAGCCCCGGCAGCCAACGTATCGGCGGCTGTGAGGAGACCCGTACAGGTCCACCCCCCCCAATCATCCTAACCCACCCAATCACCGACATACCGAAGTTCCAAAGCCAATGTAAGAGGATCACCACTCAGGCGGTCCAATTCTAAGCGGTCCGAGGACAAACGCGAATATTCACTCAGAACTTGGAGGACTTCAACAAGTTGAAGGCCAACTTATTTAGCAACGGTGCACCGGGGTACACCTTCACCCCACCAGTGAAGAGCGGACGGTACAAATCGTCTTGAAAGGATCGCCCTACCTGGACGAAAAGATGATCCGCGACGAACTCGCAACCCACCAACTCACCCCCTCCTCTATCCAAAATTTAAAAACCAAACTAGGCACTAATTCCGGCTCCTTTTTGTTACAGTTCCCGGCCGAGACGCAAATCCAGGACATCGCCAAAGTAAGAGCAATACAATCATTCATAGTACGCTGGCAACAATACGTCAAAAGAAACACCCGGACCCAATGCCACCGATGCCAAAACTACGGACACGGCAGCAGCAATTGCAACATGATCCCCAGATGCGTCAAGTGCATGGAAAAGCACTTGACAAACAAATGCCCAAGAAAAACCAAAGATGACCAAGTTCGATGCTGCAATTGCGGGGGCAATCATGCAGCCAACTTTAAAGACTGTCCAGCCTACAAAACTTACGCGGATAGAGTAAGTACAAAAACCCAGCAATTCACTAGAGTCAGCCCTCAGCAAAACGCAGTTCATTTTAACCTCCAGTCACAAAATTTCCCATCTTTACCTACGCGACAAAGTGCACCGGCACAACGCGGCAGCGAATCAAAACGCCAATGACTTGAAAACATTATTTGCGGAAATTCGCGAGTTAAACGAAACTTTCAACATTTCATTAATGATCACTATCGTGCGGGAATTGAAAGCACGGCTAGCGGGAGCCACCGACATGATGTCCAAGCTACAAGTATTATCGGAAATTGCGGCTAAATATGACCCATAAACCAAATCCTCTCCAAAACAAAATCAAAATAATTTCCTGGAACGCGAACGGCCTAAAAAACCGCTTCGACGAACTCCACCTCCTAACCACCCAAATAAAACCCGACATCATCTTCATCCAAGAGACAAAGCTCAACTAACGAGCCCCTCCAAAACTTCCCACCTACTCCGCAATAAACGATCCCAAGACCTCCGCCGGCGGACTCCTCACCTACATTTCCACCGCACTAAACGCGTCAATCGTTCAAACTAACACCGCGATCGCGGATACAAAGTCGTAATTGCGGGAGACTTTAACGCGCGCCACCCGGACTGGAACAACGCAACATTTAACACGAACGGCACCACCCTTCACACCTTTGTAAACGCCAACCCCACCTTCTCTCCCATCCGGAAGAATTCACCCACCACCCAGCTGCCGCTAACTTCAATTCCTCAACCATCGACCTAACCCTATCCAAAAACGTTATAATCCGCGGTATCGAAACGTTAAACAAATTGAGCTCCGACCATCTCCCAATCCTAACAGAAGTGGACAGTCTTCAACTGCCACTTTTCCCACCCCGCTCAAAATTTCAAACCGACTGGAAGCAATTCGGCCGCGACGCGCAAGAGATTCCGCTAAACGCGAACATCGTCACGAACTAAGACGTATGTATCTTGCACATATTATAATAATAATAGACAATTTAACAATAACCATGCACTTCTCCATTTTTAAACTATCAAGTTTATGTGGTAAAATATACTTTCAAAACGCAGTGGTAAAATTTTACTAAATGCGTATGTGGTAAATTTTACACCAAAACGAAGTAGCTTCAAATAGACCCCATTTAGTGTTAAAATTCACCAAGAATTTCTAATAGTCTATGCGTTTTATTTATTGTTTTCCTTATTTTATTATAATATAGTCGGACGATGACCTACATATTGTCACTCAGAGCGAAGCATGTACAAGTTTATCGACAACGACAACTAAAAACGACATTTCCAATTATATCGGCCTACAATTTGGAGATGAAGAAAAATGCAATATTGTCAAAAATGGGTGGATCCCACCAGCTGGTTTCAAGTTTTCTTTACAACAAGAAGGGAGCAAGAAGAGGAAATTTGGAATCTCTTGGCTTGACAATTTTTCGTGGCTAACTTATTCTTCAGATTTAGATAGTGCATTTTGTAAGTATTGCGCAATTTTTCGAAAAAAAGAGGTTGACACGCAAATGTGCAACGTGTGGGACAATTATGCACCACACCACTAAAAAATTAGAAGAAAGCTTTTGATAAGTGTTTACTTCATGAAAAACTTGAATATCATAAAACTGCTGTATTACGCTTTGATAATTTAAATAAAATTATATCAAAGGAACCAAATTATATTTCGCTGGATGAAATGATATGAAGTACTCGCGCGGCACTAGCAAAAGAAAATCGTAAAAAGTTAGAATCCATTATAAAAACAGTTTTATTTTGCGGTAGATTTGGTTTAGCCTTACGTGGGTATAAAGATTGCAAAACCTTTCAATGTAAGCAATTTGGATATTGTTATCAAAGCGATGGAAATTTTCGAGGTCAATTTTGAATCAATTCTGGGGACATAATATTGAAGCATCATTTGAAAAATTGTCCAAAGAGTGCTTCGAATATAAGTCCCACTATACAAAATGTGATAATTGCAGCTTATAATACTATTATCTTAAATAAATTAATTTGTGGTATTCAGTCAGTCAATTTCTTTACAATACTTGCTGATGAAACAACGGACGTATCGAAAATTGAACAATTTTCATTGTGTATTATTAGTTTATTCCCTTTATATCGACTGCATGCAAAATCCTTGCAGCAGTTATTTTGGAGCAATTGCATCAATATGGATTGAACTTAAAAAAAAACTTCGTGGGCAAGGTTACGATGGTGCTTCATCCATGAGTGAAAAATTTAATGGAGTCCAAGCAATCATTGTAAAGTTCTTAAAAAAACAAAATGAAACTTTAAAATGGTTTCGATATCACTTTACTCTTATATAATGTAATATCCTCAGCAATCGAGTACCGTTCCTCTGAATTGCCTGATAACGCAGTGAAAATCAAATTCATGGTAATATTTTTTGAATAAAGTCATCATGGCACTGAGCGGTTCATTCATACCATATGTTGTGCGATGCCACGGTACATAAAACAAACGAAGTTCTCTAGTAAGTTTTACTTGCGTATCCACGGATAGCAAATTCAAAATATTCGGGCATACTTATGTTCCCTATCAATAAATTTGAGATAGACCGAACACGATGCTTATCCCGTCTTATACTGAGCGGCTCAAGTCCAAACCTCACACATCTACTCATATAACTATTATTAACACTATCGAACTTCCATGCCATATACCTTGTAGGTATATATAATAAATAAAAGGCACCACACCTGAGAAGCATATTCCAACACCGATCGTACGTATACGTTTTATAAAGCCGAACAAGGACAACAGGATCACGGAATTCCCTGCAAATACGCAGGGTTAATGAAACCCATGAGCCTGCTTGCTCTGGTGACTATCAAATTTACATGCTGTGAGAATTCTAGAGAAGAAACAAACGTAACTCCCAAGTCAATCTTTTCAAATACTCTCACCACCTTCCAGTCAATGAAATATTCCTCAACAAAAGGAAAGTGCTTTTGTTCGTTCAAAAATAATTTATTATCACTACACCACCGATAAACCATATCCAGATCGCGCTGGATCAACGCAGTATCTGATAAAGACTTCACTATAGCATATATTCTAAGATCATCTGCAAAAAGCAATAATGAGCAAAATTTCATCAAGAAGGTCAAATCATTCACGAATATTAAAAAAGCAATGGGCCAAGATGACTTTCTTTGAAACCTTTGAACAAAATTGGTCGGAATTCCATCAGGACCACACCCACGCTTAGCACTTCGTATGGCTTCAAGAACGCTTCCCTCATCCATGAATACAGAATCAATAATATACCCATCGTTAACATAATTACATTTTGGTAACTTTGCTGACATATGTTTATCATACACAGATGCAAAAAAAGAACGAAAGAAACCGACTATCTCGCTTATATCAGATGAGGAACCCCCGTTATAATAGATCTCCGACGGCATACCCACAGTTTTCCGCTTCTCATTTACGTATGACCACAACATTTTTGGATTTGACTTCAAATTATTTTGCACGTCGAGTAAGTGAATATCGTAGGCAATCGAGTGAAGGGCTTTGAAATTACTTCTCAGATATGAGTAATATTCATAATCAGTTGCGGACTTAGATCGAGTATAAGCTCTATAAGCTTTTACTTTTGCTTTTGTTTATGTAGATGTAAATATAAGACGTGCATCGAACCACCCAGGATACTTTAAATTTCATCAATCAAATACTTGATCTTTTTGGCGTAACGTTCCAAGCATACGTAAATACGTTCATAGAACCTAGAGACATTTGTATCTACATCTGTATCATCCAAAACAAACGACCAATTAATGAAAGACAAATAAATGGAAAATTCATTATAGTCAATAGATTTGAAATTAAATTTAACTTTGTTTTCACCGCGATTCGTAAGGTTGGAAAAACTTCTGTTATCATCAGAAAGGAACGATACACCTACAGGACAATGATTCCTATCCCTGCTATGCAGTATACTCTCTGGGCTAAAAACAGAAAACAATTGTGAATTATCTACATATAATACAAGATCTAGTAATTTATCTTGCAAATAAAGTATTACAAATAAAGTTAACTTGCGACAAACCACATGAATTGATACCATCAATAAATACTGTTTATGTATGTAAATTCGTATTAATCGGAATGAGCACGCAAGAGCCATCCATCAAATCTTCTTCTTGAATACCAGCATCACACCACTGAAGATGCGGTAGGTTGAAATCACCCATCACTGTCCAGGGCTGGGCAGTATTTGAAATACATGTATTTGAAATATGTATTTAAAATACATTTTGTATCTTGTATTTGTATTTAAGATACAAATTTTTAATGTATCTTGTATTTTGTATTTTAAATACTAATATTTTCTGTATTTCGTAACTTGTATTTTGTATTTTAAATACATATTTCAAATGTATTTTGTATTTAAATACAAGTTTTCAGTGTATCTTGCATTTTGTATTTAAGATACCCATTTATGTGTATTTTTCCCACCCCTGTCACTGTCCAATAGGTATTTTCATTTTCGTACTCAGACATGAGATTCTCTATAACAAGTACAACTTTTTCGTACACATCAACAGTACTAGCAGGAGGAATATAAATTATTATCACAATCAAATACCAACTGTGATTTCCAACTCGCACACAAAGGAGTTCTAATGTGTTTGCTTCATTTATATTAACACTTGTTGGCTTGATACTATGGAAGAAACTCCAATAATTACACCTCCTCCCCTGCTTTACATGAATTATTTTGATTTCGATCTAATCGGTAAACATTATAAAAAGAGGGAAACAGTTCTTGATTACACACTGTTTCGTCTAATTTGTTCTCTGTAAAACAAATTATTTCATAGTTGTTGCTAAGTATAAATTCCATAAATTCACGAGATTTTGAACGCAATCCATTTACATTTTGGTAATATATATTGATTGAACATTTACAACGATCCTTATTTGGGTACATTACAATTCCTCGTCCATTAGTATTTATTTTCTTGCTTTCAATTGAGTCTGGGGCACTAAAGAAGAAGAAGAAGAAGTAGCACCCTCCCACAAACTTGAATTACGTGCGAAAAACAAATTTATAAATGTTCCTTTAGGCCAATTTGCGGCATTAGTTATTTTGTCTTTGTAAATCTCAGGCAAATTTATTTTAAAAGAGGCAAACAATCCACATCTCCTATGCCCAGATCAGAGAAATGCAGCTTGATATCATCAACGGACATTTCTGGGCACAATCGTGACACGAAATAACTCGATCTCTTTCCGACCGCACTCGGTCTGCATCCAGCACCTGTTACACCTGCACCTATCACAATTGAGTTCCTTGTTTTACGCTTTTTGTGTGAAACCAATCTGAAACCATCATCCACAACGGTATTGTTTACGTTTACAACTCTCCCAGTAGTTGGGTTCACATCTTGCGAGTTGCCACTACATTGTTCTCCTTGCGAGTCACCAATTGCAGTCACCACTTCCGATTTAGATTTTGTTCTAGATTTCTTGATATTTTTAGCAATTGCTCCATTTTTAGTTTTATTCGCATATGTTCCATATTCACTGCCGCCCGTAGCCAACACAGGCCGAACATTTCGGCGACCACCGCCCACACCAATTTTACCGCCACCAACACCAGTGACCGCTGATAGCCCAGATTCAACATTTGGTCTATCAATATTTACATTTCCAATAGCGTTATCTTTATTTACATTTTGAAGGTTAAGATTAATTAATTCAACTTTTCAATTTCACTTTTTAGTTCCTTAATGCAACTTCCTTGATCTTTTATCAGCTTCAAACACTCTCTAATATGTAATTCCCCCTGAACCGGCCCCATGGCACTCATCAATACATCCACTGCAGTACCATCTTAATCTCTCATTCGCCAGTAAGCAGTTCAATTCACTATTTTTTACTCCGGCGCAATTCATATGGAAGCACCCATCACAACTTCCGGCACAGTAAGCCTCCCCTTAAGATCCACTAATTTCCCGCAACTGCCACAAGCGCAACCACTAACGTCCGCCATATTGCTTTCCAAATACTACTAGCTATTATCTAGCTATTATCTATTATCTTTAAAAAATATTTTTTCGTTCTTTTCTAGAATAGATCACATACTGTTAATTTGTAATCTGAATTATAGTAACAATTTTTGTTTTGATCGCGATCTGTGTAGTAATCGTCAAATGTATTGCAAACATTATGCATCGTATTGAAGGATACTTGGTTTCAACAAGATGGGGCACCACCACATATCACTGCGATGATCATGGACTTTTTGAAGTTCAAATTTAATGAAAAAATCATCAGCCGATACGGCCCCATGAGATGGCCACCACGATCACCAGACTTGACGCCACCGCCACCGGACTTCTTTGTGTGGGGGTATTGTAAGGCCAAGGTGTATGAAGCCAACCGACAAAACATTGCAGATCTGAAGGCAGAAATAACCAGAGTAATTAAATCTATTCCGCAGTCGATGTTAACGAACGTTTTCAATAACATGATTATCCGGTACAAAGCTTGCATTCAAGCCAATGGACAGCATCTCAGCAGCATTATCTTCAAGAAGTGAATTGATAACAAAAATTTAGTAAATTTGTATACTTTTGATATAAAAATAAATAAAAAATTCTTTTCCGTTCAAAAATGACGGCCGTTTACTTTCGGTTACGATAAATGCCCCACCCTGTATAAGTTCTTTAATACGCCTAAGCGGCAAAATGTTTTGACTCAGCAAGTCGATGAAAGTATTCCAAGATCTGAAAGGAATTCTTTGAAACAATTATGCCCTACGCGATGGGTCCAGCGTCATAACTCCGTTATTGTTATGAAAGAACTCTTGAAACCAATGCAATGGTGCCTTCATTAGAAACTACAGTGGTTCCAACAATTATTAATACACTCCTATGTTAACCATGTGAATTGCACATTTTGAAACCGTTTTTTGACATATAAAACTCGATTTTACAGCAAAACTTTTCAGATATTTTTTGTTGCAAACTTTAATCTCTTCAGTTTAGTTTCTATACATTTTTTTATTTTTTCCCGCCGTTTCCCAGTTACAGCGACTTGTAAAAAACTCTGTAAAAAACTCCCATAAGAGCAATGTTAATTTTATTAACTTTTTTACTTAGTTTTCTTTAAGTCGCTGTAACTCGTAAATGGCGAAATAAAATAAAAAAATGTATAGAAACAAAACTGAAGAGATTAAAATTTACAATAAAAAATATCTGAAAAGTTTTGCTGTAAAAGCGAGTTTTATATGTCAAAAAACGGTTTTAAAATGTGCAATTTACACGGTTAACATAGGGGTGTATTAATAATTGTTGGAGCCACTGTATGTACAATTTTACAAAAAGTAAACATTGATTTGGTAACATGAAGCCATTGAACACATGCCCAATATTGCATCAATGAATTAAGTAGTATGCGTGAAAACTCTATTGATTGCTTCAAACAAATTTTCGACGAAGCCAGTATAATCTCCTCAAAGGTATTTGAAAATGAAATAACAATGCCCAGATATACAGGTCGACAAAAATGTCGCTCTAACGTTCCAGCAAACAGCGCGGAAGAGCACCATGTACCATGGTTAGTACCATGGGTCTAACCTAAAAAAAAAAACTCGATTGCAATAGGTTATCGTCGCGCGTCGACAGTAGCTTCCTGGTGTTTTTGTTGAAGCGTAATCATATTGGCAGCGAAGACAGGTATTTTACGGATGTGATTTTGATGTAAAATTTGATAATGTACAATAAATCAAACTGAAGTCGATTCATATCAAAGTAGATAACACTCATAAATCTTCGTTCTTGCGAATATCAATCAATAGATGATGTTACAATTCCAAATTTCGGTAAGTGAAATTACAACCACTAATCACTCTTTAAATTGAATGGAAACTCAATTTTTTTCTTCCACAATAAGGTTAGGATTGCTCCTGTTTGTCTTGACAAACCCCGAAAGGTTCTGTCTTCTATTGAAGAGAACAAAGTTAAAATTTGTAAATTCACGATTTGTGGAGTACGGTCGTTATTCAGTACTTAGATCTGAATAGGTTCATTTTTTATTCATTTACGCCTGACATTTTTATATTTTTTGTTCGAGATCGTTGTGGAGCAGAGTGTTTAAAGATTTTTAACATAAAAAAATTGTTGAAATATTAAACTATTATTTCTGCATTATTATTTCTGCAATTCCTCAAAAATATTGATGTATATGAGTTTGATCATTTTCAGATTATCAATTAAAGGTTTTTTTTCAACGTAACTTAATAATTGCTAATATCTTAAAAATATAAACAATCTTTTTAATTTCAAGCATCCGGTATATACCAATGTTATGCGCATGATGCGCATGCCAGTTAGGTCACAAATTTATCGAAGTTATTTGTTGATTTCAAGGTTCTTTGTCGAAATGGTACTGCATCTTATGGCTAATTTAATTACAGATACAGCTCAGGTAATTAAACATATTTTAATAAAAACATTGTCGCTTGAAAGCTCTTTTTTTAGTATATACCGGTGATTTTAAATTTTTCGAAATGCGATATTTCAGACCACATGTTGAATACTTATTTCCTAACCTCAAATAACACGATTGTCAATTTATTCTTTATTTGATTCCGATGTCTGATTTAATAAGTGAACAACAATATCAAAATAATATTGGTTTGTCGATGGCTAAGTTTGTGATAGATAATACTCCCAACTTATTTTTGTGGCAGCAGGTAACTAATTTTTTTTTGTATAATTGCATGGTTTTATTTTTAATGTAACAATCTAGATTATCAGCCTAATCTTATTTGTAATTGAATTTGAATTTTGTAGATACATTCACCGATAACCTGATGGCTTGTGTATATGATGGAATCCAGCACTAGGTATGGACCTTGCAACATCAATTAGTTTGTCCCAATACTATTTTGTCGCAAACATGTGTTTGAAGGTGAGCTGCATGAACATTTCTACTTGCACCGTAGTAAAGGAGTTTTTTGTAAATTTGATGATTTGAAGAGGTTTTTGAATAGACTGGGATGATTTAAAAAAGTATTTAGATGATTTTTGATATTTATGGCAGTGAAAATTATTTGAATTTTTAAACGTTTATTTACCGGTGCAACTTGTTGCTATTGTCTTGCACATTTTGTTAACAAATAAAATTGGACGTAGTTATATAAAATATTTGGAATCAATTATAAATTAAATTGAACAGAAATTTGAAATCTTGCATTTTACAAATACATACTAATATACCACAAAATCTACTTGAAATTCTTTTTGAGTTTATTTTCTGGAAATTTGGAAATTGAATTATTTGAATTCAATATTATGAATAGGTATGAAAATAGGTGGCTCGAAGAAAAATTAATATTTTATTTAAAAATAAATTATTTTATATTTTGAGGCTCTCTGGTGATCTCCATATTATATAGTTAATTCATATGTAGAATAATATAATTTTATTTTTGTAGCAGCAGGTAACTGATTCTTAACTTTTTTAACCGATAACTTTTTGTATAATTGGCTTTATTTTTAATGTAAAACTCTAGATTAATGGCCCAACTTATTTGTAATTGAATTTGAATTTTGTAGATACATTCACTGATAACCTGACAGCTTGTGTTATGTGGAATCGAGCATGAGGTATTGACCTTGTAGCATCAATTGGTTTGTCCCGATACTATCTTGCGGCAACATCTGTTTGAGAGTGAGTTGCATGAACTTTTTTACTTACACTAAAGCAAGGAATTTTTTTGTAATACAAGATTTATCGCATTACCGCCTGACTAGGTAATATAAAAATTTACCTTTGCAGCTGACAAAGATTATCTCATAAATACACAATTACAATTATTTCATAAAACGGTCTTAAAATCTAATGGAGTAAGTGTTTTACTTTCAAATTTTAACTGTGAGTTGGTATTATAAAACATTGGATAGCTCCGAGAGACTGCGACCACTTTTTTGGAGAAATACAAAATTTTTGTTTTATGATATAATTAATTTCTTTAACTGCTAAAGCATTCCTTAAAGCCTAAAGAGTTTAAGTGATATATGATTCAGAATTTACGATATTGTGCATTCATAAATTTTTATTTTGAATAAAAAGTTTAAATATTGCACCAGTCGAACTTACAACTATGACTGGATTAGACCGACCACCACCTACGGGTGAGATCGATTTCACAAATAACAAAACATTATTCGTGTTCCAAAACCTTTTTTTTAATTTGAATTTTAAAATCTTAACTTTGTTTTTAAATTTAAATTTAATTTTATGTAAATATTTGATTTGTTGGTAAGAAAATTTGTTAATAACTTCGCTTTTGCAATTTGCCTTGACTGGAGTTTGTGTTTTACGGGGGGTCTCGTAAAATTTGTAATTGGCATCTCTAGTTAGAGATTATTTGAGTTTTATGCAATTAAAATTTGTTTGAACTGTAAGTACGCTTGTTTTATTGAATTTTGAAGTTTTGCCCGAAAATTTTATGATTTTGAAGAGGTTCTTGAATATATTGGGAAGATTTAAAAAAGTATTTAGATGATTTTGATATTTATGGAAGTGAAAATTGTTTGAATTTTAAAACATTTATTTATATTGCTTTAAAAATAAACTAAACACTTAAATTGGACGGAAAATTTGAAAGCGATACCGGTGCAACGTATAACTATCGTCTTGCACATTTTGTTAACAATTAAAATAGGACGTTGTTATACAAAATATTTAGAATTAATAATAAATTGAATTGAACAGAAATTTGGAAATTAAATTATTTTTTTGGAACTTGAAAATTTATTAACAGCTCTAATGATAATTATTTTTTATTTTAATCGAAAATTTACCATGGCTGAGGGGACTCTAATGAAACATTTAGGTTGCGGTTTGAATAAATTGCACAAAGATTAAAACAAAGATTACAATAAATTTAATAAGCAAAAATACATAGTTCAGCAAAAATAACTTGACTTGAGTTACCTGCCTTAATACGGGTACTCAATTTTAATCTTTTTTTGTCTCTTCGATTATACTGTTGATTAATGCTATAACTACCTTATTTTGGCCGATTTCGTCCTGTACCATATTTAATTTTATATCTACAGGATCGACTTGGCCTTCACTTATTTGTAGAATTTCTTTTCTAAATTTCATATTTAGATTCGCGTTGCTATCTACTTTCTCGTTAATTATGTTAAGTTTCTTATCGTAATTTTGCTGAAATTGTTTTTCTTGCGTTTCAAATTTAATATTCAAAATTTCGATTATTTCATCCTTTTGCCTATCAATGTTACTTTACAGGGTCTCAAATCTTTTGTCTTGTGTAGCAAATTTCTCAAATACTAAATCGAACTTAGGTTACTGTCAGTTAATTACACCCACGAGTTGGGATTTGATTTTTTTTCTATTAGAAAGAAGACAATTTTCTGAGCATATTGAGACCGCACTTCGATGAGGATTATCTAGTAGTTTTCGAGAAAACGGTATTTGAAAATCAAAATTTTACATGCATTTTACATAGGGAAATGCATTAACATAAAAGTTCTATTGACGGTGCGTGCGTTCTGATATAGTCTTAGTGTTGGCAGTCAGACGCGAACGTGACCCGGTCGAGAGCACACCGACCGTTGCTAACGAGTTTCACACCTTACGAGTTTCACCCCTTTCGAGTTGCACCTTTGGCGTGGTGGTGCGACCTAGAGGGATGTTTTTAGCGAGTCAGCGTTCGTCAAAACAGCGCGTAGCGCCCGGAGCGGAGGGTAGCGGAGCGTCGGTTTTGACGAACGCAACCAAGGCACTCGAGATTCTAACCTAAAAACGAGTTCTGCGTTTATTTTTTAAATTATTGCATAATGTTGCGTAATACACCCGATGTACATCCGACAATGTCACAATCACGTCTGACTGCCAACACTAAGACTATATCAGAACGCACGCACCGTTAATAGAACTTTCGTGTTAATGATTTCCCTATCTAAAATGCATGTAAAATTTTGATTTTCAAAAGCCGTTTTCTCGAAAACTAATGGATAATCCGCAAAATTTCTTTTTTTATTAAACACAGAAAATTGTCCTCTTTCCAATAGTGTAGGTGTCGAGGCTCAATTCTTGGGTGTAATTCCCTGACAGTTCCCCGAACTTATTGTCCATGTCTTTTTTGAAATTACACAACATTTCTTTAATTTCTTAATTTAATGTATCGCGAGCTAAATCACTTAAAATATGAAACTAACTTGCTACACAATCAAACAGATTTCAATTAATAGTCCGGGTGCCCGCAGACATGAAGTACAACTCATACATAACCGCTTCTAACTTCTTGTATGGTTTAATTACACCTAGTCTACCATCATTTCTTCTATGAAAATTTTCGGAATCGCGGCATTTCCTCTGCGATTTTTCCGAAAGTTGTCAATTTCGTATTGTATAAAAAATTTATAGATACTGTACTCTTATAAAATATAGTGGTAAGAAAAATTCAGGTAACGTGCGAGAACAAAATTGTCCGACAAAAATTTTGCTACCTTAAGGGTGTCTACCAACAGAAACATGTAAAAATTTCAACTTTGAAAAATTTATCGATGACCAGCTGATTTTTTCAGGATTGTTTAATAAAAATGTATGGAATCTAATTATTGAATTGTCCGACAAAATACATTTTCCGGTTTTCCAGTCCCACGCGCGGAAATCATCGGTTCCACGAGGACTCAAAATTTATTAATAACAATTTCTTTTTCTAATTTTTTGGTTTTAAATGATGTGTACAACATGATGAATAAGTTGTCCCACAGTCAAGCATTAGCCTGTACGTAAAAAACGAACAAATTATTTGTTTTTTTTATTAAGTTTATGTAGGTATTTATTTACGATAGCTTTGAGTGTGCGTTTGTGAACGTACGTATATATACACTGCACTTTTAAATAACTAGCTGATTTTTTCAGGATTACTTAATGAAAGTTTGTAGAATGCAATTATTGAATTGACCGACAAAATATGTTTTCCGATTTTCCAGTCCGACGTGTTGAAATTATAGTCCAGTCAAGATAGGATTTTACCCGGAAAAAATTCCCGGCAGCTTTTTTTTTATTTTAAACTTATAGGGGGGTGTTTGGTAGTGTAAATCTCGATTTTCGGGAAAATCCGCCCATTGCGTTTGCCGCAATCTCGATTTAAAGGGTGAAATTTTGTTTTCTAAATTACTCACTTATTTTCAACTTTAGAGTGAAAATAATAATTACCGATAAACCACAGAAGTTTTACAGTGATGGAATAGTGGTTTAGACCGAAAAGTGGCAAAAGGTTTCCGAACAAAATTGAGCATATTTGGTTTAAATAAAGAATTTCAAAACATAAAAATTTAGTGTTTGAAAAACTATCTAATTGGGCCGGGAACTTTTTAGAACACCTAATATTAATAAGTGTCACTCGATTTTAAAACTTAAAACTAATATTCTTTAAAATTAACTGTAAAACGAATTCCGTAAATAATTTTAAATCAAAATCTGAAAATTCCATTACACGGGAGGTCTCGTAAAATTTGTAATTTGCATCTCTAATTAGACATTATTTGAGTTTGTTTGTTTGAATGTTATTGTTGAAAGGTACGATTGTTTTATTGAATTTGAAAGGTTTGTCCGAAAATTTTATGATTTGAAGAGGTTTTTGAATAAATTGGATAATTTAGAAAAGTATTTAGATGATGATTTGATATTTATGGAAGTGAAAATTATTTGCATTTTAAAACATTTATATATATTGCTTTAAAAATAAACTTATATGCTTTAAATTGGACGAAAAATTTGAAGATACCAGTGCAACGTATAGCTATTGTCTTGTACATTTTGTTAACAATTAAAATTGGACGTTATACAAAATATTTGGAATCAATTATTATAAATTGAATTGAACAGAAATCTGGAAATTGAATTATTTTTTTGGAACTTAAAACTTTATTAACAGTCTCGTGTTCATGAAAATGGGTGGCCCGAAGAGAAATCAATATTTTCTTTAAAAATAAATTATTTCATATTGTGAGGCTCTCAGGTCATCTTAATATTATATAGTTCATATTGTAGTGTAATAAAAATATTTTTACGCCAATCTTCTAAAGGGCCTCAGCTAACTCATGTGAAATTGTCGGGAGCATCAGATCGTCAGACTAAACGAGTTCCTTGTGATACGAAATAAAACAAACAAATGGCACGATAAATGTCGATTTTAATTTTTAACAATTTTCGCAATTCCAAAAATACATGGTGGCCTCACAAACAAAAAATATCGTCACTTTTGCCGCAATACCTCCAATCATCAGGACACCAATTTTTATCCGGAGATACAACACATACTATTCATTTATATGAATATTTAAAAAAGTTATCAAATCTATGTCAATTATCAGTAATTGTTAATAATAATTATTTTTTGAATTGATTGAAAATGAATCAATTCAATGATCGATTAGTAGGATCGCTAATTTCCATAATCTGCTACTTTTCCAGGCATAAATGAGGTTCTTTAATTTCAATTTGCTTCTTTATTAAGCGGCCTAAAAAATGAGTTCTTGTGGTAGACTTCTTCTTTCTATTCTAGGATTCTTGAGAATGTTGATTACTAGACAGATCAATTATATATGATGGTTTTGTTAATGATGATTTTGAAATTCCTAACTCAAACGTTTTCACGGCATTTTCTTACAAATCTAGAACATTTTAAATTACTTGATCCATTTAAGATATGATTTTTCAAATAACTAAAATAGCTTTTTTTGGACATGACACTAGTCCAAAGTGCACAATATGGCATATATTTTGTCATTAATATATTAAATAGTTTTGTATTTTTAAATGCATTTGTTGCATTTTCACTGCAACTATGTACACTATTAGCCAGTAGACTTTGAAAATGCTTGTAATAAGGACTACTGCTATATTGATGTTCATATTTAATATGATTTTCATCAATAATTACTGTTTTACTTACAGATGATACAGTAGTAATATCTATATCTAAGTTATTTTGACTGCATATATTATGTATTAATTTGATATGCGCGTTCTTAACAGCTTCGTCCAAATAATCAGAATTTAGTAATATTGAAAAATTTACAAACCATTCTTCCAATAGAGAAAACGAGTTTATTGTAATTGCAAAAACAATTACCTCTTTAAAAAATACCAAATGTTCACCAACATCACAATTTTCAATATCTTTAGCCGCCATTTTCATAAAATGAACACAACACAAATTAATTAATATAAAATTTTCAGTTTGAATAATTTCACCCCTATTAATTTTAAAACAAATTTCCAAGTATTCAATCAAATCAATACGATTAAATGCTTTACTTGCAGCATTGATCGTGGCAAAACTAAAATCAGTTACCAAAGTACTGAAAATTGGCCACTTATTATTTTCCTCGCAATATGTTTTAAAATCATGAAATATTTTGAATATACTTTTAGTGTAGTGTTCTGACGAAATCATTTCAAATGATTTGATTGATTTGCACTACGCCTGAATATAAATAAACTCTTTCGCAGCCAGCAATTGGTTTTCGAACCACGGTACCTGTGGCATCAAAATGTATAACTGGAAGATAATTTTTGTGCTTCTGAGATATCAAAATTTGTAATTGCTCTTTGCTAAAAATCTTAACTTGAAACGGAACAGATACTTCCTGGATGAATTCGGGATGATCTGATTTGAATTGAATTATATCCATTATATCATTTGAATGCCGATCTAGATTTGATTTTACGAAGGGTGGTGTCTGATTTAATATTTTGTAAATTTCCAAGATGTGCCAATACTTTATTTGATGTCACCAAAGTTGTTTTCTTGTACTCAAATGGTTTTAGATGTAATAATTGATTTTTTACAATCGATCTTTCTATAATACGTGTTACATAATTACGAAGTTAATTTACCAATGTGATAAAAGTTTAAGTCGGAGCTAAAAACTTGAACCAATCCATTTGCAATTATAATTACAAATTTTTTACAGGAATTGTGCTTACATGCTGCATAGAGTTTAATAGACTTTTATTAAATATTTTGTTGATTTAAATACGAGAACACATGTGTTATTGATAAATTTTGTAATTCTATTTTTAAAATAGTAGGGATAGTACTTTTTGTTTAATTTGATTCCGTCCCATAAAAGTTTTCTCAGGTCTTGTGGAATAATAAATTGCCCTTCTAATACTCGACAGTTTCTGAACGTTGATAAAACTGGTAGGGTTAAAGATATTGAACCTATAGGCAATATTGATTTTGAAATATCTTTAGATAAATTGAGTATTTCTTTGGAAATTTTGAAACCTTCAGGTGTTACATCTAAATTCATTTGAGTTTCCTTAATTCTTGGTGAACTACTGGTGATTGGATAAATCTCAGTACATAAAGCAGGCCGTAAATGTTTAACCGACGCGTCGGTACATTTGAAGAAAATTTAACGTTACTACTGATAATTTCTTTTTTCGGAGTTAAACAATCTTTAGCTTGGAATGATGAACAGTCTTCCAATAATAAAGTTTCATTTGCGGAGTTTTCAAGATTGTCCTTGGGAGTAATTAAGTCAAAATTAAATGAATCATGTTCTTCATTAATTCCCTGTTTAATTGCCAACTCGAATTTTGATGTATCTGAAGATGACCATCTTCATACACATTTTCAATATTTTTTTTCAAAATTCTGATGCTACCACAAATAATATATTTTATTTCGGTTTTTAAAATTATTTTTAATTTTGAACAAAGAATACAACTTTCCATAATCAGAAGATTTGTTATGGTATGAAAATGAAAGGGATAGGTTAATGTTATGATGTTCTAGCAAATCGAGTGACGCCCAGGTATTTTACATTTGGAGTTTTGCTGATGAGTGAAGTGTTTACTGTTATTTTGTGTGTTAATTTGTCTCGCTTTTTGGTAAACGTGGTGAGAGTTGTTTTTTCGGCATTTAATTTTAGCTTCCAGGTGTCTTTGGAGGTATATTAATGATTGGTTTTTTCTGAAGGATGTGGCCATAATGGCTATCGTCGGCGTATAGTTTGATTTCAGTGTCTTTGTGTTTAGGTATATCGTTTATGAAGAGTGAGAATAGTGTCGGGGACAGTATTGACCCCTGGGGTACACCTGCGGGAATAGGAAGGGATTTGGAAAGGACATCTTTAATTTTTACTCTGAAGGAGCGGTTTGAAAGGTAGTTATAAATGATTTTGATTAGGTGTGGTGGGATTTCGCTGGTTAGTAATTTTGAAATGAGACCATCATGCCAGATGGTGTCGAAAGCCTTTTCAAGGTCTAGCGTCATGAGTGTGGAAGTTTTGTTGAGGTTGTAGTTGGTGGTGATTTTATGGGTTAGGGTTGCCAGTTGCAGCACGGTGCAGTGTTTTTCCCTGAACCCAAATTGTTCAGGGATGATTGTGTTGTGAGAGTTTGTGTGTTTTTGTAGGCGGATAAGAATGATTTTTTCCAGGATTTTTGATAAGGTGGGGAGAAGGCTGATAGGACGATAGCTGGATGGCAATGAAGTTGGTTTACCTGCTTTAGGGATTGGGATGACAATTGCTTGTTTCCAAGGATTTGGGAAATATTGGTTTTTGATGCATGCATTAAGGATGTAGTAAATTTGAACACTGACCAGCAGTGTGGCGTAAAGACTACACCGGCCGACTGGGAAGCGGGTAACCGCGGTTCAAATCCTGGTCGAGTCGAATACGCTGCTGTGATCTAAAGCCCAAGATAGATCTGTGGGCTGTGCAGAAGGGAGGGGGACCACCACTGCATCCATACTTTGTCCCAAGAGAGCAATATGATATGATATAACAATTGTTTATCATGAATGTTGCCACGATGCCCGGATTCGGGCGTACCGAACAAGAAGAAGAAATTTGAACTATGATTTTCTTCGGGAATTTTTTGATGAGTGAGGCTCCTATGCCGTCGTTTCCGGCGGCTTTGTTTTTGAATTTTCGGATTACAAGTTGGATTTCTTTAGGGGATGTGAGGTCTGTTAATGGGGTAGGGTGGGTTTCTTGATTAAAAGTTGCTATGATTTGTTTTACTTTGTTTTCAGTGTCCGTGTTTTTGATTTGTGTGGTTAGATTGTGGTGTTCGAGGTATGTGTCGGCGATGATGTTTGCTTTGTCCGTGCTACTGGTTTTTAGGCCACTGGGGGATTGAAGTGCAGGAAAGGTTGGGGTGGAAGTTGTTTTGAGGGCTTTCGTTAGCCTCCATAATTGTTTTGAGTTTTTTGGAGTAATTTTACCTAACATGTCATTCCAATTTTTGTTTTTGATGGTGTTTATTTCAGTATTGATGTCCTTGGTTATTTTATTGATTTGGGTTTTGATATTTGGGAATTTGAATTTTTGATGTATTTTTCTTAATTTGTTTTTGTTAGCTATTTTTTGTAAGATTGATTTTGGTAGGTTTAATTTGAAATTGTCAAGTGTTTTTATATTGGAATTTTCTGTGGTTATTTTGGTGATATTTGCTGTTAGGTCTTTTATTGCCTCGTCGATTTCCGAGTTTGTAGTGATTTTTGTGTTTAATTGTAAATTCTTAAGTTGCTCGGTCCATTTTGGCCAGTTTGTGAATTTGAATTGACGGTTGGGATGGATGGGAAGTTTAATAGAGGAAATTTCGAATTGTACCGGCAAGTGGTCCGAGCTTAATTTGTTTAGTGTTTCGACGTTGCGTATGAAGGCGTTTTTTGTTAGGATTAGGTCAATTGTGGATGGATTATAAGCGTCGTTATAAGGATAGTTAGTGGGGGAGTCAGGATGGGAAATGTTTATATTTGTTTTTGTGATGTAGTCAAAAAGTTCAATACCTGAAGTATTGTTTGTTAGGTTGTTCCAGTTTGTGTGTTTTGAGTTCATGTCTCCGACTATTATTACTTTTTCTGATTGCTTGAAGAGCTCGTTTAATTTATCAAAATCGTGTTTGTTGCTGGGTGAAAGGTAGTAGTTTATTATTGTTATATTTTTGATTTGTAGGACTTGCGTTTCGGCGTTGGTGTGGGGTATATCTAGGAGTCTGATGTCTAACGTGTTTTTGTGGTATGTTAACAGCCCCCCGTTTCTGTTTTTTGGGGAGTTAATGGCAGTGTAATGTGGGATTTTTAGGGGTTTATTTTTTCCTGTGCGGGATTCTTGGATGAGGATGAGGTCGGGATTGTTTCCCTGCACCAATTGCTGGAGCTCGTTGAATTTGAATCGAATACCGTTGGCGTTCCAACTTATGATTTTTAAATTGTAAATGTTTGTACTAAACATTGTACTTTGTTGCGATGTCGGCTAAAACGTAAATTTTTTCCAGAGTGTCTGTTATGCCCGTTAACCTGCTTTTTATTTCTCTAATGATTTGAATAATAATAATAATAATAATAATATGGTTTATTAAATTAAATAAAAAGTACAAAAAGTATTTCTAAAATAATAAAAAAGGTACAAGTTCAGCAGGGCTGGTTTTCGACGTGTACCTGATCATTTGTGTGATGTTGATGGTGTCTTTTAATTCGTTAATTTCTCTGAATAGGGTGGTCAGGTCGCCGGGTGAGTTGTTTTCGTTATTGTTTGCTGCTTGTTGGTGTGTAATATTTTGCGCGTACTGTTGGTTTAAATTTAGTGGAGGGGTTGAAATGTGTTTGTAGGTTTGCGACGGCGCGGGTAGTGGTGGGAAATTAATTGTCGCATTTGCGTAATTTATGTTGTCTCTGACTAGATTATTTGAATTATTGTTATTTATATAATTCGCGTTATTAAGAATGGGAGTAATTTGGCCATGGCGCTGCGCTTTTGCACTTACCCTGGCTGCATAACTGATGTAAGAGGGGCACTGGCTGTAGTTTGCCGGGTGCGCTTCCCCGCAGTTGCAACAGCGGACTCCGCTGTCTTTTGATTTCCTAGGGCATTCCGATGTGAGATGGTTATCGAGGCATTTAATGCACCGTGGGCGCATGAAGCAGTTGGATGATCCATGTCCGAATTGCTGACATCTGAAGCATTGTGACCGGGTGTTTTTCCTAGAATATTCTTCGAAGGTGACTATTGTGTGTCCAATGCTTCTTATCTTCTTAATGGCCTGGATCGGCGTCGTGGGCGTGAATGTGATCAGGAATGAGCCGGTGGTGTCCCCATATTTGTTTTTAAGCTGGGTCACAGCTGCTGAGGTGATTAGGTGTTCGGTCGTCATCAGGTCTTTTATTTCCGTTTCTGACATGTAGGGCGAGCCCTTCATGACCAGCTTTATTTGCTTTTCATCCCTGGGTTGGTATGAGTACCCCTGTACTTGCTTGTCGGCAAAGATTAGGGTTTTTACCGCATTGTGGTTTGTTGTGGTGTCCGTGTGGATCCATGTGTTTCCACGTACATATTGAATTAAAATTTTTCCACTTACGTGCGGTTTTAATTTGTCCATAAAGGCATGGGCCTGTCCAATGGGTGTTGTGAGAATTATTGGTGGTGGCTTCACCGTCTTTTTCCTGAGAGCTTGAGGAGTATTTTTATGGATTTGGGTTTTTTGTTGGACGGTTTTCCAATCCGATTGTGGTCTTTCGGTTCTCTCTGGAGCGTTGGTTAAAATTCCGAAACTGTTAAAAGTTGGGATGGATGCTTGGAAATCTAAACCGATGTCCATGTTGCTTGTTGGTATTTCTCGTGAACTTTCACCATTATTTATCACTTGGGGAATGGGGGTATTAGTTAGAGTGTCTCTATCACTTATTACTTGGGGGGGGGGTGTCATGTTAGCAAATGACGGGGGGTTGATTTCGTTCATTTCTTCCGTTTTTCGGTAGTACGGGGTGGAATGATTTACCCTTGCAGTAACACGTTTTTGAAACTTGATGTTTGTGAAATTTGTTGCCACATTTTGTGAAAAACTGGAATTGTTTGCTAGGTAATTCTCTATGATTACAGTAGGTAGAAATGTTTCGCTGGCAGAGGCAGTAGGAAGCGCAAATCGAAAAAGTTCTTAAAAGAACAAAGATGCGTCCGTGTGTGTCCAATGCTGAAACGTGACTGATTTTGACATACGTATGATCTCGTAGTATAACCTTATATAACTTATGATAACGTGTGTACGTACGGGTATTGGAGCCGATTTATTTAAATCTCTTTTTAACCGATTCTCCCAGAACCTAGAGAGCTGAATTTTGGTATACACTTTTCATTAGTGTTCCACAAGTTAATAAAGTAATTATTTTTATTAAGTATGTATTTTTAAAATTCTCGGCAAAATACGAAAACAATAATAGCAAATATATAGCGATGTTTGATATTTGAATCGCTGTAAAAGTGATAGGAAATATGAAATAATTATATTTCAGCAATCTGGTGAAAAATTAAGCTAGTTTCCTAACAAAATGTTAATGACAACAAACTACAAATTCAATTACTTTCTTTTTTACATTCAGAGTGCAGGTAGTGGAGTTAAGAATGACTTCATTTATCGAGGCTACAAAAAATGCTAATTGTCATTAATAACTAACTATTGTCGTGTTTCAAACCGTTATATTTTGCATTTTGAAATTTTGAAATTTTGATACATTATTTTGACTAGTAAATTATTTTAGATCTCTAAAAATTTTAGTAAATATAGATACCTAATTTCATTTGACAATTTTCTTTTAAATCTAATTTTTACTATGGTGTAGATAAATAGATACGATTGTTCTCCTTGCATAGGGGTGTCGGTGGTATAAATTTAAAAGTGAGAGTATAATATGCATCGATTTATTGAAATATTTATTTTGCAAGTATTACGATTAACTATATTTATATAAAAATTTGTTGTTATATTATTATAATTAATATTGCATGTAATTGTTATTTTATTCTGATTACATTTATGATAATTTATGTGAAAAAAATAAATCAAGTAGAGGAAATTTCAAATTTGTTATAATACTGCGCATGCGCAAAAAAAGTGTCTCTCCAGAATTGCGTTGTTCCATGGTTGCTTCGGCAATTTTTGGAAAAATTTGTCGCTGATATTGGTTGCTGTTTTCACGCGGGATATATTTTGTTTAATACATCTATTTTAATACCTAATTTAGCCAATTAGTCGACTCCTAAAATACGATCTATGAACATGCCGTTCATAATCATCATTCAATCAGTAATTGCCTTCAATATCAAATTTATAAAGTTGGTTTTTATTATTCTTTTCTCGAAACGTTCATAATTCAAATTAACAAGTTCTTCTTTAATTAAGGACACCTCTGCTCCTGTATCTAATAACGTTTTAACTAAAATGTTGTTGATTCCTAATACAAATATACGGTAAATTGTTTTCTTTTTCCAAGTTTGTTCCTTGCGCTTTTTTTATGAATTCCTTCAGGTGTTGATAAGAACTCTCCAGTTTTGGTTTGTCACTTATTGAAAATCCAGAACTGCCGTTTCCAATATCTGTTGACAATTCTGGTATATGCGAGACTCTGTTAGCAACATTTTCTCTTGAAGTTGTTGTGTTACTGTTTATCGCCATAGCTGCAGGTTGTGAATAATTTCGGCAATGGTTAATTCGGCTGTTATACATTAACATTACTATTTGGTTCATGACTTTGCTGCTGATTATTATTACCGTTATTGAAATTTCGATTTTCAGGTCGTGGTCTTTCAAAATTATTGTTAAAGTTTTGTTGACACGAATGATTGTTGTAATTTTGATTTCTGTCTTGACCAAAATTCGAATATCCATTGTTGCGAAAATTACTGTTATTTTGAATTTATTACCTTGACTAAAATTGTTGCCATTATTAAAATTTCCACTGTTGTTAAAATTAATGTTACTAAAATTTCTATTGTTAAAATTGTTACTGTTTTTAAAATTATTATTATTGAATTTAAGGTTGTTATTGAAATTGTTGTAGGGTTCCTCTCTTGTGAATCGCTGCTTCCAGGAATTATAATTATTTTTCATAGTCGAACTTTCCAGTTGGTCAAATCTTTTCAGTTATTCAACGAATTGATCTGCTGATTTTATATTTTCAATAATAACACCATTATTTACCTCGTATTCAAAGTATTTTGATAAATTTAAAATTATGTCGGCTTCGCTGACTGATGGATCTAATTGTTTAGCAGCATTAATCTTTCTCAGTGCATAACTGCAACGATTCTGGTCCATGATACCTAGATATTTACCACTAATAAGATTTTCTCTTACCCTCTGCTGTTCGGATTCTCCCCAGTACTGTCTTAGAAAAATTCTTTGGAATTGATTCAAGTTTTGGATGCTGTCTTCTACAATCTCGAACCAATTTTCTGCACTTCTTTTTAAAATTTACCGTAAAAAATAGACTTTAACTTTTTCAATCTATTACATTGCCTGCAATAGGTTATATATTTTTGCTGAACAACTTCGGATTGTAATTACCATCCCCGAAGAATTTAGGTAGTTTATCAATTCGATTGTCATACTAATTTCTTGCACCATCGTACGAGTTACATTCACCTTAATTTAAGTAGATTAGATTATTATAAAATATCATGTAGAATTACGAAGAATATGTGTAAGTGCATTTTATCTTTAAGGTAAATGCACTGATAGAATATGAGACATCGTTTTCTTGCAGAAAGTGATAATCTAATTAAACCAGTTGTACTTTTGCTTTCATTAAAGTAACTTCTCATAATATGTTTGTATTATTTTGAATAAAGATTATTAAATTTATTTTTTTAAAAAGATCAATTTCAAAAGCAAACACATATTTTGCGCATTATGGTAGAATCTTGAACATACGACGCACCTGCAGTTGTGTTATTATCTCGTTGCATCTGCATTGACAATGAATTTAATTTGGCGTCTACATCATTTACGGAGGTGTTAATTTTTGAGATACTTTGTTAAACTTTGAAATTGTAGTCGTTTCATTAACCTTTTTTTCAATGATTTTATGAATTGCTTCATTATCGATGGTTCTATCTCACACTCGATTTTCAATCATTTCTTCAATTCTTGCATTAACTTCCAAATCTTCAGTTAAACCCCGCATCGGATCATCTTTTGCAATCTGAATTACGATCTTGTCCAAATCATTCTTCTTAATCATATAGTTCCTTACTTTTATTATGTCCGTATCATGGTTGTTTACTTTTTGTTGTAATTTTGTTTATGATTTTTCCCATATTTCGTCGTTGCGCCTTCAAAATCGACATACGCTGGCTTAAAATTATACACGGTGTAAAATATAAGATGAAAATCATCTAAAAAAATAGACTATATAAGTCCATAGAATTTTTCAGATGTTTTTATCTGTTTATAAAGAGATACAGTTTCATCATTTAATTTAGCTAATATATCACCAACATTAAATAGAAGATTTGTCTAAAGTGAAAGTGCATTACGTAAATAAATCAGTTGATTCTCATATAGCATATAGATAGATTATTATCTTCAACTTTAGTTCAACTTATCTACTAAAAGAGTTAAGTTAAACTGATAAATCAAGTTAGTGTATCTAATAATGTAGATACATTATCTAACTGGTTAAGTTACTGACTGTAATTATTACTTACGGTTTTTAGATGAATTGTCTAATAAATTTAGTTAATATTGTCTTATTTTTTTAAGTAAATTGTTTAGTAGCCATTAGATACTAAACCACTCTTATTAGATACCATTACTACTGCAATTAGAGAAATGTATCGATCTGAGGTATTTCAAAATTACATGCATCATAAGTAAAGAACTAAATTTCTAATAGATATCAATATTTTATTGAATAATAAAAACATAAAAACATATAAAGCATAATACAACAATTTCTTATAACTACATCTAAACTATTTAAACCTATAACTATTAAAAATTCTTAAAAAGTATAATAATTAATAATAAACAATTTATTGTTATATAAATACGAGCTTAAACCCTTAAATCAAGTTACCTAGTTATTTTATTCAAGTGACGATATTATGTAAATAAAGTTTGTTTTGAAACAATTAAGTCTATACATTCGTTAAAAGGATTATGCTTTTCAAAAACTATGTTATTTTCTAACGATGTCAGATTAAAATATCTCTTACCCTCATTGCAAGTATTGGAAATATGATATGAATGTAAATGTTCAATAAAACAAAGGGTATCCCATGCGAAACAATCAGCATGGGGTACATTATTCAATAGAAAAATATTTTTAATTTCATAAAAAAATGGTAAGACATTGTCACAATCACAAAAGCAGATAAATCTGTTTTTGCAAAAGTTTGTACCGTTGACTTCAACCCACTTAATAAAAACTAATTCATTAGTATCAACTAAATTCAAATTACTTAATATTTCAGAATGAATTTTTTTGTCTGTATTATGTAAAACAGGACCTTCGATAATTTCAGTTTCTTTTAGTATTTTATGTGACCACGTAATATAAAAGTCTTTTTGATGTTGAACCGCCAGCAGTTTTGCAATATTTCTGAAGTTTTTAAATTTGTGGACCAAATTTTTAAAATAACCGTGTTTACCTTCAAATCGCATAGTCCATAAATCTATAAGAGGGCCCATTGTCCAAATTATGTGAGTGTAATGTAGGAGGAAATGATGCTTTGGCGTGAGATGGAAATCAAATAAATTAATTAATAACTGGTGATGTTCTTTAACTAAATGTTTTAACTGATTTGCCATACCAATCGAAATTTTCCTCGAAAATATTATGTCCATGCACTGCAGTAGTAATAAAATAATGTTAAAGTGATCAATGCATTTTAAGTTAATGTCTGATAATATTAAGGGTATAAAATAAATCAATGTCCAAGTTTGAGCAGCTCTTTGCCCTATTAAGTTACCAGATTTATCTAAATTCACAGGGCTCGGTTTATTCTTCCTCTCTAATAAACCATAATTGAATGCGCTTATTCGCCTATTAATTTCGTCGAGAGTTATTAGTTTTTTAGAAATTATGTATTTTAGATATAATTTAAGCTCACATTGGGCGATGCCCTCTAAAATGTCGTGCATTATATCGACTGATGGAGATTTAAACGTAGAAAAATGAGTTAAGTTGTTAATAACTGAAAAAGACTTGACCCCACAAACCGAATCAATTTTTTTTTTTTTAGTATTGTCAGTATTATTTTGACTTTCATTAACTTTATTCCAATGTTCACAGTAATTTTCAAAGTTTCTTAGAACTATTTTAGCATCGTCAACATCATAAATTGTTTTTGCATAGGATCTTTCTACTAAACAAATTCTACAGTAAAAATTTGCATTAAAACCTTCCACGAGTCCTAAAAATGTTTGCCCTCCGAGGTTGTCAAAACTTAGAGCAATTAAACAACCATGTATTATGTGCCCATTCTTGAGAATTATTCCATCCTCTTCTAAAATTTTTAAATCGTCAACAATCTTATTTAGAACACTATTAAAACCAAATTTTTTTATATCTATATTGTAGCATAGTGCTACCAAATGTATGTGCTCCAATCTTGAGTTGAAATGGGAGGGTAAGTTACGAACAATAAAATAAAAAGCTCCCAATTTATGACCTCCTGTTTTTGATCCCAATGGATTCACAGTTTCAAATTCGTCAAAATAAAGCTGTAATTGAATAGCATTGGGATATTTATTAAAAAAAGAGCTTAATTTAAAATTAGAACCGTCTCTAAAACTTGCAAAAATTTTACTTTTTCCTCTATCCTTCATAAATATATTAAAATATGATTTGTTGTTCAATAAAAATTTAAGAGTCTCAAGAATAGGCACATAAATAAAATTGGCTGCAACTGGTACCTCCTTATACGAAAAAATGTTGCGATCCCAAACTTGATCATAACGAACACCTAATGAAATTTCAATTGGTTGTATCATTTGACAATTGAAATACTTTTCGCGTTTGTAATATGAATCGTAATTCTCAAAGTAGTTTACAAAATTTGGTGATGTACCGGGTTCCGACTCTTTCACTACGCTGATAAATTCGTTAGTACTATCTATAATTTTTTGTATTGTGCTGTTTGGTAATGCAAGAGCAGTGAGCTTACATACAAATGCAGCAGCGGCATCTTCTCTGCTGTTATTTTTTTCTATAGAATTTAAAGTAGTCTGAATTTCTATACAGGGAGTATTATCTACTTTCTCAGGCATAATCGACTGATTCAAGTTGGTATCGTAATCTTGTATTGAATCTGGAAAAATTATGCATTGATCTGATGTGTCCATTGGAACCGTACTTTTTGGACAACGTTTTGGAGCGAGGATACAGTTACGAAGATGCCTTCTTAAACCGCTATAGGTTACAAACTTTCTTGGACACAATTTGAAGAAACATGGCAATTTTAAATTTGGGCCTTCAAGAAGAGAATGGAATAACCTCAAGTGCCTAATTAATTCTTGAGATTCTTTTATTTGAAGTTGGCATAAGAAGCATTCAAATATATAAAAATCTGACATCATTAGTTTGATAAGATAATTGTAATTGTAAGATAAAAAATAATAATTAAAAATTAAAATATAAAAAAAATTATAAAATACTAGATTCAATCATCAATCTGCATTAATTTTGCACGAAGATGCTTAATCTTAGGAGTAATTGAAAATTTTTTATCGGTAATTTTATAGAATTGGGTAAACAAGAAAGTATAAAGTGTTGTTAAATTTTTGTCAAAATGTACATTAAGTACGTAATGAGCCTTACATAGAATATCGATTGCTGACAGTGGGTTGTTTGCAGTTGGCAATAGCTTTTGGTCCACGCAAATATAAAATTGATTTGCGGCTGCCTTATTAGGACCAATCGCCACTATAAAAGGCTGCTCCGTATTTGCCTTCTTACAAATATCTTCCAATGGCACACCAGTCTGGAAAATAAATGCTGTTTTAATTAACATGTCACAATAAATAACCATAGCAAATCTAATTACCTTGTGAAAAGTTATTACTTTGTTATCAATACAATTTTTGATAGACTCACGTCCCGAGTTTCGCTGACCGCGTGCAGTTGGAGGTAAAAAAAATATCAACATTAAAAGAGCAGCAATATTACTGTCCCAAGCTGAAAGACATTGCAATTAATACTAGCCACGGATGAATTTACTACTTAGTTATAATTTCATTCTAACTTTAAAAGAGAAATCTAATTACTCGGCGGTTTGAAAATCCGCCGTCAAAAAAAAAACGGATTTCAAATCCGTTGAAAATCCTACGTCATGACCAACGTAGGATTTTAAGTGATAACACACACAACTTTCGAATAGTCAGAATTCGCTTTAATTACCATCTGGGCTATCCTTGTCAGTTATGATACTATTACTCTCCCCAAGTCCCGAATTTATATATATTTTATGAATTTTTCTGACCATGGTTGGAAAAACTAATTTAAAATCTTCGTGGTTTGGAAACATTTTTGAGAAATCATTATCCACCTTAAAAAATACCTATCAGTAAAATAATTATTTCGAATGTCAAAATCCATTTTACCAAACCAAATGTATCTAAAAATTTTGGAAATTCCTTCAAAATATCAGTGCAATTTTGTCTATAAGCAAACGTCAAGTCCATTTTTTCAAGCTTTTGTTCATAACTTGCATCGGCCGGAGTATGCTGTAGGAATGAGATTGCGTTTGTAATTTCTTCTGTTACAAGCCCTGTTCCAGATGTAATCGCTGTAACTAATACCGAGTGATCAAGTTTTTGTCTTTTGCTAGGTCGCTTAGGTCTAATGGTACTAAGCCTATTAGAGAAAAATCCAGTTCCTGATGTTGGGTCGTAAAATGCTTCCTGAAATTAAATCGACTTAGTGTTGTTGAGAATTCAGTATACCAAAATGCTTACATATCCCAATGGACTGCACGGATCCTTAAACTTCGGGAATAATGCAATTACAGCAGCAGCCATCATACATCTTTCACCTTTTGAAGGTAGTTTTATTCCAGGGTATCTTATTTTCATGAATGTCACACATTCATTCACAAGATTTTTCCTCTTTTCCTCGGATAAATCTCCTTTTGCGTCATACTCTGTCAAAACTGCGGCCCCTCTTTCGGATTCCCCAAGTAGCTCACGTAATTTCTGTTGATTAAATTGGTTTTACATTACAATTTTAAAACCCTCCAGCCCAGAGTAATTTTTTCATTATTTCTATATAAAACCGCGGTTTTTTTTGTGATATTCGTGTTGTTATTAGGTAGTACAAGGATCGGATTAGCAGAATGTAAAAAAAACAAAAATTGAACTTAAAGGCAATGCAAAAATAGTTTACCCAGCGGAATTGTGTACAGTAAGTAAAACGCGATGAACGCTACTCGCGGCTGGAGTATTAGGGATTTTTTCACAAGTTAAATTTTTTTCTTTTGTTACACCCTCCCCCCCATCGTTACACAAGCGTGGATCCTATTCAAATAATAGTTTAAGGAAAGATTATAACCCCCCACCCTATGTGTACATGATGTAAGTTTTTTAATCGGATATTTAAAATTACTATTTTACCGGTCCATCTATTATCTCAGGTAAATAAGACGACGACGAAGATGTAGTAGAAGCAGGAGAGCGTACACCAAGTTCCAAAATATCAAATTCTAAAGGTTGTTTGTGATTGACGTAACTGCATTCACCACCAAAGTTACTACTATTGCCCTGTTCGGAATCTACAAAAAGTAGGATTTGATTAACCTAGATTATAAATTCACGCAATTCCTAAAAGTGATAAAGGTGGATTTATACTTGTCTAGATTCGTTGACGTCAATTACAAAATTATAGAAATAATGGAATTCTTAATTTTATATATTTCGTTATTCATAATTCCAAACATTATTTTGTAAACAATAATTGCAACTACAAAATATTAAAATCCTTATAGGTTCTGTTCGTGGTTGCATTTTTTTAAGTGTTGTTGTTCCATCGCTGACCTTAAGAAATACTTGTATCAAAAGAAAGCGCCATTTGAAATTACATGAAAATTATTACAAATTTTATTATAGGACTTTTGCGTACATAGCATTATACGCACATTGTCAAAATAATTTGCCGCCAACGAATCTATACACGTGGACGTCGCACCAGTATAAAGAATTATGTTGAAAGTTACCATCACTTAGTTTTATTTTAATAATGACACCTCTGTGTGCAAATTTTACAAAGTCCTCCAAAAAATCATCTGGGATTATTGCTCCTTCCTCGTCAGTAAATAAAATAGTCTTGTCATACTGAATTTTGAATAATGCCTTAACTACAACAAGATATCTGGCGTAAGAAAACATGCACAATAATAAATTCCCTTTTAAAAGTTATATTGTTACTCACAAATTAAAGCGTACACCTTGTGTACCAATTTCATAAAAATTTCATCAAATATTCAAGAAACAAAGGTTAAAAAATTTTTTTTTTTAAGATTTCTTTCTAGCAATAGGACCATTATAGCGTTGCAATTTTAAAACTCGACAAATTGTTAGAATGGAGATGGATTCTTAATATTATCGGTGACACTATATTGATGCTAGTTTTGGTTTATTTAAATTTAGTTTAGTTAAATCTATCTTATTAGTTATTATGAATTTTCAAATCCTTTGTTAATATTTTAAGCTAACTACCAAGTTTAATGTGAAGTGTTTGACTTTAAAACAATTATTTTCATAGTGAAATGTATTCTGCCAACAATAATTTTTACTTTCCGAACTCCTTAGAATGAAAGTATTGTTTTAATTTGGCGTAATGATTTTCCTTTAAACATTAATTTAATAATGATTATTCTGGTAGTAATAGCTTGTATAAACCATTTTTGAAATTATTTAGTAAAAATTGTAGGTAATTTTCTGAAATAATTTACATTTTTCATAAATCACGTTCCACTTAACTGATCTATAATAAATAAAATGAGCAATGATAAATATAATTGGCTATTATAATGCACGCAGAGGTCCTTGGAAACGAATCATGACAAATGATTCAAAAAATTGTTTCTTGCAAATATTATCATGAAATTATTATAGTATTTATTACTAATTATGATTTGTCTATCGAAGTTATTTATATTATTTATTTAAAAATGTACTATACTTCGTTTTTATATTTTATTAATTTATAGACGACATGTTTCGAATATGGGATATTCATCTTCAGGACGTCAAATTAAAATGTTGTTTGAAAAAAATTAATTTGACGTCCTGAAGATGAATATCCCATATTCGAAACACGTCGTCTAACAATTAATAAAATATAAAAACGAAGTATAGTACATTTTTAAATAAATAATATTTATTACTAGATGTATACGCTATATTTTGTGAGTAACTGTATGAACAAATAAGAAAAATAATATTAGATAATTTAAGATACTAAGTTTGCTATGGTTTTTTTTGCGTATGGTTCCATTATAAGTAGCTAATAATTTACACTACTTACCTTTATTTATCAAAGATTCTAGGTTCAATGGCAAATCAATTTTTTGCCAAATTAGTTGCGAATTTTTGTATCTAAACCTAGCAGTCAAGTACGTAGGAGTTGACACTCCTGGAGTATTTTGATTGAACGTGGGTTCAACTTCTACGTACGGCACTGTAGGTCTTTCGTCGATTTCAAGTAATTCCCCTGCTATTCGTTGAACACTAAATTCGGCGGTACCATTCATCGACGATATAAAATTATCATCTAAAGACATTACGTATTGTTTTAATGATAAACGATTAACGTATTGTATGATGAAAACTGAACAATTTATTACACCACAATACACGCCACTTTATAACACCACAACCATAGATGCAAATGATGTAATAATTTTTATTTGCTGATTCTTCAGTCTTGCAGTCTCCTTTTAAATGCAAGAAGGCATTTTCGCTTTTCAATTATCTAATATTGTAGATGACTAACTAAGGAACTTAGAGAGTTTATCTAAGTAATACAAGAAGTTTTACGTACAGCACTAAATATAAAGAGAATCTTTCTCGATTTTTAATTAATTTTGTCTTTTTCATTAGAAGAAATATTAATATCTAAAAATGTTGTTAAATTCAAGGAAGTTATCATAAAAGTAGATATAATGCCTATCATAGAAAGATACTCGAAATCATCTAATCAATAAAGAGGTAAATCTTCTTTGAAATTTAAATAAATGTATCTAAAAATGCTCTATCTAACTCCAATTAGATAATCTGCACTACTCGATTTTACACAGTGTAAGGTTCTATGTTACATTTTTGGCACTATATGAGTTATTGATACCACGAGGTTCTATGGTGCACATACAACATTTTAATTAATGTAACAATTATTTGAGAAGTTTAGAAAAAGTTTTATGTGAACATTTACAAAGTTCTATGTGCTGAAAATTTTATTTCGATAAAACAAAGTTCTATGTTCTACCTTAGAACCTGATGTTGAATTTAGAATGCTAGAATGAATCAACAAAGTTCTATGTTATTACAAATTGTGAACTAGAAAAAACCGACATAGAATCTTTTTATTTGCATGGTTAACTAAGCAATATCTTATCTTCAGGAACATGGTAGGCTTACTTAATTTCAGGCACGATCACCCGATTTAACACCTCACGATTATTTTTTATGGGGTGCCCTCAAAGAGCTGTAGCTGACAGCGATAGAAAAAGGCCCGAAACCATAGGGAAATGAATGGTTTATTATTATTATTGCTACACGGGTAGTGGTTCAAGGTCCACTTTGTACTGAAGCTCTTAGCTTATTGTACCCCGTTTTCCATTGAGTTGTTACGGAAAGTTGTAAGTATTTCGATCCACAGCGTAATGTTCACCAGAAGGCCGAGCTAAGAAATTCTGCCAAGTCCGGGATTTGAACCCAGAATCTCCGCTAATAACTTCAACTAGCGAATACATCAGCCACCGCTGTGGTCTTAAATTAATGGATAGAATTCAGATAGATGTGACGGAACCTAACTATATAATAATAATAATAATAAAAGACTCTTTATTGGTTTTTAACTATTTACATTTCATTAATTAATATCAAATAATTGCTGAAATAATTACATGTGTGGCTGTTTGTCAGCTCCTAACTAACTTTTATCTGACAGAATGAATGGATTAAGACATGTTATACTCTTGCAAAAAATGTTCGTTTGCTGGGCAAAAACGAGTAGAAAAGCCCAGCGCCATGTGCCATAATTTTTGGTTGCAGAAGGTAGTGAAATTGGGGTAACAGAAGAGAAAGAGGGTGGGGGGGGTGCAGGTAAAATAAAATAAAACAAAACAGATAAAGCCATATTTAATTTAATGATCAAGATATAGATTTAGAATAATTTATATGAATGTAGAAATTTTGCATGAGGTGCGCGGTTTGTGGTATTGTATTTTGGAAAATTTTTTTTTGAAATGTGGGGTTTATAATATGGCTTGGTGAAGTAACTTGTGTTTTTGCCTGAAGGGCATCGTCTTGGTTGTTAGTCGGGCGAGGTGGTCCGTGGTCGGGTTTTGTCTGGTCGTGATTGTAAAGAAATTGTAGGCGGAGTCTCGTACTACGTGTGTCAGGAGAGGAAGGGATACGGTTTGATGAAGCGGGTAGATTTCGGTGTGTTTTGGCTCCCCGGTGATCATTCGGATTGCCTTGTTTTGTATTCGTTGGATATGTTGGATATTTGATTTTGCTGCGCTGCTCCAAATTGGAGACGCGTACAGCAAAATCGGACGAATCATGGTTTTGTACAGGAGGAGTCTTAATTTCATGTCAAGTTCGTTTTTGTAAGTTATTAGGGGATAAATTGCGTGAAGCGCGTTGCTGGATTTTCGGGTTGTGATTTTAAGATGGGGTCCGTAGGTCAGTTTGGAGTCAAGCGTCAGTCCTAAATATTTGACTTCTTTTGTAAATTGTTTGTCGATGTTGTTGATTTTGACGTTTTTAGTTAGTTTGTCACGTTTGTGGGAAAAGATGGTAACAGTTGTTTTGTCCTCGTTTAGTTTTAGTCGCCAGGTTTTGTAGTATATTTGAAGAACGTCTGCGTGTCGTTGCAGATACTTAATTGCGGTGTTTTTCTGTGATGACACAGCTATTACGGCTGTGTCATCAGCATACAAAGAAATTTCAGTATCTGCATGTCGTGGGATATCATTAATGTAATGGGTAAATAGGGTAGGAGAGAGGATGGAGCCTTGAGGGACTCCGGCTGGGATGGATTCAGGGTCGGAGAGGATGTCTTGTAGTCGTACCTGGAAAGAAATTTTTTAACGAGTGAAGCTCCTATGCCGTCGCTTCCGGCGGCTTTGTTTTTAAGTTTTCTGATTGTGAATTTGATTTCTGAGGGAGAGGTGAGGCCTTCTGGAGGGGTAGGGTGAGAGGATTGTTTAAAGAGTTCTATGGTGTGTTTGACTAAATTTTCTGTGTAAGTGTCTTTGAAATTTGTGGTTAAGTTGTGATGCTCTAGATATTGTTTTGCGATGGCGTTAGCTTTTTCCGTATTGCTCGTTATGGTGCCTTGCTGCGTCTGTAGTTGGGGGATTGTAAAAGTTGTGTCTTTGTTTTTAAGTGCTTTGGTTATTCTCCAAAGTGTTTTGGTGTTTTTTGTGTTCATATTTGATAGCGTTTTGTTCCAGTTTTCGTTTTTGATAATGTTTATTTCCTTGTGTATGTCGGCCGCTAATTTATTTATTTGAGTTTTTAATGTTGTGTATTTATGTGTCTGGTAAATTTTCCTTAGTTTATTTTTGTTTTTAATTTTGAGTAGAAGTGAGGTAGGTAGTGTTAATTTGCGTGTGGGCGGCGGTGTGCATATTGTGTTGTTTTTATAAATGTTGTTGATTTTTTCTGTCAAGTCAAAAATTGCATTGTCAATGTCATCGTTAGTCGTAATGTTCGGGTTGATTTTAATGTCGAGTAGTTGCGTGGCAAGCGCTTTCCAATTTGTTTTATGTGTTGGTCGGGGCGGGTAGAAAGGAATTTTTAGCGTAGTCAGTTGGAATTGTACGGGGAGGTGGTCCGAGTTAAGTTTGTCCAGTGCATCGATGTTGCGTACTAGTATGTTTTTCGTCAGTACCAGGTCTATGGTGGAAGGGATGTGGGCGGGGTTATATGGATAATGGGTGTGTTCGTCGGGGAAGGAAAGTTGGATGTTGTTTTTCGTGATGTAATCGTAAAGTTGGGTACCCGCTCCGTTCGGATAAGTGTTACCCCAGTCGACGTGCTTAGAATTCATGTCTCCTGCGATGACTACCTTATCCGAAAGACCGAGTATCTCGTCTAGTTTGTCAACGTCGTGGGATTTTCCAGGAGTTATGTAATAATTTACTATGGTTAGGTCACCTGTCTGGAGGATAAGTGTGTCTGCGTTTGTAGTTGGTAGGTCATGAGTGATCAGCTCCAGGGTGGTCTTGTAATATGTCAGTAGTCCTCCATGTTGTGTCCGTGGTTTATTGATGAAAGCGTAGTTAGGAATTTTAGTTGGTTTTATTTTGTTGAGTCTCGTCTCTTGTATAAGGATAATGTCTGGGTCGTTTTGTTGAATGAGTACGAGTAGTTCGTTGGTCTTTGTCCTAAGTCCGTCAGCGTTCCAAGTAATGATTGTTAATTTGTCTGTTGTATTATTGAACATTGTATTTTTCGGATATTTGAGCTAAAATATTGATTTTTTCAAAGGTGTCGGTGACCCCGGCTAATCTGACTTTTATCTCCCTGATGATGAGGATCATTTCAGGGATATTGATGGTGCTTTGAAGGTCTCTGAGTTCCTTGAAGAGGGTTGTCAGATCGCCGGGGTTTGTCGGGTTGTTGTTGTAGGTCGGTGGTGGTTGAGTCGGTGCTTGAGGAGCAATTTGCGTTAAAGTTTGTTGCGTGAGGTTTTGTGCGTAAGTCTGGTTGGGGGTGGTCAAAGAAAAAGTGCGTAATGGTTGAGTTGGTCGGGGTAGTAGTGGGAAATTTGCTGTATTTAATGAATTAAATGAATTGAAGTTTTGTGCTGGGGTTTTTGGGTAATGGCTTTGGCGCTGAGCTTTACTACTCACCCTTTCAGCATATTTGATGTAGGCGCTGCACTGTTGGTGGTTTGCGGGATGCGCCTCACCGCAGTTGCAGCAACGGACGTTGTCATCTCGTGTTGTACGTGGACAATCGGTGGTGTGGTGAGCGCCGGTGCATTTGACGCAGCGTGGGGCCATGTAGCAGTTTGTTGACCCATGTCCATACGATTGGCATCGGTAACATTGGGTGGCGGTACTCTTCCTAGAATATTCTTCAAAGTGGACAATAATTTGCCCCAAACTCCTAATTTTTTTTGATGGCCTGGATGGGGGTGGCGGCTGAAAAAGCAATTAAGAATGAGCCGGTGATGTCACCGTACTTGTTTTTTAATTTTGTGACGGCAGCTGGGGTGATTTGATGTTCGTCTAGTAATTGTTGCTTGACGGTGTCGGCCTCCACAAACGGCGATCCTTTCATTACTAATTTGGTTAGCTTGTCTTCCCGTAGTTGGTATGTATAACCCTGGACCGCTTTATCGGCAAATACTGCTGTTTTTATTGCCCGGTGGTCATCTGCGGAGTCCGTGTGGATCCACGTTTGACCCCGGACGTACTGGACCATTATTTTTCCGGAAGCTAGGGGTTTAAGCTTTTCCAGAAACGTGTGAATTTGCCCCACCGGGGTGGTCAGGATGACTGGTGGTGGTTTAGCGGTTTTGGGTCGGAGGTCCTTCGGTGTTTGCTTGTGGACTGGGGTAAGTGTGACGGTGGTCCATCCTAGATTTTCGTTTCGATTGACACGTTCAGGCGCATTCATTAGAATGCCGAAGCTGTTATACGTTGGGATATTTGCCTGCGTTTCAGTCTCCATGTTGGTTAATGAATTGTTGGCTGATGAATTATTTGCACAGTTATTTAGCACAGGGGTATTAGGGGATTTAAAAGTAGCGTCTATATCACTGGGGTGGGGCATTTTTATAACTGATACTGGCGTTATGGTAGTTACTCGCACTCTTTTTCGAATAGGGCTTACGCTGCTAGCGCGCAGCGCAAGTCTACGTTGAAACTTTTCATCGGTAATTTGGGTGGCAATATTAATTGGTATGTTTTTATTAGACGGCAGCGTGGACACGCTAATGGTGCTTTATAATTGGATAATCCTAAAAAGAACAAATCCTTGTAGCGTAAGTTCAGCGCGTTGGTGTTCTAAAAAGAACAGGCAGAGCAATCTTAAAGTTGTTACCTCCTCGGCGGCTGGACTGGACTGTGAACTGTCACTAACCCCACGGAACCTAACAAAAGAAGCGCCATTATAAATAATGCCGTGCAAGACCTTTTGAAAAGAGCACGCCTGTGTGCCGCAAATGAGGGAGGCGGGAGGCCGGAGGCAATTTTAAAAATTTATGAAAATAAATTTTGTGAATGAATTTATTTTTTTTACCTACACCTTTTTCATTATTTTAAGAATTTCTGAGAAAACGGCTGGTTTTCCAAAAAAATTTATTTAACCAAAGTTGTAGCCCGCTAAATTCCCTATTTGGTTTAGGCCATCAGTTTTCTTCTAAGACGTTTCGCTTAAGAGATACGGGGTTCGCAAGAAAAGTTAAAAAAAGTAAATCTTGAATTTTTTAACATTTACTGCCTTAATTTAATTTATAACTCAAAATCCGTTGATTCTAGACGATACACGGTTATAACCTAATTTGTATATATGCAAATTTTTTTTGAAAAAGTTCTAATTCATTAAGCTTAATTAATTAATTAATCAGAAATTCAAAAAATTGCCTGTACCTTCCAAGAGTTTGGACTTAGAAAAAAATTTTATTTGAAAATTTGTCTTAGAAAAGTGTCCTTTATCATCACCTCAAAAGTTCTTCACGGTCACGGGGAAACTTTTATATTATTTTAATACTTTTAAGTTCTATGTTACCTTTTTTTAAATATAATATACAATTTTGATAAAACAAAGTTCTATGTTATTTTTGAGGTCCTTATAGAATTCAAAATTACCGCCCATTGTTCTTGATTTTGTTATATATTAGACAGAAATTAGTTGGTTAAAAAGATAGTAAGTTGAATTACGAATATATTAAATATAACTACCATAGCCAATATCCAAAATTTCAAACGCGTTTATCTCGGCTCTAGTGCATTGTAACATAGAACCTTATAATTTTAACCCAGCGTATGCAAATGCATTAAAATTAATGAATTGTTCAGGAGAAGGAATAAACTGTTTAATTTTGTTTCGGTTTGAAGTACAGATAATACGTATTTAATATTTCGATTTATACGACCTAACTGACCAATTGGGTAACATTATAATTAAAAAAAAAATTATTTGAATGTAATAATTAGTTTTAAAAAAAATTTAGTGCATATAGCTAATTTGAGATGCGCCATTTGAACTCATAACTGCATTTGATTGAAAAACATGCAAGTAATAAATTATGAGTTAAATATTTTTAATTAAAAAAACATGAAGTTAGTACTTTTAAGAAATTTTATTATACATACTTTGGTAATAAATAAGAGATTTTATCAAGAAACAAAATAATAATATCTAGTAAGTAATAAAATAAATTTATTCTGATTTTAAATTTTCATAAAATAGTTGGTAGTCTTTATGCAAGTAGACTTTTAATGCCTGCAAACTGTGAAATTTCTTCTTTTCAATTTTTTTAGGTTCCTTAATGTAGTTGAGTAGGCTTCGTGTCTTGTTGTTTAATTCTTCTTTGGGGAAGTGATTTTCAGTCATCAGAGTGACGTAATTTATAATATACTTCGCCATTTTGATAATGCATCCCTCTGATGACGGATCCCTTGTTTTGTTACCTGGTCTAATTGAACTAAAATTTCTACGGAGTTCTTCGTAATTTAAAAAAAATTAATAATCGAGGTGATTAATAATATAGGGTTGCTTTTTTCTAGCTTGCACCATTCTCTCAATATAATGTGAGGGTGTGTATGTGTATGTAAAGCCAGCTGTCCTTTGAAAGAAGATATGAACTATGAAATTGCTTTAAATGTCGTTTCTCTTTTCTTTATAGGTAAGATTGTATTATGTAATTTGGTGGATCTTTTCTTTATAGAGAAACTCAGTTTGGCTTTTATTTAAGAAAAATCCTAAGGGTCAGTGTTTGTTAGTCACATTATACATATGTATATATATATAGGTGGTTTGAAAAGTTGTTCTAATACAATAATGAACACTATCCACCTCCATCATTGTATGGCTCTTTTATAAAATAATTTGTTCAATTTCAATAGGAAATTTTATTGTAAAATCTAACAAAGCGCTAGCTAACACTTTGTTTTTGTTTTGATATGCGCAACCGTCTGAAATCAGAACAATTTTTTTTAAGTGCGAATGCTTTTGTATGAAGTTAATGATGCAGCTTATAAATTCATTTGACGTAATGTTTCCATTTTCTTCGCTCCTTACATAAAGATGAACATCTTTGTTGTTCGAGATATAAATGGTGAAATTATGTACTTGCAACTTTTAGGAATAATTCTGTTTGGAAACTAACAGTTTTGGACTAAGTAAAACGCTTTGTACGTTCATGGTAACTACCAATATTTCGTCGGACATATTAGGAATAGCATCTTGCTTCGCCTACCGAGTTTTTTCTTTCTTGGTCATGTGCTCTTGGTATTCTTCAGATAAATTACCTTCCTTAAATGACACACAAGTGTCGCACTGGTCCTTCCTTGACTTAAAAATAGAAATTTTTTCTCTTCATAAATTCACAAATTTTTTTTTTCTCTACAGTACTTTTCTCATTTTCCTGACACCATTCTTTAAAAACAGTGTGCATGTGATTTTTTGAGTTGAATGTAGATTCGAGATAAGTGCGGGAACTTGAAGCCCTACAACAGGGGTCGGCAAGTAGTTTTAGATGGGGTTTTAGGTGGGGTCCGGATACTATGGGAAAATTTTAACGAGGTCCAGAAAAAAACAACTGATAATAATTAAGTGTTACCTATTTATTGTCTCAGCAAATTTGAAGTGTATCTTCGAAGTGTGGCGGTCCGAGGTTCGACCTTTCGCGGTCCGCAGACGGACCGCGGTCCGTCTGTTGCCGACCGTTGCCCTACAATAATGACTTTCTACTTTTGGCAACATATTTAGCCATTCAAGAACAGAATCAGATTTAAGATTTTTCTTAGTTTTTGTTTGCTTATTACCACCTTCAGGCTTCAGGGCTTAATTCCTTGTATACATTAGGATTGTCTTCTTTTGTCCAGCTGCAGAAAGAATCTTTCTTAATATCAAGAGTACATAAAAAAAACTTCTACGCACTCGTACTTTACAACCATCGGATTTTGGCAAATAACAATTATACATATCTGTGGTATTAAGGCAAAACCCCATATGTAAAAAAAATCAAAAAACTTTTTACGGCCCATACGTATAAAATTTAGTAAAGAAAAGAATGGCAAAACACTATATGGTTTGTGATATTCCTTGAATATGAATTCACAAAACAAATATCCAGATAAGTTCATTTCTTTGCAATTGGTTGGTGGCACAACCCAATAAGTTAGACATACCTCTTTTTGGCGTCTTCACATAACAGTCATGTATTAATAAAGTTCTGTATAGTAATATGTCCGACTTATTGTATTATGGCAGGTGCTAAAGCTGTTATCTTCACGATTATAAAAACCGATTGTTTCTATTGCAATTGAACAAATGCATACTTTTATTATTTCAGTTTGATTTAAACCATCGAACAGTAAACGTGCGATAAAGTAGTTGATTTGGTTAGATCTATAGTGTAATATTAATAAAAGTGGTTCATTATTTTGTTTTGTGTCCTCGCGTAAGATTTTGAATAAACGATTATTTAGAGGCCGAAATTTTATGAATTTTACTACTACTAATTTTCTGTATTTCAGTATTTTCTAGAACGAAAATAAACATAAATAAACAAATAAAAATTTGAAAGCGATACCGGTTCAACGTGTAACAATTTTTGTTTGTTTGTTTGTCCCAATACTAGCTTGTCGCAAACATGTGTTTGAAGGTGAGCTGCATGAACATTTCTACTTGCACAGTAGTAAAGGAGTTTTTTGTAAATTTGATGATTTGAAGAGGTTTTTGAATAAACTGGGATGATTTAAAAAAGTATTTTTTCACATGGCAGTGAAAATTATTTGAATTTTTAAACATTTATTTATATTGCTTTAAAAATAAACTATACACTTAAATTGATCGAAAAATTTGAAATCGATACCGGTGCAACGTGTTGCTATTGCCTTGCACATTTAGTTAACAATTAAAATTGGACGTAGTTATATAAAATATTTGGAATCAATTATAAATTAAATTGAACAGAAATTTGAAATCTTGCATTTTACAAATACATACTAATATACCACAAAATCTACTTGAAATTCTTTTTGAGTTTATTTTCTAGAAATTTGGAAATTGAATTATTTAAATTCAATATTATGAATAGGTATGAAAATAATTGGCCCCAAGAAAAATTAATATTTTATTTAAATAGCTATTTATGTCATGAGTACATAATTTAGGTCTTTATCGGACGAAGCCTCGTTTATGGCAGAGCGAGCTTGCGAGCGAGGCTAATAAATTGGCTGAGTCCAAAAAGCCTAATTATGTGCAAATGACATACATAGCTTTATGTTCGACTGCACCGTAGAAGATTTTCTTTTATATTTTTCCACTTTGACATTTAGGTAATAAAAATTGTATAATTTCGAAGAGTGCTTTTTCTATTGCTCCTGGTTTACATAAGTTGTTTATTAATTTGGTTTAAAATTATGTGATAAAATGGAAGAAATCGTTGAAATTGCTTCAAAAGCTAACTTTTGTAATCTATTATAATCAAAGTATTAATTAATGTAATACTTTTTAAATTAAATTAAATAAAATAAAATATTAATTTTGACGTTTATTTCATTGACATTGACAGGCGGCCGTTTTACTTTATAAATAAAGCAAAACGGCCTAGTACCATAAAATGTTATCTTATGGTCGCTAAGTGATATTGTAATGATGTTATTATCATACAGTCGGACATAAAATAAATTATTTCATATTTGGAGGCTCTCTGGATATCTCAATATTATATAGTTAATTCATATTATGTAGAATGATATAATTTTATTTTTGTAACCGGTAACCGATTCTTAACTTTTTTAACCGATAACTTTTTGCATAATTGGTTTTATTTTTAATGTAAAACTCTAGATTAATGGCCCAATCTTATTTGTAATTGAATTTGAATTTTGCAGATACATTCACTGATAACCTCACAGCTTGTGTGTGTAATCCAGCACGAGGTATTGACCTTACAGCAACAATTGGTTTGTCCCGATACACAGTGGTCGAAATCGCGAAAAAGCTGGCCAAAACTAAGAATCATTTCCTAAATCAGCTAAATCTTGGATACTAAAGTTTTTGGAGTCATTGAATACGAATATGAAGTCGGAATTTCAAAATTCAAAATGGCGGACCCAAAATGGCTGCGAATTATATGAAAGTTTTTTCAATTTATACAAAACTTCGTATATACATGTTTGTGAAGTCACTGAATACGAATATGGAGTCGTAATTTTAAAATTCGAAATGATGGTTTCACAATGGCCCACAAATTGTTTGAAATTTTTTTAGATTTTTTGAAAGTATACCAAAATAATTATTCATCGTCATCTTCATCGGAATCATCGGCATGAAAACTATCACTGCAAAGAAAGAATGCCCTAGCCTCGGACGAAAAGCTTCTACTTTGCTTTGGCAACTGTTTTCCCATGCTTGATATGAATGGGTCTGACGTGAGCAATAGACGTTGAAAAACATCCCGCATGGTATTTTCTCTACTGCATTTTCGCGAAAAATGTTCCCGATATTTTTTTATATCTTTGTTCCTCGCTTCCTGGGCATCTTCCGACAATTGACCAATTGGAAGCGGGGCCCATTCGATAACCTGAGCACCATGTATTGTCTGTGCATATGTCTTATGCACAGACGTTGGCATACAAAACCATGAGTACATATGTACAAACAGTTCTGCAGTTTCAAAACAGTACTTACTAAACTCTTCAATCTTGATAGCAAACCCACTTGACATTACTTGGAGTATGGTATGAAATTTATGAATTAAAATTTCATCCACTCCTAGGATTGCAGCAGATACTGTTGAATTCTCAAAGAATCGTCTCGCAGTATTACCATCGTTAGTGCTACCAAACCCTGGTTTCGGGCAGTCAATGTTTAAGTGCAATTGTTCTTTAAAAGCTTTTTGAATCATAAGTTTGCGCTGTTTGATTATTTCTTTGTCTGCTTCATTACGCGATTGCCATTTAAGGATACCAATCTTATAGCCAACATGTAATAGACATTCAAAGCAACGTATCCACGCGTGCAAAGTTGATAAACCTAGCTGTAAGTTCTCAACATTTATGACCTTTTCTTTCATTGCTTCAATATCATTGAAGTTCTTTGACGTTGCTCCACACAAGTAGCAACGCATTGCGGATTTTGTATCGGTCACCGCATTGCACACTTTGCCATCTATCATGGTAAAATGCATTTGAAATTTTACCACAACTTCTTTGTCATCGATCCAAATTTTAAAGGGAACGAGGGAGTCAATTTGTTTTTGAATGTAGCACTTTTCTTTCAAGGTAGATCCAACATTCTCTTTCAGGAATTGCAATCGAATCGGGCGGCAAAAACGAGTAGAAGACGGACGGGGATTTTTCTAAACTATAAACTCTTGAAGGGTTTTACTGTCCACACCAATGATTTGTAAGAGAACGAGTGATGTTAAAAATATTGATGAGTCCGAGCTTTCTTCGTTATTAAATTTTTGCTTGTACTGACTTTGTGCCGAACTTCCATCGCAACCCCATTTAACAATACACCGCAAATTAGCTGTAACTCGAGCGTGTAGTGTTGTAACAACGTCTCTCTGAATTGCCAAGATTCTGTCACAAGTGTGGTTCAGTAATGACTGGAGTTTTACTTCCGCGCATGTTTCTGTTACAATAATTTCTGACGGATAGCAACGAGTTTTAGCTTCTAGAACCTTATCGTAGGATGGGTAAACCCGTACATTTTTTTCCCTCAATGAAGCTCTTAGATTTTTATATTGCTGTTTAGTTAACTTCAATTTAACAACGTCGACCAATGCCTCATCCGCTGACATCTCAGTAATAGGCGGTGTTGTTGAGGCTGCTTCGTAGGCCTTTTTATATTTTGTTGCTCGTAACGGAGACGTTGTTGTGATGTCCTTCACAATGCTCGCTGCATGAAGAGACCCAGAGCTACGAAGGCTCATTTGAGCAGCATATGTTAATTCTGCTGTACTGAGTTTAGAACGTACATCCTCCGTCTTTCTTCTCTTTGACCGATCACTAGCATTCTGGAACTCCGCAGACGGTCGCCCTGCTTTAGAAAGTATGGGTGATTTGCTCCTACCACGAGTATTCTGAAAAATAATTGATTCATTGTATGATATTATAATATTATTTTATTATGTAATTTATTGTATTGCCCATATGGAATAGTCACCTTAAGAGTCACTGAAGATTGTAACCATTTTTCATTTTTTTCGTAAAACCTATTTTTTATATAATGAGATTCTTTCCACTTTAAGTGTAACTGGCACAAAATCTTTTTAACGATGCCTCTCGTGTTTTTGTCAATTTTTAAATTGATTTTTTCACGTTCAGAAAAATGGTCTTCCAAAATTTGAATCTGAGTATCCAGATCCAATTTGAAATGTCCTAGAATAATTTCGAATATTTCCTTTTTCGTATACCTTAAATCGTGAGTGCTTGATCCTGTACATTTGTAAAAAAATTTGTTTATTAATTGATTAATAAATGAGGAGTAGACTTTCAAAATGCGTTTTGTGCAATTTATAAAATTTGCAGATATTAAGATAAACTGCCACATAACTATGACACATGGCAATGCCAAAATTCATGTGTCATAAATTTGTAAAGGATTGAACATTTAGATTATCCTAATTCTCAAAAATCAAGATTTTGTAATTAGCTAATTAAATAAACTACACAACGCTATCGATAACTAAAAATTTTAATATTTTGACAAAACGCGTTTTGAAAGTCTCCTCCTTAAAAAAAGTGGAAATATGTGGTTGACTTTTTTGAAAATTCTCAAAGTATACACTATTAACTGTACCCTGAATATGAAAACAGAGCAGGATCTCCTAGGATCACAACTATTTTGATGATAAATGATTAAGATGGTTTTGAATCGATAGTTATTTTCGACAACTGCGTTTATCACCACTTTTAATATATCGTCGGCTTGGAGCAAAAACAAGATAACTCCATTTTTGGACAAAATGAGTTATCTACACGATTGGATACGAATCATACTCAACTACGTTCTGGCAAAATCAGATAATTGTACTAACACTAATAAAATTTTTATTAAGATATTTAATTTTGAATTTGTATACTTTTACATTGTCAACTCAACATTCAAGTCGCATTATCTCAAAACTATCATTTTGGAGTTATCTTGTTTTTGCTCCAAGCCGACGATATTTGAAACATTTTTAATATCTAACTATTAGGCATAAAAGTATTCTACATACCTCCAGAAACACTCTCCATCTCACAAAATTAAATTCACACACTGTACTCACAAGTTATTACAATATAAATATTGAGCAATTTTACGATTGCAGAAAAAAGTAACGCTACCTACTTTGACAAGTGATATGTTTGCATAGCTGCAAATAAGTAGAAACAAAATCTAGCTATCTGTCATTTTATCAAACAACGCACTAGATCCTTGTCTTGATAAATTCTTATTACTACGACAAACCGACGACTTTTAAATTTTTAATTTTGGCCAGCTTTTCCGCGATTTCGACCACTGTGCGATACTATCTTGCGGCAACATCTGTTTGAGGGTGAGTTGCATGAACTTTTTTACTTACACTGTAAGAATGGATTTTTTTGTAATACATTTGACTAGGTAATATAAAAACTTTTTAAAATTTTTTAAAATCTTTTAAATTTTTAGTTTAATAATTATAGCTTTGATAATGTGTTAATAAAACACGAAACGTCAGTCAATTTTATTGATCACAGACCTTCATCTCAACAATTTTAAAAATAATATAAAATAAAAGGTCAACAATAATCCAAAAATTATAAAAACTTACCTTTACAGTGTTTTTGATTTTGCTGATTTCGTCGTTTATGTCTTGTAATTTTGTTTATCGGTTTTTTTAGGGTAGGATATTTGTGTTGGTGAAAAAATTTGCGTGATTTGTTTTTATGTTTAATTTTATAGTTTATTTATTGTCACGTAATTCGGAATTTTGTTTTGTGTTTTTTTCAGTTAGTAATAGTAGTTCGTTTGTCTTTGTTCTTAATCGGTTCGAGTTCCAGGTTATGATCTTTAGTCTGCCAGCCAACCGGACCTATTTCCCGAATGATTTGGATCATTTTGAAAACATTGATCGTTTCTTTGAGCTTTCCGAGTTCCTTGAATAGAATAATCAGGTCACTGGGGTTGTTTGTTGTGGCGGTCGATTCTGTTTGAGTTGAAATTTGAGCATATATTTGTCGGTGTGCTGTGGGGGTGTTAAAATTCTGTATTATATGTTGGGTTGGTCTGTAGAGTAGTGAGAAGTTTGTTATGTTAGGTTGGGGGTTATGGTTGTTGTAATTTTGACTATGGTTGATATTGAAATTATTTTGATGCGGGGTGGATTTGAAGTTTTGGCTTTGGCGCTAGGTTTTTGCATTTACTCTTTCCTGGTGTAGGTGACTATAAACTGGGCCAAATGCCAATTTTACTAAAATTTTAAAAATGGCAAGCAGGCACAAACGTCAATTTCACTAAAATTTTAAAAGTGGTTATTTTAAATAAAAAAATTGTTTCAAGTTTAATATTTTAATTTAAGCTAAAATTCATCTACACATTTAGATGGTGAAGAACGGTATATTACAAAAGATTTATCCCTTGCAGTTTGCAAGTCGGGATGGTATTATTGACATATAAGAATTTATGGTTTCCGTTCTGTGAACGGTCTTCATTTGTTCTACAATTCTCAGCTTTAACTTAGTAACAGATTGTCAATTGCTGATTAATTTTTTGTGTATTTTTCCATGTACAAAATCAATAATGGTAAACTGGGCCAAAGGCAAATTTCAGGTTAAAGAAGGAGTACAGGCTGAATTTTTTTAGTATCATCTCTGAATATCAAAAACTAATTATAACCTACCGACCTATGTACATCTTCGCACCCGATCTACTTTTTGCGCAAATTAAATCCGCATAAGCTTTAGCACATGACAAGGAAGAAACCCAAAACTTCAATCAGTTTTCAGTTCAAGTTGTTCAAACTGCCAAAAACTTCAAACCAAAGCATTAGCGTAACCATGTACCAACTTCAGAATCGACATTTTCATAGTCTGAAGCCAAGCCGTATTTCCGGAGAGCCCGGTACCACGCCTCTCTTAGATTAAACCTGGAACTTTTGACGGTTACTGTCAGACAACACCCACCACGGATCGGACCGCGAATTTTCTGAGCATTTTCTGAGCAGTTCTGCGTTTTTCTTAATTTAATTAAAAACTCATTTTTTAATTTTTGGGCTCTGAAAAGGGCCGATGTCTGACTACACCGGGAAACGAGTGGCCATTTGGTCGAGCATATTTCCGAGAGCCACTTCCGGCGTACGGCCGTAGAGCTGCAGCCACTTGACGCGTATGTGCTCCGGCAGGTATCTGCTTTTCAGTTGATCCCGCTTTCGCAGCCAGCGCTTCAAAGTGGACCAGTAACCCTCGACACCGTTGGTGCAGACGCCGGATACTGGATCTCGAAAATACCTTGAATGATTCACGGTGTGATGGGTGTAGGGCGATACTCTGTGAAGACGTGATAAGCCAGCATGACCGCTCCATCAATCCGTCCAAATTTCAGAGCCAGGTCTTACGTGCTCGGAGATTAGGTCCTCTAATGTTTCACCTTTTCTATTGGGGATGTATAGTATAACCCCATGCTTCTCAGTCATACTGTACATGCCCAGGATCCACTTTTGCGGAACTACCCTCCCCACGTTATACTTGCGCTTTGTAATAACGCTCTCGTCAATTTGGACGACGTCACCAGGGCCACCAACGCGTTGAAGCTCCGCGTCTTGGCTAAGTTGCCAAATACACATCTCACGGAATATCCGGAACAACCGGTACGCTGTGCGCCGTGGCATACCCACGGTGGCAGCGGTTTGGGACGCCCCGTTTGGGACGCCCAAAAGTACAACGCGTTCATCACCCAAACAGCTCGAACGCGACAGTGTCTAAAAAGGTGCCCTCGCTCAGCGAATATTCGCAATCCCGGCACTTAGGTCAACGAAAGACGTATTTTAGATACCTCTTCCGTCGCCGCAAAAGTGTACAGAATCGACGACATCGTCGGTTTGGACACCTTTTTTCAAACGATATCAACCGTAAATCCTGCAACAGCTTCACTCGTTTCAACGATTTACCCTCGAAAAACCGAATAAATCGCCCTAGCGTGGTACGTGCCATCGCTAACGGTGGTCGACAACTGAATGCGAGTGCTACGGGCAACACTAAGACTATATCAGAACGCACGCACCGTCAATAGAACTTTCGTGTTAATGAATTCCCTATCTAAAATGCATGTAAAATTTTGAATTTTCAAATGCCGTTTTCTCGAAAACTAATGGATAATCCGCAAAAATTTAATTACAAAAATTGCTCAGAATTTTGTCCTCTTTCCTATAGTATAATTGTCGCGGCTCGATTCGTGGTGTGCTTTGACTGACAGATCCCTGTTAGAATCGGGATCATTAAGGGTAAGAATAGTATATTCTGTAACGAGTTAGGAATTGGCTTATTTTGCACGAGGGGAAAATTTGTCACCCGAGCCGATAGGCAAGGGTAACGGTCCGCGAGTGCAGAATAGCCATTCCAAACGAGTTCCAATCTATACTTTCTATACGACTATCAAAGTTGTGAACTGTATAAGTTTTGACCGTAATTACAAAAACCGGTGATATTAACCAATTAAGTACCAGTGTCCTATTTTGAGGACAATAGGAATAACAATGTTCTTTAAAAAAGATTTAATTGTTGAAGAATATTGTTATTCTTATTGTCCTCAAAATAGGACGCTGGTACTTAATGGGTTAAATTAATAAGAAATCTGTAATTACCAATATTTCAGAAATTCACTCCACAAGGTTCATGTACAAAGTGAAGTGATTTAAAACTTTATACAATAATCATTAAATGAAAAATAAAAAATTATATATTTTATTCACACAAATTGTTAATTTGCTTATCTTTAATAATTGTATTTTAGGACTTATTTAAATGTGAAGTGTGAAGCAAATTTAATTGAGGTAATTTATTGTTTGGTGATATTTTGAAATTATTTATTAAGAATAAATTAACAACAGTAGCAGAAATAATAAACAAAATAATATGAAATGAAATTTATTATTTTTAAATTTTATTAACAAAATATAAAATAAAATTTTATTTATTAGGAACAAACAAAAAACTAATTTAATATGGTAAGGTAGGCAAACATAAGTTTTTACCATAATTACAAAACCGGGTTGCATTTAATTAATAAAGTATATCTTCGGTTTATTGCAAATCTATGGAATACATATTAATTAAATGTAACACATTGGTGCATGTACACATCTTTGGATTTTGATGGTAGTAAATTAGCCGTAGTATAAAAGCCAATTTTACAATTTCTGGTGGCGTACCAATAAAAGATTCGGCATTTTCACTATCGCTCGGGTTTCTTGTTTCTTCATCTTGAAACATGGCGATTACTGCAAAAATAAAAATTGGTCGTTAAGTTAAGCTTGAACGCATAAATGTCAGTTGCTATAAAAACCAAAACAACATTGTCGTCAATGTTAATTTTAATGAAAAAGAACTTTTAACTTTCTTACCTAAAAGCACTATTCTAAAAAAGTAAAATGCACAGCTTTCTATTATGCACAGCGTTAAAATACATTTGAAATACACGAACACCAATTTGACACTTGGCGTGCATTATAAAACTGGTAAAACAACTTGCTAATAGATAATAGTCACTATGAAGGTTTAAAAATTCTTAGATGTGAGAATAGTCATTCTCTATTGGGTGTTACAGAATGAAATATTCTGTAACAGAATGAAATATTCTGTAACAGAATGAAATATTCTGTAACAGAATGAAATATTCTGTAACAGGTGCGAAGAATGTGTATTTTCTGAACTGAAAATTGAGCCAGAATGTTCGTATTATGTATTAGTCGTATAGAAAATTTTCTCCTTTGCCAGTTTTCACTTCCATCGCTTCCAGCTTCTCATGAACTTCTACAATATTCTATAGTGTCCATATTTTTACGCCATATGTTATAAACATTCTTTTTGGCACATTACAAATATGATTTTTCCAAAATCATAGTGGTAGACTGTTTCTGATCCAAACACGTTTGCATAACTCGAAGCAGTGTTTCCATTAGTGTTTCCGCCGCTTTTAACTTTATTCTACTCGTCCCAACTACTACTTCTTTCTTTTATGTCGTATTTATTAAGCAAATTTTTAAATACAAATAAAAAAAATAATTTTTGAATTGCTAACAAAAAAAATATCGTCACTCTCTGCCGCAATACCTCCAATCACCAGCACACCAAATTTTGTCCGGAGATACGATGACATAATGTTCATTTTTGTTTTCTATTGTGGTAGCCTTAACAAAGATATCGGTAGCCCTGGCAAAGATATCTATACTATTTACTATTTAAACTCTTTATTTTATTTATCTATAATACATATTAATTTCTTAATACTAATTTTACAGGATTGTAGTTTGCTGCACCTATTTACAAAAATTTATCAGCAAATTTTGATTTTATACGATTTCTTCTTTTTATTCTTCGTAATGTTGTTTTGCCGGGCAAAACGAGTAGAAAACCCGGCGCCTTGTACCTTAATGTGGTTTGAAAGGTGGGGGGGGGGAAATTTACAGGGTACTTAATATTAAACTAAAACTAAGCAACAAAACTGAACTAAACTAAAACTAAGCAACAAAATTTATTTACACGATAACTGTACAGGAAAGTAAGTTGAATATTTACAAATGAAAAAGAATTTTTAAAAGTCGTGGGTATTCAATTATGATAGAAAAATAACGTAGGTCAGTGATGTTTACAGGATTGCCTGGTGGAGCAGCTTGTGTTTAATAGTGTGAGGTAGGTCGTGTTTTGTTTGTCGGGCGATGTGTGCTGTGGTCGGGTTTTGTCGTGTGGTGTAATGAAAGAAATTGTATGCCGTGTTGTATATGAGTCCGCGCATGTAGGGTAGGTCAGTGTGTTGATGTAGGTCATGTATTTCTGTCCACCGAGGCAATCCTGTAATCATTCTAATGGCCTTGTTTTGCAATACTTGTAGTTTGTTTATTAAGTATTTGGCGGCGTTGCTCCAAATTGGACTCGCGTATAAAAAGATTGGCCTGATCATTGATTTATATAATAAAATTTTTAGTTTGGTGTTAAGCTGGTTTTTGTGTGTTAGTAACGGGAACAAGGCGTGAAGCGCCTTGCTCGCCGACTTTGCAGTTTCTTGTATGTGTTCTTTGAATGTTAATCTGGTGTCTAAACGTACTCCAAGGTATTTTACACACTTGGTGATCGGTATTACTTGATTTTTGATTTTAACGGTTTCCGTTATCGGGTCACGCTTGTGTGTAAAATACGTTAGAGTAGTTTTTTCTTGGTTGATTTTTAATTTCCAGTTTTCAAAATATGGAATTAAAATGTCTAGGTGTTGCTGAAGGTAGTGTGTTGCTAAATTTTTATTGATTGAGTCGGCTATTAAGGCCGTATCATCGGCATACAACGAAATTTCTGTGTTTTTGCTTTTTGGCAGATCGTTTATGTAAATAGTGAACAACTTTGGGGCTAGGATCGATCCCTGTGGTACTCCGGCAGGAATGGGGACGGGATCGGATAGGGTATCTTTGACTTTTACCTGAAGGGTTCGGTTTGAGAGGAAACTGGAAATGATTTTTATTATATGAGGGGGGGTGTTAATTTCTAGTAGTTTGGATATGAGGCCGTCGTACCATATGGTGTCAAATGCCTTTTCGAGATCGATTGTTACCACCGCAGTTGTTAAACTTAAGTTGAAATTTTTGGTAATTTTTTCTGCTAACATGGCCAGTTGCAGCACAGTGCTGTGTTTTTCCCTGAACCCAAATTGTTCAGGGATGATAATGTTGTGTGTGTCTAAGTGCGTTTTTAATCGATTAAGGATAATTTTTTCTAGGACTTTGGAGATTATGGGTAGGAGGCTGATCGGACGGTAGCTGGATGGTAGGTTATTGGGTTTTCCTGGCTTTGGAATGGGGATAACAACTGCTTTTTTCCAGGCGTTGGGAAAATATTGGTTTTTAAGGGAAGCGTTAAGGATATAATATACATTTTACTATGTATTCGTGTGATGTATTTAGTGTTTTGGTGGTTAAATTGTGATGCTTTAGGTACGTGTCGGCGATGGCGTTAGCTTTTTCTGTGCTGCTAGTGGCGTCTCCCTGCGGGGTGTGCAATACAGGGATGTTAGCAGATTTACCTTTGTTTTTGAGCGCCTTGGCAATTCGCCACATTGCGTTCATGTTTTGTTTTGTTGTTATTTCGCTTAGCGTTTTGTTCCATTCATTATTTCGTATGTTTGAGATTTGTGAATTTATGTCTGCTGTGAGTTTATTAATTTGTTGTTTTAAGTTAGGGTATTTGTGTGTTTGATGAAGTTTTCGTAGCTTGTTTTTGTTGTTAATTTTGGTTAGCAATTCGGGTGGTAGTGTGATGTTATGTTTTGGTGGGTGTTGGATTGTGGTGTTGTCTTTTAGGCACTTGTTGACAAAATCGGTAACTCTGGCAATTTCGGCGTCAATTTCGTCGTTGGTAAAGATTTTTGCGTTTAGTGTGTATGTATTTAGTTGAAAAGATATTTTTACTTTGTTTAGGATTTTAATTGGTCGGGGGGGGGGGTGAAAAGGGATTTTTAAAGAGTTTATGTTGAAGAGTATAGGTAAGTGATCGGAATTTAGTTGGTTGAGGACCTCTGCGTTAACATTTAAATTTTTGGATAGGGCTAGGTCAATAGTTGAAGATGCGTAATTTTGAGCGTAGTGAATGTGTGTGGGGGAGGCTGGGTATGAAAGTTGAACGTTATTTTGGTTTATGTAATCGTATAAATCTTTACCAGCGACGTTTTGAGTGGCGTTGTTCCAGGAGGCATGCTTGGAGTTCATGTCTCCTGCAACAATTACTTTGCCGGAGTTAGCGAAAACCCTGTCAAGTAAGTGCGTGTCGTGTGTGTGTGATGGGTGAACATAATAATTGCCGATTGTTAAGTCGGCAATTTGGATGATTTGAATTTCCGCCGTTCCGGTGTTTATGTCTATTGTTTGTGGTTCGAGTGTGTTTACGTGGTAGATGAGTAGTCCACCCGAATTGCTTTTTGGTTTATTTATTGCAGTATAGTTATTAATTTTTGGAGCGTTGTTTTTATTTAGTTTGGATTCCTGTATTAAAATTAGGTCAGGTTTAGTTTGTTGTGCGAGTATTGTGAGTTCGTTTATTTTATTTTTAATGCCGTTGGCATTCCAGGATATGATGTTTAAATATTTTTTGTTGTGACTAGACATTGTATTTCGATGAGATATCGGAAAGTATGTGAATTTTTTCGAGGACGTCGGTGACCCCGGCGAGCCTGGCTTTCATTTCCCTTACTACTAATATCATTTGACCGATATTTATTGTTTCGTTTAAATCGTGCAACTCGCGGAACAGTGTTGTCAGGTCGCCGGGGCCACCGGCGTTGTCGTTTTCAATGGAATGTGCCATATGTTGAGTGTTGCTACGGTTTTGTAAGTTTTGAGTCGCGAATGCGGGCATCTGCTGGCTTGGTTTAGGTAAATGGGGGAAGTTATTTAGGTCGAGTTGATTTATATTTGAATTTTGTTCGTTTTCATTTGCATTTATAAAACTTATGTTTGATTTTTGGCTATAATTGTTGCTTTGATTTTGAATAATTCTGTTTTGATAAATTTGATTGGTGTTTTGACTGTTTACGGTATTTGGTGTTTGCTGAAAAGTGTTTGCTGAAAAGATGGTTTTTGTACAAGGCGCAGGGCTTTACTACTAACCTTTTCGGCATAGTTGATGTATGATTGACATTTTTGGAAATTTGCGGGATGCGCCTCGCCGCAATTACAGCATTGGACTGCTGAGTCTGGCGTTTTCCTTGGGCAGTCCTTTGTTAAATGATGTTCTGTGCATTTCACACATCTCGGTTGCATGTGACAGTTCGTGCTCCCGTGGCCAAAGCTTTGGCACCTGTAGCACTGAGTACGCGTGTTTTTCCTAGAATACTGCTCGAAATAGACCATTACCTGGCCCAAGTGTCTAATTTGTTTTATTTGTTGGATCGGTGTCGTGGGGTTGAATGCGATAAGGAATGATCCCGTTATATCGCCGTACTTATTTTTTAGCTTGGTCACTTTGGCGGGTGTGATTGAGTGTTCCAGCTGTAGTTTAGTAATTACTTCCGCTTCGTCCATAAAGGGGGAGCCCTTCATTATAAGTTTTGTTAATCTTTCGTCGCGGGATTGGTAGGTATAACCTTGAACCTTATTGTCGGCAAAGATGCTGTCTTTTAATATCTTGTGATCAGCTAGGGATTCTGCGTAAATCCAGGTTTGTCCTTTAAGGTATTGTACTAGAATTTTTCCGGTTACAAGCGGGTTATATTTTTTTTAAGAAGTCGTTGACTTTTCCAATTGGTGTGGCCAGTATTATTGGTGGCGGCTTGGTTGGTTTAAGTTGAGCGTTAATTTTCGGGGTCGATATTTTGTTAATTGGATTTTTCCTCACCGTGGTCCACGGGAGGTTGTCCGTTCCGGCGGCATTACGGTTTACGCGCTCGGGGGCGTTTACCAATACCCCGAGGCTATTGTAAGTAGGTACGTTCACTATCACTGGTGGGTCGTCGATTTGGATCTCCATATTGTTTATATTATTGTTTATATTATTGTTTATGGGGTTGAGGGGCGTATTGTCTATTTCACTGTTTGCTAAAATTATGGGCGTTAAGGGCATTATATCACTCACTTTATTAATATTGTTTATGCACTGTTTTTTCCTATTAGGACTTAATGATAGCGCTCTGGCAGCGAGCCTTCTCTGGAATTTCTTATCGACATTGTCGAAGCATGAATTATGAAAATTCGCGGTCATAAACTTGGTACTAGAAACTGGGTGGCTGGTAGGGCCTTTTGGTGTCGTTTCCGTGTCGCTCAAGAGAAGTGGCGTGGTTTGCTCAGAGGAACAAGACACGTCCGTTCGCTTTCATTGCTCAATCGGGACTGAAGATATCTATATGTATCACCCCTACCCTAAATCTATCTATAAAAGTTTTTTTAACAAAATCTAAAATGAAAAAAAATTTTTATTTTTGTACGCCACTGAATTTTTTCCAAAATTTTTATATACGTCACATAATACCGTAAGAAGTCACAAATAAAATTTCTCCAAGATTGGTACAACAAATTTTTTCGGTCATCTAGCGGATTTTTCGAAAATAAATTTTTGTAAATTACTGACTGCCGATTTACTGATTCTGAAAACATTTGCGAAAAAATTTAACAAACAGCCTAAACTTGGTCGCTACCTAGTGGCAGAACCTTTTACTTATAAAGTAACGTTCCGTCAGTCCGTACGACGATATTATAAAATATTTCCCACCAAACCACCTATTTTTGTATTCTAAAATAAATTGTTTAAAGCCCTAAACTCAACTCTTATGCTGCACTCGGTATACAAATCAACATTAACCTAATTTTGACACATGTCACAAAATTATGACGTTTATTAAAATTTTGAATATATTGTTTTATTTTTGCCAGCCATCTGACAAATTCTCACAAAAAATATATAAATTAAGATTTCAGTTAATATTTTCTATAATTTTTCTGACCTGCCCCGCCCTGTTACAATTGGCTCGGTTTGTTTTCTCACCAATACTTATACTTTCAAAGCTCCATCGACACACCAAATTTTAGCTGAATCGGTTAAACATTTCCGGAGATACGACGACATTTTCATTTTTTTTTATTTTTTTTATTGTGGTGGCCCTCGTGAAGATTTCTCTGGCAAAACCTTATTTTCACCATTCCAGCCCACGAGGCATACGTCCAATAAGTTTGATTGCAATCGACGCAGAAATGCCGGAGAAAATCGATCGACAAAAACTTTTTTCATGTTTTTGCCAAAAAAGTTAATTTTATTTTTTTCATGTTGCATTAGTGATTTCTATCGAAGGATTACATATGCTCTCATATCCATTAGGATCAATGTACCTACGTACCAAATTTGGGTAAGATCCCTTCAGCATTTCTTGAGTTATTCACTCTTAAAGTTTCAACTTTGACAACTTGTGATTTTTGACAGACGACAGATAGTAGATTAGTTTTACCTATTCTGGATAAAGCCTTTTAAGGCCTTTAAAATAACATATCGCAAGACAAAATATTTTTTTTAAATCCCGTATTATTTTCTTGTGGTGGCACTCCTGATTGATAGATCGCGACGAAAACCTTATTTTCACCTTTCCACCGTGAACCCTACCACCATACCAAATTTGGTCGTAATTGGTTGGATGGTTCGGAAGCAAATCGATCGACAAAATTTGACGACCGACAGACAGACAGACCGACACAGAAAGTTTTATTTTACTTTTTGCAGATCTTTACGTTTCTGAACACGGTGATCTCGAAAATGCAAAAAAAAAAGTTGAAAATTTTTTTCGATTACCATACCTCCAATTTTTTTTTAAAATTGATTGTAGGTAAAAATAATTTCTTTAAATTTAGCTTCCTTGAAAATTCATTTCCAAAATTTCAGTAAAATTTGTTCAGTTTCTTTGTTTCATCAGTTATTTTTGACTGTGTTTTCAATATACTGTCATGTTCCAAAATCTTTCATTGAAAATTTTAATATTTTATTTGGAAAATTTTGTAAAAATTTATTTTATTTTAAAATTTGTATTAAACTTGTAATTGCTGGTTTTCCCGCAAACTAGTTAAGGTGGTAAGAGCACGGCGAAAACCAGGTTTTTTTCCAAGATGTCCGCTGGAAGCGGAACGTAGAATTTTTAATCTCTTAAATTTATTGGAAATTTTGTATTTGAAGAGTTTTATTTGAGAATAAATTAATTAATATAATATTTGAGTAAGTGATTTTTAATTATTTGGAATTTGATTGTCCCAGTTTTGGACAAAGTTTGGATAACTAGGAAAAAGAATGATATGTTTGGTAATTGGAGATTGAATTTGGAAATAAAGGAAAATAATTTGAACAATTGAAATTAAGCATTAATGCCATATGTTGTATTTGTATTTTATGGTGAAATTGGAAAAGTAAAGATTAAATTTTAAGGCAGCGTAAATTAAATTGATATGTTTCGATTTGTGTTCCCATTTTAAGATAGAAATTTTATTGTAAATTAAATTAAATAGTTTGGATTTTGAAGAAAATTTTAGTGTCCAAAATTAAATATTATATTTGGAAAGTTTTGGTAATTATAAAAAATCATTTCAATACATATGTTTTTGTTTTAGCGTAGGTGTATTTTTATTTTTCATGTCTTGGGTTATTGAAGAGTTTTGATGTTCTTTTTAGTTGTTGTTTTCTAGTGTGTCAGTCCAGTTTTTGTTTCTAATTTTGTTAGTTTGTTTGTTTATGTAGTCAGTAATTTTATTTTGTCGATTTGAATTTTAAGTGCTGGATAGTTGTGCGTGTGGAATAGTTTTTGTAATTTGTTTTTCGTTTAGTTTTGTCCGTAGTCCGTTGGCGGGCGTTTTAAGATTATGTTTTATGATTGTCAGGTCGATTTTAGTCTTGTTATACATTGTATTTTACTGTAATTTCAGCAAGAATATTGATTTTGTCGATGAGATAGTTAACCCCAGCGAGCCTGGTTTTAATTTCACGTATGATTTGAATCATTTGTCCAATGTTAATAGTGTCTATTAGGTCTTTTAGTTATAATAAATAAATAATTAAAATTTATCAAAAACGTAAGAGTGGTATTAACAATGCTAAAACAACAATAATGAAAATAATTAAATAAGATTTAAATAACGAAACAAATTAAAATTATATCAATTAAGTGAGGCCTTAAAGATCAATAATATTGATAAACATGTAAATGTTTTGATCGGTAAATGATCATCTCAATAAGTTGGGTTTTTGAAAATGTAGAGAGTAAAATAAGAATATACTATTATGTATAAATATATTGTGTTTATTACGATTTCCACTTCAAACCAAATAAATTCCCTGATGGTACTGGGAGTGTTGGTCACCAATCTCGAGTAATTAAATAAATAATATTTGTTCTCGGCTAGCTGTGAATTTGTGAATAAGACGATGAATGATTTTACCAATGCAGTTTTAATATCAACAAATGTTATCATAAATGAAGGAACAAAAACTAATAAAAATGTCTAGAAAAATGAACTATTTAATTTTAAACACTAGGTATAACTATGAAACTACGTCATGCGCAACAAGTATCCAAAATGACTTTTATATGGCGACGACTTTAATGTTGAACCTGTTTTTTCGATAATAAATTTTACCTTAAATACCTTAAATTATTCCCGGGATCTCTTCCCTTCAAGGTAGATACATATTATTTTAATTATTACAATTGTTATACTGCTCATTTGTTGGGATCAGGTTTCAGTGGTTCTGTAACCTGAAATTTCTTTCTTCGTCTGAAATCATCCGCTATGAATTACACTTTTTTCTTTAATTTATATCTTCGAATAAATAGTCATTAACTATTTTATCCAATCACAAAATATTGTCTTCAAAATAATTTAATTTCCAAATAATATCAATTTTTCCGATGACGATCGAATTTTTACACAATTTTATTTTTATTAATGAATATAATTTGATTTGTGTTAATACTTTCGCACTAAATTTATGATCTACCAGATCATCCACACTTCCGCAGTCAATTTTGCAAAATTTTATATTTTCGAGAGGTCAATCTCCTTTCGAGCGGTCAATAACCCAATTCTCGAATTTTTCGACGTTCTTGTCTTGCCCGACTTGGATGTAATCGAAAATCTGTCGCAAAACATGGACGCAATTCAAAATATCTCATTCACGATTGGTTCACTTTATTATTTATTTTTGTCACAGGTACTTTGATCCATATTACGAAAACGGCGCACTTTTTAAATGTTTTCGTTGTAGATCGGCAAATATCATTTAAAATAAATACATATAACATAAACATAAAAATTCTCTTTATTTTGTTTAACTATTATTTACATTTCAATTTTATATCACAAATATTGAAATTCTGATGAGATTGTTGTTGGCCGCTCCTATCAAAGATTTATCGGTCCTCATTGGTGTAGTAGTAGGCTTTGTCTTCTTTTGTGGTTTGATGTTTCCTGGGTAAAAAGAGTGCAAAAACCCAGCGCCATGTGCCTTTGCGGTAAAATAAAAAGGGGGGGGGAAGTAAAAGGCGAAAATAAAAGAAAAATTTAGTTTAAAATTTTATTCACATAATTTAGTCAGGTTGAATTTTTTGAAAGGTTGATTTTTTTCTGAATTGAAAATTTGGTTTAAAAATGAAGTTTTGAAAGAATTGTTATTTGTATTATAATATTGTTTGGTGTAATAGTTTGTGTTTGATTTTGAATGGAGTGTTGGATTTGTTGATGTGTGCTAAATTTGAGGTGGTAGTGTTGTTTTTGATTCTGTAGTTGAAGAAATTGTATGCTTGATTGTATATTATATTTTTAATTGTAGGGATGTTTGCCTCATAGTGTAAGTCGTTAATTACCGTGTATTTGGGTAAACCTGTAATAATTCTGAGTGCCTTGCTTTGTATTCTTTGCAGAATTTTTATGTTTTTGTCAGACGAGTTGCTCCAGATTGGTGCAGCATAGGTGAGGATAGGGCGGATCATGGCTTTGTAGAGAAGGAGTCGGATTTTTGGTTGAAGGTTGTTTTTGTGGGTTATTAACGGATATAATGCGTGAAGCGCTCGGAGTGATTTAGATGCTGAATTTTGTATATGTGTTTTATAGGTTAAGCCTTCATCGAGGGTGACGCCCAGGTATTTAACGTTAGGAGTTTTGCTAATGAGTGAATTATTTACAGTTATTTTATGAGTTAATTTGTCTCGCTTTTTGGTGAACGTGGTGAGTGTTGTTTTTTCAGAGTTTAATTTTAACTTCCAGGTGTCAAAGTATTTGCAGATTTCCTCCAGGTGTCTTTGGAGGTATATTAATGATTGGTTTTTTCTGAAGGATGTGGCCATGATGGCTGTATCGTCGGCGTAGAGTTTGATTTCAGTATCTTTATGTTTTGGTATATCATTAATGAATAGTGAGAAAAGTGTCGGGGATAGTATTGACCCCTGGAGTACACCTGCGGGAATGGGAAGGGATTTGGAAAGGACATCTTTAATTTTTACTCTGAAGGAGCGGTTTGAAAGGTAGTTATAAATGATTTTAATTAAATGTGGTGGGATTTTGCTGGTTAATAATTTAAAAATGAGACCATCATGCCAGATGGTGTCGAAAGCTTTTTCAAGATCTAACGTCATGAGTGTGGAAGTTTTGTTAAGATTGTAGTTGGTGGTGATTTTATGGGTTAGGGTTGCCAGTTGTAGCACGGTGCAGTGTTTTTCCCTGAACCCAAATTGTTCAGGGATGATTGTGTTGTGAGAGTTAGTGTGTTTTAGTAGTCGGATGAGAATGAGTTTTTCCAGGATTTTTGATAAGGTGGGGAGAAGGCTGATAGGACGATAGCTGGATGGTAGTGAAGTTGGTTTACCTGCTTTAGGGATTGGGATGACGGTTGCTTTTTTCCATGAAGTTGGGAAATATTGGTTTTTGATGCATGCATTAAGGATGTAATAAATTTGGACTATGGTTTTCTTCGGGAATTTTTTGATGAGTGAGGCTCCTATGCCGTCGTTTCCGGCGGCTTTTTTTTTTGAGTTTACGGATTACTAGTTGGATTTCTCTAGGGGAAGTGAGGTCTGTTAAAGGAGTAGGGTGGGTTTCTTGATTAAAAGTTGCTATGTTTTGTTTTACTATGTTTTCCGTGTCCGTGTTTTTAATTTGTGTGGTGAGATTGTGGTGTTCGAGGTATGTGTCGGCGATGATGTTTGCTTTATCCGTGCTACTGGTTTTTGGGCCACTGGGGGATTGAAGTGCAGGAAAGGTTGGGGTGGATGTTGTTTTAAGGGCTTTCGTTAGCCTCCATAATTGCTTTGAGTTTTGTGGTGTAATTTTACCTAACATGTTATTCCAATTTTTGTTTTTGATGTTTATTTCGGTATTTATGTCCTTTGTTAATTTATTGATTTGAGCTTTGATATTTGGGTATTTGAATTTTGATGTATTTTTCTTAGTTTGTTTTTATTTGCTATTTTTTGTAAAATAGTATTTTGGTAAGTTTAGTTTGAAATTATCAGGTGTTTTTATATTGGAATTTTCAGCGCTTATTTTGGTGATGTTTGTTGTGAGATCTTTTATTGCCTCGTCAATTTCTGAGTTAGTAGTGATTTTTGTGTTTAATTGTAAGTTCTTTAATTGTTCGGTCCATTTTGCCCAGTTAGTGAATTTGAACTGGCGGTTTGGATGTATGGGAAGTTTAATTGCTGAGATTTCAAATTGTACCGGCAAGTGGTCCGAACTTAATTTATTTAGTGTTTCAATGTTTCGTATGAAGGCGTTTTTTGTTAGGATTAGGTCAATTGTGGATGGATTGTAAGCGTCATTATAAGGGTAGTGAGTGGGGGAGTCAGGATGGGAAATGTTAATATTTGTTTTTGTGATGTAGTTAAAAAGTTCAATGCCTGAAATAGTGTTTGTTAAGTTGTTCCAATTTGTGTGTTTTGAATTCATGTCTCCGACTATTATTACTTTTTCTGATTGCTTGAAGAGCTCATTTAGTTTGTCAAAATCGTGTTTGATGCTGGGTGAAAGATAGTAGTTGATTATTGTGATGTTTTTGATTTGAAGAACTTGTGTTTCGGCGTTTGTGTGTGGTATGTCTAAGAGTGTGATGTCTAATGTGTTTTTGTGGTAGGTTAATAAACCCCCATTTCTGTTTTTTGGAGAGTTAATGGCAGTGTAATGTGGGATTTTTGGGGGTTTATTTTTTCCTGTGCGGGATTCTTGGATGAGGAAGAGGTCTGGATTATTTTCCTGCACCAATTGCTGGAGCTCGTTGAATTTTGTTCTAATGCCGTTGGCGTTCCAACTTATGATTTTTAAACTGTATATATTTGTACTAAACATTGTACTTTGTTGCGATGTCGGCTAAAATGTAAATTTTTTCCATGGTGTCTGTTATACCTGCTAACCTGCCTTTAATTTCTCTAATGATTTGAATCATTTGTGTGATGTTGATGGTGTCTTTTAAATCGTTGATTTCCCTGAATAGGGTGGTCAGGTCGCCGGGAGTGTTGTTTTCATTATTGTTTACTGCTTGTTGGTGTGTAATGTTTTGCGCATACTGTTGATTTAAATTTAGTGGGGGGGTTGAAATGTGTTTGTAGGTTTGCGTCGGCGCTGGTAGTGGTGGGAAATTGATAGTCGCGTTTGCGTAATTTAAATTTTCTCTGACTAGGTTATTTGAATTATTGTAATTAATATTGTTCGCGTTATTAAGATTGGGAGTAATTTGGCCATGGTGCTGCGCTTTTGCACTTACCCTGGCGGCGTAATTGATGTAAAAGGGGCACTGGCTGTAGTTGGCCGGGTGCGCTTCCCCGCAGTTGCAGCAGCGGACTCCGCTGTCTTTTGTTTTCCTGGGACATTCCGACGTGAGATGGTTATCGAGACATTTAATACAGCGTGGGCGCATGAAACAATTGGATGAACCATGTCCAAATTGTTGACATCTGAAGCATTGTGACCTGGTGTTTTTCCTTGAATATTCTTCAAATGTTACTATGGTGTGACCAATGCTTCTTATCTTCTTTATGGCCTGGATCGGCGTTGTGGGCGTAAATGTGATCAAGAATGATCCGGTGGTGTCCCCATATTTATTTTTTAACTGGGTAACAGCAGCTGGGGTGATTTGGTGCTCGGTCGTCATGAGTTCTTTAATTTCCAATTCTGACATGTAGGGCGAGCCTTTCATGACCAGTTTTGCTTGCTTCTCATCCCTTGGTTGGTACGAGTAGCCCTGCACTTGCTTGTCGGCAAATATTTGGGTTTTAACCGCATTGTGGTCTATTGTTGTGTCTGTGTGGATCCAAGTGTTTCCACGAACATATTGGATTAAAATTTTTCCACTTACGTGCGGCTTTAATTTTTCCATAAAGGCATGGGCCTGTCCAATGGGCGTTGTGAGGATAATGGGTGGTGGTTTCACCGTTTTTTGCCTGAGGGCTTGTGGAGTATTTTTGTGTATTTGAGTTTTTTGTTGGACGGTTTTCCAATTTGATTGAGGTCTTTCTGTTCTTTCTGGTGCGTTGGTTAAAATTCCGAAGCTATTGAACGTTGGTATGGAGGCTTGGTAATCTAATCCGATGTCCATGTTGCTAGTTTGAATTTCTCTTGAACTTTCACAATTGTGTAACACTTGGGGATTGGGGGTATTATTTGGAGTGTCTCTATCACTAATTACTTGGGGGGGGGGGTGTCATGTTAGCAAATGACAGGGGGATGATGTCGGTCATTTCTTCCGTTTTTCGGTAGTACGGGGTGGAATGATTTACCCTTGCACTGACACGTTTCTGAAACTTGACGTTCGTGTAATTAGTTGCCACATTTTGTGAAAAATTTGAAATATTAGTTAAGTAATTATCTATGATTACAGCAGGTGAAAAGTTTCGCTGGCATAAACAGCAGGAAGCGCAAATCGTAGTAGTTCTTAAAAGAACAAAGATGCGTCCGCATGTATCCAAAGCTGAAACGTGACTGATTAAAATAAATAATAAAAACTATGAACTAATATTTACAAAATTGGTAATGGAACCTTCAATGAATTACAGTTTTTCAGGTTCGACTACAGTGGACAAACCACACTCATCTAATTTATTCAAATAAAAATTTTTAAAAGTAAAAGGTGTAAAGTGAAAATTTTTGTTTTGTCAAGTATGAATATAATAATTAAATTTTGTTTTCAGGAATTTATGTGGTTCGACTGGTTTGAAAATACATTTTAATATATTAAGTAATATTTAAAATTTAAAAATATAACACGCACATTTGGGTCACGCGACGCAAATAGGAAAGGTAACAACAAAAATGATAACAAAAATATAATTACAATAGCAATGAAAAGTTTGATGATGATAATAATATGATTAAAATTTAGGAATTCATTTAAAGTCGATTTAAAGTTCGCCAAATATAATATTTGTCAGTGTCCATAAATTTTTGATAAAATTTATGTAGGAAGATTTTAGTTATTTGTTATTTCGTAATAAAAGAATATTAAAAGGGTGTAGATTTCATCCTTATAGATTATAGAATAACAATAAAAACTTGGGCAGTCTTGCAATAAATATAGCGTAGTCTGGGATTTACTCCTATACTCCAGGTATGGAACCATTCCTCGAGTTTGTCTAAGTGTCGGTGACGGCGATTTGTGACTTGTATTGGTTAGACGCGCGCTGGTAAAAACCGATGTGTCATCAGCATAAACCGCCATTTCTGTATTGGGATCGGTCGTTCGAATTGGGGTGGGCATATCGTGCATGTACGTGACAAAGAACTAGGGGACAGTACCTCTCCAGCTGACGCTTCTTGGTGGAGCTGAGGGCAGATATGTACTGATGATGTACTGTACTTGTGTTTCTGGTGAGTCCTCTTTTTTGGTTTGGCTAGGACTACCTTGAACTCATCCTCCGATGACGTCTTGTCGGACTGGGGACGTTTACCCTTGCCCTTCTCCTCAGTTGGGTTGTTGGTGCGGTTTACAGCGGTCCCCTCCTCGAGGTTACTTAGTTCCGTGGCCAGGTCGCCCAGCTTATTCAGCAAGAACTCCAGTAGGCTCGCCATCTGGGTGTGAACGAAGGTGTCTTGGATGGTCGCCGAGCTGGCGTTGACGGTGTCGATTTCGGATTTGGTTTGGATGATGGCCCCTGTTAACTCGATCCGTTTTGTACTATCCATGTCTAATGCCCAGTTTCTTCACTAAAATGATCCTATAGATATCCGATAAATAGGAAATAAGTATAGAGAAATATGACAGAACTACATTAAAACAATAATGCGTTCTGTCATGTCTATCTATTCTTATTTCCTATCTATCGGATATCTATACGATCATTTTAGTGAAGAAACTGGGCATAAGAGATTGATCTTATTTATTAGTTTAAAGCAAATTTGATCTGCAAGTTTTCGTAAATAATTTTTTCTACGACCACTACCGTAGATGAACAATATTGTACGAACCCGATCCTATGTAAACATCTCTTTACGCACGGCTGTGCGTAAAGTGTTTGATCGCACGGCTAGGGAATATTGTAATTTACTAAGATTATGTTGGCTGCAATAGTAGGTTATGTTTATTATTTGACAGAAGCAGTTATTTGACGTGAAAGATTTAATTTAATAAAAACTTTAATTATTAATTTATTTGATATTTTAATTATTTTCAAGCACCTGTCATGAAAAAAAACCGTGGAGTTACATATAATTGTTTTCAATGGATTATGGTGCACGTCACCTCTGAGTCCCTCGTTCCGTGTTTACATCTGACGTGAGATAGGTTGCCCGGTTCGATTGGGTTTACAACGGCTTTGATTTCGCATTATTACAGTTATTAGTTATTACTCATTGGTTATAATATTAGGCGAGCGCTAAATATTGTATTAAGGTTTTGTGTTAGTAATCTTATCACTTCCCCGAAATAACACCAACATTTAAGAAAATGTAAAAATAAGGTTAAAATTTTATTTTTAAATGGGAGACACAAAAGTTGAAATATCTCAAAAACGAGACGATATATCGAAAAACGAAGGAAAAAATCCCCACTCCCTCCTTTACACCCTTGTCATAAATGGAGTCTAGCTATTCTATAATATTTTCTTTTCTAGTGCACATTTTCTTATGTACGTTGCCTATTTTAAACTTAAATTTTTACGGGCGATCCGTACTCGACCCCCAAAAATTTTATGAACAAATGTTAATAAGTACCTCTAAAAACACATGTATGCAAATTTTCAGATAAATTGAAAAGTATCCCCTAAAAGTGCCTTTTAAGGATTAGGGTTGAAAATCTAGGGTTGGTCGTAGAAAAAGTATAGTACGTAACTAAGAGTTGTAAATCTATTAAACGCTCTTGAAACATACTTCACTCGCCGCAGTAACTTTTCAAATTTAAATTTTAAAATTTAATTAAAGGCCGGTTGTAAACGTAGCGTAGTTTGGTTCCGCAAAGAGGACGATTTAGGAAAGAAAGAGCGTTTAAATTGACGTATGAGTGGAAAAGATTTGAATTTAACTTTTAAATATAATTTATTATTTATACCGGAAAGCCAGTTGCATGTACATTGCACGGTTGTTAGTCGAACAATTGAACAATGCCTTCTTTGTTACCGAGATAAGGGGCTATTTGTTTATCTTGACTTGAGGTTGTTATGTTTGTTATCGCGCGCGTGCCGTCCTTGGCAGGTAGTATTACTTACTTAAAAGGTTTCGTTTAATATTTATGAATTTGATTTATAAATTAACCTTTATGTGACTGAGAAATAAAACACCTTCTAATGACGGCATGGGTACCCGGGTACCTTCATACATTACATGCACCCATCCGCGCCTATGCAAAGTTTATAATTATCTACGATAGTAGTAAGACTATATTTTTATTGTGCTTTATGCCTAGCAAGGTTAGATCATTATAGACCCATCTGATTTTTAGTTAAAAATTACAAGTATTTTCAGTTATTATAAAAATTAAATTTATAATTTCAACTAGGATGTCTCATAATGAGTCTACTGGACCAAGTCACGGATCTTTTCGAAAACCAAGATTATCGAAATGAACTAAGATAAATAATAATTATTGTAATTATAAATTGTTTAAATGATGCAGTTACTCGCAAAAGAACTCGGACATACCTATTGTTTAGTTTATAAAATTAGCCATGGAATTTTTCTATTTCTTAAATTTCAATAATTAAATTAATATAGTCATAACATTGAAAATTCAATTTTCAATATAAATTGAAATTTGGATTTTCTTGGGCATTCCGTCGTGAGGTGATTTTCTAGGCATTTGATGCATCGTGGGCGCATGAAACAATTTGACGATCCATGTCCAAATTGCTGGCATCTGAATCATTGGGATCGGGTATTTTTTCTTGAGTATTCTTTGAAGGTGACGATTGTATGTCCAATACTTCATATTTTTTTGATGGCCTGCATCGGCGTCGTGGGCGTGAAGGTAACCAGGAAGGAACCTGTGGTGTCACCGTATTTATTTTTGAGCTGGGTCACTGCTGCTGGGGTGATTAAATGTTCCGAAGTCATGAGGTCTTTGATTTCGGTTTCTGTCATGTAGGGCGAGCCCTTCATGACCAGTTTGATTTGTTTTTCGTCCCGGGGTTGGTAAGAGTACCCCTGTACCTGTTTGTCGGCGAAAATTAAGGTTTTTACCGCCTTGTGGTCCGTTGTAGAATCCGTGTGGATCGAGGTGTTTCCTCGTACGTACTGTATTAGAATTTTGCCACTTACGTGAGGTTTTAGTTTGTCCATGAAGGCATGGGTCTGGCCTCTGGGCGTTGTCAGTATGATTGGAGGTGGCTTCACCGTCTTTTGCTTGAGTTCTTGGGGTGTGTTTTTATGAATTGGGGTTCGTTGTTGAACGGTTTTCCATTCTGTTTGTGTCCTTTCGACTCTCTCGGGTGCATTGGTTAGTATTCCAAAACTATTGTAAGTTGGAATAGTGGCTTGAAAATCTGTGCCGATGTCCATGTTGCTTATGGGTCTTTCGCGTGAACTTTCACCTGTTTTTAACACTTGAGAAAGGGGGTATTAGTTATCGTGTCTCTTTCACTTAATACTTGGGGGAATGTCATATTTGCAAATGACGGGATGTTTATTTCATTCACTTCTTCCGTTTAACGGGAGTAAGGGGTAGTGTGGTTTACCCTTGCTGAAACTCGTTTTTGAAATTTAATGTTAGTAAAATTTGTGGCCACATTTTGTGGAAAGCTGGAGTTGTATACTTGGAATTGCTCTATGGTTATAGTTGGTAAATTGTTTCGTTGGTAAAGGCAGTGGGAAGCGCAAATCAAAAATATTCTTAAAAGAACAAAAATGCGTCCGTGTCTGTCCAGTGCTGAAACGTGACTGTATGACTATGACTATCTGCACGGTACTTTAACTTTAACATCAATCACTTTACGGAGTGCCGGGGCAAGCCCCTCTGCTCCTTCATCTCATATTGTTTATTCGCGGGTGTGGTAGTTTAGCGGTTGTTAGAACCCTTTGATGGCGCATGATTGCGTTATCGGATGGTAGTCTGGTAGTCGTGCTTCGGCGTTTATTCCCCCATATTTGCGCTAGCAACACACAGGGAGTTGCAGTTCTCGTTGGTGATGGCTCGAGTAAAAACACTTCGGTGTTGACGGGGACGGCTCCTTTTCATCGGTGGATTAGATTAGATTTAGAACTCTTTATTTAATTTGAATACATTAATTAAATACTTAATAATAATGAGGTTACTAGTTGCGCCTATTTACATTTATCAACTAATTATAATTTACATTTTATTTTTGGTATCTTTGCACATATGTTGTTGGCCGGGAAAAATGAGTACAAAACCCAGCGACTTGATTTATGATTTATGAGGTTATTTACACGCGGATAAGGGGCAATAATTTACTATGCTACAGAAAATAAAAGAAACTACTATTCTCGACGGCAAACTTAACAAAAAACTTAACAGAAATAATAAATGGTATTTTAAAAGATAGTGAACATGTGTGTTAATGCAGGACGGCTTGATGTAAAAGTTTATGTTTTAGTCGGTAGGGTACGTTTTTTGTCGATCTCAGTCCGATGTGTTTTGTTTTGTCATTTCGTTGGGTCGTTGTACGGAAAAAGTCGAAGGCTGAATTATAAATGACGTTTGTTATGTAGGGTAGGTCAGTTGTTTGGTGTAGGTCATATTTTTCTGTATGTCTGGGTAGTCCTGTGATTATTCGAATTGCTTTGTTTTGAAGAATTTGTAGTTTTTGAATATTGTAGTCTGCTGAATTGCTCCAGATTGGTGATGCGTAAAGTAAAATTGGTCTGATCATTATTTTGTAAAGTAGTAGTCTGAGTTTAAAGTCGAGTCCGTTTTTGTATGTCAGGAGGGGATATAATGCGTGAAGCGCTGCAGCTGCTTTTTTTGTGACGTTTTGTAAGTGGTTGTGGTAGGTCAGTTTTGCGTCTAATGTTACTCCTAGATATTTGGTGTCTGTGGTCAGGGGGATTTCGGTATTGTTGATTTTAAGTTTTGTTTTTGTGTTGTCTTTTTTGTGGGTGAAATGTGTTATTGTGGTCTTTTTTTCATTAATTTTCAACTTCCAGTCCTTGTAGTATTTTGTCAGTAGGTCAGTGTGTCTTTGTATGTAAGTGATTGCTTGGTTTTTTTTCCGGGATTCTGTAATAATGGCGGTATCGTCAGCATAAAGTGAGATTGAACTGTCTTTTGTCTTGGGTATATCATTAATGTATAGGATGAATAATTTTGGAGCAAGGATGGAGCCTTGGGGGACTCCTGCTGGGATGGGTTGGGGGTCAGAAAGGATATTTTTGATTTTGACTCGAAAGGTTCTGTCCGTCAGGTAGCTGGCAATTATTTTGGTTAGGTGAGTTGGAATATTTTGGAGGATGAGTTTGTAGAGAAGACCTTCGTGCCAGATGGTGTCGAAGGCCTTCTCGAGGTCGATTGTCAGTACTGTAGTGGTTTATTCATATTGTAGTTGTTTGTAATTTTGTCCGTTAAAATGGCGAGTTGCAACACGGTACTGTGTTTGGCCCTGAACCCAAATTGTTCAGGGATGATTGTGTTGTGCGTGTCGATGTGTTCTTGGAGACGGATTAATATGATTTTTTCAAGGATTTTGGACATGGTGGGAAGGAGGCTTATTGGTCGGTAACTGGAAGGAAGTGTGGGGGGTTTACCTGGTTTCGGGATTGGGATGACCGTGGCTTGCTTCCAGGTTTTTGGAAAATATTGATTTTTAAGGGATGCATTTAGGATGTAGTAAAGTTGGACTATTATTTTTCTGGGGGTTTTCTTTAGGAGTGAAGCTCCGATGCCGTCGTTGCCGGCTGCTTTATTTTTGGTTTTGCGGATTATGGAACGGATTTCATTGGGAGAAGTGAGGTCATCGAGGGGGGTTGGATATGAGGTGTGTTTAAAGAATTCTGTGGTGATTTTAATTGTTTGTTCGTGTTGGGTGTTTAAATTTTCTGTGATTAAATTGTGGTGTGCGAGGTATGTTTTTGCAATTGTGTTGGCTTTGTCCGTGTTGCAACTGATTATGCCGGCCGGGGTGTGCAGGGCCGGCATAACTTTTGTATTGTCCTTGTTTTTTAATGCTTTTGAAATTCTCCAAAGTGTATTCATATTTTTTTTGTTGATAGTGTTTCTAGTGTGTCGGTCCAGTTTTTATTTTTGATTTTGTTGATTTGTTTGTTGATGTCGTCCGTCAGTTTGTTTATTTGTGTTTTTAAAGTCGGGTATTTTAGTCTTGGGTAAATTTTGCGAAGTTTGTTTTTGTTATTGATTTTTTGTAATATTTCTGGTGGTAGGATTAATTTTCTTTTTGGGGGTGGTTTTTCTGTAGTGTTGTTCCGGTAAGTTTCGTTTATTTTGTCGGTGAGTCTGGAAATTTCGTTGTCAATGTCTGCGTTGGTAACTATTTTTGTATTTATTTTGTATTGATGAAGTTGTTTGCCAAAATTTAGCCAGTCAGTCGTTTTCAGTTTTCTTAGTGGGTAGAAGGGAATTTTGAGGGTTGTCAGTTGGATTTGTATTGGTAAATGATCGGAGTTTAGTTGATTTAGGGTTTCTATTGTAGTCACGTTTAGGTTTTTTGTTAGGGCGAGGTCTATGGTACTGGAGCTGTAGTTTTGGGCGTAATGATGGAAAGTGTGGTCAATCGGGTAGTTTATTTGTATGTCAGTCTGTGAGGTGTAGTTGTATAGGTCAGTGCCGGCTTTGTTGTTTTGTGTATTATTCCAGGTGACATGTCTGGAATTCATGTCACCTGCAATAATTACTTTGTCTGATAGATTGAAAAGTTCGTCAAGTAGATTATTGTCATGAGTTGTCCCTGGTCTTAAGTAGTAATTTATTATCGTGACGTCCGCAGTCCTGAATGCTTGTATTTCGCACGTGTCGCTGTTAATGTCGAGTGGGGTTAGTTCGAGGTCATTTGTCACGTATGTTAGAAGTCCGCCGTATCGTGTCCTTGGTTTGTTAATCGGTGTGTAGTTTGGAATGTTCGTCGGTCTCAGTTTATTTAGGTTGGTTTCTTGTATTAGTATTATGTCGGGTTTTTTGTCTTGAATAAGTAATGTCAGTTCGTTAATTTTTGTCCTCAAGTCGTCCGCATTCCAAGATATGATTTTGAGCTGGTTTTTGGTGTAATTATACATAAAATTTCTTAGAAATTTCTGATAAAATGTGTAGTTTTTCTAAGGTGTCGGTAACCCCGGCGAGTCTGACCTTCATTTCGCGAATTACTGTTATCATTTGTCCTATGTTGATGACATCTTGGAGTTCGCGTAATTCGCGGAATAAAGTTGTCAGGTCACTGGGGTTGGTTGTAACGTCAGTCGGGTCTATTTGTCCTAAATTTTGCATGTAAGATTGATTTTGAGCGGTGGGGGTGGTAAAATTCTTTATCTGCTGCTTTGGTGTGGGTAATTGGGGTCATTAGCTTGTGGGTTTGCTCTTGTATTGCTTGCTGAAGATTGATTTTGATTATGGTTCAGATTTTGATGGTTTTGTGGAGGTAAGTTGTTGCTTAAAGTATGCCTTTGGCTGATTTGACTGTATGAAACGTTATTTTGTCGTTGGGATTTTGTACTCACCCGCTCGGCGTAATTTATGTAAGTTTGGCAGTGCTGGTAATTGGGCTGGATGGGGTTCTCCACAGTTGCAACATTTCACGTTGGCGTCGGGTTGTTTCCTGGGGCAGTCGGCGGTGAGATGTTGTCCTGGGCATTTTACACATCGAGGATTCATGTGGCAGTTGGTACTGCCATGTCCAAATGCCTGGCAGCGGTAACATTGTGTCCTTGTATTTTTCTTGGCGTACTCTTCGAAATGAACCATTACTTGGCCCAAGGATCGGATTTGTCTAATTTTCTGTAATGACGTGGTGGGTTAGAAAGCCACCAGGAAGGTGCCGGTTATGTCCCCGTATTTATTTTTTAATTTGGTAACTTTTGCTGGAGTTAAGTTTGCTCTAATTGGAATTTTTGGGTGATTTCTGTTTCCTCCATGAATGGGGAGCCTTTCATTATCAGTTTTATTAGTTTTTCGGCACGTAGTTGGAAGCTATATCCTTGAACATTTTTATCTGCGAATACGCTAGCTTTTATTATTTTATGATCGGCGGCCGAGTCGGTGAAGATCCAAGTCTGGCCCCGAACATATTGAACTAGGAGTTTGCCTGATATTAGGGGGTTGTGTTTGGCTAAAAAGTCCTGCACGCGGCCGATTGGTGTGGTTAGAACTATTGGTGGAGGTTTGTTCGGTTTCTGTTGCTGAACCACGCTTTTTGGTGGGTTTTGATGAACCGCAGTTCTGCGGATTGTTGTCCATGGAGTTTGTTTGTAGTTATCGGTAGTATGGTCGGCTCGTTCTGGCTGGTTAACCAGTACGCCGAAACTATTGTAGACTGATACGTTAATTACTACTTCGTCGTCGTTGGTGTCCATTGTTATGGATTGGGTTGTTGTTTGCTCACTGGTAATTGTTTTTTCACTGGGGATCACTGTGTCTCTGTCACTGGGAGGGGACAATTATTAACTAGAATTTACTATTTAAACTCTTTATTTTATTTATCTATAATACATATTAATTGCTTAATACTAATTTTACAGGATTGTGGTTTGCTGCACCTATTTACAAAAATTTATCAGCAAATTTTGATTTTATACGGTTTCTTCTTTTTATTCTTCGTAATGTTGTTTTGCCGGGCAAAACGAGTAGAAAACCCGGCGCCTTGTACCTTAATGTGGTTTGAAAGGTGGGGGGGGGGGGAAAATTTACAGGGTACTTAATATTAAACTAAAACTAAGCAACAAAACTGAACTAAACTAAAACTAAGCAACAAAATTTATTTACACGATAACTGTACAGGAAAGTAAGTTGAATATTTACAAATGAAAAAGAATTTTTAAAAGTCGTGGGTATTCAATTATGATAGAAAAATAACGTAGGTCAGTGATGTTTACAGGATTGCCTGGTGGAGCAGCTTGTGTTTAATAGTGTGAGGTAGGTCGTGTTTTGTTTGTCGGGCGATGTGTGCTGTGGTCGGGTTTTGTCGTGTGGTGTAATGAAAGAAATTGTATGCCGTGTTGTATATGAGTCCGGGCATGTAGGGTAGGTCAGTGTGTTGATGTAGGTCATGTATTTCTGTTCACCGAGGCAATCCTGTAATCATTCTAATGGCCTTGTTTTGCAATACTTGTAGTTTGTTTATTAAGTATTTGGCGGCGTTGCTCCAAATTGGACTCGCGTATAAAAAGATTGGCCTGATCATTGATTTATATAATAAAATTTTTAGTTTGGTGTTAACATTATATTATGATGTGGTCAATACTTTGGTCAAGATGTTACTTAAGTACTTAGCAATGTTGTAGGATGGGGACTTTATGCAACTTATAACAGGTCTCAACTGTAAATTGTTTTTGTGAGTCTTTCGAAGTCCATAAATTTTAGGTGGTAACGAGTTGTGTCGAATTAGTTTAGAGTACTGGAAATTGTCTTGAAATTTTTGAATTGAAATTTGTAGACAGACTCATAAAAAGATGTGAACAGCAAAGAAAAGATGATAAAATAGAGATGAGAACTGTAAACAGTGAGCTAGAAGAGGAGAAATATTTTAAGTTTCCTTATATACATGGAAAGACTTGCTGTGTTGTTGAAACCCTACTGTAATCTGGAACATTACAATTTGAGAGACCACAGGGGGTTGTTGACACAACTAAAGGACACAATAGAAAATAAAAAAAGATCGGAACTGGTGTATAAGATTTATTGCGGAGGTTGCCGAGGGACATACATAGGACAATCCAAACAGTGGATGGAGAATAGAATGAAGCAACACGAATACGATTGTAACAAGAGCGACAAAAAAGCAGGTAAACAGGAAAAAACCATGGATAAACATAAAGAAGAAAAGGAGAATGGGTGGGGTACCACGGCATTGGTACAACATCATACGGAAACGGGCCATTTGTTCAACTTTGATAATTATGAAATATTAGACAACGAACCCAATCTACTGAAGAGAAATATTAGTGAAATGTTTTTTATAAAGATTAACAAAAACAGTATCAATTACAGGGAAGATACACAGAAACTGAGTATTTTTTATAGTGATATTATCGACACTAAGTAGAATTATGTGGATTGGGAACCTGTCGTTTTGGCCAAGAGATATTTATTTAGAATAACAAAAATAGTCTGTGTGATACTGTGCTGAGAGATTAGATATCGGTTCAATTTTATTTATACATTGTGTTGCAAATTGTTAAGTTTTATATTGTATTTTATGGTTTTGACGAATTTGAAAGTTTTTATATTTGCATTGTATGTTTTTTGGAAGTTTGAAGTTTTAATTTGAGATTCATGTGAGAGGATTGGTGATGACGTTTTTATTTAATATGCCTGGTTCACTTCACATCATGAATAACCTCATTTGCTGAAGGTAGGGTGTGGTTGTTGTTTGGGTGGAGATTGTAACAGATTTTCTTTTTTGTATTGTAGTCCTGAAGAAGAGTAAAATAAAACTCGAAACGTTGACTGATAGTTAAAGAGGTAGTTTGATTTACCAGTAGTCCAAATCCCGATAACCCTTATTGGATTAAGTTGAAATTTTTCGTAATTTTTTCTGCTAACATGGCCAGTTGCAGCACAGTGCTGTGTTTTTCCCTGAACCCAAATTGTTCAGGGATGATAATGTTGTGTGTGTCTAAGTGCGTTTTTAATCGATTAAGGATAATTTTTTCTAGGACTTTTGAAATTGTGGGTAGGAGGCTGATCGGACGGTAGCTGGATGGTAGGTTATTGGGTTTTCCTGGTTTTGGAATGGGGATAACAATTGCTTTTTTCCAGGCGTTGGGAAAATATTGGTTTTTAAGGGAAGCGTTTAGGATATAATATAGCTGAAGGATTAAAATTCTTGGGAATGTTTTTAGGAGTGAGGCTCCTATAGCATCACAGCCTGCTGCTTTGTTTTTAAGTTTGCGGATAAGGTTTTTGATTTCAGTTGGGGACGTTAAATCGGAATGGGGGGTGGGATGAGTTTGGTGTTTGAAATTTTCGGCTGTACATTTTACTATGTATTCGTGTGATGTATTTAGTGTTTTGGTGGTTAAATTGTGATGCTTTAGGTACGTGTCGGCGATGGCGTTAGCTTTTTCTGTGCTGCTAGTGGCGTCTCCCTGCGGGGTGTGCAATACAGGGATGTTAGCAGATTTACCTTTGTTTTTGAGCGCCTTGGCAATTCGCCACATTGCGTTCATGTTTTGTTTTGTTGTTATTTCGCTTAGCGTTTTGTTCCATTCATTATTTCGTATGTTTGAGATTTGTGAATTTATGTCTGCTGTGAGTTTATTAATTTGTTGTTTTAAGTTAGGGTATTTGTGTGTTTGATGAAGTTTTCGTAGCTTGTTTTTGTTTTTAATTTTGGTTAGCAATTCGGGTGGTAGTGTGATGTTATGTTTTGGTGGTTGTTGGATTGTTGTGTTGTTTTTTATGCACTTGTTGACGAAGTCGGTAACTCGGACAATTTCGGCATCAATTTCGTCGTTGGTAGAGATTTTCGTGTTTAGTGTAAAATTGTTTAGTTGAAATGATATTTTGACTTTGTTTAATATTTTAATTGGACGGGGGGGGGGTGGAAAGGTATTTTTAAGGAGCTTATGTTGAAAAGGATTGGTAAGTGATCGGAATTTAATTGGTTGAGGACCTCTGCGTTTACATTTAAATTTTTGGATAAGGCTAGGTCAATGGTTGAGGGGGCGTAATCTTGAGCGTAGTGATAATGTGTGGGGGAGTCAGGATAAGAAATTTGAACGTTATTGTGAGTTATGTAATCGTATAAATCTCTACCGGCGACGTTCTGAGTGGCGTTGTTCCAGGCGGCATGCTTGGAGTTCATGTCTCCTGCAACAATTACTTTGCCGGAGTTAGCGAAAACCCTGTCAAGTAAGTGCGTGTCGTGTGTGAGTGATGGGTAAACATAATAATTGCCAATTGTTAAGTCGGCAATTTGGATGATTTGAATTTCCGCCGTTCCAATGTTTAAATCTATTGTTTGTGGTTCAAGTGTGTTAACGTGGTAAATGAGTAGTCCACCCGAATTGCTTTTTGGTTTATTTATTGCGGTGTAATTATTAATTTTTGGAGCTTTGTGTTTGTTTAATTTTGTTTCCTGTAATAAAATTAGATCGGGTTCCAAGATATGATGTTTAAATTGTTTTTGGTGTGACTATACATTGTATTTTGACGAAATATCGGAAAGTATATGAATTTTTTCTAGGACGTCGGTGACCCCGGCGAGCCTGGCTTTTATTTCCCTTACTACCAAGATCATTTGACCGATGTTTATGGTTTCGTTTAAATCGCGCAACTCGCGGAACAGTGTTGTCAGGTCGCCGGGGCCACCGGCGTTGTCGTTTTCAATGGAATGCGCCATGTGTTGAGTGTTGCTCCGGGTTTGTAAGTTTTGAGTCGCGAATGCGGGCATCTGCTGGCTTGGCTTAGGTAAGAGGGGGAAGTTATTTAGGTCGAGTTGATTATTATATGACTTTTGATCGTTTTCGTTTGCATTTATTAAACTTGTGTTAGGTTTTTGATTATAATTGTTGCTTTGAATTTGAATATTTCTGTTTTGATAAATTTGATTATTGTTTTGATTCTTGATATTATTTTGTGTTTGCTGAAAATTAGGTTTAGGTACAAGGCGCTGGGCTTTACTACTAACCTTTTCGGCGTAGTTGATGTATGATTTGCAATTTTGGAAGTTCGCTGGATGCGCCTCGCCGCAATTGCAGCATTGTACAGCTGAGTCTGGGGTTTTCCTGGGACAGTCCTTAGTTAAATGATGATCGGTGCATTTGACGCACCTCGGCTGCATGTGGCAGTTGGTGCTCCCGTGGCCGAAGCTTTGGCACCTGTAGCACTGGGTGCGTGTGTTTTTCCTCGAATACTGCTCGAAATAAACCATAACCTGGCCCAGGTGTCTGATTTGTTTTATCTGTTGGATCGGTGTAGATGCGTTGAATGCAATGAGGAAGGAGCCCGTTACGTCGCCGTACTTGTTTTTTAGCTTGGTCACTTTGACCGGCGTGATTGAATGTTCCAATTGCAGTTTGGTGAAAACTTCCCCTTCGTCCATGAAGGGGGAACCCTTCATTATAAGTTTTGTAAGTTTTTCATCGCGCGATTGGTAGGTATAACCTTGGACATTGATATCCGCAAAGATGCTGTTTTTTAAGATTTTGTGGTCCGCGAGGGATTCAGCGTATATCCACGATTGACCTTTAAGGTATTGTACTAGAATTTTGCCTGTTACAAGCGGGTTGTATTTCTTCAGGAAGTCGTTGACCTTTCCGATTGGTGTAGCCAGAATTATTGGTGGCGGTTTTGTTGGTTTAAGTTGAGAGTTGATTGTAGGGGTTGCTAGTTTGCTAATTGGGTTTCGCCTCACCGTGGTCCACGGGATGTTGTCCGTTCCGGCGGCATTTTGGTTTACGCGCTCGGGGGCGTTTACCAATACCCCGAAGCTATTGTAAGTAGGCACGTTCACTATCACGGTTGGGTCGTCGGTTTGGATCTCCATATTGTTTATATTATTGTTTATATTATTATTGTTTATGGGGGTAAGGAGCGTATTGTCTTTTTCACTGTTTGCGATATTTATGGGCTTTAAGGGCATTATTTCACACACTTTATTATTATTGTTTAAGCACTGTTTTTTTCCTATTAGGACTTAATGATAGCGCTCTAGCAGCGAGCCTTCTCTGGAATTTCTTATCGACATTGTCGAAGCATGAATTATGAAAATTCGCGGTCATAAACTTGGTACTAAAAACTGGGTGGCTGGTAGGGCCTGGTGGTGTCGTTTCCGTGTCGCTCAAGAGAAGAGGCGTGGTTTGCTCAGAACAAAACACGTCCGTTCGCTTTCATTGCTCAATCGGGACTGGAACTAGAATAATTTAACGTGTCGCTGCAAACCCGTAGGGTATAAGCCGCACGCCCCCTAGAGGGATGGTTAGTTTACGCCGAACCGACGGGCAACTGCGCGAGCGGCAATTACTGCCGAACGCTCGTTAATAAGCACCCTGTTACGAGCGAGGGTGACAATACCTTCAGCTCACACCCGGGTATGATGCCCGAGGCCTTTCTCTGCCCCAGATTTGCCTTTCTTGTCGGTCGGGCTCCCGAGTTGATGGCGACGCAACTCACACGCGATATCTCCTTTCGGAGACACTGGCCAGCATTTGGCCTAATCACAAGCCCCCACGAGTCCTCCTCTTTGACGGGGCAGGCTGAGATATGATCGTCAACCTGGGGCTCCCCGCCCCCGTGGTACCGGAGTTTGCGTTATTCTAGTAGGTAGAAACCTTCTGAGAGTCGCATGGTCTTGTCGGTTAACCATTTAATTAACATGAGTGCTTATTGTCTGTCAGCGTCCTCACATTATTGACCGAGATTTACCACCCCCTGGCCTAAGAGTGCCGGCAAAGATCCTGCTTAGTTTAGGATGGTTATAGTGTATTTTGCCTCAGTCCACCCCCTTTCCTGAGAGTGCCGGTTTTGGAAGTCGTATTATATTTTTTTCTTGCATATATTTAAAAAATTTGTGTTCTGTATCAATAAGTGCAAAGGGATTATCGATTTCATGAATAAGTTGACTTATTGAACTTTTTAAGTGTACATGTGATTCTTCTAATGCGCACTTTTTTAGTAATAATGTCAGCTCATGAAGAATAGTCTTATTTAAAAGATTTTGAATATAAAATACATATTTTCTGTTAAAATTGTTGCAATTAAAATTGCTGTGAATGTGTAACTGCTTTTTTGAAATTTAAATAATTGTTAGTTGTATTGTTGTCAGCTATATCAGCACTATTTTGAACATATTGTTCGTTTTCTGATGGTGGTTGCTGTCCTGCAAGATCTTGATGGAATAATTCTTCAGACGTACTAGTATTCACTGTCGAAAGTTTTACACTATTTCGTTCTATATCATTGGCATGTTTTAGTTTTAAATGTTTCCTAAAACCCGATAACGATGAAAATGTTTGTGGACAATTATTTTGTTTACATTCATATGAGTTAATAGCTGAAGTAGTACCATGAACAGACTTAAAATGACCGAATAACTGTTCAATTGTTGTTAAACTTATATTTCATATACAACAGATATACATTATTGGACGGAAGAATTAATTTATATAATTTTTAACCGATTGATTCCAGAAGTTTTTCTAAAGATGATGTTGTAATTAATGGAAGCTCAATAATAATTCTTCAAATCTAGAAACTGTATAATTTCAGACTGCACTAAACAGTTTGATTTTAATCAAAATCAAGTTTAATTATTGTAATAAATTAGCACAACAAAGGTGCAAAATAAAACAATTTAAATAACTTTTTTTAATAATTGTTAAAAACTATAAGAACTTGAACACTTTAAACTACGGCGCTGTAACTAATTGTTGATGATGAAATAATCCGTTGATAATATAAAATATCTTCATGCTTTACTTAAGTAAAAGTTAGATGTTAACTTAGCTCTTTGTCCCGGTAGAAATTGAACAATAAGCAGTCATTTTTAATGTGTAATGTTAAATTAAGTATAATAACTCATTTTTAAATGTTTTCATACTTGGATTAAAGTATTTTAATAAAAGTTAATTTCACCAATAGAATTCTTATTTCGAGTATGCTAAAATTGCTTAAGTATGACTATCCTTAACTGAAGTAACAGCAATACTTGAAAGTTAAGAGTAATGTTAACATTTCGCAGAGTTAGTTTAGAAATTTGTATATCAAATGAATGCAGTCATACTGATATTAACTTTTTTTCTACATACTCAAATTAAACAGCGCCGGATTGATTTGTGAGCATGCAAAATTTTTCTGCGTGTGTGCACAGAAGTTTTTGAAATATTAAGCTCATTGGCCAGTTTTCTTTGACTTTGACGAGGATTTCGTCGAATTCGCTCAAGCACTTTCTTAATTGTTGAACTGGATCTAACAGGACAAAATCGCGCCCGTTTTTTTTGAATTTACACTACCTGTTATCTTGTACCTTTTCACAGTTCTTTGAATGAGTTTGTAATTTACACCAACATTTTTAAGCAACTTTAAGATTTCACAAAATTTTTTTCCTTTGAAATGAAGCTTTAAAATTAATTCGCGCTTGGCTTCCATGGTAGTTGCTACAATACTTATAGCGTATGTGTCATTATTTTATTAGAATATGACAAATAATACAATAGAAAAACAAATGCAATCGATAAAAATCATTTTTTAATACGCCAACTGTAAGATACAACGTGCATTAAAAATAGGACACCTTATCGTGACCACAGTGTACAATCGGGGAAATTTTCGAGCATTTCCAACGATAAAATTTTATCTTTATATATAATTTCCCCAACGTCGAATTTGACAAGTATTTAGGTTTGGTTATTTAATATTTGAAAATTGAGTAATTTTTACTGTTGGTGTAGACTACTTGTTCTTTGTATGTTTCTCCACTAAGGATAATATTGAGACAAATAGCTACGATATCTTTTTTTACATATCAGTTGTGGCTGTCGGTTTGTTGGCCGCAAACTTCTCGCAGGTGTTGTCATTAAATTTTTGTTAAGAATTGTGTTTGAAATTATAAAAAACAAAATTTATACCACAAAAATGAAAATGAAAGTTCATATTTACACTAACTGTTTTTGTTCTATTAATGTTGACTCTTTTTTTAATTTGGGTTAAACTCTTTGCCCTGGCGGCTAATCGTGTCTGAAATTTGAGGTTAGTGAATGCCGTGCCACATTTTTTGGGGTAATGTCATTGGCATTGAATAAATCTGAACTCAACGGATCCTACCGAGCGACAATGTGAATGTTATAAAGATAAAGATAAAAAGACTAACGCCCGGATTCATAGACGATGCCTTACTTATACTTATAACGCCCCTTTTAAAATTGATCCTTATCAACCGAGTAAATAAGGTTGCAATAAAAACAAATGCAGTCCGATTTGCCTTACTTAGCACTTAATACTTGTCTATGAATCCGGCTGTTAATTTTTTATAGCTAATTACATTTCAGTGTTATTTATCACAATATCAAAGAAAATTTTTTACATAAGTATCGCAGTGTAATTAATATTGAAGAGCGTAGGGGAGGAAAGGGGGAACACAAATAAAGCATAACAAGAGTTTAAAGAAAAAATATCGTGACTTCTGCCCCAATACCTCAAACGATCAGTACACCAAATCTTATGGATACATATCCTTAGGGCCAGTTGTATAACATAAGATCAACCTTGGATCAGAGTTAACTTTGATTTCGAGCACTCCGATTGGATCAACAGTAAGTTGATCCTGGTTTAACTCTGATCCGAGGTTGATCTTCTGTTATACAACTGGCCCTTAGATTTTTTTAGTGTGTACTATATTGGTTGTCACTCAAGAAGTGGCCATTTGGCCGAAAGCTTTTTCCACTCAATTTCTAATACTAAAGTACAGTTTATCCGTACTTAGCATTACATCACCACACCACAAAAATTTCTGTTTTAAAGAAGAGTTATTTAAAAATAAAGTATAAATAAACAAGAAAAGATATAGGTATTTTAGTAATTTAAAATTGCCATTTTTAATAGAGCACAGAAATTTTCAATCCTTCAAAATTAATTATTAAATTGTAAACTGTCAGATTTCACCACTTGACATGTAAATAATACAAATGACTTTGAAAACAAATTTGAGAAATAAATGTTATGTCATATGACAAGCAACCTAATAAATTTTGACAAAAAAATAGATAAAGTAAGATTGCAGTTAATATTTTCCGTAATTTTCTTGCTTTTACATTTGGCTGAATTGTTTCCTCGCCAATCCTTGTACTTTAAAAACTCTATCAGCACACAAAATTTTATCACAATCGGTTCAACATTTCCGGAGATTCGAAGACATTTTTATTTTTTTATTTACTTTATTGTGGTAGCCCTGGCAAAGATTTCTCTGCCAAAACCTTATTTTCACCACTAGAGCCCACCTGACATACGTCCAAAAAATTTTACTACCATCGACGCAGAAATGTGGAAGAAAATCTAGGGATCCCTAGAAAAAAGTAATCTTTTCTTTAAATGTTGAATTTAAGAATTCTGTTTCGGCGTAGGAGGATCCCTTCATCACAAGTTTCACTTGTTTGTCCTCTTTGAGTTGATATGTATATCATGTATGTATGTACCCTGTACGCCTTTTTGTGCGAAAACTGCCTGTTTAATGGCTCGGTGGTCTTCTGGGGTGTCCGTATGGATCCAGGTTTGACCCCGGACTTATTGCACCATGATCTTTCCTGTGGCGAGTGGTTTGAGTTTCTCCAGGAAGGTGTGGATTTGACCCACTGGAGTGGTTACGATCACTGGTGGCGGTTTGGTTATTTTCGGGCGTAGTTCTTTGGGTGTTTGTTTGTGAACCGGTGTACGCTGCACCGCGGTCCATTCTGATGGGTTTCGCGATCGATCCACCCTCTCTGGAGCGTTGAGAACGATTCCAAAGCGGGGGGGGGGTTAGGTGGGTAGGTTGGGGTTGATGTTGACCTCGGTCTTCATATTGTCGGCACTATCTTGAGAATTAGGGATATTCACAGGGGGTTTATTTACAACTAAAGTGTCTCTACCACTGGGGGGGGGGCATGTTGGTACTGAGGGTCACTGGGTTTAAGGTGTTACACCTAACTCTTTTCCTGATCGGACTTACGCTACTTGCTCGCAGCGCAAGCCTTTGCTGGAACCTTGCATCGGTTCGATATGTAGCAATATTTTTTTCAATTACTATGTTTGTTTTAATAGGCAGCGCGGACACGCTAGTGGTGCTTTATGATCTGAAAATATTCTAAAAAGAACAAATTCTGAGAAACGGTACAATGCGCTGTCCCAGTGCAAGACCGCTACAACTCAAAATTGTACATTAAGAGATAAACAGAAAAAACGGTCGAAAATTGATACTATAAATTAGGTACTACTTGAACATCGCTAATTTTTTTTCTATTACTACTTGATCAACTTTACTAACGATTAGTATAAAGTTAATCTAAAATTATTTACGGCGATGATCAATACGATCGATTTTTTGAGTTAGTGCAGTTTAGAATTGGTGAAATAATAGATCTTTTACTCTTAATTTCTAGTTGAAGCATCCTTGATCTGGATTAGTTGTATATTCGAAGCTTGTAAGCATACTACAAAAACTTTAAATTATAATTATTATTTTTATTAATTATTGTACATACTAAAAATACAAAAACTTTTGATTTTTTATTTAATATGTGAAGCAGTATCTCGCCCAAGGCTAATGGTAATGGATTGGAATGGGCAGCAATCAAACAAAACTATCTTTGCGTCGACGTTTCGGACACTAATATGTGTCCATTTTCAAGACTGTAATTATGAAAAGGCCTGATAAATACATATTACAAACAAATTACAATCAACCACAACTCACCGAGACAAAAATTCGATGGAAAATGTTTGATATAATTGCTCGGAGAGACAACGGCTCCAGAATAAATGGTTACAACAGACTCAAACAAAGTCAACAATTTAAAATTTTCATAAATAACATACAGTGTAAATGGTCTATAATAATAACTAAAATAAATAAACTTTGTTTGATAGGGTGACTTGAGTTGTAGTTCAGTACCCTATCCGTTGATGAGGCCTTCCTGTAAACGTCGGTGGTAAGTGTTCCATCTGATTTTCTAGTAACCCTTAGATCGAGGAAGGGGATGGAACACTCTGATTCAAGTTCATAGGTGAATGTTAACATTTTGTCATATTCACCGAGTATTTTAACACAGTTTTCCACCTCTGTAGATGGAACCTCAGCAAACATGTCATCAACATATAATAGGAGGATAGGTATCTCAAACGTTATGGTCCCAAAAAAGTTATAAATAAGATCATTCATGACATATAAGGCCAATATCGGGGAACAGGGGTCACCCATAGCCGTACCTTCAATTTGTGAGTAAAAATTATTGTTGTATCTGAAGAAACTATTCTCAAATATCATGGCTACGAGCTGGACGAAAACGTTCATTGGAATAGTGGTAGAAGGTCCAATGATGTCCCAGTTATTCTTAATGGATGATATGGCAGCTTCTTTCGAAATGTTGGTGAAGAGGGAATTCACGTCAAATGATACCAATATTAACAATAACACATATTAGTGTCCGAAACGTCGACGCAAAGATAGTTTTGTTTGATTGCTGCCCATTCCAATCCAATATTTCTTATCCATTTTCATTACAATTTCATTAATTATTATTGCACATCACCTTCGGTCTTAATGATTTTGAAAAAGTCCCAGTGCACGCGCGGTATCACATGAGCTTTGCATAAATCGACTAAGTCTTTTTTCTTTAATTTCGAAATACTTAAGTGCATTTTACCAGCCCCCCCCCCCCCCCCCCAACATTTCGAATTTTGGATCCAAAATAGTCTAAATCGTTTGTACCTCGTTTTGTACCTGTTTGTACCTTCCTTATTTTCGTTTGTACCCATTTTGTTTTTCAGATATGTCAAAATATCTAAAATAGGCATTTCGCCCCCCCCCCATTTAGAATTTTGGATCCAAAATAGTCTAAATCGTTTGTACCTCGTTTGTACCTTCCTTATTTTCGTTTGTACCCATTTTGTTTTTCGGATTTTTCGAAATATCTAAAATGGGCATTTCGCCAGCCCCACTCATTTCGAATTTTTGATCCAAAATAGTCTAAATTGTTTATACCTCGTTTGTACCTTCTTTATTTTCGTTTGTACCAGTTTTGGTTTTAAATTATTTTAAAATTTCTTATAATGACATTTCCCTAAATCCCCCCCCCCCCCCCGGATTTTAAATATTGGTATAAGATAGTTTTGTTGGTTTTAAAAAAAAGAATAATCTTTTTTTCTGTTAATCTCTTAATCCCAAAATAAACAAATTAAATTTTGGGTGTCACATAATTTTCAAGTTTTTACCCCTGATTCGTATAAAATTTGTTATTGTACCTATATACAAGTATTAATTTTGTTACAATAAAGTATAAACATACTTTTATTAAAAATTCGTCTTCCATTTGTTGATTTATAATGCAAATCATTATTAATAAAAATCTATCACTTTATTAGAATATTTAATTTAAGATAATGTTGTCTTGCACTCGGGAGTCATTCCGGTCATAAAGAATTTTTCAAGACCATACTAAACTATCTTGAGTTGCAATAGTCTTGCACTGAAATGGTCAGTAATATTTTAAAATTCAAAAGTAAACTAAACACTCTTGCAACTTTATCAAATGCGAATTTGACATAATGTAGTATAGAACTGCAAAGTACCACTTAAAGGAGCATTTTCCTATCATTAACTCAAAAGTGGTAAATTTTGAGATATCGCAGTCTTGCACTGGGACAGCGAATGCGTCGTGTTCTGAAAAGAACAGGTAGCGATCACTAAGCGATGTTTCCACTTTGACTGCTTGACTCGAACTGAGTCGGGTGTCAACTTGACTTGACTTGACTAGATCTGTTAATGGATACCACGGCTAAGCCGTATATTCCAGGTCTAATGTGGGGTAGCAATGTTGGCGTTTTTTGAAAGGGGTCGTACCCTGTGATTTGCCTATGAGGCGTAATCGTGAGTGACCCCCGCTATTTCTCGTGTCGTGTGCGGTGCGTTGCGCTTGGTCAATTTTCTGGGCCACGCCCAGTTATTTTACCATGCGAGCGCACTCGCATCTGACCGAGGTGTTGCTGCTCCTTTTTAGGCAAGCAGGATAGGAGCCTGGGCCCTGTCGAGCTCGCCGGACTTGGGAGTAGCAAATAGCGGGGGGGCGCCGGCCTGGTCGGGTACCCAACATTCGCGTGAAGGGACCGCCTGACTCGGTGCCGTTTCATGTAGGTATAAAGTTGAAACGGAAAAATAAAAATAAAATAAAGAGAGAAAATAAAAATAAAAAGGGGAGTGAGATGGAGGCTTAATAGTGTCGCGTTCGTAGAGTACGTGCCAGTTCGAAGTTAGTGTACTCCCCAAAAACATCCGGTGACCGGAACGTGTGTAAAATTGGTTGGGAATGGTAAGAGGGGCGGGCGACAATCGCTCGCTTACTTACAGCTTATCTTGCGCGATAACATACAGGGCATCAGCGGAGTCCGTCTATCGTTCGCCGACAGGCGGTTTGGCGTTTGCGCACTGCGGTCCGTCTCGGAGAAACCATAGGAGGGTTGTAGGTGGGTACCTTCCATACCACCGCTCTTGTCTATTGATCCCTAAAAACAAAAAACCAAAAATTTGTTATTAGGAGGGGTCCCCTCCCCTATTAACTGCCAATGTCAACCAGGGAGACATTGACTGCGTTCGGGGGGGGGGGGTGCTGCAGGATGGCTTTGGGCCTCTTGTACCTCAAATAGTCCTCAGGTCGGTAGTTACCGAGCCCTTGGACTATTGAGTTTTCGGAGTAACCCGCCGCCTTGTAGAGCTTCTCCGCCGCGTTCCGGATGAACTCTTCAATGGACTCCAGTTTGGAGTCCTCCCGCAGCTTGTCGCTGCGGACGTACCATGGGGCCTTCATGGCACGCCGCATTGCAATATCTTGCACGGCCTGAAGTTTATGCATGTGGCTTTGAGCCGCAAAACCCCAGGCCGGTGCAGCATAGGTCAGAATAGGTCTGATGATGGTTTTCACCAGCGTCAGTCCATTCTTAGTGCTTAATCTACTTTTACGGTGAAGCAGGGGGCCCAACGCGGCCATGGCTCTCCTTGCTTTCACCGTAACATTCCGAATGTGGGAGCCCCACCGAAGTCCCCTATCAAGAGTCACCCCCAAGTATTTGGAGGTGCTGTTCCAGGGAATCTCAGTGCCGAACATCTTTAAATTTGTTTGTGGTCTACGATGTGGTATCCGGGCGGATCCTCTTTTGAAGAAGGTGGCCGTACTTTTTGCGGGGTTGACGCCGACGCGCCAAGTACGACACCATTCTTCTAGGAGGTCCAGTGCTAGTTGTAGTTTCTTAATCATGGCTGAAGGCCTGCGTGAACTCACGAAGTAGGCAGTGTCGTCTGCATACAACATGAGTTCGGTGGATGTAAGAATTGAGGTGTTCGACGGTGGTTTCGGCACATCTCTGGCGTAGAAGATATATAGTGTCGGAGCGAGTACGGAGCCCTGAGGGACACCGGCCACAATGTCTCGTTCCGACGAGCGCACGTCATCGAGTTTGACTCGGAATTTCCGGTCCGACAGGTAGGACGCTATCAGCCTGACCAGTGCTGAGTCGATGTCGCCTTGGATCAACTTGTAGAGCAACCCCTGGTGCCATACTTTGTCGAAGGCCTTGGCGACATCGAGGAACACCGCACCCGTGGGCTGGGTTCGAAACTGTTCGCGAGGAATAGATTGGTGTTCTTCCAGGGCCATTTTAAGTCTAGCGAGGATGACTCTCTCCGCTAGCTTACCAAGCGCGGGGAGAAGACTGATAGGCCTATACGATACAGGAAGTCTCGGGTTTTGCCCAGATTTTCGGATCATTATGACATCGGCCACTTTCCAACGACATGGAAAGTGCTCGAGGTGCAGCACCGCATTGAAGATGCTGGTGACTGCTGCCATTGCCGGTCTGGGTAATTCCGCGATAATCCTGTGCGTTATCCCGTCGGGACCCGGAGCCTTCTTCTTGTGAAGAAAGCGTACTAGATGAGTCACTTCCTGAAGGGAGGTGCTCTCTATTTTCTCTTCATCTGGGTCGGGGGGGGAGCTTACCCACCTTAGTACTTCCGCGTCAACCCTCGCGGAGTGTTCAGGATAGGCAGCGACGTTTGGTCTGAATTGGGCCTCTAGACTATCCGCAAGCACCTCTGCCTTTTCTTGCGGACTAATCGCGGGGCCGTTTTCAGACTCCAGAGGAGGGATGACGCTTCGTTTGTTTCGGAGTCTTCTTACCAACCCCCATGCCGCGGGATCCGCGAAGGAGAATTCCTCGAGCATGTTACCCCAGTTGGTATTTCTGTACTCCGAGACAGCGTCTTGCACCTGATCTTTCAAGGAGTTGTATGCCGCTCGATCTGCCGGGTAGCCTGTGCGCTGCGCACGACGCCTTGCCCGGTTTTTCTCGCGTATTAACTCCTTGATGTCAGGTGGGAGGCTGTTCCGTTGGTCGCACGCCGGAACAACTTTGGTCGCATGGAGCGCGGCTCCAGTGACCAAGTCCTCGAAGTGCTGCAAGTAGCATTCAAGGGCCTCCTTCGTCTGAAGGACGGGGGCGGACCTAGGTTATCCAGGACCTGGTTCTTGAAAATTGACCAATCGGTCCTGGTCCTCGACCTACTGAGGGGGGGGGCGCTCGGCGTCCCCCAGCTCCAAGAGGACCGGATTGTGGTCCGAGTCCAGCTCGCTCAGTGAGGTGAGTTTGTGCACGAACTGAAGGTTCCTGACACAAATAACGTCTAGTACATCGTGGAGGTAGTTGGTGGACTCATCTCCTCTTACGCGCGCGTTAAACTGAAAGTGAGTGAAGTCCACCGGAGCGTCTACCGTGAAGCGGTGCCTATCAGAGACTGTTAGGAGGGTGCGACCAGCGGAGTTTGCCTTGCGGCTGTTCCATGCCGGATGTTTCGCGTTCAGGTCTCCCGCGAGGATGACCTGATCACCATCGCCTCCTAACAGGGACACAATATCCGATTCCAGGAGAGGTTGCGAGGGAGCTTTATAGACCGAGGTCAGTTGCAGCCACCCGTTTTTATCCGTGAGGATCTTAACGGATGTCGCTTCTACTCCCTGCAGCGTCTCCGGGGTCGGAATACTGTGGTGCTCAATACAGGACTTGACGTAAATAGCGGTGCCCCCAAAGCGTCCGCTGTCTCTGTCGTTCCTGTACAAAGCGAAATTCGGAAGTCTAATGCGGGTCGTGTGGGATTCCTTAAGGTGCGTCTCCCCTACTAGGATGACATCCAGATCATACTTGGCGGCGAAATCTTCAAGAAGATTTCGTTGCTTTCGTAGTCCGTTTGCATTCCAGTAGGCGATCTGCAAGGACACGGGGCGTATTTTTGGGCCTCTATCCATCAACGGGCCGAGAGGATTCAGTGGGGGGAGCGGCCCCTTTCTTCTTTTTCCTTCTCGTCCGCTTGCTCCTTTTTGGTGCGGCGGCTCCTCCGATCTTAAGAAGTTCGGATGCCTGCCGCATCAGGGCGGTAGCGAGAGCGACATTGTCTACCCCATTGGGGGAGGGGGACAGTGCCGTTGATGGCGAATTTGCCGGGAATGGGCCCCTACGTTGGGGGGGTGAAAGTCCTGATGGGCCAGTCACCCTGTTAACCCAGGGGTTTCTAGGGCAGCCAGTGAAGCTGGCTGGGTGAGCACCGCCGCAGTTCGCGCATACTGCGGGGGTCGTGTTTGGTTTTGGACAAGCTGACGCCCGGTGCTTGCCACTACATCGATGGCATATGGCCTCTGCTGCCGCACAGTTTGACTGCGTTTGGCCGTACTTCTGGCATTTGAAGCACTGGACCGGCGCGCGTCGCTGATTTGGAGGCTCGAAGTGAGCACTCATCTGCAGCACAGATTTGAGCTTGTAGATACTCTTTGCTTTTGAGTTGTTTTCGAGTTTTACCACGAAAAGGGGTAATGGGGTTCTGACCGGCCCCTGTACCATTTGGGAGACGCTTATAATTGGGAACCCATTTGCGGCCAAATCCCGCTGGATTTCGTCCACTGGGAACTCTTTGGGGAGTCCCCTTAGGATGACCCTGAAGGGTTTTGCTGCTGGTTCCTTATATACATGGTGCGCGTATCCGCGCGCTATAAGGAGTTTAGCCAAGTCGCGGAAGTCCTGCTCGCATCCTGGCGTAATGCTGAGCCCCTCCCTGCTGTCTTTGGCTTTCGTGAACTTGATACGCCGCTCATCCATTACTCGACTTAGTTCTGGCCATTTGCCCTTGTCCTCGAGAATGATTGGGACGATTTTAGAAGCCGCTGGCTGTCCCGACGCGGTGGACGTAGCCGTTTTCTTCTGAGTTTTAGACCCTCCTGAAGGGGGGGTCGTAGTAGGTCGCGTGGGTTGCGAGGATTGAGACCCCCCTGAGGGGGGGGTTTGAGTAGACGGCACCCTCGGCCACGTTGGAGCCTCCCCTGAGGGGGGAGGGACAGCCGGGGTGGAGTGTTTGCTGCTCGATGGAGCTGAAGATGGGGGGGGGGTCGGTTTTGGCGGTGCCTTCGAGCCGCCCGCTTTCCGCCTCCTCTTTACTCTGCTCCACACTGAGGTGGGAGCAGGTACCGCGTCTGTTTTTCCCTCATCTTCTGAGATCAAGGTTACCCCATCGGTGGGGGTCTGGCGCGCTTGCCACCAGTGAAAGCAAAGGTGGCGGTTAAAGCAGCGTCGTTCGTATTTGAGAAAGAGGTTAGAGGGACTGAGTAGTCGTCAAAAGTAGTAGCAGATTGAGATTCGGGATTTTCAGGACGCGATTGGCTGAAGGCCAGAATTTCCTGAAGTTCCCTGAAATTTACTTCAACGTTTGGGAAGGGGGGGGTGGTTACTGCGTCCAGAGGCGCTGGCGCGTTCACCTCACCTTCTTCCACTGACTTAATCGAAACAATAGAACCAATAGAACCAAATGAACCAATATTGCTATTATTGGTGTTACTACTAATATTTTCGCTCAAGTTGTGAGAATTACTCGAATTCTCACAACTTGTAGCGGTTTCAACGTCGGACTGGGGGGGGGCTCGATCACGGCGGACACTGAGTCTTCGTCCATGGGCGAATCTTCAGGGGCCGCCGGGGTCGAGTCCAACCCTGCATCCTGCTTTCCCTCGTGGTCGTGGACTGTGGGAATGTGGTCCGCGCAGTCACTTGACGCACAAGGTTGAGTAAAAACAATATCAGCCGTAATGCCACTTACGTTCGTTGGTGCAGGTGGACCTTTGACTAGATCGACACCTTTGCTTTTCAGTAAATGGAGATGCCAATACATGATGGCGGCTTTGGCAGCCGCATGTCTGTACATGCGCATTCTGCCTTCCTCTTGCCAGCCCCTCACCTCGGCCGAGTCGGAAACAGGGGCCAGGTTTATACCGTTGAATAGAAGTTCCACATCCTGGAACTTCAGGGTATGATAGTCGGGTTCGTAGCAGTTTTCATAATAGGATTCTGCCATGGCTCTCTAGGGAGTAGGTTGCCCCACTCTTAAACCGAGAAACAACACAAAACTTCACAAAAACGCCCGAAAACACATAAACAGTGCACTAACAACACTATTTAATATTAAAAACAGATAGGATTTTCACACGTGGTTGGTTAAGGTTGACATAACCACAAAATTACACTAAAGCACTTTGTACACTAAACACGTCTTCACTCTTTGAAGGTCACCACTGTATCTGAGTCGGGTGTCAAGCGTGAGTCCGAGGTATTTAACTGTATTGGTTGGATGAATTGTGTGGTGTTGTTGAGCCTGACGGGCGTGGTCAGTTTGTCGAGTCGGTGGGCAAAGGTAGTCATCAGAGTGGTCGTGTCTTCGTTGATTTTTAGTTTCCAGGTTTTGAAATAAACGAGTAGGTCGTCTGAGTGTCGTTGTAGGTGCTTGACTGCAAGATTTTTTCGTTGGGAGGTTGCTATGACAGCGGTATCGTCAGAATAAAGAGAAATTGTCGTGTCAGGATTTTGTGGTAGGTCGTTGATAAAGTAAGTAAAAAGTGTTGGGGCAAGTATGGAGCCCTGAGGGACTCCGGCTGGGATGAATTGGGGGTCAGAAAGTACGTCTTTGATTTTAACTTGGAAGGTGCGGTCTCGTAGGTAGCTGGAAATAATTTTTGTCGAGTAAGGTGGAAAATTTGTTGTTATGAGTTTGTGTAAAAGGCCATCATGCCACATGGTGTCAAATGCCTTTTCTAAGTCTAGAGTCATAACGGCCGTGTTTCTGTTTATGTTAAAATTTGATGTGATTTTGTATGTGAGGAAGGCTAATTGCAGCACGGTACTGTGTTTTGCCCTGAACCCAAATTGTTCAGGGATGATGGTGTTGTGCGTGGTTGTATGTTCTTGGAGTCGGATTAGGATTATTTTTTCGAGAATTTTGGATAAGGTTGGGAGCAAGCTTATCGGTCGATAACTTTCGGGAAGGGTGTTTGGTTTCCCGGGTTTTAGAATGGGGATGACGATTGCCTTTTTCCAGTAGTTGAGGAAGTATTGTGTTTTAAGGCAAGCGTTGAGGATGTAGAAAATTTAGACAATGACTTTCTGGGGAATTTTTTAATTAACGTGGCTCCAATGCTGTCGTTACAGGCAGCTTTTTTTTTAAATTTTCTTATGATATTACGGATTTCAGTAGGAGAGGTGAGGCCTTCAGGAGGTGTGGGATGCGAGGTTTGTTTGAAGTTTTCTGTGGTGTACTTTACCATGTTTTCAGTGTTGTAGTTGTCTGTTGGTTGCGTTGTTAAATTAATAATAATAAATAATAATAATACTTTATTGACGGAATATTCCTTATAACAAACAAACAAACATTAATAACAACAACAAAAAAAATCATACAAGTAATTATGAAAAATATTACTATAAGTACCATAGTACCTATTGACCAATCAGTCAAATTACAAGGTTAATTTATTTCTTAGCTGTCTTTTAAATTCTTGCTTCGAAATATCAAAGAAAACAACAGTAAGCTGGTTGGCCAGGTTGCAGATTCTGGATAAAGGAGAGTAATTCTTCCCATATGAGGTCTTGTGGTAGTTGATGGAAAACAGTGGTGGATTTCTCAATTCATAAGGATTGACTGAGAAGCTGATCAAATCCAGAATAGAAGAACTTTTAATATGCCCATTTAATAAATTATACAGAAAAACCAATTCTAGGTACGATCTTCTTTTTCCCAACGTTGATATGTTGAGATAACACAAAATGTTGCTATAGTTAGAGCTGTGGTATAAAATATTAAATTTGAAACACATATGTTTAACATATTTCTTTTGAATCCTTTCGATTCTATTTATATATTTGTTGTAATGCGGATTCCAAGCCATTGCTCCATATTCCAACAAAGACCTAACGAGCGATACATAGAGCAAATTGATTACTCGAGGATCCTTAAATTCAACAGATTGTCTAATCACAAATCCTAACATCTTAGAAGCCTTCCCGACCAGCTCATTAATGTGTTTCGAGAAACTTAATTTGCTGTCTACAATTACTCCTAAATCTCTGATATCGGTAACCATCTCTAACACTGTCCCGGCCAGCTGATAACAGAAATTAGATGAAGTATGTTTACGAGAGAAACCTAAAACCTTGCATTTGGAAATATTGAAATCTAATTTATTTAATTTGCACCACGATTCAAGAGCCGACAAATCCTTACAAATCATAATCCAGTCCGATTTATCATTCACCTTTTTATAAATTTTGAGGTCATCGGCATATAGCAGAAACAAACAGTATTTAAAAACATTAATTATGTCGTTTATGTACATGATAAATAGCAGAGGTCCTAGATGAGAACCTTGCGGTACTCCAGAACTAACTAAAATCTCGTTGGAAAGTTTATCTCCAATTTTGACTCTTTGGGTACGATTCGAAAGGTACGATGCTAACCACTTAGTTATGGAGCTACCCATACCCAAGCAATTCAATTTAAATATTAACCTGTGCAAATCAACTCGATCGAACGCTTTGGAGAAGTCGGTATAAATGCAGTCGATATTTGAACCATCTTCCATGCAACGTATAATATATTCTATAAATAAAATTAGGTTTGTTGACGTAGATCTTCCTTTGTAAAAACCGTGTTGTTGTTCAATTATATTGTCCTTAACAGCGTTGTAAAGAATTTCAGTAACAAGAGACTCAAAAAGTTTGGGAATGCACGACAAAATACAAATTGGCCTATAATTTTCCACATTTGACTTACAACCATTTTTATAGATTGGAGTTACTGTAGATATTTTCCAAATATCGGGAAAAACTGATAACTGGATCGACTTGTCAAACAATATCTTTAAAGGCTTCACCAAATTATCGCAGCACCTGTTTAAGAAGATGGAAGGAATTCCATCATATCCAGGAATAGGATTTGAATCAAGGGCCCTTAATTTATTTAAAATATCGGATTCACTGATTACTAGCAGATTTAGATCGATGCATTTTTTAATTAAATTATCCCATGGAATATTATCGTCGTCCTTATTACTAATAGTTATATTGACATCTTCGTGATTGCGATACACGGATTGAAAGTGATCTGCAAAGAGATTTGCAATGTCTTCAGAGTTGTTTGCTGAATTATTGTTGAAATACATACTTGCAGGAATGCCATTGCTTTTCTTTGAAGAGTTCACAAAAGACCAAAAACCTTTTGATGAATTTTCTAAAATATTGTTTTCAACCTTGTGAATATGCAATAGTCGATCGTATTCAATGGAGAGCTTGCATTGCTTTCTGATTCCGCAAAATAATAAATAATCATAATAATTTCCATACCTTTTGAAAATCTTATGTTGTAATTTTTTGGAGGACATTAATCTCTTTGTTGTCGAGCTGAACCAACTTGGATAGTTATTTACACGTTTGGAGCTCAATTTTAAGTGTGAATTAAAAATATCCTGAATTTTGTCATAGAATGCTGCAACACTATCATTCACTGTCTTATAATTTACCAAAAATTTCCAGTCAATTTCATCAAGTTGTGCATTGATAGCATCGTACGGCGCATTTTTGAAGTCATAAAAATATACAATGTTTCCAGATTGAGTAGATAATTGATCTATGTCCGTAATTGTTACTGCTAAAGGAGGATGATTGACATCCACCGGTGTTATTAATGGAGTCGATTTCTTGACACTAATACTAAAATCATTGAAAAATACTAGATCTAACAGAACATTATTAGCATTTGGTATAGAATTGAACTGACGAAAACCTGCATACGATAAATCATCACATAAAGTTTCTTCTATTTGAGATCTGACATTCATAGGAGCAAAACTTGTGCCATCGTCAGGGTCCAGTTGCCAAGAAAGGCCAGGCAAGTTAAAGTCACCAACAATGCAAATATTATGATTGGAAAACGATTGTAACATTGCATTAACTGTGGCTAAGTGTTCAGTATAGATATCAATTGACGAGTTTGGTGGTATGTATGTACCGCAAAGTATTAACTTATTACGACCAATGTTAATGGACACCCAGACTTCTTCTCTTAATACAATTGAGTTAGGAACCAAGTAAGAGTCAAATCTTTTAGCAACAGCAATTAGAACACCACCGCCAATCTTCTTATTACTTGTTACTTCAGATCGATCACTACGATAGACAACATATCTATCGTCAATAAATTCATTATCAAAATGTTGATCAGATAGCCAAGTTTCAGTTAACACAATTATCGGATATGATTCATTCCAAATATTAATAAGTAATTGACTCAACTTGGTACGTAAACCCCTCACGTTTTGGTAAAATATGGTTAAGTCATTGTTGTTATTGTTGGAAGTTTTTGAAAATTCTTTCTATCTGATGATGAGGCAGATTTCTCAAAATAATTTCTAGCCATTACACCTTTGGGCCAAAAACTGGAGTCCATAAGCTTTGACATATAAACAGAGCTTACTATAATCTTGAACGAGCTATACTGATCTGGAAATCTTGCATTTAATTTTTCAATTTTTATATTTGGTTGAATGTTGTCTACCAAATCTGAAAACAATTTGTTTTTAATGTAATCGAGGACCTTTTCTTCACTAACCTTGGGATTAATGCGTGTTAGATGAACTTTGGAGGTTCGAACTCTACTTGTAACAGCGATAAAGCCATCTTCAACATCATCGTTAGAGCTAGTTTGTTGAACATTACCAATTACTAACTGTTTCTTCTTATTTTTATTCAACCTATTCGAATCAGAAAAACTACTAGAAGTCAAATTATTCACGGTAGCAGTTGTAAAATTATTCTGATCATTAAGAATTAAAGTTGTGTCACTAACCTCATTCGATAACGCTTCATTAACGACCACATCTGGACTAACAATAAGCGGCGGCTGGACATTAATAATGTTTTTACTGCTGATTGTTTTCTTCGTGCTACTTCTCGTTACCCTCTTTGATTGAGGTGGTAATGCGGGAACCCGACTGGAGTTAACATCACGTAGGGTCGGTTGAACCGAGGCCGGTCCTGTATTAAACGACAATGATGCATTTACAGGTGGAGACTTAAAATTATCGCTATTGCTTCGTTGATTATACATTAGTAGATTTTGATTGTCAATGACAGCTTTCAACACAGTAACTTGATGAGATAACTTAATAATTTCATCCTGTAAAGGTTTGACATGCTTTAACACGATTGTTTCGAAGAAGTTCGTGTTGAAATGTTCACATAAAATTTCAGAAATTCCACCCAAAAGTATTCCATTGTTATCCATAATGATGGAAAATATTTAAAATAAACTACACACACAAAAATTGATCGATGATAACACTATACATAAAAACTTGATCACGCTATAACATAACCTCAAACATGTTATCACGTTGACTATCGTGATAATATTCGTGATAAATTGTGATAATATAGGTATGTTTTTGCGTTTGCTTTGTCCTTGCTGCTGATTTTAATGCCTTGGTCGGTGTGTAGTGGAGGTATCGAAAATTTGTTGTTTTTGTTGTTAAGCGCTTTGGAGATTAATATTTTTATTTGTAATGTTTTCAAGTGTTGTGTTCCAATTTTGATTTTTAATTATGTTGATTTCTTTGTTGATGTCGGTGGTTAATTTATTAATTTGTGTTTTGAGTGCAGGATATTTGTGTTTCTGAAAAATTTTGCGTAGTTTGTTTTTATTTTTGATTTTCTGAAGGAGTGTTTGTGGTAGTATGATTTTACGTGTGGGTTGTGGGGTGTCGATAGTATTTGCATTAACCCTTTAATGCATGATTTTTTTAAAACTAATAAAAAAATATATAATGTATAAATTTATACCCTTTATTCATTAAAAATAATAAAAAAAATTTTTTTTAAGTCGGTGGCACTCAAACTTTCAAAACGTGATGTGCAACATTTTGCAGTGGGAAGTTAATTTTTCTGTTACGCTTCTGCGTAAAATTTTTTGAAGCAGTTGTTTTTCTTATTAAAACATAAGTAAACCACATTTTAATGTTAAACATAATGTTTGAGAATATCCACCACAACCTGGAAATTTAACCCACATGAAAATAAATTAAAAACACCAGAAAATGTTATGTTGCGTCTGTTTTTGTTAATCAAATAATTAAGGAAGGCTTGCATTTGTCCGAAACAGCAATATCAATTTTTCATAGAAAATGGTGAAAGGGTAATGTTCTAGGAATGTGCTACTATGGATGTAAGCCTTTTAATGATTACTTTAACAGAACTACAACGACAAAAACGCTATGTTATATTTCTGCAACGGTATGCATTAAAGAGTTAAAAATTTGTGTGATTTTGGTAGTTAAATCTGTTATGGCGTTGTCAATGTCGTCGATTGTGTTTATGTTTGAATTTATTTTGATGTCATGTAATTATGTTGAGACTGTTTTCCAATCCGTCGTCCTGATGGGGCGCGGTGGATAAAAGGGGATTTTTAGTGTGGTGATTGTAAATTGTATCGGGAGTTTTGTCAGTGCTTCGGTGTTACAAACATTCAAGTTTTTCGTCAGGATTAAATAAATAGTGGAGGGGTTCTGGGCGGGGCAGTAGCTATGGTGGGTGTGGTTATTGGGCGGAAAGGAAATTTGTACGTTGGATCGGGTGGCGTAGTCATATAGGTCCGTGGCCGCTCTGTTCGGCAAGTTGCTATCCCAGGTGGCATGCTTTGAATTCATGTCACCCGCTATTACAACTTTACCGGACAGTAGCAGGAGTTCGTCAAGTTTGTCTTGGTCGTGGGTTTTGCTAGGGGAAAGGTAATAATTAATGATGGTCTATTATTTGCAAAAACAATTGTTTTACTGTTTCCTTTTCTTGTAAATGGTGTTCATAATTACGAGTAGCTTCTTCTGTTTTTTCATCAGACTTGAGGTTTTTAAAATATTCACGTTTACAACATTTATCTTTTCGGGGCACGTGAATTCCAATATTATAGTCATTTTTAAAATCTGTAAAAAATTTGATTTTTTCAGTTGTTTTTCTTTATCTTCCATTAGTTTAAAAACATACATCCGGTATAAGTTATTATAAGAGTTTATTTCTGCTGGCAGATATTTCTTTTTTGAAGAACTTCTGCAGTAATGGGATGGTACTGCAGGTAAGGATTCTACAAAGGTCCTAAACACTTCCATTTGAAGATCTGTGGTATTATGATAGGGTTTGTGTATCCCGCATTTATCAATTCCATCAGGAAGTGCATCGGTAATTTTGTTTTCAGCAACAGTTCTCGAACATATTTGAGTTACTCGTAGCGTAGCCAGTAAAAATTGTTGACAAACTCTTTTCTTAACATTATCTTTAATAAAATAATATTCTTTAGTACAAGATCGAACAAATGTTTTATTAGTCGTTCTTCGCGGTTTTACTGCAACAGAATGAATACATTCACATAAATATAGTTTTTGTTTATTGGAGTCGCCTAAATTGTAAAATTTCTTAAAAATATTTTCTCTTTCTTGTTCTGTAAACATGTTACAGTCACATTCATTTTTCCCAAGATTTGGAGTAGGATTAATATGAGTATAAATTACATAAGTCTTTGCTCCAAAGAACTGCATTTATTTGCAATACTAGTTTCGGGGCTCTTTATTTAGCCCCATCTTCAGTTGCATAAGCAAGCTACAATATAAAAACGAAAGCATTACATTACAAAAATGAGTCGAAAATGAGCAGCACTCACCTTCATAAGATTTGTCGGATGTTATAAGGAGAGGCAGAAAAACTCGCAATTGTCACAGAAGAAATAAAATACAACAAAACAGTAACGAACACCAATAATAAAATGTGAATAAATAAGTAATTTATAACCGTCCAAAACGTTATGCAGATAAGTTGTTAGTCTTGACAGTAGTATGAGTTCGTCGGATGTTGTTATGTTATGGCATTGGAGATTATAGGTGCGTCTTCGAAGATGACCTGTTTTTGGCTTTGGCTTTATGTATTTCTAATACTTCCAGATTGTTCAAGATGTTACCTTTATCTGCTACCCTAAGGATGTCAAAGTCTATGGTGTAGTCGAATGTGTTACAGATAAGTAGTTTAGATAACAAGCACATATTTGATGTTTATAGGAAAATATTGTAATTTTTGATATTTTATCGCTTACGTCGTTTTGCCACGGAAGGGTCGACATAGTGTATTGATGTTACTCGCAAAACTTGCCTACGAACATTTATATATTTTTAATGTACCTCTATTTTTAACTGTTAATTTGTACCACGAATATTTTATTGTTGTCCATTAATTTGTTAATTTCTCTATTATCTACCAAACTTGTAAAAATTATGATTGCATTTGAGCTCGCAACATCTGAATGTACCATCGCACTTTAAATCATAATTACGTTTGAAATGTCTAAAAAGAACTTTTAAATTACCGAAGTTCTTTTTGCACAAAAAGCATAACATTGTTAAACTGATATTCAATTAATTTTACATTAATTTAAAATCGCTGATTGAGGTAGTTCTTATTATGTAAGAAAATTAATTGCAAGATGGAATACTACTATTATATATTTACATAATGTATGTTTAAATTCTAAAAGTCAAATAATTACAGAAATAATTATTATAGTACTTACTACTTAAAATATTAATATTCCACTTATCTTATATTTTATACAGCAAAACTTATAACAAATTTTATTGAATTTGTTTTATGGGTGCGCCTATGTATTCCTTTTGCATTTAACAACGAGGCGCTCCTGTTATCTGGGCTGATTAGACTGCGTTGCGCGCGGTGGATTGGTTTAATTTGGAGTTGAGTTGGGGACTCGAGCTCGAAAAGCCGGAAGTGAATGTGTTCTTAATTCAAAAAAAAGTTTTGGATAAGTGTTGGTCCAGTGGACTTATTTTTAGGAGACATCTTTTCTTTTTTTAATACCTTATTTTTATTTTTGCTTTCGTTACTCGCGGCATTGATTTTATTTTGATTACATTGATTTTATTTTCCATCGAATGACCGTATTATCAAGCGCTTCAACTTCAGCATTTTATCTTGCTTATACATTTCAAACGTGGTCTTTTAAATTAATTTAATAAAGTAAATTATTTTTACTTTGTATTTTAATTTTTACTGTGGGCGTAGACTACTTGTTCTTTGTATGTTTCTCCCCTACGGATAATATAGAGACTAGTATCTACAATTTCTCCTTTCCCATCTGAGTGTTGGCCTTCCTTTGTTGGTGAATTTTTTCCTGCAGTGTTTGATTAATATCTTTGAAAACACACCCTCGCTATCGGCACATATCAGCTAGTTGTAACATATTGGGCATCTACACTAAATATACACTACATCTACACGTCTACACTACATTAAAGCTGGTTCTTCTTCCAGCGTGTAGAGAAAAATTCTGTTTGCCCGAAAGGGCAGGTAGCAATTTTGTTATTACACTGGCGCTCAATTGTGGAGCCCAAATTTTGGTTTAAATCCTGCAGGAATTTGTGTGACGCCGGTGGGGTCGTTACTTGCAGGAAAAGGAAGCGTTGTTGGAGAATTGTTTGTTTATTTTTCAGAAGGTGAAGCGACTTGTTCGAGTAATTTTTCGAACACATTATTTAAATTGCAAATTTTGTTTATCAAACATTAAGTTTGATTTTGTTTATCAACTTGCAATTATTTTCATAAGGTGTCTCCCATTTTTGCGTGTTCTTGTTATCACAGTACTGAATTAGTTTCGGTATCACATTGAGTGACTTTTTTGTGTATTTACATTACTGAATATTTTTTTGGATTTTTGTGGATTCACCAGATAGTAAAATTGGTACCCCTTTGAGAAAATCTTCGTTATTAGCTCCTCAATCTTCCAATGACTTGGTAGCAGCTTTTGCGAATCTCGTGCAGCAGCGGAAGCCCGATTACGTTACTGTACACAAGTGGGGACTCCAATTTGATGGAAGTGGGGACTTCCAGTCGGTATTTGAATTTATAGAGAGCCAAAGAGCTGTCCATTGCAAGGGGGGTAAAGGAGACTGAATTATTTAATAAATCAGTCGAATTCTCTTCTGGGGAAGCGTTAGTGTGGTATCGCAGCCTTGGTCCCGAAGTAACAACTTGGGAACAATTAATTGAGGATCTTAAAATTCGATTTTTATCTTTGGTTTTCACTGGGAATATTTAGAGCAAGTGGGTACCTATAAACAATTTACCTGGGGAATCTGTACGGACCTATATAGAGTCCATGTTAAGTAGATTCGGTCGAATTAACCTTCTTCCGTCAGAGGACGAACAATTGTGGGTGATTAGGAAGAACATGTTACCTCAAATTTCTTTAGCTATGGGAACAGCCTCTTTGAATTCTAAGCTTGCTTTTATTCAAGCGGCGCAAGCTGCCGAACGTTTGGTAGACTGGACAACATTTCATGTATAATGAAATGATGCATAACAGATTAGGGGCTAACTCTTTATATTTTAGTACCCTTATCGGGGCCTTTAAAAATGCCCCTTTTCCATTATTTATTAATTTATTTACTTCGGGGTATTCTAGTCGAACCAGTTCAGCCTACCTGTTTAATGCATGAGCCATACATGTGGAATGGATTAAGTTGGGGTAAAAGACTTCCAAAGCCTGCCCTGCTTTGATCATATAAGCTTCAGCATTCGACAACATTAATGTGACTTTTTCGAACTTGACTGTATATACAGTCAAGATTTAGCAACATATAGCAGATTTAATCTATCGTTAACAAAACTAGCCACCGTGGAGTGATTAGTTTTATCCAAAACTGCAAGATCAGAGTCACTTAACTTTCCGACAAACATGTAGCAATATAAGTGCTGCATGCATCTGTTGTTTCATCGACTACAAAATAAATATTTTCATTGCATAACTTGTTTTTAATTATGTTTAAAGGTTCCTCGTAGCATTGATCCAAATAGTTTTTACGCAGTTGATATTTGCTTCATTCGGAATATGGCGATCACAGTATTTTTTCCATGGTATATTGGAATCAACCATAGTCTTGTATAAGTGAAAAAAATGTGGGATCTGTCAGAGAACCGCCACCAAGAATTGAGCCTCGATACCTTGAGAATTGAGCCTCGATAATAAAAAAAGAAAAAATGCGGATTATCCATTAGTTTTCGAGAAAACGGCTTTTGAAAATCAAAATTTTACATGCATTTTAGATAGGGAAATTCATTAACATAAAAGTTCTATTGACGGTGCGTGCGTTCTGATATAGTCTTAGTGTTGGCAGTCAGACGCGATTGTGACATTGTCGGATGTACATCGGGTGTATTACGCAACATTATGCAATAATTTAAAAAATAAACGCAGAACTCGTTTTTAGGTTAGAATCTCGAGTGCCTTGCTTGCGTTCGTCAAAACCGACGCTCCGCTACCCTCCGCTCCGGGCGCTACGCGCCGTTTTGACGAACGCTGACTCGCTAAAAACATCCCTCTAGGTCGCACCACCACGCCAAAGATGCAACTCGAAAGGGGTGAAACTCGTTAGCAACGCTCGATGTGCTCCCGACCGGGTCATAATCGCGTCTGATAATAGATAAGATAAAAATACTCTTTATTGTTAAATAAATTTTTTGCAATTACAAAGAAAATTATCATATTTCATTTATAATTTTTTTTTGCTTATGTTATTTCTGCTCCGCTCCTATCGGTGGATTTATCGGAGGTGATAAGGTAGGTCAACGATCCTGTGCATTTTGTTTTCTTGATGTTTTGCTGGGAAAGAGAGTAGTAAAAACCCAGAGAGCATGTGTGTACGATTTGATTTTTATTTATGGCCGAGATAGGTTGGAATTTATTGCCGAGATAAGTGGTTTATTTGCGGCGTGCGCGTGCAAAGGGGTATAAGTCTAAAATGGGCATTTTGAGTTAACGCAGTTTTAAGGTTTTTACTCTAGTTCATCCTAATAATGTAAATCGGCTAAACAATAACAGGTAAATCTTTTAGCACATTGTGGTAGACAATTTTATGCTGAGTTAATTACAATTTTTCAAAATGTAATTTATAATTTTAAACAAATGACAAATTAACATTTTATAAAAAATGGCAGACTTATACCATTGTGCACAAAATAATTTTCTAGTTTTTTGTAATAAAAAGAACCTAATTTATTTTTAATCGCATATTTATTTATAAATAACAATATAAGAAAAGTTTAAACAAACAAAATAAATATTAATTTGACTCATATTCCGTTTCGCTACATCTAGCATCTGGTAATGCTTCTTCTATATTGCCTTTGCACAAAAGATTTCTATAAAATTGATGAAAATTTTCATCTATATAAGGTTCTATGAGATTTTGTTTCTTTTCTTTGCTGATTGGTATAGGTCCCGTGTACGAGAGGGGAAGATTCAAATTCGCCACATCATCTTTAAAACGTCCACTCCGTCTGTAGTTGATTTTCCGAAATGAGGCATTTGGGTCCAATGTCGTTTTTTACAAAATAATACCATTATCTTTAGTGTATCTCAACCACTTAATGTCTTTCCACACTACTTTATTGCCATCTTCATCAGTTTTCCGAAGTTGGTAAATATTTTTAAATAAACTTGAAAATTCATAGAAGTCGTTTATTTGCATTTCATGTACTAAAAATGGTTTTGAGGTTCCGCATAATCGCACCAACTGCATCCAGTCCCTTGGATGTTCAATAGCCGATCCATATTTCTTCTTCTTTTTTTCGATTATTGAATGGTCTGAATCACATTCCATATGCGTATGGCCAGGTACCAAAAACTTATGATCGATGTATTCCATATTATGAAGTTTTTGGATTAAAATCGTAAACATTAATGGCAATATTGAATTTTTGTTCTGTCCACCGCAGGTATCAGAATATAATATTACATGTTTTACATGTTTATCCAATGTCTGAAGATGCTTATAAAGACATGAAGCAATTTGATTGGCACCCCTAGCTGCCTCTGCTTCGTGCCACATAAAGCAGAACGACTGTTTATCATTGCATCGATGCATGGTTAAATTAAATGTCCACAGTTGCCGTTTGTAAAATGCAATGGAAGTCTTAATATCCGGCGTAGGTAAACATTGTTGAAGATCGAAAGTGTACAGGACATCTATTATATCACTTGCACGACATAGAACCTTATTCTGACGCTTACATTCGTATGCGTATTCTGCCTCATCTTGGTGTTTCTGTAATTCAAGTTGATAGCCTTGCTTAATGTTTTCATCCTTTGAACCTTTAATGAATGTGTTCAGCCTATCGCACTTTGCACAGGTATCATCCTTAGGCGCTTTTATTTTAATATTCATTTGATGAAATGTAGTTTCGTAAATTTTTCTGCTTACAGGGGTACCTTCAAGGTTCTCCCAATTTACATATTCCTGATACATTCTACTTAAGGTATAATGAGATGGTAGATACTTCTTATTCGATTTTTTCCTTGTATAATGACTTTCATACGCAGGAATGGATAAAACGTGTTGCTGAATAATCTCCAAAGCTTTTTCGGAAGTTTTGTTTGATGGAATGTGCTTTCCTCTTTTATCATTATCAGTCATTCCAGTTGTACACTTGTTTTTATTTTGTAATACATTGGTGATAAATCTATTACTGACGTCGAATGTGCGCATAAAGCATCCTTTGCACACCTGGATTGATTTCCCTTCAATTGAAACATGAAATTTATAAGAAACCATACGATTCTTTTGCTTGCTCTCTTCGCAAGTTTTTATTTTGACACTTTTTTTGGTTTCCGAATGTATCAACGCACCTACATAGGCCACTTGCTTATTAAAATTACCCGCTGCCCAAAATTCATCAAATAATTTGATTCTCACCTCTTCAGATATTCGCGATTTACATTTCATTCGACATGAATTCAATTCTCGACATTTCCTTGCGACAACATGTTTTCCTTTGAGTGTTGTATAGGCCTGCCCAAGGTTTCTCTTTAATTTTCTATCAATTCTGCTCTTACGACTATCTCCTTTCCCTGTATTCGTAATATCTACCCATTCGTTTTCTTCATCTTCAATAATGTGTGTTTCGAGTTGATCTGAATCAGTGCTTTCTTCTGATACTACATAAGTAGTATCAGAAGCAATAATATCGGACAACGCGTTTTCAATTTCAGATGATACTAATGGCGCTGGCCTTTCTATAATTTCTAAACATTTATAAAAAAACGAATTAGATAAGATAAGAAAAGTATATTATCCAACATGTATGCAATTTAGAGATACTTACTTGAGCTACATGGAGTGCTGATGTTGTTGCATATTTGCATAATCTTTTTGGTACGATTTGATGCCATAACTTTATCTTGTTGGGTTTTGAACTTAACACTTGTACAAAATAATGAAACTAAAAAATTTTCAATCAAATCAAACAAAAATTAATATAAAAATAATAAATAAATTATCTAGAAGGTTACTGTGACAAAGAAAAATTAATTACTTACCGATGAAGAATCTAATGTTAACCACAATAAATTACATAATTATTACATAACATACATAACGCATAACATAAAAATTCTCTTTATTTTGTTTAACTGTTTTACATTTCAATTTTATATCACAATAATTGAAATAATGATAAGTGTGTTGTTGGCCGCTCCTATCCAAGATTTATCGGTCCTCATTGGTGTTGTAGGCTTTGTCTTCTTTTGCGGTTTGTTGTCTCCTGGGTAAAAAGAGTGCAAAAACCCAGCGCCATGTGCCTTTGCGGTTAAAATAAAAGGGGAAGAGGGGGGGGAAGTTAAGGCGAAAAGAAAAGAAAATTTACTTTAAAAATTTTATTCAAATAATTTTGTCAGGTTGAATTTTGAATGGTTGAATTTTTTCTAGGTTTGAGATTTGGTTTGAGAATGAGATATTGAATGAATTGTTATTTGTTTATAATATTGTTTGGTGTAATAATTTATGTTTGAGTTTGAATGGTGTGTTGGATTTGTTGATATGTGCTAGATTGGATGTAGTGGTGTTGTTTTTGATTCTGTAGTTGAAGAAATTATATGCTTGGTTGTATATTATATTTTTGATTGTTGGGATGTTAGCCTCCTGGTGTAAATCGTTAATTTCGGTGTATTTGGGTAAACCTGTAATGATTCTAAGTGCCTTGCTTTGTATTCTTTGTAAAATTTTGATGTTTTTATCTGACGCGTTGCTCCAGATTGGTGCAGCATAGGACGGATCATGGCTTTATAAAGGAGGAGTCGAATTTTTGGTTGAAGGTTGTTTTTGTAGGTTATTAACGGATATAATGCGTGAAGCGCTCGGAGTGATTTTGATGCTGAGTTTTGAATATGTGTTTTGTAGGTTAAGCCTTCATCGAGGGTGACGCCCAGGTATTTTACATTTGGAGTTTTGCTGATGAGTGAATTGTTTACTGTTATTTTGTGTGTTAATTTGTCTCGCTTTTTGGTAAACGTGGTGAGAGTTGTTTTTTCGGCATTTAATTTTAGCTTCCAGGTGTATTTGCAGATTTCCTCCAGGTGTCTTTGGAGGTAGATTAAGGTTTGGTTTTTTCTGAAGGAGGTTGCCATATTGGCTGTGTCGTCGGCGTATAATTTGATTTCAGTGTCTTGGTGTTTAGGTATATCGTTTATGAAGAGTGAGAATAGTGTCGGGGACAGTATTGACCCCTGGGGTACACCTGCGGGAATGGAAAGGGATTTGGAAAGGACATCTTTAATTTTTATTCTGAAGGAGCGGTTTGAAAGGTAGTTAGAAATGTTTTTGATTAGGTGTGGTGGGATTTCGCTGTTTAATAATTTTGAAATGAGACCATCATGCCAGATGGTGTCGAAAGCCTTTTCAAGGTCTAGCGTCATGAGTGTGGAAGTTTTGTTGAGGTTGTAATTGGTGGTGATTTTATGGGTTAGGGTTGCCAGTTGTAGCACGGTGCAGTGTTTTTCCCTGAACCCAAATTGTTCAGGGATGATTGTGTTGTGAGAGTTTGTGTGTTTTTGTAGGCGGATAAGTATGATTTTTTCCAGGATTTTTGATAAGGTGGGGAGAAGGCTGATAGGACGATAGCTGGATGGCAACGAAGTTAGTTTACCTGCTTTAGGGATTGGAATGACAATTGCTTGTTTCCAAGGATTTGGGAAATATTGGTTTTTGATGCATGCATTAAGGATGTAGTAAATTTGGACTATGATTTTCTTCGGGAATTTTTTTATGAGTGAGGCTCCTATGCCGTCGTTTCCGACGGCTTTGTTTTTGAATTTTCGGATTACAAGTTGGATTTCTTTAGGGGATGTGAGGTCTGTTAAAGGGGTAGGGTGGGTTTCTTGATTAAAAGTTGCTATGATTTGTTTTACTTTGTTTTCAGTGTCCGTGTTTTTGATTTGTGTGGTGAGATTGTGGTGTTCGAGGTATGTGTCGGCGATGATGTTTGCTTTGTCCGTGCTACTGGTTTTTAGGCCACTGGGGGATTGAAGTGCAGGAAAGGTTGGGGTGGAAGTTGTTTTGAGGGCTTTCGTTAGCCTCCATAATTGTTTTGAGTTTTTTGGAGTAATTTTACCTAGCATGTCATTCCAGTTTTTATTTTTGATGGTGTTTATTTCTTTATTTATGTCCTTTGTTATTTTGTTGATTTGGGTTTTGATGTTAGGAAATTTGTATTTTTGGTGAATTTTTCTTAATTTGTTTTTGTTAGCTATTTTTTGTAAGATTGATTTTGGTAGGTTTAATTTGAAGTTGTCAGGTGTTTTTATTTTGGTATTTTCTGTAGTTATTTTAGTAATGTTTGCTGTGAGGTTTTTTATGGCTTCGTCGATTTCCGTATTTGTGGTGATTTTTGTATTTATTTAAATACAAAAATAAATTTTTTAAATTTTTTGTAAATTTTTGAGTTGCTCGGTCCATTTTGGCCAGTTTGTGAATTTAAATTGACGATTGGGATGGATGGGAAGTTTAAGGGAGGAAATTTCAAATTGTACCGGCAAGTGGTCAGAACTTAATTTGTTTAGCGTTTGAAATTACGTGCGAAAGCGTTTTTTGTTAGAATTAGGTCAATTGTGGATGGGTTATATGCGTCGTTATAAGGATAGTGAGTGGGGGAGTCCGGATGGGAAATGTTTATATTTGTTTTTGTGATGTAATCAAAAAGTTCTATACCTGATGTTGTGTTTGTTAAGTTATTCCAGTTTGTGTGTTTTGAGTTCAAGTCTCCGGCTATTATTACTTTTTCTGACTGCTTGAAGAGCTCATCTAATTTATCAAAATCGTGTTTGTTGCTGGGTGAAAGATAGTAGTTTATTATTGTGGTATTTTTGATTTGTAGTACTTGCGTTTCGGCTGTAGTGTGGGGTATATCAAGGAGTGTAATGTCGAACGTGTTTATGTGGTAGGTTAAGAGTCCACCGTATCTGTTTTTTGGGGTATTTATGGCTATGTACTGCGGGATTTTTGGAGGTTTGTTTTTTCCTATGCGGGATTCTTGAATGAGGATGAGGTCGGGATTGTTTTCCTGCACCAATTGCTGGAGCTCATTGAATTTGGTTCTAATACCGTTGGCATTCCAACTAATGATTTTTAACTTGTATTTGTTTGTGCTAAACATTGTATTTTGATGCGATGTCGGCTAATACGTAAATTTTTTCCATGGTGTCTGTGATACCCGACAGCCTGCCTTTTATTTCTCTGATTATTTGAATCACTTGTGTGATGTTAATAGTGTCTTTGAGTTCGTTAATTTCCCTGAATAGGGTGGTCAGGTCGCCGGGTGTGTTGCTTTCGTTGTTGTTTGATGCTTGTTGGTGTGTTATATTTTGCGAGTACTGTTGGTGTAAATTTAGTGGGGGGGGGTAGAAATATGTTTGGATGTTTGCGTCGGCGCGGGTAGTGGTGGGATGTTAATTGTTGCGCTTGCATAATTTGTGTTGTCTCTGACGAAATTATTTGAATTATTGTTATTTACATGGTTTGCGTTGTTTAGAATGGGAATATTGTGGCCATGGCGCTGCGCTTTAGCACTTACCCTGGCGGCATAACTGATGTACGTAGGGCATTGGCTGTAGTTTGCCGGGTGCGCTTCCCCGCAGTTGCAACAGCGGACTCCGCTGTTTTTAGATTTCCTAGGGCATTCCGACGTGAGGTGATTATCTAGGCATTTAATGCATCGTGGGCGCATGAAGCAGTTGGATGATCCATGTCCAAATTGCTGACATCTGAAGCATTGTGACATATTTTCTTAATGGCCTGGATCGGCGTCGTGGGCGTGAATGTGACCAGGAAGGAGCCGGTGGTGTCCCCATATTTGTTTTTGAGCTGGGTCACAGCTGCTGGGGTGATTAGATGTTCGGTCGTCATGAGGTCTTCTATTTCCGTTTCTGACATGTAGGGCGAGCCCTTCATGACCAGTTTTATTTGCTTTTCATCCCTGGGTTAGTATGAGTACCCCTGTACTTGCTTGTCGGCAAAGATTAGGGTTTTTACCGCATTGTGAACTGTTGTGGTGTCCGTGTGGATCCATGTGTTTCCACGTACATACTGAATTAAAATTTTTCCACTTACGTGCGGTTTTAATTTGTTCATAAAGGCATGGGCCTGTCCAATGGGTGTTGTGAGAATGATTGGTGGTGGCTTCACCGTCTTTTGCCTGAGAGCTTCAGGAGTATTTTTATGGAATTGGGTTCTTTGTTGGACGGTTTTCCAATCCGATTGTGGTCTTTCGGTTCTCTCTGGTGCGTTTGTTAAAATTCCGAAACTATTAAAAGTTGGGATGGAGGCTTGGAAATCTAAGCCGATGTCCATGTTGCTTGTTGGTATTTCTCGTGAACTTTCACCATTTTTTAGCACTTGGGGAATGGGGGTATTAGTTAGAGTGTCTCTATCACTTATTATTTGGGGGGGGGGTGTCATGTTAGCAAATGACGGGGGGTTGATTTCGTTCATTTCTTCCGTTTTTCGGTAGTACGGGGTGGAATGGTTTACCCTTGCAGTAACACGTTTTTGAAACTTGATGTTTGTGAAATTTGTTGCGACATTTTGTGAAAAACTGGAATTGTTTGCTAGGTAATTCTCTATGATTACAGTAGGTAGAAATGTTTCGCTGGCAGAGGCAGTAGGAAGCGCAAATCGAAAAAGTTCTTAAAAGAACAAAGATGCGTCCGTGAGTGTCCTATGCTGAAACGTGACTGACATAATTATTAATATGTAATAATACCTTTTTGGGAACAATATTATAAATTTATCAAACGACTCTTCATAGAAACGACATCTACCTAATCTGTGATTATAATTTTTCTTTTATTTAAAACAGCAGGCCGTAGCCAGGGGGAGCACCAGGGGGACGTGCCCTTTCCCTCCAAAAAGCTCAAAAGACAAATGAAAATTTTTTAAATTTATGGAAAATTTTAATTTCTTCAAAAGACTTCTTACAAGTACTCCGACGAAATGAAATTCTGGCTACGGGCCTGTAAAACAGTATAATTATTAAGAAAATTAAGTACCTTAATTATTGTTACTAATAACACGTTGTAATTTAAATATTATTATTTAACATAAATAAATTATTAATGTGCTAAACGGTATAAGTAGCAAAATAATTTCGAAAATGAACGTGTAAAGTGGTATAAGTATACTTATACTATTTCGCACCATGCAACTGTTGATTTATACCAGTGTCAAAAAGTATAAGTCAACTTATACCACTTTGCACAAAATATAATTTTAATTTATGTACTTATATCAAATTTCACAAACGGATTTTGGCCGTTTAAAAAGTCGTTACAGTAATGTTGTTTTACATACATGTAGTATGTCATATAGGGAACCTTCTAATGTAATTATCTCAATTTGCCCAAAAATCGACTTATACCCCTTTGCACGCGCACGCCGCATTTATGAGATGATTATTGCCGAGATAAGTGGTTTATTTATGAGGTGATTACGGGTTAATTGATAGTTTGAGAGAATTTTATAAAATGATGTTGTGAAGCAATTTATGTTTTCGTCTGAAGGGCATTGTCGAGTTTGATAAAGTAGCTATGTGCTTGGTCTTCTCATTTAGTTTTGTGATGATTGTGAAAAATTTAAAAGCTTCGTGATGTATTATGTGGGGGATCGTCCGTATGTCTGCCATCTCGTGCAGGTCAAATTTTTCCGTGTATTTTGGCGCTTCGGTGATTACACGGAGGCATTTGTTCTGCACGATTTGGATCTTATTTATGTTTGAGCGTGAAGCGCTGCTCCAGATGGGGGAGGCGTAAAGTAGTATAGGTCGCAGGGCTTGTTTGTAAAGAAATTGTCGTAGCTTTAGGTTTAGTCCGTTTTTGTATGTCAGAATTGGGTATAGTGCATGAAGCGCATTTGAACCCTTTTTTGCTTTGTCGGTCAGATGTTGTTTGTAGGTCAGTTTTTTGTCCAGTATAATGCCTAAATATTTCGTCTCGTCCGTTTTTGTAATATCGATATTGTTTATTTTTAGTTTTTTGGTCAGTTTGTCTTTTCGTTTGTGCGTAAAGATTGTGAAGGTAGTCTTGGTCTCGTTTAGTTTTAGTCTCCAACGGTAATAATATGGTTCAAGAATGTCGATGTGTCTTTGTAAGTACTCCACTGCCTTGTCGGGTCTGGTTGATTGGGAAATTATTGCTGTGTCATCGGCATATAAAGAAATGGTCGTGTCTTGATGGTAAGGGATATCGTTGACGTAGTATGTAAATAATTTGGGGGCTATGATGGAACCTTGAGGAGCACCTGCCGGGATGGGTACAATCGCGTCTGACTGCCAACACTAAGACTATATCAGAATGCACGCACCGTCAATAGAACTCGGGAGCGGATCAATTCCCTATGTAAAATGCATGTAAAATTTTGATTTTCAAATGCCGTTTTCTCGAAAACTACTGGATAATCCGCATCGAAGTGCGGTCTCAAAATGCTCAGAAAATTGTTCTCTTTCTAATAGAAGAAAAATCAAAGCCCAATTCTTGGTGGCGGTTCTCTGACAGTAACCAAAAAGGTTTTTGTGGAGTTAGCAGGTACTTGATAGGAACCAGCCTCCGAAATATAACTTTGTTTTACTAATTTTGCTTTGCTATCAAATTTTTTTAACTTATTCTTTATGCAAATTGATAGAAAAGTGTTGGTCAATTTGATATTTTTGATTTGATGACACCTAAATAATAATTAATCTGTAATAAAAACACAAACGACATATTAAAAATAATAATAATAATAATAATAAAATACTCTTTAATATATATAACTATTTACAAAAATATTTCAGCTTATCACAGCTGCAATAATTAAATATACATGTTATTTTCTTTCCGCACCTAGGTCTCCATTTATCGGAAAAGCTTGAGTGATTGATGTGGTTGGTGGCTGCGTCTATGTTATAATCTGTAGCTGGGCAAAATGAGTAGAAAACCCAGCGCCATGTTGTTAAGTGAAGAAGAAGGGGGGGAGGAAAGGGAACACAAATATAAATAAAACAAAACGAAAAAGGGTAAACAAAATTTAATTAAAAGAATAAAAACGATTTTAGGTGGGTGCGTAATTTAGATGAGTGCTTGAACTGTCGGGGTGCTGCGTAATTTTCGTCATGTAGTCCGTCTGGTCAAAGTATCGTTTGGTGGAGAAGTTTATGTTTGTCTTTTGGTCTTCGAGTCTGTCGGGATATGTTTTTAGTTGAAGGGTTTTGTCTTGTTTGAAAATTGAAAAAATTGTAGGCTGTATTGTAAATCACGTTTTGTAGCGTCGGGATGTTGGCTAACTCATGCAGCGGCCAAGTTGGAGTAGCTCTGGGCGCCCCGGTGATAATGCGAAGCGCTTTATTTTGAATAGTTTGTACCAATTGTACATTAGTTTTTGCAGAGCTGCTCCAAATTGGCGCCGCATAAGTTATGATAGGTCTAATCATCATCTTGTAAAGTCTCGTCCGTAGGTTAATGTCCAGTTTGTTTTTGCAGTTGATTAGCGGGTACAGTGCGTGAAGCGCAGAGTTCGCTTTTTTGGCGGTGAGTTGGAGGTGTGTCTTGTACGTCAGTCGGGTGTCCAGGGTAAGTCCAAGGTATTTGACAGTGTCAGTCGGTTGTATGGTAATATTGTTGAGCCTGAGGGGCGTGGTCAGTTTGTCTCGTCGGTGGGCAAAGGTTGTAAGTGTGGTCTTATTTTCGTTTATTTTTAATTTCCATGTTTTGTAATATATGAGTAGGTCGTCGGCATGTCTTTGTAAGTATTTGACTGCAAGGTTTTTTAGTCGGGAGGTTGCAATGACAGCGGTATCGTCAGCATAAAGCGAAATTGTCGTGTCTGGATTTCGTGGTAAGTCGTTTATAAAGTAGGTAAAAAGTGTCGGGGCGAGTATGGAGCCTTGCGGTACTCCGGCTGGAATGAGTTGGGGGTCAGAAAGTGTGTCTTTGATTTTTACTTGAAATGTTCGGTCTTGTAAGTAGCTGGAAATAATTTTTGTCAAGTAGGGTGGAAAATTTGATGTGATAAGTTTGTGTAAAAGGCCGTTATGCCAGATGGTGTCAAAAGCCTTTTCTAGATCTAAAGTCATAACGGCCGTGTTTCTGTTTATGTTGAAGTTGGAAGTGATTTTGTGTGTGAGCAAGGCTAATTGCAGCACGGTACTGTGTTTTGCCCTGAACCCAAATTGTTCAGGGATGATGGTGTTGTGTGTGGTTGTATGTTCTTGGAGTCGGGTTAGGATTATTTTTTCAAGGATTTTGGATAGGGTTGGGAGCAAGCTTATCGGTCGATAACTTGCAGGAAGGGTGTTCGGTTTCCCGGGTTTTAGGATGGGAATGACGATTGCCTTTTTCCAGGAGTTGGGGAAGTATTGGGTTTTAAGGCAAGCGTTGAGGATGTAAAATATTTGGACGATGATTTTTCTTGGGAATTTTTTGATTAGCATGGCTCCAATACTGTCATTGCCAGCAGCTTTGTTTTTTAATTTTCGGATGATGTTACGGATTTCAATAGGAGAGGTGAGGCCTTCAGGAGGTGTGGGATGCGAGGTTAGTTTAAAGTTTTCTGTGGTGTGATTTACCATGTTTTCAGTGTAATTGTCTGTGGGTTGTGTTGTTAAATTGTGATGTTGAAGATATGTTTTTGCTATAGCGTTTGCTTTGTCCGTGCTGCTAGTTTTGATGCCTTGCTCTGTGTGTAGTGCTGGAATAGAAAATTTGTTGTTTTTGTTTTTAAGCGCTTTGGAGATTCTCCAAAGCGTCTTAATGTTTTTGTTTGTGATGTTTTCAAGTGTAGTGTTCCAGTTTTGATTTTTGATGTCGTTTATTTCTTTATTAATGTCTGTGGTTAATTTGTTGATTTGAGTTTTGAGTGTTGGATAATTGTGTTTCTGTAATATTTTGCGTAGTTTGTTTTTGTTTTTAATTTTCTGAAGGAGTGGATGCGGCAGTATGAGTTTACGTGTAGGTTGTGGGGTGTCTATTGTATTTGCATTAAAAATTTGTGTAATTTTAGTGGTTAAATTTGTAATGGCGTTGTCTATTTCTTCAATTGTGTTTATATTTGGGTTTATTTTTACGTCGTGTAGTTGTGTTGAAAATGTTTTCCAGTCCGTCGTCCTGAGGGGGCGCGGTGGATAAAATGGTATTTTTAGTGATGTGATTGTGAATTGTATGGGGAGGTGGTCTGAGTTTAGTTTTGTCAGTGCTTCGGTGTTACAAACATTTAAATTTTTCGTTAGGATTAGGTCGATTGTGGAGGGGTTCTGGGCGGGGCAATAGCTGTGGTGTGTATGGTTATTGGTTGGGAAAGAAATTTGTATGTTGGATCGGGTGGTGTAGTCGTATAGGTCCGTGCCCGCTCTGTTCGGCTCATTGTTGTCCCAAGTAGTAGAAATATAGTGACGCGTTATTAACGAGATTCCAAAAAATTTAAAATCAACATATGGAAAAAATCGATAAAAGCGAAAAACCAATAATTGTGGCGAACGTAATTATGAAGCCTCCCGACCCGAATAAGAAATTAAAGAAAAGAGTTCTGAGCAGTGATTCTGACTCAAACACGGAAAGAACCATCAAGAAAATAGATCGAAGGAAGGACCTCGAATTCATGGACACAACCTCAGAAAGCGAAGCTGAAACTGGTATGGATGGAAGAAAAATCAGAAACTCAGATCAAGAGGTAGAAAGTTACATTAACAATAAAGCTAAGAAGAATTACGAACCCGAAAATAATAACAAAAACGATGAAAGCTCAGATATGGAAATGGAAGTTGTTAAGTCAAGAAGCCAATTGAAGAAAGCCAGGAAATTAGAAAAAAGAAGATTAAGGGAACAAGAGTTAGCTGCCGCCCAGTTAGAATCATCATCGAAAAAATCATCCAAATCACAACGGGAACCCATTGTAATTATCCCAAGCAAAGAAAGCTCATCTGAAAACGAAGTAACTCCGATACCCAAAGATGTTGAAACCAATGAAGAAACAAGAAAGAAAGAAATTAGGAAAAAAGAAGCAATTATCGAAACCTTGGAAAAAGACGACGAAGAAAATTTGACGCTCATCCATAGTGTGCGTCTCTTCCTAATTAGAAGCAAAGACAACATAACCTTCAGAGACAAAGCGATGGAAGACTTGTTAAAATTAGAAAGAAACTACAAACGATGCAACAGAGTAGCAACGAAACTACTCCTAACTGACCGTGTGGAATTAAATATTCAACCAAACCGTGCATCCGATCCCAAAATACTAAAGGAGCTGAACGAAATCAAGAAAGTCGTAGAAACCGTGTCGAAACCCCCGAAACCTGCCCTAAAAATCAACATTAGACCCCCACCCTCAAACACCATAATCCAGGAACCAAAACAAAATCCCCCACGTGACTACCTAGCAGCAGTTCTAAAACCACCAACCGGAGTACAACAAGAAGGAAGCAAGAAATATAGGGTGGTCGTCTATCCAATGGAAGAAAAAGAATCGAACTCCTCTCAAGATACAAGAAATACACTCACTAAAATACCACTGGAAATCCTAAAAATTAAACCGGACCGTGTCATAAACGTCAGAAACAATGGGGTTATGGTCGAATCTACGGATCCCTCCATTAAAAATCTTATTGGAAATAAAAATCTAGAAAAAGCTAACTTAGTAGCCAGGGATACCGCAAACGTTTGGCCATCCATTTTTATACAAGGAGTCGACAAAAACGTAACCAAAGAACAAATAATTGAAGGAATTAGACAGGGTTTCCCTAGAGCTACTCCAAACACAGTGGAAAGCAGCATTAAAAGCCTTAACCCCATTCGCTCACAAAACAGGCCCAACACAAACTGGATTGCTACCGTACATCCAACTCTGGCGAAAGCTATGACAAACGAAGGAAGGTTAAGAATGTATTGGAGAAGCTACATAGTTAGCGATTACATAAGTATTACTAGGTGTTACAAGTGCCAACGTTTCGGGCACCCCAGCAAATATTGTAGATCTGCCCAAATATGCCAATTCTGCGCATCTTCGGAACATCCCACCACAGAATGCAAATTCGAGAAAGAACCCAACAAACATGTCTGTATCAATTGTACAAGAGCGAAATATAGTGACATCGGACATGCGGCCAACTCCAACACTTGCAGAACATACATGAATCGTCTAATGGATATAGTACATCAAACCACGGCAGCCACCGAACACCTAAATGGATAGAAACATCAACACCTTACACGTAAACCTCAGGAACTGTGAGGCCGCAACCTCAGACGCTCTACGAGCTGTGGACCTCCACGAAATTCACATAGCCCTTCTTCAAGAACCCTACTCCTTCATAACCAACAATAAATCCAGACTTCCCTACCACCCTAATATTCTAACCGCAGCTCTAGACGATCAACCATTCAAAACCTGCATTATATACAACAAGAAACCCAATCCAGATGCCACCTTCATGTTTCATAAACACATCTCCACTCAATACATCACCGTTGCCTCCATAACCTCCCCCCCCCATAACAATCCCATATTCTTTATTGGAACATATGCCCCACCCTCTGAATCCATAGACATCCCTCTAACCGATATAGAATACGCCCTCTCCAAAATAGGACCTTTCAAAACCTACATCTGCGGAGATTTCAACGCCAGATCGCCCATGTGGTTTGATAAAAACACTGCCAACGAAAGAGCAAGTAAAGTGGAAGACTTCATCCTCCACAATAACCTGACCCTACTCAACCAACCACATTCACTGTCCACATACGAAAACACCAGAGGAGGAAGAAGTAACATCGACCTCTCTCTAGGTAACACATACACCACAGGAAGCACATCAAATTGGAAACTCACTGAATTAATCACTCTTACCGACCACAGGACCATCACATTCACAATAGGACACAACAACCCCCCAATCCGAATCAAAAAAAATAAAAATCCGAACACAATAGCCGAAAAAACCATAAATGAAATACTCCAACCATGGGCAGACGAAGAACAGATGAACCCCACCGAACTACAGACTGAACAACAAATAGAAACTTTCGTAACAAAACTAAACACTAAAATCCAAAACTTAATTGAACAACACGCAAAAATCAAGAAAACTTATGTAGGAAGACCGGAATGGTGGAACGACACGGTCGAGAAAGCCAGGAAGAAGTACCTAGATAAGAAAAGAACTTTTTACAGGAATAAGAACCAAGAAAACACCGAATTACTATACACACAAATGATGGACAAAAAAGAAAAATTTACCAATAAACTAAAAAAGGCCAAGGACGAAAGCTGGAAGAACTTCGTGGAGAACGACCTACAACAAGACCCATGGGGAATTACGTACAAACTAGCAGCAAACAAATTCAGACGACAACCAATATTGACCTCATTTAAAAAAGACGAAAACACAGCCACACTCACACCACAAGAAACACTACAATACCTAATGGACTCACTTTTACCAGATGACGACTACAATACAGACACACACGATCAAGAAATAACAAGAGCAGACTACAACCAATTTCAAACCAATCAGAACTCAGAAAACATGACACCTATGACCAAAGAAGAACTGGAAATATTAATTAAAACAACTCAATCCAAAAAAGCACCTGGCTTCGACAATATTAAAGGAGCATTCCTGAAAAAATTATACATCCCATTAGCCGACATCATCCTACGAATATACAACGCATGCCTACGACAGGCATATTTCCCAAAACTATGGCAAAAAGGAATACTGAAAATATTATTAAAAGACCCAAACGCTGACCAAGGAAATGTGAAAAACTACAGGCCAATAACTCTGCTCCCGGTTTTCGGAAAAATTCTGGAAAAAGCAATAAGAACAAGACTACTCACCACCATTCAACCGTTTCATTCACCTAAACAATTTGGCTTCATTACAGGAAAATCAACAATAGATAACATCAAACAATATATAGCAGAAGTTGACAGAACTGGGAAAACACGAAGAAAATGGAAGGGTCACCTGGCATCCATTTTCTTCGACATATCTGGTGCGTTTGATAATCTCTGGTGGCCGGCACTAGTAAAAGTGCTGAGAAAAAAGAACGTTCCTGGCAAAATCATCCAAATCATAATCAGTTACCTCTCATCAAGACAAGTCACTTTAACCTCCGGAACAATAGCAGTACAGAAAAGATGCAGTAAAGGGTGTCCCCAAGGGTCGGTTCTAGGACCAACCCTATGGAACACCCTTTTGGACGATTACCTCAACGAATTGGAAGAAGAAGAAAATGAAGAAAACGGTCAAGAAGACTGGACACGGGCCTACGCAGATGATTTGGCAAAAATAATAAAAGCAACCAACAGAAAAGAACTGGTGGAGAAGCTACAAAGAAGCGTAAACAAGTTGGAAGACTGGTGCAAATCAGTGAAGCTCACGTTATCAGGAAAGAAAACAAAAATAATATGTCACTACCCAGACAGGAAAAGCAACTCAGACGTGAAGGTGTATCTAGGCGGTGAAAGAATTAAATTAGTACACGAACACAAATACCTAGGAATGATCATTGATGAAAAACTAACGATGCAGCCACATATTAATTATGTTTGTAACAAGGCGACAACCCTTATCAGCGGTCTGCAAAGAAGGGCAAGGGCTAGCTGGGAGGTCGACCTATCCACCTCCATGACCCGTATCTACCTGGGTGCAATCGTACCCATCGTGGCTTACGGAAGCGAGATATGGGCTTGGAGGATGGATGAAAGGTACACCAAGGCAAAACTCTTGTCCTGCTACGGGACCTGCTGTAGGGTCATAGCCAAAAGTTACCGGACTATTTCGTCAATTGCGGCAGGGGTAATCGCAGGATTACCCCCCATTGATATGGAACTGAAAAGACGACTAGCATGGAGGAAATTGAAACACAGACAATCAGCAATTTTTATGAACCAAGAAATCATCCCGAGATACTTCAATAGTAAAGAATCAATAAAACAAGAACTCCATAATATCATTGTAACTCACTGGCAGGATCGATGGAACCACTCAGAAAATGGAAGAATTACCCATACATTCATACCCGAAGTCGATAAACACAACCCGAAAACAAACAATTTCAAGATCACCCAGCTACTCACAGGACACGGGGAATTCGGGAGGCACCTAAGGCGACTGGGGAAATCACCGGATGGCCTGTGTCCTGAATGTGGAGAACTAGATGAACCCATACATCGAATCTTCGACTGCCTTTTATACAGGGAGGAAAGGAAGAGGTTGGAAGATTCCTTCTTGGATGACCCCCCCCTCAACCCAACCGAACTGTATATAAGGGCTAGTCCGGATCTGTTGTATGGGTTCCTGGAACCAAAAACAATTTGCCCTCTCAACCCGGAACTAAATATGGAAGAAGATTAGGACACAGCCGAAAAGATAACATGACAACCGACATTCTTAAAACAAATCCCGAAATAAACCGAACAATAAAAACACCAAAACCAAATAGACCTACAAACCAAATTCACCTTAAGACTGCCCTACAAAACTGGAAAAAAATAATAATCAGAATCTCACCTTTACATAACGGCTCAACAACAAACAAAACAATAGGAACAATCATCAAAAACACAACAACATTAAAATTTAAAATATAAGAAAGGCAATTAAAATTAATACAGGGTGTACATAAACGGGCACTTTCCCGTTTTTTATTAAGTTTTTATTTTTATTTGGTAATGAATTATTTTTTGTATTTTATATATATAAATAAAGATTACTTCAATTGTTGTCCCAAGTGCTATGTTTTGAATTCATGTCACCTGCAACAACAACTTTGCCGGACAGTAGCAGGAGTTCGTCAAGTTTGTCTTGGTCGTGTGTTTTGCTGGGGGAGAGGTAGTAGTTTATAATGGTAAGGTCGTTTGTTTGTAACACCTGGGTTTCTGCGTCTGTGTCAATTATTTCCAGCTGGGTTAAGTCAATCGAGAGTCTGTGGTAAGTGAGTAGTCCTCCGTGAGCAGTTCGGGGTTTGTTTATAGTCTCGTAGTTAGGAATGTTTGGGGGTTTGGTCTTGTTTAGTCGGGTTTCTTGGATGAGGATTATGTCAGGATTGTTTCGTTGGATGAGGATTTGTAGTTCGTTGGTTTTATGTCTGAGTCCATTGGCGTTCCAAGTTATGATTGTAAGTCGGTCAGTCGTCTTATTGAACATTAAGATCGTCAGCGATTTCGGCTAAAATTCTGAGTTTTTCAAATGTGTCCGTGACCCCGGCTAATCTAACTTTCATTACTCTAACTAGTTGTAATAATTGAGGGATGTTAATGGTATTTTGCAAATCTTTTATTTCTTTAAATAGAGAGGTTAGATCGCCGGGGCTTGTATTGTTTGTTGGTAAAGTCTGTTGCGTTGTTTGAGTCAGGTTTTGAGCATAAGTTGGTCTTTGTGAAGTTGTACTGAAATTACGCAGCGCTTGGGTTGGTTGTGGTAATTGCGGGAAGTTAGATGAATTAAATTGGGGTGATTGCATTGGGGTGTATTGAGTGAAATTTAAGTTACTTGAAGATGCTGAGGGCATTGGCTGTTTGGGGTACTGGCGCTGGGTTCTACTACTCACCCTTTCCATGTACGATATGTATGCCGGACAATGCTGGTAGTTGGCCGGATGTGAGTCGCCGCAGTTGCAGCATTTAACATTGCTATCCTGTGTTGTCCTGGGGCAGTCCGAGGTAAGATGTTTTTCCAGACATTTCACGCATCTGGGCTGCATGTAACAGTTGGTTGACCCGTGCCCAAAGCTTTGGCATTTGTAACACTGGGTCCTAACGTTGCGTCTGCTGTATTCCTCGAAATGCACCATGACTTGGCCGAGGCTGCGGATTTTCTTTATTGGCTGGATTGGGGTGTCTGCGTTGAAGGAGATAAGGAACGACCCAGTAAGGTCGCCGAACTTATTCTTCATTTGGGTTACTTTGGCTGGGTTGACGTTGTGCTCTTGTACGAATTGTAGAGCCACCTCGGCTTCGGTGGCGTAGGGTGATCCTTTTAGTACAAGTTTTGTTTGTTTGTCCTCTTTCAGCTGGTAACTATACCCTCTGACGTTTGTGTCGGAAAAAATATGGCTTTTCACTGCCCTGTGGTCTTCTGTCGTTTCTGTGTGGATCCACGTCTGCCCTCTGACGTATTGGATCATGATCTTTCCCTTGGCAATTGGATTCAGCTTGGCAGTGAATGCGTGCATCTGTCCAATTGGGGTGGTGAGTATAATCGGCGGTGGCCTAGCTGACTTTGGTCGTGTGTCCTTTTGGGACATCTTATGGATAGGGGTCTTTTGGACGGTGGTCCATCCGTCCTTCGTATTGGTTGCGCTTGGTGTGATCCTTTCCGGTGCATTCAAAAGAATGCCGAATGAATTAAATGTTGGAATGTTGGGGTTTATTTGAGTGTCCATATTGTCGTCGTTGTTTAAAGGAGTATTGGGAGTTTTATTCATAACACTTGTGTCTCTGTCACTAGGGGAGGGATTCATAACTGGGGTGGGTACTTTCACAGGTGAGAATCTAGGTCTCTTGCGTAAACTGTTGCGCGTGGCTAACCTAGCTTGAAATTTTTCGTTAGTATATTCCGTACCAACGTTGGTATTTTCATTATTAACTACTACTTTTAACTTTTGGACCTGGGTCCTCAGGTTGGATGTTTCCTCGTCACTATCAATTTTGGATTATATTTTCTACTATTCTAAAAAGAACCGTAGAAATATTTTAGTCGTAAACGTAGAACAGTAGGTCTTCACGCTACAAAATCCTGGGCTCGACTCGACTGACCCTGACTATTACTCCTATTACTGATTAAAAATAATACTCCTATTCAATTATTATAAGTACTTACAGTCTTTGAACAGGCATTGCAGAAAACTACCTTCCCATCGGAACTTAGGTGCTTAGACACCGATATCCACTTTCTCAACATTTCCGACTTTGAACAGTTTACTTTTGGCATTGTCACTTGCTATTTCATAAAATGTATTATCTTTCAGAAAACGAAGTGTACGTGTTTTAAAATCTTATTTTAAAGAAAGGCTGTAAAGAAGCTTATTGAACTTTGTTTCGATAAGCGTTTTAAATTTTAATAAACGGTTCTTTTAAAATTATCAATTTAAAATATCGTTTTTTACATTGCCTAGTCAATATGAGTCTGTTACATACTCAAAAAGCACATTAACTAACAATATAGACAATTTGCAAATTGCAAATTGCCTGAAACACCGCACCGTAGCCATTTTGCAGATTTCCTAAAGTACTAGTGAATTTGCATAGTAGCTTACGACTTAGTCGGTTTTGCAGATTACCTAGGAATTTTGCAAATTGCCGGATTTTGCGCATTGCCGGTAACATATTCACCCCTATTCTGTAACACATTCGTTACGAGATTACGATTCGTTACGCCTAAAAATTCGTTAAGTTGTCTAGTTGGTATTCACTAACCTCGAAATTCGTAAATGCCTTCGTTACCATTTTCGTTATGACCGTATTTTTGTACGAAAGCTCTGAAGCTGTCGTTGCGTATTTTTACGAATTCGTTGAGAGCTAATCTGTCGAGTGACAGATTAAATTTAAGGTTAATTTTGTTTTTATTATTATCTTAGCTCTTATATTTATAATTTATTTATATAATATTATTTCAAGAGCTAATAAACTAATAATTTAAGGTTTGCTAATTCTTTTTTAATTGAACATAATTATTGTAAAACGTTTATAATACAGATATTTCTACAAAAACAATTTAAAAATATACAAATGGATCCACAATTGTTAGAGATCATTCTAGCAGGTGAAAAACTGCAAAATATAAGAAGGTCAGTACATGTTCCTTTATGTGCAATACGTATTTAGTAATAGTGGCGGCTTGTGAGAAGTTTAGGCGGTGGGGCAGGCCTGTGAAACCGAAGTTCGAGGTTTTTAAAAAATATTAGTTATAGTTTTGCGGAACTATGATACTTGACTTCATGAGCCTACCCCGACAGGCCACCACTAAATCAGATTGTAATTTTTAGGGACAATATAAGGATTAATCATCGACATCTTCGAGATACAAGTAACCCATTTCATTATTTGGCGTGGTTTTTTTTGTTCGGAAAGTTTCATTATTTCTCATAAATTGCACGTATAATGCTTTCTGCACATTAGTCACCTTTGAAGAACGTTTTTTTTTCAACCCGGTCATTATTGCAAAAAATATAAAAAATTGAAAATAAAACGACTCGATCGAATCGGACTCGGAATCCGAGTCGTTTTATTTTCTACTGCACCCCCAAATACCCAAGAGTTCACCCTGTTCATATAGAATTTTGTTTGGGGTGAGAATAATTTATCACTATTGAAATAAAAAGTAAAAATAGTGTAAATGTTCACTAAACCGCTCATGAAAGTACACATTTGTTAACAATTGTTTTAAATAACTAGAGGAATAAGGCAATAAAGATTACCCTTAAATCTGCTTATTTCTTTGTCGGCTTGTAAAAGCAATTTTACCGAAAATATTAAACATCTGATGGACATTTTATTATAACTTGGTTTTATTTTAAGCATACATAAATTGAGGTAAATACGTAAATTATAATGAATAATTTTTAAAAAAAGAAAATCTATGAATTTTACTCTAACCAAGTTCCAATTAATTTGAAAAATTTATAATTGTTATTATTTTGCCGCTAAAATAGCAAAATTCAAATAATTCAAATATGTTTACTGTTTACAGAGCCGAATTATGATACAAATACAACTTCGTGATTAATCGTAAAAAGTCGCTTAGCTTTTTCGTTCAGAACGTCGTACGAACGAACCCCGTAACGAATTCGTTAGGGTGTAGTTACAGAATACCATTCTCAACGAATTTCGTTACAAAATTGTTAACGAAACCAAACTTTACGAAATTCGTTATGATAACGAAGGAGTTACAGAATAGGGGTGATTGTCATGTTCAAAATAATTATAATAATGATGGTTGTTTAATTTTTGTAAATAGGTTTTGTGTTGTTGATTTTTAATCGTCCGGTATATTTAAGTTATTGTTTGTAATGTTAAGTTGGTAATATTTTGTTAAGTTTGATTATTAAAAAATGTGTAGATATGCTTTTTGATAGCCGATTGCGAGAGAACGGACGTGAGTTTGTCCGTTCAAAAATTAATTTAATAAAAGTGCGATTTAATTTAAGTGCGATTTAATAAAATTTTTGATTTAAGTTTGAGAAAAGTGTTTTAATTAATTAAAGTTGTTAATTTAAAAATTTACAAAAAATACATCGCAATATATATGATGAAATATAAATAAAGGAAAAAAGTTGAAATTATTATTTATTAATAATACAAAACAATTCCTAATCTTCTGCATGTGGTGGCTTTTTAAATTTTAAACCCCTTGTGCGTCTGTTCAGAATCAGTTCTGGGGCAATGCAATAGATATAAAATTTCACCAATTTATCCAGCATATTTCGATACCAAAAATCGTGGTCCACTTTTATCTCATCAACATGCAGATCTGTAGCTTCACCCACATACACAATAAAATAAAATATTTTCTTCTTTGAAATATGTAATTGCCCTTGAATCTGTAATGAATTTAAAAGAGAATTTTAAAAACTATTTCAGAAATGTACATCAAAACGTGCACAATATTATTAGTAAGTTTAAAAGCAAGAATTAGGTTCCAAAAGCTAGTACAAAATATCGTCACTCTCTGCCGCAATACCTCCAATCACCAGCACACCAAATTTTGTCCGGAAATACGATGACATAATATTCATTTTTGTTTTCTATTGTGGTAGCCTTAACAAAGATATCGGTAGCCCTGGCAAAAATATCTATATGTATCACCCCCTACCCTAAATCTATCTATAAAAGTTTTTTTAACAAAATCCAAAATGAGAATAATTTTTTATTTTTGTACGCCACTGAATTTTTCCAAAATTTTTATATACGTCACATAATACCGTAAGAAGTCACAAATAAAATTTCTCCAAGATTGGTACAACAAATATTTTCAGTCATCTAGCGGATTTTTCGAAAATAAATTTTTGTAAATTACTGACTGTCGATTTACTGATTCTAAAAACATTTTCGAAAAAATTTAACAATCAGCCTAAACTTGGTCGCTACCTAGTGGCAGAACCTTTTACTTATAAAGTAACGTTCCGTCAGTCCGTACGACGATATTATAAAATATTTCCCACCGAACCACCTATTTTTGTATTATAAAATAAATTGTTACAAGCCCTAAACTCAATTCTTATGCTGCACTCGGTATACAAATCAACATTAACCTAATTTTGACACATGTGTCACAAAATTATGGCGTTTATTAAAATTTTGAATATATTGTTTTATTTTTGCAAGCCATCTGACAAATTCTCACAAAAAATATATAAATTAAGATTTCAGTTAATATTTTCTGTAATTTTTCTGACCTGGCCGCCCTGCTACAATTGGCTCGGTTTGTTTTCTCACCAATACTTTCAAAGCTCCATCGACACACCAAATTTTAGCTGAATCGGTTAAACATTTCCGGAGATAATACGACATTTTCATTTTTTTTTATTTATTTTATTGTGGTGGCCCTGGTGAAGATTTCTCTGGCAAAACCTTATTTTCACCATTCCAGCCCACGAGGCATACGTCCAATAAGTTTGATTGCAATCGACGCAGAAATGCCGAAGAAAATCGATCGACAAAAACTTTTTTCATGTTTTTGCCAAAAAAGTTAATTTAATTTTTTTCATGTTGCATTACTGATTTCTATCGAAGGATTACATATGCTCTCATATCCATTAGGATCAATGTACCTACGTACCAAATTTGGGTAAGATCTCTTCAGCACTTCTTGAGTTATTCACTCTTAAAGTTTCAACTTTGACAACTTGTGATTTTTGACAGACGACAGATAGAGGATTAATTTTACCTATTCTGGATAAAGCCTTTTAAGGTCTTTAAAATAACATATCGCAAGACAAAATGTTTTTTAAAAATCCCGTATTATTTTCTTGTGGTGGCACTCCTGATTGATAGATCGCGACGAAAACCTTATTTTCACCTTTCCACCGTGAACCCTACCACCATACCAAATTTTGTCGTAATTGGTTGGATGGTTCGGAAGCAAATCGATCGACAAAATTTGACGACCGACACAGAAATTTTTATTTTACTTTTTGCAGATCTTGACGTTTCTGAACACGGTGATCTCGAAAATGCAAAAAAAAAAGTTGAAATTTTTTTTCGATTACCATACCTCCAATTTTTTTAAAAATTGATTGGAGGTAAAAATGAATATTAACTGAATGTTGATTGATAAACTTTGTTACGGTTTGATTTTGTTTTCAAATAAAAATTCGATTGTTGTTAAAGATTTTCAAAAGGTGGCATCCTAATTCACTTTTGAAGTCGAATTTGATGGAAATTATTATCATATCGATAATTTGCACATTTTTAATTTTAATTTTAACTTTGCGATTTTTGGTGAAAAGTTACAATTTTAAGTCGAGTAATTATATTTGGACGACGTAGCTAATCAATTTTTTTTGTGGAAATTGCGTTATTTTCACATCCAGATTTATTTGGGATTAGTATTGATTGCTACGATTTTGTTTTGGATTGCTTCTCCTATTTTTTTACGTTTACTTGGAAAGTTATCCGATCTTCATTTGAAGGATTTAAATTCGTTCATGGACCATTGCTTCGCTTATTTTACTAATAAACCCTCACACAACATCTAGAGGTATGTTTGATAATTTTATTCCACATTTGTTAAGTTTGAATTTTTATAGGGTGTTAATAGCGGTTCACCAGCTATTACTTCTTATTTTTGGATTATCGATATCAACCGTTACAATCATAATATCGATCGTGACGTTACTCTTTTTTACTCCTTGGTTATCTGGCGTCGTATTTCTGTTTGGATGGTTATTGGGTATCCACCTGGATAACAACACAACAGCTTTGGATAATTCAGTCGAACCTTTGGTATCGCTATCGCTATCCTGATCTAACCATCAAGAGAGAAGACAACGGAAAGCTAAGATTTTGTTTGTTTGTGCCGTCATTTATTATTGTTAATAATTATCTTTTTGCGCGAAGAATTTTATTGGGCCGTTCTTTTCATTATAATTTTGTATTTAAACATCTAACAACTCGTAAAGCTGTATAAAATCATTACAGTATTTGTACGCCAAAGTATACGTATACGCGGTAACTATAACGCGAGTATTTACTTTTTATATATTACACCATTTTATTGTGAGCAATTGATAGCTTACAACGTATTCATTTTTTTTTTTTTATATTAAAAAGGTAGCCCAATTTATCGCATTATTTGTAAATATTTTTATTTTCATTAAATCGGAAACAAACGTTATCTCTGTTACTCAGTCTTTTCTTGACCTGGTTACTTCTTTTTTTGCAACAGTCAGTATTTTTTTCGTAGTTTAACGTGGCTGTTAATTCGAATATACAGGGTGATTCTTTTGTTTAAACTTCGTGGCGCCCAAAAATATCAACACTTCGTCTGGCTCTTCGGAGCGTTACTTTGGCGATTTTCCCCTGTATATTAATCCTCCAGATCTGAAGAAGAATCAGCTCAATCTCTTTTTTTTGCATTTAGTTTATTTGCCTTTACGAGCTAGCCAAAGGCACACGACCCAACTACCGATAATATCACCATCAATAATTATTATTATTAATTTTTTTATTCTATCTACTTTTAACGGTAGCAAATTGGCGCCCAACGTATAAAGAGAGAAGAAGTAGAGTACAGAGTTTGTAGTTGTTTTTCACTTTGTTTTTGGAATTCGGAGTATTTTTATTTTGCCTTTCTAGAATTTATTTTGTTTCTTTAAGTTTGATTCTTAGGGGGAGGGAGAGTGAATTCCCTTCGTGAATTCTGATTATTGTTTGTTTTGTTTTTTCGGAAAATTTGTTTTTCTTAGTATTTGATTTTGGTAGCTTCTTAATTTTTTTGTAACTATGGATGTCAATCGTTTATTAAGCGATGAACTTTCATATGAATTAAGTTGGAGAGGAATTGAAGTAGGCGAAACAGTCGCGGAGAAGCGTAAGTTGCTGAGGGATGCTCTAAAGCAAGGTATGCCTGTTGCGAGTAATCCAAATGTTGATTTAGACGTAGAATTCCATACATTATCGGCAAAATTAATTGAATTAGGTGGTCAGATAGAAGATTTCGATCAATCAAATAGAGATAACGAACAAAAGCGAATAAAAGCTCGTCTGTTGCATGTTCAGCGTCGTTTGGAAGCATTGCCAATACATCAGGAAAAACATAAAATGAAATGTGATAATCTTTCTATTGTAGCTGCTGGTTTATTGAAAACGCTTGGTGAGGTGTATTTTGTATCAGGGTTAAATAGTACTAGTGACAATAATGATTTAATTTCATTATCGGATTCGCTTATCGATGCTCCTATTCCGGAATCGCAGTCGTGCGGTTCTTTATTGAATTTTTCTGTACCATCTGCATCTTATACTCCACCACTAGACGTAGATAATTGTATTACAGCACAAACTTCCGTAACTCGAAATCCTCTAGCTAACGTTAATTCTTTGCCTATTATACCTATTGCCAGTTCCAATTTGGATAATCAGGAACATCTCTTTGAAACGACCAATCGCAAGGTTATAGATTTACTTAAACATCTTCGTGAGGTTAATTTAGATTCTACTCATAATGAGTTCTCAAATACTCGACGGGTATCTTTTGCTGAAACTTCAAATAAATCAACTCCTCTCATTACAAGTTATTACAGTGATAGGGACAATATCAATCCTGTATCGCAAGAAATTAATGACAACAATGTTATATTCGATCCTTCTAAACGATTAAGTTCTAGTACGTCACTAAGTTTTAATAATGTTAGTTTTGGAAAGAATCCACCTATATGTAAGTGGGGTGTATATTTTGACGGCAATAACAGTGTGACGGCTTTTCTGGAAAATATAGAGGAACTTCGCGTAGCACGTGGTGTCACTAAAGAACAACTTTTTCAATCAGCCGTGGAACTTTTTAAGTCTGATGCTCGAGTTTGGTTTCGGCCTAGAAAGCATCTTTTTAAAGATTGGGATGACTTAGTCAGTCAACTAAGGGCATCGTTTTTACCTCCTGGGTACGAGACTCGACTAGAAGCTGAAATTAGAAAGCGAACCCAAGGTGCTGACGAAAAATTAATTTTGTATGTTTCGGTTATGGAGAATTTGTTTAATAAACTTTCTAATAAACCACCTGAAAGCTCCCGAGTCGACACAATAAGGGGTAATTTACTTCCTCATATTCAAAGGGGACTTGCTTGTTTAGAAATATTTACAGTCGAGGAACTTTTACAGTATGGACGTAGAATTGAAGAAAGTGAATATCGCAGTAGAATTTTTTGTTCTCCACCAACAACTGGGAATTTATTGGTTGAACCTGAGTTGGCTTATCGTAAGCCACCGACAAAATTTACATCCACTCGTATTGATCTCATTTCGCGTCAACCTACTACCGAAATTCATCCTAATACTGAGATTGTCTGTTGGAATTGTGGACAGTCTGGTCACAGAAGGTCTTCTTGTAGTAAAGTAAAGAAAGTTGTATGTTTCCGATGTGGTAGAGTTGGTTTTACAGTTGCTTCTTGTCCAAATTGTTCGGGAAACGGAAGAATGGGCCATTAGGTATCCGGTCTAAGGTCCAATCTCGTTGCAATCCGGTTAATATTAAAGGCAAAGAGCAATTGAAACACAAAGTTCTTCTCGATTATGTTCTTTCTCATGCTGATGGTGATCAACGACCTTATTTACGAGTTTCTATTTTAAACCGTAGTATTTTAGCTTTACTAGATTCAGGCGCTACGCGTACTGTAGTTGGAATGTCTGGGTATAAATTTTTATTGAGTTTAGGATTAACGCTAAATCCAGGAGAAACTGTTGCGTGTACTGTTGCAAACGGTCAGACTTGTAAAAGTATTGGTTCTATTAGTACTCCCATTCGCCTCATAGATAAAATAGTTGTTTTAGAAGTATTGGTAGTTCCAGATTTGCCTCGTGAGTTAATACTCGGAACCGATTTCTGGTTGGCTATGGATTTAGTTCCCGATCTTAAACGAGATGTATGGCATTTTGGATCAAATCCTTCAGTTACTGCGATTAATTCTATTAAGAACGACTACAATTTAAGTTCAGAAGAACGTCTTGCTTTAGACAAACTTCTTGATAGAAATTTCGAATTATTAGGTACAGGCGTCGGAGTAACTAACGCGACTGAACACGAAATTATTACTGATTCACCACCCATAAAACAACGTTGTTATCCAGTATCTCCGGTAAGGCAACGTATTATCAACGAAGAAATTAAAAAAATGTTAGATGATAAGATTATAGAGCCTTCGAAATCAGCTTGGGCCAGTCCAATTTTGTTAGTTCCCAAAAAGGATGGAACTTATAGGTTTTGCGTTGATTATAGAAAACTTAATTCTGTAACAAAAAAAGATTCGTACCCTTTGCCTTTAGTTAATTCAATTCTTGAGCAATTAAGAGACGCGAAGTACATTAGCTCAATAGACATTAAATCTGCATATTGGCAAGTTCCTATGAAGGAATCTTCTCGAGAGTATACGGCTTTTACTGTTCCTGGTGGATTATATCACTTTTTGCGAATGCCATTTGGGCTTACGAACGCACCTGCAACTTGGCAGAGACTGATTGAGAAAATTTTAGGCGCCGACCTTTTGACCTATGTATTGGTGTATCTTGATGATATAATTATTATTGCTAAGGATTTTAAGACCCATTTGGAAATTTTAGAAAAAGTCTTTCAGCGTTTACATACCGCGGGACTCACGATTAGTCGCGAAAAATGTGAATTTTGCAAACCTCAGCTTAAATATTTAGGTTATATAGTCGATGGCGGTGGTTTGAGAGTTGATCCTGAGAAGGTGAAGGCAATTTTGGATGTTCCAGCCCCGAAAAATGTAAAAGAGCTGCGACGATTTCTCGGTATGTCACAATGGTATCGGCGGTTTATCAAAGATTTTTCTACTATCATTGCTCCCTTAACTAATTTAATTAAGAAAAATGTTGTTTGGTTGTGGAAACCTGAATGTAAGCAAGCGTTTGCATCTATTAAGGAACAATTGGTTACCGCACCATTATTACAGTGTCCCGATTTTGAGAAGACCTTTATATTGCAAACAGATGCTTCTGCATTTGGAATCGGAGCTGTACTGACGCAAAACTTTGAAGATGGAGAACGGGTTATATGCTATTTATCCAGATCTCTCACTAAACAAGAGCGAAATTACACAACTACCGAACGTGAATGTCTAGCAGTAATATACGCTATTGAAAAGCTTAGGCACTATCTTGATGGTGTACGTTTTACGGTGGTCACGGACCATTATTCATTATTATGGTTAAAGCGCATGCGCGATCCGGTTGGAAGATTGGCAAGATGGTCTGTTCGCTTGCAAGCTTTTGATTTTGAACTTGTGCATAGGAAAGGAAAAGATCACGTTGTACCCGATTTTTTGTCCCGCTCTGTCCCGGTAGACAACATCCAATTACAGACAGACGACGATTTTAAGAACACCCAAGATTCGTGGTATTTAAAACTCCTTCAGTTGGTGGAACAACATCCGAATAAATACGCACAATGGATGTTAGAGGGAGGACAATTATTTAAATATGTGAAAAGTCGAATACCTGAATTAACACCAGAGACAGAGAATTGGAAACGCGTTGTGCCTAAAGATTTTAGAAAAACCATATTAGCGAAACATCACGATGAACCAACTGCCGGACATGTTGGCATATATAAAACATTTTGGAGACTTCATCATCGTTATTTTTGGCCCAAGATGAAGAATGATGTCGCAAAATATGTTAAATCATGTAGAGTTTGCGCCGAGCAGAAACCTGAACAAAAGGCTCCAGCAGGCTTGATGGGTACTCGAACCGAAGTGACACATCCTTGGCAGGTCATATCTTTGGATTTTATTGGTCCTTTACCGCGTTCCACTTCGGGCTATACTCATATTTTGGTTGTTACCGATTCATTTAGCAAGTATGTTGTACTCTTTGCTATTCGTTCTGCTACCGCTAAGTCCTTGGCAAGAAATATTGAGGACGGTATTTTTCTTGTCTATGGTGTGCCTCAAGCCATAATATGTGATAACGGAGTACAAATGCGCAGCAATGAATTTCGGAATCTTTGTGAACGCTACCGCACTAAAATCTTTTACACAGCGTTATATTATCCTAGAGCTGATCCCACGGAACGCGTTAATAAAGTAATAAAAACCATGTTATCTTCTTACGTAAAGGACAATCATCGTAAATGGGATTCTTTTTTATTTTCTGTAGCTTGTGCCATACGTACCTCCAGACATGAAACTACTGGCTATACTCCATATTTTGTGAATTTTGGTCGTGAATACGTTGGTTCAGGTGACCATCATCGACACCCTGAACAGCATCACCCTAACGATGAAATTCCAAAACGTATTGCAGGATTTCGTAAGATGTTTGAGAAAATACGTAACAGACTTCAGTTAGCTTTCGAACGTAGTAAACGTGTCTATGATATGCGTCGTAGACCTGTTCAATTTGTTGTAGGGCAATATGTTTGGCGACGAAATAAGGTTCTTTCTGACGCTTCAAAGTATTTTTCGGCTAAATTAGCACCCACTTTTGTTGGTCCCTATAAAGTGAGGAAGAAAACGGGAAGTGTTACGTATGAACTCGAAGACGACCATGGCAAATCTGCAGGAACTTGGCATGTCCAAGATTTGAAACTTCATTGTGAAGATTAGTTTCTACATTTTTGTGCTTGTTTTTTTTATATTACTTGTTTCACGTTGTTTAATATTTAAACATTTTATTAGGTTTCTGATTGTTTACTTATTATAGATCCTTTTAATATTTTCTCGTTTCTCGAAAATTTTCTTTGGTAAGGGGGGAGTGTTACGGTTTGATTTTGTTTTCAAATAAAAATTCGATTGTTGTTAAAGATTTTCAAAAGGTGGCATCCTAATTCACTTTTGAAGTCGAATTTGATGGAAATTATTATCATATCGATAATTTGCACATTTTTAATTTTAATTTTAACTTTGCGATTTTTGGTGAAAAGTTACAATTTTAAGTCGAGTAATTATATTTGGACGACGTAGCTAATCAATTTTTTTTGTGGAAATTGCGTTATTTTCACATCCAGATTTATTTGGGATTAGTATTGATTGCTACGATTTTGTTTTGGATTGCTTCTCCTATTTTTTTACGTTTACTTGGAAAGTTATCCGATCTTCATTTGAAGGATTTAAATTCGTTCATGGACCATTGCTTCGCTTATTTTACTAATAAACCCTCACACAACATCTAGAGGTATGTTTGATAATTTTATTCCACATTTGTTAAGTTTGAATTTTTATAGGGTGTTAATAGCGGTTCACCAGCTATTACTTCTTATTTTTGGATTATCGATATCAACCGTTACAATCATAATATCGATCGTGACGTTACTCTTTTTTACTCCTTGGTTATCTGGCGTCGTATTTCTGTTTGGATGGTTATTGGGTATCCACCTGGATAACAACACAACAGCTTTGGATAATTCAGTCGAACCTTTGGTATCGCTATCGCTATCCTGATCTAACCATCAAGAGAGAAGACAACGGAAAGCTAAGATTTTGTTTGTTTGTGCCGTCATTTATTATTGTTAATAATTATCTTTTTGCGCGAAGAATTTTATTGGGCCGTTCTTTTCATTATAATTTTGTATTTAAACATCTAACAACTCGTAAAGCTGTATAAAATCATTACAGTATTTGTACGCCAAAGTATACGTATACGCGGTAACTATAACGCGAGTATTTACTTTTTATATATTACACCATTTTATTGTGAGCAATTGATAGCTTACAACGTATTCATTTTTTTTTTTTTATATTAAAAAGGTAGCCCAATTTATCGCATTATTTGTAAATATTTTTATTTTCATTAAATCGGAAACAAACGTTATCTCTGTTACTCAGTCTTTTCTTGACCTGGTTACTTCTTTTTTTGCAACAGTCAGTATTTTTTTCGTAGTTTAACGTGGCTGTTAATTCGAATATACAGGGTGATTCTTTTGTTTAAACTTCGTGGCGCCCAAAAATATCAACACTTCGTCTGGCTCTTCGGAGCGTTACTTTGGCGATTTTCCCCTGTATATTAATCCTCCAGATCTGAAGAAGAATCAGCTCAATCTCTTTTTTTTGCATTTAGTTTATTTGCCTTTACGAGCTAGCCAAAGGCACACGACCCAACTACCGATAATATCACCATCAATAATTATTATTATTAATTTTTTTATTCTATCTACTTTTAACGGTAGCAACTTGATCGTGATTGAAACTTGATTGATAAAATATTCATTATGCTAGTAACATTCTATTAAAATTTGAGAAAATGTGTCCATAGATCAACATTGTATTATTTATACCTGATAGTAATAAGATTAGTAAGCATGTGGTTTTTTAATTTTAGTTCACCATCAACTTCTTCCAGACAAATAATTTTTTTCAGTTTTACAGCATCACTCAAAGATAATCCTGATTTGTGTACATTATGCAGGCACTTCACTTCAACAATTTTATCAGCATTCACTAGTCCTACAAAAATTTACATCTTGCGTAAAAGATGGTCGTGAAAGTCCTTCCAGGAGGTTTTCGGTCGTGTAGGAGCGGTCTGCGCCTTGAAGTGTCACCCAGGTGTTACAAAACCGGGAAATGGTCGGTCATGGTTATCAACTGGTTTTGTGGCGTCACTTTGTTGAAGAGGGCGATGTCCAGGAAGCTGGGTGTTCCGACGGGAGAAAAGTCGGTGGGTTGATGGTGAAGTCGAGTTCGGTAGCTAGGTCGAATAGGGTGCGTCTCTCTTTGTTATCGTGCCTGAAGAATGTCCAGGTCGGCTCTTAGAATTTCCCATCCGGGGCGATGACTGATGAAACCTGTAACCAACCGTGGTTTTTAGTGTGAATACTCACCGTCGTGGAGTCTAGGTGTTGGAGATCGGGGGTGGGTACTTCGTGGTGCTCGATGGACGTCTTTACGCATTGCCCATTGCGGGATGACCCGGCAGCATTGTTGGGCTTGGCCAAATCACTGACACCTGTGGCATTGTCCGATCTCGGTTTTTGGGTGTGGGGCTTCCACCGTAAAATTTACTCCGATGCATTCCGTCGACGACGGGGCGGATTTTTCTGTAATTGATCTCCTTCGATTTTATTTTACGGAATAAGATTGGCCAGTTTTCCTTTGTCCTAATGATGATCGGTGGTATCCTATAAGCAGTTTTTGATTGGCATCGGGTGGCTTTTCCTGGGATGAAGGTATGACCTTGGTGTCGGTGATGGTCCTGGCTGGTATTGGTTTGTCGTCGTCCGAATCGCTTGCCATAATGTGTTGTTTTGGGTTTCGCTTCCCGTCGGTGGACGCTTCCGCGAAGGTTGAAGCCGCACGTCGTTTTTTTTACTCCTTTTGCCGCAGCTTCCTGCTGCGCGCTTGAAGACGACTTCCTGGAAATCGGAGTCCATTGGAGTTAGGTTGAATCCTGTTAGACGGTGGGATATCTGCATTCAATAGTGAGGGGATGAGGTGCGTGATGGCGGCAGAGGTAGAGGCGGTGGCTGCTGGGATGTTGTTTACTGGAGTGGTCTCGGGTGTTTTGGCGGCTTTCTCGGCCTTCAGGGTTGCTAGCTCGACGGTTAGATCATTAATTTTCTCGAGCAAAGAGGTAATCTCTTCCATCATCCTCCTGACATTCTCGGTGGATACGTTGGATGCCATTCCAATGGGTATAATGTATAAAGTTAACATTACTGGGGATAGGTAGGGAAGTGGAATTTAAAAATTCTAATGGGTTTTTGCGTTAAACTTGCGTAAGAATTGAAAAATTCTTTTATTGTCGTTAATTGCGGCGTAACTAGTTATTAAATTAATTTTTCGGTGAGCGGAAATCCGTGAGTTTTTATAAATTGCTTCATAAAAATTCTGGGAAAACTGCTACGAACTGGTCTTTTAATTTATTAACTATTATGGTAAGAACGTTAAACCAATCGTTTATTATTGCAAAATAATTTTCATAAAAACTATTCTACAATCGGAGCATGTTGATACGTTCGTGATCAGCCAACCAATGGTTGGATGTTACGTACTACGTGTATGTTTTTCGTCAGTACTAGGTCTGTGGTGGAAGGGATGTGGGCGGAGTAATATGGATATTGTGTGTGCTCGTCGGGGAACAAGTCGCCAGTGAACAGTTGAAGTGTGCAGACGTGTTTTTCCGAGCTCCTATACAGTGACAAAAATCGATAAAAATATTTTATTTTCTAACGAAGTGCTATTAACGATAAGTTCGAGTTGTCTTATCTGCATCCGGTGATAAATTAAATTTTATCGCAGGGTCGATTCGCAAACTCACTGAAGTTGATAGAATTAGAGAGGAAATAAAATAAATTCAAAACAAAATCGTAAAACTTTTTACGAAATCTGCAAATTTAATTTGCAAATCGCTAAAGAGTTAACAATCTTCTATTGATATTGATTTGTAGCAAACAAAAATGGAAGGAAGCAACAAACGAAATGACCTAACCAGGTCCATCACGCAGACCAAGACAGAGATCGACAAGCTCAGCACCAGCATGTCCACCATCCAGGACTCCATCGTCCTCACCCAGTTGGCGGCTTCGATTGAGTTCCTGCTCAACAAACTAGACGATCTGGAAACCGAGCGGACCACCATTGATGATAAGATTGTGAGCAACTCCGCCAGCACCCTCGCCAGCACCTCCGCCGGCACCAGCACCAACATGGAGACCACCAAGGGCAAAGGCAAACGCCCCACCTCAGACAAGACATCGTCGGAAGACGAATTTAAGGTAGTTCTGGGCAAACCTAAAAAGAAAAGGACGCACCAGAAAAAGAAGGCGGCGAAAAAGGAAGAGGAAAGTGAACCCGCTGCCACTAATCCTTCTGCCCCAACTCTTCAAAGAAGCGCCAGCTGGAGACACTGTCTCCAGTAACCTCAGAAGAGGACCTCGTAGCTCTCAGCCCGAAGAGGAAGGCTCTACCCCCCCAACGAAACTTCAGAGATGACACCAGCACCTCCAACCAGCCCTCTGCCCATGGAGGTAAGAGAACAGGAGACGCCAACAGCTACCCCCACTCAGAAGGCAACAGAAAACAACCCACCACCACCAAGCCAAGCCGCCCGCCCACCAACCAGGACCCGCCAATAGTCCTGAAGGAGGGATCAAAGTGGCTTGGGATGCAGCAAAGAACCTGGACCTAGGATTCAGCTACGTCAAGGCCGTAAACGTACCAGAAGGCATCAGCATCACCCCAGCTTCCCCCAAGGACTACAGGGGAATCTTCAAGCTCTTCGACGAGGAGCTTGACCCTTCAAAAAGAGGCTTCTATACCTACCAGCTGCCCGAGGACCGCCCCATGAAGGTAGTCGTCAGAGGAATCAACGTGGACGTGCCCACAGACAAGGTGAAGGAGGACCTCACCAAACAAGGTTACACGGTCCAGCAGGTTGCAAGAATGTTAAGCGGGAGACAAAAGCAGCCAACCCCGCTGGTGATGGTCACCCTGGATAGGACCAGCAGAAACAGAAGCATCTTCGAAGTCACCAAAGTGGTCGGACTAAGAGTTAAAGTGGAATCTCCCCACAGAAAAGCCCGAGTCAGCCAGTGCCACCGATGTCAGACGTTCGGACACTGCCAACGTAACTGCCGTTCGGGTCCTAGATGTGTCAAGTGTGCAGGAGAGCACCTTACCCAGACATGCAAGAAGACCAGGGAAACAAAAGCAACATGCGCAAACTGCGGTGGTGATCATCCCGCAAATTATCAGGGCTGCGCAAACTTACCAAAGCTAAAAAGGACTAATCAATACAAACATTACAGGTCAAACCCGCCGCCCACTGGTAAGTTCTCCCCACACCGCATCTCCAGGTGGGAATCCTACGCTGACCGAGCCGACATACAACCACTGATGCAGCACCCCATCATGGACCCCCGAACACCTCCAGGTTTCAGCCCCACCCCACAGCAACATAGTAGCCAAGAAGAAGCCACTAAATTCTAAGCCAGAGCCAATGACCAGTTCATAGCAATGGTCGGAAACCCTATAAGCAGTTCCTGGACTACGGAGCCAGATGTCAACAGAAACAAACCAAGTAAGTCCAATTAACGTTAACTTACAGCCATGCCAACACCAAACCACAGATGCCCACACAACCGACTATAATTCCGGAGCAACTAAAGATGCCGTTTTGGAACGCAAATGGGCTAAACTTTCAGAAGAAAATGGAACTCCTCCACTTTGCCCAGGAGCACGACCTGGACGTCATCTTAGTCAACGAGACGCACCTAAAGACGAAGGTCCTAGCGAAGATGGCCAACTACACCCTCCACCGGACCGACCGAAAGGAAGGAAAGGGAGGTGGTACGGCCATTTACGTGAAGCGGAGCATTCAACATCACGACATCACCCGCAGAGACCTAGACCAACTAGAGGCCACCACGATTTGTATACCGGTAAGTAAACTTGGTAACCTACATTTGTCCTCAGTCTACCTCCCACCAAACACACCACTACCAGAAGCGGACCTAAAGAAGCTAATTCGAGGCAGGGACATGCCCAGCCAACTTTTTTGAGGGGGGAGTAATCTTCAATTTGCCAACTGAATAAAGAAAAATTGCCAACTTTTTCAAGGTTTTTTTCTTTTTTTTATTTTGTCAAAAAGACAAAAAGACGTTCGTTAATATTCTTATTCAAGAAATATTGAATTCAATAACAAATTTTATTTTCAAAAACGTGGTTTACCGTTGCCCAGGGCCGTATCTCGGACTTCAATTCAGGAGGGGGTTGAATGATAAATAAAAGCGAATACTGGGGGTATGGAATACCCTTCAGGAAATTGCGCCGCAGGCGAAAATTTATGAAGTTTTCAAGGACAATCTCTCTACTGTAAAGTTAGAAATACCAATTTTCAGGTTTTGATGGATTCTTATGTATTTTTAACGCCCTTTTTAGTGGAACAATGTCATAACTTCCACCGCTTATCATTTAAACACTATTTAGCCAACAACAGTTCTACATTTTATAAGAATGCACAGCTTTGCAAATTTTAAAATGCAATTTTCTCAAAACATGCTTTTGAAAGTTACGACAGTTGTCGTCTCAGGGTGCGATATTCTAGGATTTCAACTTTATTTCGGGGGGTATTTGGTTGAACCCCCAAAACCCCTCCTCAGATACGGGCCTGCCGTTGCCGTTGGGGAAAACCTTATCTTGCCTACTAGCAGATATTCTTATGGATTATTTTTGAATTTTTTTTCCTTATATTAACCCATTAAGTACCAGCGTCCTCATTTGATGACAGTAACTTATTTATTTTTTTTAAGGCTTAAAAAATGATTTATTCTTATAACAAAATTTTTGTCCACATTGGTAAACATCACTCATCGTATTTACATTTTTATTTTCAAAAAATATCAAATTTCAAGTACCTCAATAAATAATTTTATGAGAGCGTACCTTACAAGTAAAGGATTCCGGTTTCCCTCACCGATTTGAATAATTTTTGAATATGTGGTAGCGCATTAAAAAATAAGAAAATCCTAAATTATTTTATCTGCTATTCTGCTAACAGGCGGGTTTAACATCCATCGATTTTTACGTTTTTTTATTTTTAAAAAATTTTAATAGCCAAGAAAACGTACTCATATTATCCCAAGGTCGTCATTTAAAACGGCATTTATCTCAGAGATAAAGTCCTAAAATCAAAAAATGATTAGGAACATTTTTGAATAACTATTTTTTTGCAAGCAATTTCAAATAAAAAAACCACTGAAATCTAAAAAGATATGCCTGGTACTTAATGGGTTAAAAGTGCCGTCATTAAAAATTTTTTTATTACTTTAATTGATTTGGGTTGATAAAATTTATTCAAACCTATTTTGGTTTAGCAGCTTTTGCCAACTTGGCCAACTCTTAATTGATTTTGCCAACTCCCTAAAATATTGAGGGGGGAGGCTCCCCCCCATCCCCTCCCTTGTGCACGTCCCTGATTTGGGGAACAACGCCGAAGATAATCGCTGGAGACCTCAACGCGAAGCATCCCTCCTGGCACTGCAAGATGAACAACCAAGCTGGAAACAGACTCCGTCGTCTGGCGGACGACTTGGACATAGAGGTGGACGCCCCAATCCAACTAACGCACATATCAAACCTAGGGCAAGAGCACGACGACGTTCTGGACATCGCTCTTATGAAGAACGTATCCGTGGACCACCAGCTGAGCACAGAAGTGGCACTATCTTCGGACCACTACCCTGTGATTTTCCATCTGGGACCCACAGGAGAGCCCGCGGCGAAACCCACCTCCACAAAAACAGCTTGGCCAGTTTTTCACGATCACCTGCAGCAGTACATGGGGCCCATCCCAGTGATCAACAGCCCGCAGGAGCTGGAAGCGTACGTAGAGGTCTTCGAGAAAGAGGTAAGTCAGTCTTACATCTTTGCTACCTCCGAATTTCCCACTCCCGATATCCGAGACCAACTCCCCCCCACTAAAATCTTTAATCAGGGAGAAGAGGAAAGCTGAAAAGCAGGCGCGCCGAACCTGGGACCCGGAGGACCGTAGAAGAGCAAACCAGCTGCGGAAAGACGTCACCAAGATGCTCACCGAGCACCATAGCGACTCTTGGACGAGAAAGCTGGAATCGCTCGACTTCGAGGACAACACCGCCTGGGATTTGGTCCGCGCTTTGCGCAGCACGCCAACCTCAATCCCTGAAATCCAAAGCCGCCATGGAGAGGCAATAACAGACAGCGAGAAGGCCGAAGCATTTGCCGATTCATTGGAGGAACAATGCAGCCCGATAACCAACAACGTCGACATGGAACACGTTGAAGAAGTCGACAAGGAGGTAAGCGAGAAACTTAACAACTTAGATCTTACAGACCACCCTCAAATCGAACCGGCTACCTTCGAGGAAGTCGTAGCAGTCATTAGAAGGACGAAGAGGAAAAAAGCCCCCGGACCCGACGGCATCACGAACCACGCCCTGAAGGAGCTTCCCAAGAAGGCAGTCGTGGCCATCACAGGTATCGTCAACGCGGTGCTAAGGCTGAGGCATTTCCCGGGCAGATGGAAGGTGGCAAACGTTGTCGTCTTGCATAAGCCCGGAAAACCCAAGGACTTACCCCACAGTTACAGGCCAATTAGTCTCCTCTCCACCATCGGAAAGATAGCAGAAAGGATCATCTTCAACAGATTGCAAAAGGTAATAGAGCAGAACGAGACAATCCAGGACGAACAGTTTGGTTTCCGCCCCCAACACTCTACAGGTCACGAGAATAGTGGAGACGATAACACTAGCGCTAAACAAGACGGAATCCGCGAGCGCGGTCTTCCTGGACGTTTCCAAGGCATTTGATAAGGTATGGCATAACGGCTTGCTTTTTAAGATGTTGCAGGCAAACGTTCCACTAAGGCTCGTTCAGCTAATAGCGTCATACCTGGAGGACAGAAGTTTTAGAGTGAAGCTGGAAGGGATCCGCTCGACGAGGAGGGAAATCAGTGCTGGAGTACCGCAAGGCTCCATCCTATCTCCCACACTATTCCACCTGTACGTGAGCGATATCCCAAGACCTGACTGCACCTCGACATCTCTGTACCTTTATGCGGATGACACCACCATCGTCTCCACCTCACTCAGACCGACCGTTGCCTCCCGGAAGTCCCAGGAAGCGCTGGACCTGCTGGAGAAATGGTACCGCACTTGGAGGATCGAGGTCAACTCAGACAAGAGTGCGGCGATCATGTTCACGAAGAGGGTAACCAGAGGTATGGACGTTCCAACCCTGGACATGTTCGGCAAGGCAATCCCCTGGACCAAATCAACCACCTACCTAGGTGTCACCATGGACTCCCGCCTCACCTGGAAGGAGCACGTCAGCAAGCTGAAGAATAACGCAAGGGGACTCATGGCAACATTGGGCTCCTTGATCGGAAGTCGAAGCAACCTGATGCCTGCTTGCAAGCTGAAGTTATTCAAGACCATCATCCGCCCGACCCTGACATATGCTGTTCCGGCGTGGGCGTACACCCGCACCGCCAGCAGACTCAAGGACCTACAGACGATCCAAAACATCTGCCTGAGGAGGGCAATGGGAGCCCCCTGGTACGTCACAAACCGCCAACTCCATTCAGACACCAAGCTGGAACTCCAGGAGGACCTAAACCGAAAAGTAGCCGAAAAAATGTACGACAGATGTGCCGACACGGAGAACCCCCTAGTTAACCAACTAGGGAAGTACAAAGTGGAGGACTTCTGGCGCCACGAGAGACCGCGAAGCATCTTCATCAAAAAGGAGTAAGAAAACATTAATAATACTAATATTTATTCCAGCCAGACGAAAACCACGGACACGAGACGCAGCAGTACCTACCCCAACATCCAAAATCCTACCACAGCCCTCCCCATCCTTACAATCCGCGAGCCAATTAGAACCATTTTTAAAAAACACGTAGGGTCAAAATCAATTTCAACTGCGGCCTCACCGCCTTTCGAACTTTTCGAAAATTATATTCACATCTGCGAAACCTCACTTCTTCTTACGGCGCACCTGGCCTGCCAGGTCTCTCTGTTGGAGACCTCATTAGAGACCTACCCAAGCTCTCTGCCAGAGACCGACCAGGTCATTCTGTTAGGGTCCTACCAGGAAGATGTTACAGGTGTTTTACAGAGTTAAATTTTATCATAGGTTACAACTGTAAAAAAATATGAAATTTATTCAAAATAATAAATTTTTTTGATATTATATAAATATTTATTTCGTTTTTTATATTTCTTGTAATCCACTTGAGTTCGTTAATATTCCGTATTGAACTAATCAAATTCTGGTGATTACAATTTAAATTATTTATCTATGTTTTATTAATTTTGTTTATAATTTTTATTATTTTGTACCTATTATTGGCTAAATTCCATTCTGTCGATACTGCTTCCCTGCTACCTATCTGAAAGAAAGATTTAAATTAAATTTTTTTTTACCCTACCTGGATTCGAACCTATACCGTCATCCATTGATTGCTTCGTAACTTCTTGCTGTAACCACTTACCTACGGACCCTTATACTTATTATATATTATTTTACGATTGGTTCATGATGGTCACATTTTACCTCCAATCAATTTTTAAAAAAAATTGGAGGTATGGTAATCGAAGAAAAATTTCAACTTTTTTTTTTGGGATTTTCGAGATCACCGTGTTCAGAAACGTAAAGATCTGCAAAAAGTAAAATAAAAATTTCTGTGTCGTTCTGTCTGTCTGTCGGTCGTCAAATTTTGTCGATCGATTTGCTTCCGAACCATCCAACCAATTACGACCAAATTTGGTATGGTGGTAGGGTTCACGGTGGAAAGGTGAAAATAAGGTTTTCGTCGCGATCTATCAATCAGGAGTGCCACCACAAGAAAAGAATACGGGATTTTAAAAAAATATTTTGTCTTGCGATATGTTATTTTAAAGGCCTTAAAAGGCTTTATCCAGAATAGGTAAAATTAATCTTCTATCTGTCGTCTGTCAAAAATCACAAGTTGTCAAAGTTGAAACTTTAAGAGTGAATAACTCAAGAAGTGCTGAAGGGATCTTACCCAAATTTGGTACGTAGGTACATTGATCCTAATGGATATGAGAGCATATGTAATCCTTCGATAGAAATCAGTAATGCAACATGAAAAAAATAAAATTAACTTTTTTGGCAAAAACATGAAAAAAGTTTTTGTCGATCGATTTTCTTCGGCATTTCTGCGTCGATTGCAATCAAACTTATTGGACGTATGCCTCGTGGGCTGGAATGGTGAAAATAAGGTTTTGCCAGAGAAATTTTCACCAGGGCCACCACAATAAAATAAATTTAAAAAAATGAAAATGTCGTATCTCCGGAAATGTTTAACCGATTCAGCTAAAATTTGGTGTGTCGATGAAGCTTTGAAAGTATAAGTATTGGTGAGAAAACAAACCGAGCCAATTGTAACAGGGCGGCCAGGTCAGAAAAATTACAGAAAATATTAACTGAAATCTTAATTTAATATATTTTTTGTGAGAATTTGTCAGATGGCTTGCAAAAATAAAACAATATATTCAAAATTTTAATAAACGTCATAATTTTGTGACATATGTGTCAAAATTAGGTTAATGTTGATTTGTATACCGAGTGCAGCATAAGAATTGAGTTTAGGGCTTGTAACAATTTATTTTAGAATACAAAAATAGGTGGTTCGGTGGGAAATATTTTATAATATCGTCGTACGGACTGACGGAACGTTACTTTATAAGTAAAAGGTTCTACCACTAGGTAGCGACCAAGTTTAGGCTAATTGTTAAATTTTTTCGAAAATGTTTTCAGAATCAGTAAATCGACAGTCAGTAATTTACAAAAATTTATTTTCGAAAAATCCGCTAGATAACCGAAAAAATTTGTAGTACCAATCTTGGAGAAATTTTATTTGTGACTTCTTACGGTATTATGTGACGTATATAAAAATTTTGGAAAAAATTCAGTTGCGTACAAAAATAAAACAATTTTTTTCATTTTGGATTTTGTTAAAAAAACTTTTATAGATAGATTTAGGGTAGGGGGTGATACATATAGATATTTTTGCCAGGGCTACCGATATCTTTGTTAAGGCTACCACAATAGAAAACAAAATGAATATTATGTCATCGTATCTCCGGACAAAATTTGGTGTGCTGGTGATTGGAGGTATTGCGGCAGAGAGTGACGATATTTTTGTGTATATAAGTGATCTGCTATGAGAATAAATTATTATTATCCAGCAGTTGAAGTAAAAATGGAAAACTATAATTTGAAAAATATTGGTATTAAAAAATCCAAGTGGTCTAATAATGATTTCATAGATGTAATGCGTAAATTTAAAAAAAGTGGTACGTACAAAAGGCGTTTAAATACTATTATGCTACAACGGCGCGATCATGTTTCTGCACAAATTGTTGAATCCCAATTAACCTATGATACGATTGCATCATCACATAAAAATATAAAACAACAACCAATAGTTGGACAAGAAAGTACACCAATAAGAAACGACCTTGACAGAAATAATGAATCTAATTTATTCGATGACGATGATGGCGGCGACTCGGATAACGATGATAGTGGCAACTCGGATGACGATGATAGCAGCTTTGTCGAAAACTGTTGTAGCAGCAATTATGGTAATAATGACGTAGAATCTCGATTAAATTCCATTTCTGAGTTGAAAGAAAATTTACGACGATGGTCAACTAAACACGTTATCACACAAATTGCTGTTCAAGAACTTTTAGAACTTCTAAACACAACTTTCAAGTTAAATTTACCAAAAGATGCAAGGACATTGAAAAAAACTCCAAAGAATATTCTTCTTACTAATTACGACGATAAAATTAACGGTCAATATTGGCTTAATGGTGTACAAGTATGTCTACAGAAATGCTTAGAAGGCATTAATAGTAATAAAATTCCTTCAGAAATATCGGTAAATGTCAATATGGACGGATTACCGATTTATAACAGTTCAAAATCTGAATTCTGGCCTATTTTAATGACCATTCATAAAATGAGTTTCGTGAAACCAATGGTCATAGGTATTTACTGCGGAACGGGCAAACCTAGTTCCATCGATAAGTTTTTATTGCCATTTTGTGATGAAATGAAGATGGTTTTAGAAAATGGGGTGAAAGTAAATAAACAGCAAGTAAAAGTATGTGTGAGATGTTTTACTTGTGACTCGCCAGCACGTGCATTTATAAAAGGTGTTGTTAACTTTAATGGGCAGCACGGTTGTTTAAAGTGTGCCTGCATCGGTGAATATTCCTACTTATACACTAATGTAATGTATTTCCTCGATTCGATATTGAAGCACGCACAGATGATAGTTTTCGTAGTCGACGCGATGAAGATCACCACAAATTCACTTCTCCATTAGAAATGCTACCAATCAATATGGTAGAAGATTTTTCCGTTGCGGACGTTTTGCATTTGATCTATTTAGGTGTAATGAAGAGACTTTTAAGTAGGTGGAAAGCAGGTTTGTTCAAAAATTTCGATTTGAAGTGGTCTTCGAAAGACATTGTTGCTATTAGCAAATTATTAACGAGTATTAAAATGCCCAAAGAAATTCACCGCAAAGTGCGAGGGCTCGATTGCATGGCATTTTGGAAAGGAACAGAATTTGCAACATTCTTTCACTATATTAGCATTGTGGTACTTAATGATTTTCTGCCAAATGATGTCTATCAGCATTTTTTGAAATTATATTGTGCAGTAACAATATGCTGCTCGGATATATACAAGAGTAGCCTGCCGGTAGCAAAAATCATTCTTGAGCGTTATCTTGAGGATTACATTCAAATATATGGAAAACATTACATCACAAGTAATGTACACAACTTATGCCACTTAGTGGACGAAGTGACGAAATTTGGCAACTTGCACACATTTAGTGCTTATCCGTTCGAAAGCAAACTGAATCAAATCAAACGACTAATTAAAACGGGAAACAATCCATTACAGCAAGCTGCAAATAGACTAGTGGAATTAAGTTTTTTAACAAATAATGATTACGAAAACGAGGACAAGCATTATCCAATTATCGGGAAACACATATATCCAAGGGATGTGGAGTTATTGCCAGTAGAAAGAACATGTTTCTTTCGCAAAGTTGAAGTAGCAAAAGGATTGGGATTGCAAAACGATAAAATGAACAAATGGTTTTTAACAAAATCGAATAAAATTGTTGCAGTCAAGTACATCACCAAATTTCAAAAGAAGGTTCATATTTTTGGATCGAGTTTGAAAAAAATAGAGAATTTTTTTGAAAAACCCCTAAAATCATCTCTCTTACATATTTTTATTTCCAATTGTGAAGAAAATAAGGCACAATTATATTCTATTACAGAAATTAAATGTAAAATGGTGGCTGTTGACTACAAAAATAAAACGGTGTTTATACCATTAACACACACTTTAGATTTTTGTGCATAAAATAATTCAGTTTATAAAACAATAAATACATTAATAAATAAAAATTGATCATGTTATTTATGTGCAAGGTACAAATATATTTTTATTTTCTTATTATTTATTTTTATTATAAATAAATTAAATATAACAAGTTAAAAAAAACCTACAACGCACTATCAATATTGCGAGTATCATCGTTGGCTGGTTCTTGTTTATTTATTTTGTTTTTCATTCTGTAAAAGATAAAATAAAAATAAATTAAATTGTTTAATTGAAATTCTATTATTTTACTTACCGGTTTGTACTATTATTGAATATGGCTTTGCAAATTTCTTTCATATCACCCTTTTCAAACTGGTTACAAGCTAATTGAAATATTTTATAAACATTGTCAATAATGTTGACATTATTAGAAAAATTAATTTTTATTTTGCCATGTGAACTACCTGTCCATGTGCAGTTAGTTATAAATTTTCGTTAAAATATATGATCAAATATTAAATACCGACATTTTTTAATATCTTTTTTGCCACTTTTGCCACAAATATGGGACATATATTCCACAAATAATTGGGAATTATCCCTATCCGCAAGTAAATTTTCCAAACCTTCCAATTTATTGATGCAGTCTACCTTCAACTGTTCCTTAATTACGTCATATTTTGGATGCTCGATATTTATATTTGTTGTGTCTTCTTCATGGCGGTTGTGGTCCTTATTAGTCAAGGCTATACTTAGAAATCTCTCGTTCACAACTTTCATTTCTCCCAAGGTCGATTTTAGCCAGTTAACGGATTCTTCAAGTTTATCCACCTTGTTAATCAAGTCAAACAACACTTGTGATTCAATCACTATTGGCAAACTTTGAGGTAGTTCTTGTACTGGAACTTCTAGCACTTGAGGTTGTATGATGCTGGGTTGAGTATTCTAAAAGAATTCATTCATTTAATATAAATATTTATTCACGGTATATTTATAATTGAATTATATTTGAAAATCATAAATTTTTAATTACCTGTAAGTTCAGGAACAAACTATTAAAATCTTCTTCGTCGGCCTTGCTGCAATTGGCATTGGTTCGCTTTCGTTTATTAGGAAGGCGGGGTTGATGATCATCGGCGTCCCCTTCCGTGTCCGATACTCTGGACATCTCCTTTTCAATTTTTGTGCTTCTATCAGTGACTGAATTCCTCGACGCTTTACGGTAGAAAAACGGCATCCTCGTATATATAATTGTTAACCAAATAATCAGCAAACAAAGTTACTTTATCATTTTCTGGTTGAATAGCAGCTAATGTAAAAGCATACTCATCACCAACTTCTTGTGGTTCTAGAAAAAACAGTCCAAAACAATAACCAATCCATTTTCCAATCTTGCTTTTTTCTTTGTAATCTGATGAAAGTCCAAGTCTTTGAATTGTACGCCACCAAGCTTGCGTTACATGAAACCTGCATCCAATTATTTGTATTTGTGGCCAAATAATTTTAGGTGCATTATGGATAGCCAACTCAAAATCTGCCACAATTTCGGTGGGACTAAACGACAGAGAATTTTCACTACACTTTTCAGTCACAAACTCAAAACATTTTTTGTATATTTCTGTTGCTTTGTCTGGTAGCACACAAAGGGCGCCCCACACAAAACACTAATGGTACATAATGACCATTAAGGCAGCCATGTATGGTAAACAACTGGGAGAAAAATTTTGTGCAGTAGTCGAACGTACCATCCACATATATTTTCGGGCTTAAGCAGAAATGCTTTAAATTAGTAAAGCAGCTAAACACCAATATATTGGAATATTCGCTGTTAAGTAAAAGAAATTCTTCTTTACGGCTGGTTTGAAATTGCGTCTCTGGCTTAAGCGAACTGTGAACTTCTGCTTTTGATTTGGGAAGTACCGGTTGCAATTTTCGTCTTGCATTATACATATTCTTCCTTATGTATGACAGATCCGTTGTAGTAATACTTGTTGAATCTTCTTTGGCAATAACAGAACGCAAAATTTTACTTGGTTGACTACCAACATCTTCCACAGCTATACGTTTTGCTGTACTTGCAATCGCTTGTCTTTGAATGATGCGAATGTCACATGCCGAATGGTTATGAATTAAATTCGATTTCGATATAGTGTAATCCAGGCCCACTGTATAAATATTGGCTAAACAATTGGGAGTACGGCAACACCATTTTTTTCGCCACTTTTGAGTTCTTCTTTAAAAGAAACTTATAGTTATCTACCAAAAGCATAACTTTTCCTCGTTGACTAACTATTTCTTTAACACTCGGCATTCTGTACTTTACTACGGTTGTTGATCCAATCTTACAAAACTTCTCTATAATTAATTACTAAATTATTAGTCCTTATATACATACATAATATACACAAGTAGTGTGTAAGCAGTACCAACTGACAACTTTCGATATTTGGGATCTGTTAGGCAATCGATCGATTTTCTCGAAAACTAATGAATAAACCTCACTTATACATATTTCCAAAATGCTTAGAAAATGCGCCCTCTTTCTAATAAGGTTTTTGAAATTTTGATCTGCGTGATGAAATCGATTAAGTGACAGTAACCCGATATTTGTGATACCCTGTATTGCACAGTTGGGTATCGATATTTTACATACGGGGGGGGGGGCGTAATTAAAAATTCCGCCATTATTGGCATTGACAATAAATTGTAATAGCTAGAACAACCCTGTAATGTCATAATAGCAGGTAGGTGGGCGAAGATATCTACCGGGCGAGTTTACCCATGAAGATTAAAGCCGACTTAGGATTAGAACATCTTCTGTTAAGCGGCCGAGTTTACCTATGAAGATTAAGGTAGAAAATTTCTAGCAGGACGAGTTTACCATTTGGTTTAAGACTTAATCCCTCAAGCGGACGAGTTGACAATCGCCCACCTCCAAACTAGCTGAGGCTTAATTTATTGATCCCATAAATCACCGATACTAGATTTAAATCATAAGTTCATATTAAAAACAGTCCACAGCGAGGAAGATCCACCCCTTTCCTGGTAGCACACTTTGCCGAGTAGAACGAGGGTGAGGATACATCTAACAACATGAGAAGGCGGCGAAAGGGGTGTATTCTTCGTTGGTGGTAAAGCAGCAATTTTGAATTTGCTTTTTATTGAAATAAAGATTACGTTTAGCGAAATTAATTATAATTATATTAATGTTTATATGCATTTTATTATTGACTTTGCGGAACGCTGGTATTAGCGAACTTTTTCGAGATTTTTTTTCTTTAAAGCTTTTTCTAGCGCCTGCAATGCTTCAGGTTTGGCATCTTGATGATCTTTGAAGATTTCTAATTCTGTAAATTTCTACCATTCCGAATTTTCACCAATTTTCCAGATCTCCTCTATCACGACCTGATATTACACGTTCTATACACCTACGTATATCAGTATTTACTTCATCTAATGACACAATAGAGTCATCAAGATGGTTCCGAAAGACAATAATATCTTCATTTTCATAAAAGAAATTATTAACATACATTTCAAATTCATGGAGAAGTTGTAAAAGTAAATCAAAATATTCCATAGAGTTCTGCTCGCGGATTTGACGCAGATGAAGAGATTCGTATTTATCATAAAATATTCTGGTGAAATCGCAAATTGTAATTTTAATCGTTCTTGTGATCACGCCACTTAATTTGTGGATTACACAGAATGTTTGGAATTCTTGTCGATCTAAAGGACACATAGTAGTTTGTCTTGCCCACGGTATAATGCATTCCGTATGGAATTTATGTTGACATGTGTTCAGATGTGTTCAGCCGATTTTCCGCTCATCCGTTAGTTTCACAAAGCATATGCTGCAGCCTTCAGGTTCTTCAGAACTTGCTGAAATTTGTTCCATTTTAATGCGCTTTAGTTTTATAAATATTATTTTTTAATAATAAAATAATAAAAAAATATAATTTTATAAATATTTCTACTTCAGTTATTCCTATATAGTGAAACTAATAAAAGGGGTAACCACTTAACGGATTAATCCGTTAAAGGTATTTATTAACGGATTAACATCATTTTTAGTACATTTTTCTATACCGTGGATGACTACACTGCCGTCCTAAGCTTAAAAGCAGTATCTCCAAAATCATTGTTTTGAGAAAACACGCATTTAGGTGTTTATAATAATAATAATAATAATAATAATAAAAACTCTATATTTTATATAGCTATTTACAAAATATTTCAGCTTATCATAGCTGCAATAATTAACTGTACATGATGATTACAATTTCCGCACCTATGTCTCCATTAATCGGAAAAATTTGTTGTTAATGTGGTTGGTGGCTATGTCCATGATTTGATCTATTGCTGGGCAAAATGAGTAGAAAACCCAGCGCCATGTAATTAAGTGAAGAAGAAGGGGGGGAGGAAAGGGGAACACAAATATAAATAAAACAAAACGAAAAAATGGGTAACCTAAAATTTAATTAAAAGAATAAAAACGAAAGTAGGTGGGTGCGTGAATTTAGATGAGTGCGTGAAGTCGGGGTGCTGCGTAATTTTGGTTTGGTAGTCCGTCTGGTTAAAGTATTGTTTGATGTAAAAGTTTATGTTTGTCTTTCGGTCTACGTATTTGTCGGGCTATATTTTTGGTAGAAGGGTTTTGTCTGGTCTGGAAATTGAAAAAGTTGTAAGCTGAATTGTAAATGAAGTTTTGTAGCGTCGGGATGTTGGCTAACTCATGCAGCGGCCAAATTGGAGTAGCTCTGGGCGCTCCGGTGATAATTCGAAGCGCATTGTTTTGGATAGTTTGTACCAGTTGTACATTAGTTTTAGCAGCGTTACTCCAAATTGGCGCTGCATAAGTTATAATAGGTCTAATCATCATCTTGTAAAGTCGAGTCCGTAAGTTGATGTCCAGTTTGTTTTTGCAGTTGATTAAGGGATACAGTGCGTGAAGCGCAGAGTTCGCTTTTTTGGCAGTAATTTGGAGGTGTGTCCTGTACGTCAGTCGGGTGTCAAGGGTGAGTCCGAGGTATTTTACTGTGTCTGTTGGTTGGATGGTAATATTGTTGAGCCTGAGGGGCGCGGTCAATTTGTCTCGTCGGTGGGCAAAAGTTGTCAGTGTGGTCTTATTTTCGTTTATTTTTAATTTCCATGTTTTGAAGTATGTAAGTAGGTCGTCAGCGTGTCTTTGTAAGTAATTAACTGCCAGGTTTTTTCGTCGGGAGGTTGCAATGACAGCGGTATCGTCAGCATAAAGCGAAATTGTCGTGTCTGAATTTCGTGGTAAGTCGTTTATGAAATATGTAAAAAGTGTCGGGGCGAGTATGGAGCCTTGCGGTACTCCAGCTGGAATGAGTTGGGGGTCGGAAAGTGTGTCTTTGATTTTTACTTGAAATGTTCGGTCTTGTAAGTAGCTGGAAATAATTTTTGTCAAGTAGGGTGGAAAATTTGAAGTAATGAGTTTATGTAATAGGCCGTTATGCCAGATGGTGTCAAATGCCTTTTCTAGATCTAAAGTCATAACGGCCGTGTTTCTGTTTATGTTGAAGTTGGATGTAATTTTGTCTGTAAGCAAGGCTAATTGCAGCACGGTACTGTGTTTAGCCCTGAACCCAAATTGTTCAGGGATGATGGTGTTGTGCGTGGTTGTGTGTTCTTGGAGTCGGGTTAGGATTATTTTTTCTAGGATTTTAGATAAAGTTGGGAGCAAGCTTATCGGACGATAACTTGCAGGAAGGGTGTTCGGTTTCCCGGGTTTTAGGATGGGGATGACGATTGCCTTTTTCCAGGAGTTGGGGAAGTATTGGGTTTTAAGACAAGCGTTAAGGATGTAGTAAATTTGGACAATGATTTTTCTGGGGAATTTTTTGATTTGCATGGCTCCAATGCTGTCGTTGCCGGCAGCTTTGTTTTTTAATTTTCTGATGATGTTGCGGATTTCAATAGGAGAGGTGAGGCCTTCAGGAGGTGTGGGATGAGAGGTTAGTTTAAAGTTTTCTGTGGTGTAAATTACCATGTTTTCAGTGTAATTGTCAGTTGGTTTTGTAGTTAATTTGTGATGTTGTAGATATGTTTTTGCTATAGCGTTTGCTTTGTCCGTGCTGCTGCTTTTGATGCCTTGCTCTGTGTGTAATGCTGGTATGGAAAATTTATTGTTTTTGTTTTTAAGCGCTTTGGAGATTCTCCAAAGCGTCTTAATGTTTTTGTTTGTTATGTTTTCGAGTGTAGTGTTCCAGTTTTGATTTTTGATGTTGTTAATTTCTTTATTGATGTCGGTGGTTAATTTATTAATTTGAGTTTTAAGGACGATTGGTACCTAGTCATGAATAACTATTCCGCTAGCAGGGCGCCACTAGTAAATTCGTAATAATATGTATTCCCCTCCAATGCCTTTAAATCCTACTCGATCTTTTCTATATACGATACAAGCATTGCGTGGAATTTGCTTATCAAATAGTAATGCAATAGAAGTATTAATTTCAACTGCAAGAAATAAAAATGCAATTGTCGAAAATCATTTTTAGATTAATGTTTGAATAAAATAAGGAATTTTAATATTTTGTTAAAATATTAATGTTTCATTACATTTCATACATACATTTCATTTACATTACATTATGTAACATACATTACATTTCATACATGTTTCAAACATTAATTAAAATGTACTAAATTATGTAGATCGAACAGAAACTTTTAACCCATTAAATTAAATGTGTGAAAAATTCGTTAATGTACGATTTTATTGATTTTTTAAATAGTTTTCACGGAATATTAAGTTTTCATAATAATAATTTTACAAATATTTTTTCCACCAAAATTTTTTCCGCCAAACTTTTTACATCGCCCAAGAGTTCCGCGGCCAAAACTAATTGGAAACCGCTGATGTACGGGTTTCCGTGACTACCACATCACTTTCCTCTGCTTTATTCGGGTCGTTTAGGTAATCTCTTATTTTCAGGCCACGTGGTATTCTTGGGTCAACTAATTCTGGAAGAATACAGTCCATATAAAAGCTTTTTAACTTTGGCAGCATGTCATTGTTCCAAAATTGCGAATCCTTGTATATTCGTTCCACTGAAAAATCGGTATCCGTATACATAATAAGATCACAATATGTTCGCCCCGTAATATTGAGCTGCCCTTGTATCTGATAATAATAATTGTGCGATCGTTTTAACCTAAAATATGTAATCGTTGTTTTTCATAATTATTCCTTACTAGAAAAAATTACCGAGTTTGTCCATTAACTAAAGTAAAACACACGGTTTTCTTCGTCACATTTTTAAATAATTGCCCAGCTAAAGATGGAAAACATTTTACTTCTATCAAACCTTCATCTGGAAGTAAGCCATCAGGGCTGGCACCAAGGTAAGGATGGTTAACATCGAGAAAAATGCCACATTTTTCCACCTGAACTTTTTTAAGAGATTCGTATTTTAGAATGGCAGTTTTTTCATTTACTCGACCATAATTAATCGCAGCTGTATTTAATTCCTGTAGTAAAATACAAATTAGTTTGAAATATATTAAATACTACAAAAATAAATATATTCAAAATACAGTTTCGGTGCAATACTTATAGTGCAATCATTAGGTACTTAGGCATGAACATACTAACTCGGAAATAAACGCTTCCTTTAAAATTTATTATGAAATTTAGCAATACGCAATTATGATTGATAATATTTAAAACTCAAATTAATTTTTGAGAAACTGACCTTGCTATATAACAAACGCTTGATTAAATTATGGCAGTGAGTTTTGGGACGACGTTTTACAACACAACCGAAATTTGAAGCAGTAAGGCGTTCTTTTCTAATCTCACGCCATAAAGAACTTTCATGTTGGTCCTTTGTATCATTTGCAACCTCCGACTGTTTTTCGACGGATGACACACTTTCTTGCAAACTAAGCAAAATGATACGTTTCTTTTCCTCAAATTTCTGTTGATCCAAATCAGGTTCGGCACACTGTAATCCATAGTCCTGATCAGGACCATTATTGCATGTGCGCCTCTTCTTTTTTGGGCGTTGGTCTTTAAATGTCAACTTTCTTTTGCAAGAAATAATTTCTTTTTTTCGCATTACCTTCAAGAAAGTCTCACCCATTGATTTTGTTCGTAATTTTTTCAACGGGCTTTGATGCCAACTTGGCCCAGCAAAGTGTGACAATGCTGCCCCATAAGCTCTAGTTGCATACGAACTTCTCTTGGTAAAGTTAACGCGTTTTCCACCCACAAATTTAGCTACTAATCCCATGAATCTGTAATTATGAAGAGTTGCAACATATTATTAACGTCTTATTTAATAAAATACCTTTCAGCTGAATTTGTCGTTTCATTAAATGCAAGTCGATCAGCTTTCAGTAACATCGGATCCAAAATTTTTTTAATTTCGAAAAAAAGCTTGTTTTTCTCTAATTGAGGTATAAAGTTGGTTTCCTCGTCGTTTTCACGGGTACAGTACGAATTGCTTTAAAATTAATTAAGTTATGTTAGAAATCTTAAGATGTTTAAAATAATACCAGCACATGGAATGTTGACCAAATACATGATAAGGTGCGTTAGAAATCATTTCGCGCAACTTTTCGACATCATGCGTTTCAGCTACACTTTTAATTGCAACGCGTATTCCTTTGACAAGCCTTTCTATTCGTGTTATGCCCTTAATTCTATCTGTAAGAATACGCCTATCGGCAATATCAAAAGACGTGTTTTTAGACAATTTGTGCAGCTTGTCGTTCATACACCTTGTCATATGATTTGCACACTCGATTTTTATAACATGTCTTCCGTACGGTACTTTTGTTAATATATTACTGTAGACGCTAGAGTCACCGTCGCCTAAAATATATCTGTAAGGAACAGGAAAAATATTCTTTTGAAGATATTATTACCGATATAATATTTGTAAATAAGACCATGCTGTTCGATGCTACGACAAAATCCCTCAACGAGTATGTCTTTTTCCATTGCAGTGGACGGTCCACTGTGATTTAAAAAACATTTATGAGGCTTGGGCTCCTCTTTTTTTGATGCATAAAACGCACACATTGCACATATTTTATTGCGTACGCCTACAAAAAGAGGTTTTTTTGTCTCTGCGCCTATTAATATTCCCTAAAAATTTGTATGTCAATTTGATATAAATAAATCTTCCTTTAAAAAATATTTACAACTCCACTTGCCGCATTATAACCATGGCCATAAGTTCGTTTGCTCCATCCTCCATCTCCGATCACTGTAATGTAAGGTATTCCTTCAGAAGTTACATGTCCTTTCTCTAATGCAATCCGTTTTTCTTCTTGTCCAGCTATATTCAGTTTCTCTATCAAATGTGATTCCCACGTCTGTCAAATGTATTTATTTTTTTAATTTTTGCAAATTTACAGAAGTTATACTTTTATTTACAAATAGTTTTATTATTAGTCGTGATAGTATAACATTCAAACACAAACCTTATTGAGTGAAAGAGAATATTTATGGTAGCTATTATGGGTCATAACTGGAACATCAACTAAAGATAATAATTCCTCAAGTTGACTGTGACCAATACCAACACTGAAACTGCCCCATACCATATTTTCATTTATTACTTCGGCTGCATTAGGATCGGTTGTAATAATTTTTGTTTTATTACAATTATCGCATGAAAAATGCAGTTGGGAAAACAAACCTTGGCGTATCTCTTTCACGAAAACCATTTTTCCCATTGTACAATTTATGCCATGTAGTGCAATGCTTTCATACTGCTTTAAAATATGACCTAAATTGACAATTCGCCTACAGTTTAATAATTCGTCAATAGTTTTTGGGGGAGACAAATCTTTTTCGATATATAGGTCATCCAAAGAAGAACTAAAATATAGTTTCAAAAATTGCTTTTTTATTATGATGCAATATTACCTAATATCGTCATCAAAATCAAAATTTTCAACAGTCGCAGTGGTTTCTTCAAGTCGAGTACATTCAGGCAGAATTGAACTTTCACCTACAATTTCACTTACAACTGAAACTGAACTTTCAGCTTCAACTGTAGTTGCTATGCTATTACTGGCCTCTTCCTTGCATTTCATTTCCCTAAAAGAAATTTTAAGACATATCATATTGTTTTAAAAATGGGCAATTACAATATTAAGAATATAATTTGACACTATAGAGTGTTTATAAATTGGACGTTACTAGAAAAACACTTATATTGGAAAGAAATTGAAACGTTGTAAGCTGAATGTACAACTGATGTGAAGTAACCTCGTACACGTATACTTCATGTAAACTCAAGTTAGCTATAAATTTTCAGAACGTTCATCGTAAAATTTCCGTTTAGTATTTGTATGTACTATGTACTTAGCATCACATAAACAACTGATATTGGGTTCAAAAGGACTGTAAAAAAGTGTTACTTTCTTTCGAGTTCTTACTAATTAGTACCTACTTTGTATAAGCAAAATTAACAAAAATAATTTTTTATAAATTTGTTCATAAAAATTTTTGGATTTGTAAATAAACCGGAAATAAAAAAAAATTACCGCCTAAGTTGAAATAACATTTTCATTGTTTTAGTCTTCTTATTTCTCTTTGCCGGGCGTGATAAAAAACGTCTGGTTTTCGGCATTTTTGATTAAAAACGTTAAAAATGATTTAAAATTACAAAAGTAATGTGAAAATCGCAAGTGAACATTAACGCACTAAACTTGCTAATAAGAGATATGTAAAATATATCACCTTTCAACTGTTATCAATACCCCTACGTCCTCTTAAGACACGTGACCACACGTATTCTTTATCGGGGGTAATTAAACAAAGCAAGACGATGTAGAGAACAAAGATTGTAACACATTTAAGACGGTTTTGTTAGGTTTTTGGCTAATTCAATTAATTTTTTTAAAATCTGCTTGAAGATTATTCAGGTTGAAACTTCAATCTATGCTCTAATATAAATTTCAATATTCAATAAAGCCCCGGATTTAAATAATATGTATTCTTAAATACTTATTCAAAACGGAACGTTAATAAGCAAATTATACATTTTTCTTTCCAAAATTTTTTAGCTTTTCAAAGTAAAAATCAAAATAAAAATTATGTCATGTCATGGTAAATTAAAGATTCTTGCGTTTAGTTCAAGTTGCATTATGATATCTTTTCAGGTTCGTGCAGAAACTTGACAAATATATTCATATTTTGAGTACAAATTGCGGCTAAACTAATTTTTTTAGAATTTATTTTTATAAACAAATATTACCTAAAATATGTACTTCTACAAGAATATGATTATAAATATACTGTATTACAATATTTTTGCACAAAATCTCAGCCTACTGAACAGCCTTAAGTGTTGGATAGTTGTGTTTCTGTAAAATTTTGCGTAGTTTGTTTTTGTTTTTAATTTTCTGAAGGAGTGGAAGCGGTAGTGTGAGTTTACGTGTGGGTTGTGGGGTGTCTATTGTGTTTGCGTTAAAAATTTGTGTGATTTTGGTGGTTAAATCTGTAATGGCGTTGTTTATTTCTTCGATAGTGTTTATGTTTGGGTTTATTTTTATGTCATGTAGTTGAGTTGAAAAAGTTCTCCAGTCCGTCGTCCTGAGGGGGCGCGGTGGATAAAAGGGAATTTTTAGTGAAGTGATTGTAAATTGTATGGGGAGATGGTCTGAATTTGATTTTGTCAGTGCTTCGGTGTTACAAACATTTAAATTTTTCGTTAGGATTAGGTCGATTGTGGAGGGGTTCTGGGCGGGGCAGTAGCTGTGGTGTGTGTGGTTATTGGTTGGGAAGGAAATTTGTACGTTGGAGCGGGTAGCGTAGTCGTGTAGGTCCGTGCCCGCTCTGTTCGGCTCATTGTTGTTCCAGGTGTAGAAAGATAGTAGAAGAAATTAAGTGACGCGTTAAAGATTAACGAGATTCCAAGAAAAATAATTCCGAATATAATCGAACAAACGCCGAATCATAGTAATAAACAAATGGAAACAACCACCGATGAATCAGGCCGAAACAAGCCCCCTGACGGGAAAACCGACAGGGAATTTGAAAATCCAACACTGACCAGTGAAGAAAGCAAAATTCTGGCGAAAATAAGAGAACAACGAAAAAACGAAAACCAATCCCGAACCCACATTGACACAAATGTAATAATTATTGATAATACAAAAATCAATAATCAAGAAAACAAGAAAAGAGCCTTAAGAATCTCCAGCAGTGAAGATGAAGAAGAAGTGATGATACCGACAAAGAAACCAAATATTGTCGAAGAAATGGAAACAGATTTCGAAGTAGCTATATCTAGAAAAACGAAAAGACGCAACAGAAGGACGAAACAGAAAACAGACTCCAATATTGACGAAGAAAACAAAACCGATGAATCTGCTCCACCTTCCAAAAACAATACTCCGAAACCTTCAAATAAACCAATTCTAGACGCTCCTAATACCTCGCCCTTACCAAACATCCCACATACGAATCTAATCCCACAACCTACTCCCATCCAGGCCGCAACAACCACAAATCATTATATACCCTCACACAAAGAAGAAGAAAGCAGGAAAAACCAAGAAGCCCTCACTGCAATAATGGACGAAAATTATGAACTAGCACACAAAATGAGACAGTACCTCCTGAAATGTAAAGACGCGCTAAAAGATAGAGATACATGTTTGGAAATGCTAAAGTCCTTCGAACGTAACACTAACAAGTGCATCATTATGGCGTACAGCTTAAGTGAACGCCTAGCCTATGGAAATCCAACTACATCTCCAACCAATAACACAGATACACAAGCCATAATCAACGAAATAAGAAAAACCATCCCACAACAACCGAAACCTAAACTTAATCCAGGAATCAGGATTGAAACAATAGCCGCACCACCCACAACTGAAGCTCCAACAACAAAACAGAATCCTCCCAGAGACTACCTCAAAGCAGTTCTCAATCAACCAGCCCAACCCAACTTCGAAAAACAGACCAAATACAAGGTACTCGTATATCCAAAAATTAATGATGCCAACAAAACCTCTGCCGAAACCAAAAACACTCTCACCAGCATATCCTTGGATAAACTAAAAATCAAACCCGATAGACTATACATGGTCAAAACAATGGTATGCTCATTGAATCATCAGATAAATCCATAAGTAACCTCATAGGAAATCAACTTCTAGCAGATGTAGGGCTTGAAGCCAAAGCACCCACACAAATTTGGCCATCCGTATATATAAAACAAGTCGAAAAAGATATAGACCATGCTACCATGAAAGGTGCCTTCGAATATAATTACTTCTCTGCCATCCAAAAAGCTGGTGAAGGATGGTTAAGATCCCTTAACCCCACCAGATCCCAAGACCGTCCCTCCAACAACTGGGTAGCTACTGTCCACCCTCTGGTGGCTGAAGCTATGAATAAAGAAAAAAGACTCCGTATGAGATGGCGCTCATATCCCATCTCTGACTATATAAACCTGACAAGATGCTACAAATGTCAACGATTTGGACATCCTAGCAAATATTGTCGCTCAATAGCTGTTTGCTTGGTCTGTGCCTCTACAGACCATTTATCCATTGATTGCCCTAACAAAGAAAATCCCTCAACCGACAGGTGCATCAATTGTATCAGGGCAAGATACAGTGATGACAAGCACCAAGCATCCAGTAGTCTTTGTAGAGTCTACAAAAATCGACTAATGGAGCATGTCAATTCAATTTCCTCAACTTCCAATTCTAATCATGCATAATCTCAAAATTCTTCAACAAAACCTCAGAAACTGCGAAACCGCAACAGTCGATGCCCTAAGGCTGTTGACGGAAGAAAACTTCAATATTGCCATCTTTCAAGAACCATACAGCTATCAGACCAACAACAATATTTTCTCACTTCCATACCATCCAAATATCTTCTCAGCCGCCATCTCTAGTCAAAAATTCAACTCTTGCATTGTAATAAACAGAAAACTTCAGGACAACTCTACCTTCTCATTTCATAAAAATCTCTCAAACCAATTCTTCACAATCATTTCCGTTTCTACAAACAAAAACAAACCTCCAATATTCATAATAGGAATCTATCTTCCACCTTCCCTATCAGATATTGACTCTTCCTTGAAACTTCTAGATAGAGCAATACGTACCTGCGGGAACAGCCAAGTCTACCTATGCGGAGATTTCAACTGCAGATCAAAGCTATGGTATGACGAAGTTAATTCCAATGACCGTGCACTCGCCCTAGAAGAATTCATAACTCAAAACAATCTAACTATACACAATAAACCAGGCAAACCTTTCACTTATGAAAACACTAGGGGAGGGAGAAGCAACATCGATCTAACCCTTGGAACCTCCAACACCTTCAACTCAGTCTCCAACTGGGATATCTCCGAAAAAGTCATTTTAACCGATCATAAAACTATTACCTTCAATATAAAACACCCAGACCCTCCTAAAGTTACAATAGTCAAAAACAAAAACCCGAACACAATCTCACCACAAACAATTTCAGAATTCCTCACACCCTGGGTAGAACTTTCCACCCCTATTTCAGAAAAACTCGACACCCCTACCAAAATTGACAATTTTACCCGCTCCCTTCATGACATCATCCAGGATTTAATAAACACTCATGCTCACTACAAGAAAATCTACGTTGGCCGGCCAGATTGGTGGACGGACAACGTAGAAAAAGCTAGGAAAAATTACCTAAAAAAGAAATCCCTTCTCTACAAAAACAAAAATGAAAATTTAAAACAATCCCTGTATGATGCCATGATGGGAAAAAAGGAATTATTCCAGAACGCCCTCAAGAATTCCAGAAACAATAGCTGGAAGAATTTCGTCGAAAACGACCTACTCAGTGACCCCTGGGGAATAACCTACAAACTAGCAGCGGGAAAATTTCGGAAGCAGGCCCTGCTGACGTCTTTCCGAAAGGAGGACGGCATGGAGACCCTGCATCCAGAAGAAACCCTAAACTACCTTATGGGAAAGCTACTGCCAGACGATGACCAAAACTCAGATCTCATTGTGGATCACCAAACAATGAGAGCTGATTTTGAGAGTCTGGAGACAGCAGCCAACCCTAAGGATCATCAAGAAGTCACCCTAAATGAACTAAACCAACTTATCCGCACCACCCAATCTAAAAAAGCTCCAGGATTTGACCTGATACAGGGATCATTCCTAAAACTCATTTACTGCACCATCCAAATCCCGCTACTAAACTTATATAATGCCTGCCTAAAATTTTCTCACTTCCCAACTCTCTGGCAAAATGGGATCCTGAAAGTTATCCTCAAAGATGCTTCAGGAGACCATGGCGCTGTTAAAAATTACAGACCGATCACCCTACTCCCTGTATTCGGAAAAATCCTGGAGAAATTAATAAAAACCAGACTCTACAATTCAAAAGTTCCCTTCCACTCTCCCTTCCAATATGGATTTGTTAATAACAAATCCACCATCTCCGCTGTCACCAAACTAGTCAATACCATCCAAGCCGATAATAAAAATAAGGGATGCACGGCAGCCCTGTTCTTTGATATCTCCGGGGCCTTCGATAATCTCTGGTGGCCCGCTCTCTTTCACATCTTGTGTAAGAGGAATACGCCCCAGGGACTCATTGGTATCCTCAGGAGCTACCTAAGGAGCAGGCACGTCACCCTCCAATCCGGATCTACTTCTGTTGGAAAGAGAATCACCAAGGGGTGTCCCCAGGGATCGGTTCTTGGGCCGGTCCTATGGAACATCCTATTGGATGATTACCTTTCTGACGAAGAAGAATTACATTTACCTGACGAGACAACCCAAGCTTACGCGGATGACCTTGGTAAAATTATCAAGGCCAAAAACCGTAAAGAACTGATACTGAAACTCCAAAACGCTGTGGACAGACTCGACCGCTGGTGTAGGCGCATGAAACTTAGTCTCTCGGCAACGAAGACAAGAATCATGTGCTTTCGCCCGGTCAGGTCGTCCAATACAGACATCAAAATCCTGTTAAACCACTCCACAATCAAAGTTGTCAAGGAGTTCAAATACCTTGGCATGCTTCTTGACGAAAAACTGACCTTTCAACCGCATATAAACATGGTATGCTCAAAAGCTAACAACCTGATCATTGGTCTGCAACGCAGGGCAAGAGCCAGCTGGGAGACGGATCTTCGAGAGACCATGACCAAGATTTATAAAGGGGCTGTTGTCCCCATCGTGGCTTACGGAAGCGAAATCTGGTCATGGAAGATCGAAGAACGTTACACGAAAGCCAGGCTCTTGTCTTGCTATGGCCTAGCCTGTAGACTAATGATCAAGGGTTACAGAACAATATCCTCCCTGGCTGCAGGGGTCATTGCGGGGATCCATCCCCTAGACCTGGAACTAAGAAGACTACACGCAATGAAATCAATCAAAAATAGACGAACCACTCAGTTTCTGGGACAAGAAATTGTCCCACAATACTTCCAATCTATAACAGAAATTAAAAATGAACTAATCCTAATCATCCAGGCCATATGGCAGGACAGATGGGACAACTTCGAATATGGCCGCATAACCCATCAGATAATCCCAAATATACACCCTAGACTACAAATAGAAACCAACTTCCAAACCACCCAACTCCTTACCGGGCATGGCGAATTCGGGAGACACCTCAAGAGATTGGGGAAGAACCCGGATGGATTGTGCCCGGCCTGCAACATTCTAGATGAACCCTTGCATAGGATCCTGGACTGCGTTCTATACAGGGAGGAAAGGAAGGAGGTGGAATCTTTCTTCACCGAAAACCCCCCCCTAAACCTAACCGAACTGTTTGAGCGCACTCCTAGGGACCTACTGCATGGGTTCCTACGAATCAAGATAGAACCACAAGATGAACCTACCAATAGCGAATAAAACGACACCTAGCATACCAAACCCAAATTTAACGAAACTAGAGTACTCCATGACCCCGACAAAGAAAACTAACAAGCACAAGAATACTAAGCAAATGAATATAAATTGATAGGAGTACTCTACAATTTGATAGACACCTATTAGAAACAAGATAAATCGTAATCAATAGATATGCATGTTTGACAAAAATCCGAAATATGATACAGGGATGGCCCCAAAAATTTGAAGAAAAATTGAAATTTAAAATATATATTTTATGTGTAATGTAAATTTTGACCAATTACAGCACCCGACCAATTTGTCGGGTTTTTTTATGTTGGTATTTATTTTAATGTAAATTTTACTATAAATAAAGATCTTAAGTTGTTGTTCCAGGTGCTATGTTTTGAATTCATGTCACCTGCGACAACAACTTTGCCGGACAGTAGCAGGAGTTCGTCAAGTTTGTCTTGGTCGTGGGTTTTGCTGGGGGAGAGGTAGTAATTTATGATGGTGAGGTCTTTTGTTTGTAACACCTGGGTCTCTGCGTCTGTGTCAGGGAGCCGGACAAATGGACGCGGCCGAAAGGACGCGACCGAAAGGACGCGAGCGTTAGGACGCAGACCCAAAAGGACGCAGACCCAGAAGGACGCAGACCCGAAAGGACGCAGACCCGAAAGGACGCGGGCCATAAGGCCGCAGACCAAAAAGGACGCAGACCCAAAAGGACGCGGGCCATAAGGACGCAGGCCCAAAAGGACGCGGCCAAATAGACGCAGGCCCAAAAAACGCAATTTTATGAAATTAATAATAGAAATTATTTTTATATTTTATACCAGGTTATAAAATATAACAAATTTTATTGATACAAAGTTTTTCTTTTTTCAAAGTTTTTTTTAATTTTTATTTTAATACTGTGTGTAAGCTCGCTTCTTAATTATTTCTTGTTCTTTATTTCTTAATTATCTCATATTTCCAAACCATTTCCTTATATATAAGGATATATCATTTTGCATTACCAACTTAACACATCATTTTCGGAGGTTTTATATACCGGGTCGTTCAGAAACGGTATTAGTTCTTTTATCAGATCCGTACTTGGGTGAAGTCTCTTACTATTGGTCTGTTTATAGTCAGAACCGTATTCCTCGATTATTAGTGCTGTGTATAAATCTCGTCATCTAGGGGAACGTAAGAAGGAAGTATTCTGATAGGATTAAAAATCATTCAAAACTTTACTTAATTCAATTTATAATTTATTAACATTAACTAAATAAATTATACAAAAATATTTTTACATTACGTAATTATGGGAAATTCCACGAAGATATTCAATCACACTGCGATTTTCATAATCCATGACAATACATTTGATGCGGTTGTCGGAATCAATATTTTTTTTTTCTTTCTTGGGGGTTCAGCACCTGCAGCTAGTTGTTCGAAAAATACGTCCCTACCCCGTTGAATTTGTTTTAAGGAATAAATGAGTTTCCATATTGTAGGACGATCCATCAACAGCTCACTTTGTAATCGTCTGTGAGCTGCTTCAGCGTGATTATGCGTCCATTTGGCCGCGTCCTTTTGGGTCTGCGTCTATTTGGCCGCGTCCTTTTGGGTCTGCGTTCTTTTTGGTCTGCGGTCTTATGGCCCGCGTCCTTTCGGGTCTGCGTCCTTTCGGGTCTGCGTCCTTTTAGGTCTGCGTCCTTTTGGGTCTGCGTCCTAACGCTCGCGTTCTTTCGGTCGCGTCCTTTCGGCCGCGTCCTTTTGTCCTAGACCGTCTGTGTCAATTATTTCCAGCTGGGTTAGGTCAATCGTGTGTCTGTGGTATGTAAGTAGTCCTCCATGAGCGGTACGGGGTTTGTTAATTGTCACGTAGTTAGGGATGTTTGGGGGTTTGGTCTTGTTTAGTCGAGTCTCTTGGATGAGGATTATGTCGGGATTGTTTCGTTGGATGAGGATTTGTAGTTCGTTAGTTTTGTGTCTAAGTCCGTTGGCGTTCCAAGTTATGATTGTAAGTCGGTCAGTCGTATTATTGAACATTTAGGTCATCGGCAATTTCGGATAATATTCTAAGTTTTTCAAAGGTGTCAGTGACCCCGGCTAATCTAACCTTCATTACTCTGACGAGTTGTAATAATTGAGGAATGTTTATTGTGTTTTGAAGTTCTTTTATTTCTTTGAATAATGAGGTTAGATCACCGGGGCTTGCGTTGTTCGTTGGTGATGGTTGTTGATTTGGTTGAGTCAGGTTTTGTGCATAAGTTGGTCGTTGTAAAGTGGTACTGAAATTACGCAGCGCTTGTGTAGGTTGGGGTAATTGTGGAAAGTTAGAGTTATTGAATTGGGGTGATTGCGTTGGGGTGTATTGGCTGAAATTTATGTTACTAGAAGATGCTGAAGGCAATGGTTGTTTGGGGTACTGGCGCTGGGTTCTGCTACTCACCCTTTCCATGTAAGATAGGTATGCCGGACATTGCTGGTAATTGGCCGGGTGGGCGTTGCCGCAGTTGCAGCACTTGACGTTATTGTCCTGTGTTGTCCTGGGGCAGTCCGCGGTAAGGTGTTTATCCAGACATTTCACACATCTGGGCTGCATGTAACAATTGGTGGATCCGTGACCGAAGCTCTGGCATTTGTAGCACTGGGTCCTGACGTTGCGTCGACTGTACTCCTCGAAATGGACCATGACTTGGCCGAAGCTGCGAATCTTTTTGATTGATTGAATTGGGCTGTCTGCGCTGAAAGAAATTAGCAAAAACCCTGTTAGGTCGCCGAACTTGTTCTTCATCTGGGTAACCTTGGCCGGGTTGATGCTATGTTCTTGTAGGAATTGTTGCGCCACCTCGGTTTCCGTGGCGTAGGGAGATCCTTTTAGTACCAGTTTAACTTGTTTATCTTCCTTCAGCTGGTAACTGTACCCTCTGACGTTTGTGTCCGAAAAAATTTGACTCTTCACGGCCTTGTGGTCCTCCGTGGTCTCCGTGTGGATCCACGTCTGACCCCTCATGTACTGAATCATAATTTTGCCCTTGGCAACTGGGTTGAGCTTTGCGGTAAATTGGTGCATTTGTCCTATGGGGGTAGTAAGGATAATAGGTGGTGGCCTTGCTGATTTTGGTCGTGGGTCTTTTTGCGACATCTTATGGATGGGGGTCTTTTGGACGGTGGTCCATCCGTCCTTCGTGATTGTCGTGGTTGGTGTGATTCTTTCTGGTGCGTTTAAAAGAATACCGAATGAGTTATAGGTTGGTATGTTAACATTTATTTGTGTATCCATATTGTCGTCGTTGTTTATGGGGGTTGTGGGAATTTTATTTAGTTCACTTGTGTCTCTGTTACTTGGGGAGGGATACATTGGGATAGGTACTTTCACTGGCGAAAATCTAGGTCTTTTACGTAGGTTATTGCGCGTGGCTAGCCTCGCTTGAAATTTCTCGTTGGTAAATTCGGTGCCAATATTGGTGTTATCATTGTTAACTACTTTTAATTTTTGGACCTGGGTCCTTAGGGTGGTTGTTTCTTCGTCGCTGTCAATTTTGGTGATGGTTTTCTACTATTCTGAAAAGAACTGATAGAAAAAAAATCGTAATCGTCGTAATCGTAGGTAAGTCTTCACTCTACGGCGTCCTGGACTCGACTGATTAGGTGTTTATGGTTGGGGAAAAATAATTTATTAATTTTGAAATTAGCCAGGCATATAATATCGGCTACTGTCAGTCAATCATCAACACTCGTTGGGCTTTGATTTTTTTTCTATTGGAAAGAGGACAATTTTCTGAGCATTTTGAGACCGCACTTCGATGAGGATTATCCAGTAGTTTTCGAGAAAACGGCATTTGAAAATCAAAATTTTACATGCATTTTAGATAGGGAATTCATTAACACGAAAATTCTATTGACGGTGCGTGCGTTCTGATATAGTCTTAGTGTTGGCAGTCAGATGCGATTGTCACCCGCTCGAGTGAACATCGAGCGTTGCTAACGAGTTTCACACCTTACGAGTTTCACCCCTTTCGAGTTGCACCTTTGGCGAGGGTGGGCTACCTAGAGGGATGTTTTTAGCGACTCCGCTCCGGTCCCCTCCGCTCCGGGCGCTACGCGCCGTTTTGACGAACGCAACCAAGGCACTCGAGATTCTAACCTAAAAACGAGTTCTGCGTTTATTTTTTAAATTATTGCATAATGTTGCGTAATACACTCGATGTACATCCGACAATGTCACAATCGCGACTGACTGCCAACACTAAGACTATATCAGAACGCACGCACCGTCAATAGAATTTTTGTGTTAATGAATTCCCTATCTAAAATGCATGTAAAATTTTGATTTTCAAATGCCGTTTTCTCGAAAACTAATGGATAATCCGCAAAGTTTCTTTTTTTAATATACTCAAGAAAATTGTCCTCTTTCCTATAGTGCAGGTGTCGAGGCTCAATTCGTGTTGATGATTGACTGACAGTTCCCATAATATCTTCAAGTTTCATACTTTAATAACAATATATTATAACAATGTTAATTTGTTTAAATATTAGTAAAATGGCGCTTACTGCTTTTTAGTCGAGCATATTGTTCTTGGCTGACTCTAGAAGAAAATGCAAAATAGCAGTAAAGACCAACATGATTCACTTCAAACGTCAGAAAACAAAATTTATTTTTCAAAATAAGTATCTAAAAAACAAAATACTGCAGTGAAACCTTACTATACGAGCCCTAACAACTATATGTTCGGCCATTTCAATATTTCGATAAAAGTAATTATTCAATATACCATTACTATCTAAATATATTTTTTAATTGACATTTTTTTTACTTCTACTTTAAAACCACTATTACTGACTATTTTATGACGGTTAAGAACTAAAAAAAACAAGGTCTTTGGTTTCTAAACAAATTATTATAATAATGATAAACTAACAATAAATGATCGGTCAAAATAACACGCAGTATTCTTAAACAAAAACCAAATTTAATACGGCGTAACATCACCTTTTGCTTGAATGACTGCCCGAATTCTTTTAGGCATAGAACTTACAAGGACTTGACATTCTTCTGCTGTAACTGAATCCCAGACTTCTTGCAGTTTAGCCTTTAAACATTCATGGGTTCTCTGTGGACTGTTTCTCAGCTTTTGTTTCATTTTATGCCATAGGGTTTCGATCACATTTAAGTCGGGACTGCTTGAAGGCCAATCTAAAACTGTCATATTATGATTATTAAACCAATCTTTAGTAGTTTTAGCCGTATGACATGAAGCGCCGTCTTGCTGGAAAATAAATGGCTCCACTGGGTGTAATTTTTCCATACTAAGAAGCAAACTATTTTCTAATATATCTTGATACTTGAGTGCGTTAACAGTTCAATTTATGAACTGCATACTTCCTGCACCTTTGGCGGACATACAGCATACAGCCCCAAATCATTATCCCGCAAGCAAACTTAACAGTTCGTTTTAAACAATCTTTATGGAATGCTTCATTTTTAGTTCTTATCACTCTTTTTCGATTATCACCTACACATATGTTGAATTTGGACTCGTCGCTAAAAATAACCGAATTCCACTGCTCCTGTGTCCATTGCAACCGTTCGTCCAACAACGGCTTTTCTTTAGCCTAAAATTTTATATTACGTATATGTAATTATTCCATGTTTAAAATGGTAATGATTGTACCTTATAAAAACCAAGCCCACTCTTATGGATCCATTTTCTGCAAGTTTCCCTGGACAGTGTTAATTGTGTACTCTCATTCCACTCCGATGTTATTTCTCTTACAGTGCCTCTCCTGTTATTTCTGCAGATTTTAACTAATTCTCTTCTTTGACGATTAGTTACTAAACACGGATGTCCTGGGCTTTTTCCTTTCACTTCGGTGGAACCGTTTTCACCATAAGATTTTATTATAGAGGAAACTGTTGATTTTGATAATTGCAAATCTCTGGCAATTTGTCTCATTTTCTTCCCTTGCCCAAACATGCTGATTATTAAATCTCTCACTTTTTTTGGGGTTGCTTCCCCTCGAACCATTTTAAAGCAAATTTGTCACACAAAGTTGGCAAATTTTAACAACCTTAACAACCTCGATTGTTTTAACTTAAAATTAGCGCCACCTGCGGTTTTGTTTACTGAATATTGTGGCAACTAGATTTAATCTGATTTAGATAAGATTTTGGCCGAATATTAAGTTGTCAGATTTAGTTCAATAAAATTAAAGTTTTTCCAACTAAAGTTTGTTTTTTTTAATGTTTTTTTTTTCAGAATTAAGTCACCTGAAAAATTATTCTAAAATCTCCATTAACAAAATCACTGTATTAAATATATTTTGTTAGTAAAAATATATTACAAAATTAATTTAGAAGAAATTCTGAAGTGGCCGAACATATAGTTGTTAGGGCTCGTAGAATCGTTTGGTGCAGGAGTTTGTGTTTCAGTCTAAATGGAGCTGCACTTTCAGTTAATTTTGCAATATGTTTTGTCATGGGGTGTTGTCTGGTCTTATAGTGGAAGAAGTCGTAGCCTTGATTGTATACTAGATTTGAGATTCTCGGGATGTCAGCATGTTGGTGGAGCAGTTGGATGTCGGTGTGTTTCGGCAAATCAGTAATAATTCTGATTGCCATATTCTGAATGATTTGAAGTCGCTTGATGTTGGTTGTCGAGGCGTTGCTCCAGATGGGCGCGGCGTAAGTCAGTATAGGTCGAATCATGGTTTTGTACAAGAGTAAACGGATTTTCGGGTCAAGTTTGTTTTTATAAGTTATGAGAGGGTATAATGCGTGAAGCGCTCTGTGAGCTTTGGTGGCGGTCAGTTTGATGTGGGTTTTGTACGTCAGTCCTTAGTCGAGGGCGAGTCCGAGGTATTTAACGGTGTTGGTTCGTACGATGTTGGAGTTGTTTATTTTTAGTCCATAAGTTAGTCGGTCGCGTTTTTTTGGTAAAAGTTGTCAGGGTAGTTTTGTCGTCATTAAGTTTGAGTTTCCAGTCGGCGAAAAATTTGCATATGGGTTCTAGGTGTCTTTGTAGGTATATTAGCGATTGATTTTTTTTGTAGGAGGTGGCCATAACAGCTGTATCGTCAGCATAAAGTTTAATTTCAGTATTTTTATTTTTAGGAATGTCATTGATGTAAAGATTGAATAAAGTGGGGGCAAGGATAGAGGGAGCCTTGAGGGACTCCAGCAGGGATGGGATGCGGATCGGAAAGGACGTCGTTTACTTTAACTCTGAAGAAGCGATCTTGTAAGAAATGTGCTATGATTTTAGTCAAGTGGGGGGGAGTGTCGGCTGTAATTAATTTGTAGTTATTTAGTTAATCCTCCAAATAAATTTTGGAGGAATCCTCCAACTGTGAGTCCAAAACCACCCTTTTTGTTCTCTTTTTGAATAGGGCACTGTCGATAAGTTTTCCCGGAAAACCATTCTTCAGTAGTTGTACCTTCAATTCGTGTAGTTTCATGCCAATATGTTGTTGAGGTACACATGAATTAATTCTGTTCTTCGAGGCCGAAACCGCACTTTCATTTTTTGCTGTAGGGGGTGTACCGAGTTGAAATTCAAAAGTCGGTCGGTGGAACAAGGCTTGTGGTAGATGTCCGTGCTGAGGTTGCCATTGGTGTGTCTGGTTACCAAAAGGTCCAGAAAGGGAATCGAGTGGTTAGTTTCTAGTTCGTATGTGAACTCAAGTAACCTGTCATAGGAGTTGAGGATAGCGAGGCTGTTGAGTACTTCATTCGCAGGTTCATTTCAAGATTCATTTTCAATATTACCCGTTATTTTGTACTAACTTTGTATATTTTGTCATTTTTGAGTTGGTTTGCGGTCTCACACACTCACTATTGTCTTAACATGTTTTTATCCTATTGCTCTATTGGAGGGAATACTGCTATTTTTGTTCAGTCACATCATATATTAGAAATTTTGTATTTTATATCTTCGTGAAATTTGTCAGGTGTGATATTTTTACATATTATATTTTCGACAAATTTGTTATCTTTTGACATTATTTGTGTGTTATATTGAAAACTTTCGTGTTGAAATTTTAATTTACATGTTTTACTTTTTTAAAATTCTGATTTGTACACTAATATTAACCTGGTTGATGTGTCGCTTGACAGAGCGCCTGTTGTATCTCCCCTCCGATAATATTTACATCATTACGCTAAAGACAACCTCCACCTTTAACTGTGAGGTAAGTCTGTGATAAATTTGCATTAACCGTTGAGACTTACATGTATCTTCTTTTGTAGTCCTGAAGATGGTCTAATAAATAGACCGAAACGTTGACCAACGGTTTATTTGTTTTTTATTTCCGGCGTTCCATTATCCCCAATATTCCCTTATCTACATTGTATTTTGTTGAGATGTCGGCAAGAATATGTATTTTCTCCATCATGTCGGTGACCCCGGCTAACCTGACTTAGATTTCTCGGATTATTTGAATCATTAATGGTTGATTGGAGATCTTTAAGCTCTTTGAATAGAGTGGTCAGGGGTGTTTGTCGCGTTATTGTCGTCGGTGTTGGTTTGAGTCATGCTTTGTGAAAGTAGGTGTCTTGATTGGTTGGGGGGCGTGAAATGTTTGTACGTCTGGGTGGGGGTCGGTAGTGCGGGGAAATTAGCTGATGTAGCAGAGAAATTGACGCTAGTTGCATTGGTTGCGAGATTTGCATTTGAAAAATTACTGTTTAAGGGGTTGTTGTTCGGGTTAAAAAAGATAAGATAAAATTACTCTTTATTTCTGGTTTTTATACAAATTACAAATAATTATCATATATTTATAATTTTACAACATATTTTATTTTTTCCTCGCGCCTACGTTTGTTTATCGAGGTGTTCTCTGATTGTTCGTTATCTTGCACTTTTGTTTCACTTTGTTGTTTGTTGCCGGGAAAATGAGTGTAAAAACCCAGCGAGCATGGTTTTTGCATTTATTGCATTAAAAGTAGGAGTTTTTTAGTTGTGAATTTTGAATTGAATTTATTTAAAGTAAGATGTTATGTAATAGTTTGAAAGTCCGCCTGAAGGGCGTGGTTGAATTTGTCAGTTTTGCTATATGTGAAGTATTGTCGTTTTTTTGTACTGTCTCTGTGAAAAATTTTACAGCGTCATGATGTATTTTATTGGGTAGGGTACGTACGTCGGCCAGCTCGTGCAGCTCATATTTCTCCGTGTCTCTGGGTAAGCCCGTGATAACACGGAGACATTTGTTCTGCACGACCTGGATTTTGTTAATGTTTGTCTTGGAGGCGCTGCTCCATATCGGGGATGCGTAAGTCATAATTGGTCTAATCATGGTGAGGTAAAATTGTTTGCGTAATTTCGGGTCGAGTCCGTTTTTGTATGTCAGTATGGGGTATAAAGCGTGAAGCGCTTTAATACCCCGTGCGGCTGCGTTTTGTAGGTGTGGTCGGTAAGTCAATGTCTTGTCGAGTGTCACTCCTAGGTATTTAACTTGGTCAGTATTTGCGATGTCCGTGTTGTTAATTTTAAGTTGTCTTGTGTGTTTGTCTTTAATTTTGTGGGTGAATATAGTAAGGGTCGTCTTTGCCTCGTTGAGTTTAATTTTCCATTTGAAGTAGTATGGTTGTAAGATGTCAAGATGTCGTTGTAGGTATTCAATGGATTTGTTTTTTTGATAAGAAGTGGCAATTAAGGCAGTATCGTCGGCGTAGAGTGAGATTGTCGTGTCCGGATGGGTAGGCAGGTCGTTTATGTAATAAGTGAATAGAAGGGGTGCTAAAATGGATCCTTGGGGTGCGCCTGCTGGGATGGGGTGAGGATCGGATAGGGAGTTTTTGATTTTAACTTGGTAGGATCTATGTCGTAAGTAATTGTCTATTATTTTTATTAGGTGTTTAGGATGGTTTGTGGTAATCATTTTATGTATGAGTCCGTCGTGCCAAATGGTGTCAAATGCTTTTTCAATGTCGAGTGTTACTAATGATGTTGTCTTATTTTGGTTGAAATTTTTGGTGATTTTGTCAGTTAGGGTTGCAAGTAGAAGTACAGTGTCATGTCTTGGTCTAAAGCCGAATTGCTCCGGGCGTATTGTGTTGTGTTCTTCGTCGTGCAGCTGTAGTCGGTGGAGGATTAATTTTTCCAGGATTTTGGAGAGGACGGGTAGGAGGCTGATTGGACGATAACTGGTGGGAAGTTGTTTAGGTTTTCCGGGTTTTAGGATGGGTATGACGGAGGCGATTTTCCAGCAGGATGGGAAGTATTGGTTTTTTAAGCAGGAGATTAGGATGTAATAAATTTGGACTATGGTTTTCTTAGGGAATTTTTGATGAGTGAAGCTCTGATTTGGTCGTTTCCGGGGGCTTTATTTTTTAGTTTTCTAATGATTTGTCGGATTTCTCGAGGAGATGTGAGGTCTTCAGGAGGGGTGGGGTGGGTGGATTGTTGGAAATTGGAAATTGTTTTTTGTACCTGTGTAATTGTTTCTGGATCGTTTTGATTTAATGTTAAATTGTGGTGTAGTAAGTATGCATCGGCTATTGCGTTTGCTTTGTCGGTGTTTGTAATTTTGAGTCCTGTGGCGGTTTGAATTGCTGGCATTTGTTTGTCTTGTGTTTTGTTTTTAAGTGCTTTTGTAATTGTCCAAAGGTGTTTTAAATTTTGTGGTGTGATGTCCGAAAGTGCTTTTACCCATTTTTCATTTTTGATTTTGCTGATGGCTTTTGTGATGTCTTGTGTGATTTTGTATATTTGAATTTTTAAGTTTGGGTAGTTGTGTGCTTGGTAAATTTTTCTTAATTTGTTTTTGTTTTTAATTTTTAGGAGTAGTTCAGGTGGCAATATGAGTTTGTGTTTAGGTGGTTTTTGTTCTTTTGTGTTGTCGTTGTATGCTTTTGTAATTTGATCTGTAAGTGTGGCTATTGCGCTGTCGATGTCTTCATTTGTGTGGATGTTTGTGTTTATGGGTAGCTCATGAAGTTGTTTTGTGAGTTTTTTCCAGTCGGTGATTTTTATGCTGTGTGGAGGGTTTATTTGGATATTTAAGGATGTGATTTCTATGAGGACGGGTAGGTGATCGGAGCTGAGTTTGTTTAAGGTGCGAATGTGCTGCACGTTTAGGTTCTTTGTAAGTACTAGGTCGATCGTTGTCGGTCTTTGGTGGGGAGTGTAAGGATAGTGGGTGTGGTCATTTGTTGGAAAGGAGAGGAGGGCGTCACTTGTTTGTAAATAGTCGTGTAGCTCGTTTCCATTGGTTGTTTGTCGATTATTGTTCCATGTCGGGTGAATTGAATTGAAGTCTCCGGCAATAATGACTTTGCCGGAGTTTTGTAAAATTTCGTCGAGTTTTGGAAAGTCATGTTTTTTTGTAGGAGAAAGGTAGTAATTTACGATTGTAAGGTCGTTTGTCTGGAAAATTTGCGTCTCAGCTTGTGTGGGTGGTATGTCAATTATTGTCAGGTCAATGGTGTTTTTTGCGTATGTAAGTAGTCCGCCTTGGGTTGTTTTTGGGTTGTTGTAGATGGTGTAGTTGGGTATTTTTGCTGTAGTCCGTTTGTTAAGTTTTGTCTCCTGTATTAGTACGATGTCGGGTTCAAGTTTGTCGATGAGTAAGTGAAGCTCGTTTTGTTTGTGTGTCAGTCCGTTTGCGTTCCATGTTATGATTTTTAATTTTGTTTGGTCGTGTCTATACATTGTCGTATTTGTTCGCTATGTCTGCTAATATTCTGATTTTGTCTAGGGTGTCAGTGACCCCGGCGAGTTTTTGTTTGATTTCTCGTATAATTTGAATCATTTGGCTGATATTAATGGTTTGTTGTAAGTCTTTTAATTCAGAAAAAAGGGTTTTGAGGTCGCCGGGGTTTTGTTGGGGGTCTTGTTGATGTAAGTTTTGGTTAAATGTCTGTTGTTGGGTCTGGGGGGTATTGTTTTGAGTAAAGTGGGTGAATTGTTGAGTCGGTTGTGGTAGTGAGGGGTAGTTGTGGTTGTTAGGTTGGTATGTAGGTTGTCGTGGCTGTTGGGGTTGACGCACGCTTGCTCGCTGGTTTTTTACACTCACCCTCTCGGCGTAAGATAGATAGGCTGTGCATCCTGCGTAGTTTGCGGGATGTGACTCACCGCAGTTGCAGCAAACCACGGCATCGTCGGTGACTTTTCGAGGGCAGTCCCTGGATAGGTGTTGTTGTGTGCATTTAATGCACCTTGGCAGCATGTGGCAGTTGGAGCTGCCATGGCCGAAGTTTTGGCATCGATAGCATTGGGTGCGGGTGTTCCTCCGGGAGTACTCCTCGAAGTGGACGATGACGTGGCCGATTGATCTAATTTTCTTAATGTCTCCTTGGGTGGTACCTGGTGAGAAGGCGACGAGGGAGGCGCCGGTGGTTTCTCCATATTTGTTTTTAAGTTGCGTGACGGCGGTTGGTATAATGTTGTGGTCGGCTTTAATGTGGTCATTGATGTAGTCCTCCTCCAGGTACGGTGACCCTTTCATTACCATTTTGATTGTCTTGTCTTCTTTGAGTTGGTATGTGAAGCCTTCTAAAGTTTTATCTGAAAAAATTTTGTTTTTTACAGCGCGATGGTCGTCGTTGGTCTCAGTATAGACCCAGGTCTGTCCGCGGACGTGTTTGATCTGAATTGGTCCTTTAGCTGAGGGGGTGATGACGTCGATGAAGGTTTGGATGCGTCCGATGGGTTTGGTTAGGATGATCGGTGGTGGTTTTGCTGATCGAGGGGCTGAATTTGAGTTTTTTGGGGCATTTGACCTCCCAACGGTGGTCCATCCCTGGGTTTGACTATTTTGGGCAGGTTGTTGATATCTGGGTGGTGGAGTTGTTCTTGGTATTTGCTGGGGGGCGTTCATCAGCACCCCGAAGCTGTTGAATATTGGGAGTGGAGTTTGATGCTCCACGTCGGTTTGCATGTTTTCTGGTGTGGATGTAGTTGGCTTTATGGCCGTCATGGTGTTTGCTGGTATTTTGAAGGTGATCACTTTGGGGGGGGGGTCGGTAGTGACCGTACTTAGGGTTCTTTTTTTGCGCTTAGGCGCTGGGGATTTTGTTGAACTGAGTGCTATTTTAGCAAGTCGTGCTCTGAAGGTCGGATCGTCGGAATAATACTCGTTTTCGGAATCGTTGTTATCATAATAGTGTTTGAGTTTTGGTATTTTGTGAATTAATTTCACCAATTGCGAGCTTATTAGCGCGGTACTGCGCTTGGATATCTACTCTCGTATTCGCTGGCGTTGCTAATGCTTGTTAATACAATTTAGGAACGTATACCGTGTCGTATGAAGGTAGAATCGCGACTAATGTGTTCGGGTTAAAATTATTTTTGTTATTATTATAGTTCGGGTTGTTGAAGACTGATTGGCTATTTTGATTTGTAAGGCTGTGGCGCTCGGCTTTAATGCTTACGCTTTCTGCATATGATAGGTAGGCTTTGCACAAGCTGTAGTTGACTGGGTAAGCTTCTCCGCAGTTATAACAGCGGACTTCGTTGTCTGTTGACTTCCTGGTGCAGTCGGCGGTGATGTGGCTACCTAGACCTTGACACATCTTTGACACACAAATTGTTGACATTGTTGTTTCGTAAGGAAAATGGTTTTAACAGCTGCAGGTGGGAAGCGCAAATCGTAATAGTTCTAATAAGAACTAAGGTGCGTCCGTATCTGTCAACTATTTTGCAATTTGTAGCACTGAAAATTAATTAGATGTCTATCTGATAGGTGACGCCTACTCTGACTGACTGTTTTTAATTTAATAATAATAATAATAAAATACTCTTTATTTTCTTTATCTATTTACAATTTAAGGAGTTTATCACAACTACAAAAATAAATGTACATGTTAAATTCATTTCCGCTCCTGTGGCTACATTTATTGGAAAGTAGATGTTGGTTTTGTAGGTCGGTTTCTTTTTCCTTGTTGGACTCTTGTTGGGCAAAACGAGTAGAAAACCCAGCGCCATGTGTGTTATGTAAAGAGAAGGGGGAAGGCAAGGGGAACACAAAATAAAACAAAAGAACGATAAAGAGTAAAATAAAATTTAATGCAAAAATAAACAAAACGAAGTTAGGTAAGTGCGTGATGCGTTAGATAAGTGCGTAATAAACGGGGTAATTTTAAAAAAAGCTGCGTAATTTTAGTCATGTTTGTCAGTCTGGTCATAGTAATGTTTGGTGAAGTAATTTGTGTTTGCCTTTTATTCTTGATGTTTGTCGGGCGATGTTTTTCGTTGTGGGTTTTGTCTAAGTTGAAAGTTGAAAAAGTTGTAGGCTGAATTGTAGATGTGGTTTTGTAGCGTCGGGATGTTGGCTAACTCGTGCAACGGCCAAATTGGAGTAGCTCTGGGCGCCCCGGCAATAATGCGGAGCGCTTTATTTTGGATGATTTGTACCAGCTGGATGTTAGTTTTCGCAGAGTTACTCCAAATTGGCGATGCATAAGTTATTATTGGTCTGATCATCATTTTGTACAGTCTTGTCCGTAAGTTTATGTCAAATTTGTTTTTGCAATTGATGAGCGGGTACAATCCGTGAAGCGCAGAGTTCGCTTTCTTGGCTGTAATTTGAAGGTCTGTCCTGTACGTCAGTCGGGTGTCAAGCGTGAGTCCGAGATATTTAACTGTATTGGTTGGATAAATGGTGGTGTTGTTGAGCCCGAGTGGCGTGGTCAGTTTGTCGAGTCGGTGGGCAAAGGTAGTCAGAGTGGTCTTGTCTTCGTTGATTTTTAGTTTCCAGGTTTTGACATAAATGAGTAGGTCGTCTGAGTGTCGTTGTAGGTAATTTGACTGCAAGATTTTTTCATCGGGAGGTTGCTATGACAGCGGTATCGTCGGCATAAAGAGAAATTGTCGTGTCAGGATTTCGTGGTAGGTCGTTGATAAAGTAAGTAAAAAGAAGGTTTTATCCACCATGGTTTTCTAAACAGGTTATCAATTGCATTCGGAAAAAATATAAAGCACATAGAAGGTTTAATAAGTTTAAGACACTTTTTCATTATGGCGTCTTTAGCAATCTGAGACGTGAACTTAAAATTCTTGTTGATACCTCCTACAAAGATTATATCCAACATTTGGAGCAGGATATAAATATGGACCCAAAAAAATTTTGGGCATATGTAAAAAAAAGAAAGGGCTGTTCGAGAATTCCTGGATCGGTCACAAAGAATGGGCTGACTTACGATACCCCTCAGGAGATTGTTGACGCGTTTGCGGATCATTTTTCAGACGTATACTGTGACTCGTACCCTACCATGCCTAATGTACGTGATTATACCTTAAGCACCGGTGCAAGCATACTCCAATTAGACGATGAGGATATAGTACAGGCAGTTAACGCTATAAAAACTGTAAAAAGTAAACTAACGGCTGGAGTTGATCAAATTCCTATATTTATCGTCAAGGATTACATTGACTGCTTGTCAGTACCTTTGAAACATATATTCAACTGTATGCTACTAACTTCGTCCTTTCCGGAAATCTGGAAGCGTGCTAGGGTGGTGCCAGTCTTGAAAGGGGGGGATCCTACTGACATAACTAATTATAGACCAATAACTATCTTGTGCAATTTTTCAAAGGTGATGGAAGTTATATTATGCTCAAAAATAAACAATATGGCTAAATCGTTTGTATCACCATTCCAACATGGGTTCGTGAGTAATAAGTCTGCGATCACAAACCTGGCATGTTTTACCCAATATGCCTGTGAGGGATTGGATGGGGGTGGACAGGTGGATACTGTTTACTTAGATTTTCAGAAAGCGTTTGACCGCATAGATTTGTATTTACTTATTGATAAGTTGGAAGTGTTCGGGATATCCGATGACCTGATAGGACTGGTAAAATCGTACTTGTTCAATCGACGGCACTTTGTCGAGTATAAAGGCTGCAAATCGAGGGCGTTTGTTCCTACATCTGGAGTGCCTCAGGGCTCTAATCTTGGCCCACTGTTATTTATCATATTTGTTAATGACCTACCAGATGTGGTAAAGTGTCTTATACTATTGTACGCCGATGACGCAAAAATATATCGCACTATAATTTCAATTTGGGACTGTCTTATGATACAGCGATCTTTGGATTTACTAAGCAACTGGTGTGCGAGTAATCGCCTATATTTGAATATTAATAAGTGTAGGATAATGACATATTCTCGAGCAAAGAAACTACTTCACTATCCGTACAGACTGGATGGTAAACTTATTGAGCGTTGCAATCAGTGTAGAGATTTGGGCGTTTTCTTTGATGCACAGCTGAGTTTTTCAGGGCATGTGGAAAGTATCAGGCCCAAAGCTATTAAAACCTTAGGATTTATAAATCGCAATTGTAAAGACTTCACAGATCTTGGAGTCTTAAAGCGTCTGTATTATGCATATGTTCGTAGTAGACTTGAGTACGGATCGATCATCTGGTATCCCATTTATAAGTGTTATGTGGTTGAGCTGGAAGTCATTCAGAGACGCTTTTTGAAATATTTATACTTAAAGACGCATGGCATATACCCGGTGATCGGTTTTAGCCATGTTCTGCTTTGTAAAGAGTTTGATTTTCAAACGTTGCAGGCTCGCAGATTTGAAGCGACCGTTGTGTTTTTATACAAAATTATTAATGCCGAATATGACTGTCATACATTGTTAAATAGAATTAATTTTCTTGTTCCGAGGCCTGCTAGCCGTTTGAAATCAGCATTTTATCTGAACTGCTTCAGATCGAGGTATTGTGAAAGATGTCCCATAAGTGTAATGTGTAACAATTTTAATTTAATGTCAGAAATGGTTGAGTTGGTTGATGTTAACTTTAATGACTTGCGAATGTTTAAAAGACTTGTTAGGGACTACGTTGTTGTTCATCTATGATTTGTAATTTTTGAAATTTTGTTTTGTTTTCTTATTTTATCTTGGTGTGACTTATTATGTATATAATATTGTTTACTTCTGTAATATCTGATGATGTAATCAGATTTTATTTTTTTTCCTGTTATTGGGTGTATACCTGTTGGAAAATAAAATTTATGATTATGATTATGATTATGATTAAAAAAAGTGGCGGGGCAAGTATGGAGCCCTGAATTTTTGTCAAGGTGGAAAATTTGTTGTTATGAATTTGTGTAAAAGGCCGTCATGCCACATGGTGTCAAATGCCTTTTCTAAGTCTAGAGTCATAACTGCCGTGTTTCTCTTTATGTTAAAATTTGATGTGATTTTGTCTGTGAGCAAGGCTAATTGCAGCACGGTACTATGTTTTGCCCTGAACCCAAATTGTTCAGGGATGATGGTGTTGTGTGTGTTTGTATGTTCTTGGAGTCGGATTAGGATTATTTTTTCGAGGATTTTGGATAGGGTTGGGAGCAAGCTTATCGGTCGATAACTTGCGGGAAGGGTGTTCGGTTTCCCTGGTTTTAGGATGGGGATGACGATTGCCTTTTTCCAGTAGTTGGGGAAGTATTGTGTTTTAAGGCAAGCGTTGAGGATGTAGAAAATTTGGGCAATGACTTTCCTGGCGAATTTTTTAATAAACGTGGCTCCAATGCTGTCGTTACCGGCAGCTTTGTTTTTTAATTTTCTTATGATATTACGGATTTCAGTAGGAGAGGTGAGGCCTTCAGGAGGTGTGGGATGCGAGGTTTGTTTGAAGTTTTCTGTGATGTACTTTACCATGTTTTCAGTGTAGTTGTCTGTTGGTTGCGCTGTTAAATTGTGATGATGTAGGTATATTTTTGCGATTTCGTTTGCTTTGTCCTTGCTGCTGATTTTAATGCCTTGCTCGGTGTGTAGTGCAGGTATCGAAAATTTATTGTTTTTGTTTTTTAACGCTTTGGAGATTTTCCAAAGCTTCTTAATGTTTTTGTTTGTAATGTTTTCAAGTGTTGTTTTCCAATTTTGATTTTTAATTATGTTGATGTCGGTGGTTAATTTATTAATTTTTGTTTTGAGTGCAGTATATTTGAGTTTCTGAAAAATTTTGCGTAGTTTGTTTTTATTTTTGATTTTCTGAAGGAGTGTTTGTGGTAGTATGATTTTACGTGTGGGTTGTGGGGTGTCTATAGTATTTTCATTAAAAATTTGTGTGATTTTGGTACTTAAATCTGTTATGTCGTTGTCAATGTCGTCGATTGTATAGACCATCAGTGGCTATGATGGCTGTGGTTATTGGTTGGGAAGGAAATTTGTACGTTGGATCGGGTAGCGTAGTCATGTAGGTCCGTGCCCGCTCTGTTCGGCAAGTTGCTATCCCAGGTGGCATGCTTTGAATTCATGTCACCCTCTATTACAACTTTGCCGGACAATAGTAGGAGTTCGTCAAGTTTGTCCTGGTCGTGGGTTTTACTAGGGGAAAGGTCACCATTAATGATGGTGAGGTCGTTTGTTTGTAACACCTGGGTTTCTGCTCCCGAAATTACGGTAAATGGAATCCAACTAATTGCACTTTCAATATCACTAATGATTTCCGACTGATAAACTCAATTTCATCAACTTTTAGCGATCTCGTGTTAACGTGTCTTTGCAGGTAAATTATGAATTGATTTTTTTTTAAATGAGGTAGCAATTACGGCTGTGTCGTCAGCATAAAGTGAGATGTCAGTATTGTCATGTTTATGAATATCGTTTATATAGTGGGTGAAGAGCGTCGGTGCTAGGATGGAGCCCTGGGGGACGGTCTAGGACATTTCGCCGTCGCCGTCGCCGTTTTGCCGTCGCCGTTTCGCCGTCGCCCATTTCGCCGTGGCCGTTTTGCCGTGGCCGTTTCGCCGTCGCCTATTTCGCCGTGGCCGTTTCGCCGCCGCCCATTTCGCCGTCGAATTTAATTTTATTTTAAATTAAAAAAAAAATTTTTTTACTTATAAAAAAAAAACTAACATTTTGACTGCAAAAATTTATATTTTCGGGGCTATGAAAAATTAAAAATTAGAAAAGCAGAAATAAAAATTTTCTTACAAAAGTGTGACACCCTGTATATAAGCTATAGAATCAATCAATTAAATTATTGATTGGTAATGTTAAAGTTGGTAACAAAATAATAGAACAGTACAGTTATAGTATATAAAAGAAAAGCGGGAAGTAACTTATTTTGAATAATTATTTTTAAAAAATTATTTTTTTATATATAATTAAATAAAACTTTAATTGTAACTTTTGATTTTACTATATTTTTTAATTAACGACCGCGAAATGGGCGACGGCGAAACGGCCACGGCAAAAAGGGCGACGGCGAAACGGCCACGGCGAAATGGGCGACGGCGAAATGGGCGACGGCGAAACGGTCACGGCGAAACGGCCACGGCGAAACGTCCCATTCCGCTGGGGGACTCCGGCTGGGATGGATTGGGAGTCAGAAAGGATTTTTTTTTTTTTTTCTTTGACTCTGAAGGATCTGTCAGTGAGGTAACTGGAGATGATTTTGATGAGGTGGGGGGGGGGGTATGTCAGTAAGGATTAATTTATAAATGAGTCCGTCATGCCAAATGGTGTAAAACGCTTTTTCCAGGTCGAGGGTCATTACTGTCGTGGTTTTGTTAATATTAAAATTTGTTGTAACTTTTTGTATTAGTACGGTCAACTGCAGCACGGTGCTATGTTTGGACCTGAACCGAAATTGTTCAGGGATGATGATGTTGTGCTCGTTTGTGAAGTTTTGTAGTCGTGTTAAAATGATTCGTTCGAGGATTTTGAGAGGGTGGATAGCTGGAGGGGTTGGATTTTGTTTTTCCTGGTTTTAAGATTGGGATAACGGTAGCTTGTTTCCAGGAATTCGGAAAATATTAGTAGGCATAGGGGCACTTGGGCTGACCTCATTTGACCCCGAACCAATGACCTTGAGGTCAAGGCCGGTATATACCGGTATACCGCACCGTACGGTATATATCGGTATACCGCACCGTATTTTTTAATTGTTTTAATACAATGCATTCAAAATACTTTAAAGTTATTAATAGTAGAGGAAAACATCAAATAATTATAGTATTTATTTAATAAAAATCGGATACGTAAAAAAATTATCATTTTGGGGAGAATTACCCATATAATACAGTCACCTATCAACACCTATACTCACCCGAATTTGAATTTAAATAAACCTCAAGAGTGCTTTCGGTACGTCTTGCGATCACGGTCTTATACACGCTATATACCGCTATATACCGTTATGCGGTATTACGGTTATACGTTATACGGTAGACACGGTATATAGCGGTGCGGTACGGTACGGTACGGTATACCGGTATTATATACCGTTATATACCATATTATATACCGGTATACCGTACCGTATATAGCGGTATATAATACGGTATATAACGGTATACCGGTAGACACGGTATATAGCGGTGCGGTACGGTACGGTATACCGGTATATACGGGTGCATATCGGTATACGGTGATGCTCTTTATTTAATTCATTTTGATATGTTAAACACTTTTAATTTTCTGAAGGTTTGCAAACTATTGATTTTCTAAGATTTTCTTGGTTTTTCTGATAATGTTACATATTTCTTGCGACCGTGTAACTTTTGCGCAAAAATTTCGGATTTTAAAAGAAAATTTATTTGCAATTTTGTGCATTGTCGGTAAGATAATAGTCTTACAAAATTTTGAAATTTTTTGATCTTAGTTCGACTTATAATCACTGATTTCCGATAAATTTGCTATGATTATTGGGTTACTGTCAGTTAATCGGTACCACGAATCGGGCCGCGAAAAATATTCTATTGGAAAGAGGACAATTTTCTAAGCAATTTTTGTAATTACATTTTTGCGGATTATCCAGTAGTTTTCGAGAAAACGGCATTTGAAAATCAAAATTTTACATGCATTTTACATAGGGAATTGATCCGCTCCCGTGTTTTAGTGACGGTGCGTGCGTTCTGATACAGTCTTACTGATGGGCGGAGCAAATGTATTCAGTTGTTGTCGACCACCGGTCGGGAGCACACCGACCGTTGCTAACGAGTTTCACACCTTACGAGTTTCACCCCTTTCGAGTTGCACCTTTGGCGAGGTGGTGCGACCTAGAGGGATGTTTTTAGCGAGTCAGCGTTCGTCAAAACCTAAAAACGAGTTCTGCGTTTTTCTTAATTTAATTAAAAACTCATTGTTTAATTTTTGGGCCCTGAAAAGGGCCGATGTCTGACTACACCGGGAAACGAGTGGCGATCTGGTCCAGCATATTTTGGAGAGCCAATTCCGGCGTACGGCCGTAGAGCTGCAGCCACATGAAGACACGTATGTGCTCCGGCAGGTATCTGCTTTTCAGCAGATCCCGCTTTCGCAGCCAGCGCTTCAAAGTGGACCAGTAACCCTCGACACCGTTGGTGCAGACGCCGGTAATTGGATCTCGAAAATACATTGAGTGATTAACGGTTTTATGGGTGTAAAGCGATACCCGGCCGAGATGCGATAAGCCAGCATAACCACTCCAGCAGTCAGTCCAAATCTCAGAGCCAGCCCTAACGTGCTCGGAGATTAGGTCCTCTAAAGTTGAACCTTTTCTATTGGGGATGTATAGTACAACCCCCCGCTTCTCAGTCATACTATAGAACCCCAAGATCCACTTTTGAGGAACTCTCCTCCCCACGTTATACTTGCGCTTAGTAATAACGCTCTCGTCAATTTGGACGACGTCCCCTGGGCCACCAACGCGGAGAACCTCCGCGTCCTGGTTAAGCTGCCATTCACACATCTCGCGGAATATCCGGAACAACCTGTATGCTGTGCGCCGGGGCATACCCACGGCGGCAGCAGTTGAGGCCGCTCCGATGCCCATCACCCAAAAGTACAACGCGTTCATCACCCAAACTGCTCGAACGCGGCAGTGGTCTAAAAAGGTGCCGTCACCCAGCGAGTACCATCGATCCCGGCACTTGGGGCATCGGAAAGCGTATTTTAGATACCTCCCCGCTTGCCGCATAAGTACACAGTAACGACGACATCGCCGGTTTTGACACCTTTTCTCCCACGGTATCAAACCTATATCCTGCAGAAATTTCACTAGTTTCAACGATTTACCCTCAAAAAGCGAATAAATTGACCTAGCGTGGTACGTGCCATCACTAACGGTGGTCGACAACAACTGAAAGCAATTCTTTCAATTTTTCTTGTAAATCGTCTTTTTCCTTTTGGCAAGTTTTTTCCACCATTATTTTATTGTTGAAAATATAATGCACCTTTAAATTATATTGATTTAAAGAGCATTTTTGGGATCGAACTTGACCTTTTATGGATTTATCCATGTCGCTAATTAGTTATTATTAAACGTATATAACACAAATAAATTATTTCTAGGTTAAGAAAACAAAATTTATAAGTTACGACATACTTCATTGTTCAGATTTAACAACGATCGTTATAAAATAATTTTTATAACAACGTTGCTATATTGTATATTAGGAAATAGCAAAATATTTAAAGTTGTTAAGAAAGTTGTTAAGTATAGTTGTTATTTTTCAGTTGTTACATAACAACTGCGTTAACAACTTTTTTAGAAAATCGCACCGATTATAATAAAAATATGTGTGGTTTAATTACTTTGACAAAAAGTTAAATTTAATTAAATTAATATCGGCGATGTCTACGAGTAATAATATTATGGAAAATTTCGGAAAGAAATGTACACTTCTCGTATAATTTTTACCTCCAATCAATTTAAAAAAAAAAATTGGAGGTATGGTCATCGAAAAAAAATTTCAACTTTTTTTTTGCATTTTCGAGATCACCGTGTTCAGAAACGTAAAAATCTGCAAAAAGTAAAATAAAAATTTCTGTGTCGGTCTGTCTGTCTGTCGGTCGGTCGTCAAATTTTGTCGATCGATTTGCTTCCGAACCATCCAACCAATTACGACCAAATTTGGTATGGTGGTAGGGTTCACGGTGGAAAGGTGAAAATAAGGTTTTCGTCGCGATCTATCAATTAGGAGTGCCACCACAAGAAAATAATACGGGATTTTTAAAAAATATTTTGTCTTGCGATATGTTATTTTAAAGGCCTTAAAAGGCTTTATCCAGAATAGGTAAAATTAATCTTCTATCTGTCGTCTGTCAAAAATCACAAGTTGTCAAAGTTGAAACTTTAAGAGTGAATAACTCAAGAAGTGCTGAAGGGATCTTACCCAAATTTGGTACGTAGGTACATTGATCCTAATGGATATGAGAGCATATGTAATCCTTCGATAGAAATCACTATCTAACATGAAAAAAATAAAATTAACTTTTTTGGCAAAAACATGAAAAAAGTTTTTGTCGATCGATTTTCTCCGGCATTTCTACGTCTATTGCAATCAAACTTATTGGACGTATGCCTCGTGGGCTGGAATGGTGAAAATAAGGTTTTGCCAGAGAAATCTTCACCAGGGCCACCACAATAAAATAAATAAAAAAAAATGAAAATGTCGTCGTATCTCCGAATCTCCGGAAATGTTCAACCGATTCAGCTAAAATTTGGTGTGTCGATGGAGCTTTGAAAGTATAAGTATTGGTGAGAAAACAAACCGAGCCAATTGTAACAGGGCGGGGCAGGTCAGAAAAATTATAGAAAATATTAACTGAAATCTTAATTTATATATTTTTTGTGAGAATTTGTCAGATGGCTGGCAAAAATAAAACAATATATTATTCAAAATTTTAATAAACGTCATAATTTTGTGACATATGTGTCAAAATTAGGTTAATGTTGATTTGTATACCGAGTGCAGCATAAGAGTTGAGTTTAGGGCTTTTAACAATTTATTTTAGAATACAAAAATAGGTGGTTTGGTGGGAAATATTTTATAATATCGTCGTACGGACTGACGGAACGTTACTTTATAAGTAAAAGGTTCTGCCACTAGGTAGCGACCAAGTTTAGGCTGTTTGTTAAATTTTTTCGCAAATGTTTTCAGAATCAGTAAATCGGCAGTCAGTAATTTACAAAAATTTATTTTCGAAAAATCCGCTAGATGACCGAAAAAATTTGTTGTACCAATCTTGGAGAAATTTTATTTGTGACTTCTTACGGTATTATGTGACGTATATAAAAATTTTGGAAAAAATTCAGTGGCGTACAAACATAAAAAATTTTTTTCATTTTAGATTTTGTTAAAAAAACTTTTATAGATAGATTTAGGGTAGGGGTGATACATATAGATATCTTTGCCAGGGCTACCGATATCTTTGTTAAGGCTACCACAATAGAAAACAAAAATGAACATTATGTCATCGTATCTCCGGACAAAATTTGGTGTGCTGGTGATTGGAGGTATTGCGGCAGAGAGTGACGATATTTTTTAATAAATTTAATCCCCATAAATAGAGTTCCGCTCGTAAAAACTTAAAATTTTGAGAGACTGTTAATTTAGTGTGAGCGCATATAATAGCAGTTGAATTTTTCCCTAAAACCAAAATTTAATTATTATTATTATTGCCGTATGAAGAGCACCAATATAATTATTCACTTGTTTAACAATTTTACCGGAAGTTGCATCATACACCTTTTCACAATTTTAGAATTTTTTCAAAATTTTTAACTGCTATCTTTTGCGGACACACTAAATTAGCAGTCTCTCAAAATTTTAGAATTTAGAACTTAAAAATGGATTTTTAAAGTCAATTTATATGTTATAAATATTTTCACTTTTCAAAATCTAAGTGCACTTTCTGTACGCAAGCGCTATTTATCCCTGAGATTACATACTTACCATGCTTATTATTATAATATGCAGAATATTGCGATTTCAATTAGTTGCTGGATGGAGACCGTGATCGCAAGACGTACCGAAAGCACTCTTGAGATTTATTTAAATTCAACTTCGGGTGAGTATAGGTGTTGATAGGTGACTGGTATTATATGGGTAATTCTCCCCAAAATGATAATTTTTTTACTTATCCGATTTTTATTAAATAAATACTATAATTATTTGTTGTTTTCCTCTACTATTAATAACTTTAAAGTATTTTGAATGCATTGTATTAAAACAATTAAAAAATAAAAATGACAATTAATTGTTTTTTTTACTGTTTGCTTACGAAAAATCGTTTCTCTGGATTGTAACTCTCAATACTTGTCATATTTATAGCGAATGAAAACGATATTAAAAATTCAAACAGTTTTTTTTAAATAATTAGAAATTAACAACTGCCCCTCAAATATCTAAAAAGTTATATTGTTGGTTGTCTTAAAATATAATTCAAAATCTTGTAATCAGCTTCGTGAATCGTTCCTCTCGATCTGTTGCCATTGTAATAATGTCATTAATCTATAAAAATTGAAAATACAGTTTGATCACTGGGTAATTATATTAAACCAATTTAAACTCGGACCGGGCCCGTTTATTTTATGCGGAAAAATACGAATTTTTGTTTCAAAAATTTTCTACTCTCACAAAATGATCATTTTCGGAGAATCGCCCATATATGTAAATTTGTCTCCCCTGTGAGCTTTCAGGGCCCTGTTTCATAATGAAAATTTACTAATATTATTAGTCTTGTAATTTGTAATTTGTAAAATTTGGTTTCATAATGGGAAAGTACAATTCTACAAATTACTAGTTGTAAAATCAAAAATATTAGTAAATAATACTAGTTTCTGTTTCATAATATTAACTAATAATATTAATTTGTTAAAAATATTAGTTTTCACTAATATAATTTGTACAAGTATTCATGTACCAATATTTTCAAAATATTAGTAAAGTAACCGTCATTATGTTGTAGTTTTATTAAGGTTCTCATCGAATTTTGTAAGATAGAAGTTCAGTGATGTTACAAGATTTACTTTTTAATTCATCCAGTGACGAAGAAGAGGTTGTGGCTCTTAATCGCCGTAGGAACATTTTTAGAACTCGTATAAATTTTGGTTTCGAGTCATCTTTGGAATGCAATGAACGGTTTAGGATGTCTGCTACTAAATTGGAGATGTTGTTGCTAGAAATAGGGCCTCTACTTGCACATCAATCAAAGAAAGGTGGAGCATTGTCTCCTAAGCAACAAATTAGTGTAGCCTTACCAGGCCCGTAGCCAGGATTTCATTTCGGGGGGCACTCATAAAAACCTTTCGTAAAAGGTAACATTTTCGGCGGATCCCCTACCGGGAAATTTTATTAATACAAACAAATGTTGTTTTTTTAACATTTGGGGGGGGGGCACGTGCCCCCAGGTGCCCCCCCTGGCTACGAGCCTGAGCCTTACACTGGTTTGGAAGTGGCAGCCAATACCATACAATGGGAGATACATATGCACGGCGTTAGCAAAGCGACTATCTGTCGTTCTCTAAAGGCCGTCGTTAACGCTGTTAACGAACGATTATTTAATACAGTAATTGCCTGGCCGGAAAACATAGCTACTGAAGTTAATCGATTTTACTTAGTAGCTAGATTTCCTCTTTGTCTGCGGAGTAATAGATGGATCACTGATACCAATTGATGCACCAGTCGAAAATGAAGCGGCGTTTATTGTAGATCGGCATGGTAATCACTCATGTTTGTTTGCGGTCCGTCAGGTTTATTTTATTATGCTAGTGGCCAGGAAGTGTCCACGACTCCCGTGTCTTCCGTAACAGCACACTGTTCCAAAGAATGGAGGTAAATAACATATTCCCCACTGCAGGGCTTTTGGGAGATTCAGGCTATCCTCTAAAATGCTGGCTCATACATATATATGAGCCATTATATAGTGGCTTATAATAAAAACTTATAATTAAACTTAATATATAACAAAAACAACAACAATAACAACAATAATAAACTTAAATCAATAATATACTAATAAACGCTTACACACAATTATTAACGACTTTTAACAAGCCGCCTCGATTTGATAACTTGTACTTTTCACTTGTATAATCCAGGTAATACTATTAGTGTAGATATTTGTTTATGGAACAGAAATTATTAGGGCTAATAATTTGTAATTTGTAACTTGTACTTTTTAACTAATAATATTAGTACTATTATGAAACAGGGCCCAGGTCTTTTACGAAATAGATCATTATTTACCTACAGTTCTGGGTACTCGGCTTATGCTCTCGCTCAGAGAGATTGTACCCTATTTAGCATTGGTAATACCTATCTACAAAGTAGGTTGATGCTTTTCAGAGAATAGAGTGTAACATGACAAAATGCATTTTGTCAGTTACATTTCTTTTACGAGCTTCCCGACTGAAACGCCACTGTGTTTTTTTAGTGTTTATGGTTGGTAACTTGTAGAAGTTATCAATAGGAACGCCATTATGCGGAAAATTTCTTCAGAGATTGACGTATAATCGTGGTGGGTCCGATTTTAGTTCTTCATGTATGTGTTATAATTTAGTTTTGCCGTTTAACGGGTAAATATAATTTTTACATGGCTCAAAAAGGATATTGGGTTAGCGGACACCAAATAAAACTACAAAATTACTCTGCCGACGTTTCGAAGGTCTATTATGCCTTCATCTTCAGGGCTGTGAAGAAACAAACATGGAAAGTCGGTAATAAGCAATACAAAATACAATCATACCTCCGTAATTGGATGTAAATTAGTTAAATTGGTAATGGAGACGCAACTATAACTCAACTCGGAAGCAATACCTAGCTTCAACGAAGTCCACAATATTAATTGACAAAATAACTTCATAAAAAACTACACTATAACTAATTAATAAATACTATAAAATAAACAATATATAACAATAATAAATACTATAAATAATTAAACTCTGTAAACCACTTTAAAAATTAATAAAACTTTTATAAAATTTCAAAAAGATAAAGAAATCACTGAATTTCAAAAAATCAAAAAATACATAAAAAATTGTCTTTTAAAAACAGATAAACCAACGGTCAGAGACATCTAACCAAAAACACTCGAAACGTCGCGTAAACCATTACAGGGTACATCCAACAGAGGCAATCGTACAAGGGTTAGTAAAATAAAAGGAAACTGCCAAGAGTCATGTAAGTGTAAAACCGTCAATTGCGAACAAAAGTTAACTTAGTTTTCTCTTTGTAACATTTTAAAATATTGCGAAAACTCTCACCAATTTGGACAAAGTAGGGTTACTTAGGGTAAGTTACTTTTACTTACGAAGTGGAATCGGATGGCTCGATTCCATTCTTAGATCTCCGAGTCATCAGAGGGGTAGATGGATCTTTGTCTACTGATGTTTATAGAAAGTCGAATTCCACGAGCAGATTACTTAATTTTAACAGCTCGCACCCTATGAACCAAAAAATGAGTGTTGTCTCCACTTTTAAGCATAGAATTTTGACCTACGTACCTGATAACTTGATCGTCACAAGACTTCTGGACTTGAAGAGACAGTTGTTGGAGAATGATTATCCTGCTCGTTTAATCGACTGTTCTCTGTTCCAGAAGAAGTTAGCTTTAAATACCAACCAATCGGTTCGACAAGAGGTCCTAGAAAACACTAGATTTATTAAAATCACTTACCATCCATGGTTGAAACATAAATTACAACATACCTTGAAGGATTTAATCTCCGATGGCTCGGTTAAACTTGCCTTTTACAACAATTTTAAGTTGGACAAAATACTTTTTTCTAGGACCAAGGATACTGTTCCAATATTGGATAAGGCAAATGTTGTATACAGCATCAAATGTGGGTGTGGTCAGAAGTATGTAGGACAAACTAAACAGATTTTAAGGAATAGGTTAAAGCAGCATACCTACGATATTAAATATAGTTCTAGGAAGACAGGAATATCGGAACACATTATAGATACCTCGCATAAGTTTGAAGAAAAAGATGTGGAAGTTCTGGCTTCAGAGGTGAATTACGGCAAACGTATATTTTTAGAGGCTGCGTATATATCCACTTTAGATAACAATCTCAACAAGCAGACTGACTTTGTCCAAATTGGTGAGAGTTTTCGCAATATTTTAAAATGTTACAAAGAGAAAACTAAGTTAACTTTTGTTCGCAATTGACGGTTTTACACTTACATGACTCTTGGCAGTTTCCTTTTATTTTACTAACCCTTGTACGATTGCCTCTGTTGGATGTACCCTGTAATGGTTTACGCGACGTTTCGAGTGTTTTTGGTTAGATGTCTCTGACCGTTGGTTTATCTGTTTTTAAAAGACAATTTTTTATGTATTTTTTGATTTTTTGAAATTCAGTGATTTCTTTATCTTTTTGAAATTTTATAAAAGTTTTATTAATTTTTAAAGTGGTTTACAGAGTTTAATTATTTATAGTATTTATTATTGTTATATATTGTTTATTTTATAGTATTTATTAATTAGTTATAGTGTAGTTTTTTATGAAATTATTTTGTCAATTAATATTGTGGACTTCGTTGAAGCTAGGTATTGCTTCCGAGTTGAGTTATAGTTGCGTCTCCATTACCAATTTAACTAATTTACATCCAATTACGGAGGTGTGATTGTATTTTGTATTGCTTATTACCGACTTTCCATGTTTGTTTCTTCACAGCCCTGAAGATGAAGGCATAATAGACCTTCGAAACGTCGGCAGAGTAATTTTGTAGTTTTATTTGGTGTCCGCTAACCCAATATCCTTTTTGAGCAATCATTACATCGGACGAGAAACTTTTTTCCATAATTTTTACATCTAATTAATTTGTGTTAACAAATTACTTTTAGCGCCCAGGTTACGGGTTAATTCGTTTTAATAATAATTATTCGTTATGGATATATAAATATGGTCGCCGTAAATTGTCATTTTATCAAGGTTGGAAATCTTTTCCATATCCAACATATGGTTGTTAATTTTACGATGACTTAAGTTTTGATACTCATCTGTTGGAAGATTTGAAGTTGATGAAATTATTGGTAGCAATTTCCCGAAGAATGGTTTCCTTTGTTGTTTTGGTTTCGATGCCGATGGTTGGATTTTTTTAAGTTCATAATAAGATTTGCCTTATGGATTCGTTTGCGCCTAAGGGATCGGAATTATTGGATTGAAGAGTCAGACTTCGTGGACTTTCATTGTTACGTTTCCTTTCGATCCTAGACATGGATTTATGTTTTACTTGGGATATGACACCTCAACTTTCGGCAGATGTTTGGTTTATGAAGAAGCGACAGTAGAGATTAGTTTGTAATTGCAGTCACACCTTATCTTTCTATGAGTCTTGGAACTTGCAAGCATGTTGATTTTTTAATAAGTATTTTGTGTTCTCTATTTTGTAGACTTTTATTCCTGGATGGTGGACCAACGTAATGATGAAGTAAGGTTATTGAATTCGAAGGAAAGACACTTGCCTAGTCGTGAAATTGGTAGCATTGCATTCAGGGTAAGTCTCTTAGAGATGCATTTACTTATTTATTAATGACGCTGTATGCCAGGTTCTAATTTTAATATCAATTATAACCGAGATAATGAATTGCGGTGTGAAATTAATTTCTGCTAGAGCATAACTTCGTTTTGTTGAGTTATCCTCCTCATGGATGCTCAACTGTATTTTTTTAGCTACATAGCTGAATCTATCATTCAGGTAAATGTCAGTATTTTACCTTGCCTCTTATATTTTATTTTGTTTTCTGTTATTATAATCTTCAATTATATAACAGCTTTTCTTGATCCTGTAACATAACAAAATGCATTTTGTCATTTACATTTCTTTTACGAGCTTCCCGACTGAAACGCCACTGTGTTTTTTTAGTGTTTGTGGTTGGTAACTACGGAGTTATCAATAGGAACGCCATTACGCGTAGATTTCTTGAAGGATTTGCGTGTAATCGTTCGAGTTCATTTTTAATTTTGTCATGTATGTGTTTTAATTTAGTTTTGCCGTTTAACGGCACCCAGGTTACGGGTTGATTCATTTTAATTAAAATTATTCGTATTGGAAATATAAATATGGTCGTCGCACATGGTCATGTTATCAAAAGTGGAAATCTTTTCTGTATTCGACATTTGTTGTTAAGGTTGCGATGGCTTAAGTTCCATCTGTTGGAAGATGTGAAGTGGATGAATTAAGTAGTAGCAATTTCCCGAGGAATGATTAGCTTTATTATTTTGGTTTCGATGCCGATGGTTGGATTTTTGTAAAATTTGTAAGAGGCTTTTCCTTATGAATTCGTTTGCGCCTAAGGGTCGAGATTATTATGGAATTGAAGAGTCAGACTTCGTGGACTTTGGTTGTTGCGTGTACGTTCGATCCTGGACACGGATTTATGTTTTGTTGGGATGCGAGACTTCGACTTTCAGCAGATGTTTGATTTACGAAGATGCGATAGTAGAAATTAATTTGAATTTGCAGTCACACTTTCTCTATTGATGAGTTTTGAAAATGGCAGGCATGTTGATTTTGTAATAAGTATTTTGTGTTTTCTAAATTGTAGATTTTATTCCTGGATGGTGGACCAACGTAATGATGAAGTAAGGATATCGAATTCGAAGGAGAGACACTTGCCTAGTCGTGAAATTGGTAGCATTGCATTCAGGGTAAGTCTATTAGAGATACATTTACTTATTTATTAATGATGCTGTATGCCAGGTTCTATTTTTAATATCAATTATAACCGAGATAATGAATTCCGGTGTGCAATTAATTTCTGCTAGAGCATAACTTCGTTTTGTTGATTTATCCTCCTCAAGGATGATCAATTGTATTTTTGCTACATAACTGAATTTACCCCTCAGGTGGATGTCAGTATTTTACCTTGCATTTTATATTTTATTTTGTTTACTGTTATTATAATCTTCAATTAAATAGCAGCTTATCTTGATCATTATGTGTACGTTTTATGTAAGAATAGTGAATTAATTAAACATGTCGCCAGCATGTTTCTTTCTATTTGTGTTTCTACGATAAGACGACTCTTCGTTTCTTCAGGTTTTATTAGTATTGACTGGCGTCCACATAACAACAGGTTTTTCATTTAGCTGATAGAATATCTGAGTACATGGTTACGAATCCACGAGGTTTTTCGAAACACCCCGCTTCTCGAGAACTGCGTTTTAAGTAACACAGCTAGCTAACACGTGTAACAACATCGACGGTTAAGCAAGTGGCATTGTGGCAATAATTTGAGAGCAATTGTTGGTACAATCCTAGTAGGCATAGGGGCACTTGGGCTGACCTCATTTGACCCCGAATCAATGACCTTGAGGTCAAGGCCGGTATATACCGCACCATACCATACCGGTATATACCGCACCGTACCATACCGGTATACCATACCGGTATACCGCACCGGTATACCGCACCGGTATACCGCACCGTACCGCACCGGTATACCGCACCGTATAGTTTAATGGTATACCGGTGCGGTATACCGGTGCGGTATACCGGTGCGGTATACCGGTGCGGTTTACCGGTGCGATTTACCGGTATGGTATACCGGTATGGTATACCGGTATGGTACGGTGCGGTATATACCGGCCTTGACCTCAAGGTCATTGATTCGGGGTCAAATGAGGTCAGCCCAAGTGCCCCTATGCCTACTACTCCTTATGTGTACGTTCTATGTAAGACTAGTGAATTAATTAAACATTGTCGCCAACATCTTTCTTTCTATTTGTGTTTTTACTATAAGACGACTCTCCGTTTCTTTTGGTTTTATTAGTATTGACTGGCGTCCACTTAACATCAGGTTTTTCATTTAGCTGAGAAGACATTTGAGTACAAGGTTACGAATCTACGACGTTTTTCGAAACACCACGCTTCTCGCGAACTACGTTTTAAATAACAAGGCTAGCTAATACCATCTACGATTAAGCAAGTGGCATTGTGGCAAAAATTTGAGAGCAATTAATGCTACACGTTTTTCCAGCAGGATGGGAAGTATTGATTTTTTAAACAGGAATTTAGGATATAATAAATTTGGACTATGGTTTTCTTAGGGAATTTTTTGATAAGTGAAGCTCTGATATGATCGTTTCCAGGGGTTTTGTTTTTTAATTTTCGGATAATTTGTCGGATTTCTCGGGGGGATGTGAGGTGTTCGGGAGGGATGGGGTAAGTGGATTGTTGGAAAGTGGAAATTGAATTTTGTACTTATAATATTGTTGTCGGGTCGTTTAGATTTGATGTTAAATTGTGATGTTCTAAATATGCACCGGCTATTGCGTTTGCTTTGTCGGTGTTTGTGTTTGAGTCCTGTGGCGGTTTGAATTGCTGGCATTTGTTTGTCTTGTGATTTGTTTTTGAGTGCTTTTGTAATTGTCCAGAGTCGTTTTAAATTTTTTGGTGTGATGTCAGAAAGTGTTTTTATCCATTTTTCATTTTTGATTTTGCTGATGGCTTTTGTGATGTCTTGTGTGATTTTGTTGATTTGGATTTTTAAATTTGGGTAGTTGTGTGCTTGATAAATGTTTCTTAACTTGTTTTTGTTTTTGATTTTTAAAAGTAGGTCAGGTGGTAAAATCAGTTTGTGTTTAGGTGGTTTTTGTTCTTTTGTGTTATCGTTGTATGCTTTTGTAATTTGTTCTGTGAGTGTGGCTATTGCGTTGTCGATGTCTTCGTTTATGTGAATGTTTGTGTTTATGGGTAGTTCGTGCAGTTGTTTTGTGAGTTTTTTCCAGTCAGTAATTTTTATGCTGTGTGGAGAGTTTATTTGGATAATTAGGGATGTAATTTCTGTGAGGTCGGAGCTGAGTTTATTTAAGGTGCGGATGTGCTGCACGTTAACGTTCTTAGTAAGTACTAGGTCGATCGTGGTCGGTCTTTGGTGGGGAGTGTAAGGATAGTGGGTGTGGTCATTTGTTGGATAGGAGAGGAGGGCGTCACTTATTTGTAAATAGTCGTGTAGCTCGTTTCCATTGGTTGATTGTCGGTGATTGGGTTACTGTCAGTTAACTGCCCCCACGAATTGAGCTTTGATTTTTTTTCTATTACAAAGAGGACAATTTTCTGAGAATTTTGAGACCGCACTTCGATGCGGATTATCCAGTAGTTTTCGAGAAAACGACATTTGAAAATCAAAATTTTACATGCATTTTACATAGGGAATTGATCCGCTACCGAGTTCTATTGACGGTGTTCTATACACCCGATGTACATCCGACAATGTCACAATAGCGTCTTTAATCTTTAATCTTGTTTGACTTGCGGAGCGCCGGGGTAAAACCCCATATCTCCTTCATCTCAATGATGGCTTGGCGGTTTGGGTGTTTTGAGTTGGTGTCGGTGGACACCTTACTCGGTTTCGCCACGGAGGCGAGTCGTGTGGGCCAGTGACCCTGATTTAGCACTAATTAAACTCCGCTCGTGTCCGAATTAACGGAGGCATGAGGGGTTGTAGCGCGATCTGGTGGATTGAAGTGGTGGGCAGATGGCGGCTGGATGTTGAGAGGCAGTGGCCTCTTTGGTCGTGACGTTTTGGCGTGGTCGGGCTGGACAAGATATCCTGAAAAGGGAAAAACGAGGAGAAAACAAAACAATGCGTGGAAAGTTAATAGTAAGATACCCGATTCGGAGTCCCGACGGGTTGATGTTGGGTTTGGGTGGTGGTCCTGCGTCGGTTTGCACGGTACGTGCAAACTTGTTGCCCTTGAATTGGTAGCGGGTGGGAGTGGCCTGTGCGAATGATCTAGTGGGCGGAGCTAGCTTGCGTGATGCGGAAAAGTAAAAGTTGCTGAAACGAAAGTAAAAGTTTCACACGTTCTTGTTCTTTTTAGAACACTGCCTGAGCTAGCTCACTAAACTCGACCATATTGACAATCCGACAATTACTGATTCATAATCTGAGTTAGATTGAGCCGATTTGTAGTTATTACAACGTAACAAACACCGGCTCTCCTACTCAAATTGTAAATCACACAACAGAGTTTCATCAACTAATTAATTAATATCTCCCCACCTAGCAAATACAATAGAATTTCTCAATTCTAGGAGTTTCAAGAACAAACAGAAATTTTTATTTCTTGAGTTTTCTTACACAACCGGAATTTTTAAATTCTACCTCCACCCCCCCAACCAACGCCCTAGTATTTTTTACATTGGTAAAAATGGCAGACTCCAACGTCCAGGACAACACCATTGGTATGCAGCTCACCATGATGAACGAGCGGATATCCCAGCTACTCGCCGAGTTGTCCAAACTAAGCGCCGAGAACACAGCCCTGAAGGCCGAGCTCCTAGCCGCCAGAAGCCCGACCACCCAACCCACCTCCACCCCACCAACCATCAAGAAGAACATCAACACCACCGTCATCCCAGGTTTGATGGATGTCCCGCAAGAGCCACCAGCAGGTCGCACCGAACAACCCTTCATCCCCGTCGTATCCAAGAAGCAGGCCAAGAAACTAAGGAACGAAGAAAACCTCAAGAAGCGTCGTGCCTCCACCTCCTCAGAAGTCTCCGAGGACGACAACACTCACAAGATCAAAAAAGTCCTTACAAAGGACTCAAACAACAGCGCAAAGCCAACCCCCAGCACCTCCAAAACCCCGACCACCCCTACCCCCGCCTCCCAATCCGACGAACCGTCCCAACCCCCACCTGATACCCAAGTCGATCCCGACATGGAGCCCGACTGCGACCAAACTAATGATTCTACAAATTACAGGATACCACTAATCATTGTACGATCAGAAGCAAAATGGCCCCCCACCTACCGCCTGATACAAGAGAACAAAATCAACTACAAGAAACTCAAGCCGGTGGCCGACGGGATGGAAATCTCGCCCTCTACCGAATCCGACTACAGGGCTCTCAGCAGACTGCTAGAGCACCACAAAATCCCAAACCATTCTTTTATGTTGCAGCAGGACAAACCGATCAAAGTAGTCCTCAGGGGACTTCCGATCACACTCACCGGGGAAGACGTCATGGACGACCTCAAGGCCCAGGGACTGCCGGTGATATCCGCCCACCAGATGACCAGGGGCCGAGAAAAAATCCCCATGCCGCTATTCCTGGTACAACTCGAACGATCCACCGAGGGTAAGAAAATCTTCGACACCCTCACCTCATGGGGAGTACCATTTACAGTTGAAAATCCGCACCCGAAATCCGAAGTCGGCCAATGCCACCGCTGCCAGCGCTTTGGACATGCACAACGATCATGCACCGCCATACCGAAGTGCGTCAAGTGTGGAGAAGACCACAAATCCGCCGAATGTGCTAAACCTCGACAAGAACCAGCCAAATGTGCAAATTGCCAAGGCACTCACACGGCAAACTACAAGGGGTGCACGAAGTACCCCAAACCCCGTTGGCAACCGGCACGTCCAACGCACAACAATCCGCTCCGCTACCAAAGCCACGCCCCTCGACCAATAGGATCAAGTGAACGACCAGGGCGCACGTTTGTTGAAACGGCGCGTCTCTACGCACCTCACCAGGAGACCCGACACGCAGGTACCCCCGATGTGGCCTCAGGAACCACAGAAGGACTTGTTTTAAACCTTTTTAACATGTTTAAAAAAATTCTACGAGACGCTAACTTTAGCGAATCGTCAATAAATAATCTATCTTCTGCCATAGGAATCTCCGCCACTCAAACATCAACAGTTAATGCCTAACAAACGTATCCAACCCACTTTCTTACAGATAGCATTCTGGAACGCAAATGGTATCCGATCCAAAAAGAACCTACTCCTGGAATTCGCCCACACCCACGACCTAGACGTTATCCTGGTTAACGAAACCCACCTCCGAGCCGGAGACTCCGCTAATCTCTCTACCTATTCCCTCTACTGAAACGACCGCCCCGCCAGGGGCGGCGGCACCGCCATCTACGTGAAGACAGCGATTGAACACCACGAAGTGCCCACCCCGGACCTACAACACCTGGAGGCCACCACGATAAGTATAAAAACAAATAATCACGGTTGGTTACAGATTACATCAGCATACAGCAGGCCAAACAGAGAAATCCTGAAGGACGACCTCAACCTCCTCCTCTCCGGTCCAGGCGCAAAGGTCATCGCAGGTGACCTAAACGCCAAACACCAGGACTGGAAATGCCGCCACCACAACGCTGCGGGTCTGGCCATCGCCGAATTCGCCAGCCAACTCCACTACTCCATCCACGAACCTGACGCTCCTACCCATTACTCATACGCAGGGACCCCGGCTTACCTGGACATCGCCCTCTTCAAGGACATGCCCTTCCAACACCAACTGACGACGACCACGGACCTGACCTCCGACCACCTACCGGTCCTGTTACACCTGGGGGACAACTTCAGGGCGCGGGACATCCCTTCACGACAAAAGACCAACTGGAAGACGTACCACGACCACCTACTCACCATCCTAGGCGACATCCCCATCCTCAACACCACGGACGAACTGGATAAGTATGTAAATAAATTTCACAATTTAATTTCCAGCTCTATCCAGCACGCAACATCAGAGAGACAAACCCCAGATTTTCGAGACCGGCTAACCCCACTTCTAAGAGCCCGCATCAATGAAGAGCGCCCCGCCAGGCAACTGGCACAACGCACACTCCACCCCGATGACCGACGAGTTTACAACGCCCTCAGAACGTAACCGACGAGGTCAACGACCACCACAACCGACAATGGACAGCCAAAATCGAATCCCTCAACTTCCAAGACAACTCCGCCTGGAAAATGGCACGAGCGCTCCAACGCAACAAACGACGTGACACCCCCGCCATCAGCAGACAAGACAACACCCTCGCCAAAAGCGACGTGGAAAAGTCCGAAGCCTTTGCCGACAACCTGGAAAAGCAGTGTCAACCAAACACAAGCAGGAAAAACCAGGCACACATCGACACGGTCCACGACTACGTCCACACGCACCTCCTATCCGATGACTCCGCCCACCTACACACAGATCCGACAACCTTCCAAGAGGTCGCCCAAATCATCAGGCGACTAAAAGTCAAGAAAGCACCAGGCCCCGACGACATCCCGAACATCGCCCTCAAGCACCTACCCAGGAAAGCCATCACGGCTCTGGTAAGTATAATTAATTGTGCACTAAGACTAAATTATTTCCCACAGCAATGGAAACTTGCCGACGTGGTGGTCATCCACAAGCACGGTCAGGACCTCAAACGCCCCGAAAGCTACCGCCCCATCAGCCTCCTTCCGACAATAGGAAAAGTCGCGGAGCGGGTGATCTTATCCCGCCTCCAGCTAGCCATGTTCGACACAAACCTCCCACAAGACGAACAATTTGGATTCCGCGGGGGACACAGCACCACCCAGCAAATTCTCCGCCTAGTTGAACACATTAATGAAGTTTTTTTCAAAAAGGAATTCACAGGTTTAGTACTGCTGGACGTATCGAAAGCTTTCGATAAAGTCTGGCACGAAGGATTAATTTTTAAATTGTTTCAGGCCAACATAAACCCCCGACTCGTCAAACTCATCGCCTCCTACCTCGAAAACCTGCCGTTTCTGCATCAAACTGAACGGCGCCCGATCCACGGAACGGAAAATCCTCTTCGGGGTACCCCAAGGTTCGCTCTTATCCCCGTCGCTATTCAACGTCTTCATGAGCGACATTCCGACCCCAAGAAACTCAAGGACGAAGATTTCGCTTTATGCCGATGACACCGCGGTTTATTCCTCCTCCATAAACCCAGACACCGCCACCACCTATCTTCAGGAAGCCATAAACGATTTGGAAAGATGGTTCGCAACTTGGCGCATTGAGGTCAACTCGAACAAGAGCAGCGCAACCTTGTTTCAAAAACGTTTTAGGGTTCCAAAGACCAACGTCTTCATGTTCGAAGAACCCATCCCCTGGAAGATGTCGTCAAAATACCTGGGGGTCACCCTCGACAGTCGCCTCTCCTGGACCACCCACATCCGAACGGTCACCGCCCGAGCCAAAGAAGTAACCTTCAGCCTCCTACCACTAATAGGTCGTCACAGCAAGATGTCACCCGCCAACAAGCTTCGCATCTACAAGGCCATCATCAGGCCAACCATGACCTACGCGGCGCCAACCTGGTCCTTGGCGTCCGCAAGACAGCTCTACAAACTCCAAGTCGTCCAAAATAAAGCACTCCGATTCGCTTTCAACGCCCCATACTACGTCACCATTAAAAGACTTCATGCTGAGGGAAAACTCGAACTCATCTCCGAGCATATCAGTAAGTTGTCAGATAATCTCTATAAAAACTGCTCTTTTTCAGAAAATCCGTTAATTCGCAATCTTGGCCAACAACATCATCTTGCAACCGCAAGAAACTCCTGACCGTAGCCACCCACCAACACCCGATAAAAATTTTTTCTAACCATTAATTTATTTAATTAAATTTAGTTCGCAGCTCTTTTTCAATTTAGCTCAGCGTGTAGCAGGGGCTACACATCACACGGGACCCCATACCACCGCATGGGCTCACAAGACACCCGCTCTACAAGCCACGCCCCTAGTTCGAGCAGGGGCTCCACTTGTACAGCAACCACCACTAGTGGCATCGGGGTAATGTAAATTGCGCTCCAAAGTATGTGAATTGCGCTCCAAGCAAAAAGGTTGACATAATCCAAAATGTAAATTGCGCTCCCAACCATTTAACAATGGGTCACCTACTTATACTTACTTATGTTGTTAAGAGGAGATTAAGGTTATTTAAATTTAAGAATAATTACATTAAATAGAAATATACTAATAGAAATGGAACATTTTTCGTAAATGTTACTATGTTATATTTATTAGACATACTACAGGGCCGGCGCCAGTCCTTTTGATTAGGGTTATTTAAATTTAAAAACGATTTTATCGAAAAAATAACAATATACAGGGTGGCGCATTTATCTTAACTGAAAGTAACCGGCGATAACTTCACTCCAAAGCGGAATTTTTGACAGTTCTTGAGTTTATTTGACAGATAGTAATCTATATTTTTGTATAGTGTTAAAAATGGATTTGGAAATGAGAAAGAAAGTGATTAAATATTGGTATCAGTTTGAGTCTCCAATTTTGATCCGACGTGCGTTGGTTCGTGAACATAAAGCCGATGCACCATCAATTATGCAGATAAGAACGGTTATTTCGGGTTTTGAGAAAGAGGGTACAGTGCTACCAAAGACGCGTCAGCGAAAAAACACCGTTAGAGTGGCAGAAAACATCGCAGCAGTGGCTCAGGCGATCAACCAGAATCCAACGGCTTCGACAAGAAAACTTTCTGCTGAATTGTCGATCAGTAGACGATCAGTTGGGCGCATGCTTACTGAAGATTTGAATTTATTTCCGTATAAAATTCAATTAGTAAGCAAACTGAACCCTTCTGACTATCTGGTTCGCTTGGCATTTTGCAAAAAGATGCTTGAAATGTTTGAAACAGATGAAACATTTATCAATCACATCTTCATGTCTGACGAGGCCCATTTTGACTTGAATGGCAATGTGAATAAACAAAATTGTCGCATTTGGGCTGCCTCAAACCCGAATACCATCCAGGAAGTCAATTTGCATCCGGAACGTGTGACAGTTTGGTGTGCGGTGTCGTCAAAGTCTATTGTCGGACCTTTCTTTTTTGAGTGTCGGGATCGTGCCGTGACCGTCAATAGTCAGCGGTATTTGGCGATGCTCAGAGATTATTTTTTGCCTAAATTGCGTACTAAGCGAATCGTATTGAAGGATACTTGGTTTCAACAAGATGGGGCACCACCACATATCGCTACGATGGTCATGGACTTTTTGAAGTCCAAATTTAATGAAAAAATCATCAGCCGATACGGCCCCATGAGATGGCCACCACGATCACCAGACTTGACGCCACCGGACTTCTTTTTGTGGGGGTATTGTAAGGCCAAGGTGTATGAAGTCAACCCACAAAATATTGCAGATCTGAAGACAGAAATAACCAGAGTAATTAAATCTATTCCGCAGTCGATGTTAACGAACGTTTTCAATAACATGATTATCCGGTACAAAGCTTGCATTCAAGCCAATGGACAGCATCTCAGCAGCATTATCTTCAAGAAGTGAATTGATAACAAAAATTTAGTAAATTTGTAAACTTTTGATATAAAAATAAATAAAAAATTCTTTTCCGTTCAAAAATGATGGCCGTTTACTTTCGGTTACGATAAATGCCCCACCCTGTACTAATAGAAATGGGTCCATTTTTCGTCAATGTTACCAAATTATGTCTTTAATTATACATGTTTTTATTAGATGTAATACAGAGCCGGAGCCAGTTTTTTTGATTAGGGTTATTTAAATTTAACTACGATTTTATTAAATAGAAATATACTAATAGTAACGGGTCCATTTTAAGTTAATGTTACCAAATTAGGTCTTTAATTAGACATAGTACAGAACAGGGTCAAAACACTTTTTTGTCACCCTCTGTAACCACATAATTTTTTTCTTTATTTCATTAATTTTCGGTTGGCATTTAAAATTTTTCATATATAAACGAACCTTTCCTTCTGTAGCAGATAATAAAAATTTATTTAAAACATCGTAGCAGTGCAAACCACGGAAATATTATTTCAAGTTATAGCGAGATCCTTCAAAATGTCTGAACTTACACCTTCGATTAGTGAACGAGGTAAACCCATTCTAATTTATAAGCAAAATAAATATATTACACGGATGTACATTTTTCTGAAGTGGGAAAAATGGTTGCGTTATTGCTTTATTATGAAATTTTTAAAAGCGGAAGATGTCTTTAAAACATTTAACGATTTACTTGAAATCAAACCGATTAATGCGAATCTTGATAAGTTTTGTGATTATTTATTAACTTCGGCGGATTTGATTTATTCAACTAACGGTTGTGAATCATTCCATGCCGCATTTAAACTTAATTTTAATAGTCCTCATCCCAATATATACCAATTTTTACATGCTCTTCAACAAGAGCAAAACAAAGTTTACATTGCTTTAAACAGTACTGCAAAGCCGCCCACACAAAATAGTAATTCCAAAAACAAGCAAAAAAAGATTTACGAACTACTATTCAAGTACAATAACAAACAAATATCGCGGTTAGATTTTGTCAAGGCAGTCTCATTTTACGGTGCATTTTTTGTTACAGAATAAATTTTTTTTATTAATTGTTTTACCTCCAATCAATTTTAAAAAAAAAATTGGAGGTATGGTAATCGAAAAAAAATTTCAACTTTTTTTTTTTGCATTTTCGAGATCACCGTGTTCAGAAACGTAAAGATCTGCAAAAAGTAAAATAAAAATTTCTGTGTCGGTCTGTCGGTCTGTCTGTCTGTCTGTCTGTCGTTGGATTTTGTCGATCGATTTGCTTCCAAACCATCCAACCAATTACGACCAAATTTGGTATGGTGGTAGGGTTCACGGTGGAAAGGTGAAAATAAGGTTTTCGTCGCGATCTATCAATCAGGAGTGCCACCACAGGAAAATAATACGGGATTTTTAAAAAATATTTTGTCTTGCGATATGTTATTTTAAAGGCCTTAAAAGGCTTTATCCAGAATAGGTAAAATTAATCTTCTATCTGTCGTCTGTCAAAAATCACAAGTTGTCAAAGTTGAAACTTTAAGAGTGAATAACTCAAGAAATGCTGAAGGGATCTTACCTAAATTTGGTACGTAGGTACATTGATCCTAATGGATATGAGAGCATATGTAATCCTTCGATAGAAATCACTAATGCAACATGAAAAAAATAAAATTAACTTTTTTGGCAAAAACATGAAAAAAGTTTTTGTCGATCGATTTTCTCCGGCATTTCTACGTCGATTGCAATCAAACTTATTGGACGTATGCCTCGTGGGCTGGAATGGTGAAAATAAGGTTTTGCCAGAGAAATCTTCACCAGGGCCACCACAATAAAATAAATAAAAAAAAATGAAAATGTCGTCGTATCTCCGGAAATGTTTAACCGATTCAGCTAAAATTTGGTGTGTCGATGGAGCTTTGAAAGTATAAGTATTGGTGAGAAAACAAACCGAGCCAATTGTAACAGGGCAGGGTAGGTCAGAAAAATTATAGAAAATATTAACTGAAATCTTAATTTATATATTTTTTGAGAGAATTTGTCAGATGGCTGGCAAAAATAAAACAATATATTCAAAATTTTAATAAACGTCATAATTTTGTGACATATGTGTCAAAATTAGGTTAATGTTGATTTGTATACCGAGTACAGCATAAGAGTTGAGTTTAGGGCTTTTAACAATTTATTTTAGAATACAAAAATAGGTGGTTTGGTGGGAAATATTTTATAATATCGTCGTACGGACTGACGGAACGTTACTAAAGGTTCTGCCATTAGGTAGCGACCAAGTTTAGGCTGTTTGTTAAATTTTTTCGCAAATGTTTTCAGAATCAGTAAATCGGCAGTCAGTAATTTACAAAAATTTATTTTCGAAAAATCCGCTAGATGACCGAAAAAATTTGTTGTACCAATCTTGGAGAAATTTTATTTGTGACTTCTTACGGTATTATGTGACGTATATAAAAATTTTGGAAAAAATTCAGTGGCGTATAAAAATAAAAAATTTTTTTCATTTTAGATTTTGTTAAAAAAACTTTTATAGATAGATTTAGGGTAGGGGTGATACATATAGATATCTTTGCCAGGGCTACCGATATCTTTGTTAAGGCTACCACAATAGAAAACAAAAATGAACATTATGTCATCGTATCTCCGGACAAAATTTGGTGTGCTGGTGATTGGAGGTATTGCGGCAGAGAGTGACGACATTTTTTTTTTTTGTAAAGCTTGTAAATTTTATCTATTTGTTTAATAACTTTCTACAATTTTTTTTAAATTAAGTTCATTATATTAATCTTTTTAAATCTATTCAGATTTATACCGTACTTATAGTAATACCCTACCTAGATTTGCGCAATTTACATTTCAGATTACTGTCGACCTTTTTGCTCGGAGCGCAATCTACACTCTTTTTTTTTCTTATACCTGCCAAATTTGCGCAGTTCACATTCACCCAGTGGCATCACGAGTCCCCTCGGACTCGTGATTCGGAATCAGGTTTTCTTATTATTATTATACAATGCATTAACCCTTTTATGTTTCAGGATCCCCGATCCAGCACGGTTTTAGTTTCGCGCTAAAATCAGAGGCTAACAGCCTCCTAAAAACCCAAAAACGTAAGTAGCCACTTATGCGACGAAGGAGCAGAGGGGCTTGCCCCGGTACTCCATTAAGTGATGAGAATGAATGAATGAATGATAAAAGTTTCCCTGAAAGTAAAAGTTATGCTGAAATGGAAAAATTTAATTAAGTGGTCGGTATGAGGATGTCCCTCGGTCTAGCGAAACCGAAAATTCTGAAAAATTACAATTTTTATAAAGATTTTCTGCTAACTTACGGATATGCTCGGAGATGATTTCGAGGTTTCCGTCGGCGTGCAGTCGTCGGTTGGTGACGTAGTAGGCGTTGAAAGCGCATCGGACTCTTGTTTTGGATGACTTGAACCCTGTGCATCTGCCGGGCGGATGCTGTTCCCCACACTGGTGAGGCATAGGTCAGGGTCGGCCTGATGATGGCCTTGTAGATTCGCAGCTTGTTGGCAGGTGACAACTTGCTGCGGCGACCGATGAGTGGCATCAGGTTGGTCGAAACAGCCCTTGCTCTGGAGGTGATCGTCTTGATGTGCGGGGTCCAGGTGAGGCGGCGGTCGAGGGTGACCCCTAGGTACTTGGAGGTGGGGTTCCATGGGATGGCTTCACCGAACATGAAGATGTTCCTGTTGTGGGGTTTCCGACGTCTTCGAAACATGGTTGCGCTACTCTTGCTCGAGTTCACCCCGATGCGCCAAGTGGCGAACCAAGTTTCCAAGTCGTTGATAGCCTCTTGCAGGTGGGTCGTGGCGGTCTCTGGGTGGATGGAAGACGAATAAGCCGCGGTGTCATCGGCATAAAGAGAAATCTTCGTCCTCGGGTTCCTTGGGGAGGGAAGGTCGCTCATGAAGATGTTGAACAGCGACGGTGACAAAGGTGATCCTTGGGGTACGCCGAATCGGATTGGGCGTTCGGAGGAGCGGACACCGTTGAATTTGATGCGGAATCGGCGATCCTTGAGGTAGGAGGCGATGAGGTGAACTAAAGCGGGTTGGATGTTAGCCTGAAACATTTTAAAAATTAAACCTTCGTGCCAAACTTTATCGAAGGCTTTCGATACGTCCAGTTGTACTAAACCTGTGAATTCGCCCTTGTTAAAACCAAGGGTGATGTGTTCGACAAGACGGAGGATTTGCTGAACCGTACTGTGACCCTCTCGGAATCCGAATTGTTCATTTTGAAGTACGTCGTTGTCGAATACAGCCTCTTGGATGCGGGACAAGATGATTTTTTCTGCAACCTTGGCAATGGTCGAGAGGAGGCTGATGGCCCGGTAGCTCTGGGGTTTTTTCAAATCTTGACCGGGTTTGTGGATTACGATGACGTCGGCGAGTTTCCAAACCTGTGGAAATTATCTAAGTCGGAGAGAAGCGTTAATGATACCTGTGAGAGCTGCGATTGCTTTCCATGGTAGTTCCTTGAGGGCTCGGTTTGGGATGGAGTCTGGACCTGGAGCTTTCTTGTTCTTGAGTTTGCGGATGATTGCAGAAACCTCTTTGAACGTGGTCGGATCGATGGGGGTGGGGTCTACCGTGTTGAGGTGCTGGTGAACGAAGTCGTTAACCATATCGACGTGCTCCTGAATGGTGCGGTCGTTGTTTGGACTGCACTGCGCCGTTCTTGCCGTTCGACCGTTCGAACGGTGCCGTTCGACCGGGTTATGGCGGGGATGGGACGATTCTTGGCGTTTCAAAGAGCCTTTGCCATCTTCCAGGCGGAGTTGTCCTGAAAATTGAGTGACTCGATCTTGTTGGTCCACTCCAGGTTGTGGTGGGCGTTGACCTCGTCGGTGGTGCGGGTTCTTAGGAGGTTGTAGGATCGGATGTTATCTGGATGAAGGGTGCGTTGCGCCCGCTTCAGAGTCGGTCTCTGATGTCCGGAATGGGTGTAGACTTGGTTGCGTGATCGATGGCGCTAGAAATTGAATTTTGGAAAATATTTACATACCTATCCAGTTGTTACGGGGTGTGGATGATGGGGATCGGGTCCATGTTGCGAAGGAGGTGGTCGTGAAAATCTTTCCAGGAGGTTTTCGGTCGTGTGGGAGCGGTCTGCGCCCTGAAGTTGTCCCCCAGGTGTAACAAAATCGGGAAGTGATCGGAGGTGAGGTCGGTCATCGTGGATAGTTGGTGTTGGAGCGTCACATCCTTGAAGAGGTCGATGTCCAGGAAGCTGGGTGTTCCTGCTAGTGAAAAGTGGGTAGATGCGTCGGGTGGGTTGATGGAAAAGTCGAGTTTGTCTGCCAGGTCGAATAGCGCGCATCCCTCTCTGTTTTCGTGCCTGCAGCCCCAGGAGTGGTGTTTTGCGTTCAAGTCACCCGCGATGACTTTGGCGCCGGGTCCGCTGAGAAGAATGTCCAGGTCGCCTCTTAGAATTTCCCGTCCAAGGCGATTGTAGACGGATGAATCCTGTAACCAACCATGATTTTTAGTGTGAATACTCACTGTCGTGGATTCGAGGTGTTGAAAATCGGGAGTCGGAATTAGGTGGTGTTCGATTGACGTCTTTACGTAGATGGCGGTGCCCTCGCCGCGGGCCGGTCGATCGTTTCGGTAGAGGGTGTAGGATGGGAGGTTTGCGGAGTCGCCAGCTCGGAGGTGGGTTTTGTTGACGAGGATGACGTCCACGTCGTTGGAGTGAGCGAAGTGGAGGAGGAGATTCTTCTTGCTTTGGATGCCGTTTGCATTCCAAAACGCAATCTGGATGGAGCTCAGTTGTTGTCTTTGTCTAGACATTAACGTTGTTGGTGGTGTTGGCGGCAATTTCTGTAACTGAGGTGAGGTTATTTATTACCAAGTCTCGGAGTATGTTTTGCAAATAAAGTAAAGAGATTTTTAATTAAACCCTCGGAGGTGCCTGTGAGGGCGGCCTCGTGGGGGGTACCTGGCAAACGCTCCTGGTTAGGGGCGTTTATGCGGGCAGTGGCGACGTAGCTCCTTTGTGGGCGGTGCGTTTCTTTGGAACCGTGGCTGGACGTCGATGGCGCGGGGTTGTCCGTGCCACCTTGATTTAGAGTATTTAAAGCACCCTTTGTAGTTGGCGGTGTGGGTGCCCTCGCAATTCGCGCAATTTGCTGGTTTGGTCCGGAGTTTGGTGCAGGTCGCGGTTTCGTGCTCCGCGCCGCACTTGACGCATTTTGGAATCGCCCGGCAGCATCTTTGGGCGTGGCCAATCTCTGACCGAGGATGCGGTATTTCCACCGTGAAACCCACGCCGAAACATTCAACTGTGGAGAAGATTTTCTTACCATCTTCGCTGCGACAAGTTGCACCAGGTAAAGAGGCATCGGAATCTTGTCTCGTCCTTTGGTCAGCTGGTGGACGGTTTGGACCGGGAGTCCTTGGGTAGTTAGGTCCTCCTTGACTTCTACTGCGGTGGCCTGGCAGTCCCCTCAAAACCACCTTGAGTGGTTTTTCCTGTGGTAGCAGGAAGTGGCGGCTGAGGTTACGGTAGTCCGCTTCGCTGTCGGGTTGGAATTCCATCCCGTCGGCTACGGGGCGGATTTTGGTGTACTTGATACCTTTTCCCGTAATTTTGCGGAAAATTGCGGGCCAATTTTCTTTCGTCCTGATGATGATGGGCGGTATTCTGTAAGTAGATTTTTGGGTATTAGTGGTGCTATTTACCTGTTCGTGTTCGTCGTCCTATGTCAGGGGTTCCTTCTTGTAACGAGGGGATCACTTGGGTGTCCGTGATGTCGGTCGGCGCCGGTGGTGTGGACTCGTCGTCGTCGGAGTTGCGTGCCATGATTAGTTGCTTAGCCTTCCTCTTGCCGTCGGAGGACGCTTCCGAGGAGGTTGAGGCGGCACGTCGTTTCTTGGATTCTTTGTTGGCTTCTTGTTGGCGTATTTTCTTTGACCGCTTGGAGACGACTACTTGGAACTCATGTTCCGCCGGGGTGACGTTGAAGCCTGGTGGAGGTGGGACGTCAGGATTCATCAAGCTTGGGATGAAGTTCGAGGTGGTGGCGGACGTGGAGGCGGTGGCTGGTGGGGCGTTTTCAGTTGGAGCTGTCTTTGGTGGTCTTTCAGGCCGTTAGGGCTGCAATTTGGGCTGTTAGTTCCTTCACCTGGGCAACCAGGGAAGTGATTTGCGCCATCAAGCCTTGGACGAACTCTTCCGTGTGGTTTGGAGCCATTTCTGTGGGTTTAAAAATTTTTAAGGGGACAGTTGAAAAGAATTTAAAAATTCTGATGAATTTGCGATGTTATTTGCGATGTTAGCTAGATTTGAAAAAATCTTTTGCTGACGTTTGTATCGGCGTAACTAATTATTAAATTAATTTTCCAATGAGCGGAAATCCGTGTGAATTTTTATAAATTACTTTATAAAAATTCTAGGAAAACTGCTACTAACTGGTCTTTTAATTTATTAATTATCAAATTGGCGTGATTGTGATAACAATCGATTTTTGTGAAAAAATTTTAAGAAAAACAATTTTACTGTCGGGATGTGTTGATTCGTACGTGGGCAGCCAATCTGTTGTCACTGTCCTGTCTGTACAATCGCGTCTGACTGCCAACACTAAGACTATATCAGAACGCACGCACCGTTAATAGAACTTTTATGTTAATGAATTTCCCTATCTGAAATGCATGTAAAATTTTGATTTTCAAAAGCCGTTTTCTCGAAAACTAATGGATAATCCCCAAAATTTCTTTTTTTAATATACTCAGAAAATTGTCCTCTTTCCTATAGTGTAGGTGTCGAGGCTCAATTCGTGGGGGCATTTCCCTGACAGATCCCGGTGATTGTTCCATGTCAGGTGAATTGAATTGAAGTCTCCGGCAACTCCGCATTTAACCCCGAACCCATGACCTAGAGGTCATGAGAGGTCAAGGCCTTCCCAAGGTGCCCCCACGAGCCAACTCAGAACCACCTGTGGGGTTCTGCCCCAGGGCTTCGCCCCCTTACTCACGAGCCAACTCACAAACACCTGCGGGTTCTGCCCCTCTACCGCCTCCACCCCTAAGACGACCCCTTCCTTCGGTACATCTCCTATCCACAGTCATCTCTCTCTTTCCTCTCTCTCTTGTTCGTCCTTCACCACAATAATACACACTACTTTTACCTAAACCGACAGCAATACTTAGAGATAAAACATCTATCATTGACTCAACTACGAGGGTTTCAAGCTCGAATTACCGATGAGTCTAAGATGCCTTATTATCCTTCGTAAAAGACCTAAGTATCAAACCGTCAAGGTCTAACAGATATGAAAATTGAATTGATTGGATGCATAACTTCTTCACACACACACACACACATACATACATACAGACATTTTTTGGAAATGATGATTTTCAGCTTCTGGGACCCCAAAATGACTAAATTCATCAAAATCTCAATTTCTTTTTTCTGCACGATTACAATACTTTTTCAGACTTCGTATGATAAAGTAAAAAGGTTAGGTTAGTTGGCTGGTGGGAGCCGTCCGAGACGGACGCGTATAACATGGCCTCCGTAAGCTTTCCCCTTCAGACTCGGAAGACGGAAAGGCAAAATTCAAAAAATGTGCGGGTTACGTCGGGCTAGACGAGCGCTTTCGAATGCTACCGGTGGGATCGAGATCGGTCCATAAATAACAAAGATGTGGCGGTTTTTGTGTTTTAAAAATTAGAATTGCTGTGAGAGTGCGGGGAGTGCACCGATAAGAACGGGAGTGCCAGAGGGGGATGTGAAATGATGAAACGAACCCGACAAGGTACCACTTGTCGGTAGTGCAAATGGATTATACCATCAAAAAATCAAAACAGGGGTAAGTGCTTCCAACTTTCTTGGGGATAGAGCGATAGGGGCGAAATTTACATCATCTTAAAAAGCACAAAAAACCGGAGAGATCGATGCCTGTGCCACCCTTATCCGGTCACAAATAAAGTAGCAAACTGAATAACAAGTGTTTATTTTGAATGTTTTTAAATTGATTAACATTGAAAGTGCTTAACATCTTTTTTAAATGTGAAGGGGTTGACGGATCGGGGTCGGACAAACGTGTGGGGGTAGAACAAAAAAAGTGCTGTTTAACGAGGTGCGTCGCACCCTTATCGGCTCGAGGGTAGTGTCAGAAAACGCAATTGCAATTTAAAAATTTATCATTATCTAGGTAAACAATGATAATTACAATCAATTTGGAAAATATACGGGGTGATCAACGTACAGGGTGGCTTAATTTCGATCCCTCTTATAGGGAAATCGGTAACCATTGGTAATATCGAAAAATAGATGGCGCATCCTCGATCTCCTTTTTTGAGAAAAACCCAATGGACAAAACCGGAGTTGGTTATCTTTTTTTGTTTTCGAGTTATAGCCAAAAATCCGATTATTGGACTTTTTGGTAAATGTTGATATCTCGGTTGTTTTTGAAGTTTCCGAAAAAGTGTTAACACTTTTTTCAGGCACTTTTTTAAGAGCAACAAAATGGGCTAGAGAGATTTTAAATATCTAAGTTAGTTTCCGAGTTATAATATAAAGTTGTGTTTTTTTAAATAGAAATCATGGGTGAATGTAATATTTTTGAATAGCATTTTTTATCCTTTTTTCAATGATGTATAACATGTGGGGTCTATTATTACGATTTCATCCCATTTTCTTAAAAAATGTATTAAAAATAAAAAATATCAAAAAATTAAATATGATAAAAACATTTTTAATAAAAAAATCACTAAAAAAATTGAAGCACGAACAAAAATTAAAGTAAGTATTCAAATTGAAGTCCATTGTTTTCAATACATAAATTACATCTCTTCCTCACACTCTCAATTGCATTGTGTATGTGGACATTTGATACTGAATTAACACATTCTGTAAACTTTTGTTTTAGTTCGTCGATGTTATTACTTTTATTCTTATATAAGTTGTCTTTAAGATAACCCAAAAAAAAATGCAATGGTGTCAAATCAGGAGAACGCGGTGGCCACCTCACCGGGCCGTTAGTTCCTATCCAGTTGTTTCCAAAATTACTATTTAGTAATTCTTTAACAATTCTGGAATTATGGGGTGGTGCACCATCTTGTTGGTAATACAAATATCTTCTTTCCAGCAAGGGTAGATTATCCAAATATTCTTCAACAATATGTTCGTTTAAGAGTTCATAATATCGTTGGCCATTTAGATTTTCTCTATACGTATGGTATACTAAAACACGATTGCCAACTAGAGCACACCACACACTAAAACCGAACCGTCCTTGCATTTGGACGTCAACAGTACGGTGAGGATTAACATCAGACCAATGGTGTTCGTTATGCCTGTTAAATATACCCGCACTGCTAATGTAAGCTTCATCTGTCCAAATCACACGTTTGAAGAAATTTTCATCTTGTCGACATTTTAGCCCATACCAATTACAAAATTCCAACCGTCTCTGAGCATCTCCTGGTTGTAGATAATGTTGTTTTCGTTTTACATAAGGCCTGAATTTATGTTTTTTTAGTATCCGCAAAGCTTTACATCTTGAAATTCCCGATTCAGTTTCAATTTGGCGACTCGAAACTGAAGGATTTTCAACTACAGCTGCATTACATTAATGGCAGTTTCTTGAGCATCCTGAATAATATAATTTCGTGATCTAGGCTTGTTAAAATTTCCATAATTAATAAGATTTCCTTTCAATCTATTAAAAATACTGATCTCTGGTTGTCTTCTTTCGGGATAACTATTGAAATATTCTGCACTTGCAAGACCAGCATTATTATTATTTTTAATGTAGCACTCCAACATATCAAATTTTTCAAAGTTTTCATAAGCCATTTTATATTTACGTAAAATAACCAGTAAATAATAATATATTATAGGTAGGTAATAATAATTGTTTAATATAATAATGAAACAAAGACAGCAATTCGCCAACAATTAAACAAACATTAGCCTACTATAAAACATGTGGTGAAAATCTTTTAGATGCCAATTTGGTAGTGTTTTGTTTTGAAAAGTTATATATTGAAAACAATACGATCTTTAGTTTGAATACTTACTTTAATTTTTATTACGTGCTTCAATCTTTTTAGTGATTTTTTTATTAAAAATGTTAACATATTTAATTTATTGATATTTTTTATTGTTATTACATTTTTTAAGAAAATGGGATGAAACCCTAATAATAGACCCCACATGTTATACATCATTGAAAAGAGGATAAAAAATTCTATTCAAAAATAATACATTCAACTATGGTTTCTATTTAAAAAAACACAACTTTATATTATAACTCGGAAACTAACTTAGATATTTAAAATCTCTCTAGCCCATTTTGTGTTAACACTTTTTTGGAAACTACAAAAACAACCGAGATATCGACATTTATCAAAAAGTTCAATAATCGGATTTTTGGCTATAACTCGAAAACAAAAAAAGATAGCCAACTCCGGTTTTGTCCATTGGGCTTTTCTCAAAAAAAGAGATCGAGGATGCGCCATCCATTTTTCGATATTTCCAATGGTTACCGATTTCCCCATAAGAAGGATCGAAATTGAGCCACCCTGTACAACCGCACTACAGTGTGACCACACCTAGATTTAAAAGCCAGATACAGACTTAACCACTAGGCGGATCACCCCCGGAGAGGTGTCGTTCGACTCGGGACGGTAGGGGGCACCCCCCCTCGGATTCCGACCCCCCCACTCTCCCACCAAGTTTCGCGGGAAGAATTTTTGCCCCCCCCTATCCCACCGTTCGGCAAGTTTCGTAACATCGACCGGGAAAGTTTTCGTTTCGGTCTGGAAGACCGCGAGCAGTCCGCGGACGGCATGGAAGGTGTAGTGTAGTGCTAATCAAGAGTCAAAACATCGGAAGATCCCCTTGTTACCTCCTTGTATCGGCATCTCAACTCGTGGGGGTCTCTCTGAGATCGGGTAACTAACCCCGGTGGAGGGGGGACTACCTGCAGGGTCGGCGCAGGAGGAACTGGGATTGTAAGAAGGCACCACGAAGCCAGCCAACTCAGAACTCCTGAGCCAGCTACTTCTGTTCTATAAGTTATTACTTGAAGAGCAGAATTTTGTGGGCAACAGGGTAAGAGGCCCTGCCCAAAAATCTCTTGAACAGTGCATGAAATGGACAAAGACAAGGAAAACTCGTTTACTGGATGCCCAGGCCGAGTTGCTTCCCAAAGTGACTGGAAACGTTGAAGACCAAGGAGAGGAAATGGCTATGAAGGTAGTAAAACCGAAGATAAGTACTCGGAGAATAGTAGCAAATGTGATACACATCTACACCTCCAGGTCTGCTAACACGACACCGATTAGTTCCCCAAATACAACTCCGGGGAAATGGGTTTTCAACGTAGATGTTGAAATTACAACCCTAATCGGCGAGACCATTGGCGAATGTAACGACAAAATAAGAACAAAAGCCGGGGGGCTCTCCGAGCAATATTGCAAGGACCTTAGAGAGAGCATCACCTCTAAGCTTACGAAACTAAAAACACTTAGGCGAACTGAAAAGAGGCAAGAAGAGTAAGAACAAGTGCAAAACTGGAGGGACTGCAGTCGCAGTTAGCAAAACACCAAAAAGTGGTGGCAAAACATCAGGAAGTCATCGCTAAGCTGGCTAAGAACTCTGAGCATATTCAATCAGACTCGATGAAGATTAAGGAAGAATCACGAAAGGCAAGAGAAGCAGAGAGGCTGCGCATAGAAAATCTCAAGGAATCATTGAATGCAGCAAGTATGCATATGGACCTACGCTTTGATAAATTGGCCAGTCGGCTGACAGACAAAGCCAGCGATAGCGCAGATGTGCTATCGAAGAAATTAGATGCCGGTAGCAAATGGATGCTCCGGCAAGATGAAAAGCTTGAAAGTCTGACAAGGATCATAAAAAATTTTGGAAAGCAGGAGCTCAACACAAGCTTTCCCCTGTCAGACTTGGAGACCATGGGTAATCTCCAAACTAAGATGGCCGAGCTGGCGGAGGCAAACCGGGGGGCGGGACCTGCAACCCGCCCAGATGGGCTGGCGACTGCCGCTGGGGGAGGAGCGGATAAACTTTCGGCCGAGATCAGAGCATTACAAAACACCGTTGACGGCCTGGAAGCCTCCTTGAGGTGCGCGCTACGGAGCGAGGTCGACGACATGCAAAGCTCCCTACAGATCATCATGCAGTATGTGGGCACAGTGACGTTCAGTCTAAAAGCACTGACGGCGTCTAAGTCACCTTCAACGATGGCGGAGACTCCGACGGCAGTACTGCGCCCGGAGACAAAACCGACGAAGCAAGCCGCGCCGTCTGTGGCGCAGCCGCAGACTTCCGTGCGGACGGATGCCGAGAACGCCAGGAAACCCAAAAATACAAAAACAAAAAAAACCCAAAAGGAAGAGCAAAAAGGATACGAAAAAGCCGGGATCCGGACCCAACGACAGAACGGGAGGATACAGAGGGGCAAGAGCCCACGGGCGAGGAAGATCCAAAACCAGAAGAGTGGACGACGGTCCCAACACCACGAGGACGGGCACAACGCCAAACACCAGCTGTCATAATAGAGCTGGACAGCGAAGTGCCTTTCGTCAACACACTAAAAAACTTAAAGGAGACCATCAGCAAGGAAGCAGAAGAGGCCGTAATGAGAACCCGCCTTACAAAAAGAAACAACCTCCTGATAGAGCTCGATGGCAGCACAGATGACGGAAACATCTCTTCTCTGTGTCAACAACTTAAAAGCAAGTTCGGCCACGACTAGGTCCGTACAACGGGGGGCCTGGCAACGAACAGGTCGGGGGGTGCCACCAACATCTTGTTGCAGGTGCGCCACATAGATGCAGCGGCCAGTAAAGAGGAGGTGGAGAACGGGCTGCGAGCTGTCGCCGGGGCCGAAGGAACCATAACCCTTCGGTCCCTTGTGCCGTCATACAGCAGTTCTCAGCTGGCCACAGTAAAGCTGGACCCTGCAGGGGCAGAGAAGGTGTTACAAACACCGAAAATAAGAATAGGCCTAAACAAAGCGTGCCGTTCCAGGAGGTGCTACCGCTGTTTTCGGTGCTGGGCCTCAGACCACGATACGGGTGAGTGCCGTGGTCGCGACAGAAGCGAGAAGTGTTGGAACTGCTGCGGCAGGGGACAAAAATCCAGAGAGTGCTAGAGACCCCCATTCTGTGCGGAATGCGGGAAAACGGGACACAGAGTGAGGAGCTGGAAATGCCGCCGCCCCATCGAGAAGACCTGCTAGGAGTGTGGGGAAAAGGGGCACATCGTTAGAGAATAAAAGACAAGTCATAGTTGGGGGGGACTTCAATGCGAAGTCGCCAGAATGGAGGTCCGCCAAGGAAGACAGAAGGGGAAAAGTACTCTCCGACCTGATGGCAGCACAAGTAGATATAAATTGAGAGTGCAGTGCACCCCCCACTCTAACACCACCAAAAGCCACGCCCACTTCCAAGGTCACCCCCCAGGCCACGCCCACTGCCAAGGCCAAGGTCACCCCAAGGTCAAGGTCACCTCCAAGGTCAAGGTTAACCCCGGCCACACCCACTTCTCAAGGACACATCCACTTCTCAAGGACACGCATCCAATTGGTTGTAAGCCCCTCCTACTTATCAAGGTCGAACACCAACTATATATTGAATACATTGAGTGTGCAACATCACACATATATTTCAATATATACCCAGTAAAACTACTATTGAAATAATTCATTAAATTATGCTTGGTATTATGTTTTATGCTCTTTTTATGTTATTTTACAGAATCCAATGACTAATTCTGAATCAATATAGGTTTAGTTATTGTGGCTTTATTTTTGTAACGTAGTTTTAGTCTTGTAGCAACTTTATTCTAATAAACACTTCAACGCTTGTTCTTGTTATTTTACCACCTGTTAGTTTATTTAAAACCAAACTTATAATCAATAGGTTATGGGCCCAGTGCATCGCAAAATTACACAGGTCTAATTATCAGTAACCAGGCTGATAAATATTTGCTGTAAAATAAAAAAGTTCAGTGTTGAATCCGCGCGAATCGTAAGTTATAAAAATGGCAACAACCGCGTCGCGAAGTGAACTAGCTCAACTAGTTAAATTCGACGGCACCAATTTTCAATTATGGAAATTCAGCGTCTCTATAGTCTTCAAAGCCGAAAAGCTGATGTCAGTTGTAAACGGAATATATGCAGAACCAAAAGTTCGTGAATCACCAGAATGGAAAGATTGGGATTCAAAAGATTCTAGAGCACAAGTCATATTTTTAACTACGTTAACACCTACAATGCTACAATGTCTCGTTAATTGCACGTCCGCAGCAGAAATGTGGAAGAAATTGACCACAACGCATGAACAAAAAACAGAACTGTCGAGGGAACTAGTATGGCAGAAGTTTTACGAAATTCGCATGATCGATGGCATATCGATTTCTAGCCACTTAGCAAATGTCGAATCGATAGTAAAAGAACTGAGAGATTTAAATGAAAAAATCAGCATTAGTGCAATATGTTCGAAAATTATAAACAGTTTACCGCCGAAGTACAATAATTTTCGAACAGCATGGGATTCAGTTGCCCCAAATTTGCAAAATTTGGAGAATCTTACAGCTCGGCTTCTAAAAGAAGAAGTGAGAATGACGACGCAAGAAAATGAAACGTCAAAATTAGCACTACAAGTAGCAGCATTACAAACTAAACTTGACGAAAAATCACGTCCAGCAGAATCGAAGAATTCAAAAATTACAGAACTGAAGAAAAGGACGAGCTGCAATTACTGCAAGAGGAAAGGCCACTGGGCGCGCGAATGCACCAAACGTCAAGCAAGTGCAAGAAAGAGCACCAGCAATAATGAACAACAGACTTCAAAAATTGATGCGTATGTTACAGACATTTCAACATTTTATTTGACAAGTGCAAATTGTGACAGTGAAAAGTGGATTTGTGATTCAGGCGCTAGTGTTCATATGAGCCACAAACGTGAATGGTTTACAAAAATAGACGACTTGAAGGAACCAATTTCGGTAAAAATTGCAAATAACAAAATCATAAAAGCGATTGGTGTAGGAACTATACAAGTGGAAGTAAACGTAAAAGGTCAGTGGTTCGATAAAGAAATAACAAATGTGTTATTCATTCCAGAATTAAACAGGAGTCTATTTTCTGTGGGAGTTATGACCGACAAGAAGTTTACTTTTCACGCATTACAACATCGTTGTGAATTTCGCGATAAAAAAGGCGTTGTATCGTGTGTTGGTTCAAGAGAAAATAATTTGTGGATAATGAACTTTAAAATTAAAGTAAAGCCGGAATGTAACATTGCAAAAAGCGAATCACTAAATCTTTGGCATCAACGGCTTGGTCACCTAAATTACCAAACAATTAAAAACGTCGCCAAGAGCAATATAATGAGTGACTTAAAAATTGACGACAATAAAATTAAATTTTGTGAGGCATGTCAATTTGGGAAACAAAGCAGAGTTTCACACCGAACGTCTCAGAAACGAACATATAAAGTTGGAGAAATGATTCATTCTGATTTATGTGGTCCAATAAATAATCACCGTCAGGATCACGTTACTTTATTTTGTTCAAGGATGACGCATGCAAGTTCCGAACTGTTTACTTTCTTAAAAATAAATCGGAAGCTTTTGAAAAATTTAAAGATTTTGAAGCTCTAGTTGAAAGGCAAACTGGAAACAAAATAAAAATTCTGAGGAGCGATAATGGTACAGAGTATGTCAACAGCGATTTTAACAATTTTGTTAAAAGTAAAGGCATAATTCATGAAACTTCTGCGGCTTACACACCTCAGCAAAACGGCAGTAGTGAGAGAGAACTACGTACAATTGTCGAATCAGCTCGATCAATGATGATCAATAAAAATGTTCCAACCGAATTATGGTCAGAAGCCGTAAACACTGCAGTTTATATTTTAAACAGAACTATAGCATCGGAAAAGAACAGTGAAAGTGCTTTTGAAAAATGGTTTAAACGCAAACCAAAAATTACCCACATAAAAATTTTTGGTTGCGCCGCGTATATGTGCATCCCACCACAATTTCAAAAAAAATTCGATCCGAAGAGTAAAAGGTTAATGTTGGTTGGATACAGTGATAATTCAAACAATTATAGATTATGGGATCCAATTGAAAGAAAAATAAAGATTTCGTGCAATGTTAATTTTAATGAAAATCAAGCGTATAATGACGAAAAGGACGAGATTGATAAAAATTTAGCATTGTTTCCTATAAATTTTGAAAACGAATTACCTATAATTGAAGAAGATCAATTGGAACAAAGTGATGATGAACAAGACGAAAACGCCGCGCCACAAGAAAATGACAGTACACGTCAGTTGAGAGACAGAAGTACGCTCCGTAAACCAGATTATTATGGACCTGCTATATATTGTTCAATTATAGAACCAGAAAGTTTTGAAGCTGCTATGAAAGACCAAAATGCAAACGAATGGAAAATCGCCATGAATGAAGAGATGCAAGCTCTCGAAGATAACAAAATCTGGATACTCGAAGAATTACCAGAAAATACTCACGTTATCGACAATAAATGGGTATTTCGTGTTAAGACGGACGAAAATGGAAATCCAGTTCGTTTTAAAGCTAGATTAGTGGCGCGAGGTTTTTCGCAACAAAAAGGCATTGATTATAAAGAGACTTTTTCACCAGTGGTAAGATACGATTCAATTCGAATTCTTCTCGCCATCGCCGCTCAACATGACTTAGAAATTTGTCATTTTGACATAAAAACTGCGTTTCTTTATGGAGATTTAGAAGAAACGATTTTTATGAGACAGCCCATTGGTTTTAAAAATAAGCAACATCCAGATCATGTCTATAGGCTCATTAAGAGCCTCTACGGGTTAAAACAGGCCGGACGATGCTTCAATCAAAAGTTTGTAAAGTTTCTTAATAAGCATAATTTTCAACAATTAAAAAGTGACCAGTGCGTGTTTGTCGGAAAAATAAATGAGTCGATAGTTTATTTAGCACTCTATGTAGACGATGGTTTAGTGCTGAGTTCATCAGAAAGCGCAATGAGTGACCTCATAACCAATTTAAAGAAAGACTTTAAAATAACAATGGACAGTGCAAAAGAATTTGTGGGGCTCCGTATTATTCGCGAAAAGGATAAAATAAAAATTAATCAAGCGCCGTATATTAGAAAAATTATTGAAAAGTTCAATATGCAAGATTGCAAACCAGCTGTGACACCCTGTGAACCTGGAATGCATTTACAAAATGTTGAAGATGACGGCAGTACAAAAATTGACTCAAAAATTCCCTACCGTGAAGCTGTAGGATCATTAATATTTTTGTGTACAGTAAGCCGCCTTGATATTTGTTACGCGGTTAATCAGGTGAGCAGATTTATAAACAATCCAAGTGAAAAACATTGGCAAGCTGTAAAACGCATTTTAAGATATTTAAAAGGAACAATCGATTTTGAGATCGCATATCAAAAATCGAATAGTGCATTAAAATTAACCGGGTATACTGATGCAGATTATGCAGGTTGTATTGAAACTCGGCGTTCTACAAGTGGTTACATTTTTATGTTAGCCAACGCACCAATTACTTGGTCATGTCAAAGACAAGGTGTAGTGGCGCAATCAACAACCGAAGCGGAATACGTTTCTTTGGCTTTAGGAACAAAGGAGGGTATTTGGCTCAAATCTTTGTTGAAGGAGTTAGGTTTTGATCAGCAATCAGTGGAGATCAGGGTAGATAACCAATCAGCAATCCGTTTAGCAAAAAATCCTGAATTTCACAAGAGAACAAAACATATTGACGTAAAATTTCATTTTGTGCGCGATATGTGTGTCGAAGGTAAAATAACAATTGTTTATGTTGAAACAAAATATCAACTTGCTGACATTTTAACAAAGTCATTAACGCCTGTTGCGTTTAAGCGAATTTTAAGTTTATTTTAAGATTTAAAATTAATGAATTTGTGGGAGTATTGAAATAATTCATTAAATTATGCTTGGTATTATGTTTTATGCTCTTTTTATGTTATTTTACAGAATCCAATGACTAATTCTGAATCAATATAGGTTTAGTTATTGTGGCTTTATTTTTGTAACGTAGTTTTAGTCTTGTAGCAACTTTATTCTAATAAACACTTCAACGCTTGTTCTTGTTATTTTACCACCTGTTAGTTTATTTAAAACCAAACTTATAATCAATAACTACTAATAATTTCTATCATTATTATTATTATTTTTATTAATTACCAACCAAGTTAAAAATCTACTTGAACCAAGTAAGTAAAGTTTTTATTAAGTAATTATTTTTATAATAATTGGTAAATACTTTTGTTACAGTGGAATTGTTAAATGAAAAATCTTATCCACTAAACAAATCTCGCTCTAAGAATATATCAATCGGTTTATGTAAATATAATTTACAGCCTAGCATTACAATTACCGGTTTAAAACAGAAAGTAGTTTTAAGTGAGGACAGTTGGAAACGATTTATGTTTTACAAACCCATGCTAACATCGTATTTTAATGAAGATGGTTTAAAATTTTCCACAGTATATGATGTGTTTACGATTGAATTTCATAATTTTAAAAACAAGAAACTTATCAAATTGTATCAAGTTAAAGAAACTTGGGTTTATTTGGGGGGTGAAACTATTACAGGGTTATGGGGGTTAACTGATTTGATAAACGCATATTTTTCAGTATTACATAAACATACGTTTGATATATTTTACTCGGACATTATTAAAAATAATGTAAACCTATTACAAAACCCAGATAATATTATGAAATTTATCAATATGGAAACTGATGGAATCAAAGCATACACACTTATGGAGATGGCACATTTCTTTCCTGAAAAAATTATTGTTGATGTGGAAATTGCTAATGCAGTTAAATTATAGGATGTGGATGGCTTACGCTGAACAATATTATCCAAAAGCTGTAGATTTAAATTCATCCATCGAACGATTGAAGAGTACTTTAACAGATATGGCATTCGATGTTGAACATGGTGCTGTATATATGAAATCAGGGTATCCAAACTTGCAGGAGGCTATAGCTATGACAAAGAAGTATGGAATTCAAGTGGAGTTATGTGATAAATTTTTAAAAAAGTTAATAACATTAGAAGCATTTTGTAGAATATTAAGAAATAAAAATTTTAAAGATATTATAAGTGAAATAATTGATTTTCTACCATATGGTCTTGTAATAAAAAATAAATTAGTTGAATGTATTAATGATGAAATATAACAATAATATTAATAAAAATGATTATTAAACTACGTATGTATTTAATGTTTTACTTATTCGCACTTAGTATCTCCAACAAAGTAGATGTGTGTAAAAAAAGCAAGCAAAACACATAAAGTAAAAATGAATACAACTTTAATTTATTTCATAGCAGCGATATGGAACAACACAATTACATTGACATGCCCAAGAAATCTAAAAAACGCCATGATTTGCACTCAATATCTGGATATTGCCGAACCATTAAAACATTGTGAAAAATTTGATAAAATGTCCATTGATATCATGCAAAGTGATCAATACATTATCACACACCCATTATTAATTCAGAATAACAAACTGGTTTTATATTATGAGACCATCTTCGAATTTCAAGATACAAGTCAAATAAGAAATCCTGGAGAATATTTGGTGCTCAATTTGAACAAACTCAGAAACAACTACAACACTCTTCATATGAATGCAATGTTACGTTTAGATTTCACCGTTGCGCCCCAAACGTAACAAAATGCATTATCGTCCATCCGAAATGCATAACTGTTCATGACATTTTATTTTATTCATGAAAAGTATGTTTATCCGGGGCCTACGTCCATCGCAACTTTAAGTTAGGCGCGTTAAATTAAGGAAATGCGATATCTTCACACAGCTAGGGTTGGCAACAATTTTGGTAAGAGATTAGATAGACGAATTTTTCCTGAAAAGTGACACAGGTGAATCGAGTAGCCAATTTTTAGTGATATTATTCAAGTGTTTATTTCCTCGATTTGTTGGTTTTATGTTGATTCAGTTGGCGAGTTTAGCAACGAACAACTTCACAGTTTACACTGGTTCGAACCTCATCGAGTACTTAAATTACATCCTTCGGTTAATACGAATGTGGAATTTAACCCAGCCTGGGGGTCAAAAGTGATAGCACCGAATACAGAAGCTAAAAGTTTATTATCAATAACAGAATTACTTTGCTGCAAGTTAGGTTAGAAACTTTTACAACTTTACCTTTGTGTTATTTAATTGAGAAATTTCGTACGGCCTTATCGAGGACGAATTCTACCACCGTTATCTATCAAGATTCGTTCGATATTTTCTTTCCAAAAGTTCACTTCGAGCCACAAAACATCTATCATCGAGAAAACCAGAAAACCTTTTTTTTGTTTACTTGCAAATCGGAAGCCGTCGATGCGCGAGGCGACAGTTGTGGTCAACTTAAGAAGCAAGATAGCAGGGGCGTACCAACGAAACTGGTGAGCGTTAATTTTGGTTTTATTTACTTTTGCGATTCATTTTAAAAACGGTGTCTACCGACTTACGCGTTGTTTGTTTAACTGCGAGAGAAGAAGAAAGGTTAACTACCCTAAAATTTTGATTGTTTGCAGATCGAGCGAGGCTCGATTAGAGAGTTGTTAAAATTGGGTTAATTGCTTTCAGATCTGAACGCTTATATATATTTTTTATAATTCTATTTTTCTTACTGCGTACTGTTTGCGGTACTTGCGTGATACAACTTGTGAAAATTCGACGACGTACCATTTATTTTGTTGTAAATAAAACGCAGTTTCACCTTTACTTGTGTTTTTCTTTTTGCTTTTGCACTTTAGGATACCATCTCTGGCGAGCGGCAAAAAGTGCATGGCGCCATATTTTTGAACAGATGAGATTTTTGAGTGGAGCAAGGTTCAATCTTGTCTTCCGACCCCCCCCCCCCCATTTTTGTTCTTCACTGAGTTGAGCCGTAGCGCCGTTTTGTAACAAGTAAAGGTAGGTGTTTTAGGATTAGTCTCGCCAACTTTTGCGACCCGAGCGCAGACGGGCAGCAGCAATTGTTTTTGAATCTTTATTTTTTATAAGCATTATATTATATATTTTAACGGCTGCATATATTAGTTTAAGAGTTAAATTGAGACAATGTAAACTTTTCCTGTAAAACAAAATAAAACCATCAATTAATTTTTAATAATTCTTTTTTTATTAATCCATATTCAAAATAAAACAAATAATTAAATAATAATAATACGATAGGTTAGGTATGTATTTACAATAACATCATGCTTGTGAGTACATACCTAACCTATCGTATTATGTAAAAAAAAAAATAAGAAAATAATTTTCAATTTTTTATTCAACTCACAAAATCTCGATTTATTTCTTTTTAAAACTATTGTAATATACACGATGGGCAAGATAGTTTATTGTTAGCTTTCCAACAAAATTGATCTTCAGCTTTGTATCCTAGTAGTGGGATAATTTCGGGTAAATTTTCATTCAGATCATTTGAATTCGAAGCTCTTGTAGATATCTTAGAGTAATTTTCAGCTATTGAATTAGGTAAAACTTTGTATCTCCCACAAACATCTTCTCCAAGAAAAGGGCAACGTCGAGACCATCTTTGATGCTCTAGCATAGGATTATCCCCTTTCTTCCAATCACCAATAATGATTGCGCAAAATGCACATTGCACACTATCGCCACTTCTTAAATTGTAAAACCCAGCTTTTGCCAACTCATTCGAATCTACAAAGGGGTGCTTCCAATCTCTAAACGAGATAAACGATCTTTTTCATCTGCATATACACCCATGGTTTTCATGTAACTACTGTTTAGATATTTAATAAACATACTAACACATCATCTATATCAGACTACTCCTTCCATAATACTTTGTAAGTGTTTATATAAACATAATAAAAAATAATATAAAAAAAATCAATTTATTCATGCATAATAAAATTGTTATATAAATAAAATACATTAGTCAATGCACAAATACAATTTGTTAGCGAATGATAAAAACAATATGGTTCCGCTTTTAATAGCACTGGTTGCTCATCCAATTCTATCACCGGTTTATCAATTACTTTTTGGATGAATAATGTCTTCTGACGTCCTTTCACATATACAACATCAGCAGATGAAGTTATATGTTTCACAATGTCGTTAAATTTATAATTAGGTGTAAACCCACTTTCCCATAATATTCCATGGTGATTATTCATCAAATAGTTTGCTTGTTTTTGGAATTCTATAGACAAACAATTAAATCGAAACGGTGGCTTAAAGATGTAATGAGCTGTTTTAAAACCATTATAAGCGGCTAGCTCCTTAGGTGAAAATACATTCTTGGAAGTAATAAATCCCTGCACATACAACATTAATATATTACTCATATTTGTTTCACTGAATTTGTAAGTGGATTATAACTAAACACTCGATCATGTAGAATTAAGCAGTATGCGGACGTGTTTTCTTGTATATTATCACTACATTCAAATTCTACTCTTACTTCTATTGGTCCCTTACTAAGACCTTCTTTCTGACGAGTACAATCTACTACTACCATTGGAGCGTTAGCTTTAAATTCTTCAGGTGTAAACATTGGCTCGTTTTCTTTACCGTAATATGTTTGTTGAAAATTTGCAAACATTTCATATAAAATTGAAAATGAATTCTTTTTATAGTTTATATTTAAATTATCGTAAGGATAACGCTCTGAGTTTAAGTAAACATTTAAATTTACCAAATTGCAAAAATCAAATTTACTCATATCATTAATAATTTTGTTTTTTCTATTTGTTGAAAATGCTATTATTATCATTCTAGGTGTTTCTACTTGAGTAGAAGTTTTTACGGTCCACGAATGACGATTTGTTAAAGGTAATTGTGGATATTCGTGAAGTCCCCACGATCTAAACGCTATGGGGATTTCTATGTTTTTATCGATGTATTTTGTTAAACGTAGCTGTTCTTCTAACGAAACCGATATGTGTGGTACCTTCCAAAATATTTTATTAATAGTGACTTGAAGCTTTTCATCGGCCTTCGAAGATTGTAATGCGTTTACATCACTATTACTTCTTATCAATACCAATTCTTGTTTTGCATTCAATATGATTTTATTATAATCTTCACAGAATCCCAAAAGCATCTTTAATGGTACGCATGCGTTAAAATGTCCATCGAATCCCTGATTCAGTACCATTTCTTTATTTGCTTTTGGATTCCATCCAGCATTTTTTAATTTTAAGCACTCGTTTTCGGAGTAAGATACATATGATTTTATGGTGGAGGTAATGCCGGGGTTTCTAGAGGAATCCATCACAACTCCGTTTAACTCATATCTAATTTCACTGAATAAAGAAGCTATGCCATTATTACTGAAATGAGCTGTCGCTGAAGTAGCCCCAGCATCTGTTTTTAGCGAACCCTCTACATAAAGATAGCTAAGACTAGGTGCCGTATATGCATCCAACTGTTGAATTGGGATTCTAATTTCATCGTTGTTATCAAATGATGTGGAAGCATATGGTTGATGTGTATGAAATTCGGCATTGGTAATCGAATTATCTTCTATAATTTTTTCTGTAATATCTAAAATCCCCATTTTTACACAAGTACTTTATAACCTAAAGCTTTTAAAAACGCTCTATTGATGGGTGTTATCAAACCGGTTGATGATTTTCGACTAACGCTTTTTAAGTTAGACAGACGCTTATATTGTTGACTTGTAGTAGTACTTCTCGAATATAGAATCACCATTTTTAGAGTTTTTTTAAATGAAACCTTATTGATATTTCTTCCCCGTTAAAATCTATAACCTGATCGTTCTGATCTATTATTCTAACTGAAATATTTGATATAAATTGAGTGGTTATAGGTAAATAAATGACATTAGATGGGATTTCAACTATTTTGTATCCGCGTGGAACTATTGGAAAAAACTCGTGTACTACATGACTCAGTTTTCCATTTCTATATGAACCGGTAGTAATATTACATTCAATGCAAATAATGTTAGCCGATAAAATATTTACACCGTGATCGGATACTACTGAAGTATTTTTACCGATGTATTTCTTATCAAAACCCAATAATGGTCCTATGCTATCACTTTTCGTAAAATTAATACGCTCTGTACATTTAATGTTCACTTTTGAAGTATTAGCATTAGCTGTGAGTTCTAGGGAGGTATTAGTGGCACTTAACTGTGTTTGTAAATATGATTGAATATCACTGATTTCATAAGCCCCACTAGGAATTTCAATTATTTTCTCCAAATCTGTATAAAACTTATTGTAAGTTTTTAATAATTTGGTTTGCGTTTTAGATAAATCTAATACATAATCCCCATTTCCTTCTTTTATAAAACCCAAGAGTGGTTTACAATCATCAACAATTTCATTGGGGTTATTGGGTGAGTTAGGTAGTGATTTTAAACGCACCTCAAAATCTGTAAAACTGAACTTATTAGGCACTAGTTTATCTAATTTTTTTTGTAGTGATACTAGAATTTCATTGAGTTCATAAGAACCTAAATCAAGGTTCAAGTTTAAACTTTTTTCATTAGTATAATAAAACTTATTCACTTTTTGAGTGTTTTCGAAAATTACATCTTTTAACTCTAATGTGTATTGTTTTGATTTTATGTCTGTTGTCTGGAATATAAGACCTTTTAATACACTATCATCTCTCTCAGAATTTGCTAAGGATGCGCATTTTAATACTATTTTATTATTTTTTATTGAAACAATGGAAATAGCATTTTTTAAATGCGTTTGCACATATTGAACAAACTTTTCAATACTCATAGCACCATTGGGAACCGTGAAAAAAACATCATCACCATAGTAAAATTTATTACAGCCAACCCTAACATTCTGTATTGTGTTATAAGTTTCAAAATTTGTTAAAGCTAATACATATTGTCCATCATCAGCATATATAGTCGGATTAATTTCCGAACTTAACTCGGAACTATTACCGCTTACACTGATTACATATGACATGTCGTGGTGGTTGATTTAACACTGATGTAAATTAATTAGTGGAATGTTTATATAGAAAGTCTAAACACAGATGTCCACAATTGAATGAGTTATACTTTTGATATCTATCATAATTATATTTAATTTTCTTATTGCTACCGAAATATTTTATTAATTGCGGAGGTGGAGCTAGATTTCCATAACTATCGAAATATGAAATATCATTATGATGTTTAACATATGCAGTCCAATGAGAGCCGGATTTATAATCTTCCTCCAAATTAACTATACCACATTCAAATTTGCATATTTTTTTCGGTAAAGTATTTTTCATAAACACTCCTCTAAAATGTGGAATTTTTAATTTTTTAACAAATCGAAGTAAATCGATGTTTGTTAGCGGTTTTTTCGGTAGCGATGTTAATAGTTTTTTGAATATGGTTTTAGATATAGTCCAAGTCCACTTTTATATGGTTTTAAATAAAGACCTTTGCCTATGGCAATAGCTTCCATGTTTTTATTATGGCGTTGGGCCTCTTTTAAATTTTCGCTGGCACTTTTTGAATCATTAACGGCTTTAACAATTCCTGCAGCTCCACCACCCAATGCTCCTAAAGCACTTAGAGCTGCGAATATAGGAATTAGAGGTAGGAAGCCACCAGTTTTTGGTATTGGAATAACACGTGGTTTTTTAGGTTTCTGCTTAATGGTTGTAAGAGCAATTTTTGCATTAGTTAACAAATCTGAGCATTTACTTCGACGTAAAACATCGGCGGTTTTTTTCAATGTCTGTTTAAACGATGGCTTTTTAGATTTTTTACAACCCATCCCCATTTTTACTTTCATAACACTTGTTACCCCCATAGCAGCGATTTTTTCTGCAAGTGATGAATCTTTCGAAAGTATTCTATGTGTAGCTTTATCGCTTAGTATTTTATCTGCTTTATGTCTTTCAGATATGTCTTTAAAATTTGAATAAGCTATATCGTGTTCTTTACAAGCTTCATCTAGTTGGTTAATACCAGAATCGCCTCTATCTAAACGTTGTTTTAACTTCGTACCGGGGCCGCAAAATCTTTAAAATTAAATTAAATTAAATTAATATTATTCTCAATTACCTATTTTAGAGTAGATACCTATATCCAGGGATATGTAATTCAAAAGGAAGCTTATTTATTATATTATTGACAAGTCCAGCACCGTGTCTACGATGTATCAACATTGCATTACTAATGCGAACTGAAATTAAATACTTAATATTTATCTTTTAAAGATGTTAGATAAGTGTTTGGGGTATGAAGCTATTTTTATATATTATATATTATATTTACATCCTAATACATATAATTTTCACATAGTTTTAAAATATTTCATAGTCGTCATAGTCTTCATAGTCTTCATATTCGTCATCGTCTTCATACCCATAATCTTCGCTTAACTCGCCCAAATCGTATAACACATCAATAAAAAAAATAGGTACAATCCGTTCTTCTTCTTCTTCTTCTTCTTCTTTTTCTTCTTCTTCTTTCACTAAATAAAGAGTTTTATTCCAAATTTTGAAGTTATATACTTCAATTTCTAAAAACTCCTCTCTACCTATTGGACAGGTGTTGCTGCTCACCGACCAGGCCACTATACAGGTTTCACAAAACGAATGACCGCAATTTAGCACCCCTAAGTAATCACTTAGTTCTTCTAAGCAAATTGCACAAGTCATTTTATTCTACAGCTAGATGAATAAGATCTCTCTTTATATACCGCGTACCGCAAATACTGTAATACTTTAGTATACGCGATATTCACTGTGCGCCATCTATACTGTGTATACTACGGTATCGCAGTATTTATGGTGTATCTCAAAACACAGTATACTGCGGTGGTATTGAGCAGTATATAGCGGTACGCGGTATATACCGCTAACCACCCGGTGGTGTACCGGTACTTAACGCTACACCACGGTGTTAATTAATGCTACACCTTGTAGTAATTAATGCTTTAAAAATAATTTAAACCATAATTTAAATACATAATACTGCTTTCTTTATAAACAAAAGCATAAGTAAAAATGCGTTTGGTGAAGCAACATCATGAACTCCCCATATCAAACCACGATGTTCAAACTATTACTTTTCCTAAGCATGGCGTTTTGTTGGGATGTTCATCAAAAATGGGCTTGATTGTTGGTTATTCTGGCTGTGGCAAAACTAATGCTCTTCTCTGTTTACTTCTTCACCCCAACGGACTTCGCTTTGAAAATATTTATCTATATTCCAAATCAGTATTTCAACCAAAATACAAATTTTTGAAAGAAGTTTTGACACCTATAAAGGGGGTTGGTTATTTTGAATATGAAAGCGAAAAAGATGTGCCATCGCCAATTGATATCAAACCAAACTCGATATTTATCTTTGATGATGTGGCTTGCACCAATCAAGATATCATGAGAGAGTATTTCAGTTTTGGTAGACACAAAAATATTGATTCTTTTTACTTATGTCAAACATATAGTAAAATTCCCAAACAATTAATAAGAGACAATGCAAATTTTCTAGTTTTGTTTAAACAAGATAATACAAATTTAAAACATGTTTATGATGATCATGTGGGTGTGGATATGACTTTTAATCAATTTAAAACTTTATGTAATATTTGTTGGCGAAATAAATATGGAATGTTAGTTATTGATAAAGCTTGCGATATTAAAGATGGTCGCTATAGAAAAGGCTTCGATACATTTATAATTATATAAGAATATATATGTTATTAAAATAACTGCTAGTGTTCAGGCGACCACGATGGATACAAGTTTAACTCATGATCTTATTCAAGCGAGAAAATCTGTGAAATTGAAATATAAAAGTTTAAAATCGGATATGAACCAATCAAATATGGATTTATTTAAAAAGTATAAACCCATCACGGAACCTTTACAAAAAATAGTTTCCCAATTTAATCAACCACATAATATAAAACCAGAAATAAAACCGGAAATGAAATCGGAATTGGATATATCACCCAGTCCAAAAAAAAAAAATTTTATGGTCGCAAATCTGAGGTGGAGCCGAAAATTTATAAATCACCACCAAATTTTTTAGAGGAAGGTGCAGTTTATCAACACGAACCTGATGATGTTGATTTAAATCGAACAATTTTACATCCTATGTTTGCCGACGAAGAATATAGTCGAGCTCATAATGAAACGGTTAGAGAAATGAATGATATGATGAATTCGAATGCATTTCAGGAATATTTAGAAAATTTTGCACCACTACCAAGACAATACATAGAACACATGATAAGAGATACGGAGGATATTTTTGATTTTAATTATGGAGTTAGACATAATTTGGAAACTGCTAAATTTACTATTGGTGATTCACTACTTGATTTTGAAGGACCCAATATTATGCTAAAAGTACCGAACAGTACTAAGTCTTTAACATATATAGGAACCCCAGGCCTTTACGAACTTTTATTTAAAAAAAATCCGATAGGGTATAATAAAATTGATCTAGATAACTATATTGATATTGGAAACAGAACCAATTTATTTCGTAGAAATTATTCACCTACTGCTCAAATTAATGGTACTGGTGCGTCCAAATATAAAAATATAATTAAACCAGCATTAAACGAAAAAAGTGTAATTAGAATTAACAAAACTGGTGGTGGTTTTCTAGAATCTCCACTATTTTTACAATACAACAATAAGAAAAAAGATTTTGTGTATTTTGACGATGTAAATGAGATAATCGAGCGATTGAAACTTTTAATAGCATCCCAATCTGCTGGTCACGACGGTCATGTAAACGAAATCGCATCCATAGAAGAAGAATTACGAGAAGCTAAAATTATCGAATAAGAAATTATTGAACGATGGATATAAAGAGAGATGTTGTAAATGAATTACATACATCTGCCCGCCGAAATTATCAGCGGAGACCAGTTTTAGTTAAAGGATTGAACGACTTATTTCAAGCAGATTTAGTAGATATAGCACAATTATCAACTATAAACAAAGGATTTAAATTTATATTGGTCGTCATTAATGTGTTCTCCAAATATGTCTGGGCGAAACCTTTAAAGAACAAGAGCGGACGCGAGGTAACCGCTGCTATGAACACGATTCTTAAAGAAAGTATTCCTGAAAATTTGCAAACAGATTTGGGGAAAGAATTTTACAATAAGGAGTTTCAAGAATTGATGAAGAAATATAAAATAAATCACTATAGTACATACTCAATTAAAAAAGCTTCGGTAGTAGAAAGAGTTAATCGAACTCTTAAAAATTTAATGTGGAAAGAATTTAGTTATCGCGGAAACTATCGATGGATCGATATATTACAAAAACTGGTGAATGTATATAATTCAACTAAACATTCAACAACTGGATTAAAACCAAATAATGTAACCAAGAAGAACGAGAAATTACTTTTAACGACTGTATATAACCATCCAAAAGTTGTGGATCCGAAAAAACCCAAATTTAAAATCGGCGATAGTGTTAGAATAAGCAAATATCGACATGCGTTTTCGAAAGGATACACCCCCGCTTGGTCTAATGAAATATTTAAAATTTTAAAAGTTAAAATGACTCTACCAAGAACATATCTTCTAACCGATATTAACAATGAAGAAATTAAAGGTGGTTTTTATGAACAAGAATTGCAAAAAGTTAAACATCACGATGTTTACTTAGTGGAAAAGATTCTAAAAAGACAGAAAAATAAAATATTTGTTAAATGGTTAGGTCTAGATAATAGTCACAATTCGTGGATAAGCAGAAGTGAAATTGTATAATGCGAACATCTTGTTAATATTTTTTTTTTTAATAAAAAATACTAGAAATGATTAATTTTTTATTTACAATTATTACTATTTAATTAATTTTTTATTTACATTTATTTACATTTCTTCAATTAAAAGTTTTAAGTTTTTTATAATTATTTTCTTACGCTCTATTTTTTTATTTAAATTATTTATTTTTATTCTATCTAAATCTATTTGAATATTATAATTATTTATTTTATTTTTTATTCTATGTTTTGTTTTATTAATATTATTTTTATTCTTTTCATTCCATTTTTTTTCAATGATGGAATCTTCAAATTGGAAATAATCATCCATCCCATCGTCCATTCCAACATCACCAGCATCCAGTCTATCGTTTTTTACACTTATTTTACCTCCATCATCATCTACTTCATTTGTCGAGTGATATTCTAAAATAAAGAGCATTAGAAAAACAATAAAAAAATTTTAACGCAATATTTTATACCATCGTCATCATTCCCCACTCCAATATACTTCAAAAATTCCTCCTCAATCACTTTCAAATCACCATATGTTTTATTTGCTGAGTGATATTCTAAAATAAAGAGTATTAGAAAAACAATAAAAATATTAAAAAACAATAAAAAATAAATATATAATTATTATAATTTTCATACCTTCAAACCCTATGTTGTTCTCCAACATGTTTCTTAATATTCCATTTTTAATTTGAAAATGTTGTAGAATATTAGCCATGGCTGTCAGCACTACTATAGCAGCATTAAATTTCCTCTCATATTTATATGTGTATATTTACAAATGTATGTATGTATGTATGTATGTATGTATGTATGTAAACTGTATGTACTTTATGTATGAATAAAAGAAGGGTTAAATTTAAAACCAGATAGGTTAAATTGCATGTAAAATAAAATTTCAAATTAAAAATTTTTTATGGATGTATCAAGGTTGTGTTATTCAATAAAGTAAGATAGTGTTATTCACTCGTCTTCATTTGCTCAATAAGTTCGTGAAGTCGAATGGACTCATGACCCCACGCTAGCGTAGCATGTGAATAAGATTTAAGATAACGCTTATCATCAAAGTATGATAAAGCGACCTTATTTCGTAATTCGGTATACATTTCATGAAGGGTTGACTGAAAAACACTCATCTGACAATATTTCTCCTGCTTATTTTCGATTGCGTTTCGATAATCAAAAGCGTTTAAATCTTTTCCTATTACATGTTTGGAAACCCCTTTAGCCTTTTTAATTTCTATATTATCGTCCAAAACTATGCAGTAGGCCTTAGCACCTGTTCCATAAAATTCCCTAATAATTTGCGATGGGAATTCCAATTTCATTTTTCCTAATTCTGATGGTTGTTTTGGAATATCAAAAATATTGCAATCTTTAAAATTAGATGTATCAAATTTATTTAAATTTTGTTTAATATCACAATAAACATTTTTCGTTCTAATTTCTAAAATTAGGGAGTCCGTATCAGTATATAATAATGTAACGTTTTGTTTATACAGTGGAATTAAGAAATCATAATAGAAATCATACATAACGGTTTTTGCAATATCTAATATCGCAAATCCGGCATATATTGGTTTATCGTATGTGACTTCTACCTTATTCATTTCCACCGCTATTAAATTTTCCGAAAATACACTAGTATCTTTAAAATTTGGTCTAGCAATATAAGTTTCGGCACCCCAAAAATTATCATTTTCCCAATGTGATAGTAATTTAATATCTCTCCGCTGCTCAACGTTTTCCATTGTTTTTCCAAAAATTGAATTGTTTAATAATTTAAATAAATCTTTTTCAAAGTCACAAGTTGCTTTGTTTCTGTGATCAGTGTTCAAATTTATATATTCGGCAAGCCATTTAGATTGATTAAATTTAACAACCCGATGAATTTTACGTAATATAAGACCGTGTTTTAAGCATTGCTTTAAAGCTCTATAGTGAATGATGTAATTTCTTTTGTTATATAAATTTGGAATTAATTTACCAATTTTTCCATTGGGTGGAATGATATTTTCTGGGCAAAACGGGAAGTCGTTATGGGAGTCGTGTAATGCACTAGGATAATCTAAATCAACTTCTAATGCATAACCCACATCGGAACTATCAGAAATGTTAAATATATTCAAATTTTGAATTTCATCAACATTTAACCAAGAAAATCCTCCGTAGGGTAATTTTTGCTGCATCGCATATCCATATAAATTAGTAGCATCTAAATACAATATATAGGATATTGGTTTTAGTGGATCATACTCATTTAAATAAATATTATTTGAGATAGATTTTCGCTTAATACATGTAGAAACACCACCGCGAATTCCTTTTTTGAAAAAGTGAAGTAAATCAATATTAGTCAAAAGTTCTAGTTCAATCTTTGTACGCTTAAGCATGCTACTCCAACTAAGGGATGGAAGTGTGAAATATTTTGTTGGGTCTAATCCGTACGATGAGAATGCGGAGCAACGAAATTTTTCAAAACAATCGGTTAAAAGAAGGACGTCCGATTTTAAATATAAATCGCTGTAATCTCCTAAATTTTTACAATTGAATGAATTCCAAACATTAACAGCGCGTAAATAATCTTCATTTGATATGTGTTCATTTTTTAATCGATTATAAAACATTTGTTTGGGTGGTAATATTGTTTCATTCAATTTTGAAAAGCTGTCAATATATGAATACGGAAAAACTCCTTTTTGCCTAATAAGATCAAATTCATATGGGTTTTTAAAAAATTTTCGAATTTCAAAGCAGTCTTTACTATCCAAATTTTTAGCTAATTTTTCCAACGAAGTCGGCATAAATTTAAATGAGTCAAGAAATCTAAGTTTAATATATTTAGAATATCTTCCATTTGCACTTTTATCTACTAAGATTGATTTAGTAAAGCTAATGTAATTTTCTTTATTTTTAGCAATAACATCCAATTGCTCCCCATTTTGCGCTAAATGTTTTATAAACAAGTGAACATCATATTTTGAAAGATTGTGGAAAAAAATTGGAATAACGTTAGAATTTTGATAATGCAAATTACAAATGGAGTGGGCGACCCCCCTAATATTACCAGTTAAATGACAGTGATCCATAACCCGAGTATCTAAACCTATAAAAGATTCTCGACAGATATGACAAACTTTGCAATTATTAAATTCGTTTAATTGATTTAATGTGGGGGTTTTCATTGGTTTTATAGATTTTAAACAATTTTCATATAAAGATTTTATATCTAATTCTAAATATTGCATAAATGTATCAGCACAATTTTCCCCGCGATAAGACTTATATGATGAGAAAGAGTCATCAAAATTACATTTTATGTAATATCCAAATGAATATGGTATGTGTAGGTCGGTTTTTACAGTGAAAGATTGATTTTTATTCGGTGTTGTAGTGGGAATGCCTACTAACATCGATTCAAAATCAGCATAAACTACAAATGGAGTGTAAAGCTGATCTTGAATTTTTTCAAATTTTAAAATATTTTTAGGTATATCTTTACCAAATTTATTGCGTCGCAATTCATCAGCTGCGGGTAGATTCACTCGCACATGCGCACAATCAAATTCGGTGTGTCTTTCTAATTTAGTTTTATGGTTAAAGAATTGTAAACAACCATCGCAAATATATTTAGCACCGTTATGTTTACTTAATTGATTAGAGACTAGTCGTGATAGATTTTTTATTAAGCAGTAATGAAATTTACCACAGCAGTCATCAATAAGTAGTAAATTGATATGTCGCAAACGTTTTAAGTAGATGTACAACCTCACTTCAACGATCAAGAATTTTTTAAAAATTTTCTAAGTCCCGGAATGTGATAAATTTTTCTAAGTATGGTAATTAGAGCTGGAATGCGTTTCTCTTTAATGACTACCTAATTAATATAGTAATTTGTAGACTCATTTAAAATTAAATAATGCCGCTTATCATAGGTATTTTATTAACTGCAATAAAAAATCACTTATTATATAAAGTGATATGATGTTAGATAATACAAAATAAAAATTATACTAATATGATTTAATTGTTAACAGATTTCATTTTTTTCTAACATGTGAAGGAATAATTTAAATTTTACTATGATACAAAATTTAGAAAAAACCATTAGAGAATAATTTTGAATAATTTTGTATAGCTTAAAATAGTATTCGAAAGTGTTTCGAGTCATTATAATTAAGGGTATTTTAATAACTAGTAGAAAGCAAAGTGTAATTGACTCGCATTCTTTACCATATATACGTTGAATCACATCTCAATAAACATTGTAGTTCGGTATACGTACATAATTAGTATAACAAGTAGTGATCGGAATATTTAAAAATGTCTTCACCTACTAAAATATCAAGTGCAATGGCTAAAATTATGAAAGACGCGTATTTGGAATTATTAAGGAATCCTGATGAGGTAGAAAAATGGGTTAAATTGGGATTTAAAAATATAAGATTATTAAATTCAGCTCTGAACGTTATCGAATTAAGTATTGGCAGCAGAAGAAAAATTGAAAATCATCTAAGATTGATCAAAGGTAAGAATCTTATTTAATTATTATTTATACATTTTTTAAAATAATTTTTATTTTATTGAAGGCTATATTACACATATGAAGAATTTACGTAAGGGTGGAGGCTCTATAGTAAATAACGGGAAGCGTCGATGTGATCGAATTAAATGGAAAGATGTCCAGTCAGCCTTTAAGAGTCGTATCAGAACAGGTGTAATTATTAATCTAAAACATATGGACCCTTAATTTTTAAGGAATCAAAATAGTATTAGATCTGTGAACCATACTGTATATAGTATTAGTCAAACCAAAATAGCTTTAAGTTCAAACGATGATAAGAGATGTGTACTCCCTCATACTATGGATACCCTAGCATGGGGTCATTATAAATTAAAAAAATAAATACAAAAATTTAGTACAAGTTTTATTATTATTATTATTTTTATTATAATTATTATATTTTATTCAAAATCTTATATAATTATTGAATAATTGAGTATTTAGATATCCATGTAGGTTTTTGATAACCCATCCACTTAACATATAGCTGATCACCTCGTTTACGTAACACTTTTTCAATTAGAAAAGTATCTGGGTAAGCAGTAGTTTGAAGCTCCTCCGTATAAAACATGCCTTTAATAGGATTTCCATTAAGATCTTCAATGTTGTAAGTCGTAGGACTTCCTAAATTAACCCGAACAATTTTAAACAATTCTGCAGTCCAATTTGCGTTGTAACCTTTATCGAAGACAGATTTATACTTCGATATTCGCACAAAATCACCATTTTTAAATTTTATTTTTCCAATTTTTTTATTTATATTGTAGACTTCTAACTTCGTGGAGACTTTAACATCACAAGGACGCATCTTAATCGTTCTATGTTTATGATGATTATAATCAGCAGTAACTGAAGCTAATATATCAACCCATTTATATTCAGCTCGATAACTAAACTCTTTGTATAACATATTTTTTAATGTTCGTATGACGCGCTCAACAATTGAAGCTTTTTTAATACTAAATGTGGAGTAATGATTTATCTTATTACTTTTCATAACCTCGGCAAAACTTTTATTATAAAACTCTTTTCCTTCATCGGTTTGTAAATTTTTGGGTTTTCTTCCATCATTCGTAAGAATTGAAGTCATTGCATTCGTGACTTCTATACCAGTTTTTGATTTTAGGGGGTATGTCCATAAAAATTTAGAATAACAATCGATAACTAATAGAATATATTTATAACCACTATTATATTTGGAATAAGGTATAAATTCGGCTAAATCTGCCTGCCAGAGATCGTCAAAACCTCTAATTATTACACTTCTACGGGGGAAGTTTTTTCTAGCACTTCTATGAATTTCGTCTACAATTGCACGTTTCGACATTATTTAGAGAAATGTTATGTATTTCATGCGTTATTGCCCGATATAACTATCAACTATACTCCTAAAACCAATTGTTTGATCAATTGTTTTCTTAAAACCATTCAGTCTAGTATTGCAAGCATTTTTAAATTCTTTTAAATCTCTCTCAATAGACTGTTGATATTTATCAAAAACATCTTCTCTTGCAGCTTCGGTAGTATTATGCTCCAACACCCATTGATCAAATTTTTTTACATCCTCAGAAGTATTTTCAGATTTTCTCTCAATAGTATCAATACGTTGTTTTAGAGACTGAATATACAGTACTATTGTATCCACATATTGTTTATTAACAGCATCGAATTCTTCAACCCCGCTTGCTAAATTTGTTATTCTTTTACTTTGCATGTCATAGTCACGATTTTTAGTAAGTTTAAATCCGATACCCTTTTCACCCTTGGGACCCTCTTTTGGATGTATTTTACTGCGACCGAATACATCAATATTCATTTTTAAACTGGGTACTAAAACTAGAAAAACTTTATATTTATATTATAATTTTTGCCTCTACTAGCTCTTCCAAGATACTGATAATTTCATTATCATGACTATTATTTCCAGCCTGTTGAGATGCATGTAGTAGCATGAGCCGGTCCACGAGTTCCGAAGGGTTATCCCAATAAGTGTAGTCAATTTTATTATCATTTAACAACTTATGCTTAAGCACTAAATCCCCACCACTCTTGCTAAATAAACCCTTTATTATTTTCGTATACTTGGCATCGCGAGTACCAAGTATTGGATTTTTATGATAATACCCCCTTTTATAAGCATTGGTCTGTATTAAAATTTGCTTATATTGTTGTAAATCATTATTAGTATAATTTTTAGGAGATTTTTTAAATATTAATTCGTATAATCCCTCAGTACCGTCATATACTTTATTATTAATATTAAAATTATCCGAATTTTGATCAAAGTTAATTTCAGCGTTTCCAATCTTCCAAACCGCCGTATCAGGATCAAAATAAACTCCATACAGATGATCCATCAAATTTTTGGTATCATGTATAGCCATATCAGTATATCGAGTATGTAATCGTTCAATAATGCTTGTGCTAGCAGCTTCATTATATTCATCACTAGCATCATCATCATCCTGATCATATGTTTTACTCGTGACATCTTTCTGCTCACTTTTAGGACGTTTGATATTTTTATTCATAACAGATTCGTCATCATCTTCTTCATCTTGATCACTTGAGCTACTTATGGTGTCCTCCTGCTCGCTTTTAGAACCTTTGATAGTCTTTTTTATAATAGGTATATGTGAAGAATTAATTGCAAATTTTGGTATGTGAGGATTTTCCTCAACTTTTAAATGTTTGGATTTTTTCTTTAAGGCTGTTAGTTCTTTAATAGGATCCATAATAGGTTTATATTTCTCTTCCGAAATTCTTTGAATAGCTACTTGACCACGTTGTAATTCAAGGTATTTACGTTTTACAGATTTACGCGCTCTAATAATTTTTTTAGTTAATTCAATCTCATCGGTGTCCATTATAATAATAATTATGCAACTTATTAAGATATATGTATACGTCACGAAGCGGTTACAAGTTATGTAAGGCACGTACTATTCATTCAAGACTTATATACGAATCAAATCCTTTCCTATATCTACCATTATTTATATCAGACTCAGTATCTATCACGATAAAACCGTGAGGTTCCTTCCAACATTCGGCACACATCGTTTTAAATTGATTAAATGATAAATCGGTTCCGATGTGGTCATCATGCACATGCTTTAAATTCAAAACATCTTGTTTAAATAGTATAATTAAGTTTGAATTATCACGTATTAACTGTTTAGGTATTTTTGAATAAGTTTGACTGAGATAGAAGGAATCGATTAAATTATGCCTACCCATACAGAAATAATCTCGAACACTAGCACTCTTATCAGTAACGACGTCATCAAACACCATAATTGAATGAGGTTTTGCCTCACTTACAGGTATAACATCTTCATGTTGTGAAAAAGTAAAGTATCCTAATCCCTTTATAGGTTCGAGAACTTTTTTTAAGTATTCATATTTGGGCTGATGTAAAGATTTTGAAAAGATATATACGTTTTTAAATTTCAAACCATTAGGTTCTTCTATAAGGCTGATGAGTGTATTTGTTTTACCACATCCTGAACTGCCTGCTATAATACATCTAATTGAATCAGGTAATAAAGCACCATGTTTTCTTGAATAACTTTTTTTAAGGTCATGATTGTTAACTGGAAGAGTTTCACGTTGTTTAATAAACCTCATCTCGGAATATAATAAATTAAATATACGTTCAAGCTTATATAAATACCTACAAAATAGTCAACAACTATCTCATTAAATGCTTACCCACCGAGGTGAAGGTTTGGTTAACACCATAATAAATAAATTACCAGTAGAGCTTCATATACCTGGTTATCAATATTGCGGTCCAGGAACTAAATTACAAAAACGTTTAGCTAGAGGTGATCCTGGAATCAATCCTTTAGATTCGGCTTGTAAAAAGCATGATATCGCATATTCACAACGTAAAGACTTACAAGATAGACATCAAGCCGATCGTGAATTAGAAGAGAGTGCGTGGGGACGAGTTAAGTCTAAGGACGCCAAGCTGGGAGAGAAAGCTGCAGCGTGGACGGTGCTAAATACGATGAAAGCTAAAAGAAAGCTTGGTATGGGATATGGAAACAAGCGTAAAATAATACTTGGAAAAGGACTTTTAAAAAATATATCTCAAGAACTTGAAAAATCTAAATGTAATAATAATATTATTAAAAACGCTTTAATGGCGGCTAAACGTACAGTTAAAAAAATAGGGGGTAAACGTAATATTAAAATACCTCGAATAATCCCCGTACCTAAACAGGGTGGAATTCTACCATTTTTGATACCACTCTTTGCCGGTCTTAGTGCAGCTGGAGCATTAGCAGGTGGCGCTAGTGGAATAGCTAAAGCTATTAATAATGCTAAGGAGGCAAAACAACAACTTGAAGAAAGCGGTCGGCATAACAAAATGATGGAGGCGATCGCAATGGGTAAAAAAGGTGAAGCTTTATATTTGAAGCCATACAAAAACGGTAGTGCGTTATTTTTAAAACTGTATTCAAAAAACTAAATGGGTTGCCTCGGAGAGCTCTAACCGATGTGGATTTAAGAAAATATACCATCAATATTCCTAATTTCCGAGGCATCTTCATGAGAAATACCTTACCCTCTACTCCAAAACTTTTCGAATGTGGTGTAATAAACTTGGATGTTGTGAGTGGGCATGGCACTCATTGGGTTGCATATAAGAAGAAATATAATAATGTTATATATTATGATAGTTTTGGTAATCTGAGACCTCCTCAAGAAGTTATTAAATACTTTAACAATTGTAAAATAAAATATAATTATGTACGTGAACAAAAATTTAATACCATTATATGTGGTCATTTATGCTTAAAATTTTTGTATAAAAATGAATAAATACTTGGTCATCAATAAAAATCTTTAATAATGAGCCAGACGTTTACTCTGACGGGTGTGGGTAATTCACTTAGTGTGGATTACTTTCCCCCAATTCAATTAAATCCTAAAATTGACCACGTCTTAGGGTTAATAGGTTTCTACGGTTGTAATTCCATAAGAAATATCTATGATGGAAATAACAAGTTTTATTATAATGAAAAAGTCATCACCATACCATCGGGTGCTTACGAAATAAACGAATTAAATGGTTATCTGAAATCTATCTTGAGTGACGGATTCAACTTATGGGCTAATAATAATACATTAAAATGTGAAATATTTTCACATTTCGAAATTGATTTTACAAAGCCAGATAATATAGGTCGTATGCTAGGTTTTTCTAAAAAGAAATTAAAATCAGGTGTTAAGCATGAATCTGATTTAAATGTTCAAATTATGAAGGCCACAAACATCCACGTGGATTGTAATATAACTGCAGGAGCATTTCGTAATAATAATCTAGCGCATACAATATTTGAATTTGACCTATCGGTGGAACCCGGATATAGATTATGCAGAGAACCTACAAACATTATATATTTACCTGTTACCGTAAATACTGTTCATAACATCACCCTAAGGTTATTGGATCAGTTCGGTGAAGCAGTAGATTTTGGTAACGAATCTTTAACTATACGCTTAGAGTTAAAACAGGATGGGGTTAAACCTCAATAACAGTATAAATAATGCTGGTAATACTTTAATGGACATTACACCTTCGAATGTTAAAGTACTCACATCTATTCAGATAAGATTTTTGGAAAGTTTGGGATATCGCGTAATAAATAAATATTATAATAATGCAGGACGAGCATGCCCTTCGAAATATATTCGCTGACGTATCTTATTCAGACTTAGTAATAGATAATTCCACTCATACATACCATCCTTATACTGTGAACGCATTCGCTAACTCTGATGAGGTCAGACTTATTCTTGAGAAGGGGGATTTGATCACTGCCACTTATGATAGTAAGATTTATATTGAAGGAATAGTTACACCTACAGATCCTACACAGACTTTTAAACTCAACGATCCGCTATTTTTATTTGAGGAAATACGTTATCAACTTGGTGATGTTGTGATTGATAGTTGTAGAACACCCGGTATAGCGACATCAATTTATGGTCAATGTCGGTACACTCCTATAGAATCAAAAGGTTTGGGCTCTGCCGGATGGTACGTTTTAGATGAAGAATCTCAAATATTCAATACAACTGAGAGGACCTTTAGTGCCGTAATACCATTAAATCATATATTAGGGTTTGCATGTGATTATACACGTGATATTATAAACATGCGTCAAGAACTGATTTTAATTCGTTCGAATTCTGATACCGATTGTTATAATGGTGAAACCGCTGTAACAATAAAAATTTCAAAAATTAACTGGCGTGTACCACATATTACCCCTAGCGATTCTGCAAAATTGGAAATATATAATCGCTTAAAACAACAAAAAATAGTAAAAATTGGTTTTCATGGAAGAAGTCTATATCAGTATCCTTCTCTACCTACCACATCTAACTTAGCAATTTGGGCTGTTCAAAATTCTGTAGGGTCCCGAAGACCTCGATGGATTTTTATTGCATTTCAAACGGGTAAACGAAACAATCAAGCTTCTGATGCAAGTACTTTCTCACAGTGTGGAATATCAGACGTTACAGCTTTCATTAATCAGAATCGGAGTCCATACGAGAAAAGAAATAATGATTTTTCTAAATGTAGATACGTGTTGGCCTATAATGATTATGTATCATTTCAAAAGAAGTTTTTAAATAAGCAGTTTTGTGAACCATTATTAGATTTTAAGCAGTTCGGTCAAGGACCGATTTTTGTTTTAGATGTTTCAAAGCAAAACGAAATGGTTCACGAACCTGTATTAAGTTTAAAATTGGAAATAGAAAGCAATGTGAATTTTCCTGCTGACACCTCTGCATATGTATTAATTTTACATGATTCTGTTTATGAGTATGATCCAATTTCCGGATTGGTTACCTTTGTATAAAAGAATTTTTTTTTTATTTTGTAACTTTTTTTTGTAATCGAAATAAATAAACAAATCAAGATTTAAAAATTTTTTTATTTCTATCTATAATAATAATTCTGTTTTATTTTTTCTATAATAATAATAATGCAAGTAATATATAATTATCAATAATGATAAAATAGACGGCGGTATAACTTGAGCCATGCTTGTAGACGTCCACTTATCGTTGTGTAAAAACTCTTCAGTAAATAAATTTTCGTTCGCCAGTATTAATTTATATATCGATTCTCCGGTTGAGTTGCTGTTAATAAATCGTAACATGCAAAATAAAAATATTTGCGTTTCAGTTAAGCGGTAGAAGAAGGTTGACTCATTTATATTTTTTATATATTCCATCGGAGGGCACTTTAAGCATAGTGTTCCATTAAGATTATCCAAACTATTCATCTCAATATTTTCCGTGCTTGTAGATGGTGATACGTATAAAGTATTATTTAAAATTAGAACTAATGAAAAAATTATTATAGTCAAATGCATTTTGATGTATGCATCAGCTGCTTTCCAAAATAGTAATGATAAAGTAGATATAAACTTACTAATTTATATCTTAAAGTGGGTGTAGTGAAGATTGATGGAATTTTGAATTAAACTAACATCGTTCTTAAAATATTTATTATTATTATTATTATTATTATATTACATAATACTATAATTTATCAAGAACTAACTCAGATAAATTTTCTATGATTGTTTCGGGATACATATAAAGTAGTTCTGTCATACAATATAAATTTATACCACGATATTGTCCTAGAGATCTTGCAACATCCTTGAAATTCTGGAAAGCATCTCCTCCTAATTGAATACAAGCAAATAGTACGTCCGTATAGTGATCTCTTATCTCAAGCTCTTCAATTTCAGCCTTCCTTAAGTTGACTAATGATGAAATTTCAAACAATCTTCTTACCGAAATTTCTGCCATGGATATATAAAAATTTTCAATATTTTTAAATGTAAGTATGTTTATCTTATTAAATTGTCGGCCCGTTACTGTCAATCCGCTACCATTCATTTCTATAGACTCCATATGACCATTTTTAAAAAAGTGGTCAATCTTGGTTGTATTTATATCATTCGTAAGGATTTCCCAGTCCTCACCAGATATATGGATACCGACTCCATTTGATCCACTGATTCTAAGAATTGGTATCCAATTTTCTACATCAATCCCAACAGATATAAATTTGGACTCGGATTTGTTTAATGCGTACTTAGTCTCGTAAATGATCTTCAGTGATCGCATCGTTTTCATGGTTTTTTTATTTGAAGTACAATCTATAAAAATAATGTAAAATTAATGTAAATCATAATATTAAAAAAAATTTTTTATACTGTTGAGGGTTAGGTTATCGTCCATATGTTAGTTTCTATGGACGATAACCTAACCCTAACCCGTTTATTTAAAAAGTAATTTATTATAAGTAAAACTTACTTGGTTCAATTGCTTCAGCAGCACGCTTCAAAGTTTTCAAACCCGCTTTATTCTCCATTTTAATTTTTCTTGCAATTAAATTGTAAAAAACAAGTTACCGTTGGTACTAGTAAAATGAAGTGATGTAAATTATCCAAATTTCAATACATTATATATGAATACTAGATACCTAATTAGTGCGGGATAGTTTTTGTGAATGATTTTTAATGGATTTAAATATTAAAAACAATTTTAGAAACGGTATTTACATAATGAGGTATACCTTATGATAAATATAATAGAAAGTAGAAACGATACTAATTGATTTTGACTGCAATTTTACAATAATGGAATGTCACTAATGTCTACACCCGTAGGCGATCAAAATAATTATAATGAAATTTTAATTTTAAAAACAGTATATTTTATATAAGACGGATAATAACTTATTTTTAATAATACGTAATGTAATTAAATAATTATAAATTTATAACCATCTCAGTTAAAATATAATCTTATGAATTTTATATAATTAGTGGATAATTAATAACCCTCATAATTAAAATATATGATACTTTATTACGCGGAATTGGTGCATGCGCAGTTCTCAGTGTTGTGGACTTAGAAAATTTTTTAAAAATTCTTGATCGTTGAAGTGAGGTTGTACATCTACTGTTTTAATTTTGTGTGGTGATAAGGTCCTACTACATTTATTACACCGGTTTTTTCACTCATAGCTAAACCAAAAACATTGATTGATATATCATTTAATTCTTCGAATTTATTGATATCGGTTAATTTAACTGGGAAATCAATTCCGGTAAAATCTAAATTTTGAAAGAAATCTGTGTATGAATTTGGATTAATATCAATCCCAGTTGGTTTATACAATGCTGCCAAAATGGCGTATCGAAAACAAAATTGATCGTGAATATTTCGTATATTTAACACCGCCTGTTTAGCTATAATCGATTTTGGTAATTCTAAAAATGTGCTATTTCCACCATGTAATGGGTTAAATTTATTTAAATTTACTTCTATGTATAAAATTTCTTTTAAGCTCCACCCCGAATCCCGTTCCTGAAATTCACTCATCTTACTACTTAAAATATCGGAAAATAACAATACCATTTCATCTAAACTAGATGCAGTAGTAGTTATAAAATTTCTAGTGTTAAAACTTTTTATTTCTGATATATTTTTAGTTTGTTGAATGTACCGACCAAATAATTGGAAATTGATTTTTAGTGAACAAAATTTTTCCAATGTACTTTTTATTACATTTAGTAAATCAATTTGTATGTCTTGTATAAAATCTTTTAAATTAATTCTTTTATGTGGACTAGAGATTCTATATGTTTGAATTCGAGATTGAAACGATGAATTTAAAATAGTAACTCGATCGGAAAAGTATTGTGTGCATTTGTTCTTATGTTGTATTGAGTTGTAATGATTGGATATATTTGTTACATTTACATTGCACGTGGTGCATTCTAAAAATATATACGTAAAGTAAAATATATGAAAAAAGATTTTTTACCTTACCAGTTATTTTAATTTTATTTTTAGTTTGGCTTGATGATGGGTTATTGCCATGTTGGAGATCTGTAATTATACTAATTAGTATATAATGCAATTTATAAAAACTATTAAAACTAACCTTCAATCGGTCGTTTTTTACAGCTTTGTTCTTTGTGTCTTTTTAACGTAAACTTTGTTTTAAAAATTCTATCACATTTATCACAGTTGAATTCCATGATGTGTGTTATTTAATACTGACTATTCAAAACGCAACTTGGGGTATTTATAGTAGTTGTATGTCTATAAAAATTTAATTGTAATTGGAATACTAATTTAAATACTTGTAAATAAAAACCTGTATTCTTAAATTAGTTGTCTATAAAAATTCAATACTGAATCTTAAAAATGCAACTAGTGATATTTATGGTTATTATACTCGTATATCTATAAAAATTTAATTACAATTGGAATACTAATTTAAAATATATGTAAATAAAAACTATATTTTTAAATTAGGTGTCTATAAAAATTCAATACTGAATATTAATAACGCAACTCGTCGGGTTGACTTTGACCTTGAAGTAACCTGGGTGGGGGTGACCTTGACCTTGGATGACCTTGGGAGTGACCTTGACCTTGGGGTGACCTTGACCTTGGGGGGTGACCTTGACCTTGGCGGTGGGCGTGGCCTGGGGGTGACCTTGGAAGTGGGCGTGGCTTTTGGTGGTGTTAGAGTGGGGGGTGCACTGCACTCTCAATTTATATCTACTAGCACACGTTCTGGTCCTGGTGAACGAAGAAGGACACACCTTCGAGCGGGGCACATATACGTCGGTGCTTGACCCTTGACCGATATACGTTGGCTACCTCTAAGGTGAGCACCCAAACAACATCATGGAAGGTGCTCGAAGAAGAAAGCCACAGCGACCACCGTTACGTGGCGTTCAGCGTCTCATCGGGGGGCAAACCGCCAGAACTCCGGGCGGGGTGGGCATGGAGAAAATTCGACGAGGACAAATTCCAAGAATATTTGACTCGTAATACCTTGTAATACCTCGTCTCCCAAGATGTAAAAAATGCATTTAACTCGGCCAGATGGTCGAGTATTCTGGAAGAACTCCACAAGAGAGATATAAACGAGTCATTACAAAACATCTTGTCGGAATACCTCAAGAAAAGAGCAATCGTATTGTAGCAATTTCGATATTTTTGTAAAAAAAATATCTTGCTCACCACACATAGGTATTCCCCAGTAATAATATCTGTGGTGAAGCCCAGATAGAAAACCAGCTCTTAATAGCGGAGGCAGAGCGTAGGTCCTGAAAAAAATAGAATTTGCTTCCTCGAAACAAAATAAAACTCTCTTAACAAGTAACAGTATAATGAAAATTACTAAGAATACAACAACCTCCAATATCAATTTCAATGACTCGTTAGCCACAAAATAAAGAACATCCACGTCGCCAGCTGATGTAAAACTCGACGTTTCCACAATTGCAGTAAAAATTAGTAAAGCAAAAAATCACTTACCAAGGCCTGGCTCGTTTACAAGAAAGTAATACGACAATACTTGTCTACCAATTTTGTACTGCAATTTTAACCCACACAAGCTCTTGACTCGATGAATTCCCTTGGCTACTGCAGATGAAAAAAACCACGGCTCGATTGCGAAACTGCTTGAAGAATTCTGCGTTGCACAAACAAGAAATTCGCTACCAAAAACTTTATCTTAGCACAAAACCGAACAATTCCAGAAGTCGTCGTGGTAAGTAAAACCAGAAAGATTTAACATACGGCCACTAACGTATTCGAAAACGAACATTCAATGTTGCAAGCACATGAAGGCAGCTTGAGTTATGGCGCCACGGTACAAATCCCAAATTAAGGTTTCCAATGATAATTATATTACAAAGTTTTACGGTTTCGTAATTCCAACATCCGCTGACAGATTTCTTCCTCAGGCGTACTCTTTAATAATAAATTCTGCCCTGTCTGAATAATCTTCAGCCACCAACGAAACTTAACACGTCTTTCCTATCACACCGTGCGTTTAAGAATCCTGCTCCCAGCTCAGCGCGCTCCCTACTACGATCCCTTGCGCATGCCTTACTAAGCATAGGCGTACTAAAAATCGTCATCAAGGGATCGCGCAACAATTAACAAAAAATTGTTACAGTATACGAGAACGAGAGTTACGAAGTCCCCTCGGGAGTAGCCCAGGGCTCCGTACTGGCACCGCTCCTGTGGAACATTAACTATGAGGGGTACAACCTGTACCCCAGGGCGTCACCCTGATAGGGTTTGCCGATGACATCAATGCGATAGTGGTCGGCAAAACAGAAGACGACATAGAGGAAAAGACAAAGAAGACGATTGAAACCATAAAGAAATGGATGGAGTTAAAGGGATTCCCCTGGTCCCCGAAAAGACCGAAGCGGTGCTTGTCTGCGGAAGACGCAAGCACAGGGAGATTCGGATCCACCTCCAGGACACGGTCATAACTCCTCAGGAATCAATTAAAATCCTGGGAGTGCATGTGGATCGCAACTTGTCTTTCGGTCCGCACATAATAGCGGCGACGACCAAGGCTGAGAAAGCGGCAGCATCCATCGCCAAGCTTCTCCCTAACATAGGGGGCCCATCCGAAAAAAAGAGAAGAATAGTGGCCGGTGTAGCAGAGTCTATTATGCTATACGGAGCGCCTATATGGGCCGACGGACTTCATATTCAAAAATATGCGGGCCTAATGATAAAAGTCCAGCGGAAGATGGCACTGAGAATCATAAGAGGATATCGAACAATGTCGGCAGATGGGTCATTTCTCTTGGCATCGCTGGTACCGATAGACCTCTTGGCACAAGAACGAAAAACCCTATTCCACCAACCTCAACAGAATAGGAAAGACTTGAGAAATTCAACCTTGGAGACATGGCAGAACAGATGGAGACTGGGAGAAAAGACGCCGACGCCATCCAGGAAAGGATCGGACACCAGGCGGAAGTACAGGTGAAAAGCCTCCGAGAGGCAGCCGGCGGATATCAAAGAGCCATAGTGCAGGTCGATAAAGACACATCAGAACAATTGGCATCCGAGGGCACGATCAAGATTGGATGGGCCAACTGCAGAGTGGCCCCCTTGATAAACAAGCTACAGGCCTGCTACAGATGCTGGACGGAAGGTCACCCGTCAAAAGAGTGTAGCCGCCCCGATAGATCCAGGGATTGCCTCAATTGCGGAGAACCCGGGCATAAGGCGGTAGAGTGCCTAAAGAGAGTACTTCACTGCAAGAGATGCGGACAGGACGGGCACAGGGAGTGGGGAAGTAGGTGCAAAAGCACAAGAGAGGCCGTCGATTCAAATCGGCCGACACCGCCACCACCATCCCAAAAACAGCAAAGGGAAAAAACCTTCTCCATCAGGACGGGACTGGGCTATGCAGCTAAGCCGCTCGTCCACAGATAACAACAACGACCACTACCAACGCCCATATCTCCAACGACCGAGAAGCTATCGCGGCCGCAAAAAACGGAGCGTTGTCCAATGGAGCACCCGTATTAATCAACACGGAGGAAGCCACGGACAGCACCCAAATTGTGGACATCACCACCTCACCAGTGGCCAGAATGACCCAGGCGGCTGCGAAAAACATGAAAGACGAGTTTGCCCACAAATACGTGGTCTCTCGTCTGGCTGAAGAAGGAGTACGAGAAGCCGTCAGGCTTTTCCTCGCGTACTCCTACGATAAAGGGGAGGACACTTGTTTCCGGGATAACTCCCCCCAAAACCTCAGGCAGAGGATCCGAAGCGCCGGACCACCCGTCCAACGCGAGCAGCTTTTGGCCATCTACGTAGCCAGCTACGTGGACAAAGGCGAGTCCGCGGAGTCAGCCCACCAAGATCTGGCTGGACTTAGACGACAGTGCGACACCGAGAGGCAGCGGAACATCCAGCAGACCCGGGAAACCAATGCGGCCTACCACAGCCCGGTGAGCAAAGGCTCACGTCGGCGTGGAGGAAGAGGGGTTTTTAAAAACTACGACACGAAAGGGGGAACTCGGAAACCCCCCAACGAGGAAGCCACCCGTCCGGTTTTTACAAGCGAACCTGAACACGTCAGGTGCAGCCCAGGACCTCTTGCAAGCTACAGCCAAGGCATGAGACATCGACATAGTCCTGCTGTCGGAGCCGAACCTCAAGAGGACGGCCAAACTCATCAGAGACGACACCGGCAGAGCGGCCATCTACCTGCCAAAGGCGACCGACGTAGAAGAGAGCGTTGCAGGGCCAGGATTTGCGTGGGCCAGGTTACGAGGGGGGAGGGTGAGGGTTTATAGCTGTTACTTCTCCCGAAATAACCCGTCCAGGCTATTCCAACAACAGCTGGACGACCTGATGGCTCACGCGTCAAACCAAAGGGACGAGGAGGACGTACTAATAGGCGGCGACTTCAACGCGAAAGCGCCAGCTTGGGGATCCCCACACGCGGACGAGAGAGGCGAGATTCTTCTGGAGGCTTTGGCCGCCGCGGACATCTTGGTGGCCAACGTCGGAGACACCCCGACTTTTGAAAGAAACGGGGCAACATCAATATTGGACCTCACCTTGGCCCCTTCCAGAACTCTCTCATGTATCTCAAAATATCTCAATGGGGGGTTCTTGACGAGAAAACACTGAGTGACCATCGATATGTCTCGTACACGATGGAGGACACCCACGGCCCATCCGACAGGCCCACGACTACCAAGGGCAGGCAGCAGCACAAAATGGACAAAGCCGCACTTGTGGAGGCCTTCATCGTGAAGGAAGGGGGCGGCGCGGACCAGATTATACAAGCAATTACAACAGCATGCAACGCCGCCATGCCGAAGAGGGGAGCAATTGGACGACGACCAGTCCACTGGTGGAACCCGGAGATAGCTGCTCTCAGGAAGACCGCCAACCAGAAGAGACGAGTCTACAGGAGAATCAAACACGTAGTCGCAGCAGAAGAAGCCCTCGAAGAGTACAAACAAGCGAAGAAAAAGCTGTCGCACGAAATAAAACGAGCCAAGAAAAAGTGTTGGGAAGACCTGCTGACCCTCCTGTACGAGAATCCATGGGGAAAAGCCTCCAAAATCGTAAAGGGCAAACTTACCGGGAGAACCAAGATCCCAGGGCTCACTCCAACCAGAGTCCGGATGGTAGCCGAGGCGCTCTTTCCGGCCCATCCATTGGAAGTGCACGAAAAATTACCTACCCCGACGCCATGGATCCCGTTCACGCAGGAAGAACTGAAGGAAGCGGTCGCAAGTCTACCTTCAGAAAAGGCGCCTGACCCCGATGGAGTACCAGCTGTGGCCCTAAAAACCCTGGCCACAGAAAATCCGGAAGCATTCCTAGCCGTCTTCAACAAGGCCATCGGTGAAGCCACCTACCCCATCGACTGGAAGAAGGCGGAACTGGTGCTCATTAGGAAGGGCCAGAAACCATTGGACGAGCCGTCATCGTATAAATCGATCTGTCTGCTGGACCACGCCGGAAAGCTCTTCGAGAAGATAATCCTGCGAAGGCTGACGCGGGACATCGAGGAGAAGGAAGGCCTGTCCGAAAGCCAATTCGGATTCAGAAAAGGCAGATCCACGGTCGATGCACTCAAGCGGATAGTGGAAACGGTGCAACAGGCCAAGGCGGGCACTCATAGGACGAGAAAGTTTTGCATGGTAGTGACCTTAGAGGTGCGAAACACCTTCAACAGCGCCGGATGGAGGCACATCCTCAAAGCTCTCCGAAGCCGAAGACTGGATCCGCACATCTACAACATCCTAGTCAGCTACCTCTCTCTTCTTGTTCGGTACGCCCGAATCCGGGCATCGTGGCAACATTCATGATAAACAATTGTTATATCATATCATATTGCTCTCTTGGGACAAAGTATGGATGCAGTGGGGGTCCCTCTCCCTTCTGCACAGCCCACAGATCTATCTTGGGCCCCAGATCACAGCAGCGTATTCGACTCGACCAGGATTTGAACCGCGGTCACCCGCTTCCCAGTCGGCCGGTGTAGTCTTTACGCCACACTGCTGGTCAGCTACCTCAGCGAACGTAAAATAATCCTAGGACGTGAAGAAAACTCACCCTGTGGAACATCATGTACGATGAGGTACTGAAGCTCCGCCTGCCGGAGGGCGTCACCATTGTGGGATTTGCCGACGACTTGACGCTAATAGTCAGCGATCGCGATGCAAAGCCCATGATTAGAGCCCATGGCTTACAACTGGTCCCCGAAAAGTCAGAAGCGGTGCTGGTGTCCGGAAGAAAAAGGGTGCCGGCGATCAGCATTCAAATGGATGGCTCCCCCATCCAACTCAGGGAGTCCATGGTAGTGCTGGGAGTAAGGTTGGACATACATCTCAACTTTGCCCAGCACATCAAGGAAACGGCGGCCAAGGCGGAGAAATCGGCGGCGACAATAACCCGTTTGATGCCGAATGTAGGAGGGCCCAAATCAGCTAAACGCCGAGTGCTAGCGACAGTAGTACACTCCATCATGCTATACGCGGCACCAGTTTCGCACGAGGCTCTCCAAGTACAGCGCAATCGGGAACGTATCCTAAAGGTACAACGACGAACGACAGAACAGTGTCGGGGGAAGCAGCGTTGGTAATTTCATCCATACCACCTGCCGATCTACAGGCCGGAGAAAGGGCGAGAACCCACTCCGGACAAGTGAACACCTCCGACACTACGATGGACAGCTGGCAAGAGAGATGGGACGAGGCCGAAGTTGGACGGTGGACAAGGCGGCTCATACCCGACATCCGTAAATGGGTCGCCAGAAGACACGGCGAGGCAAACTACCACATCACCCAAGTCCTCACCGGCCACGGTTGCTTTAATGCATACCTCCACCGTTTCAACAGAAGACCGGCCCCCCGGTGTGACCACTGTGACGCGGACCAGGACACTGCTGAGCACACTTTCTTTGAATGCAAGGTGGGAATCGGCCAGGACCGCCGCGCAGTTGGGTACAAGCACGCAACTGACACCCGACAACATGGTGGCCACAATGCTTAGAAGCGTCGAGGACTGGAGTATACTGGAAACATGGATACATACAGTCCTCCAAGAGAAAGAGGCGGCGACAATCTGCCACTCCATGACAGCCAGAAGGAACAACGAAAAGAAGATAAAAACATCACACGAACGGCGACAGATGTAACAGCTCACGGAAGGTACCACCCGCACGACACGAAAGCAATGCCTCACGGCGTACTCGTGATCGGTAAGTCGGGGGTAGGGGGGAGGTTTTAGTCAGTGAAAGTCTGACACTACCATCGTAGATGGCGATGGTGTCTCGTACGAGATTTCCTCCTCCCTGCTTAAGCTAAAACAAAAAAAAAAGGTTAGGTTAGTCGGAGACCAAAATCCTACTCGCACCTCCTCATGGTGGTCCCTGGTAACTTGCGGAGGACCTTTTGAGATCGGGTAACCAACCCCGGTGGATGGGGGAAATCTGCAAGGCTGACGCGAGAGGTAACAGGGTAAGAGGCCCTGCCCAAAAATCTCTGGAAATAGCATGACATGGACAAGGAATCTGAGCATACGTTTACGGTGCAGGGGGAGATACCCCAGTACCGGTCGCGGACGGCGTCGGAGTGGGCGCCACGCGACCGTTATCCGGCGACCATTTAGAGACCCTGGTGGATGCCCAGGCCGGGTCTCTTCTCTAAGCGACTGGAAAGGGTGACTATTCAAACCCCGAAATAGCAAAGCCGCCACCAAAGATAAGGCTGGAAATAGTAGAAAATATCCAGGATGTGATGCACCTGGGCGACCAATTGGGCGACAAACACCTCAAGATCGGCGGGTAACTCACCGTCATCTACCCCGACCATACTGTCTAAAAACCCGATTGGCAACATTGACTCTGTAATAGCTCACATGGTTACGGACGGCGAGGAAATGTTTAGGAAGAGTTCCAACAAGAACACCTCCCTTGATGTAAAAACAACGTACATGAAGAACCTGCGAATAATCAGGCGGATGTACAACAGCGAGAAGACCCGCGAGAGTGATGCTGGAGAAAGCTCCGCGGATAGCCAGCAAAACAAGACCGAGCAGATGCTGAGGGAGTTGCTCGAAGGCTCAAGGGAGCTCTCTGAACGAGTTGAGCGTTTGGAGAACAGCTCAAAAGACGAAGTTAGCGAAGTTATAAACAAGATGGAAGCCGCGACAAAAGACAGCGAGAAAGCGTTGGCAAGGAAGATAGATGCCATTTCTAAGTGGTTGCTCCGAAATGAAGAAACAACGCAGGAGCTGCAGAAACAGGTGAAAGACTGGGGTAAGCAAGATCTGAACACTAGCCTCCCCATGACGGATGTGGAAACCATGTTAGGTCTCAAGTCAAGCATAGGCAAGTTGACCGAGAAACTCAACAGCTTGCATGGCCAGAACAGGACAACAACCTTCGCAGGGGACATGATAGAAATCAAGAGTTCCATCGATAACCTCCTGAAGTATGTGGGAGAAATGACTCGCGTGCTGCAGACGATTACAGACGGATTACAGACGAAGAAAATAGCGACAGAGAAGAAAAGCGAGGAGATGGAGGAGGACCGTTGGATGGAGGAGTTGAAGATAGCACTGAGGGCGATGTCGGTGGGAAAGACACCGGGCCCCGACGGGGTGCCTGCTAAGGCAATTAAGGCCTACGCAGAACACAGCCCCGAAGCCGTCCTGACGGTGTTAAATGGCCTCCTAAGAGCCGGCAGCTTCCCAAGCGACTGGAAAAAGGCTAGATTGGTGCTGATACAAAAAGGCGAGAAACCACTGGATGAGCCCAGCTCGTACAGACCCATATGCCTTATGGACAATCTGGATAAGCTGTACGAACGCATCCTGCTTGCCAGACTGACAAAAGAACTGCGAGAGAAAGAAGACCTAAGTCCAAATCAATTCGGCTTTTGCAAGGGCCGCTCCACCATAGACGCTATTCGGAAAATTGTGGACGTGGCCAATGCGGCGAGATCCGGCACCTGGCGCACCAGGAAAATGGTGGCACTGATCACCTTAGATGTTAGAAACGCTTTCAATTCGGCCGGCTGGGGACACATAGTAAAGGAGCTAGAGAACAGGAAAATATGGCTGTACCTAATCAATGTAATCAAGGATTACTTTACAGGCAGGACACTTCTCATAGACGAGCGAAGCCTAGCCACGAACATCAAAACTACTAGCGGAGTTCCCCAGGGTTCGGTAATCGGACCGAAGCTATGGAACGTCAAATATGACGGTGTATTGCGGTTGCCGCTCCCGATTGGCGTCACGCTGATCGGGTTCGCGGACGACCTTAACATGCTGATTGAGTCGAAAACGGAAACGGAACTTGTAGATAAGGCCAACACAGCCATGCAGCAAGTTATGGATTGGATGACGGAAAAGGGTCTGGAACTGGTACCAAGTAAGACAGAGGCGGTATTGCTAACAGGCAGACGAAAAGTTGCATTGAGCCCCAGGCAACAGCTAAGACACTGGGAGTAGTACTGGACAAGCGGCTGAGCTACGGACAGCACCTCACGGAGGCGGCAGCTAGTGCCGTAAAAACATATACCGCTCTCAGCCGGCTGATGCCTAACGAAGGCGGGCCCAACACCGCCAAGAGACGAGTGCTGGCGGCGGTGGTTCAGTCGGTGATGCTTTACGCGGCGCCTATATGGGTGGAAGCCATGAAGGTTGAAAGACACCGGCACAAGCTCATGAAGGTTCAGAGGATGACGGCACTGCGGGTCTGTTGTGCCTACAGAGCGGTATCGGAAGCCGCGGTGCTTGTTCTGGCAGGTCTGCCGCCAATCGATCTTTTGGCGATTGAGCGAAGCCGAAACCACGCCCTAAAGAACAACAAGGCGAAGCACAGAGAGCAGCTGATGGCGGAGTGGCAACCTCGATGGTCGACTAGTACTAAGGGCACCTCGACGCGCCAATTAATTCCCTCCGTCCACATATGGACACAGAGGGAGCACGGGGAGCTCTCTTTCCACCTCACTCAGGCAATGTCCGGGCATGGATGCTTTAATAGCTACCTGTTCAAGATCCGTAAAGCAGAATCACCATCGTGTAGCTACTGCCCGGAAGAAAACGACACACCTGAGCATACTACTTTTCGATGCCCACAGTGGACAACAGAGAGAAACGAGGTGAGAGGAACTCTAACGCCGGGGACCCTCATCGAAGAAATGCTGTCCTCAGAAGAAAATTGGTCAAAAATCAAGACAATGACAGAAAAAATTTTGAGGAAAAAGGAGTCCGATGAAAGAGAAAGACAAAAAGAGCCGACCATATGATAACGGCTACAGTACTTAAAACCGGCGACCACCGTCACGACCTGGCATCGGCTGAAGCTGGTTGAATAGCCGAACCAGGATAACATACAGTTGGAAAGGAGATACTAATGCGAAAGTGGAACACTATCCAACTGTCCAATCTGCGAGAATACAGCAAGAAACCTGACGCACTCGGGTTAGGAGTGGGGTTTTAGTCGGTAAGAGTCCGACACTACCACCCCAAAACATCGGGGTGGTGTCCATGAGGATTTCCCCACTCCCAACGCACACAAAAAAAAGGTTAGGTTAGTAAAAAAAAAAATAGCGAATTTTGGCAGGCGCGCTGCATTAGTGTATTGTGTGTGCCCAGAAAAAAATTTGAGTTTTTTACGATGGCCCATTGTGCGGAAAAGTGGAAAAGCAAAAGTAAAAACCAAGACGTAAGTGTAGCACCTCCAATTTTGGACAAAAAATTCGGAAATTCGAAACACAGCTTCTGTAAGGGAGACCGCACAGAACCACAGTCCAAAATTTTCGAAAAAAGCCCAAAATTGTGCGCTAAAAAAACCACGTGCTACATAAACATAAGTGAAATAAATGCGTAAGATCCGTAATTTTTTGCCAAAAATTCTAAAAATTTAAACCGCAGTTCTGTGAGGGAGACCGCACAGGACCACAGTGGAAAAATTTTCAAAAAGGCCAAAAATTTGTTCGCTCAAAACCACATGTAAAACAAACACTAAAGTGAATTTATTACACCGATGACCGTATGGCACCCGTAAAGGTATGTTTTGCAAGCGACTGCACTTGCAGTACCGCAGAACCTTGGATAACTGCTCTTGTGCAATATCTGTTATGTGGCTTGTTAGCCGATGCAATTGAAGCTGACCATAGGACTGCCTAAGCAGTATAACGTCGCTACACGGCGGATCATTTATTCACTGCTTATTTGTTATTTCTGCATAGTGGTTTGCTAGGAACAACGACTGCAGCCGTTCAACACCTTCCCATATTTAATTATGAATCATACACGACGGTCAACTTCAACACTGCGATGAGAGCAGAATAATTATGACTGCAATGCTACCGATGTCCGATGCAGTTATTTTTCAATGAATCATGCATTGAAAATAATATTTTTGATAGATATTTAGTTATAAAATTAACAATTTGTTTATTGTTTTAAAAGAAGCCATATATTTTTCGGGTAGGAATTTCAATACTTCTGAATATAATATTATTAAATTATCATGGTTAATCTAGTTATTATTAAAATTATTTATTATTATTAAAAACAATCTTTCTAGAAAAGAAAAACAATAATAATAAATTAATAATAAATAAACAAAAATAATAGAAATATAAAAATTTGTAAATTAAACTGACCATAATATCAATATTTTAGAAAACCAAAAAATTGTACTCATTTTAAAGAAGTCAGATGTTTCCAGTAACAACACCAACACCAGTAATAACACCAAATGTTTTTTATTTGTAAAAGAAGTGAAAGTGTTGTAGTCTATGAATTATTTACAGTATAACTGAGAGACAGCCCAATAAAACTTGTTCCAAAAACTAAATTTGATTGTTGATTTTCCCACGTGCCCACCCCGTTGATTGGAATATGCCCAACCAAGTGCCCACCCAAATTTTTTTTAGGATGTGCATAAGTAATTATCAATTTTAATTGCATATTGCAATAATGCATGTTTTCATAAACATGCTCATGTTTGTTTTTAAATTTTGTGTGCTCCTACCAGGCCCGTAGCCAAGGGGAGGGGCACGTTCCCTCCCCGAAATGTAAAAAAACAAGATTTGTTTGTAATAATAAAAATTCCCGGAAGAGGATCCCCGAAAATGTTACTTTTTACAAAAAGTTTTTTATAAGTGCCCCCCTCCCCAAAATGAAAACCTGGCTACGGGCCAGGCTCCTACCCACCTCAAATATATTGGACCCAGTTTGTGCCCACCCATTTCAAAAATGCTGGCGTCGTCGCTGATTATATGGTAAAAAGAATAGTTTTGCATCGAAACGGAAATCACCATCGAGTCGCCCACGAAGGCGCCCAGAAATGACACAACAAGCATAAAAATTGCATTATACAAGTTTTTGATGAGTTAATACAATTTGCTAGAATCAGATGATCTTGATTCTTCATAGTGTTAACATGTCGTCTACTACAGTATTTTTAGCGGTCGAAGAAGAATTGTTAATAGAAGAAATTCGAAAATTTCCAGCGATTTATAATAGTGTACATCCAAAACATAAAGATATTATTTTCAAGGATGCTATATGGAAAACCATATCCGAAAAAGTTGGAAAAACTGGTAAGCACAAATACTGACAAAATTTTTGTATAAAAGTTTTTCAATGTTGATTTCCTAATTGAAATCAAATTAAAATGGTATACTAAATATGTATCTGTGGTGATTTTTTTATCTTAACTATTATGTAAAAATGAATATTTATTATTTAAAATTTATTTATAATTAAATAAGTTATTGTATGAATTGTAATTTTAAACACAATTTCTATTATTTTCAGTTGATGAATGTAAAAAGAAATGGAAGAGTCTCCGTGATTCATTCAACAGAGGAAAGAAGAAAATGGGAACAGGTTCTTCTTCAAAAAAACGAAAATGGCCGTTGGCTTTTTTGAATGATGTTCAAAACGAGAGAAAGTACGTAGATGGTGATTTTTGTTGTTACTGAGTTTAATGTAAAATGATTTTAGATCAACTTCAAACGTAATGAAGTTCATGAAACGTAAAATGAAGTTCACGAACTAGAAAACGCGGAAGAGGAAAACGTCGGTGCTTCAGCAGAATCTTCCTCGGCGGAGTCTTTTCAAAAGAAAAGAAAACCCAACTCGAACGAGTTATTAACTATATTAGAAAAGCGATCAGCTGAGAGGAAAGAAGTAATCGCGGGCATAATGGCCCAAAATGAAAAACTTCTTAAAGAAGACGATATCGACCTCTTTTGTAGAAGCATTGCTTTGTCGATTAGAAAATTACCTCCGAGAGGTATTAATGAGGCAAAAATAGAGGTGTTATCACTGATTGCACGTTTAGAGGAAAAATACGACACATGTATGTACTCAGATTAGACATAATAATAAAAATAAATTTATAATACATGACTTTTAATATAGTTAATAAACAAAATTATATAACATATATTATAATAAATGAAAACAAAATTCTTAAAATCCAAATAAGATTATATAAATTCTTTATATAATAAAGATATCTCATCATAAAATAAAAATATAGGGTAGTAATTAAGTTACATTGTTGCCTTGCCATGGAACAGCTCCTTCGTTATTAAAATAATGTTTTAAGGTATCTCGCACCGTAAAGCCCTCAGCGTTTGCAAATCCACCGCTTGCCGCAATGGGAAATATATTGTTTGACGGTAGTGGTTCATCATTTATTATATGAAAATGTTGATGATTTTTTTCCAAATAATCATCACGTAGCATATTGTGCAAACAACACGCTACCCAGACCAAATCGTCACACGTTTCTGGCTCCACGTGTATTGGCTGGTAAAAAATCCTGAATACTTGGCATAGTATGCCAAACGCATTTTCAGTAACTCTTCGGGCGCGGCTTAACCTATAATTAAATATTGCCTTTGAAGGGTCTTCTCTTGCTGCTCTTCTAGTATATGGCTTCATAATTCGTTTATGTAGACGAAATGCTTCGTCGCCTACAATTACATGTGGTACAGTTGTTTCTGTGCCAGGAAGGAAACGGTCTTCTGGAAATCGAAAAGAACCATCTAATATTTGTTTACCCATATTGGATTTTAAAAATATACCGCTATCTCCTTCTTTTCCAAAAGAACCGATATCGACGGCAATACATTTATAATTTGCGTCAACCATGGCAAGCAATACAGTTGAAAAATAATCTTTATAATTATGATTTAATGACCCTGTATTGCTTGGACATCTAATTCGTACATGCTTGCCGTCGATTGCAAGAATGCAATTTGGAAAATTCCATTTACATAGAATAAAATTCTTCTTTTTTTTTTAAATCGATTTGATTAGGATCAGGCATGAATTTTGTAACTAATTTACTTTTCATCATAGATAATGTTTGCTTCACTATTTCACTTATATAACTGTGGGAAATTCTAAAGGAAAACTGCAATGATCGAAATGATTCACCAGTGGCAAGATACCTAAAATGAATAAAAATGTTATTTCATGGTATAAAAATTATTTTTGCGTTTACCTCAAAGTAACCGCTACCTTTTCTGCTACCGATATAGGCCTTCGGACTCTATTGGATGGCAACAGAGCTAATTCTTCTTCCACTAATTCTACCAGAAACTGAAATTGTTCGTGGTTCACACGAAAAAACTCGTGAAATTTTTTGTCGTTTTCTTCCAAATGTCCTTTTATTAAAATTTTGTAGCATCCTTCGATTTCTCGCGTTTTAAAGATATTATTCATGGATTTCCTTCTTTTGGGATGTAAATATGCAAATACTTTGTCATCATCTTCTTCCTCCTCTAACAAGAGCTCAACAAGTTTATTGTTGTTCTGAATTGACATTCATTTTAAATATAAATCTAACACAATTTCATTGAAACTTCACAAGAATTATAACCGTAATGACTATGGAACTGCTATGATAGTGTAGCACTGTAGTTCGCAGATTTTGCAACTAAGAAGGTTATCGCGTATGAATCATCATGGATGATTCATCATACTTGTAATTCTCTAATTTTCCGATGACATCTTTATTGATAGCAATACTAATTGTCAACTAATGACACGCCGAGATTCTAATTCCTGGATAATTTCATAAAACTTTTAACGAGCCGTTAAAGTTAACAGATGATTTCTATTGGTTTGTCAGTACTGAGAGTTAATTTCCATTGGTTAGTTAAATTTAACGGCTTGTTAAAAGTTATATGAAATTAGACTGTTTCATTATATCTGTTTTATTGTATGTTTTTATTGAAAATTAAAAAAAAAACAAGTTAAAAATGAAATACTGTATTTTTGCTTTTTGAAAGCTCAAAAATACAATATTACATTTGATTAGTTTTATTAATATGGTTTTTTACCTCCAATCAATTTAAAAAAAAAAATTGGAGGTATGGTAATCGAAAAAAAATTTCAACTTTTTTTTTGCATTTTCGAGATCACCGTGTTCAGAAACGTAAAGATCTGCAAAAAGTAAAATAAAAATTTCTGTGTCGGTCTGTCTGTCTGTCTGTCGGTCTGTCGGTCGTCAAATTTTGTCGATCGATTTGCTTCCGAGCCATCCAACCAATTACGACCAAATTTGGTATGGTGGTAGGGTTCACGGTGGAAAGGTGAAAATAAGGTTTTCGTCGCGATCTATCAATCAGGAGTGCCACCACAAGAAAATAATACGGGATTTAAAAAAAATATTTTGTCTTGCGATATGTTATTTTAAAGGCCTTAAAAGGCTTTATCCAGAATAGGTAAAATTAATCTTCTATCTGTCGTCTGTCAAAAATCACAAGTTATCAAAGTTGAAACTTTAAGAGTGAATAACTCAAGAAATGCTGAAGGGATCTTATCCAAATTTGGTACGTAGGTACATTGATCCTAATGGATATGAGAGCATATGTAATCCTTCGATAGAAATCAGTAACGCAACATGAAAAAAATAAAATTAACTTTTTTGGCAAAAACATGAAAAAAGTTTTTGTCGATCGATTTTCTCCGGCATTTCTGCGTCGATTGCAATCAAACTTATTGGACGTATGCCTCGTGGGCTGGAATGGTGAAAATAAGGTTTTGCCAGAGAAATCTTCACCAGGGCCACCACAATAAAATAAATTTAAAAAAATGAAAATGTCGTCGTATCTCCGGAAATGTTTAACCGATTCAGCTAAAATTTGGTGTGTCGATGGAGCTTTGAAAGTATAAGTATTGGTGAGAAAACAAACCGAGCCAATTGTAACAGGGCGGGGCAGGTCAGAAAAATTATAGAAAATATTAACTGAAATCTTAATTTATATATTTTTGTGAGAATTTGTCAGATGGCTGGCAAAAATAAAACAATATATTCAAAATTTTAATAAACGTCATAATTTTGTGACATATGTGTCAAAATTAGGTTAATGTTGATTTGTATACCGAGTGCAGCATAAGAATTGAGTTTAAGGCTTGTAACAATTAATTTTAGAATACAAAAATAGGTGGTTCGGTGGGAAATATTTTATAATATCGTCGTACGGACTGACGGAACGTTACTTTATAAGTAAAAGGTTCTGCCACTAGGTAGCGACCAAGTTTAGGCTGTTTGTTAAATTTTTTCGCAAATGTTTTCAGAATCAGTAAATCGACAGTCAGTAATTTACAAAAATTTATTTTCGAAAAATCCGCTAGATGACCGAAAAAATTTGTTGTACCAATCTCGGAGAAATTTTATTTGTGACTTCTTACGGTATTATGTGACGTATATAAAAATTTTGGAAAAAATTCAGTGGCGTACAAAAATAAAAAAATTTTTTCATTTTGGATTTTGTTAAATAAACTTTTATAGGTAGATTTAGGGTAGGGGGTGATACATATAGATATCTTTGCCAGGGCTAGCGATATCTTTGTTAAGGCTACCACAATAGAAAACAAAAATGAACATTATGTCATCGTATCTCCGGACAAAATTTGGTGTGCTGGTGATTGGAGGTATTGCGGCAGAGAGTGACGACATTTTTTTAATATTGAATAATTTTATATTTCACAAGTTAAGAGTTTATTTATTTAAATAGTTTTATTGTATTATTAAAAAAAACAGTATTGGAAGAGATATAATGTAAATATGTAAAAATATGTAATTTTAGTGAAATATGTAAAAATATGTATTTACATAATATTATTCCGTTCCTTATTATTAATATCTCGAGATAAATAGCATTCTTATTATAAATAAAATGATACACTCGTTGAAACTTAAAACCGACTATGCTGATCAAGTGTTATGTATAATAATAAACAATCTATTGCAGTTACACTGCAACGCGTCTAACAAACCAGGTATAGCAGTCGTCGCCTACACCGGCAGTAACTGCACTGCTGCTACTGTTGCTTGCAAAACGTACCTTAAGGAAGCTAAAGGTGAGTGGAAAATAGTAATTTCTATTAAGTTAACAATACTACCGCGCCCTAAAGACAAAAGTGAATAAAAAACCCAAAAACACCAACGAAGCCCCACGTGGCAAAGTTAAAAATAGTTGCGAATCCGCTATACGCCATCAAAAAATTCCAAATTTTTTACAAAGCGTAGCGCAGGCGAAAGCGCACAAAGTAGTAATTGGAAAATTAAGTTTTCTTTACTCCAAAAAGTGTAATTCGCGAAACCGTCTTGAACAACACCACCGCAGCCCTACGTGGTAGAACCACAATAAAATTAAGCTAGGCTAGTGAATAAACAAAAACAAGATAAAACCGTAGACTAAAGTTTTAAATATATAGTTTTAAGTATTTAATTATAATTTTAAGATTAAACCTTTTAAACCGTAAGTTTGCGCGAAAAATAAATAACTCGACCCATAGTGCATAAATAAGTTCGCGAAGATGGAGGACAACGTATCAGGCAAAATACGAGTCACGTTTCAGCATTGGATACACGCGGACGCATCTTTGTTCTTTTAAGAACTATTACGATTTGCGACTTGGTCTCATTTGTTATTCTTCTCCATGTTCCTCTGTTCATTAATTTTATTTTCCAGTCTTCTATTCTCATCCTTTGTATGTCCTCTATTACCTGGTCCCACCAACGAATCTTAGGTCTCCTTCTAGTACGTGCCTCCATTGGTTTCCATTCTGCGATTTTTTTTGTAATTGTCTCTTCGTTGCTTCTCATCACGTGTCCAAGCCATTTTAATCTCATAGATTTTATTATTTTCACTATATCTTCATTTCCCATCTCTTGCATTATTTCAACGTTCATTATAGGTCTGCACTCCTGTTCATTTATCTTTTTTGGTCCCAATATCTTTCTCAATATTTTCCTTTCTAAAACTCGTAAATCTTCTTCTTCTCTCTTCGCTATACATAGAGTCTCTGCCGCATACGTAAGTACCGGTCTTATTAACGTTTTATATATTCTTATCTTAGTTGTTCTTGATAAGTTTCTATTGCTTAATAATTGTTTGTTAGCATAGTATGCTTTGTTACCTAGTTGCGTTCTTCTTCTTATTTCTTTTTGTCTTTCATTTGTGTTATTTACTAATACTCCCAGATAATTAAATTCATCCACCTCTTCGTATATATAGTCATCGATTTGTAATCCGTCTTTTGTATTTTCTTTCGGACATTTCATGTATTTAGTTTTATTTCTGTTGATTAATAATCCCATTGTTCTTGCTGTCTCTTCTATTTTTTTGCAGGTTGTAATTAATTTTCTTTTAGATCTTGATATGACTACTACGTCATCTGCGTATGCAATTATTTGCACTTCCTTATTTATGATTGTTCCTTCAGTTTTAATCTCTCTTGTTATTTTTTCGAGAATCAGATTAAACAATGTTGATGACATTGCATCTCCCTGTCTCACCCCGCTATTTATTGTGAAGTCATTGGTTTCTCCGTTTGAAGTTCTCATGCAGGCTGTGGTTTCTTCCAGAGTTATTCTTGTTAGTCTTGTAAGTTTATTCGGAATCTTAAAACTTTTCATGGTTTCTATTAGTTTGTTTCTTTTTATTTTGTCAAACGCCTGTCTGAAATCTATAAACATCATATACATATTTATGTTGTATTCATAGCTTTTTTCTATTATTTGTTTTAACACATATATAGCATCCACTGTCGATCTTCCCTCTGTAAATCCATACTGATATTCTCCAATTATTTCCTTTGTATAACCTTTCAATCTTTTATTTATCAGCATCGATAATACTTTATACGCGGAGTTCAGTAGGGTGATTCCTCTATAGTTCTCGCACTTTTCCCCATCTCCCTTCTTTTTTATAGTAATTATTATTCCTTCTTTCCATTGTTTGGGCATACTTTCTTTTACCCATACCTGCTTTATGATTTTAAATATTCTTTCGTGTAACACTTCTCCCCCGTACTTCAGCAATTCCGTATTCAAACCATCTCTACCTGGAGACTTTCCATTTTTGAGTCTATTTATTATTTCTATTACTTCCTCGTAAGTTGGTTCATCTACTTGTTGGTCTTCTTCATTTATTACTTCATGCCGTTCACCCTCTTCCACAGTCAGGAGTTTTTGAAAGTGTTCCACCCATATCTGTTTTACTTTATCTATGTCGTCTTCCAATTTTCCTTCACTGTTCTTCATTCCTCTTGTTTTAACTTTATGTCCTGTTTTGTGTCGCTTTAATTTTTCGTAGAATTGACGATTGTTGTTTTGTTTGTTATCTTTCTCTATTTCTTCCATAATTTCATTTATCCATAGTTTTTGTTTTCTTTTATATATTTTACTAGCCTCCTTTCTGATTTCCTTGTAGTTTTCCAAATCATTATTGTTTTTGGTAGTCAACCACTTTATTCTTGTCTCTTTTTTTGCTTTACTCAATTCCCTACACTCATCATCAAACCATTCTCTATCCGTTCTCTTCTCCTTGTAGCCTATTACTTCTTCTGCACTCTTTCTTAAGATGTCTGTGATATTTTCATACTCTTGTTCCACATCATCGCTTCTTTCTTTAGTTGTTATTAGTTTCTTTACCGCATCTTCGTAGCTCTCTTTTACTTTGTCACTAGTGAACTTGTTTACTTCTAAATTTCTATTAATACTTTTCTTTGTCACACCATGTGTCGTCTTTTGCTTAACATCTGCCACTACTAGATAGTGGTCAGTATCAGCATTGGCGGCTCTGTATGTTCTTACATCCATGATTGACGTTCTTTTCTTTTTTGATACCATGATGTGATCAATCTGATTTCCTTCTTCGGCTCTTCCGCCCGGCCATACCCAAGTTATCTTGTGTATTTTTTTATGTTTGAATCGTGTACTGCTAATCTCTAGGTTTGTCGCTGCCGCCAAATTGCACATAATATGTCCATTATCGTTAGTTATATCATGAATTGTCTGCTTGCCTGCCACTTCATCAATGTATTTTTCTTTTCCCACTTTAGCATTGAAATCGCCTACAATCATTAACATATCTGTTTTGGCAATCGTATCGCACAATTCCTCTAAATCATTGTAAAATTTTTCTTTTTCTACTTTGTTGCTATCCTCTGTAGGGGCATAAGCGCTGATAATTGACATGTTTATGGGTTTCTTTTTAATTCTAATATATGCCAGTCTTCCATTCACAGGTTTAAACTGTACTACGTCATTATACAATCTGTTTGTTACCATAAACCCTGTGCCATTCATTCCCTGTTGTTCTTCTCCAGAGTATAACATTACATATCCAGACTTGGCAATTTCTCCTTGGCCTTTCCATCTAATTTCTTGTAGTGCAGCTACATCTATTTCATACCTTGTTAGTTCGTTGGCAATTTCATTTATTTTTCCCGCTCTTAAGAGAGTTCTAATATTCCATGAAGCTACTCGAATTATTTTTTTTTTCTTTTTTTTTTCTTTTTGTCTGTATTTTTTCTTTTTTCCTTTATTTTCTGCATTGTTGTCGTTTCTGTTCCAACATTTTCTTTTGGAGCAACTAGTTGGAACGTTCCAGTTGCCCCTTCCTCCTCTTCTGCTAGTTTTTTGATGGTTGTGATGGGTGTCTAGCCAGCTCCAGATTATTCATAGATTTGTTCCATATGTATGTTTTATCTTGTTTGTACATTCTCTGGAAACCAACCTTAATCTTTTCTCCATTCTTAATCTCACTCCTGGCAACTTCCCATATCTTGTTCTGAATTTCTTTTTCTTGGCTGGTTAAATCTTTTTCAATGTAAATATTTCTTCCTCTCAGTTTATTCTTATTAGCCATTACACTATTCTTTTGGTCTCGATTCTTTAATTTCGCTAACACCACCTCTTTTCCAAGTACTTTGCTTATTTTAAATGCCTCAGTTACCTCTACCCTTACCTTCAGCTCTTTTTCTAAAAAACTTTCAACTTCTTCCCTTGTCGCTATTCCCAGTGGCGGAGAGCTCTTTATAACAATGTTAACCTCTTTTCTGTTCTTTTCATACATTTCAATTTGATTCTCTAGCTTGACGATTCTTTCATCTTGGTTTATGACTTTTTCCCCTAGTTCTTGTATTACTATTTTCATTGCTTGTCTTTCTTCGTTCCATCTCTTCTCTGTATTTTCGAGGTGCTCTTTAATATCGTTTATTTCCTGTTTGGTGCTACTAAAGCCCTTGTCCACCACTGCAGTCAATTTCTGCATCATTTCCTTTAATTCGTCCATTTCTTTCGATGGTTTTGATTCAGCTATAATTTCTGTATTCTGCTTTTTTGGAGATGCAAGAGTTTTTCTGCTTCTTTGGAATATCTGATTTTGTTTCAGGTAATCACTCGAACCCTCTGCTTCAATTTGTTCCTTTTCTTCTTCTCTTTTTCTTTTTATATAATCCCTAATAGATGGAACGCTATTTGATCTGTTTCTATTCTCCTTATTTGTAATATTCATTTAATTTAACTACAATTTAGTTCTTGGATGGTTTTTCTCCTTTTTCTGTTATTCAATTTTGATTTCTCAACGCCACTCTACAGCTCTGCTTTGTGAAAGTAGCAGTGCCAAAAATCAGACCCGCGAACAACACAAGCACCCGGTTCAACACCTCGGAGAAGCTAGCGTTGTACTAAAATGAAATTCCTTTGTAGATGGTTTCTCGCTCCAGTAACGTAGTGCTTTTTCTCAAAATACTGCTTAGGTTGGCACTATATCTAATCTTCCGAACTGACATGTAAATCTAACCCTGAAATAAATTTGTTTCACTTTCGTTATTCTCACGTATTGAGTCTTTTTGCTTTCCACAAACACTCTCTGAATAACCCTTCGCCTTTCTGTGACAGTGTACACCCTCTCCTTTTTACTTTTTCAATAAATTTCACTATATAGCTCAAACTTCACAATACAGTTCAACCAAAACAACTTATTAGCAGGACCGTAATTAAAGACATACCAGTTAATATTTCCACCCAAATTACTGATGAAAAATTTCAACGCAGACTTGCGCTGCTCGTGTTATATGAAACCATTCAAACCTTCAGAACATTTCCCATAGTTTTAATTCTGATAAATATATGTAAACTAATATTTGTTATATCATGTAAAATCATTCGAAGCTTGAGAACAACATTTTCTCATAGTTTCAATTCTAATAATTGTAAACGAATATTTTGTAAAATAAGTAAATTCATAATAAGCACTTTTTTATAATATATGTATACTGCTGGAAATATTGTAGAAGTTGAAGTTTAACTTTGTAAGCTAGAATCGCTGCAGGTTTTTCTGAATAAATTGTTAATCATCCAAATTTGTATTTTTTAAAATAATTTTTGGGTGAACTACTTAACTCGCGCTAGCAGCGTAAGCCCTATACGAAAAAGAGTTCGAGTAACCTCAATAACACCAGTTACAGTTAATAAAATGCCCCACACCAGTGATATAGACGCTATTTTTAAAACCCCAACTACCCCCGTGCTAAAAAACTGTGCCAACAACTCATCAGCCAACATGGAGACTGAAACCCAGGCGAATATCCCGACGTACAACAGCTTCGGCATTTTAATGAATGCACCTGAACGAGTCAATCGAAATGACAACTTAGGATGGACCACCGTCACCCGTACCTCGGTCCATAAACAAACTCCGAAGGACCTCCGACCCAAAACCGTTAAGCCACCGCCAGTCATCTTGACCACCCCGGTGGGGCAAATTCATACGTTCCTGGAAAAACTAAAACCCCTAGCTTCTGGGAAAATAATGGTCCAATACGTCCGGGGTCAGACGTGGATTCACACGGACACTGCAGACGACCACCGGGCGATAAAAGCAGCAGTGTTTGCCGATAAAGCGGTCCAGGGATATACATACCAGTTACGGGAAGACAGGCTAACCAAATTAGTAATGAAAGGATCGCCGTTTGTGGAGGCCGACACCGTCAAGCAGCAGCTACAAGACGAACATCAAATCACCCCCGCTGCCGTCACAAAACTAAAGAACAAGTACGGCGACATCACCGGCTCATTCTTAATTGCTTTTTCAGCCACCACACCCCATACAGGCCATCAAAAAAATCAGGAGCTTGGGGCAAATCATTGTCCATTTTGAGGAATATTCCAGGAAGAGTACCGCCACCCAATGCTACCGATGCCAATCGTATGGACATGGGTCCACAAATTGCTACATGGCCCCACGCTGTGTCAAATGCACCGGCGCCCACCACACCCCCGAATGTCCACGTACAACGCGGGATGACAACGTCCGTTGCTGCAACTGCGGTGAGGCGCATCCCGCAAACCACCAACAGTGCAGCGCCTACCTCAAATATGCTGAAAGGGTGAGTAGTAAAGCTCAGCGCCAAAGCGATTACCCAAAAACCCCAGCGCAAAACTTCAATTCATTAAATACAGCAAATTTCCCACAACTACCCCGACCGACACAACCATTACGCACTTTTTCTCTGACCACCCCCAACCAGACTTACGCACAAAATCTCACGCAACAAACCTTGACGCAAATTGCTCCTCAAGCACCGACTCAACCACTACCGACTTACAACAACAACCCGACAAACCCCGGCGATCTGACAACACTCTTCAAGGAGCTCAAAGACCTTCAAAGGGAAAATCAGGGAGATAAAAGTCAGATTAGCCGGGGTCACCGACACCTTCGAAAAAATCAATATTTTAGCTCAAATATCTGAAAAGTACAATGTTCAATAATACAACTGACAAATTGACAATCATTACTTGGAACTCTGACGGACTTAGAACAAAGACCAACGAACTACACGTACTCATCCAGCAAAACGACCCAGACATTATCCTAATACAAGAGACGAGACTCAACAAAATAAAACCGACCAAAATTCCTAACTACACTTTCGTTAACAAACCACGGACACAACATGGAGGACTACTGACCTATTACAAGACCACCCTGGAGCTGATCACTCATGACCTACCAACTACCAACGCAGACACACTTATCCTCCAGACAGGTGACTTAACCATAGTAAACTACTACATATCTCTTGGAAAATCCCACGACATTGACAAACTAAACGAGATACTCGGTCTTTCGGATAAGGTAGTCATCGCAGGAGACATGCATTCAAAGCACGTCGACTGGGGTAACACTTATCCGAACGGAGCGGGTAACCAACTTTACGATTACATCACGAAAAACAACATCCAACTTTCCTTCCCTGACGAACACACCCATTATCCATATAACCCCGCCCACATCCCTTCCACCATAGACCTGGTACTGACGAAAAACATACTAGTACGCAACATCGATGCATTAGACAAACTTAATTCGGACCACCTCCCCGTACAATTCCAACTGACCACACTAAAAATTCCTTTCTACCCGCCCCGACCATTACATAAAACAAATTGGAAAGCGCTTGCCACGCAATTACTCGACATTAAAATCAACCCGAACATTACGACTAACATTTATAAAAACAACACAATAAACACACCGCCGCCCACACGCAAACTTACGCTACCTACTTCACTTCTACTCAAAATTAAAAACAAAAATAAACTAAGGAAAATCTACCAGACACATACATACACAACATTAAAAACTCAAATAAATAAATTAGCGGCCGACATACACAAGGAAATAAACACAATCAAAAATGAAAACTGGAACAAAACACTATCAAATATGAACACAAAAAACACCAAAACACTTTGGAGAATAACCAAAGCACTTAAAAATAAAGACACAACTTTTTCAATCCCCCAACTACAGACGCAGCAAGGCACCATAACGAGCAATACGGAAAAAGCTAACGCCATCGCAAAACAATATCTAGAACATCACAACTTAACCACAAATTTCAAAGACACTTATACAGAAAATTTAGTCAAACACACCACAGAAATCTTTAAACAATCCTCTCACCCTACCCCTCTAGAAGGCCTCACCTCTCCCTCAGAAATCAAATTCACAATCAGAAAACTTAAAAACAAAGCCCCCGGAAACGACGGCATAGGAGCTTCACTCGTTAAAAAATTTCCCAAAAAAGTCATCCTCCAAATTTATTACATCCTTAACGCTTGCCTAAAAAATCAATACTTCCCAAACTCCTGGAAAAAGGCAATCGTTATCCCAATCCACAATCCACAAACCAGGAAAACCTAAAACCCTACCCTCAAGCTATCGTCCGATCAGCCTCCTTCCCACACTATCAAAAATTTTAGAAAAAATCATCCTCAACCGCCTCCAAGAACACAACAACACACGAAACACCATCATCCCTGAACAATTTGGGTTCAGGGCCAAACACAGCACCGTATTGCAGTTAGCCTTGCTCACAAACAAAATCACCACAAATTATAACATAAACAAATCTACCGCCGTTATGACACTCGACCTAGAGAAGGCCTTTGACACGATTTGGCACGACGGACTTATTCACAAACTCATCACTGACGACGTCCCACCCTACCTCATCAAAATCATTTCCAGTTTCCTAAAGGACAGAACTTTCCAGGTACGACTACAAAACATCCTCTCCGACCCAGAATCCATCCCAGCCGGAGTCCCTCAAGGCTCCATCCTCTCTCCTACCCTATTCACCCATTACATAAACGATATTCCACGACATGCAGATACTGAAATTTCTTTGTATGCTGATGACACAGCCGTAATAGCTGCGTCATCACAGAAAAACACCGCAATTAAGTATCTGCAACGACATTCAGACATTCTTCAAACATACTACAAAACCTGGCGACTAAAACTAAACGAGGACAAAACAACTGTTACCATCTTTTCGCACAAACGTGACAAACTAACTAACAACGTCAAAATCAACAACATTGACATACAATTTACAAAAGAAGTCAAATATTTAGGACTGACGCTTGACTCCAAACTGACTTACGGACCCCATCTTAAAATTACAACCCGAAAATCCAGCAATGCGCTTCACGCAATCTATCCTCTAATTACTTACAAAAACGGACTTGACATGAAACTAAGACTCCTCCTGTACAAATCCATGATCCGTCCGATTTTGCTGTACGCGTCTCCAATTTGGAGCAGTGCAGCAAAATCAAATATCCAACATATCCAACGAATACAAAACAAGGCAATCCGAATGATCACCGGGGAGCCAAAACACACAGAAATCTACCCGCTTCATCAAATCGTATCCCTTCCTCTCCTGACACACATAGTACGAGACTCCGCCTACAATTTCTTTACAATCACGACCAAACAAAACCCGACTACGGACCACCTCGCCCGACTGACAGCCAAGACGATGCCTTTCAGGCAAAAACACAAGCTACTTTACCAAGCCATATTATAAACCCCACGTTTCAATAAAATTTTTCAAAATACAATACCACAAACTGCGCACTCCATGCAAAACTTCCACATTCATATAAATTCATATAAATTATTCTAATTCTCTGTCTTGATTATTAAATTAAATATGGCTTTATTCGTTTTGTTTTATTTTATTTATCTGCACCCCCCCCTCCCCTCTTTCTCTTCTGCTACCCAAATTTCACTACATACTGCAACAAAAAATAAGGCACATGGCGCTGGGCTTTTCTACTCGTTTTTGCCCAGCAAACGTACATTTTTCTACAAGAGTATAACATGTTATTATTTATTCATTTTGTCAGATAAAACAAAGTTAGAAGCTGACAGACAGTCTCACATGTGTTTATTTTCAATAATTATTTGATATCTAATTATGAAATGTAAATAGTTAAAACCAATAAAGAGTCTTATCTATTTATCTTTATTTATCTATCTAGGACAACGTATCCCAAACTCAACTGGCCATTGAGGAGTGGCGAAAAGTCCTAATCAAAAACAATAAAACCCCGATAGAAGTAAGAGCAGCGGGCTCGAACTTGGTAGACCTTATCTACCAACCTTGGCAGCCCAAGAAGCCAAATTTATGGCGCTAGCAGAAGTTGGGACCAACTATAGTCACCACCATGACCAGCCTGCAGGCTGAAGTGCGCGAAATCCGCAACCATCAACTAAAAGAAAACCAACCGCCCGCAAAAGAAAACCAACCGCCCGCAAAAGAAAACCAACCGCCCGCAAAGAAAAAAAACCCAAGAAGAAGAAGAAGAAAGAAGGTCAGAACGCTCCAACCCAAGAAACCACACCCGCAACGCACTCGACAGCCGAGGCACCCAGAGGGGCAACAACTGAGGTAGTGGAAATAGCCGTACCAACAGAGGTTGAAGAAACTCCAGCAACGGACTCGGCAACGGTTGCAGCAGCAAACACGGGAACGGCCGCGGAAATTGTGGCCAGACCAACGGAAACAAAAAACCCAGAACCACCCTTCCAGGTTCAAAGCCGGAGGTGTGGAAGAGCCAATACGAGCAGAGCCGCGCGAGAACACCCCGATCCGGCTATCGCAATCCATTTAACCAAGGCAGGCGACGAAGTCGAATACAAGCATACCATCGCCAAGCTGAAAAGCAGCCTCAGCTCCGGAGGAATGAACATTATCAAAGCCATTAGGGCTACAAAATCCGGAAATGCATTAATTACACTGGATAGCAACGCCGCCGCGCAGGCTCTACTATTCGAAGAAATAAAAGTAGCAATACCAAACAAGAAAGTGGTAGCAAAATTTGGGGAAGTATCCCTAACAATTAGGGGTATGGATACCAGCACGACCAAGGACGAGGTGGTTGAGAGTCTGAGGCTCATCACGGGGGCTGAAGGGTACATAACCCTTCAATTCTTATCATATAACGCCGTCTATAAGACTCAAACCGCCTCCGTCAAAGTAGACCAAATGAACGCAAACAAGCTGATAGAAAAGGGCTCTGTAAAAATAGGGCGTATAAACGCATGCCCAGTGAGCACTAACAACAAATGCTTTCGCTGCTGGGCCTTCGACCCCGATCACAGACCATCAGCGTGCGGAGGCCCAGATAAGTCCCAAAATTGTTGAAACTGCCTCAAACCTGGACACGAATCCCGACAATGCCCCAAGGCCACCCCCACCTGCGCCAGATGCGGAGGGGAACACAGGGCAACAAACCCCACCTGCCCGGAATACCGAAAATAAGAAGAGCCTGCAGTCCAGTAAGATACTACAGATCAATCTACATACAGCTAGATTGGCCCACGATCTACTGGACCAAACGACAGTCAACGAAGACATTACAGTGGTCTTCGCAAGTGAACCAAATGCGGCGCGGATTGCATCCAAGCTACATTCGTACACCAACGCTACGGAAATAAGATATCTCCAAAAATTAAATTTTCTCACGACCTTATTATGCCCTCAGCAATAGTTAAATTGAAAAATAATTATTTTATGACTTCGATCGTTAATACTTCTGATAAACCAAAAACTATATCAATAGATCAACCTCTTTACTTGGAAGACTATACTGAACAAGAATCAATACAACTCAACCATCACGATACTGATAATCCAAAATCTGTTAGACAAAAACTTTTTCAAAATCTTAAAGATAATTTAAGAGTAGATCACTTAAACTCAGAAGAAAAAACATTACTTACCAATTTATGTTATGATTTTAAAGATATTTTTTATCACCCTGACATACCATTATCCTCCACTAATTTTACTAAACACCATATACGTACCAAAACAGAAACACCCATTTTTACCAAAACCTATAGATATCCCCATTGTCACCGAGAAGAAGTTAGAACCCAAATCAATAAAATGTTAAAAGACGATATAATTGAACATTCAGAAAGCCCTTATAATTTTCCAATTTGGATAGTACCTAAGAAATTGGACGCTTCAGGAAAAAATAAATTCAGAATAGTGATCGATTATAGAAAATTGAATGAAAACACTATTGAAGATAAATTTCCCCTACCAAACATTGAAACCGTACTAGATCGATTAAGTAGATCAGATTATTTTTCAACTCTTGACCTAGCAAATGGTTTTCATCAAATAGAATTAGAAAACGAAGATAGAGAAAAGACAGCTTTCTCAACCGAAGAAGGACACTACCATTTTAAACGTATGCCTTTTGGGCTTAAGAATGCACCAGCCGCATTCCAAAGAATGATTAACGCTGCTCTCAGCGGATTAACACCTATACAATATATGGTATACCTCGATGACGTCATTATTATATACTCAAAATCATTACAAGAACACATTCAAAGGTTGAAAAACATTTTCGAAAGATGTCGACAGACTAACTTAAAAGTGCAACTAGATAAGTCGGAATTTTTACAAAAATCAGTAAAATATTTAGGACACATAATTACTCCTTCAGGGATAAAACCAGACCCTAATAAAATAGAATCAATAAAAAAATTTCCCTTGCCAAAAACAAGGACAGAAATTAAATCTTTTCTCGGACTTTTTGGCTATTATCGAAAATTCATAAAAGATTTTGCTAAGATAACTAAATTCTTAACTAACTGTTTAAAGAAAAATAATAAAATTATTCATGATCAAAATTTTGTTGAATCTTTTAATTACCTGAAATCAGTATTAACCAACGAACCGATATTAGCCTATCCAGATTTTGAACAACAATTTGAATTAACGACCGACGCTTCTAAGTACGCATTAGGGGCAGTTTTGTCTCAAAATTCAAAACCTATCTGTTTTGCTTCTAGAACTTTGAACGAAACAGAACAAAGATATTCTACGATTGAAAGAGAACTTCTCGCAATTGTTTGGGCAACTAAAAATTTTAGACCTTATCTATTTGGAACTAAATTTATACTATATACAGATCACCGTCCTTTGGTTTGGTTACGTAATTTGAAAAAACCAAATGCTAAACTAACCCGCTGGTCACTTAAATTAGAAGAATTTAATTTTGATATAAAATACTTACCAGAAAAAGCTAATAAAGTAGCCGACGCTCTGTCTAGAATACAGATTCACCCGACTACAATTTATTGATGGTGATCTATTTAATGACATAGACAAATTCATCAATAATCTAGAAAGACTAAATACTCCTGTTCCAGATTTATTTCCCTCCAATGCAAGCATTATGCCCGAGAGAAACGACACACCCGACCTGAACGATTTCGACATACCTATATTTAATCCCCTACCTGAAGAAGAATCAAATGTCAATAATCCTTTGATATCACACATTGATAATGATGACAATTCACTAGCAGATACCATTCATACTCAATTAGAATCAACACCCACTATTGATATTTGCGAGAAACCTTTACAACATCATCCTAAACAAATAGAATTTGTAGAAACTATCTTACCAAAGAATATTAAAACAACGATCCTAGATAATAACAAACATATCCTAATATTCCTAAATCAATCAAATAAATTAGATAAATTCAATGAATTATTAATGGAATACTGCGAACCAAATACGCATTATTATTGTTACTTTCCAAACGAAAATTTATACCAAGACTTTTCAAATTATATTATATCAATATCTAACGAGAATACACCCAAATTTCATAAATGCACGAGACAAGTTACCTACGTCACTGATCTCGAAGATAGAAAAGAAGTTGTAACATGACAAAATGCACTTTGTCATTTACATTTCTTTTACGAGCTTCCCGACTGAAACGCCACTGTGTTTTTTTATTGTTTGTAGTTGGTATCTCGTCGAAGTTACCTATAGGAACGCCATTGCGCGTAGATTTCTTGAATGATTTGCGTGCAATCGTTCGAGTTCATTTTTAATTTCGTTATGTATGTGTTATAATTTAGTTTTGCCGTTTAGCGGGTAAATATAATTTTTCCGACTAGTTAATTTGTGTTAACAAATTATTTTTAGCACCCAGATTACGGGTTAATTCATTTTAATTATAATTATTCGTTATTGGAAATATAAATATGGTCGTCGCAGATGTCATGTTATCATATGTGGAAATCTTTTCTGTATTCGACATTTGTTGTTAAAGTTGCGATGGCTTAAGTTTTGAATAACCATCTGTTGGAAGATGTGAAGTGGATGAAATAAGTAGTAGCAATTTCCCGAAGAATGATTAGCTTTATTATTTTGGTTTCGATGCCGATGGTTGGATTTTTGTAAAATTTGTAAGAGGCTTTTCCTTATAAATTCGTTTGCGCCTAAGGATTGAAATTATTGTGAAATTGAAGAGTCAGACTTCGTGGACTTTGGTTGTTGCGTGTACGTTCGATCCTGGACACGGAATTATGTTTTGTTGGGATGCGAGACTTCGACTTTCAGCAGATGTTTGATTTATGAAGATGCGACAGTAGAAATTAATTTGAATTTGCAGTCACACTTTCTCGATTGATGAGTTTTGAAATGGCAGGCATGTTGATTTTTTAATAAGTATTTGTGTTATCTATTTTGTAGATCTTATACCTGGATGGTGGACCAACGTAATGATGAAGTAAGGATATTGAATTCGAAGGAGATACACTTTGCATAGTCGTGAAATTGGTAGCATTGCATTCAGGGTAAGTCTCTTAGAGATGCATTTACTTATTTATTAATGATGCTGTATGCCAGGTTCTATTTTGATATCAGTAATAGCCGAGATAATGAATTCCGGTGTGCAATTTAATTTCTGCTAGAGCATAACTTCGTTTTGTTGATTTATCCTCCTCAAGGATGATCAATTGTATTTTTGCTTACTAACTGAATTTACCCCTCAGGTGGATGTCAGTATTTTACCTTGCATTTTATATTTTATTTTGTTTACTGTTATTATAATCTTCAATTATATACCAGCTTATCTTGATCATTAGGTGTACGTTTTATGTAAGAGTAGTAGATTAATTAAACATTGTCGCCAACATCTTTCTTTCTATTTGTGTTTCTACGATAAGACGACCCTTCGTTTCTTCTGGTTTTATTAGTATTGACTGGCGTCCACATAACATCAGGTTTTTCATTTAGCTGATATTTAACTGATCTGAGTACATGGTTACGAATCCACGAGGTTTTTCGAAACACCCCGCTTCTCGAGAACTGCGTTTTAAGTAACACAGCTAGCTAACACGTGTAATTACATCTACGGTTAAGCAAGTGGCATTGTGGCAATAATTAGAGAGCAATTGTTGGTACACTTATTTGACGCCTCAACTTAGGGGCTTGAGGAAATTTTAACTTTCATTAGGACTCTGTTTTTGCGAAGGTATCCGTTGCACCTACCTGGTAACCGACGTAGAAGCTTAGTTCATACTCAGACGAAGTTGCTCTTTTTAACATCTCTCAGCTAAATATTTTTTCTTCTTTTCTAGACATGTTTAGTAATCACTAGTCTGCATATTTTAGTCATTCTGTCTATAATGCGTGCATTGTGGTGACTAACTTTCTTGATGGTCTTCGATTCAAAACCCTCGGTGTGGTTAATTTTTAATGCTTTAGTATTTTGCGAGTCAATTATTAGAGTAGAGTACCAGCTCCCACCAAGTTTGTGGACAAATGGCATTGAAGCATTTGGGCGAACCTTGGATGAGGATAACTTGGCCCTCCCCTCCTAAGTGGCAGATTTGCTGAAGATTTGTCACAAATTATTTTGTAGTAGAAATTTTGTAGTGGAGTTTGGCGCCGCCAGTGTTGGATTCTGTTGTATATAGTTAGATTTAAGTTTTAGTGGTGTTGAGGAATATGAGAGTTTGCGAGGTTAACTTGGTCCTGTTCTCTTATGTTGCCGAGGCACTAGAGTCCAATGCGTTTAGCCAAATCCACTATGGCGGTTCTGTATTTGGATGTGTTTCCCATTGCAGACTGTGAAAGTCCTTAAGGTATAATTGTGTGCCTACACCTAAGCCTCTCTGTTAGGAACTGGTTTTTTCCTTGGCAAAATTTTAGTGATGTTGAACGCTTCCAGCGGTTTTGAAGATTAATATGTTTCACGTTTTTCTCAACTCACGACCTTTTTTTTTGCATTTTCATTTTTAGTGATCAAACTGGAAAATGTAAATTTGAATCGAATTTCCTGATTTATGGTGAATCTACACGATTGCATCCGTTGTTGGTTCGAGCTGATTTAACAGACGAATGGTTATCCAATCTGAGTTATGTTTTGCGAGAATTTATAGAATGTCTAAATGTAAATTGTCTTATGAATTTATTTTTTAATTGGGATTTTTCAATGTTTACACTATCGTGGATTTGATCTTATTGGTATGACGAGTGCCGCGAGATCCGCCGTTTGAATCCGAGAGGCGCGTCAGTTATTTTATTGGATGCACGATTTTGTTATAGAGAATGAACTTTGCGAAGTAAAAACATGATTCGAAGTCTTGTTTTTTATTCTTTTTACTTGGACTGACTTATGCGTTTTGTTTTCATTAAGGAATTTTTAGGCGTAGTAATCAACGATAGAAAATTTGTGTATTGTAATTTAAGGAACCGATTTTCTTGAAATCCTACTTGCGGATTCTGGATGTTGGGGACTGTCGTTAGTGTGTTGTATAAGGAACCGATTTTCTTTTGAAATCCTACTTGCGGATTCTGGATATTGGAACTTTCGTTTATTTTTCCGTTGTTGCTGGCTCGCTAGAGAATGAACTTTTGAGAATGAGTGTGTATTTCAGCTGCCTAGTTTGTCTTGTTAGGACACTGTTATGTTTAGGGGTTGATTTTCTGTTTGGCTTATGTTTTTTCATAACAGACTGGTCTAAGGCTATACTTCATCTTTAGTTTTTGAAACGCGAAGATAGTACTTGTGATGCAGTTTCTGTCTAGCTAGGATTTTCACCTGTGGACACGATAAGACTTTACTTCTGTCTGATTTTTTTTTCTTTTTCAAAACCGAGGGCGGTTTAGAGTTAAGCAGGGGGGATGTGTAACATGACAAAATGCACTTTGTCATTTACATTTCTTTTACGAGCTTCCCGACTGAAACGCCACTGTGTTTTTTTATTGTTTGTAGTTGGTATCTCGTCGAAGTTACCTATAGGAACGCCATTGCGCGTAGATTTCTTGAATGATTTGCGTGCAATCGTTCGAGTTCATTTTTAATTTCGTTATGTATGTGTTATAATTTAGTTTTGCCGTTTAGCGGGTAAATATAATTTTTCCGACTAGTTAATTTGTGTTAACAAATTATTTTTAGCACCCAGATTACGGGTTAATTCATTTTAATTATAATTATTCGTTATTGGAAATATAAATATGGTCGTCGCAGATGTCATGTTATCATATGTGGAAATCTTTTCTGTATTCGACATTTGTTGTTAAAGTTGCGATGGCTTAAGTTTTGAATAACCATCTGTTGGAAGATGTGAAGTGGATGAAATAAGTAGTAGCAATTTCCCGAAGAATGATTAGCTTTATTATTTTGGTTTCGATGCCGATGGTTGGATTTTTGTAAAATTTGTAAGAGGCTTTTCCTTATAAATTCGTTTGCGCCTAAGGATTGAAATTATTGTGAAATTGAAGAGTCAGACTTCGTGGACTTTGGTTGTTGCGTGTACGTTCGATCCTGGACACGGAATTATGTTTTGTTGGGATGCGAGACTTCGACTTTCAGCAGATGTTTGATTTATGAAGATGCGACAGTAGAAATTAATTTGAATTTGCAGTCACACTTTCTCGATTGATGAGTTTTGAAATGGCAGGCATGTTGATTTTTTAATAAGTATTTGTGTTATCTATTTTGTAGATCTTATACCTGGATGGTGGACCAACGTAATGATGAAGTAAGGATATTGAATTCGAAGGAGATACACTTTGCATAGTCGTGAAATTGGTAGCATTGCATTCAGGGTAAGTCTCTTAGAGATGCATTTACTTATTTATTAATGATGCTGTATGCCAGGTTCTATTTTGATATCAGTAATAGCCGAGATAATGAATTCCGGTGTGCAATTTAATTTCTGCTAGAGCATAACTTCGTTTTGTTGATTTATCCTCCTCAAGGATGATCAATTGTATTTTTGCTTACTAACTGAATTTACCCCTCAGGTGGATGTCAGTATTTTACCTTGCATTTTATATTTTATTTTGTTTACTGTTATTATAATCTTCAATTATATACCAGCTTATCTTGATCATTAGGTGTACGTTTTATGTAAGAGTAGTAGATTAATTAAACATTGTCGCCAACATCTTTCTTTCTATTTGTGTTTCTACGATAAGACGACCCTTCGTTTCTTCTGGTTTTATTAGTATTGACTGGCGTCCACATAACATCAGGTTTTTCATTTAGCTGATATTTAACTGATCTGAGTACATGGTTACGAATCCACGAGGTTTTTCGAAACACCCCGCTTCTCGAGAACTGCGTTTTAAGTAACACAGCTAGCTAACACGTGTAATTACATCTACGGTTAAGCAAGTGGCATTGTGGCAATAATTAGAGAGCAATTGTTGGTACAAAGTAATCGAAAACTACCATTTAGGAAAAACCACCCACCGTGGAATAAATGAGACATACGAACATCTTTGTAGAAAATATTATTGGAAGTCAATACGTAAAGACATTGAACATTTTATAAATAATTGTAGCACATGTAAATTACAGAAATATGGAGAGCCGGGAGGGTTTGGACAATATTAGAATAAATAATTATGTAGTGGCCATGGGTAAGAAATATCAAAAATTTTGTAATCATACTGATTGGTATATGTCTCTTACATATATATATGTATATATTTGTAAGTCGACGTTCTGACCCCATATAAGCATATAAACCGACGTTGTGGCACCTATATTTACGTTGTGGCACCATTTTATGGTGCCGGATGGTTTTACAATTATATATGTCATCTGGAAGGGCCAGTAAGCCTATTAATGAAGTTTGTGAAAGGTGCCAGTTGGACTATATACACTGTAAATATAGACGTTTAGTTCCCTCTTATAAAATCATATAAGTTCAGAGGGCGCCATTGTAGTTATGAGTTCGTCGCATCGACTTGAGGTTGACTTATCCACGCGTTTAGGCACCGCATTTTTTGTATACAGTATTTTGACGTTTAGGCACACTGGGCGTTTCATTAGCTATCATTATTATAGTTTATGATATTACAAATGCATAGGTAACTAGTGTTTGCGATTCTAAACTCTAATGACAAAAATCCATTAAAGGCGAGAATAACTTGCATTACCATGCTGTTTTCGCCTTTAATGTAATACGGTTTGTGGACGAATCGATCAAGACTTTCCAGTGCCAGTTATTTTTGGCAATTAAAGTATTTATCGTTGAGGTTAATGCCGAATTTGACGGACTAGTCAACTCGGTAGATTTTTGATCATTTTTGAGAAAATACTGATAATTACCAAGTATTCGTGTTTTTTTCTTTGAATAAAGATTTTATAGTGGTTTTATAATAATTAGCGATTTCAACTTTATTATGAATTCCACTAATTTAAAATATATTTTAAATCATAATTTAAATCATTTTTAAATCATATTATGATTCGCATCCTTTCTCTGACATTGATTAATTACAGAACACTTCTTAAACAATTTTTATGTACTTACTACAAATTATAAATTTTAATTTAGGTCAAATTACCTACTAGTTACTTCTTACTTCTACAAGGGGATTCCCAAAATTTATTTTAAATTGTATACATATCATATTCCCGCAACTGTTTTATTATGTGAAAATATCAGAACTCCTAAACTTCGTCATAACAAAATTAGAGAAGGTTTTTATTGTAAAGCATTTTGTAGGTGTTGTACAGTGGCGGATCCAGGCATTTTTCACCGGTGCACAGTGAATTGATAATAGGGAGTTTTTGTGGTTACTAATAATTACAAATCTGTAGTTAAAAATTTCATAAACAGTATGGCGGGCAAAATATGGCCAACTTATACATAAAAAAGTTTTTAAAAATTACTGCTTACAAATCCGAAGTTAAAATATTTTATAATAAAACGGCTGATCCAATATAACTGACTTAAATGTCAATATGCTGTCGGATTTTACCTGAACTTAATATTCAATAGTTTTTCGCGTCATTAATTTAGAATCCGAAAACAAAATTCTTATAAACAACTTGGCGGACACAATATAGCCGACTTACAAATCAAAAATTTGTCGAATTTGTAGTAAACTTACTTACTTACTTACTTACTTACAATACTGCGTGCGCATTGTAAAAAATAACCATATCTTACTTAAAGCAATTATGAGCAGCTGATTAATTAAAATTTAGTTAGATCATACGGTTTGTGCTAAATAGCTGATCAAAGTTAGCAACGGAATGCTGCAATAATTATTGCTTTTTGTTTAGTTAAAATCTGCAGTTTTTAAAAATTTATCATGTTGAGTAGCAGCGGAATAAAAGTAGGTTTTCTAAAATACTAGAATATTCTGCATACTTTCAGGAGTTATTTTTATATTCTGCAATTAAATTGAAACATTTATGTCAAAACTTCTTCACTATAGGAGCATCACAATTTTTTTTTTTAATAAATACCTCGAAATTATAGTCAACGTTGAACCACAGTTCTACTGTGGCCGCGTTCGGTCTGCCACTTACAACGCATTTTTCGCTTGTGAAAAAAAGCGTGTGAAATATGCGTTCGCTTTGGAAAAGTGTGCTACGCTAATAAAACCAAACGAAGTTTTAATCGTTGAAGCAGCAATGTGGGTAATTTAAATTCAAAATTTAAAAAGGTGATCTTAATCTTACTTATTATTTTTATTATAATGTAATGTTTGATTTAAAACGGAAGAATTGAAAAAATTACATAATTTATAATGTAATTCTTATAAAATAATTTATTATGTAATTCTGTAAATTATAAAAGAAATAAAAATTATGATTATAATTCTTGTTATAATGTAATTGTTTTAATAATTCTTATAATTATAACACATTGTTAAATCAATTCACTTCTATACGATGTGTTGGTGTTGTTGAATATGCAAACAAATTCAAATTTAAATTCAAATTTATTTGCAATTTTTCCACCACAGCGCCACGCTTTTGCCGACTCCACCTAAAATGAGAAAGCGAAAACAAGCGTTTCAAATCTTCAAGAAGTATTTGAAAGCGCGCAAAAGTGCCTAAAGCCTGGTTTACACGGGTATAGTAATCAGAAGAGTAGAGTAGCTAGTAGAATGAACTCTACTAGCAACTCTACCACTTTTGATTTTTTATCGGTTACACATAGTAGAGTAGAGTACAGTAGTTGTTTACTATTTTTAAAATAAATTAAACAAATATTGCGCAACAATTTGTACACTGCAACTAAACTCTACTTGATACTCTTGATGTTGTAGGTAAAGTAGATGTTTACACGGGTCGAGTGGAGAGGCTAGTAGAGTAGGAGTTGTGGTTGGGATAAGTAGAGTAGAGTCTACTTTACCGCATGCGGTATAGTACTCTACTCTACCAAATACTCGCTACTCTACTCTATCCGCACAGTTTTTGGGGTTTCTACGGGTAGAGTTACTCTACTAACTGCTCTACTATACTGATTACTATACCCGTGTAAACCAGGCAAAAGCGAACGGACAAAATGTGTTTGTTGGCGCTTACAAGCGAAAAATTTTGATGTGACAACACATAACTTTCCTTCATAAATTAATAGGCTTAATATACTAAATAACAATATTTAAATGTGGATTTTATTGGTTTACAATTTTAAGAATTATTTAAAAAAAAAGTTATTGATGGGCATCACCAAACACTCATTACTATCCATAAACACATTATAATAAGGAATACACTAGACCAGTGTTTCCCAAATTGAGGTCCGCGGACCCCTAGGGGTCCGCTGCATGTTTCTTGGGGGTCCGCAAACCCACGGCATAAAAAGAAAAGAAACAAAAAACTGTTAAAAACAATGTTAAAAATTTATAAGATTTATAATATTATTAATATATTTTGAATTCATTGTATTTTATTTTTCATTATACATGTTTTTTAATAATTTTTTAAATTTTTTTAATTTAAAATTTTTATTTTTGTAACGAAATTCTTTCTGGGGGTCCCCATGACACTAGTGTCTAATTTTGGGTGTCCGCAAGTACGAGACATTTGGGAAACACTGCACTAGACTAATAGATCAAAGTAGGTACCTGAAAGTTGGTTCTTTGCAGAGTTCTACTCTGTACCCTTTAGTGTGGTTCACATTTACAGAGCATAATAATATTTGATTAACTTTTTTAGTTTGAAGTTATTTTTTAATTTAAAATATTTTTTTTAGAAAATTAGAAATTTTTATTTTATGAAAAGTTGAAGTAAAAAGTAAGGGATTTCAACCAAAATTTAATGAGCTCTCTAGATTGCTGCTACAAACCAGTATATAAAATTTGAATAAAATTGGTTCACGCGTTTCGAAAAAATCGTGAATGAAAAAATCGGCCACACACGCACGCACACAAATCCGGACATTATTGCAAAACTTGTCTTAAACGATTTGTTAGGGCTCATATTCGATTACAATACTTTCCTTTATTACGTAAATGGGAAAGTAAAAGCACCAGAACCGAACGCGGCCTGTAACTATATTATTTTAGATCTTCCCCTTTCAACAACGTAATAAATTTATTTGGAGCTTTCAGCCGGCTTTTCGAGATTTCTTCTAAGGGTGCGGCGGGAGGCAAAGTCAGACTAAATTTTCACATAATCCAAAATTTTTCATTTTAAATTGATTAGGTACCCATTAATCGAAATCAATGAAATTATTGTTTTTGAAGATTATGAAAAAAGATTTCTTTCGGAGATTTAGAAGGATGCGCACGCCCTCTTACCCCCCTCCTTGGATCCGCGCCTGGTTATATAATTTTGTATAAAGACTGACTTATTCGATACGCTGGATTTCATTTTAAAATGATTTATAAAGGAGACATATTGAAATCAAGTATGGAATACGATGTCGAATATGACTGCCGCGATTGTGCTGGTAAACTGTGATCTTTGTTATCAGGTTGGATTTCTGTTTTCAGTGCAGAAATTGTTTGTGGTTTTGTGGCATAGGTAGCATAGACCTTGGACGTAAAACCCATAAAAGCATAAAACCCCAGAAGAAAAACAATTCACAAAATTTTCGTCCAAGTAATGTGTTTTAACAATAACAAGACGTTGTTCTTTTGTATGACCGCAGATTACCAATATCAAGAATTGGCATAAAAAAACAAAATTAGTGTAGGATACCAGCGGTTCCGGATTAAACCAGCGCGGGGCCCATAGCAAATATTACGAAGGGGTCCCTAGGTTAATAAAAATAAATCACAACTTTTCTCGTTTTATTATGAGCAAATTTTCAGTTAATTTCTTGTTATAAAAAGCTTGAAAACAGTGTTGAGTTTGTAAAATTTCGGTCTAAATTTCTTTTTTTTCAGATTTCGCTTTTAAAAATTTTCTACTCGAGGCGCGAGGCCCCTAGAAACGCGGAGTTCGTAGCATTTGCTAGATCTGCTATACGGCTAATCCGGCTCTGGACACCAAGAGACACTGAGACAGATAATAAATGTATTTTTTATACTTACCTTCTTATCATGCTATCAATTAAAACAATACTGCATTATATTCTCTAATCAGTGGTGTATTATTTTATAAAAATATTTAAGTCATGGCCTTAAAGAGGTTAATTTGTGGGCGATGGAATACAGCAAAAAACAATGATAAAAATAAAAAGTTACAAGAGCAAAAATGATTTTATTAAATCAACTAATCAATCTTGTATATAATACAATACAAATAAAAAAAACACATATTTTTTATATGTATAAAATTTTAAAAATACATAAATTACATAAATTTTAAAAAATATAAAATAAAATAAAAAAAATTTATAATATAATTATTTTTAAGATAAGGTTTTGCAACGTTAGACTGGAATAGTAATACTATTATAGTAATCACACATTGTAAAACCATGTAATACATAAAACATTGTAATACGACCTCGTCTCTCCCAAATTTTATAAAAATTAATTCAATACATTACCTACAATTAAAAAAAAAACAACAAAAAAATTTTGTACTTTGTTTAAAGTCCACGAAGTCTTCTTAAATGTTGAATTTTACTTTTCACGTGTTGGACAGTCCTGTTGATTTTATTAGTAGTTAAAAACATTTTAATTTCTTCTGAATTTGGATAATCTTTATCTATTTGAAAAGTTTTTTCTATTAAAGATAATTCCCTTGCGGTCCATTTTATGCGAACGTTATTGGTTTGTTTTAAAATTTTACTGCTTTTTGATTTTACGTTCCTTCTTTTTACCTCTGTGTTTTCCAAATCTTCCACTTCCAAATTTTCTTCAACTAAAATATTTCTTTTCTTGGCTTTCCTTACTTTTTTAACTGTTTCAACTTTGTTTGATTTCTTTGAATCAACTAATGCCTCTTTTTTCGATTTCACAGATCTAACTATTTCTTCTTCTTCAAAGTCTTCTTCTATTGCTTCAGTATGCGGAATATCTATTGCAAATCGAGGAGGATTTTCAACTTCTTCATCGTCTGAATTATCTGAATCTTCCACTACTTCTTCTAAGTTAACATCAATTTCTTCTAAATTTTTATTTTTGCAATCTAATATTTCACCCTTATCTAATTTTAATAATAGTTTGCTAACCTTTGCGATCATCAAAACATCTTGCGGAAGACGATAAAATTCCTTATGGGTCTTTACGGTATGACCCATAAATGTCGCTAATTGAGTTACTTCACTGTCGGATAAATTGGTAAGCATCGAGATCGTAGCAATATGCTTACGTAATCGGCAACTAGTCAGTAGCTTGGGTTCACGGGCGCCGCATTTATATGCATACTTTCGCATTGTAGTGCAACCTTGTAGCCAATCGTCGCTATTTGGGTATGAAAAAAACCATGGATTACTTGGAAGAATAAAATTTTGCCTTTGTTTCAAGAGCATATTTGTATATTTACACACATCTTTTGGAATTAACACTGTTATAATTCTTGAACCTTTCCCTAAAGTATTGATTTTTTTATAAAACTTGGTTAGTTGCCTTTCTGATTCACTCAGTGAACCTACAAATTCATTTTGCTGAATTTCAGCGGATTGGCAAAACGATTCAGTTTTAATGAACTGTATATCACCTACTCGCTTTCGATTGTGAACTAAAATAAGAACAAATGTAACTTCAACTAGAATCGAAAATGCTTTAGGATCTCTGCATTCTTTTAGCAGTTGATAAGCCTCGTCCGCCTTTTCTACGCAATATTTTCTTAGTTTTATGATGTCCTCTGTAAAGGGTATTAGCTTTTTTTCATTGTTTTTCGATTTTTTTTCAGTTAGGTCTTTAAGTGCTAAAGACCCTATTTCTTTAGCAAACTTTGCTTCGATAACCCGTTTCAGCAATTTTAGTTCCTTAATAAAACGTTCGGGATTAGTACAATTTATAATTTTATCTCTTTTAATTGTCATACAAATCAATAAATCTATCAAGTCCTTTATTGTCTTTCCTTGGTGCAAGGCAAAGGACGCGGCTTGATAGGTTTTTTCTTTGGCATCATATTGGCATGCAGCCTTAACAGCTGCTATGATTAAATCGAATTTTTCCGGCTTTAAGATATCGACAAATGTTTTAACCTCCGGGTCTAATTTTTTCATTTCCTTCAGAATCCTCCCACACTCGCGCATTTTATTTCTTACTACGATGGATCTTTTCTTAATATTTTTATCCGTTTTTAAAAGATCTATTCCATAATTCATAATGACAGCATCCGATATAACCAATTTCCCTATTTCATCTGCTCTGAAGTTTCTTGACTATTTCGTTAAAGAACGGTAAAGAAGTCAAATAATTTCGATAACTTTCATCTAAATTGCAAACTACAAAGGACTCAATAGCACAGTTAGCTTCATTGGAATCGTCAGTTTTGAAAAGACATTTTTTGCTATGTCTTCTTAAATATGTTAACCTCAGAAATGTTTTACATTTCGTGCAAACACCGTAATTTTCTAAATTGTGTAATTTGTTGCTGGTTTTTAAAATTTTTTTAGGTATAATTTTACCCTTTAACGATATATTAAAATTTCCGCGGTTTCTAATAGAAGTTATTAGCATTTGCTTTTCTTTTTTAACATTTGAATCAAAATAATGCTTGACTAATTTTTCTCCCATATGTTTACTTTTTAAATGTCGCGTGAAGTGCTTACTTATTTGAAACGTATCGCAGTAGCAACAATATGTTTGTTTGTAATTTTTACTTTTTACAAATTCGACAACCGACTCCGACGTAGGAGTATTTGTTTTGTTGGTTGAATTTAGATCTGAATTCGATTCTTTCGATTTATCTGGTTGCCAATCGACATCATTTGTATCATTTTCTTCACTTGCTATTGGAGAAGGACATTCGGCGTCCAAATTAAGATTCGTATCACTTAAAGACGGAAGCTGAAATAATTTAATTTCTTACTAATTAGTTTACCACTACATAAAAGTAATAAAATTTTTTACCGTATCTGTATCGTTGGAACGGCGGGAAGGAAATAATGGTGGTGGAAAATAATCCGTGTTAATATCGATACATTTACTGTAGTTGCCATCAACTTCGTTGTTTTCATTCATTTCGACATCAGGCACTATAAATTAAAAAAATTAATTAATAATGTGTAAGAAGGAAACGCTTATTCTTTTATAACACTTTAGATTTATCAATTGAGCCGAGTACACTGACAAAACGAAGAATTTGATTCAGTTATATAATTGACTTGATTAATTTTTTTTTTAATAATTTTTTTTTCTTGAATAATTAACGAATTATTTTGAATTAAAACGATTAGTTTTAAAACAAAGTTGAAACTTTTTGAATGAAAGTGATTCGTTTTGAACCAAAACTTATTTTTTAACAGTGTACCCACAGCACCGAGATAAACATATAGATTTAACAAATAATGTAATAATAACTTTTAATGACTCACCGATATCAAAGAATTCGGTACTTTCTGATATTTTTTGAGGATTTAAATATGTTGAACTTGTAGCATAGGAATCTTCTGTATTTTTAATAAACTTTATTGTGTTAAGATTAACAAAACTTTTGCAGTTTTCAGCGCCTTTGTTGTTTTGGTCATTTTTATTAATTTCAACTTGAACTGTAATAAAAAGATTTAAGTAGATATTAGTTAAAAAAATTGTAAAAAATGTCTTAAGAGCCTCATTTACCATAATTTTATGTTTCATAGTAAGGTGTTAAATTGGTACCGATACCCGTTCTTCATTCGTTCATAAACCCAATTTTATAATAATTTTTAAATCAAGCAATTTTATAAAAAAAAGCAAGGTATAGAATTCATGTTCAAGTGAAGAATATCCCGAAAACCGCACACGTCAAATGAAAATGTGTTTCGGACAAAAGTTATAATGGCAAGGGAGAAAGAATAATATTATTATGGTGTAATGCGTTAAAACAAAATGAATACATTTTAATAAACGCAATTATTCAAAAAATCTGGGTTGGATAAAAGAAATTCCAACAGAATATGTTGCTTATTTTTTTATGCAGAATCTGAATTTAGATAATAATAAATATAAGGTGTCTTTTAAGTCAAAGTAGACCTTGACTTTCTTACTTGAAGATATCAAGTAAACACCCGATATTATTCTAATACATTTTATAAAATACATACAGCACACGCTTTTGAATATTATAATTTTCTAATTTATTTATTATTATCTTAATCCATTAAGTTTTTTAATTGACGAAGATTTGGAACAATATACAGTAACCAAAGTAAGCTTGCGAACGATTCTATATTTTTCTACAGTGCTTCCAGAATTTATAATATACACTCCTAGATTAACAATGTAAATAATTTCTTTTGAAACTGAATTCTTATTTGCTGAAAATTTTGTTTCCTTCAATTTTGTGAATAGTATACTTATTTTTATTTTGTGGCACCGTTTCTGAGCTACAGTGACTCAAACATGTTTCTGTAAAAATTTTAATAAAATTACCATTAAAGCAAGAGTAATGTTAATTATATTAAAAAATTTTTAAGTTCAAGAAACGGTGCGATGAAATCGAAAAATGTATATGAACAAAATTAAAGAGAATGGAATTTGTAACAAATGTCGGATAAATATTTTTGCTGTAAAATCGATTTTTATATCACAAAAAAGGTCTTCACAAGATACAATTCACATTGCTAACATAGAAGTGTATAAATAATTTCTGGAGCCACTGTAAATTTATCAATGTAAATTAAAAAACTGTTTGTAAAAATTTCAACAAAATTGACATTACTCTTATGGTAATTTTATTAAAATTTTTACATAGACTTTTTTTAACCTCATTAAAAACATCTCCCAAGCGCGGCAGAACTCGCCCAAGGTGGAACTCGAAAAGGTGAAACTCGTTTTAGGGTGGATCCGAAAAACTTTTACCGAAAAAGTTTTTTTTACTAAAAATAGGTTTTTGTATTTGTATATTATAAATAAACCCCTCTCTGATAATTATTTTACCCCTGAAAAGCGCCTCTGTTAATAAGAAATAAAAGTTGCGAAGCGGGGAAACTAAATGCATATGCGAGGTTCGTTCGACGAACTAGCGTGTAATACTTAATTTACTTACCCCTTCTAATTTCCGATTTTCAAATGCCGTTTTCTCGAAAACCTGTGTATAATCCGCAAAAATGTAATTACATTATTTGCTCAAAATTTTGTCCTCTTGTGCAGTGCAGTTGAAATTTTGAAATTCGACAGGCAAATTGACTGACAGTAATCCGATAGAGAGAAATTATATTGAGACTTTTTTAAGTAACTGTGTAAAGTTAAACCTGAAGATTTTTATTGGTCAATTTTACTTATGCAAATTCTCTACTTAAAACTAAAACTACTACAATGGATTTCGAGTTTAGTCATAACTAAAAAAAGTACTTTTGTAAAAAATCGATTTTAAAATTACATTCACGGAATATTTGGTTTTTTGTTCGGCGCTTTCGGTGAAATAAACTGGGTAATTACTAATTTCGGACTCTTAGTGTCATAAAGTGACGTTGTGACGTTTTTCTTGACAGATAGCGATAATTCTTGCAACAAATTTAGAACCCAACTGATTGTCGATACAATTTCATCATTCGATAAAATGATACTTGCGGTCCTCTTAGCAAAACTTAAAGATTCACTTATGGAGTTTTTCTAAAATAAAATATACACAATTTGTAGTTATTTTTCACTGCCAACTTAAAAACTTGGATTTTTCAATTATGTCACTTCTCTTGAAAACCATCGACTAGTTAAACTGTTGTCATAAAATTGGGCTTTAGAAATTATTATCAAGCTTATAATTTGCGCACGTCGGCCACCGTAAATTCAAAGATAGATTAGGCTATTAATAATAAAATGAATAACTTACCAGTTTTGTCGAATTGATTTTTTTTTGGAAAAGTTTGTTTATGTTGAAGTAAGGCTAGATTTAAAAGTTTTCTACTTCTAGTGTTTGGAGCACTCCACTTGTTAAAAACACCCACCATTGTCACGTACAAATATCACTTCAAATTAAAATCAACAATTATAATAACCACATTAATAACGTAATTACGGAACGGAATAAACTACTAATTAGTATTAAACACATGTAAAACATAAAATAAACCGTCACTTTCGTATGCTATTTCAAGCAAGAATGGTCTCATAAAATGCATACGTGCCTGTGGGCAATTTATAAATTGCCGCGTGGCAAATCTTTGTTTATGTAAACCCCCTACAGCAGTAATCAGCAAAAAACATTATGATTTAAAATACTGGGTGTTTCATAAATTACGGTTACGAACACTAGAAAATTCTTAGGTAATTTTACACCTAAAAGTGATGGCCACTGGGTAACTGGGTTGCTATAAATTTAAATTGTAAGTTTGTCGATCTCACAAGAGAAGCCAGGAGAAAACGGATTTTTAAAAATTCTTATTTTTATAGAACATAAAGGTCAGAGGTTGAATATCACTCAAAAATTAAGTTTGAAATATTTGTTAACTAGATACTGGGAAAATGTATCATGTCTATAGCGTATATGACTAAGTACCAAATATTTTAAGCTCAATTTTCTTGAGTTTGTCTGGATATCTGGCCTTATTATTTTGCGCAAGTGACATTCAACTTCTGGCCTTTATGTCCTGTAAGTACTATATAAGGACCGAATAGGGACAGAAATAAGTCTCCGTACGATGCAATTTACATTGAAATTACAAAGAAAAAAAGCGTATACAAAATCAACGCAGACTTTCTTGGGTCACCGTATGTGTTACGTATTATACCTAGTACGCATTTTCCCGGTATTTTCTAATTTTAAGTAATGAAAGAAATGAAATAATACGTAACAATACTTTGTGAAAACTTATACCACCTCGGCAACTGAACAGAAAACCGTTACGTACTTACGTCTAAAAACGCAATTTTGCAAAATTTTCTCGCTTTGATAATAAATTATACTACCTACAGAATTACGACATACTAAATACAATTATTTGCAGTCGGTTAAACGAATCCTACTTACAAAAGGTTTGCAGTAGTTTTCTTTTTCAAACATTTTTTTAGAAAAATTATTTAAAAAAATAAATAAAGTAGGCCAGATTTTAAGTTACCGCAAAATGGAACTTTTTGTCCTGTAGAAGTCCAGAATTCTGTTATAATATTATGAATGCACAGCAAACGCAACCTTGTAAATTAAGTTTTTATTTACACTTATTATCTTTAATTTCAGCAAATTGAAAAGTTAGTGATAGTTAAAATAAAATATAGGCGTTCTCGTCCCTTATGGCGGTCAATATGTCCTAAAATGGGTAATTATCCAAACTCGGAATTCTGAAAAAAGTTGACCAACCATTTATTGAAAACATTTTGTTTTATTTTATAATTAATTTGGAAATTTTCTGAAATTTTAAATTATACATGATTGATAATAATACAATAGGTGCCTTTACACACACAATACTATAGCCCGCGTGCTGGAACGCGCGCTGGATGTGCCTCTGGACGTGCCACGTTCCATTCCAAACGCCGTTCCAAAGATTACAATATAATACTTTGTTCTTCCTTTTTAAAAGCGTTCTTATTGTTTCAGAAATATTATTAATAATTAAATAATTAATATTAATATTAATAAATTATTATTTGACCGATACGCTTAAAAAAATTAATAATAAAATAAAGTCTTTATTGTAACCTTTTCACACATGATTTCGTCGAAAGTCGAAAAAAAAAAGAAGCAAGAAAGGTTGCCAAATAATTCTAAAATAACTTTATACTCTTATAAATCGATGATACCATACTGCATTTATTTAAAAGAGGTGCATGCTAATAATTGATAACAAACCTCTGATACACCTCACCGCGTGATTACCTTATGTAACTGCATAATGCATCCCTAAGCATTTGCTATTTCCTTGCAAATACTTGCATCGTAAGTTGCTTAGGTGAATTTTTGTTTGATAACATTTTAATACTTTTTATATTCGTTATTAATTACCAAAAATTAGTTTCGCAAAACAATTTGTCCTTATCGAATTTGTCGATAATGAATTTACAAAACCTTACACAAATTACATTTTGCGTAAAATATCGTAAGAAATAATATTTCTGAAACAATAAGAACGCTTTTAAAAAAGGAAGAACAAAATATTATAGCAGTTCAAAAAGATTTAAATTTATAAAATTTTTTGAATTTTAATTTTAATGCTTTTGGTTTTTTGTGGGAAAAGCTAGATTTACGCAACCGAGATTCTAAAAATTTTATTAATTTAGAACTTTTTTAACTGCTATATTTTGCGGTCTTGTGTGCTGAAGACCTTGTCGAAATTTCAGATTTTTTTTTCAACGAATTATAAAGCAGCGTAAAAAATTGTCATTTCTTTATGAATAAAGATAAGAGGTTGTCTACCAAGTTGCTCGTCTATTTGGCGCTTAGTAACCTATACAACGTTACAAGATTTATTCATAGTAGATAAGAATAGTCTACGATTAGATTTTGATAAATTTCGTTTATTATTGTTAAAAATGTTCACAGCAAGTTTACAGACTAACCGCCAGATATCTGATTTTATTTATTTGTTAATTCACCAATATGGGGAATATTTTTTGTTGAAATTGTTCAACCAGCGCGGTATCAATTGCTTGCAACTTATAAAAAACACCACTTTCCAATTTATCTAGTAGGTACTGTGTTGTCCCGGCTAATCTCAAAAACTACTGATCCGAATTTGAAAAAAATTTTATTGATTATTTTTTCAAGTCAATCGAGTAAGAAATTAAATTATTCACTTAAGTTTATTTATACTTCAGTCAACTCTTTTTTTTGTTTACGATACTGTAAATATAATTTTGTACACCACCGAGCAAGTTGCGTATGCGACGTACACCTTACTTTTAATTTTAATTCGTAAAAATTTTAGTTAGAACTTTCAGATCTGATTAGTATTCTAGTCGGTCAAGAAAATAAGAAAGTAATAAATCTGAAAATTGTGTCATAAAGAATATCTAATCAATCTATTGATTATAGCGCAACATAGAGCAGGTACACAGTATAGTTTTCTATCCTATCCCATCCTATTTTTATCTAAAAATATAAACTATGCATATTACAACAAAATTTGGACTTGCAGAACTAAAAGTGACCCACTTTGGTCTGTATTGAAGTTTTCCTGACAGTTCAAATTTGTGAATAGTTTATCTAAAAAAAATTTGAAAAAAAACCTTACTACGGTTTTTAGTATAGGATACGTTTGACCTTATAAATACTTTGCAAAATTAAAATAGACGTTTCTGGACATAGCGTAGGTGTACAGCAGTTTTCTATTCAGTTGCCAAGACGGTTTCAGTTCACACAAGATATTGTTACGTATCTTTTCATTTCTTCCGTAATGTAAATATAAAAATACGTAACACAAATTACTGTAAACTTAATTATAAATGCTGTAAAATTCTGTAAAATTATACTAGTAAGCACACTTTGTAAGAAATATGTCTTTGTAAAACATGTCACTCACAAAAATGGACATGCAGCCGTTTGTTAGTAATATAAATTATATTTGAAATTTTATTTCATATAAAAATCATAATAAAATTAACATTAGAATTGAATATTTTGAGAATCAAGTAAAAATGTGTCCTAAACAAATGAAATCGAATTATTAAGCAATTAAATTGGTTTAATATTAGGCAGTTTATACTAGAAAACACGTTGTTTAACGTTTAATTTCAAACCAATTTTATTGGTTAATGTTTCGCGGTCATCGGTTTAGTACAAATTTTTACTAAAATAAGTCCCTGTATCTCGAAAACGATGTACAAAATGTAGTACATTATATAAAAAAAATTCATTTTTTTGACCGACTAGAATACAAATCTGATCTGAAAATTTCTTGAATTATGAATTATGAATTAATGAAGTATGAATTAATAAATAAATGAATAAAAAAATGAATAAATAAAATTTAAATTTTAACTTTGTTCTTTTTGAGAGTTGCGCGCTTCCGCTTGACCTAGAGTTTGTTAATAAGAAGTACTTTTTAGCCCCAATAGGGTTTTAAAATTCACAGGAGGCCTGCCTAAAGTTGTCTAGAAACGATTTTTGTTCGCACATCGTAGTTAAAAGCTGGAACCTATTTCAATTTGTTCCTTAATCCCTAAATAACAAAATCCTTTTGGTCGTCAAGAATTCGTCCTGTACAGGGGGGTGTAGGGAGAAAATTGTAAAAATGAAAAATTGTACAATGAAAAATTGTACAATGAAAAATTGTACAATGAAAAAAAAACAATAAAAAATTAAATGATCTAATTTATACTTATAGTCGATCGACACCGCAGCGATAACAGGGAAAATTCTTGATTAATATTTTGTCAGTCCGTACGTGGGGTTTCCCCGACGCGACGACTCGACGCTTAGATCAAAATATTACTATACTTATATTAAAATGAAATGGCCAATAAGTATTATTTTTGTACTTTTTAGATGTTTTTTTTTTGTGTAGGGGGTTTTTAAAATTTTTAATTTAAGTTTTATTTCATGCTTTTTAAACTATTTATTATATTTATGTAAGTAAACGTGATAACGGAGCATGGAAGTTAAATAAATCCAATTTTTCTTTTTAAATAGCAAGACCACAATACAAGAACTTCAAATATAATATTTTGTTAGAGAACAATTTTAAATCAAATTTTATATTAGAATTAAATTTATTATGAGAAAGAAAGGAATACTAGTAAATTCAGTAATTGATTGTAACAATGTAAACAAACACTTGTTAAAGCAACATGTATTGCAGTAGTATCGCCCACATAATGATAATAATGCTGTCATACTTGTAACACGATCTCTCAAGATTATAAATTTTCAAAAATATTTACGATTTTTTTGAATGGCTGAACAGATTTTTGTGCAAAATAGCTAAGAACACTCTCGATCAAGTTATCTTTCAAACAAAAAAAAAACAAAATCAAAATCGGTTCATCCGTTCCGGAGCTATGATGCCACAGACACACATACACACGTTAAATTTATAAGAACACCTCTCTTTTTTGCGTCGGGGTTAAAAAAAAGATTATTTTTGGATTTTTTTGGAAGGGCATGCCAAGTATGGCACTTCACGTGCGACTTGGCTAAGTTGTAATGATTATTTTTTCAAAATAATAAAATATGTTATCAAAATTTTACAAAGCAATTTCTCTCTATATAGCGCTCAAATAACAAAATTACTTCAAACAGTTCTTTAGATTACATCTAATTATTGTCTGTGGGTGCCGTTGGAACCATAAATTGGATTTATTTATTAGTAGAAAAAAAAAACGAATTTCTTTTAACTAAGTTTCGCAATAATATTTTTGTGTTTCTTTGACGTTGAATGTCAACAAATCGCATTTTTGTGTTTTTAAACAAATTTGTGCAATATGAAACGGGAGCTGTTATCAAATTTTCGAATAGGAAAAAGTGCCACATATTAGTAGGTGCATAATTCCCGCGTAAAGTGATAGTGATGTAATTGCGTAAAAATGCTGATCTTCAGCAATTGCAACAATTTATAATCACGTTACATTACAGCATTTGTACTTCAATACCTTACGCAGCTACATAATTTTAATATTAAAAAATTATTAGTAAAAATAATAATTTTACATTATAAAATATAAAGAGTATAAGTATTCTTCCAAAACAATATTAAATTTTAAGAAGAATAAATGTGGCGTTTTTGAGAAAAACCACTTCAACTTTTTTAAGAATAATAGAATGCAATATTTATCTAGTCTTTTTGAAAATTTTATATCAGCAAATTAAAAATGTTAGTTAAAATAAAATATAGGCGTTCGCGTCCCTTATGACGGTCAATATGCTCTAATGGGTAATTAAACAAACTGAATTCTGAAAAAACTTGACCAACCATTAATTTATTGAAAAAATTTTGTTTTATTTTATAATTAATAATTTGGCAATTTTAAATTATACATGATAATAATATAATAACACACGGTTTAATCCAAAATATCCGATATACAAAATATTTTACCTCAACAAAACAAAAATTTACCTAAAATAATTATTTCTATATTTCGAAAACAACGTTACAAGAATTTATTCATAGTAGATAAGAATAGTCTACAATTAGAATTTGATAAATGGATTTTGCGTCGTACAGAACTACATTTTAAAATTTCGTTTATTATTGTTAAAAATGTTCACGGCAAATTTACAGACTAACCGCCGGATATCTGATTTTATTTATTTGTTATTTCACCAATATGGGGAATATTTCTTGATGAAATTGTTCAACCAGCGCGGTATCAATTGCTTGCAACTTATAAAAAACACCACTTTCCAATTTATCTAGTAGGTACTGTGTTGTCCCGGCTAATCTCAAAAACTACTGATCCGAATTTGAAAAAAATTGTATCGATTATTTCTTCAAATCATTGGAGTATAACAACGGCTAGAAATTAAATTATTCACTTAAGTTTATTTTACTTCAGTCGACTCAGCAACTTTTGTTTACGTTAGTGTAAATATCTTTTTGTACACCACCGAGCAAGTTGCGTATGCGACGTACACCTTACTTTTAATTTTAATTTTAATTCGTAAAAATTTCAGTTAGAATTTTCACTTTATTTAACTAAAATAGTGGCATATCTCTAAAATGAATAGAAATTTTTTTATAATGAAATATGCATATTTTATTGTTTTTAAAATACTACATCACTTTAGCTTTATTATCGGTAATTTAATACTTATTAAATTTTTGACAATACTTTTTTAAAGTTTAGTATAATGTTAAAATGTTTGTACGCTGTTTAGTCGAAATCAGCTATGCTGACTTGTGCCATTATTCCGGCCAACGTGCGAATTGTTCCCACACGCAGCTTGTTCGGAGGTGTAAAAAAATTTTAACCGCTCATAACTTTGTAAAAGTTATAATTATAAAGATCGTAACTCATATAACAGCACAGCATAGGATCAGCAACTGATCATCAATTTTCTTTACATGTAGTTAAATGCAAACGTCGGGTGTTGTGCTGATGCTGTTAGGTGGGCGCACTTACATTTAAATACACATAAGAAATAAAATTTGCTTGTGATGATCAGTCGCTGTTCCTATGCTGTGACGATATATGAGTTACGACCTTAAATTAGCAACAAAAGTTGCTGAATTGCTGAAGTAAAATAAACTCGAGCGAATAATTTAATTTCTACTTTCTTGTTGTTAGTTTCTTTTTGTTAGTGGATTGATTTTTTAAGAAATAATAGGTAAAAATTTCATTAAAGTAACTCAGTAATTTTGGATTGTATTAGCTAGAAAAACACGGTACAAACGCCATCTTCCAAAATGTGTGTTTTTTATACATAAGATGCAAACAATTGATACTTTTACCTGGTTAAATAATTTCGATAAGAGATATTTAAATTTATTTCCCTATGAATTATAAAAGATATTAGAAGAATAGTTAACGTATTGTGAATAAAGAAAGACTACGTTCTTATTTATTTCCTTTTCCTCTTTAATTTTGTAGATGCAAAGTTGTAATGTATTTATTTCAACAATGAATGCAAACAAGACATTATAAAGGTAAAAAATGCAAACCACATCAAGGTCAAGATGATAACTCGCTAAAAATTAAGTAGGTGCCGAATCGCGTCTTTATGCCATTTTATATATAGCCAAGGTGCCACAACACCTTATATAGCGTTGTATATATACGGGGTCTCAAAGGATATTTATACGTATGTGCCTCAACGTCTTTTTAATTTTTGGTGCTTGTTCGTTAATCTACGCGTATATATTGTAATGATATTTCTAACCAGCAGCCGATATTTTTGGACGAGCTTTGTCTTCTTGGTAATTTTGATTCGGTTGGAGTCACTAATCGATTTGCACCGCGATTCAAAGACTTGTTTTCATGTCGGCAAGTCGGTTTTTAATTATTTAATGCCAATAACAAACAACGACTCAAAATTGTTACACATTATACTACCAATTTTACACAAATATTATTGTCTACTGTAATTAAACTTAAGGTGTTGTGAAATAGTGACAAATCTTGCGAACGTGAACCTAAAATTAAGTGTGTTAAGAAGAAATTTGGTGCATACTGTATAATTTGAGACTTACGAGGGAATTTGTTGTGGTAAGGTTGGAGGAAGGTCGGTTGTAGGCGGACATTGTTCCGAGTGCACGTAAAATTGGTGCGTTACAAGTTTTGTGATTTTATAATTTGCGTTAATTTTGCCAAACGATTAACTGATTAAGTCAGGGAGCATATCCTGATTGTTGATAGTGCGATTATATAAGAAATTATTGTTTGCGTTTTGTTTCAAGCTGAAATAAAACAGAAAATTAAATTTGGTATTTTCAAGATAATAAATTTTAGTAACGCCACCCGACCGCCATTTTGCATTTATGCGAAATATTAGAATTATTAACAAAAATTTACTTACCTCAAATGAAAATTGGATGGAATTTGTATGGAATAAAAGAATACACGTGTGTAATTAAGCCGATTATCGAAGAAGTTTTACAAGAACCAAACTATCTGATCAACTCCGGTAGCATAAATTTGGTAGCAAGAACACGTGTTGCATCTAATAACTTACGGAAGCAAATGATCAAGGACAACGAAGAAAGCAGTGGACCTCAAACGTTAATTAAGCTAAGAATTTGTTGTTTATTTGAACTATTTTTATTTCTCAGAATTTTTATAATTTTCATAATTTTTTATACTAACATAATTACATTAACAGCGAAATTTGGTAAATGAATTTAGAAGTCATATTTGGAATTAAAGTAAATGTAATTCATTTATCAAGTCTTGCTACACTTTTACACATAGAGTCAGGAAACGAATTTATAAGTTTCAAGTTATTGGTAATAAATAAACCTTATTTTGCGTTCATATCAAGAATTTTGTTTTTCTGGAAACATACGATTCGTGGGTTTCAAATTGAACTCGCTCCTGAGAGTCAAGTATCTCCGAAATTATCTGAGCTAGCTGGAGAAAAAGGTAAGAGTGTGTAGAGCTTGAAACTTTACATTACAATATATATTTTTGAAAAAATACGACATTAGTATGAGTTAACTATCTTGAAAATACCAAATTTAATTTTCTGTTTTATTTCAGCTTGAAACAAAACGCAAACAATAATTTCTTATACAATCGCACTATCAACAATCAGGATATGGTCCCTGACTTAATCAGTTAATCGTTTGGCAAATTTAACGCAAATTATAAAATCACAAAAATTGGTAACGCACAAATTTTACGTGCACTCGGAACAACGTCGCCTACAACCAACCTTCCTCCAACCTTACCACAACAAATTCCCTCGTAAGTCTCAAATTATACAGTATGCACCAAATTTCTTCTTAACACACTTAATTTTAGGTTCACGTTTGCAAGATTTGTCACTATTTCACAACACCTTAAGTTTAATTACAGTAGATAATAATATTTGTGTAAATTGGTAGTATAATGTGTAACAATTTTGAGTCGTTGTTTGTTATTGGCATTAAATAATTAAAAACCGACTTGCCGACATGAAAACAAGTCTTTGAATCGCGGTGCAAATCGATTAGTGACTCCAACCGAATCAAAACTACCAAGAAGACAAAGCTCGTCCAAAAATATCGGCTGCTGGTTAGAAATATCATTACAATATGTATTTTCATGTAATATGAAATATGGTCTGGACAACCAATAAAATTCACAAAATAATCTAAAAATCTACTTAACAATAACTTTTACATTAAAATAAACTGAACGCAGTAAGATCAACATTAAAGTAGATCGTGTTTAAGTATCTGGCACTTTGATCGGTTAAAGGATTTGGTAGTTTCAAAAGCACTTCTTCATATGAAACAAATGCTGAAGGCTCTTCACTAAATTTAAACCGGTTGGAAGCAACTTGCTTTTTAAAAAATTTTACGTTGTAGCCATCTACAACAGGTTCTTCTATTTTAGCGGCGTAATGTCTAACCGTTTTTTTTCCATACACCTTACAAACCACGAAACTGTGGATTTCAAGTTTGGTAAGGTCCTGATTTTCATCCTCGTCCTGTTCCAAATCTAATTCTGAAGATGAGTCTTTGTACTCCACTTCTTCCTCATCGGAAGAAGATTCACTCATAATTTTTCTCTTTACCTTCTCTAATTTCTTTGGATCAATTTGTGGCGTCTTTTTCAATTTCTTTTCTGCAAGTTTATCGCGTTCCGGAGTATCGGTGGCTATTATGGATTTCCTTTTGACTAGTCCTTAGTTACTTAGTTACTTAGTTACTTAGACTAGTTACTTTTCTAACTGGAGCTTTCGGATACGGTCTTATTTCAGATGGGGATACATACGTTTGCTGGTTCTCGTTTTGGACTGGAATTTGGGGCTCCGGTGAAAGCTCATTTGACAGAGAAATATTGTTGGGATTTTCTTCTGTTTCAGATAATATCCTGTCTGTAACAAATGAACAAAGAAAGTCTTCTTCGCTAAAAATATTCTTGTCGAACGGCCAAATTCCGGTGCAGCGGAATCCCGATTTTATATTGGAGGGAGTTGCAGATCGATCCCAAGCTTTCATGCATATTGCTGCCAGGTCATGAATTGATAATGTCTGCCCTGGATGAGCGAGCATCCAGTCATCTGCTCCTTGGTTGAAATACCTTTTGAATGGTCCGAAAACAGTCCTATCTAAAGGCTGTAATTTATTAGACGTGTGGGGTGGAAGAGTTAAAATTGTAATTCCGTTTTCTTTGCAATAATCAATTCCAGGAACAGATAAATGGGATTCGTGATTGTCCATTATGAGAATGACCTGACGTTCTTTAGAACATCGAACGTGAGCTACAAAGTGTTCTAAAACTTTTAAAAAATTATCGCTGGTCATCCATCCAGACGAGTGCACTAAGCCAGTTGCGCCATATTCGTCTGGAATACCACTTAGCATTCGGTGTTTGTCAAATTTTTTTCTTGGAAATACCCACACTGGTGGAAGTGCAGTTCCATTCGCTCCAATAATGCCGACTTGAGTGACCAACTCTCCTCTTTCACGCGAAACAACTTTACCCACTTGATGCTGGCCTTTAGTAGCTACCACTTTTTGCGTTTTTTGGACTGTGGTAACACCCGTCTCATCCAAATTAAATATGTCAGATCCAGTAAACTCGTGCCTTTTCAGGATCTCTTCTAACTTAGCTTGAAATGTGCCGACTGTAGTTTTATTAAAACTTGAAATTCTCGCTAAGCTTGTATTTTCTGGCGCTCTTATGGACAATTCAGATCGCCGACTTAAAAATCCAGTAAACCAGTCCTTTCCTGCTGATTTATTTGCTTTCCAAGAGTCTGGGACTTTGAGATGATTTTTTTCGGCAAATTCATATGCCAACCTGCGTGTAGCTTTGGGAGTTAAACCGTGATACATATTCGAGCATGTTTTAAGGTAACAGGCAAGCGATGATTCCAGTTCATTAGAAAAAACTTGACAAGTGACGAAATGCGGAGAGAACGACGTATTTTCAATTCCAACTTCTTTTGCTTTTTTGACATATAACGCCAGAGTTGATTTTTTAACTTCATGCTCTTTCGCGCTTTGTCTAATGGAATATTTTCCAGATAAAAAATCTCCTGTTGCACTTCGCATGGCTTCTGCAGAAAATAGTCTTTCTGTTAGCCTTTTGTATTTATAAGGCATGTTTTCTGAAACAATTTCATACTTAGGGAGGGTCTGGACACTTGCGGGAGGATTTGGACAGGTGTCCATACCCTCCCACAACGTAGTTCCGGTAATAAAATATAAAATTTATTAACGCATTTTAATATACCTTAAAAATAGTAACACACTTTAATAGTTAAAGCTTTCCTAATATTGGTAATCAATCAGCAACCAAAAAATCACAAAAATAGTTTGTAAAAAGCACAGTTCAAAATCGATTAATATTAGAACAAACACGTGGAAAAATAAGAAAATTGCGGTGCATCGAAACGAAACGACCTGCTTGCTTCGCGTCCAGACAGGCACTAAGAATAATCAAATGCGCTTCTAGTTTCATTTCCCTTTTGACGGGTTCACTAATTAGACGGCTATTTTCAATGTGTCCAACGCCTCCCGCTGTCCGAACCCTCCCGGCTCTCCCCTAATAGACACCCCCTTAAACAGCCTCTACAAATGGCACCAACACTTAATAAACCCTTCCATACTTTACACATGGATATTTTTCAAATCAATGGCCAAAAATATTTAACGATAATAGACGCATTTTCAAAATTTGCACAAGCTTATCTTTTAAGATCTAGAAACTTAACGGATATTGTAGACAAATTATTCTCTTTTATAACCACATATACTACACCTCAGATTTTAGTAGTAGATAACGAATTTGATAAACAACCATTGAAAAATTTTGCACAATTTCATAAAATCATGCTTCACGTAACCACACCCTATAATCACACTTCAAATTCCCCAATAGAACGATTACATTCAAACTTACTAGAACGATACCGATTACTAGCTGATTTGGAAGAAAACAGAAAAATCCCCTACGCAATTTTGGCTTACAACCACACTATACACTCTAACTTGAACCACACACCTTTCGAAATATTATTTGGGCATACTGAATGTAGGAATCCTTTTGATTTAGATTTTTCAAAAACATACCTAGAAACGTACATCAATGACCACCAAACAAAAATGAAAAACATTTATAATAGCTTAGAAGAAAAACAAAAACAAACTAAAGAATCGAGAAATGAAAAAATAAATAAACCCCGGAAAAGTCACATTTTTAAAATTAACGATAAAGTTTATATAAAATCCCAAAATAGAAACAAAAAAGGCCCAAAATTTAAAGGACCTTACGTTGTAACCAAAATACATGAACACGATACGTATGATTTAATTAATGAATCTACAAAAGCAACAATCAAAAGATATGCTAATGATCTTTTACTTTTCGCAGAAAGATCTTCACAATCTTCACAATCTTCACATGGACTATCGTCTTGAGTGACCTTACGATCCAACCGTTAACGAACAATCCTGGACTCTATCCATTAATCCTAGGAGAAGCTCATTTAAAAGAAAGCGATTGGACTTTGATTAAAATTCTAGATTATTCACCTATACTAGACGAATACCATTTATTTAAGAAAAATCTTGCTAAAACAATAAGTACTCTCGAGGGAGAACACTTTAACGATTCCTTTAACTGTTTAAATCAATTAATAACTTTAGATCTATACATAAAAAAAACTGACAAATTGATCAACCATCTATTCCCTACTGTTCGTAATAAAAGAGGTTTAATCGATGGATTAGGAAGCGTAATTAAATTTATTACTGAAAATTTGGACTCTAAAGACGGTCAACGTTACGAAAAATTAATAAGAGAACTAACTCAAAATTCCGAAAAACAAAAACTTATATTGTTGGAACAAACACAGATCATTAATGACAGTATCAACATTTTTTCTGAAAACATTAAACAGCTACAAAACAATCAAGAATTATTAAACAAAGATTTAATAAGATTGAACAATGATATTAACATTATCTTTAATTCAATTTCTACCCAAACAACGTTAACTCAAGCAACTTTTTCCTTACAATTTTTAATAAATATATTTGAAGAATTAGAAACCTCTTTGACTTTTGCACAAAACCATCAAATACACCTATCACTAATAAACAATGAAGATCTACTCACTGCACTCAATAGTATATCGAAAAATTTGCAACAACTTCAAATTACAACTAATAAACAATTAAAATTACCCTATTCAATTTCCCTCGAAAACCTCCACTTATACGAAACCCTAATAAAACTTAAGGCTTATCAGAAAAATACTATTTTCACTTTTATTTATGAAGTACCGTTGATCAAAGACATTAAGTACCAATTTATTCATTTGATTCCTTTTCCTGCATTTGTAAAAAATGAACAATTTCAACTGACCATACCTACTTATAAAAAAATTCTGTTTAATATTGAATCCAGTACACCAATTGAATCAAATCAATGTATCCCTATATCCAATCATTACTTTTGTAATCAGATCAATCATTTTTCTATACCCAACGACAAGTTATGCGAAACCCAATTATTATCATTTCATGCTAATCAAACTTGTAACCCGTATCTCCTTGAGTTACAATATCCAAAGATTATATCTATTACCAAAGCATCGTGGATTATTAGCACCCCGAGCGAAATAATTATCGATATTAAATGTAAAACATATCAAATACGAAAATCAACAGAAAAATCAATTTTAGTTAGCATTACACCGGATTGTATAGTACAAATAAATCACAATGACGTATTATTTAATTTAGAATCTATCGACCAACAATCAATTCGAATAGAGTTACCATCTATTGATCAGATCAAAAATCCGAAGAAATTTATTAACCTATCAATCATTGATTTAACACATATCGACATGCATCAACTAAAAGGGGATCAATTCAAAATAGATAAACAGAAAGAAAACTTGCTAGATTTATACAATCATCCTGTTAATAGTTTTGGTATTGGGTCTCTAGCATTAACTATCATATTGTTGTTAATTTTTAGTCTTGTTGTAACATATAGTTTTTGTAAACGTAATTCCCTCAAAGAAAAGTTTATAAAATACATTCATTCAAAAAACGCAGATTCACCTACTGATTTAATTGCATCTAAAATTTAAATAATTATCCTTCAGAAATTATTGAATATCTTTCATGGGAGGAGTTACGTAGTACAGACATGAGTCACGTAAATACAGAAATGAGTCACGTAAACACAGACATGTACCTCTTGCATATCAAATGTAATATTATTCTTTTGCTTAAGTAAACATAATAACCTTATATATAACACATAATGAACCTTAGCAGTTAGTCTTATATTTATCACGTAGTAGTTAATGTATTAACGACGTTTTAAAATTATAATGTACTCCAACATTTGTATTGTTGTAAAATAAATACTTTTTTGTTAATTAAGTCCAAAACTTATTTAACTCGCGTGTGTGTATTGGAATGTGTGGTATTTCCTGTTTCAATGACCAGTTGCACTTATGATGTTTAATTACACGTACTTGTATGTGTTGTTAAATAATTTCGGTACAATAAGTCTGCGAAATTTTGACTTTTTGGTGTCCTAGATGTTTTGTTTTTGTCCGTGCTGGTGTGTAGTGTGTTTCCGAATTTTTTAGTGACGTTTGTGATGGTTTTTCGGTGGTTTGTTTGGTACACTTTGGATGGATTTAAAAAATTGTAAATTTTGCTCACCCAAACGTAAGTTGTTTTTAGTTGTTGTTAATCACCACACTTCACTACCAGTTTTTTGTCTTTTTTCGGTGCGCTTAAGTGAATTATCACTCCGTTCGATGTGCTGAAGGCCCAATCTTCGACACTCCCGGCACAGATGTTCCACTCGACCGATGTGGCACTCAATTTCGGTAAGTTTGTGAATAGTTTTTCTCACTTTTTTCGATTTTAGGTAGCGCTAGCTGATTCGAGTTGTTCCAGCCTTTGTAACGCCCGAGAAAGTGGAAGTTCACTCCCAAAAAATTAGAAGCCCGGTCCCGGCGCTGTCCTCCACAAAAAACCCCGCATTTTTTAATAAAAATTACGATTTTTGTGTATTTTTTTTTCCGCGTGTCGCTTTGCACGTCAGACTCCTACCACGTCTGGATTGCGACTCCAACCTAACCTAACCTTTTTTTTTTTTGCGGCGGAAGGGGGAAAATCTTAAGCAAGACATCAACAGCCCGTGCTGTTGATAGTGTGGGGTTAGTCTTGGTTGTTAATAGGCGACCCACTAAAAACCCCCTCCCGGGTGATGGCGGATGTAGTACGCATCACCTCTTGGTGGATAGGCCGATTACCCGGATAAGCAGGTGGAATCGCAAAGCATAACATCATGCTGCTTACCGGTTTTGGGGATTAGCTATTTAGGCAGCATCAGCCATCCCCATCAGATTGGCGAGAGCGGTTTTTTCTTATAAGTTCACCCTTTCGGGACTTTTTGCTTCATATGTTGCCGCTTCTCCTTCTAACTTGTGTCCTTTTCTTCTCTTTGGCGTTCTCGTTCTTGCTCTTCTTTTAATTTCAGGATGGTTGTTATCATCTCTTCCACTGTGTTACATTCTTCCAGGCTTCTTGTCATTTTCTTAACCAAATTTTCGGGAGTCATTCCTTCACCGACATCGTCTCTCTGGCTCCTCCACTCCGGGCACTTAAATAGTGTGTGTTCCGGGGTGTCTTCTTCTTCGCAGTAGTTGCATTTTGAAGTTGGCAGTTTTCCTATACGGTGTAGATAGCTGTTGAAGCAGCCGTGGCCCGTAAACGCTTGAGTCAAGTGGAAGCTCAACTGTCCGTGATTTCTACTGGTTCATGTCTTTATAATGGGGATGAGTCGTCTTGTCCAAGTTCCTGTTTTCGATGCATCCCAACGTTTTTGCCACTCGTTTTCAAGTACCTGGTGATTTGTAATCTTGTTTATCTTTACTGGATTGAGGTAGTTGTCTCGTCTTTCCATGGCCAGCAGATCAATTGGTGGCATTCCCGCAAGGACTCCTAGTGCCATTCCAGAGGCCGTTTTGTAAGCTGAGCACACTCTCACGGCCATTTTTCTTTGTACTGCGAGCATCTTGTTACTGTACTTTTGTATCCTCATTGCTTCCGCCCAGATTGGGGCCCCGTATAGTAGTATCGAATGTACCACTGCTGCGAGGACTCTTCTCTTCGATGTTTGCGGGCCTTTCTCGTTCGGCATTATTCTGTTTAATGCTGTATATGTGCCCTCTGCTTTAGCTACCATTTCAGTTATGTGATGATTATACCTAAGGCTCTTGTCCAACGTGACACCAAGCGCTTTCACGTGAGTTTTCGGTTTCACCATGTGGTCTCCGATCGTAAATTCCACCGTGTCCAACTTTCTCTTTCCCGTAAACAGTACCGCCTCTGTCTTTTCCGGTACCAATTTCAGACCTTCGCACTCCATCCACTCACTTATTAGCCTTAGTGCTTCGTTCGCTGCCGAAAAAATTTCTTCCTCCTTGCTGGCTGTGACCAGGACATTCAGGTCATCCGCGAATGCCACCAATTCCACTCCCGGCGGTAGGGGAATCCTCAGTACCCCATCGTATTTCACGTTCCACAACGTGGGGGCGGCCACTGAGCCCTGCGGGACTCCACTAGTTAGCTCTATAGTTTGATTCAGGTGATATTCGTCCACTATAAGGGCTCTATTGGAGAAGTAATCTTGGAGTACATTTATGAGGTATGCTGATAGGCCTCTTCGTTCTAGCTCCGTCATTATTTCACTCCATTTTGCTGAGTTGAACGCATTTTTTACGTCCAGCGTGACCAGTGCGCAGATCTTTCTTGTCCGCCATGTGCCCATGCGCGCTGCTTCTGCTGTTTCCACCACTTTCTTCAGTGCATCGATTGTCGATCTGCCTTTGCGAAAGCCAAACTGGTTTGGACTTAAACCTTCCCCCTTGCTGTTCTCTTCTTGCACTCTTTCTATGATGAGCCTCTCGTACAGTTTTGCCAGGTTGTCGATTAGGCATATGGGTCTGTACGAGTTCGGCTTGTCCAGAGGTTTGTTGCCCTTTCTCATGAGAACCAGCTTGGCTTTTTTCCAGGTCTGGGGAAAAGAGCCATTTTTCATACAAGTGTTTAGAACCCCTAGGATGGCTTCGGGGTTCTCTTCTGCTAGAATTCTTATTGCTTTGGACGGTATTCCGTCTGGACCAGAAGCCTTTCCTGTCGACATCTTCTTGGCTGCCTCTTGGAGTTCCGGCTTAGTAAATTCAGGCACTTCCGCTGTTTCTTTCTTCTGCCATATGGTGTCCTCGTGTGTGGGGAACAGCGTCTGCACTATTTCCCTAATTCTCTCTTCTGTGAGGCCCGGAATACATTTTTTTGCCATTTTCCTAGTAACTATCATATATCCTGAGCCCCATACATCTTCGTTTAGTTGATTTATTAGTTCGTTCCATGCCGTCTTTTTACTGTTGTTTATTGCGGACGTAAGTGCTTTTTTCTTTTCTTCCCATTTAATTTTGAGATCAAAATATTCACAAAAGAACAAATCGACAAATTCATGGTAGAAGCACCCGATAAGAACTTCCTAATGATGAAGGTGATTATCAAGTAAAACAGTTCATTACTTCTTACTAAATTTAAAATTTCGCTTTTAGGTGGTTGCAATAATGGGCGTCAGCGGAGCTTGTTGTCGACAGGAATTAACATCCATGACAATAGACAACATCGAGGATCTGGGATCTGCAATTGTAGTAAAGGTGCCAGACACCAAAACTAAGGTGGACAGAGTCTTCGCCATTACTAAACAACAAACCGCTTTATATAATAACATAGAAATTTTTCGGAAATATGCAGCTCTTCGCCCAGCACATGTACAACTTTTCAATTTTTGAACGTAACTTTAATTTCGTTACTATTAATTATTATTACTAGTTAGATAGATATCTCGTTTATATTGTTGGGTAAGCAATAATATTTTTTTACTATGAATATTACTATTTGCAATATTTTTAGGAAGCGCCTTTTAAGACCTAGATACTATTATCTGATTTGTGGTTTAAAAATTTAATTAAGACGTCATTACTAATTACCATCTGGGTATTTGAGATTTTAACCCCCATTGATTTGATTGCCTATATTAGTGGCTTGAAGAGCATTTTGGCTTTGAGCAATATTATTTGGAAGTGGCTAAATTACGGCCGATTCATTTTTTTGGTTGGGAAAATTGTCTCGAGGATCTGGCAGTCGAGTTCTTGATTCGAGAAGCTGCAACTGTTTGGTACAACATTTCCTGGACGTTCTGGTTACCACTCCGATTGTTCCGAAGTGCGAAGCGAGAATTGCAGAATTGTTTTATTGGATACTGCAGGTACTGTTGGGTAGAAGTAAAGAGTGTATATATCGATCTTGTAAACCTATTGGTAGCTACTGGTATGTAATTTTTTTATTATTTCTAATCCGACGGGCCTATATATGGTGAGCAGTTTTGTAAATCTTATTTTTGGTCACAGTAGTGACTCTTCCGCAACTTTCGTCAGCTTCTACGAACTTTCGTTTGAGGACTTTATTTCAATTTATTTAACATCTCCACCACCGATAATAACTACTAGTGTGACAGCGATACATATAAATTATTTGATCTCTGATATTAGAGCCAATAAATATCATTTGTTATTTTTATCTTGCGTATTATTTCGGGGAAGCTGTACTTGCCTTGGGATTCTTTTATTCAGAACCACGCCATCGCTGACCGGCATTGATCAGCTAGTGTACCATCTTCGGGCATCTTCACAAGAAAAGAAAGCTGGTTTTATTTCCAGCGTGAAGAGAAAAATTAGCCGTTCCCCTCAGGAAAGGTTAAATTTTCATCTCAGTCATCACTAATCTGATGGAAAAGCCTGTAACCCCACCACCACGGAGGTTTCTCCGAGAAACCATTTATCCCTGTCATCTCGAAGAAACAGGCCAAGAAGTTACGAAATGAAGAAAACCTCAAGAAGCGCCGTGCCTCCACCTCCTCAGAAGTCTCCGAGGGCGACAGCAACCATAAGACCAAAAAAGTCCTTATTAAGGACTCAAACGACAACGCAAATGTAACCCCCAGCACCCCCAGCAATCCGAGCACCCCCACCCCCGCATCCCAACCCGATCCAAATTCCCAATCCCCACCCGGCACCCAAGTCGATCCCAACATGGACATCGAAAACGACCAAGCTAACGACACCTCAAATTTCAGAATCCCACCGATAATCATACGTTCCGAAGCCAAATGGCCCCCTACCTACCGCTTGATCCAAGAAAACCGCATAAACTACAAGAAGCTCAAGCCGGTGGCCGATGGGATGGAAATCTCGCCCTCCACTGAAACCGATTACAGGGCTCTCAGCAGACTGCTAGAGCACCATAAAATCCCTAACCACGCCTTTATGTTACAGCAAGATAAGCCAATAAAAGTCGTCCTCAGAGGACTCCCGATCACCCTCACCGGGGAAGACGTCATGGTCGACCTCAAGGCCCAGGGACTGCGGTGATATCCGCTCACCAGATGACCAGGGGCGGCGAGAAAATTCCGATGCCACTATTTTTGGTCCAACTAGAGAGAACCGAAGAAGGGAAAAAAATTTTCGACACCCCCACCGCATGGGGTGTTCCATACTCCGTAGAAAACCAGCATCCAAAATCAGAAGTCGGATTGCCAGCGTTTCGGCCACGCACAACGGTCCTGTAATGTGATCCCAAAGTGCGTCAACTGTGGAGAAGAGCACAAATCCGCCGAATGCGTCAAACCACGAGCGGAGCCAGCCAAATGTGCAAATTGTCAAAGCACGCATACGGCAAACTACAAGGGGTGCACGAAGTACCCCAAACCCCGCTGGCAACCGACACGTCCACTACACAACAACCCGTTCCGCTACCAAAGCCACGCCCCTCGAACAATCGGATCGAGCGAACGTCCAGGGCGCACGCTTGTTGAAACGGCGCGTCTCTACGCACCCCACCAGGAGACCCGACAAGCAGGTACCCCCGATGTGGCCCCAGGAACCACAGACGGACTTGTTTTAAACCTTTTTAATATGTTTTCAAAAATTCTTCGAGACGCTAATTTTAGCGAATCACAATCTCTAATCTTTCTTCTGCCGTAGGAATCACCGCCACGCAAACATCAACCGTTAATGCCTAACAAACGCATCCAACCAACTTCCTTACAGATAGCATTCTGGAACGCCAACGGTATCCGATCCAAGAAAAACCTACTCCTGGAGTTCGCCCACACCCACGACCTAGACGTAATCCTGGTTAGCGAAACCCACCTCCGAGCCGACATTGACACCGCTGTACTGACATTAGACATTTCAAAGGCATTCGACACAATTTGGCACGACGGACTAATACACAAAATGATTACCTCAAACCACCCTCACTATCTAATTAAAATTATCCAAAACTACCTAAAGAATAGTTCCTTTCAAATTAAAGTCAAACACACCTTATCCGACCCCAAACCCATCCCGGCAGGTGCTCCTCAAGATTCCATCCTAGCCCCCAAATTATTTACATACTACGTCAACGATATCCCTTACCATCAAGACTTTTCTTTATATCCCCAGACCCGACAAGGCAGTGGAGTACTTACAAAGACACATCGACATTCTTGAACCATACTATTACCGTTGGAGACTAAAACTAAACGAGACCAAGACTACCTTCACAATCTTTACGCACAAACGAAAAGACAAACTGACCAAAAAACTAAAAATAAACAATACCGATATTACAAAAACGGACGAGACGAAATATTTAGGCATTACACTGGACAAAAAACTGACCTACAACCCAAGTAACACATAATAGTATATTATACGTATAAAAATCGTCTAGGCCAAACGTTAAAACCGACTATAATACGTATATTATATACGGATACGTATACGTATTTTTGGTCATTACGTATCCCAATATATAGACGTATACTGTCTACGTATATTATGCTTATTCAATGTACGTATATTATCCCTTATTATGCTACGTCTATAAACTGTATAGCATAAACATATGCGTATACGTATTTTTGGTCATTACGTATCCCAATATATAGACGTATACTGTCTACGTATATTATACATATTCAATGTACGTATATTATCCCTCATTACGCTACGTCTATAAACTGTGTAGCGTAAACGTATACGTATTTTTGGTCATTACGTATCCCAATATATAGACGTATACTGTCTACATATATTATACATATTCAATGTACGTATATTATTCTTTATTATGCTAGTTTATTTATGCTAAAAATAAAAAAAAGTTTTGAATTTTTTTAAAATTTTATTTCATAATGCTTATTTATTTAAGGTGCGTTTATCACTGTATACTTAAATTCTAATTATTACATTATTTATTTAAGTTTAATACATTACATTACTTATTCATTACAGAAATTTATTAAATTGTGCTATTTTTTTTTTTTATTTTTTTAGGCTACTTTTATCCCCCCCTGTTTACTATCTGTGAAATTTTAATTAATACATTATTTATTTATTACATTATTTATTTATTATAGAAATTTATTAAATTGTACTTACATTTTTTTTTTACATCTACGGGATTCGAACGCGAGTTAAATAAGTTTTGGACTTAATTAACAAAAAAGTATTTATTTTACAACAATACAAATGTTGGAGTACATTATAATTTTAAAACGTCGTTAATACATTAACTACTACGTGATAAATATAAGACTAACTGCTAAGGTTCATTATGTGTTATATATAAGGTTATTATATTTACTTAAGCAAAAGAATAATATTACATTTGATATACAAGAGGTGCATGTCTGTATTTACGTGACTCATGTCTGTGTTTACATGACTCATGTCTGTATTACGTAACTCCTCCCATGAAAGATATTTCAATAATTTCTGAAGGATAATTATTTAAATTTTGGATGCAATTAAATCGGTAGGTGAATCTGCGTTTTTTGAATGAATGTATTTTATAAACTTTTCTTTGAGGGAATTACGTTTACAAAAAGTATATGTTAAAACAAGACTAAAAATTAACAACAATATGATAGTTAATGCTAGAGACCCAATACCAAAACTATTAACAGGATGATTGTATAAATCTAGCAAGTTTTCTTTCTGTTTATCTATTTTGAATTGATCCTCTTTTAGTTGATGCATGTCGATATGTGTTAAATCAATGATTGATAAGTTAATAAATTTCTTCGGATTTTTGATCTGATCAATAGATGGCAACTCTATTCGAATTGATTGTTGGTCGATAGATTCTAAATTAAATAATACGTCATTGTGATTTATTTGTACTATACAATCCGGTGTAATGCTAACTAAAATTGATTTTTCTGTTGATTTTCGTATTTGATATGTTTTACATTTAATATCGATAATTATTTCGCTCGGGGTGCTAATAATCCACGATGCTTTGGTAATAGATATAATCTTTGGATATTGTAACTCAAGGAGATACGGGTTACAAGTTTGATTAGCATGAAATGATAGTAATTGGGTTTCGCATAACTTGTCGTTGGGTATAGAAAAATGATTGATCTGATTACAAAAGTAATGATTGGATATAGGGATACATTGATTTGATTCAAATGGTGTACTGGATTCAATATTAAACAGAATTTTTTTATAAGTGGGTATGGTCATTTGAAATTGTTCATTTTTTACAAATGCAGGAAAAGGAATCAAATGAATAAATTGGTACTTAATGTCTTTGATCAACGGTACTTCGTAAATAAAAGTGAAAATAGTATTTTTCTGATAAGCCTTAAGTTTTATTAGGGTTTCGTATAAGTGGAGGTTTTCAAGGGAAATTGAATAGGGTAATTTTAATTGTTTATTAGTTGTAATTTGAAGTTGTTGCAAATTTTTCGATATATTTACTATTGAGTGCAGTGAGTAGATCTTCATTGTTTATTAGTGATAGGTGTATTTGATGGTTTTGTGCAAAAGTCAAAGAGGTTTCTAATTCTTCAAATATATTTATTAAAAATTGTAAGGAAAAAGTTGCTTGAGTTAACGTTGTTTGGGTAGAAATTGAATTAAAGATAATGTTAATATCATTGTTCAATCTTATTAAATCTTTGTTTAATAATTCTTGATTGTTTTGTAGCTGTTTAATGTTTTCAGAAAAAATGTTGATACTGTCATTAATGATCTGTGTTTGTTCCAACAATATAAGTTTTTGTTTTTCGGAATTTTGAGTCAGTTCTCTTATTAATTTTTCGTAACCTTGACCGTCTTTAGAGTCCAAATTTCCAGTAATAAATTTAATTACGCTTCCTAATCCATCGATTAAACCTCTTTTACTACGAACAGTAGGGAATAGATGGTTGATCAATTTGTCAGTTTTTTTATGTATAGATCTAAAGTTATTAATTGATTTAAACAGTTAAAGGAATCGTTAAAGCGTCCTCCCTCGAGAGTACTTATTGTTTTAGCAAGATTTTTCTTAAATAAAATGGTATTCGTCTAGTATAGGTGAATAATCTAGAATTTTAATCAAAGTCCAATCGCTTTCTTTTAAATGAGCTTCTCCTAGAGAATGGATAGAGTCCAGGATTGTTCGTTAACGGTTGGATCGTAACGTCACTCAAGACGATAGTCCATGTGAAGATTGTGAAGATTGTGAAGATCTTTCTGCGAAAAGTAAAAGATGTCTTTTGATTGTTGCTTTTGTAGATTCATTAATTAAATCATACGTATCGTGTTCATGTATTTTGGCTACAACGTAAGGTCCTTTAAATTTTGGGCTTTTTTGTTTCTATTTTGGGATTTTATATAAACTTTATCGTTAATTTTAAAAATGTGACTTTTCCGGGGTTTATTTATTTTTTCATTTCTCGATTCTTTAGTTTGTTTTTGTTTTTCTTCTAAGCTATAATAAATGTTTTTCATTTTTGTTTGGTGGTCATTGATGTATGTTTCTAGGTATGTTTTTGAAAAATCTAAATCAAAAGGATTCCTACATTCAGTATGCCCAAATAATATTTCGAAAGGTGTGTGGTTCAAGTTAGAGTGTATAGTGTGGTTGTAAGCCAAAATTGCGTAGGGGATTTTTCTGTTTTCTTCCAAATCAGCTAGTAATCGGTATCGTTCTAGTAAGTTTGAATGTAATCGTTCTATTGGGGAATTTGAAGTGTGATTATAGGGTGTGGTTACGTGAAGCATGATTTTATGAAATTGTGCAAAATTTTTCAATGGTTGTTTATCAAATTCGTTATCTACTACTAAAATCTGAGGTGTAGTATATGTGGTTATAAAAGAGAATAATTTGTCTACAATATCCGTTAAGTTTCTAGATCTTAAAAGATAAGCTTGTGCAAATTTTGAAAATGCGTCTATTATCGTTAAATATTTTTGGCCATTGATTTGAAAAATATCCATGTGTAAAGTATGGAAGGGTTTATTAAGTGTTGGTGTCATTTGTAGAGGCTGTTTAAGTGGGTCTTTATTATATTTTTGTAATTTACATGTGCTACAATTATTTATAAAATGTTCAATGTCTTTACGTATTGACTTCCAATAATATTTTCTACAAAGATGTTCGTATGTTTCATTTATTCCACGGTGGGTGGTTTTATCTAATTGGTAGTTTTCGATTACTTCTTTTCTATCTTCGAGATCAGTGACGTAGGTAACTTGTCTCGTGCATTTATGAAATTTGGGTGTATTCTCGTTAGATATTGATATAATATAATTTGAAAAGTCTTGCTATAAATTTTCGTTTGGAAAGTAACAATAATAATGCGTATTTGGTTCGCAGTATTCCATTAATAATTCATTGAATTTATCTAATTTATTTGATTGATTTAGGAATATTAGGATATGTTTGTTATTATCTAGGATCGTTGTTTTAATATTCTTTGGTAAGAATATTTTAATAAAATTTCATTCCATCCAGTGAAAGAATAGATGGTGGTGTATACGATGTCAATTATCGATTTGCTTTCGTAATGCGAGTGTTAGGCTTAGGTTTATCCGGATGTAATAAGTTTTGCGGATTAATGGATTTGGCGAGTGCTTTCTTATCGAAACCAACCTATAATTCATATGTGAAAAAACATTGTGAATCGATAAAAAATGTTGCCAAGAAGTTCTACGCATCGGCTGTACAAGAGAAAAAAGCAATGTGTGAAGCAAATAATTTAGATGAAACGTCAGAATTGACTGTATCAGGCGACGGCACGTGGAAGAAAAGAGGGTTTTCTTCGTTATTTGGCGTTGCTTCCCTAATTGGATATTATACTGGAAAGGTATTTGACATTTTTGTAAAAAGCAGTCACTGCCACGATTGTAAGACTTGGAAAAGCAAATTAGATTCTGCTGAATACGAAGCATGGCCGAAGTGCATGTGGATAGCGGCAATTGCAAAGCCAACCACATCGGACCGTCTGGAAACATGGAGGTATCAGCAATTTCAGCAATGTTCGAACGATCGGTGGAAAATCTTGGGGTGAAATTTTGTAATTACATCGGAGACGGTGACTCTCCAAATTTGGAGAATCTCCAAAGCGCTTAAAAACAAAAACAACAAATTTTCGATACCTGCACTACACACCGAGCAAGGCATTAAAATCAGCCGCAAAGACAAAGCAAACGCAATCACAAAAACATACCTACAACATCATAATTTAACAACGCAGCCCACAGACAACTACACTGAAAATCTGGTAAAATACAATACAGAAAACTTCAAACAAACCTCGCATCCCACACCTTCTGAAGGCCTCACCTCTCCTACTGAAATCCGTAATATTATAAGAAAATTAAAAAACAAAGCTGCCGGAAACGACAGCATAGGAGCCACGTTAATCAAAAAATTCCCCAGAAAAATCATTATCCAAATTTACGACATCCTCAACGCTTGCCTTAAAACACAATACTTCCCCAACTCCTGTAACATTGCGAATGTATTTCTTTTTTTTGCAAGGTGAAATTTTGCATTTTAAATGTTCCATTTATACACCTTTTTTGAATTTGAATATTTAACGTTGGTATGGACGATAAAGCAATAAATTATTATCGACTAGCGCTTGAATTAAAGCAGATTAACTTTCTTACAACTGCGAAATTTTATATACATTGCAACTAATTAAATCAATTGTATTAGGTTTTGTTAACGATTTGAAAATAATTTGATGGAGTCACTCGCAGTTTGTTAATTTTGATCACATCATCTACGTTTTACGACCGTGGTGAAGGTTTTTCTTTGAAAAGACGATTCTTTTCTAATGGTTTATCTTTTTTATGCGAAATCCAACTTGTACCATTGAACAAAAATATTAAGAAAAACGTTGAATCTAATCACCATACTGAGCGGCATTATCGTTAGAGTTATCTAAAAATTAATATTTGGTCTTTTAAAGAAAAATAATATTTATCCACAATTTTGGGTGACGCCAATTGAAATACATGTTTTTCTACGTCGCTTGGTAGAAAGACGTGTCACATTTATCGATTGTAGGGGGGGGGGGTTGTAATTCCAATTGTGATTGTAGATTTCAAAACCAAACCATTTTTGGAGCAGCCGAAATATCTTCGAACCAAGGAAAGCTTTCTGGAAGTCGTGGTTAACTCGAGCTGCTGCATTGCCATTACACCTGATCAGTTTGTTGGGTGAGTCGTTACAATTTGTGTTGCAATTATTCTCTTTTGCAAGAGCTTTTTTTAAAAAGCGTTTTAAAAAAATTTAAAACAACAACCGTCACATAAATCTCTTGCAAAAGAGAATAATTACAAACAGTTGGAGGTTTAGTTGAACCTACCAACTAAAAGAAGACAAATCCGTCAAAGTTGTTATGAAAGCATCCCGCCCATACCTCGAAGCAACATACCTTACCGAACAATTCGAAATAGAATATAAATAGTCGAGTGTTAACTTTCATAGTGACAAGACGTGTTTTCAAAGTGAGGTTATGTGTTTTATCAACCACATGTGTGAATTCTTCTTTTTTACCGTTAAGTTTGTGTTTATTGTTAGTGCAATTTTTATTATCGTGTGTTTTTTGTGAGCTTCTTGGAATTCGGTTTAAGAGAAGGTTAGCCCTACTCCCTAGAGATCCAAGAAAACGATGGAAGACTACGATAAATACTTCAAGACGAACTACGACGATGTCAGATTCGCCGACATCGAACACCTATTCAGTAGGATCAACCTGTCAGCTCAATCGGAGTCTGCGGACGTCAGAGGATGGACGGAAGAAGGGCGTATACGTCAGCACAGACACGTGGCTACCAAGTGCACGATGCTGTACTGGCATCTCTATATCTTCAGGGAACGAGGTGTATTATCACACCAGTAAGTACGGAGCCTGTACAAACTATTATTGACAAACCACGCGGTGAAAAAGACGACGCGACGGGTCAACCACATTGCCCGACGCCGATCCGATCACGTGGGAAATACAGGCACGGACTCGCCTACGGAGCCCATGGAGGACAGTCCAATGTTGGAAGAGTCTCCAGGGGCTACCGTGATCGACCGAATATTTCTGTAAATTAAAATTAAAAAAATAAAATGGTGACCCTGTTACGTTTAGATTTCACCGTTGCGCCCCAAACGTAACAAAATGCATTATCGTCCATCCAAAATGCATAACTGTTTATGACATTTTATTTTATTCATGAAAAGTATGTTTTTCCAGGGGCCTACGTCCATCGCAACTTTAAGTTAGGCGCGTTAAATTAAGGAAATGCGATATCTTCAGACAGCTAGGGTTGGCAACAATTTTTGTAAGAGATTGGATAGACGAATTTTTCCTGAAAAGTGACACAGGTGAATCGAGTAGCCAATTTTTAGTGATATTATTCAAGTGTTTATTACCTCGATTTGTTGGTTTTATGTTGGTTCAGTTGGCGAGTTTAGCAACGAACAACTTCACAGTTTACACTGGTTCGAACCTCATCGAGTACTTAAATTACATCCTTCGGTTAATACGAATGTGGAATTTAACCCAGCCTGGGGGTCAAAAGTGATAGCACCGAATATAGAAGCTAAAAGTTTATTATCAATAACAGAATTACTTTGCTGCAAGTTAGGTTAGAAACTTTTACAACTTTACCTTTGTGTTATTTAATTAAGAAATTTCGTACGGCCTTATCGAGGACGAATTCTACCACCGTTAACTATCAAGATTCGTGTTATATTTTCTTTCCAAAAGTTCACTACGAGCCACAAAACATCTATCATCGAGAAAACCAGAAAACCTTTTTTTTGTTTACTTGCAAATCGGAAGCCGTCGATGCGCGAGGCGACAGTTGTGGTCAACTTAAGAAGCAAGATAGCAGGGGCGTACCAACGAAACTGGTGAGCGTTAATTTTGGTTTTATTTACTTTTGTGATTCATTTTAAAAACGGTGTCTACCGACTTACGCGTTGTTTGTTTAACTACGAGAGAAGAAGAAAGGTTAATCACCCTAAAATTTTGATTGTTTGCAGATCGAGCGAGGCTCGATTAGAGAGTTGTTAAAATTGGGTTGCTTTCAGATCTGAACGCTTATATATTTTTTTTATAATTCTATTTTTCTTACTGCGTACTGTTTGCGGTACTTGCGTGATACGACTTATGTAAATTCGACGACGTACCATTTATTTTGTTGTAAATAAAACGCAGTTTCACCTTTACTTGTGTTTTTCTTTTTGCTTTTGCACTTTAGGATACCATCTCTGGCGAGCGGCAAAAAATGCATGGCGCCATATTTTTGAACAGATGAGATTTTTGAGTGGAGCAAGGTTCAATCTTGTCTTCCGACCCCCCCCCCCATTTTTGTTCTTCACTGAGTTGAGCCGTAGCGCCGTTTTGTAACAAGTAAAGGTAGGTGTTTTAGGATTAGTCTCGCCAACTTTTGCGACCCGAGCGCAGACGGGCAGCAACCCATTTCATCTATGCGAGTCTTCCTCGGTTGAAGTGACGGAATCTATGGTAAACGTACCTATATCCGACACCTCAAACAAACCGGAGTAAAACCAACCTAATCCATTCGATCAATTTCTCAGCCAAATAACAGCTTCGCGCCTGAAAACGCCAAATTTGACTTCGCGGGTAACGTCACGAAAACCCAGCAAGCAAATGGCACAGTCAAACGTACCAGGCAGGCCACTGGTAAACTTCATCAGGTAAATCATTATCAGGTGACGAGAGCAAGGAGGAAAAACCCCAAGGATCATTCCGCAAAATGGCCAAGAGGAAGCGTAAAGCGGCATTCAGATAGAGATTTTTGTCTTGCCTTGCTTAGGTAGAAACTGGCAAGAGCCAATCACATTGAAGTATCAAAGAAAATACTGCAATCACAGGAGCTTTCCCCCCCCCCCAAGCACCTCCTTACAACAGATCAAAACAATGCAATCAATCGGACATGTCATCATTTGCTTCGAGGAATACTCGAGGCAAAACACCAGGACGCAGTGCTATCGCTGCAAAATTTCGGCCACGGCAGCTCAAACTGCCATATGTTCGCACGCTGCATAAAATGCACCGAATCACATTTATCAAAGGACTATCAGAGAACACCTCGATTAACGACAGTAGGCGCGAGGAAGAAAATACATTGTAAAAATTTACCAAATATGTGATAATTATTTGAAAATGTAAAAAATGCATAAAATAAGAGTTATTTTATCGTATCTTATCTTATCAAAGGACTACCCCAGAAACACCACAGACTACCAAGTCAGATGCTGCAACTGCGCCTGCGGTGAGTCACATCCCGCAAACTACTCGGGATGTCAAACATACATCACTTATGCTGAGAGAGTAAGTAGCCAAACCCATTTTAACCCCAACCCCCCGAGATAACATTTACAAAACCAACAACCGACGGCGACGTATCAACAAAATATTCAAAATCCCCTCCCACCGACACAGCAATAATTTTTCACTCAATCAAACTTCCAACAACTTCAACAGCAAAACTTCACCCAAAACCTACAACAAGACCCCCAAAGTAACCCCGGTGACCTAAAAACCCTCCTAACTAAACTAAAAGACTTACAAATATCAATAAACATAACTCCAATGATAAACATCGTCAGAAAACTAAAAACCAGACTAACCCGGATTATCGACATTATGGACAAAATAAACATATGTACACTGGTTGAAATATTTATAAATGAAATTAAAAAAATGCAATAATTGGTTCACCTAATGTAAATAATTTGTTGCTTATTATTTCAAGTTGTTGGGAGATTATTTAGAAATTGATATTTAAAAAAAAATTAGGTGTAATTTTCCATTGTTTGGCTAGCTCGGTTAGTAATCTTAGTGCTAGATAGACGGAAATAATTATAAAGGTACGTTGCAAATGATATTAATTTCATTGTGCATTATCATCAAAATTATTGATATAAATAGAATATGCTCTGCACTAACATTGAACTTGTCAACAGTAATGCAATTAGTTCAATATTTACCCCCGTTAAGTCATGCCGCGAGGTACAGCTTAAAGTAGTGATGAAAAAGCTAAAATCGGTGCTTATAAAGACAAGGGCCTTTCAAATCGACTGATTGCAAAAAAATTAGGTCGCTCATCCAGCGTGATAGATAATTTCACAAAACTAGGCGACTTTTATGGAAAACAAAACAGGGGTGGGCGAAAACCAACAATTAAAAAGAAGCTGAAAAATCAAATTATTCGGTTAGCTAAAACTGGCAAAGTAACATCCACTCAAATAAAAGCAGAACTCAATGTTCCAGTTTCGACACATAGAATACGCCAAATTTTGAAGAAGTCACTCGAAGTAAAATGGACGGAAAGGTTAAAACATCCAAAACTTAAACCTCACCACGAAGAAGCAAGATTAAATTTTGCAAGAAATTATATTCATTGGACCGATGAATGGCAAAAAATCATTTTTAGCGATGAGAAAAAATTTAATTTAGAAGGCCCCGATGGTATGCAATATTATTGGCATAATTTACGAAAAGAAAATCAATTTAGATTTAGCAGAAACTTTGGTGATGGCACAGTTATGGTTTGGGGTGCTTTTTGATGGAATGGGACGTCTCCTTTATGCTGCATTTCAACAAAAATTGATTCTAAAAAGTATATTGAGTTGCTAGATAGTTCATTGCTAAATTGTGCGGAATCTATTGGAGGTGATAATTGGATTTTTCAACAGGACAATGCGGCGATTCATGCTTCGAATGCAACTAAAACCTGGTTTCGAAGCAAGAATATAGAAGTTTTACCGTGGCCTTCCATTAGTCCAGATTTAAACCCAATTGAGAACCTATGGGGCATCATGGCACGTCGTGTTTATGCTAATGGGAAGCAGTTCAATACCAGCTTAGAGTTGAAACAATGCATTAATGATGTTTCGGCAAGTTTCACCATTTTGGAGGTGCAGAATTTAATAAAATCAATGCCTAATCGTTTATTCGAAGTCACCAGAAATATTGAAGGTCAAACCAAATATTAATTTGTTTCTTCTATATTTTTTACTTAGTTTGTAGTCAAGTTAGTTCAAGTGCTTTTATAAATATTTCCACCAAATTTTAATATTTAATTTTCATTTTCATTTATTGCCGTGTATATCAATGTAAATATGTTAATTTTTATTTTTAATTTACTTTAATATGTGTATTGAATTATAAAATTTTAAAAATTTATAAATATTTACCCCACTGTACTAGTCGATATTCGCAATAGCCGATGCATATTTAGAACACCACAACTTAACATCAAAACAAAACGGCCCAGCAACAATATTACAAGTACAAAATTCAATTTCCACTTTCCAACAATCCACTTACCCCACCCCTCCCTCACATCCTCACGAGAAATTCGACAAATTATCCGAAAATTAAAAAACAAAGCCCCCGGAAAGGATCACATCAGAGCTTCACTCATCAAAAAATTCCCTAAGAAAACCATAGTCCAAATTTATTATATCCTTAATTTCTGTTTAAAAAACCAATACTTCCCATCCTGCTGGAAAAACGCCACCGTCATACCCATCCTAAAACCCGGAAAACCGAAACAACTCCCCACCAGCTATCGTCCCATCAGCCTCCTATCCGTCCTCTCCAAAATCCTGGAAAAATTAATCCTACATCGACTACCGCTGCACGACAACGAACATAACATAACAACATACGCCCGGAGCAATTCGGCTTTAGACCAAAACACGACACAGTACTACCACTTGCAACTTTAACCGACAAAATTACAAAAAATTTCAATCAGAACAAGACGACCTCACTAGTTACACTTGACATAGAAAAAGCTTTTGACACTATTTGGCACGACGACGGACTCATACACAAAATGATAAACACAAACCATCCCAAGCACCTAATCAAAATAATAGACAACTACTTACGAGACAGATTTCAATCAGAACAAGACGACCTCACTAGTTACACTTGACATAGAAAAAGCTTTTGACACTATTTGGCACGACGGACTCATACACAAAATGATAAACACAAACCATCCCAAGCACCTAATCAAAATAATAAACAACTACTTACGAGACAGATCCTACCAAGTTAAAATTAAAAACTCCTTATCCGATCCTCACCCCATCCCAGCAGGCGCACCCCAAGGTTCCATTTTAGCTCCCCTTTTATTTACCTACTATATAAACGACCTGCCTGCCCATCCGGACACGACAATCTCACTTTATGCTGACGACACTGCCTTAATTGCCACTTCCTACCAGAAAAATAAATTTATTGAATACCTACAACGACATCTTGACCTCTTACAACCTTACTACTTTAAATGGAAAATAAAACTTAACGAGACAAAGACAAACATACAAGACAACTCAAAATCAACAACACTGACATCACAAAAACTGACCAAGTAAAATATCTGGGAGTGACACTCGACAAAACACTGACATACCGACCCCACCTACAAAACGCAGCCGCCCGGGGTACTAAAGCGCTTCACGCTTTATACCCCATACTAACATAAAACAACGGACTCGACCCAAAAATACGCAGACAACTTTACCTTACTATGATCAGACCAATCATGACTTACGCATCCCCGATATGGAGCAGCGCCTCCAAGACAAACATTAACAAAATCCAGGTCGTGCAGAACAAATGTCTCCGTGTTATCACTGGTTTACCTAGATACACGGAGAAATATGAGCTGCATGAGCTGGCCGACGTTCGTACCCTCCCCAATAAAATTCATCACGACGCAGTAAAATTCTTCAGAGACAGTACAAAAAAACAAGACATCACATATTGCTAAACTGACCAACTCAACAATGCCCTTCAGGCGGACTATCAAATTACTACACAACATACTACTTTAGATAAAATTCAAAATCACAAATTCATACTTAAACTCATATCTTATACTGCAAATAATGCAAAAACCATGCTCGCTGGGTTTTTATACTCATTTTCCCGGCAATAAAATACAGTGAAACAAAAAGTGCAAGACAAAATAAACAATCAGAGAACACCTCGATAAACGACAGTATGCGCGAGGAAGAAAAAATATATTGTAAAAATTTTCAAATATGTGATAATTATTTGTAAAATGTAAAAAAATCCATAAATAAAGAGTTATTTTATCTTATCTTATCTAGCCGACATTACGACAAAATACAATGTTTAGACACGACCAGACAAAGCTGAAAATAACATGGAACTCCAACGGACTGACGAACAAAGCAAACGAACTAACAGCACTAATCAACAGCACCCCGACGCGGGATGGGACAACTAGGCGCCGCCAACTCGGCGCCGACCGACTTGGCGCTGCCAACTCGGCGCCAAACCAACTCGGCGCCAAGCCAACTCGGCGCCAAGCTAACTCGGCGCTGGACAGCTCGGCGCCAAGCCAACTCGGCGCCAAGCCAAAAAAAATTATTACAACAAATTACATTACAAAAAATTAACAATATTTGCAAAAACTTTTTTTAATTTTGAATTTTAAAACTTGAAAATTACGAAAATAATACAAAACATATTTATTGCTTCATTTGATAATTATGTGCTATACCGCGTAAAAATACAATAATATTACGATTTTCGTAATCTGTAACAAGTTTTAAGATTCGTTCATCGCAATCCCTGTATTTTTTTTATTTTTTCGGAGGCTCGTTGCCCGCCACGAGTTGTTCATAAAATAAATCTCGACCTTTTTGCACTTTTTTAAGTCCTTCGATTAACTTCCATATTGTTGGGTGGTCCATTGCTAGCTCGGTTTGTAATCTTCGATGACTGGCTTCTGCGTGGTTATTGGTACGATTCTCGCCGTTTAAAGTTCTCTCGTAGACATTCCACATCTCCACAGGAAATAAAGGCGGACGCCTCCCATCTCTGCGCCTATTTGGTCTTCCTAAGTAATTATCTTCAAACCATTCTAAAAGTGGTCTAAGTTCGTCGGTAATTTCATCTTCCAAAGCATCAACCGCTTCATCTAGAAAAGTTGATTGATTGAAAGAAAAATCTGGATCATTATTGTAGCGATTTATTAATTGCAGTTGCCCAAGATGTTTTTTCATGTTTTTCGCCAAATGGAAAAAACATCCATGTATGTGAACTTGAGGAAAGCGATCTATCATGGCTCGGAAAGCTGCTACTTCGTAATCACAAGCAATCGCTCTTGGCTGTAAGGTAGGTTCTAGAGCTTGGATCATTTCGAATAGTTGATTGTAAGATGCTCGTTCTTTATTTGGCAAAAGAGCATACAAAACAGGATGAACACCTCCAAATTGTTCAGCTAATATTATATAAATTTGAGAGAACAATCTCGGTGCTGACTTAATTGTTCCGTCTGCAAACCATTGCGTGGATTCCCGTAAAATTTGGAGGCATTGCCTTCTTCCAAAAATCAAGATTCTGTTATGTCCTGGACCACTGTCAGCCAATAAAAATGTTTCCCATACTTCTGGTTGCGCTTCATACATGGTATAAATTTCTGGAATAACGAGTTCTTCAAGACTTTCGGGTGCAGCAGGTGCAGCATTTATCTGATTTCTTTTTCTTCGTACCGTTTTCCGAAGTGCTTCGTAGTTTGGAAGTATTCCCGTGGCAGCTTGTGATAAGCCAACGGTACATTCTTCTACAACTTGGATGGTGTTTTCTACCGTTGTTTCCGCGCGATGTTTAATCTTGCTAATGGTTATATCTTTCTCAATTTTTGCAGGCACGCTGTCGTGTGAATGTTCGTTCAATTTTTTAATTACTTCTTCGCCCCTAGTGTGTAATCGTGCTTTACAGCGACCTTTTTCCTCGCATCGCCAAAATTTTACAGATCTATCTGAATTCATTTTATCAAATACATATATAAAACCGTCAACCGTCAATTTTTCTTTTCCTCTCTGAGATAAAAGTTGGTCTGCCATATCGTAGTTATTTTTAAATCTATATCAATGAATATAATAATTCAATCTTAAAATTTATATTGTTAAGTTTCAGTTTCACTTATATAATAAAAGATTTTACATATCATTACCAATTCAAAATTTCGCTCAGTTTTATTTATATTTAGTTTAAACACTTTATAATTACTAAAATTGACAAAATTAGTTGAGATAGTGGTCATTAAAATCTACAAAGTAGATATTTTTCTAAATAAACAAAATCGCAGCAATACATCGGCAGTCAGGGCCGTCCTTTAGAATCAATAACGAACGAAAAAATAGTAAGAAAAATATTATTAAATTTAAAAAAGCCTTACCGAATTACATGTTTCGATCTTATTCGCGGTTTTACCCGTGACACTGATTTCATCAGATTCATACTGGCAATAGAAAGTATAAAATTTAAACTTACCCATTTTTTCAAACTGCGAATCATATCGAAACATGTAATTTGATAAGGCTTTTTTGAAATTAATAATATTTTTATTACTACTTTTTCATTCGTTATTGATTCTAAAAGACGGCCCTGACTGCCGATGTATTGCTGCGATTTTGTTTATTTAGAAAAATATTTTATTTTAAAAATAAAAAATATTGTAGATTTTAATGACCCCTATTTCAACTAATTTTTTCAATTTTAGTTTCTAATAAAGTCAACTATTTCGGTAATTCTAAAAATTTGTTGAATTTTTAAATTCAAATTCTTTTTACCGTTACTTTTCACTTTATAATTAACTTGGCGCCGAGTTGACTTGGCGCCGAGTTGGCTTGGCGCCGAGTTGGCATGGCGCCGAGTTGGCAAGGCGCCGAGTTGGCAAGGCGCCGAGTTGACCTGGCGCCGAGTTGGACTGGCGCCGAGTTGGCGGCGCCGAGTTGTACCTGACCGCCCCGACGTAGTACAAAAGACCCGACTAAACAAAAAACAACCACCCAAAATTCCAAATTACATCTCAATAAATAACCTACGCACATCATTTGGTGGACTGACCATGTACATCAAAAATTCAATTGACTACACGACTGTTGACGTTACCCCCACCACTGCCAAAATCCAAACTATCCTAATCAACATCACAATTACAAACTACTAGTTACAATTACGAACTAGTTTGACTAATTACAAACTGGACGAAATTCTACTAAACATCGGCAAAGTAATAATAGCCCGTGATTTTAATTCAATTCGTGGTTCCTGGAATAACACGACAACAAACCAAAACTGAACTGACCTACACAATTATTTATATACGAGCGACGCATACCTGAACTATCCCACAAACGATTTCTCCCACTATCCTTACAATCCCGACCATAGACCCTCCACCATTGACCTTGCAATAACAAAACATCTAAACACATGCACGATAAAAGCGTTCATAGTATATTACGTAACGAGAGTTGTAAGAAACATATTACACGCGAGTGAAAAGTTACTTCACGAGCCGGTTGCGGCGAGTGAACTAAGTTTCAAGAGCGTTTAATTGATTTACAACTCTTAGTTACGTACTATACTTTTTCTACGACCCACCCTAGATTTTCTACCCTAATCCTTAAAAGGCACTTTTAGGGGATACTTTTCGATTTATCTGAAAATTTGTGTTTTTAGAGGTAGTTATTATTTATTAACATTTGTTTATCAAATTTTTGGGGGTCGAGTACGGATCGCCCGTAAAAATTTAAGTTTAAAATAGGCAACGTACATATCTCCGCTGTAGTGTGCACTAGAAAAGAAAATACCATAGAATAGCTAGACTCCATTTATGACAAGGGTGTAAAGGAGGGAGTGGGGATTTTTTCCTTCGTTTTTCGATATATCGTCTCGTTTTTGAGATATTTCAACTTTTGTGTCTCCCATTTAAAAATAAAATTTTAACTTTAATTTTACATTTTCTTAAATGTTGGTGTTATTACGGGGAAGTGATAAGATTACTAACACAAAACCTTAATACAATATTTGGCGCTCGCCTAATATTATAACCCATGAGTAATAACCAAAAGTAATAACTGTAATAATGCGAAATCAAAGCCGTTGTAAACCCAATCGAACCGGGCAACGTATCTCACGTCAGATGTAAACACGGAACGAGGGACTCAGAGGTGACATGCACTATAATCCATTGAAACCAATAATATGTAACACCACGTTTTTTTTACATAACAGGTGCTTGAAAATAATTAAAACATCAAATAAATTAATTATTAAAGTTTTTATTAAATTAAATCTTTCACGTCAAATAACTGTTTCTGTCAAATAATTAACATAACTTACTATTGCAGCCAACATAATCTTAGTAAATTATAATATTCCCTAGCCGTACGATCGAACACTTTACGCACGGCCGTACATAAAGAGATGTCTACATAGGATCGGGTTCGTACAATATTGTTCATTTACGGTAGTGGTCGTAGAAAAACACACTTAGCTCCGACCATCTGCCAGTCCTTATCTTAATCACGTCCGTTACTATCCCGACCTTTCCCATTCTGCAAATAAAAACGACCGCCTGGAAAAACTTTATCAAACAGCTGCAAAAATTACCAATAAACACAAACATCTACTTGACAAATGACATTGACAATGAAATTATAAAATTCACTACAGACATAACAAAAATCTTCAACGAAAATACAATTAAAACAAAAAGACCAAACTATACAATAAAACTACCCGATCACATCCTACTCAAAATTAAAAATAAACACCGCCTCCGTAAAATCTACCAAACCTACCAATATCCTTCCCTCAAAATCCAAATAAATAAAATCAAAAATCAACACTGGACAAAAAACACTATCAGACATCACACCGAGAAACACAAACAAATTGTGGCTAATTGAAAAAACCCTGAAAAACAAAAACAACAATTACACCTTAACTTACACCTTTACAATCCCCACAAGGACAAATGACAACAAATTTTCAAAAAGCAAATCTCATTGCCAAAACCTATTTAGAGAATCATAATTTAACGACAAACCAAAATGACCCCACGACCATAACCTTATTCCAAAACACGATCCTAAATTTCCAACAAAATACCTATACTACCCCCCTCCGAAAAATTAACCTCTCCCGTCCAAATCCGTCAAATCTTTAAAAATAAATTTAAAAATAAAGCTCCCGGCAATGACTCCCTCAAAGCATCGCTAATCAAAAAACTTCCCAAAAAAGCAATAGTCCAAATTTACTACATCCTAAATTCCTGTCTGAAAAATTAATACTTCCCCTCCTGCTGGAAGAACGCCATCGTTATCCCCCATTTTAAAACCCGGCAAACCCACAAACCTCCCCTCCAGATACCGCCCTATCAGCCTATTGACAGTCCAAAAATAATATCATATCATAAATCATATCAAATAATATCAAAAATAATCCTCAATAGACTACAAATGCACGACGACACTCATGACACAATAATACCAGAACAATACGGTTTCAGGGCAAACCACACTACCACCTTACAACTCGCCACACTAACTGACAAAATTACAATAAACCACAACAAAAACATTGCCACATTATAGACACATTGAAACATTAGACATCTCAAAAGCTTTCGACAGAATTTGGCACGACAAACTAGTACACAAAATGATTACCTTAGGATAATATTAGAAATATATTGGGCTCATTGCCCCACAGAACTTGACAGCGTATAGAACCATTTGATAAAAATCAACAATTCAACATTTAAAAAAAGATTACTTTTTTTGCGAAAACTTGAAAAAAGTCCTTGTCCCTAGATTTTCTTCCGCATTTCTGTGTCCACGACAGTAAAACTTTTTGAACGTATGTCAGGTAGGCTGTAGTGGTGAAAAAAAGGTTTTGGCAGAAAAATCTTTGCCAGGGCTACCACAATAAAAAAATGAAAATGTTTTCGTATCTCCGGAAATGTTGAACGGATTGTGATAAAATTTTGTGTGCTGATAGAGTTTTTAAACTACAAGCATTGGCGAGGAAACAATTCAGCCAAATGTAAAAGCAAGAAAATCTGTGCTCTATTAAAAACGGCAATTTTAAATTAATAAGGTACCTTTTCTTGATTATTTATACTTTATTTCTAAATAACTCTTCTATAAAACAAAAATTTTTGTGGTGTGCTGATGTAATGCTTACTTTAATATTAGAAATTGTGTGGAAAAAGCTTTCGGCCAAATGGCCACTTCTTGAGTGACCACCAATATAGTACACACTAAAAAAATCTAAGGATATGTATCCATAAAATTTGGTGTACTGATGATTGGAGGTATTGCGGCAGAAGTGACGATATTTTTTCTTTAAACTCTTGTTATGGTTTATTTGTGTTCCCCCTTAGCTCGTCTTCGCTCTTCAAAATTAATTACATGGCGCTAGGTTTTCTACTCATTTTGCCCGGCAAACGAAGCAACAAGACACAAGACATACACCAAATTAATCGCCTCAACAACAATCCGATAAATGCCACAGCATAGGAGTTGATAGTGATATTTATGTAAAAAATTGTCTTTGATATTGTGATAAATAACACTGAAATGTAAATAGCTATAAAAAATTAAGTCTTTTTTATCTTTATCTTTATAACATTCACATTGTCGCTCGGTAGGATCCGTTAAGTTCAGATTTATTCAATGCCAAAGACATTACCCCAAAAAATGTGGCACAGCATTCACTAACCTCAAATTTCAGACACTATTAGCCGCCAGGGCAAACAGTTTAACCCAAATTTAAAAAAGAGTCAACATTAATAGAACAAAAACAGTTACTGTAAATATGAACTTTCATTTTCATTTTTGTGGTATAAATTTTGTTTTTTATAATTTCAAATACAAATCTTTAAAAAAATGTAATGACAACACCTGCGAGAAGTTTGCGGCCAACAAACCGGCAGCTACAACTGAGATGTAAAAAAAAAGATATCGTAGCTATTTGTCTCAATATTATCCTTAGTGGAGAAACATACAAAGAACAAGTAGTCTATACCAACAGTAAGAATAATTCAATTTTCAAATATTAAATTATTGCCAGCAAAGATACAATTTTATCGTTGGAAATGCTCGACAAATGTCCCCGATTGTAAATTAAAACTGTCATATCAAAATTATTAAAACAATTTTTCGGCAAACATCTACAGTACGTGAGCAAGTTATAATCTAGTATAAGAAAATTATAACATTAATATATTTTATTCATAACTTTGTTTAACTATGTAAGTGCAATCACCAGTAAGTAAGTTAGTGTCACATTTTAAAAACATGATTTTCTTTCATTTCAATGAACTTTACTTACTGTGTGAAATGCTGATTCTAAATTTATAGAATTATTATAAATATATCTCAAGTATTGAAAAATAGTTAGTCTTGAAATTAGTTTTGTAGAGCTAAATGTTGTTAGTTTTAGTGTTATAGTTTATTATTTTTGAATAAATTTGTTTTTAAAAATTTGGTTGTTAATCACCAAAATATAACTGGCACACTTGAATAATTACCTATGTACTTTTTAAAAAACATAAAATTGTGACCATTGCTTTACAAAAACTAAATAATATTTTGTAACTAAATCTTGAATACAAAAAGTAACTCACAAAAAATCAATCCATTAAAAAAACGACGATATGTAATCAAAATGATACTTAAAATTAAATTTGTCATCAATAACCACACCCAAATATTTATATTGATTAACAACCTCTACAACTTCACTATCCATTACAACATCAAAATTCCTACCCAATTTATCATTTATATACATTTGGTTTTATTATTAAGACACAATAATCCTCGGCGGCATCGACCCAGCACTTGTAAGGCTGATAGCGTCATACCAAAAGGAGCAAAAATTCAAGGTAAAGCTGGAAGGGGACAGAGCGGAATATTGAGGCAGGAGTGCCCCAAGGGTCGGTAATGACTACCACCCTATATGTCTACTACGAAAAAGACATACCGCGACCCGAGCCATCCCCGTTGACCCCTTCCACACAGCTCGTGAATATGCGGAAGACATCGCTTATTTCGTGATCTCACTTCGTCGGCATAAGACAATAAAAAAGCTGCAAGATAGCTAAGATTCAAGAGAGGTTCGTTAAGATCGATGTGCGTGAAGTTAGCCCCGCCATTTTTGAAAATTTAAAAACTGAATATTGTGCCGGACTGTGCCTGATGTGTGCCACGATGTGCTATATATTTTTTTTAAATTTTACTTATTTTGGACTTCATAGAGATTGCTTATTTTGGGGTAGAAGTTAGCCCCGCCATTTTTGATTTTTTTTTTAAATCAAAATTGTATTAGATTCTACTCGATGTGTGCCGTTATGTGCAGTAAATATTAAAATTTTATTTTGATAAATAAAAGTTTTCTGGTCCAAAATCCATTTTATCGATAGAAGTTAGCCCAGCCTTGAAACATACTGTCATGTTTCCCATAATTAGTTATTTTATATTAATTGTTTACAACCATAAATTTAAATTAATTTCTATATTTATTGTAAATTTCAAAAATTATTTTAATTGTAAATATGAAAATTTGTTTTAGTTGTCTTGTGAATTTGAATTTAATTTGTCGTAAATATTTTTGTATAACAATTGTAAAAATTGGAATTGCTGATCGCGCTAATAATTGTTTTGTTGGTGCGAGAATTTTAGAACAACGAGGCATTCGCCGGGTCCGTCAATAACGGACACACGCGTGTTACGGAGGATCTCCGTGGTCAGTATTTTTACGTTTTAATTTGGAGAATTATTTTATTCGTGAATAAAAGTTTTTTTTGATTTCATTGTAAGTGAGTTTTATTAATAATTTGGATTTTTTTTTAGATACAAAATTGAATGGTTGTAATTTGAAGACGGAAAAGTGTAAGTGCGAGGCATGTGAGGTGATTATCGCGCGCATTTGGTCAGCGGATACTGACAACGCAAAAATGCAAATTATTTTATTAAAGAAACTAATATCGTGGATAATAAAAACTTAATTATTTAGAATTTTGAGAAGCCGGTCATCTCAATACATCTATGTAAATTCTACATGACCAGAAAAATCTACCCAGTCTTTGACACCTAGTCTATAACCCGCCTATGATTTCTTCCACTACACGACGCGACGTTACCCCACCACCAATCACATAGTTCGACTCAAACTTGACGATCTCCCGTACCGACAAAAATTCAAATTATGACATCAAACAATTCTTTAAGTGCAAACTTTCTAATTGACTCCAGACGACCAATTTTACACACATTCTTCAATTTTTCACCGAGGACAATTGAATCGATCAATGCAGAAACTGAATATGTCCATAATTGACCGATTTTGAGTTTGACATGTAATCGTATTAATTTAAGGTAGTTCTATCGATTGGTGAAAAAACAAAATATGTCGATGCATTCCTTAAGTTTAAAAACGAGGCTGAAACATGCCTAAAATAAGCATATAGTACAGAAACTGAATATGTCACGGGACATGTTTAGTTTCTGCATCACAAGCTGTTGTGGCTGCATTAGATTCCTATACTATCTGAAGTCAACTGAAATTAATGTTGATATTGACATTCTACTATATTTTTCTTTGGCTAATAGGTGTTTTATGTGTTTATAGCTGTAATATGATAGATATCTACTTAATAGTTATAAAATAGTTAATAAATTTTGCTTTAAGTCATGCCCTTGTATTGCTTTTCCTTATAGCGGCCTCGTTCATTGCAGAAAGTGAACATGTCCACGATGATATAATTGCTTTAATTATGAAACCGAAAATAGCTATTTACGGTCGTGCTCGAGAAAGTTATACATTGCGGTTGAGTAAGCAATATATCAGAACGAGCAATTAGCGAGTTCTGATAGTTTACGAAACCGCAATGTAACTTTCCGAGCGAGTCACCGTATCTAGCTTTACGTTCAAGACAAGTCCTTTCCAAAATAAAAACATAAACTGATAACAAAAATTACACTTTTAAAATAAACATTAACTTTTTTAGAACGGGTTGGAATATAATATAAGTCCCAGCATCTTATCTTATCAACATCCGCCGTAGCAAGATAGTAGGTCACGATTCCTATAAATTTGCTTTCCTTTATATGCAATATCACGTAACGTTTATATACACCATCATAACCGCTTATATGCAAGTTTATAACAAACATTGCTGGAAAGTATCATTCTCCAGCGATAAAAACTGCCCAATATGCTATACTTTCCATAGTCTTGTACGTAAATAGTAGTACGTAAAAAATAAAACGTAATACTCGCTATCGCTCGTTCTGATATATTGCTAAATCTGATATGGCTTACTTTTTACGCGAATGACGTTATGCATTTTTCATCCAACACGGGTCCTTTCCAAAATAAAAATATAAAGTGATAAGCAACAAAAATACCACTTTTAAAATAAACAGTAACTTATTAAAGCATGTGACATCATTATATAAAGATAAAGCAAGATAAAGTCAGTAGAATTGTAATCTAATCAGCTGATACGTCATCACCAGACTGCCGAAGCTAGGCGTATGAAATAAAAGCAACATCGAAGCGAAAAGTAAATTTTTATAAGCAAGTTTTGAATAAATAATTTGAAGTTTATTAAAAAAATTAAAAAAAATATTTGAAAAAATTAAAAATTATTCAAAATATTTAATTTTCATATTAAAGCATACAAAGAGTTTTTTGTAATTTACTCAAAACTACTGTCAATGGACATATTCACTTTCTGCATTGACTTATTCAATTGCTGTTATTTCTTCGAGTTATTTATTGTTATTAAATAGTTTTTACTTTGTTTTATTTTATTTTTAGTTCTTGCCACATTTTTATCTCTTCCTTTTCCTACCACCACAAAGGCACATGGCGCTGGGCTTTTCCACTCATTTGTGCCCAGCAGGACACCACATTCTCAAAAGAACAACACTTTTTACAAACATAACAAATCAATAAATGTAAATGGAGTGATTAATAGAAACATGTAAATTTTTCTTTCTTAGTTTTTAAGTTTAGAATGTATAATAGTTAAATAAAATAAACGAGTTTTTATCGTATCGTATCATTATAGCTAAGACAAGTGGGAGAATAACGTGACGAGGTACACTGAAATCCTACCGAAGTAAGGCTATAGCTAGGAGAAGTAAAAGAATAACGTGGCGAGGTACTATGAAATCCTGGCGAAGTAGGATTATAACTGGGAGAATAACATTTGTACCGTCCATTTCAAAAACCCACTCGGATACAAATTCTATGTTGCCATCCTCGCTCACGACTCTTCTCTTTGATGAGAAAATAAAAGGAAAATTCCTTTTAACCCTTAAAGGAATAGCGTTGCCAAATGGCAATAGTACAGTAGGTAAATTGAAGACAATTTATTACGGCTAATTTTTAAGAAGTTAATTAGATAACGCTACAGACCTCTTATGAATGTAATCAACTCTTATCATGATAATTAGGAGACAGGTAAGCTTGTTTAAAACATGTGATAAGTATTTTATTTTGAAGTGGGTTATTCGAAGGAAATATTATGGACGTCAAGTTTTGGTAAGTAAAGGGTTTACCAATACGATGTTTGTTTTTATATTTTAAAGGAAACACATACTTCGGATGAAAATGCTATGGATTTTTATTGATATGTAAAGTAGAAGGTCTGCCATTTATGAATGAAAAATAATATCCTTCAAATGTTCACCACGACCACGCTTACAGACATCGATTCTTTTGTCAAAATTTTCAATCACATTTTGGCATAATTGAGGCTTTATCTCACCAATGACACGTTTGATGTTGACTTTTAAGCCCCCAATGGTTTGTGGATTATCCGCATAGACTTGATCTTTCACATAGACCCACAAGAAATAGTCAAACGGTGTAAAATCGCACGATCTGAGGTGAAATTTATTGCAGAATTACGCGAAATTATTCGATCTAGAAATTTGGTTTGCAATAAAGCCATTGTTTCTCTGGCCGTGTGACATGTGGCGCCATCCTGTTAAAACCACATATCACTTACATCCATATCATCGATAATAGGTCAAAAATAATTTTTCAACGTGTCCCCAAATGTTGAAAACGTCGTGGAATTGACAAATTTGGTTGCTCTTCGACACTTTCACTTACAGCAGCGATATTTTCCGCTGAACGACCCAAACGAGTATGTACTGTTGTTGGTATGTTATATACCAAACCAGTAACCTTAAATTTATCCACCAAATTCTCGATAGCGGTTTCAGAAGACCGATCATGACGACCAAAAATATCGCGAATTTTACAAAATGTGGTTTTCACACATCGACTATTTTCGTAATAAGCTTAAATGATTTTAATACAATTTTCAATTAAAATTGAAAACATTTTCACAAATGGCAAAGCTTCTGCTGTACATAAGATAAAAAAACTAAATGCCAGAACTGTCAAAATATCCGAATATGCCCCTATTGAAAAACAAACATCTTATTGGTAAACCCTGTACTATCATTTTTAATTATTTTTTACTTTTTAAGTTTAATAATTGACTAAGTGAGTGGTGTAAATGTTTAATCTAAATGATATTTTTGTTTCTGTAGTAATATGAAAAAACTACATTACTTATTCAAAGTCATATTTGGAGGTTGCCATATGACAACGCCAGTCGTTCTATCTATTATAGAGATGGTTTAACCCTGGAGGAGGCATTGCAAATTGCATATTCTAACGATTTAGATGTATAAAAAATTTATATTGAACCACCAGAGTGTTCCCAGCTAACTGATCAAGATTGTGGAGAAGGAGATGGTGGAGGTATTGTCGATAATTTATCAAGAACTGCAGGTGCTGAAATCGGATATTATTATACTGAAGAGTCTTCAAAGAAAATTAACGAGAATTTACCTGAAGTTCTAAAGAATTTAATAAATTAAATCTTACCAGTATTCACTGGATAAAAGGAGACATGGAAGCAAGACCAAAACAATTTCCAAACCCAGATTACGAAGGCTTTAAACATCTGACGCATACTGAAATGTTGAAATTCTTTATAGATAAAGATCTTATATGTCTTTTAGTGAGTGTATCGACAAAATACGCACATTTTAAAAATTGTCCCGACCCAAAAATATCTGATGATGAAATGAAAAGCTTTATAGCTGTACTGATTTTATCAGGGTATAATTCTCTCCCTGGCAAAAGATATTACTCGGAAACAGAAGGGGACATGGGAAATGCCCTAGTAACTGATGCTATAAGAAGAGATAGATTTACAACTATTATTGAATACCTTCACTGTGCAGATAACAACTTGGACAAATCTGATAAATTTGCCAAGTTACGGCCTCTAATTGAAAAATTACAAAACAAATTTTTATATTATTTTGTGCCCGAAGAAGACTTGAATTATGACTAATCGATGGTGAAATATTTTGGAAGACATTCGTGCAAACAATTTATAATGGGTAAACCCATTCGATTTGGATGTAAAGTATGGAGTACTAACACAAAAAGTAGATATCTTGTAAATTTTAATATTTATCAATGAAATGATCCTAAAGCGAAACCAAATTATCAGTTGGTGTTCGAAAAAGCAGCAGATCCGTTTAGCACAATGCTGGATGAATAATTACCCACTGAAAAAAGAAAATTACGCTACAATTTATATTTTGTTCATCTTTTCACTGGTTTCAATTTATTGAGCCATTTAAAGAGTTAGAATTATGATGCTACGGGCATTAAAAAAGATAACCAAATACCCAAGCACTGTCCATTGACCTCAAAATCAGTTATGAAAAAGAGACCACGGGAAGATTACGACTCCGTTATAGATAAGAACAACGGCATAGCATTGGTTATTTGGGTTGACAACAATGTAGTGACCGCTGCGTCAACTTCTGCTGGTGTATTCCAAGGGTCAGGTAAAGCGTTTTTCACAAGCTTAATTAGAGATAATCTCTTAGTCAAAAAATGTTAATTAGTAAAAAAATAAAAAACTCCGTCCTTTAACGGTTAATAAATTTAATTAATTAAACTTCACATAAATTACATGATGTGCGAGTATGTAAGAATTTTGTTATCTTTGTTATATTGCGTTAAAGATTTTTGACGGAACTACCCGTTTTGTCGCGAGCTTCGTTCAAAAATCTATCGACTTCGTTTAAAAATCTTGTTTCGAATTATTACCCGTTGCTGGTTCTAGTTCCAAGTTGTACGTTTTTGTGTTATTCAGGCGACTTCCATTTTGGCCTGTCAACACCCACAACTTTTGCCCACCGACATGACAAGCATACCACCTGAATCTCAATAACACAACAATAGTACGGACTAAAACTATGAAATACCTTGAGTAGATGTACTAGGTCACTTCAACGATCAAGAATTTTTTAAAAATTTTCTAAGTCCCGGAATGTGATAAATTTTTTTATAAGTATGGTAATTAGAGCTGGAATGCGTTTCTAATTTTAATGAGCACTAATTAAAATATATGGTGCATCTTTTAAAATCAATTAAGTAAATGACTGCATATCGTGGAAAAAAAAATATAATTAAGAGTAGATCATAATTTTTCCAAGATGCTGTAAACGGTCCATACTTCACTCCAATCAATATTGGATATATTTAATTATGATGGTTATTAATGGCGGAAATTCAACTCTCATATGACAACACATCGAGAAAAATATAATTAACTAACATTGATTAGATTAATACTCGTGATCATATTTTTTTATTTTTCCAAGAGTCTGTAAACTGATCATGTGATTATGAATAAACCACCCTATCAAGCAAACATTGAATATTTAATTTACGTTTATTATTAATGGTGAGAATTCTTCTGCCCATTAATGTAGTTATATGTATTTTAATTATCATCAAGGGGGTAGAGTGAGGAGGTTCTTGAATAAATAATACATCTAGAAAAATATAATTAACTACTTTCTTATTAGCTTAATGAATATGGTTATAATTTTTTTAAGTCCATGAGGCTGTAAACTAGGACATACTTCACACCTGTCAATCAAGTATTGGATATAATCTCTCTTCTCTCTCTCTCTCTCTCTCTCTCTCTTCCTCTCTTTCTTTCTCAGGCACGCAAAATTTCAAAAAACTTTCCATCATATCGTTGGTAGGTAATATTTCAAGCAAATTGAATATCATTAATGTAGGTATGTATATGTATTTTTTTATTATCTTCAAAAGGTAGATAAAAGAGTTTCTTGAATAAATAATCAAGTTATGACAAATATACACATAGAAAAATATAATTATGTGACTTTCCCTAGCTTGACTATATTAGGCTATAATTTTTTCTAGCTTTCCATAGCTTGACCATAAGCTATAATTTTTTCTACGTTCACGATACTGTAAACTATGCATGTCTCATACCAGTCAATCAAGTATTGGATATTTTAATTATGATAAAACACATATATTCTCATAAAATTCAAATTTCATCGTGACCCCTCAAGATTATTTTTTCTGGACCGCCCATGCAGGTATACGCACGTCTATTCATAAGTTTTTACTTTCTATGAAGCGATCAAAATTTTCTAAGACCCCATAGTGTGAAAAAATTTTCTGATAATTAAAGCTGGAAGGTGTTTCTATTAGATTACGTATTATTTAAAATAAGTTATAGTCATCAATATAATACTGTTTCAAAAATTAAAATCTAGTCAAAAATATTTTCATACCCTTCAGACATTGCAATTCTATAAACCAATTAATGTGATGTGTGCTTTCTATCATTAAGTATACATGTTGTGGCGTTTCGCCCCACTACTTTTCATCCCCGCTAAATTTCCCTTTCTTAGTGCAACGCTGCATTTTATTATTAGCATTTTGACTGCCAAGATTCAAACACGTTTATTTTAACTTATTTACAGTCCACTATATTCTTTGTTTGTAGTTTAAAAATAAATTATTGTTTTTTATAAATTGTTTATCTACAAGCACCAATCAACCCCAACATTTGGTCTATTCGAGACGGATTGAGCTGCAAATTTGTCATAATTGTGGCAACAATACTAGTTCATCTGAAATCAAAGATTGGCAGATATACGAAACGCTTTTCAACATTATTATTACATTGCTTGTATTATTATATGCAACAAACATTTGCCACATAGCAAAAAGAAATAACGATCAAGGAACAATCGACGAAGAAACCGCAACACACATGGTCGACCTCTTCGCTATCGAGTAAGTCACATTCCTTTATTTTCCTTATCTATATTTCCACCTTTTGTGAGAACAATTGCTCTGTTATTTTACGGGTTTATAATCATTTTTTGCTACTTAGCAATCAACATTATTTATCATTTTTATATTTATTCGTACACATTTGTAGTACTTTATCTCAACATGTCAGATAACGAATTAAAAACTTTAATAAAAAGTCGAGGCAAATTAAAGAGCCTTTTGACGCGTTTTAAAACTTATTTAGATAATAAACAAATAAATCAAAACGACTTAACAGCTATAGAAGAATTGCGTACCCGCTTGGATATTATTTTATCAAGTTTAGGCGATTTTAATGTAATTCAAGATCAAATTGAAGAATTTGACCCAAGTGAACTTTCGGATTCACATGAAACCGAACGTGAAGAATTCGAATCTAAATATTCTTCATTAAAAGGCAAAGCACTTGCGATATTAAAAACCGCGGATTTACAATTTAAAGATTCGGACAATGAAAGCATTCACATTGTAAACAGTAATCATTCTTCCGTTGCAAGTATGCAACGAACTAATAACTTAAATCACATAAAACTTCCCACATTATCTTTACCTAAATTTTCTGGTGAATATGATCAATGGATGAACTTTTACGATACATTTAAATCGTTAATCAATGAAAATGAATCATTAAACGATATTCAAAAATTCCATTATTTGCGATCAACTCTTACAGGTGAAGCAGCTTCAGTTATTCATTCATTAGAGGTTTCTTCCGAAAATTATGAAATAGCGTGGGAACTTCTCAAAACTCGGTTTGAAAACAAATCATTATTAATTCATAATCACGTAAAAGCTCCTTTTGAGTTAGAAAATATACAAAAAGAATCACATGCAGCTTTGCAGCAATTGTTAAACAATACTCAAAAACATTTACGTGCACTTAATGTGATACAACAACCCTCATGGGATACACTAATAATCTATTTGATTACCACAAAATTTGATCCCGTCACTAAACGTGAATGGAATAAACTAAGATCAGAAGTTACAGAACTACCTATAGTAGAAGAAATGATAAGTTTCCTAACTAAAAAATGTCAATTGTTAGAAACATTGCAAATTGGTAAACGTCAGTCTTTAAATGAAAAGTCAAATACACGTGCAGTTCATATTGCTATTCAAAAACTTTCTTGCAAATTTTGTAAGGAAGAACATCAAATTTATTTATGTAAAAATTTCCTTAAATTAACAATATCTGAACGGATTAACGAAATAACAAAGCTGAAACTTTGTAAAAATTGTCTCCGAAGTAATCATACTACTAAAAATTGCAGATCAACATCTTCTTGCCATACGTGCAAGCAAAAACATAATACTTTATTGCATTTAGCTACTGAATACTCAAATGGGCAGTCTAATGTGTCGGAACCTACAAATTCGAATATCACACCCATTTCCGCAGCAGAAAGCACAGTGACAGTAGGATTAAATAGTAGTTCGCATACTACTACTCGTGCTCTATTACCTACCGCAGTTGTTTATATTTATAACAACAAAGGTTCAAAAATTAAATGTCGAGTTCTTCTTGACTCAGGATCGCAATCCAACTTCATAATTTCACGACTATATAGCGACCTTGGTCTGAAAGGAAACAAGGTAAATTTTCCTATTTCCGGTATAAACAGAGCACAGTCTCTTATTTCATGCGAAACTAAAATAAAATTAGAATCATTACATAGTTCTTTTACTTGTTCTATTTCTTGTCTGGTTTTGCCACAGATTACACAGCACCTACCTCAACAATCATTTTCCGAAGAAAACTTAAAATTACCTTCGAACTTAATACTCGCCGATCCTAGTTTTAATAATGCCGGTGAAGTACAAATATTATTAGGTGCTGAAGTATTCTGGAATATTCTGTGCATCGGTCAAATTAAATTAGGCAGGAACTTGCCTATTGCTCAAAAAACGCATTTTGGCTGGGTGATATCAGGTCCTATGTATACATTTAAAAGTCATTCAAAATCTCATTCACTTACATGTTGCCTCTCGTCTTCAAATAACGATGACAACACCGCAATCCAAGAGCAATTGACATTGTTCTGGACGGTTGAAGAATTAAATACACCTAAAGTAAATTCCACCGAGGAAATTGAATGTGAAACTTTCTTTAAAAATACTACTACTCGCGATAAACATGGTAGATTTATTGTTAGATTACCGTTTAAGGAAAACAGCTCTTATTTGGGCGAATCCTATAGCATTGCTCTTCGACGATTTTTATCACTAGAAAAACGTTTGGAAAATAACCCAAACCTTTACAAAATGTATCACGCATTCATTAATGAATATGAAAACTTAGGTCATATGAAAAAAAAATGTTACAAGGCGGAGGAACGAGATGTAGCATACTTCTTACCTCACCATGCCGTGTTAAAGGCAGATAGCCTGACATCAAAAATTCGGGTAGTGTTTGATGGTTCCTGTAAAAGTTCCACAGGAATTTCTTTAAATGATACACTTATGGTTGGTCCCACAACACAACCTGATTTAATTTCAATTCTGTTAAGATTTCGTACGCATTTATACGCATTCACAAGTGACTGTGAGAAAATGTACCGCCAGGTTACGATCCATGAATGCGATCGAACAAAACAAAACATTTTGTGGCGAAATAATAAGTCGGAAGATGTAAGGTGTTATCAATTAAACACAGTTACGTACGGGACAGCCTCTGCTTCATTCTTAGCAACCAGGTGCTTACTGCAGATCGCAATTGAATGCGAAAACAATTTTCCTGATGCATCAGCTATCATAAAAAATGATTTTTACGTTGATGATCTCATCAGTGGGGCTTCCACTCGTGAACATGCCATCACTATGGTCAATCAAATAAATAAATTGTTAGCTTTAGCTGGTTTTTCTTTAAGAAAATGGGCTTCTAATGACCCACAAATATTAACAGATTTAAACAATACGACAAATGTCATTCAATTTAGCGACAATAACTCGATAAAAACTTTAGGTTTGGTCTGGAACTCCAAATCCGACAATTTTCATTATCCAGTAACATTAGAAATTTCTAATATCGTTACGAAGCGTTCAATTTTATCTACAATAAGTAAAATTTTTGACCCCTTAGGATTGATAGGTCCAATTATAATTACTGCCAAATTTATGTTACAAAAATTATGGAAATTAAATTTGGAATGGGACGAGTCAGTTCCTATAGATATTTCTACCTCTTGGTTAACATTTGAAAATGATCTCAAACATTTAGATCAAATTACTATTTCAAGATATGTTTTGTGTCCTCAGCCGTCAGAGATACAAATGCACGGATTTGCAGATGCAAGTGAAAAGGGTTACGGTGCATGTATTTATTTACGATCTACTAACGCTGATGGAATTATCACAGTAAAACTATGGTGTGCAAAAAGTCGAGTAGCGCCATTAAAAACTTTATCTTTACCGCGTTTGGAGCTATGCGCAGCTCATCTTCTCGCAAAATTAATGCATCAAGTCAGTCTAGGTTTACATTTAAAAATTGATAAATTATATTATTGGAGCGATTCCACTATTGTTCTTTCTTGGATTAATAAATCTCCTGATCAATTAAAGACATTTGTGTCCAATCGTGTTTCTAACATAACTCGATTATCTAAAATAGACCATTGGCATCACGTACGAAGTCAATGCAACCCTGCTGATATCATATCTAGGGGTACTACTCCTCAAAAATTAGCAGAGTCTAATTTATGGTGGTATGGACCATCTTGGTTAGCCGATGATGTTACATTGTGGCCAATCGAAACATTAAATCTAAGTCAAATCAATATTCCTGAGACAAAATCTATCGTCGCCACATCATTAAATAACGACTATATTAATGATTTTATTTCAAAATTTTCTAACATTACTCACATTCAAAGAATTTTAGCTTATTGTCTCAGATTCATAAACAACTGTTCTAAACCTCATGATACCAGAATTTCAGGTCCTTTAACGGTTTTTGAATTAAGAACAAGTACGAATACGCTCGTAAGAGCTATACAAGAATTATATTTTTTTGATGATATATGTAAATTAAAAAATAACAAAAAATTGTCATCTAGCAGCAAATTATTATCTTTAAACCCCTTTCTTGACAAAAATAATATGTTGCGGATCGGTGGTAGACTAAAACATTCTAATCTTAATTATAATACAAAATTTCCTTTATTATTACCATCAAAACATCATTTTGTCACACTTCTAGTCCGACATTTCCATATTAAATATTTTCATTCAGGACCACAAGCAACCATATGCGCATTAAGACAAGAATATTGGCCTCTTTCCATTATGTCTACAACTAAAAATATATTGCGACAATGTGTTACATGCAAGCGCTTAAACGCTAGAAAAATAACGCCTATTATGGGTGACCTTCCTAAATCTAGGATTACAGAATCATCTCGTCCATTTATTACTTGTGGGACTGACTTTGCCGGTCCATTCACTATTCGTGAGTCTATGGGTCGAGGGCGCAAGACCGCTAAGGCATACCTTTGTGTTTTTGTTTGTTTCACTACTAAGGCCGTACATTTGGAGGTAGTCAGTAGCTTAACCACTTCAGCCTTTTTAGCATGTTTGAAACGTTTTATTTCAAGACGAGGTTTATGTCAAACTATTCATTCCGATAATGGAACAAATTTTGTGGGAGCAAATAAAGAATTGAAAAAATGGTACGATTTAGCTTCAACTGAAACACACAACAATGCTATATCAAATTTCCTAACTCAATTATCTATTAATTGGAAATTCATACCAGCGCGTTCTCCACACTTTGGTGGAATTTGGGAAGCAGCGGTCAAATCGGTCAAAAGGCATCTTTATCGCATTACCGGCAATCATTCTTTTACCTTTGAAGAATTAAGCACATTGTTCTCACAAATTGAAGCTATTCTAAACTCCAGACCTTTAATTCCTTTGTCTTCTAATCCTGACGATTATAATTTCCTGAGCCCTGCTCATTTCCTAATAGGTGACAGTATGTTGGCCATACCAGAGCAAGAATTACTTGATGTTAACAGCAATAGACTGAAACATTTCCAACTATTGCAACAAATGCAACAACAATTTTGGAAAAGGTGGTCTCATGATTATTTGATCATTTTGCAACAGCGACCAAAGTGGTCTCAATCTACTGGAGCAACATTAAAATTAGGGTCCTTGGTTCTACTTCGAGATCACACACCTCCATTAAACTGGCGTATGGGACGAGTAGTCAATATCCACCCAGGTGCAGATGGAACACTTCGTGTAGTGTCAGTTAAAACCTCTACCGGGCTAGTTCAAAGAGCAGTAACTCAATTGTGCGAAATTATAAATGACTAATTATTTCAGTGCTTCTTATTATTTATGTTTTTATATATCTCTATGTGCTAATTGTATTTTCTTTCAGCATTATTTATTTAATATTTAATCATTTTGTTCTATAAATGTATCTTGTACATTGTATTCTTGTTTACTTATGTTTATATTGTAATTTTTACTTTATATATTTGTTCATTTTTTTAAAGGCAAGTCCTTTCAAGGCGGCCGGCATGTTGTGGCGTTTCGCCCCACTACTTTTCATCCCCGCTAAATTTCCCTTTCTTAGTGCAACGCTGCATTTTATTATTAGCATTTTGACTGCCAAGATTCAAACACGTTTATTTTAACTTATTTACAGTCCACTATATTTTTTGTTTGTAGTTTAAAAATAAATTATTGTTTTTTATAAATTGTTTATCTACAAGCACCAATCAACCCCAACAATACATGTCATGTGAATAACGTTTCTAAAATTTAGGTAGCTAGTATTAATATATATATGCATTGAAATATTGTTTAGATCACTTACTATTGTTAGTATCAACAGTAACTTGTGTAAGAAAAATAAAAAAGAATGGAAAACAGAGCGGGTTTGAAAACTTTTAAGCGTGCTGCTGAAACCATTGAACCAAGTAAGTTTACTTATAATAAATTACTTTTTTTAATAAACGGGTTAGGTAACCCTTATCAGTTTAACTTTTTTTCATATTATATTGGGTACCTACACCATCATTAAAGGGTGAAATAATTTTGGACGCCATTTTCTCATAATAAAATTGATAATAATAATCAAAATAATATAACAACATATAGTATACAACAAGCTCAGAGATGTTACGAAATTTCAAAGCTCAACGACAATGAACACAAAACATATAAATGCTTAAAACTGCAAAAGGTACCCGGGTACCTATCCAGTCACATAAAGGTTAATTACATTACGTATTATTTAAAATAAGTTATTATCCGTCTTATATAAAATATACTGCTTTTAAAATTAAAATTTCATTATAATTATTTTGATTGCCTACGGGTGTAGACATTAGTGACATTCCATTATTGTAAAATTGCAGTCAAAATCAATTAGTATCGTTTTTACTTTCTATTATATTTATCATAAGGTATACCTTATTATGTAAATACCGTTTCTAAAATTGTTTTTAATATTTAAATCCATTTAAAAATCATTTACAAAAACCAGGATTCCGTAAAACTATGTGTATATAAAAACGATTTCATTTTTGGAAATTTGACTTAGTTGTTAAAAATGGTTTGCCCAATCTGTCTGGATTTTTTTAAAGGTGATATGGCAAATTTGAGGTGTAATCACAAATTTTGCAGGTGTTGTTTGGAAGGGTGGCTTAAGGGTGCTAGTAAAACGTGTCCGGTATGTCGAAAGACAATAAAAAAATACATCATCATTAATAATGATGGTGTATTATCATGTGTGAGAATGTCGGCGGAGCTAACGGAGGAGCAACCGCCAGCCAGCGATCAACCGTCATCACCACCTTTAGCAATACCAGCTCCACGACCTCGATTTATACTGCGGGGTCCATTTCAAGACGTCCTGAGGGATTTGGGGCTTGATACTGATGACGATGAAGAAGAAGAAGACCTGTATGGGGATTTTCTGACGGATTCTGAGTATGAATCAGAATAACTGTGGTAAATAATATTCATTATAATAATTTAATTGTAGTTGGTGGAATAATGTAGTAATAATATAGTATACTTTATCAATCAACCTATTACCCTCATAAGTTTAAATATGGGTTAAGTAGTTACAAAAAAAAAATCATAATTCTATAAATAATTTTTCTTACTTTACAGATAATGCGACCCTTTCAGAAGCTGTGGCGGTACCTATAAATATTGTATCAATAAGTTTTTATATGTACAATATTAATTATAATAAAATAATAATTTAATTATCTGGTTTTTGTTTTGAATCTAAATTATAACCTTAATTCTAAATTTGTATGGGGATTTCCTGACGGATTCTGAGTATGAATCAGAATAACTGTGGTAAATAATATTCATTATAATAATTTAATTGTAGTTGGTGGAATAATGTAGTAATAATATAGTATACTTTATCAATCAACCTATTACCCTCATACGGATTAAAGGGTCTTTGATTTTTTTGATGATCCGCTAATTCGTGTCAATACGTCACAGTGCAATGTGTAATTAAATTTTGGAAGATCCTCGGATCTTTGATCTATTGATGATCGGCTATATGATCTATGTCGATACGGTATAGCACAGCGTGTATAATTTTTCAAAAATTAAGATAAGATAAAATCTATAAATAAAAGTATCATACTTATATTATACCCTCTTGACAAATGACTCACCCCTTAGAAAATTCTGCCTCTAACCAATCGACGATGGTTGACATAACAAAAATCAAACCAATAACTTTAGAAATTATACATGCTAATGATGTGGGTCGTTTGATAGAATAAATAATATGTATAACAACTTCAGCCCAATCCATCAAATATTGAGAATTTTAACGGTCTTATAAAATAATGCTAAATATTTTAGAATTAGGGGTACATTTTAGATTCAAAACAAAACCAGATAATTAAATTATTATTTTATTATATTATAATTAATATTGTACATATATAAATTAAAAACTTATTGATAGAATTATGATTTTTTTTTGTAACTACTTAACCCATCAACTATATATTTAAACTTATGAGGGTAATAGGTTGATTGATAAAGTATACTATATTATTACTACATTATTCCACCAACTACAATTAAATTATTATAATGAATATTATTTACCACAGTTATTCTGATTCATACTCAGAATCCGTCAGGAAATCCCCATACAAATTTAGAATTAAGGTTATAATTTAGATTCAAAACAAAAACCAGATAATTAAATTATTATTTTATTATAATTAATATTGTACATATAAAAACTTATTGATACAATATTTATAGGTACCGCCACAGCTTCTGAAAGGGTCGCATTATCTGTAAAGTAAGAAAAATTATTTATAGAATTATGATTTTTTTTTTGTAACTACTTAACCCATATTTAAACTTATGAGGGTAATAGGTTGATTGATAAAGTATACTATATTATTACTACATTATTCCACCAACTACAATTAAATTATTATAATGAATATTATTTACCACAGTTATTCTGATTCATACTCAGAATCCGTCAGAAAATCCCCATACAAATTTAGAATTAAGGTTATAATTTAGATTCAAAACAAAAACCAGATAATTAAATTATTATTTTATTATAATTATAATTAATATTGTACATATAAAAAACTTATTGATACAATATTTATAGGTACCGCCTTCAGCTTCAGGTACAGCTTCTGAAAGGGTCGCATTATCTGTAAAATAAGAAAAATTATTTATAGAATTATGATTTTTTTTTTAACTACTTAACCCATCTACCATATAGGTTGATTGATAAAGTATACTATATTATTACTACATTATTCCACCAACTACAATTAAATTATTATAATGAATATTATTTACCACAGTTATTCTGATTCATACTCAGAATCCGTCAGAAAATCCCCATACAGGTCTTCTTCTTCTTCATCGTCATCAGTATCAAGCCCCAAATCCCTCAGGACGTCTTGAAATGGACCCCGCAGTATAAATCGAGGTCGTGGAGCTGGTATTGCTAAAGGTGGTGATGACGGTTGATCGCTGGCTGGCGGTTGCTCCTCCGTTAGCTCCGCCGACATTCTCACACATGATAATACACCATTCATTATTAATGATGATGTATTTTTTTATTGTCTTTCGACATACCGGACACGTTTTACTAGCACCCTTAAGCCACCCTTCCAAACAACACCTGCAAAATTTGTGATTACACCTCAAATTTGCCATATCACCTTTAAAAAAATCCAGACAGATTGGGCAAACCATTTTTAACAACTAAGTCAAATTTCCAAAAATGAAATCGTTTTTATATACACATAGTTTTACGGAATCCTGGTTTTTGTAAATGATTTTTAAATGGATTTAAATATTAAAAACAATTTTAGAAACGGTATTTACATAATAAGGTATACCTTATGATAAATATAATAGAAAGTAAAAACGATACTAATTGATTTTGACTGCAATTTTACAATAATGGAATGTCACTAATGTCTACACCCGTAGGCAATCAAAATAATTATAATGAAATTTTAATTTTAAAAGCAGTATATTTTATATAAGACGGATAATAACTTATTTTAAATAATACGTAATGTAATTAACCTTTATGTGACTGGATAGGTACCCGGGTACCTTTTGCAGTTTTAAGCATTTATATGTTTTGTGTTCATTGTCGTTGAGCTTTGAAATTTCGTAACATCTCTGAGCTTGTTGTATACTATATGTTGTTATATTATTTTGATTATTATTATCAATTTTATTATGAGAAAATGGCGTCCAAAATTATTTCACCCTTTAATGATGGTGTAGGTACCCAATATAATATGAAAAAAAGTTAAACTGATAAGGGTTACCTAACCCGTTTATTAAAAAAAGTAATTTATTATAAGTAAACTTACTTGGTTCAATGGTTTCAGCAGCACGCTTAAAAGTTTTCAAACCCGCTCTGTTTTCCATTCTTTTTTATTTTTCTTACACAAGTTACTGTTGATACTAACAATAGTAAGTGATCTAAACAATATTTCAATGCATATATATATTAATACTAGCTACCTAAATTTTAGAAACGTTATTCACATGACATGTATACTTAATGATAGAAAGCACACATCACATTAATTGGTTTATAGAATTGCAATGTCTGAAGGGTATGAAAATATTTTTGACTAGATTTTAATTTTTGAAACAGTATTATATTGATGACTATAACTTATTTTAAATAATACGTAATCTAATAGAAACACCTTCCAGCTTTAATTATCAGAAAATTTTTTCACACTATGGGGTCTTAGAAAATTTTGATCGCTTCATAGAAAGTAAAAACTTATGAATAGACGTGCGTATACCTGCATGGGCGGTCCAGAAAAAATAATCTTGAGGGGTCACGATGAAATTTGAATTTTATGAGAATATATGTGTTTTATCATAATTAAAATATCCAATACTTGATTGACTGGTATGAGACATGCATAGTTTACAGTATCGTGAACGTAGAAAAAATTATAGCTTATGGTCAAGCTATGGAAAGCTAGAAAAAATTATAGCCTAATATAGTCAAGCTAGGGAAAGTCACATAATTATATTTTTCTATGTGTATATTTGTCATAACTTGATTATTTATTCAAGAAACTCTTTTATCTACCTTTTGAAGATAATAAAAAAATACATATACATACCTACATTAATGATATTCAATTTGCTTGAAATATTACCTACCAACGATATGATGGAAAGTTTTTTGAAATTTTGCGTGCCTGAGAAAGAAAGAGAGGAAGAGAGAGAGAGAGAGAGAGAGAGAGAGAAGAGAGATTATATCCAATACTTGATTGACAGGTGTGAAGTATGTCCTAGTTTACAGCCTCATGGACTTAAAAAAATTATAACCATATTCATTAAGCTAATAAGAAAGTAGTTAATTATATTTTTCTAGATGTATTATTTATTCAAGAACCTCCTCACTCTACCCCCTTGATGATAATTAAAATACATATAACTACATTAATGGGCAGAAGAATTCTCACCATTAATAATAAACGTAAATTAAATATTCAATGTTTGCTTGATAGGGTGGTTTATTCATAATCACATGATCAGTTTACAGACTCTTGGAAAAATAAAAAAATATGATCACGAGTATTAATCTAATCAATGTTAGTTAATTATATTTTTCTCGATGTGTTGTCATATGAGAGTTGAATTTCCGCCATTAATAACCATCATAATTAAATATATCCAATATTGATTGGAGTGAAGTATGGACCGTTTACAGCATCTTGGAAAAATTATGATCTACTCTTAATTATATTTTTTTTTCCACGATATGCAGTCATTTACTTAATTGATTTTAAAAGATGCACCATATATTTTAATTAGTGCTCATTAAAATTAGAAACGCATTCCAGCTCTAATTACCATACTTATAAAAAAATTTATCACATTCCGGGACTTAGAAAATTTTTAAAAAATTCTTGATCGTTGAAGTGACCTAGTACATCTACTACCTTGGACTTATACTCGACACCAAACTGACCCACAACACACCCCAGAACATGACTATGATACAAAAGGCATCTTATCTTGCTGTTTGAGCCGTAATTTCTCTTTATATATATTTTTTTATTAATTTTGTTACGCCTTAACATTTTTTGAACGGTTTGATCTGTTTGTCCTTTTTTTGGTGCCGTTCTTTATTGCCAGCGTGCAAATCGAAGGGTCGAACTCTTCGACAAGTGTTTCCCTTTTTTGTGTGGGAACCACAAATATCGGTGGTTCCTAGAAACTATAATTTTTGTATATATGTTTTTTTGTACGTTTCTCTTTCTAACAACTTTTTAGTTTTAAGTCAGTACTAACCAAAACTTTGAAACGTGAACATGCATTTCACGAACTAGAAAATTGTAATTCAAGAGTTAAATAAATAGTTAGTCTCAAAAATAAGTGTTTATTATTAAAAGAAGAATAAACTGGTCCTTCAAATAAAAAACCCCGTTCCTAGTGGCTAGAAGAAGATTCACTTCCCACCAGGTGTAAACGGATTAAACCATAGACGTCCGACGCTGGCGTCTACATAGAATTTTTGGTCCTACGAGCCAAATTACGAACAGCCAAGAAATCATAAATCGAAGTGTAAAACTGGACGCCCTGAAGCTGACGTCCACACTACAGTGAAAACAACAACAATTATTAATTACATCAAGATAGAGGTGAGCAAATTCCTTTTTACAAAATTATTTTTATACCTTTCCTTTTTCGAAAAGCGAGATTTGAGTCAATTACGGCAAGTTTATCGCGATTAAAAGCAACTAGCATTTTTTTTCATTGCAACATTCGCTACAAAAGAGTATTTAACTTATATTACTTAATTTATTGTATTGCAAAATTTAAAAATCAATTTAAGGAAGAAAACAATTATTTTAAAATTTAATTATTGGTTCGCGTTATTTCAAATATTTTTCTTGCCATGGCAAAAGCAACCGAATTAATAAAAAAACGAGGTATAATTAAGGGCAGTCTCACAAGGTTCGAAACATTTTTAAAAAATATTGATAGACTGAACCCAGATGTAGTTCAAGTCAAGCTACGAATTGTAAACATCAATCCGTTGTTCCAAGAATTTAACGAAATTCAATCGGAAATCGAAATGTTAGGTGAAGAAAATTCAGATCTTTCCGAAAACGAAAGACAATTATTTGAAGATAAATATTTCAAATCATTAGCCGAAGCGGAAACATTAATTGTGAAAAACGATGAGACGGATTGGGAAAACTCGGGGTCGGTAAAAAGCGCGTCGGTACCATCAAACGTTGGTAGCGGCGGCGTTATGTCCGCGGTCGGTAGCGGCAACGCCGGTGCCGTCGGGGGCGGCAGCGTTATCTCCGCGGTCGGTAGCGGCAACGCCGGCGCCGTCGGTGTCGGCAGCGTTATCTCCGCGGTCGGTAGCGGCAACGTCGTTGGTGGCAACGGCACTAATAATTTAAATCAAATTCGATTGCCGAGAATTAATATGCCTTCCTTTGAGGGTCAATATGACCAATGGTTATTTTTTAAGGACACATTTAGTTCCTTAGTGCATACAAACGATACTATCTCGTCTATTCAAAAATTTCAATATTTACGACTTTGTCTTAAAGGCGAAGCACGAGATGTAATTAAGTCACTGGAAGTTTCTAGTGCAAATTATGAAAGCGCATGGGATCTATTAGTCGAGCAATATGAAGATAAACGATTACTTGTATTAAATCACGTCAAATCCATTTTTGATTTGCCCAGTAGCACGCGCGAATCTCACGAGCATCTAAGAAAACTCACTAATGATCTTAACAAACACATGAAAGCTCTCGAAGTCCTAGGACAACCGGTGAAATACTGGGACACATTAATTGTTTATATAATTTTACAAAAATTAGACAAAGTCACGAGACGCGAATTTGAATCTAAATTTAGTGAAGAATTACCTACAATGCAGAATTTTTATGCTTTCCTCAGAAAGGAATCCAAATTTTTAGGTAATCTTGACGGCGCTAACGTGACAGAATACAAAAAACCGAAAGCAAAAGGTAATAATTTCTTCTCTAGTACGAGTCACGAATGTTTTAACTGCAGCGGAAAGCATTTGATGTATCAATGTGAGGAGTTCTTAAAACTTCCCATTGATAAGCGTTGGGAAAGAGTGAAACAAATTGGTATTTGTTTTAATTGTTTTCGAAAAAATCATTCAACTTATGAATGCAAGATGCGCGGTTGCATGAAATGTCGTAAACGACATAATACATCATTACATAATAACAATTCTTATGAGATCAATAAAGATCATAATATCAAAAAGAACAGTTCGATCGAACAAGTTCAAGTTATAGCTAACGATACGGCAGGCGAAGAGAACGCCATTGCAAGTACCACTACACTTTGTAACTCATTTAACGGGTTCACACAAGTATTGCTATCTACAGCAATTATAAACGTTTATGATAATGAAGAAAATACGCACCGAGCGCGAGTTTTGCTTGACTCCGGTTCTCAATCACATTTTGTTACAAACGAGCTCGTGCAAAGGTTGAAACTGCCGGTTTCAAAAATCAATTTTTCTGTGTCGGGATTAAATCAAGCACTCACAAAAATTAGTAATGAAGTGAATATACGTTTTAGCTCGAAACATTCTAATTTCGAAGGTAACTTAAAAGTGCTTAATTGTACCAAAAATAGCGGATCATATGCCTTCTGCGCCAATTGATAAAACTTCACTAAAACTACCCGAATATATAACATTAGCAGATAATACCTTTAATCAAGTTGACCGAATCGACATGTTGATAGGTGCAGATTTATTTTGGAGCTTGGTACGCTCAGGTCAATATCAATTAGGAAAAAATCGACCAATTATGCAGGAAACTGTACTGGGCTGGGTTATTTCGGGACCAATATCGGCACAACGCGCGACTTCACGCAAATACTGCGGATTCGTGTCGGACGAAATCATAAACTCGAATTTAATACGTTTTTGGGAAACTGAACATTGCCCAGAAAGCAAAGCGGTTTCACCAGAAGAAGAATTCTGCGAGAAACATTTCGCGAATACGACAAAACGCATGCCCGATGGACGTTTTGTAGTCAAGTACCCATTAAAAAATTCCGCGGAAATATTGGGGGATTCAAAACAAATAGCTTTAAAACGCTTTGAACAGTTGGAAAGAAAATTAAATAAAAATAAGTCTTTAAAGTTAGAATACGCGAAATTCATACGCGAATATGAAGAATTAGGACACTCAACTAGATTAATTAATGAGAATGATTACATGTGTTGCTATCTATGTCATCATTGCGTAATAAAACAAGAAAGTTTATCTACCAAATTAAGGGTGGTGTTCGACGCGTCCGCCAAAACAACGAGTGGTTATTCGCTGAATGACATTCAGGCAACGGGTCCGGTTATACAACAAGATCTGTTTTCTATCGTTACTCGCTTTAGGAAGCATAATTACGTATTAACGGCGGACGTAACTAAAATGTATCGGCAAGTATTGATATCTGAAGAACAAAGACCACTGCAGAGAATTCTTTGGCGTGACCCTATAACGGGGGAGATTATTCGCTATCAATTAAATACGGTCACCTACGGTACCACTTCTGCGTCATTTCTTGCAGTGCGATGCTTATATCAATTAGCAAAAGAAAATCGGTTTAAATATCCACGCACTAGTTCAATTATAGAAAATGATTGCTATATGGATGATGTAATTACAGGTGGAAAATCTATCGAAGAAATAAATCAAATTTACGAGGAAATAACAAACATCTTGAAAGATGGATGTTTTGTACTGAACAAATGGAGTTCTAACAATTCACAAATGTTAAAGAAAATTAGCGAATCTAATAACGATATAATTTTAAACATAGGCGAAGAGGGAGAGTCAAAAACGCTCGGGTTGACTTGGCACGCATCTAGGGATATTTTAAAATACGTTATAAACATTGATAAAATTGAAAAGGGAAATACTAAAAGAACGGTGCTGTCGGTCATCGCTAGACTCTTCGATCCGTTAGGTTTACTCGCGCCTTGTGTGATATCTGCAAAAATAATATTGCAGAAGATTTGGCAACATAATTTGTCATGGGATGATTTCATCCCGCAAGAATTAAATGTAACTTTTGAGAAGTTCAAAAAACAACTGCCTAGTTTAAATAATTTGGAAATAAAACGGCACGTTATTTGCAAAGATCCAATTAAAATAGAATTACACGGATTTGCAGATGCATCCGAATCTGCATATGGAGCTGCAATCTATATTCGCAGCATAGACACTCAAGGTAATGTACATTGCAATTTACTTTGCGCAAAGAGCAGAGTGGCTCCATTAAAAATTTTGACTATACCTCGTCTAGAATTATCCGCGGCATTTTTATTATCAAATTTAGTGGTAAAAGTTAAAAAGATTCTTGGTATGGAAATCCAAGAACAATTTCTTTGGAGCGATTCTACGATTACCTTAGCTTGGATAAAAACGTCACCGCACTTATTAAAGGTCTTTTGTGCGCACAGAGTGACTGAAATACAAGCTCTAACGTCTGTCAACGATTGGCATTTTGTAAAAACGCAGGAAAATCCCGCGGATTTGTTGACTCGCGGAATTCAATCAAATGACCTTATCGATAGCAAATTATGGTGGCATGGACCGAAATTTTTGTTTGAAAAATCAGAATTGTGGTCTATGTACAACGACCGCAATTTAATGCCGGAAGTTGATAGAAACGAGTTAGAAAAGGAAGCTCGTAAGAGTAAAATTGTTCTAACAGTCACATCAGTTAAAACATTCGAACTCTTCAACAAATTTTCAAAATTTTCGAAACTACAAAGAGTTTGCGCGTATTGTTTACGATTTAAGAAAAACGCATTGTCTAAAGTTGAAAATCGAGTATTCGGAGCATTAACTGCAGACGAACTTGTAGAATCGACAAATTGTTTAGTCAAAATTGCTCAGATTGAAATGTTTAACAAGGAACTTAAATTGCTGCGTAAAGGTAATCAGGTACATTCTAATAGCAAATTATTAAACTTAAACCCTTTTGTTGATCCCACCGGGATTATACGCGTAGGGGGGAGATTGAAAAATTCAATTTTTGATTTTGAGAAAAAACATCCGATAGTTGTAGACGCAAAACACAATTTAACTATTTTATTAATTAGACAAGAACATGAAAGATTGTTGCACGCGGGGCCCCAAGCAGTTTTAGCCTCATTGCGCGATCGTATTTGGGTAATAGCCGGTCGAAACTTGGTTAGGAAAATTACCAGAAGTTGTGTGAAATGTTTTAAAGCAAGACCTGTATCAATTGAAAGTCTAATGGGAAATCTGCCATTAGTTAGAGTTACCGCGTCCAGGCAATTTTTAAGTACCGGTATTGACTTTGCAGGTCCCTTTTTGTTAAAGGATCGAAACGGAAAAAAATATAATGTCACAAAAGCGTACGTTTGCGTTTTTGTTTGTTTGGCAACGAAGGCCGTACATTTAGAAGTTGTTAGCGACTTAACTACCGATGCGTTTATGGCAACGTTTCACCGGTTCGTCTCTCGTCGCGGTCATTGTTCGCATGTATATTCCGACAACGGTACGAATTTTGTAGGTGCTCAAGCACGGATTGAACGTTTACAATACGAACTTAAAGGACTGGTTGATTTTGAAAATGTACAGTGGCATTTTATCCCACCGAGAGCTCCAAATTTTGGGGGTCTCTGGGAGGCAGGAGTAAAGAGTTTTAAAACTCATTTGAAACGAGTGTTGGGTGATACAAAATTAAATTTCGAGGAATTTACTACGATATTGACTCAAATCGAAGCTTGTTTGAATTCCAGACCCCTCTATCCTTTGAGTAATGATCCCAATGACCCATCTCCTTTAACTCCTGCTCACTTCTTGATTGGACAACCATTAACGGCCGTAGTTGAGCCTCAACTGGCCGAATTAAGGATTAATCCTAGAAAACGTTTCATCATGCTCCAACAAATGAAACAACACTTCTGGAGCAGATGGTCAAAGGAATACGTGTCTGAGCTGCAGACTCGTACAAAGTGGCAGAAAAATCACCAGAGTCTACTGCGGTTAGGTGCAGTAGTTATCGTCAAAGAAGACGGCGTGCCTCCATTGAAATGGGTTCTAGGAAGACTAGAAAAGCTCCATCCCGGGAGCGACGGAGTGTGTCGCGTCGTGACTTTAAAAACTAAAACTGGATCACTAAAACGCCCTGTGACTAAAGTGTGTGTGTTACCAGTGCCGGAGGGTTAAAAATTCGTTAATGCCCTTGTATATTATGAACTTGAATTTTGGTATTTCCTTTGTGCTTGCGAAACTTATGTTAATTTCTAAACTTGTATTTTTTGTCTCATTTAAATTTCTGAAATCTTTTTATGCGATAATATGTTTATTCTAATTGTTTAATTTTTGTTTTGAAAGGGTTCTTTCAAGGCGGGCGGCATGTTTGAGCCGTAATTTCTCTTTATATATATTTTTTTATTAATTTTGTTACGCCTTAACATTTTTTGAACGGTTTGATCTGTTTGTCCTTTTTTTGGTGCCGTTCTTTATTGCCAGCGTGCAAATCGAAGGGTCGAACTCTTCGACAAGTGTTTCCCTTTTTTGTGTGGGAACCACAAATATCGGTGGTTCCTAGAAACTATAATTTTTGTATATATGTTTTTTTGTACGTTTCTCTTTCTAACAACTTTTTAGTTTTAAGTCAGTACTAACCAAAACTTTGAAACGTGAACATGCATTTCACGAACTAGAAAATTGTAATTCAAGAGTTAAATAAATAGTTAGTCTCAAAAATAAGTGTTTATTATTAAAAGAAGAATAAACTGGTCCTTCAAATAAAAAACCCCGTTCCTAGTGGCTAGAAGAAGATTCACTTCCCACCAGGTGTAAACGGATTAAACCATAGACGTCCGACGCTGGCGTCTACACTTGCATTTTATCACAGTAATAGGGCGTGGTAATCTAAAATATTTTGTTTAATTTTCTTTATACAATAAAATTAGTCGATCCTACTGTACGCATCCCCCATCTGGAGTAGTGCAGCAACCACTAACATCAACTTTGTACAGACGATACAAGACTATGATACAAAAGGCATCTTATCTTGCATTTTATCACAGTAATAGGGCGTGGTGATCTAAAATATTTTGTTTAATTTTCTTTATACAATAAAATTAGTCGATCCTGCTGTACGCATCTCCCATCTGGAGTAGTGCAGCAACCACTAACATCAACTTTGTACAGACGACACAAAACAAGGCGCTCCGAATCTTTACCGGGGCACCTAGACATACTAGAACTTAGACCCTACATGAACTTGCTTACGTATCTACTTTGAAAAAATTAATTTACAATACTGCTTATGACTTCTTTACTACAACGACCAGAAAAACCCAACGACAGAACATATTGCTAAACTGACCCACAAGACAATGTAGATCATGCAAAAATTCAGACACAAACTACTTCATCTGGACTTACTTTAAAAATTACACATTTATCGAATAACGTACATATTACGCAGGGTTTACTGTGTCTTCTTTCATTATAATTATGTAACCAACATTAAATAATAATCTTATTTAAACATTGTATTAATAATCACATAAACATTGCATTAGTAAGCACTAATATGTATTGTAATGTAAAGTTTCAAACTCCACACACTCTTACCTTTTTCTCCAGCTAGCTCAGATAATTTCGGAGATACTTGACTCTCAGGAGCGAGTTCAATTTGAAACCCACGAATCGTATGTTCCCAGAAAAACAAAATTCTTGATATGAACGCAAAATAAGTTTTATTTATTACCAATAACTTGAAACTTATAAATTCGTTTCCTGACTCTAAGTGTGAACGTGTAGCAAGACTTGATAAATGAATTACATTTACTTTAATTCCAAATATGACTTCTAAATTCATTTACCAAATTTAGCTGTTAATGTAATTATGTTAGTATAAAAAAAATTATGAAAATTATAAAAATTCTGAGGAATAAAAATAGTTCAAATAAACAATAAAATTCTTAGCTTGATTAACGTTTGAGGTCCACTGCTTTTCTCGTTGTAGATTGTCAAATGCTCCCGTATTGTACTGGATGCTACAGGTGTTTTTATTACTAATCTTCGGCTACCGGAGTTGATCAGATAGTTTTGTTCTTGTGAAATTTCTTCGATAATCGCCTTAATTACACACGTGTATTCTTCTATTTCATACAAATTCAATCCAATTTCCATTTGAGGTAAGTAAATTTTGTTAAAATTATAATATTTCGCATAAATGCAAATGGCGGTCGGCGTTGTTAAATTTTCTTATCATCCAAATACCAAATTTTAATTTTCTGCTTTATTTCAGCTTGAAACAAAACGCAAACAATATTTTCTTATACAATCGCACTATCAACAATCAGGATATGCTCCCTGACTTAATCAGTTAATCGTTTGGCAAAATTAACGCAAATTATAAAATCACAAAATTTGTAACGCACCAATTTTGCGTGCACTCGGAACAACGTCCTCTACCACCAACCTTCTTCCAACCTTATAGCAACAAATTCCCTCGTAAGTTCAAATTATACAGTATGCACCATATTTCTTCTAAACACTTTTTAATTTTAGGTTCACGTTCACAAGATTTGTCAATGGTTTCACAACACCTTTAGTTTAATTACAGTAAACAATAATATTTGTGTTAAAAGTAGTATAATGTGTAACAATTTTGAGTCAGTTTGTTGTTGGCATTAAATAATTAAAAACCGACTTGCCGACATGAAAACAAGTCTTTGAATCGCGGTGCAAATCGATTAGTGACTCCAACCGAATCAAAACTACCAAGAAGACAAAGCTCGTCCAAAAATATCAGCTGCCGGTTAGAAATATCATTACATCTAATATCCCCTTGCTTCAAGTTGATCATTTGATAAGAGATCCAAAATTTCGCAAGCAAATGTTGACTTGAAGCCAATAGCTTCTGTAATGATATAAAAAAAATTTTTTATAAAGTCTCCCCAGTGCATCTTTTCTAACTAAATAAAAATCCTCCCCTTGTCAAACTTTCCTCAAACTAAACTAAATCTTTCCACGTACTTCACTAAATAAAAAAATCAAATTCCCTTCAACTAAATAAAACCCTCAAAATAAAATAATTCTATCTAATTAATTAATTATCATCATAATTGGCAATTATTCGCACCTCCTTATCATGTTTATTAAAAATTGTAATTTTTCCTCTTAATTTTCCCGGATCAAACACCACTTTTCTTTCCCTAATCATGTTAACAAGCACCTGTTGCAAAAATTCCCAATCCACCTGTCGCAATATTTCTAAATTTTCAAAGTTCTGATTTTCAAATTTTGTTTTTATTTTCATGTGCTGTTCAATTGGTATTAAAATTAATCTTTCCTCCGATGCTAAATTATCAATGCTTGGAATTAAATCGATGAAATTACTTTTAAAACACCTGTCACGTTGGAACCGACCATCACCTAATTGTGAAGTTCCTTCGTTAAAATAATGCACTCGATCTATTCTAACTTTTGCATGTTGGTTTTGTTCGTAGTTACCATTTCTCTTATAATTCAAATTTTTAATTTTTTCATTGCGTTTATACTCCCCCAAATCTTTTTTATAAAAATTCATTTGCAACCTGTGCATCCCTTCAAAATTTATCTTCTTTATTTTTTTTAAATAAAGAACCACCCCTCTATCTAGCTCCCGCTCGTAAAGTTTACTTTTCCATGTGTGGCTAAACACACCTTCACCCTTTCTCTCATAAAATTTTAATTCATCCCTCCAAATCATCTCCTCATATTTCCGTCTCAAAATTTTAACTTTAATTTTTATCTGCACATAATCCTGTACGTAATTCTCTCCCCTAATTATTATCTCAACCTGTTTAACAAAAATTTTAGCATAATTGGGACTTATCAAAATTTTCTCCTTTATCAACAAATTATTTTCACTGTTAATCTTACTCATTTCCGTTTCATCCCCTGTATCATTATCAATTGTTTTATTTTTTTCAGAGTCATTATTTTCCTCCCCTAAATTTTTATTAATTTTATCATTTTCTTTTTCTTCAAAAATTTTAACTTTATCAACCCCGTTTTCTAATGTTTTATTTTCCTCCCTCAAAATTACTTTCAATTCACCAATTTCTTCATCCACAAATTCTACCTTTAAATTCGTTATATTTTGTCTTTCTTCCCAATTATTAAATTTTTCCTGAAATTCCTGAAAACCCCTATTCATATCCCCACGTATTATTTCTACATTTTGATCTAATTTAAAATTTACATTTTTTTCTAATTTAATCATATCTCCTCTATTTTCTCTCAGACATTCTAACATCTTTTTTTCACTTTCCTTTTGACTGTTTAACATCTTTTTTTCACTTTCCTTTTGACTGTTTTTCATATCCCCACTTAATATTTCTGTATTTTGATCTAATTTTTTTTCTAATTTCCCACTTATACTTTCTGTCATTTCGTCCATAATTTGCCTTTGATTATTTAACAATATCTGCATCACTGACTCCAAGCTCAATCCCCCCTGATCTATCGAACCCTTTTTTGTACTACTGTGCATTGGCGGTGTTATCGGCGAGTCCCATACTTGTACCACCTGTTCCCTAACTTGACCTTCCTCTACCTGTCTTTCTTCCACCTGACTTTCCTCTACTTGACTTTCCTCTACCTGTATTACCCCATCCTCTGATCCTTTTCCTGCCATTTTGATTTATTTAATTATTTTATTTTATCTAACTACCCTGTTTCTTATTGAAATCGTGGTTTCGAGCTCCACGTTGCTGTGTCAAAAAGATGTTATGTAACCCCACGTTCTGGTCGTTTTGATAAAAACGCCACCTGACAAAAGCCCTACACGTTGCGGCGCCAAAAAGATGTAATGTAAAGTTTCAAACTCCACACACTCTTACCTTTTTCTCCAGCTAGCTCAGATAATTTCGGAGATACTTGACTCTCAGGAGCGAGTTCAATTTGAAACCCACGAATCGTATGTTCCCAGAAAAACAAAATTCTTGATATGAACGCAAAATAAGTTTTATTTATTACCAATAACTTGAAACTTATAAATTCGTTTCCTGACTCTAAGTGTGAACGTGTAGCAAGACTTGATAAATGAATTACATTTACTTTAATTCCAAATATGACTTCTAAATTCATTTACCAAATTTAGCTGTTAATGTAATTATGTTAGTATAAAAAAAATTATGAAAATTATAAAAATTCTGAGGAATAAAAATAGTTCAAATAAACAATAAAATTCTTAGCTTGATTAACGTTTGAGGTCCACTGCTTTTCTCGTTGTAGATTGTCAAATGCTCCCGTATTGTACTGGATGCTACAGGTGTTTTTATTACTAATCTTCGGCTACCGGAGTTGATCAGATAGTTTTGTTCTTGTGAAATTTCTTCGATAATCGCCTTAATTACACACGTGTATTCTTCTATTTCATACAAATTCAATCCAATTTCCATTTGAGGTAAGTAAATTTTGTTAAAATTATAATATTTCGCATAAATGCAAATGGCGGTCGGCGTTGTTAAATTTTCTTATCATCCAAATACCAAATTTTAATTTTCTGCTTTATTTCAGCTTGAAACAAAACGCAAACAATATTTTCTTATACAATCGCACTATCAACAATCAGGATATGCTCCCTGACTTAATCAGTTAATCGTTTGGCAAAATTAACGCAAATTATAAAATCACAAAATTTGTAACGCACCAATTTTGCGTGCACTCGGAACAACGTCCTCTACCACCAACCTTCTTCCAACCTTATAGCAACAAATTCCCTCGTAAGTTCAAATTATACAGTATGCACCATATTTCTTCTAAACACTTTTTAATTTTAGGTTCACGTTCACAAGATTTGTCAATGGTTTCACAACACCTTTAGTTTAATTACAGTAAACAATAATATTTGTGTTAAAAGTAGTATAATGTGTAACAATTTTGAGTCAGTTTGTTGTTGGCATTAAATAATTAAAAACCGACTTGCCGACATGAAAACAAGTCTTTGAATCGCGGTGCAAATCGATTAGTGACTCCAACCGAATCAAAACTACCAAGAAGACAAAGCTCGTCCAAAAATATCAGCTGCCGGTTAGAAATATCATTACAGTATAAATCATTCATAGATATTTCTGACCAACAAAAAAGCTATAACACTTCGCTTAGGAAAAGTATGAAATTGTACAGAAAATTAGCGATAGAATTTATAACGGGAACGGCATTAGTAAATGCATTTATAGCACATCAACAAATTGCAAATCAGTCGATGTCTATAACTCAATTTAAAATTGAAGTAATAATGGTACTTCTGCAAACGACAAGTGAAGTTACAAAATTGAACCTAAATCAGCAAAAAGTCAACCATAAATTAAAAAATTTGGGGCGAAAACTATGACGTCGCTGTAACAGCGTGTTTTTAAACATAAATGCCGAATCTGGAAGACAAGTGGCGATGAACAAGGCCCCTCAGATAACTTTCAAATGCAATGCATGTAAAAAATATTATTTATTTGGTGAAAGCATGCAAGTGCGGCTATTTCACAACATGAAAACGCACCTGAACACAGAAATTATATGACGAACTACCACAAACGTTTACAGTTATCTGGTTGGGTAAATATCAAACAATTCAATAATGAACGTCATTAATGGAAAGAAGTGCTGAAAAGAATAGTAGCTGTTATTAAGTTGTCAGCATCAAGAGGACTGCCTTTCAAAGGAGCAAATGAAACTATAAACTCAGTGAATAACAAATTATTGAGGCACTTTGGAACTTTTAAGTAATAAGTTTGATCCATTTTTAGATGAACATATCAAAAAGTACGGCAATTCTGGAAAAAGTAGTCCCTCTATGTAATCTATCAGTTACAATTTGTGAGGAATTCATACAAAAAATTTACATTTCATACAAGTCCTGGCAACTATCGTCACTCAAATACAGAAAAATAAGTATTATTCTGTTTCTGTTGATTCTACATCAACATTCTACGGCAACTCATGCCGATCAACTAACATTTATTTTAAGATATGTCCAAAATAGTGTACCAATTGAGAGATTTTTTGCAGTTTATTCGTATTTATAAACATATTGCAGAGTATCTGACGTATGTTGTGGTTTTATTTTCGAAAAGTAACAACATTTCACTCAGCGATTGTAGAGGTCAGTCATGCGAAAATGCCTCGAATATGTCAGAGAAATACTCATTCAAGCCCGCCTTCAAGAAAAAATATAATTACGCTGTATACGTGCCATGTGCAGGAACACTCTTTGAACATAATTGTCGTTCAGGCAGTAGAATGCAACTGTAATAAAACAATTTATTTTGATTTTGTGATTGAATCACCTGCAAAAATTATCTGAACTTCAAAATACGGACGTTACTTTACAAAACCATGATAAGACTTGCTGTACGCATCTCCCATCTGGAGTAACGCATCAAGTTCAAACATCAAACTCATAGTATAAAACAAAGCGCTCTAGATTATCACCGGGGCACCCAGACGACTAGAACCTGGACACTGCATGAACTCACTGACGTACATACCTTACAAAATTTGACATACACACCACACTGCCTACAACTTTTTTACTGAAACGACTAGCCAAAACCCGACAACATATTTATAACATTATTAACATACAGTACTGTGTAAAAGTCTTAGCACACCGCATCGTTTTGCAAAAATCCATTATTTAACACTAGGTAAACGAAATTTATGTAAGTAAATTTATTAAATATATACAATTAGAGGTATTTACAAAATTTTTAAACATTTATTTACACGCAAACTACAAAATTTCTAATAACTAGTGTGTCCACCATTAGCCGCAATCACACTCGCGATTCTTTTAGGTACACTATCAAATAGTTTTTTGATAAAATCTTGAGGGATTTTTGACCATTCGTCTTTCAGCACTTCAAATAACTGTCGGGCATTAGTTGGCTGACGTTCATGACGTTTTCTGTCTAAATATTCCCACACATGTTCAATAATGTTCAGATCTGGGCTCTGAGGGGGCCAGACCATGGTATTCAAAATGCCCTGTTCTTCCATTTTGCCTAAATAAGTTTTAACTACGCGAGCAGTGTGCTTGGGGTCGTTATCTTGCTGAAAAGTAAAATTTTCCCCAATTAAACGACCACCAGATGGAATAGCGTGCTCGCGTAATATCTCTAAATAAGCGACTGCATTCAGTTTACCGTCGACTTTTATAAGATCACCAACACCATTTGCAGAAATGCACCCCCAAACGTTAATTGACCCACCCCCGTGCTTTATAGTTGGTTTTAAACACGAAGATTTGTAAGCTTCGCCGGGTCTTCTGCGAACGTACTGCCTTCTCTTACTACCAAATATTTCAAACCTAGACTCATCCGTCCAAAGAACTTGATTCCACTCATTTTCTGTCCAATTTTTGTGATCCATGGCATACTGCTTCCTTTTTTTCATGTTCCCTTTACGGAGTAATGGTTTTTTAATAGCCACACATCCTCTGAGGGCCATTTTGTTTAAACTACGACGAACGGTCGATGAATCGACTGATGTTCCTGTGGCATTACGCAGATCTTCGGTTAACTCTCGAGATGTTCTGTACCTATCTCGTAAGGAACGGACTCTTAGATACTTTTCGTCGTTTTTTTTTAGTTTAGTAGGCCTTCCAGACCGTTTCTTATCGCTTACAGAGTCGGTTTCATTAAATTTTTTAATAGTGTTGCGTATTCCGGTGTCCGAAGCTTTTGTTTTTTTTGCGATTTCGCGTAAACTTTTGCCTTCTTGATGAAGAAAAATTATTTGGTGTCTCACATAATCACTAATTTTAGGCATTTTTTATAAATTTTCTTATTAACAGAATTTTTTTTTAATTAATATTTTTAATAAATTGTTTAAACAATTTCTTTAAAATTTTAACTTAAAAAGCACTTTTAACTTGAACCAGGTCGAAATCTCAATAACAACTGCATAAAAGAACCCCTAAATGTTTCAAAATTCTAAAATTACAATCCAAATATAAGCACATGTGCTATTTTTAAACGGTTATTCAGTACCGTTTCAGCTTTGGATACATGCGGACGCATCTTTGTTCTTTTAAGAACTACTACGATTTGCGCTTCCTTATTGTTTATGCCAGCGAAACTTTATACCTGCTTTAATCATTGAGAACTACTTAGCCAATAATTCAAGTTTCTCACAGAATGTGGCTACTAATTATACGAACGTCAAATTTCAAAAACGCGTGAGTGCTAGGGTAAATCATTCCACCCCGTACTTCCGTAAAACGGAAGAAATGACCGACATCATCCCCTTGTCATTTGCTAATATGACACCCCCCCCCCCAAAGTTATTAGTGATAGAGACACTCCAAATAATACCCCCAACTCCCAAGTGATAAACAATTGTGAAAGTTCGCGTGAAACACAATCTAGCAACATGGACATTGGCCATGATTTCCAAGCCTCCATCCCAACGTTCAACAGCTTCGGCATATTAACCAACGCGCCTGAAAGAACAGAAAGGCCACAATCCGACTGGAAAACCGTACAGCAAAAAACGCAAATCCACAAAATTATGCCACAAGCACTCAGACAAAAATCGGTGAAGCCACCACCCATTATACTTACTACGCCCATTGGACAGGCCCACGCATTCATGGAAAAATTGAAACCACACGTAACTGGAAAAATTTTAATCCAATACGTCCGTGGAAATACTTGGATTCATACAGACACCACAGCCGACCACAATGCGGTAAAAACACAAATCTTCGCCGACAAACAAGTGCAAGGCTACTCTTATCAACCAAGAGATGAGAAGCAGACAAAACTGGTCATGAAAGGCTCGCCTTACATGACCGAACTGGAAATTAAAGAACTCATGACGACCGAGCACCAAATCACCCCAGCTGCGGTTACCCAGCTAAAAAATAAATATGGGGATACCACCGGCTCATTTCTCATCACCTTCACGCCCACAACCCCGATCCAAGCTATAAAGAAGATTAGAAGCATTGGTCATACCATCGTTTCATTTGAAGAATACTCAAGGAAGAACACCAGGTCACAATGCTTCCGTTGTCAACAATTTGGACATGGGTCATCCAATTGCTACATGCGTCCACGCTGTATCAAATGTCTCGACAACCATCTTACGACGGACTGTCCCAGGAAAACAAAAGACAGCGGAGTCCGCTGCTGCAACTGCGGGGAAGCGCACCCGGCTAACTACAGCCAGTGCCCCTCTTACATCAATTACGCCGCCAGGGTAAGTGCAAAAGCGCAGCGCCATGGCCAAATTACCCCTAATCTCAATAACGCGAATCATAATAATTACAATAATTCAAATAATTTAGTCAGAAGCAATTTAAATTACGCAAACGCGACTATCAATTTCCCACCACTACCAGCGCCGACTCAAACCTTTAAACACATCTCAACCCCCCCACTAAATTTAAATCAACAGTATGCGCAGAACATTACACACCAACAAACAGAAAACATTAATGAAAACAATACTCCCAGCGACTTGACCACCCTATTCAGGGAAATCAATGATTTAAAAGATACCATCAACATCTCGCAAATGATACAAATCATTAGAGAAATTAAAGGCAGGTTAGCAGGCATTACAGATACAATGGAAAAAATATACATTTTAGCCGACATTGCTACGAAGTACAATGTTTAGTACAAATATCTATAGTTTAAAAATCATAAGTTGGAACGCCAACGGCATCAGAACAAAATTCAACGAGCTCCAGCAATTGGTGCAGGAAAACAATCCCGACCTCTTCCTCATTCAAGAATCCCGCACAGGAAAAAATAAACCCCCAAAAATCCCACATTACACTGCCATTAATACGCCAAAAAACATACATGGGGGTTTGTTAACCTACCATAAAAACACACTTGACATCACGCTCCTAGACATACCACACACAAACGCCGAAACACAAGTCCTCCAAATCAAAAACATCACAATAATCAATTACTATCTTTCACCCAACATTAAACATGATTTTGACAAATTAAACGAGCTCTTCAAGCAATCTGAAAAAGTTATAATAGTCGGAGATATGAATTCTAAACACATCAGCTGGAACAATTTAACAAACACTACTTCAGGTATCGAACTTTTGAACTACATCACGAAAACAAATATTAACATTTCCCATCCTGACTCCCCCACACACTATCCTTACAACGACGACTACAATCCATCCACAATAGACCTAATCCTAACTAAAAACGCCTTCATTCGAAACATAGAAACACTAAACAAATTAAGTTCGGACCACTTGCCGGTACAATTTGAAATCTCAGCAATTAAACTTCCCATCCATCCAAACCGCCAATTCAAATTTACAAACTGGACAAAATGGACCGAGCAACTAAAGAACCTACAATTAAACACAAAAATCTCTACTAACACGGAAATTGATGAGGCAATTAAAGATCTTACAACGAACATCACCAAAATAACCGCAGAAAATTCTAACATAAAAACACCTGACAATTGCAAACCAAACTTACCAAAAACTATTTTACAAAAAATAGCCAATAAAAATCAACTTAGGAAAATACATCAAAAATTCAAATACCCAAATCTCAAAGCTCAAATCAATAAACTAACAAAAGACATCAACACTGAAATAAACGTCATTAAAAACAAAAATTGGAATGATATGTTAGGCAAAATTACACCAAAAAATTCTAAACAGCTATGGAGGCTAACGAAAGCCCTAAAAACAACATCCGCCCCAACCTTTCCTGCACTTCAATCCCCCAGTGGCCTAAAAACCAGTAGCACGGATAAAGCAAACACCATCGCCAACACTTACCTCGAACACCACAATCTCACCACACAAATTAAAAACACGGACACTGAAAACATAGTAAAACAAAACATAGCAACTTTTAATCAAGAAACCCACCCTACTCCTTTAACTGACCTCACATCCCCTAAAGAAATCCAACTAGTAATCCGAAAACTCAAAAAAAAAGCCGCCGGAAACGACGGCATAGGAGCTTCACTCATCAAAAAACTCCCGAAAAAAATCCTAGTCCCAATTTATTACATCCTTAATGCATGCATCAAAAACCAATACTTCCCAACTTCATGGAAACAAGCAACTGTCATCCCAATCCCCAAAGCAGGTAAACCAACCTCATTACCATCCAGCTATCGTCCTATAAGCCTTCTCCCCACCCTATCAAAAATTCTTGAAAAACTCATACTTATCCGACTACTAAAACACACTAACTCTCACAACACAATCATACCTGAACAATTTGGGTTCAGGGAAAAACACTGCACCGTGCTACAACTGGCAACCCTAACCCACAAAATCACTACCAACTATAACCTGAATAAAACCTCCACCCTCATGACTTTAGACCTAGAAAAGGCGTTCGACACAATCTGGCATGAGGGTCTCATCTTCAAATTATTAAAAAGCGAAATTCCACCACACCTAATTAAAATCATTTACAATTACCTTTCAAACCGCTCCTTCAGAGTTAAAATTAAAGATGTCCTTTCCAAATCCCTTCCCATTCCCGCAGGTGTACCCCAGGGGTCAATACTGTCCCCAACACTTTTCTCACTATACATCAATGATATACCAAAACACAAAGACACCGAAATCAAACTTTATGCAGATGATACAGCCATTATGGCAACTTCCTTCCAAAAAAATCAATCCTTAATATACCTCCAAAGGCACCTGGAGGAAATTTGCAAATACTTCGACACATGGAAATTAAAACTAAACGCAGATAAAACTACCCTCACCACATTCACCAAAAAACGTGATAAACTAACTCGTAAAATTTCAATAAACAATTCACTCATTAGTAAAACACCAAACGTAAAATACCTGGGCGTCACCCTCGATGAAGGCTTAACCTATAAAACTCACATCCAAAACTCTGCATCCAAATCACTCCGAGCGCTTCACGCATTACATCCTTTAATAACCCACAAAAACAACCTTAACCCAAAACTCCGTCTCCTCCTATATAAAGCCATGATCCGTCCTATCCTCACCTATGCTGCACCAATCTGGAGCAACGCATCAGACAAAAACATAAAAATTCTGCAAAGAGTACAAAGCAAGGCACTCAGAATAATTACTGGCTTACCCAAATATACTGAAATCAACGACTTACACCAAGAAGCGAACATCCCTAATATCAAAAATATAATTTACAATCATGCATACAATTTTTTCAATTACCGAATTAAAAGCAACACAACCACTTCCAACATTGCACACATTAACAAATCCAACGCACCATTTAAACTCAAACACAAATTACTTCATCATACAATTTTATAAACAAAACAATCCAGTCAATATTTCATTCAACCAAATCACAAACTTAGCAAAATTTCAACCTTTTAAAAATTCAATCTGACAAATTATTTGAATAAAGTTTTTTAAAGTATTTTTCTTTTCTTTTGCCTTAACTTCCCCCCCCCCTTTTTTATTTTACCGCAAAGGCACATGGCGCTGGGTTTTTGCACTCTTTTTACCCAGGTCACAACAAATCAAAAAAGAAGACAAAGCCTAACAACTACAAGGAGGACCGATAAATCTAAGGATAGGAGCGGCCAACCACACTCTCACCATTATTCCAATTTATGTGATATTAAATTGAAATGTAAATATTTAAACAAAATAAAGAGAATTTTTATGTTATGTTATGTTATGTGTTAAACGGTTATTAAAATTTATCACTTATGTGATTTTTATTAGTTCTGGGTTAACCATCGTAAAAATTAGTTTTGGGTTAAAGTTTATGGTCAGTATTCCAGTAGACCAACCAAATAGTGTTATTTATTGAAAACATAGACTTGCTACATTTTTTTGTTTTAGTAAATTAGCGATTCATTAACGATAATTATATTTAAATGAGGTGTGCTAAGACTTTTACACAGTACTGTATATATAAACCAACATATTGCAAAACTGGCCCACAGACGATGCCCATCAGGCAAAAATTCAGACACAGATTACCACACCAGATCTTACTCGAACGTTACGATACATTTTATGTACATTTATTTAATTAATTTGTGATAAAATTATTTGAATCATTGCAGTTAAAGAAAATAACGAGGTTTTTATCATTATCGTTACATAAACTTAAAAACTTTTTTTTTAATTTAACTAAATCAGGGCTAGAGTACCGCAAGGCTTCATTCTATCTCCCACACTATTCAAACTGTACGTGAGCGATATCCCAAGACCCGACTGCACCTCGACATCTCTATACCTTTATGCGGATGACACCACTATCGTCTCCACCTCACTCAGACAGACCATTGCCGGAAGTCCCAGGAAGCGCTGGACGTGCTGGAGAAATGGTACCGCACTTGGAGGATCGAGGGAAACTCGGACAAGAGTGCGGCGATCGTGTTCACGAAGAGAGTAACCAGAGGTATGAACCTATGAACCCCTGGACATGTTCGGCAAGGCAATCCCCTGGACCAAATCGACCACCTACCTAGGTGTCACCATGGACGCCCGCCTCACTTGGAAGGCGCACGTCAGCAAGCTGAAGAACAACGCAAAGGGACTCATGGCAACACTGGGCTCCGTGATCGGAAGACGAAGCAACCTGACGCCGGCTTTCAAGCTTAGGTTATTCAAGACTATTATCCGTCCAACCTTGACCTATGCTGCCCCGGCGTAGGCGTACACCTGCACCGCCAGCAGACTCAAGCACCTACAGACGATCTAAAACACCTGCCTGAGGAGGGCAATGGGAGCCCCTTGGTATGTCACTAACCGCCAACTCCACTCAGACACCGAGCTGGAACTCCTAGACGATCTAAACCGCAAAGCAGCCGAAAAGATGTACGACAGATGTGCCGACACGGAGAACCCCCTAGTTAGCCAACTAGGGAAGTACAAAGTGGAGGACTTCTGGCGCCACGAGAGACCGAGAAGCATCTTCACCAAAAAGGAGTAAGAAAACGTTTAAATAAAAAAACTGTTGTTCCAGCCAGACACAAACTCAGGACAGACAGCAGCACTCCTCCCAACATCCAAAATCATACCGCACCCCTCCCACATCCTCACAAACCCGAGAGCCTACAAGAACCATTTTTGAAAAACATGTAGGGTAAAGTTCGGCGAAGTACGGCATCACCGTCTTTCAAACTTTTCGAAATTTTCGATCTACGATCTTCGAAACCTCACTTCTTCTTACGACACACCTCTTCGTAACTACGACACCTCAGAAGATTTCAAATAGGCGAAAGTTGGCCCGGTAAAGCAAAAGTGAGACAACTTGAGTAATCTTGGACCGGCAAATAGTTTTATTTTAAATGAGCTGGATCGAGACAAATTTGTTGACCTGCCTCAGCAGCACCTGGGCCCAGCTACCTACCTCCGCAACGCAACGACATCGCTAATCTTCGCACCTAAAATAAACGCGACCGCGATAAACCCCATCCAACACCTAGTGCAACATAAAACCATTAAACTCACAAAGGCGGACTGGAAGTGGACAAGGGTGATAAACTTGAGTTATTCCAAACCGGTCAAATAATACATTTAGTAGACCTGGCACGGAACTAATTCGTTGGTCCCCAAAATCCGCGGGAAGAAAGCCACCCGCTTAACATTTAACTCGTTTAAAAATAAAGTTCTTAAAATAAAACCATAACCTACGACAACCAGCCGAGTTCATCGGTGCAACACGCGACAAAAATAATCTAGGTCAAAGTCAGATAACACATATAAATTTTACGTAAAAACGTTAATAGCTATTTCCAGTCGTGCTGCAGAAAGTTGAACATTGCGGTTGAGTAAGCGATATATCAGAACGAGCGATTAGTGAGTTCTGATAGCTTACGAAACCGCAATGGAACTTTCTGAGTGAGTCACTGTATTTAGCTTTACGTTCAAGACAGGTCCTTTCCAAAAAAACATAAATTGGTAACAATAATTATGCTTTAAAAAGTAACGTTTATATATGAAGGTCAATAAAAATGAGACGCGACATAACGGAAGTAAATAATACTCTTATCTATTAGCTTGTGATGCAAAATTGCACGTGCACTTTCTTTCTTTCTCACTACATACAATACCTCGAACCCACTATGTACGCCACCATAACTGCTTATATGCAAGATTATTACTATTTATTATTACTATTATTAGAAAGGAAGAAAAAAAGCGGAGGTACGGCCATTTACGTGAAGCGGAGTATCCAACATCACGACGTCACCCGCAGAGACCTGGACCAACTCGAGGCCACCACGACTTGCATCCCGGTAAGTAAACTTGGTAACCTACAATTGTCCTCAGTTTACCACTCACCAGGCGCACTCTTACCGGAAGCCGACCTAAAGAAGTTAATGCGAGGACCAACGCCGAAGATCATCGCTGGAGACCTCAACACGAAGCACCCTTCCTGGCACTGCAAGAAGCATACCCAAGCTGGAAACAGACTCCGTCGTCTGGCAAACGAGTTAGATATAGAGGTGAACACCCCAATACAACCAACACACAGGTCTAACCTAGGGCAGGAGCACGATGACGTCCTGGACATCGCTCTCATGAAGAACGTAACCTGGGACCCACAGCAGAGCCCGCGGCGAAACCCACCTCCAGGATAACAGATTGGCCAGTCTTCCACGACCACCTGCACCAGCCCTCAGGAGCTGGAAAGGTACGTAGAGGTCTTCGAGAAAGAGGTAAGTGAAACTTACGATTTCGCTACTTCCGAATTTACCACTCCCAACATCGGAGATCAACCCCACCCCCTAAAATCTTTAATCAGGGAGAAGAGGAAAGCGGTAAGCGATAAACTAAATAATTTAGAATCATAGAAAAGAACGAAGAGGAAAACAGCCCCCGGACCGGACGGCATCACGAACTTCGCCCTGAAGGAGCTCCCCAAGAAGGCAGTCGTGGCCATCACAGGTATCGTCAACGCGGTGCTAAGGCTAAGACATTTTGATGAAGATGGCGGACGTGGTCGTCTTGCATGAGCCAGGAAACCCAAGGACCAACCCCACAACTACAGGCCAATTAGTCTCCTCTCCACCATCGGAAAGATAGCAGAAGGGATCATCATCAACAGATTAGAAAAGGTAATAGTTCAGGACGAGACAATTCAAGATGAACATTTTGGCTTCCGCCCCCAACACTCCACCACCCTACAAGTCACGAGAATAGTGGAAACGATCACACTAGCGCTTAACAAGACGGAATCCGCGAGCGCAGTCTTTCTGGACGTATCCAAGACATTTGACAAGGTATGGCATAACGGCTTACTTTTTAGGATGTTGCAGGCAACCGTTCCACTAATGCCCGTTTTCACCAACATTTATTAAAGAATTCTTTACGCTAGGTATTCGCTAAAATAATACTTAGGAAAATTTGCATTTCACCAACATAAGAATTTCATAACGAGCAGCCCCCTTGCTAGGTATTCTTTACAGCGGACAAATGAACTAATACGGGTTGTAAATGTCATATTTCAATGTAAATGTTAATTCTGGCGTTTCGGTTGTGTATTGTATTAAAAATTACAAGCGTTATGTTCTTGTATCAAAATGTATATAAATAAGTTACCTGGAGATTGCAATTTAATGTGTGTACAAGGAATTGTTGCTAACACATTTGGAAAACCACATATTTATTCCGGTAGCATAAAACCGTAATGCCAGTAATAATACCCAAAATAATTGTCATAAATAATATGCTCATTTATGAATAATATATTTATTTATCATTAATAAACTCGAGAGATCCTACTATTAATTTTAAAACCTGCAAAACAGCTTGTTTTCTTACCCGAAATCTTACGACAAATTTCACATTAAAATTTTTTTTCATTTTTTCAAAATTACTTGCCTGTTGTTTAATGATTCTAGGGTATACAACTTCATCATCTGATGAAATTGAAAACTGTATAAAATTAGGCCATTTTTAGATTTTCTACAGACGAGATCTGAAACGTGCTTCACCCCAACTAATCAATGGTTAAGTTTAAAGGCAGGAATTCTTTGAAACAGTACCTTCCCAAAAAACCTATAAAACGACGGTAAAAAATCTAGGTTTTAGTAGACCAATGTAATAATTACATGGGCAAATTTAAAATTTACACTGGAAAAGTTGTGGGCTCTCCTGAAAAATCGTTAGGTGCTAGAGTAGTCAAGGATTTAACTAATGGCTTAGAAAATAAATATTACCATTAATAAGTATTTCGATAACTTTTTCATGAGTGTTCCACTGATTGAGTGGTTATTATCGCAAAAAATATTAAATTGTGGGACAGTCAATGTATCGCTAAAATATCTTCCTACGTTTCGTGCCGATCGATTGATGAAAAAGGGTGATTTTGATATTCACGTTAGTAATTCCAACATCATCGCTATGAAATAGAGAGACAACAAACAATCATGATCCACATAACATAACAACTGCAAAAAGGAAAACCAAAATGGTAAAGTAATGGATGTTAAGGTACCGAAGATGGTCCTTGACTATAACAGTCATATATATAACAGTCTGACTATAACAGTCATATATATAACAGTCTGACTATAACAGTCAGGTGGTTGACCTCTTCGATCAAAGAAAGAATGTACTATATGAAATAGACCGCAAAAGTAGAAAGTGGTAGCACAGAATAGTGTTTTACTTTTTGAACGCCAGTATTGTAAATGCATATTTGGTGCATTCGGAGCTCAATTTACCGCAACTTTCAATGAAGGAATTCCGACAAAATGTGGCTGTTGGATTGCTCTCAGAAAGTCCGGCATCCAAGAGGAGAAAACATTCTTCTGTGGAAATAAAAAAACACAAACCACATGTGCCAAGTAATTTACGCCTAAAGGAATCATCTTATATACCGGAAAAAGGAACACGAAGATGTGCTCATTGTAGTAGCATAAAGAATCAAAAACGAACTACATGGATGTGTGATACCTGTCCCACTGTGTTTAAATAACAATAAAAATTGTGTTAAAGAATTTCACGTAAAATATTAATTGTGAAATACAGTATAGTTAATAAGTTTTTCAGCATGATTGAACATGCTTACAACATAGGTTGTACCATGTCACCAAAGTGTCACCCCTTAAAAAAATTTAAAATAATTTATATTTATGTAACTTTCATATGCAAATAAAGCAATTTATATAAATTTTCCACGATTTTCTTAATTAAAAGAAATGTTTCGAGCCAACATCCAACCCGCTCTAATTCAACTTACAGCGTACTACCCCAGGGACCGCCGCTTCCGCATAAAACTCAACGGCGCCCGCTCATCCGAACGTCCAATCCGATCTGGAGTCCCCCAAGGCTCGCCTTTGTCACCGTCGCTATTCAACATCTTCATGAGCGACATTCCAACTCCAAAGAATCCGATCACAAAAATTTCACTTTATGCGGATGAAACAGCGGTTTCCACGTCCTCCATCCACTCCCCACCCACCTGCAAGAGACCATCAATGACTTGAAAACTTGGTTCGCAACTTGGCGCATCGGGGTGAACTCGAGCAAGAGCAGCGCTACCATGTTTCGAAAACGTCGGAAGCTTCACAACAGGAACGTCTTCATGTTCGGTGAAGCCATCCCATTGAACCCCACCTCCAAGTACCTAGGGGTCACCTTCAAGGGCCGTTTCAGCCAGCTTAATGCCACTAACAGATCGCCGCAGCAAATTGTCACTCGCTAACAAGCTGCGAATTTACAAGGCTATCATCAGGCCAACCTTGGCCTACGCCGCACCCGTTTCGGGAACAGCATCCGCCCGGCAGATGTACAAAATCCAAATCATTTAAAAAAAAGGGCCTCCGATCCGTTTTCAACGCGCCCAACTACGTCACCAATCGAAGACTCCACGCAGACGGAAACCTCGAACTCGTCAACGAGCATATCCGTAAGTTAGAGAAAACCTCTATAATAATTGCAATTTTTCAGAAGGAATTTTTTCTGATGAGTTCTATAATTATTATTGGAAAGCTGGCAGCTTGAAATTGCATCCAGATTCGTTTGAAACAAATGAAAGAGCTTGGAATACCGCGGCTAAATGCAAAATTGGGCTGTTTACAAAACTCCAGCTGGTTTTCGATTGGTACGACACATAATATTTCATTGAAAATTATTTGCAATTTTTCATTAATTAATTTTTTTACAGGTAGACCTGGATTTTAAAATCGCTTTTGAAAATGGTGATGTCCTTTTTGGTAAATGGTAATTGTGTTTCACAGAACTACTGTCATTTTTAAGCACAAATGTGAAAGAATCAAATATAAAATTTTTGTTAAATAAATTACAGCAGAATGATAAAATTTTTGAAAGGAAGTATTTAGGTTTAACAACATCAAATTGCACAAAAGTGCAAAAATAACAATATTTTTTAAGCTATAATTTTGTTTTCAATTTGTGTTTATTATAAAACTTAATATTTGTTGGAATAAACTAATCAAATCTAAATAAATAAATATTTAAAAACTATGTTCCAAAATGCAGTTTTGTTTTAAGCATTGCACGGCTATATATTGTACCTATAGTAAAGTAGTATATATAAAGTAGTAACCTATATGAAAGGTTGGAGAGTACGGTCCTGAACAAGTGATAGTGAAAAGCGAAAAGATTTTGGTTTATTTGACGAAATTAAGTGGAAATAAACGGCTGGGAATATTTACATCGCGTCCAGTAGAACCGGAGTACGTTAGAGGGTGTGGGTGACGTGAGGAAGTGCCCCCATTAGAATAAGATAGGCGAAATAACCAATTTGGAGGTTAACTTATACGTGAACATAGATTATAAGATATAATACCAACCTAAAAGAATTTTGAAGAAAAAGTACTAAAATAAACACTAAGGAGAAAAACCATCCTAAAAATAAAGATTAAAAAGAAAAATTACGACACAGACATTTTCGAGGGATTAAACCGAGGATCTGTATTAAACGAAAGCATAACTATACCCAACGGTTCTTCTCGAGGGAAAATATATACGGCAAAAGGTAAAACGACTAAAACCGAACACCGGAGAAAAACCTTTCGAACATATATATTACACATCGAACCTAGTATGAGCAAAGGAATAGACAGAAGAGACATAGACAAACTAACGGAGAGCAGCGACGAAACGTCGACGGACGGAAATAACAGAAAACGGTTAGCCACATACGAAATCTTCCGAAAAAGTAAAAAAATCTTTAGATCCCCAAGCAAAAGAACACAAAGTGACAACGAACAGAGGGAGCGCAATTACGGAAAAGATACAGAAGAATCAATTAGGAAGGAGGACCTAGAGAAAAAAGACTCAGAAATGGAAGAAAAAATAGATCGCCTTACGGAGATGCTGTCCACCTTTATGAAAGACATCAAATCGAGTATACAAGAAATAAAGAATGAAATGGGAGACTTAAAGAATCAGTTAACAGTAGTCAAAGACGAAGCAGAGCGGACAGAAAACGAACTGCAATCACTGAAAAAGAAGAGCAATCAAAACTCGAAAGAACTAAGAGAAGAAGTAAAAAAGCTACAAAATAGAGGAGCAGAATTAGAATACAAACTAGAAAAGATGGAGGAAGAAAAGGTAAAAAACAACGTAACCATAAGCGGTATATTGATAAATGAAGGAGATAGCGAAAATCTGAAGATAGCCGTGAAGAATGTTATTAAAGAAAAGCTTGATTTGAATATAGAACCCAACAGTGTGTACAAAATAGGAGAAAAAAGATGCGTGATAGAATTGAATAAATGGGAAGATAAGATGGAGGTATTAAGAAGCAAGAATAAGCTCATAGGAAGCGAAATATATATCGATAGCGATCTCACACCCACACAAAGACGTATTATGAGTGAAATGAGAAAGAGAGCAAGAACTGAAAGAGAAAGAGGAAACCAGGTAAAGGTGGGTCACATGAAACTAATTATGAAGGGAAAGATTATAACCTGGGATCGAGAAAATGGAGGAATGGTTGAAAAAAGAATATCAGAAGAACCACACCTCGATACAAAAAACTAAATGAAAACGGAGCGGACGATGTAAGTATGACGGACAGGCGAAAAAAACGGAAAAACGATTAATGATGAAGGCGAATTGATTGGAGAATTAGTGAAGCATTAATGAACTAGATGAAAAAGGATTAAAGAGAAGACCCAAGCTGAGATGATGGGACTGTGTGCCGATGAACTGAGGTGGATGAGTGAAAGCGAATGAAGATGACTAGTCGATGACAGGAAGAGACGGAGGAACGTGATAAATGAAGCGAAAGGGCATCACAGTCTCTAAAAAGAGCAAAAATAGTAATTGAAATTGTAAGAGGACTAATCCCCCTCAAAAAAAGGATTTTGTAAACCCCAAGGGGTAGCTCAATTCTTCGGAATGTTACGCTGTTTAAATAAAAATAAATAAAAAATAAATATAGTAAAGTAGTATACAAAAATGCTGCAATGGCGAAAAATACCACAAAGAATTTACAATTCGAGATTGTCAAGAATCTTGCATCTTTATTGGAAAAATACATCAAGAAATAGAAGATAAAATTTTATATTTAAAGAACTTGAAGACGTCCATCCAACCATTTATTGATTGCATTGGTGAAGAATTAACATCAATCACGCGGGTATATATATTTATATAAATTTTCATTAAAAAGTCAAAGATTGAGAGATTATTTGTTTTATTTACCCAAAACCCAAGAGTTCCATTTTATTAATTTGATAAAATTGGGGGTCACGAAATTATTGACAAATTTATCCTCAGTCTACAACCGACCTGCAACGGGACTACCTGAAGACGACTTCAAGAAACTACTGCGAGGAACAACCCCGAAAATCATCGCTGGAGACCTCAACGTCAAACGCCCCTCCTGACACTCAAAAAAGCTGAAACCTGCGGGCAACAAACTCCGGACCCCAGGGGACAACCTGGGCATCGAGGTAGACGCTGACACAGAACCGTTATTTCTTATTCTCTCTTCATATTATCTATTATTTCTTAAAAATAAGAAATTGAACTTGCCCTTGCTTGTAAACAGAACTTCTCTCTACACCATTGGAAAGGTGAACCAGCTTCTAAATTAGTGTAGAAACAAAAGATGTTACACTCAGCTCTTTATTGCGGCAAGAGAGTGGATTCTGAAAAACAATGACTGCAAGAAGTTGTTGCCAACACACTGACAGCCACAATGGAGTTGGAAAAGAAGAGATGTAGCCAAACCATTTGATGAAGTTTGTATCTCCCAAACTGGTTTTAATCTTGGCATCGTTCTCACAGCCGCAGCCGGAAGAAAGCATCCTAGCCCCTAGCTCTTTGTCACGTACATGCACGATATGCCACCCCAATTCAAACCACCGATCCAAATACAGAAATGGCGCTTTATGCTGACGACACAGCGGTTTTTACCAGCGCGCCTCTACCCAATACTGTCACGAATCGCCGTCACCGACACTCGAGGAATGGTTCCATACCTAGAGCATAGGAGTAAATCCCAGCAAAAGTAGTTTGCCCTTGCGATTCCAAGGGTAGCAGACTATGCTACACTTATTGCAACAATGCCCAAGTTTTTATTGTTATTCTATGTTCATTTTATAATCTACACCCTTTACACCCTTGTTATTACGAAATAACAAACAAATAAAATCTTCCTACATAAATTTTATCAAAAATGTATGGACACTAACAAATACATATTTAAAGAACTTTAAATCGAATTTAAATAAATTCTTAAATTTTAATCATTTTATTATTATTATTATCATCAAAATGTTCATTGCTATTGTAATTATATTTTTGTTATCATTGTTGTTGTTACCTTTCTTATTTGCGTCGCGTCGCCCAAATGTTGCGCTATGGACTCCTTTCTTGGTGATAGTGCAAAATGTAAAAACATAATAATAAAATAATGAAAACTTGAAGTCTGGAGTATTTATGTCGGTTTTATCCCAATAAAATTATCTTTTTTTGAACATAATTTTGAAGATTTGAGGTCAAATAGATATTTAATTTAAACTACTCAATGGCACCAGCCCCTACGAACATTCAAGATGCAATTTTGACAAATATTAATATTCCAACAAGCTTGTCCTCCAAAGCTCAACGGAATACGGCTTAAAATCCTTGAAAGTTTATTAAATAAACAAAAGAAATGAATACTGAAATTATGCGAATATTATGTAACACTAAAACTGACAAGATGACAAGACCTGGATGGAGGATAAAATTTCATTTGGCAGTTTTAGAAAAATTTCCCGAATTAAATTTTAAGTGAACAAAATTCCGCTGACAGAAAAACTGTTATATTAAAAAAAAATTATTTAAGTGATTCAAAAAGTCGAAATAAAAAGTACAAGGGAACAGTAAGCTAACCGGGCCCATGATTTTAAGAATTTCCGAATGACTTTATGCAAAGAGTATGTATATATAGAGGGACAGCCATGTATTAAAAATTGAAACGTAGAGATCACCCCGTCCACCAGGGGGCGTAAGCAAAGCCATCTATCGCCCGGGAACATTATTATATTGTATAGTTAGTAAATAAATAGTTAGCAACTATACCGATAATTGAAAGTAGGCTAATAGGATAATTAGGTATACTTTTTTTAAGGTTTGCTTATGAAATGGTGGTATGATAAAGGGACAAAATAAACATTGCACTGCTGTATTCCTTTTACCTGCTTTTACCAAGAGCGTTGCTTAGCAAGCAAATGAAACAAAAGAGAGTTACAATGTAAATTCATATCAAGGGTCGTTATTTTTTTTAATTTATACGTAATTCGAATTACAAATGCATCAGAATTATAGAAATTACATTTATTTTTATTAAAAAAAATATAGTTACGGTTTTTTGTAAACAATCTGACTTCATTGTAAATTAATTATAATATTTTATTGCTAAAGAATAACGTTGTAATTTAATAAAAATAAAAAAATAATTCGCAAATTTTTCAAACGGTGAATAGGGAGAACACGTATTTAATTGTTTTTATTATTAGAATAGCATTATATGCTATTGCTTATTAACCGCTTTAAAAAAAAATTACTGGCTTTTTTAAATAAAAATATTAGCTTATTTTGGGACTTGGATGAAGATAAGTCGATAATTTAATAAATATGCACTCAAAATGAACCTTCACAAACGAAACAATAGCGAATTCAGACAATTACCACATGGGGGGAAGACAGAATAAAATTTTACCCCTGCATTCATAAAAATTTTAGAAAGTTACAAAGTTTTACAAACCCTTTATAATGGCATGCGTCATAAAACACCAATCAAAAACGTTCATTAGTCTATATTGTAAGGTTTTCATTGGTTGTTTAACTTGAATGACCGTTTTAATTGAAATAGGTTTAAAACACTCTTTAAATATACTCCTATTTATGAATACAGGAGTTATTAAACAAGAAATTTAAATTTATCTATAACTATGTCTAAATATCTAAATATAAATTCGCTAAATATCGAAAAACTGAAAGAGAAGCTCTTGTAGATCGGAGAAAAGAGATTAGATTGACTGCGGGTTGCCAGTGGCGTAGCGAGCATAACTAGCGCCCGGAACACAATACCTTTTTAGCCCCCCCCTCTATTCGAAAACCATATAATATTATATGCAAAATATACTAATTTTAAAATTATTAAATTTAAAATACATTTTTCAGAAATAAATTATAATAAAAATAAAAATTATCCAGCAATTTTTTGTTTTGCAGACTATTTGGCTCCCCTATGTAAGTAGCGCCCGGGCACGATGACCCCCCCCTTCGGTCAAATTAGGAACGTACTAAATTTTGCCTTGTAATTGTTAAATAAATAAAATATAGGTATTTTTAACCATGATAGCCTATTAGTTCAGATTATGGACGTATTGTTTTATAGTTTTTGTAGTGTTTGTGGTCATCTGTGAACAGCAAGCATAACCTGTATAAAAAATAGCGTGTGCATGGTGACAGTTCTAATGATATATGAGTTTAATTGTGTGAAATTAATTATAAACGTAAGTAAAAATGCTTATAAAAATATTCAAGTAGTTTTACATGTATTTGTCCCTTCAAAAACATGTATTGCGCATAGTTCCCAATGTGGACCTTCTGTCTACACTAGAAAGTTGGTTTGTTCCATAATAGGAACAATAGGTTTCTTGTTGTAATTTTTTGTATTATTGTTTATGGTATCTTCGCATATTTTTCCACTTTATAGATATGTGCTTGGTAAATGCTTGGATCAAATATCGTCAAGATTTAACTGTCCAGGGACTTCAGAAGAAGGAAATACCTGATCTATTGAAATTCCGAAGTCAAGTGGCCGAAAGTCTATGCCTCCTGGGTAAATCCACAATTAATATTGCAAAGAAACGTGGCCGTCCATCATCTTCCAATGAAATAGATGCTTCATACGAAGAAAAGAAGTCCCACACTCAGTCCCGATTGAGCAATGAAAGCGAACGGACGTGTTTTGTTCTGAGCAAACCACGCCACTTCTCTTGAGCGACACGGAAACGACACCACCAGGCCCTACCAGCCACCCAGTTTTTAGTACCAAGTTTATGACCGCGAATTTTCATAATTCATGCTTCGACAATGTCGATAAGAAATTCCAGAGAAGGCCTGCCAGAGCGCTATCATTAAGTCCTAATAGGAAAAAACAGTGCTTAAACAATATTAATAAAGTGTGTGAAATAATGCCCTTAAAGCCCATAAATATCGCAAACAGTGAAAAAGACAATACGCTCCTTACCCCCATAAACAATAATAATATAAACAATATGGAGATCCAAATCGACGACCCAACCGTGATAGTGAACGTGCCTACTTACAATAGCTTCGGGGTATTGGTAAACGCCCCCGAGCGCGTAAACCGAAATGCCGCCGGAACGGACAACATCCCGTGGACCACGGTGAGGCGAAACCCAATTAGCAAACTAGCAACCCCTACAATCAACTATCAACTTAAACCAACAAAACCGCCACCAATAATTCTGGCTACACCAATCGGAAAGGTCAACGACTTCCTGAAGAAATACAACCCGCTTGTAACAGGCAAAATTCTAGTACAATACCTTAAAGGTCAATCGTGGATATACGCTGAATCCCTCGCGGACCACAAAATCTTAAAAAACAGCATCTTTGCGGATATCAATGTCCAAGGTTATACCTACCAATCGCGCGATGAAAAACTTACAAAACTTATAATGAAGGGTTCCCCCTTCATGGACGAAGGGGAAGTTTTCACCAAACTGCAATTGGAACATTCAATCACGCCGGCCAAAGTGACCAAGCTAAAAAACAAGTACGGCGACGTAACGGGCTCCTTCCTCATTGCATTCAACCCATCTACACCGATCCAACAGATAAAACAAATCAGACACCTGGGCCAGGTTATAGTTTATTTCGAGCAGTATTCGAGGAAAAACACACGCACCCAGTGCTACAGGTGCCAAAGCTTCGGCCACGGGAGCACCAACTGCCACATGCAGCCGAGGTGCGTCAAATGCACCGATCATCATTTAACTAAGGACTGCCCCAGGAAAACCCCAGACTCAGCTGTACAATGCTGCAATTGCGGCGAGGCGCATCCAGCGAACTTCCAAAATTGCAAATCATACATCAACTACGCCGAAAAGGTTAGTAGTAAAGCCCAGCGCCTTGTACCTAAACCTAATTTTCAGCAAACACAAAATAATATCAAGAATCAAAACAATAATCAAATTTATCAAAACAGAAATATTCAAATTCAAAGCAACAATTATAATCAAAAACCTAACACAAGTTTTATAAATGCAAACGAAAACGATCAAAATTCATATAATAATCAACTCGACCTAAATAACTTCCCCCTCTTACCTAAGCCAAGCCAACAGATGCCCGCATTCGCGACTCAAAACTTGCAAACCCGGAGCAACACTCAACACATGGCGCATTCCCTTGAAAACGACAACGCCGGTGGCCCCGGCGACCTGACAACACTGTTCCGCGAGTTGCGCGATTTAAACGAAACCATAAACATCGGTCAAATGATCTTGGTAGTAAGGGAAATGAAAGCCAGGCTCGCCGGGGTCACCGACGTCCTAGAAAAAATTCATATACTTTCCGATATTTCGTCAAAATACAATGTATAGTCACACCAAAAACAATTTAAACATCATATCTTGGAACGCAAACGGCATGAAAAATAAAACAAACGAACTCACAATACTCGCACAACAAACCAAACCCGATCTAATTTTATTACAGGAAACAAAATTAAACAAACGCAATGCTCCAAAAATTAATAATTACACCGCAATAAATAAACCAAAAAGCAATTCGGGTGGACTACTCATTTACCACGTTAACACACTTGAACCACAAACAATAGATTTAAACATTGGAACGGCGGAAATTCAAATCATCCAAATTGCCGACTTAACAATTGGCAATTATTAAAAACAAACACAACAACCCAACAACCACCAAAACATAACATCACACTACCACCCGAATTGCTAACCAAAATTAAAAACAAAAACAAGCTACGAAAACTTCATCAAATACACAAATACCCCAACTTAAAACAACAAATTAATAAACTCACAGCTGACATAAATTCACAAATCTCAAACATACGAAATAATGAATGGAACAAAACGCTAAGCGAAATTACAACAAAACATAACATGAACGCAATGTGGCGAATTGCCAAGGCGCTCAAAAACAAAGGTAAATCTGCTAACATCCCTGTATTGCACACCCCGCAGGGAGACGCCACTAGCAGCACAGAAAAAGCTAACGCCATCGCCGACACGTACCTAAAGCATCACAATTTAACCACCAAAACACTAAATACATCACACGAATACATAGTAAAATGTACAGCCGAAAATTTCAAACACCAAACTCATCCCACCCCCATTCCGATTTAACGTCCCCTACTGAAATCAAAAACCTCATCCGCAAACTTAAAAACAAAGCAGCAGGCTGCGATGCTATAGGAGCCTCACTCCTAAAAACATTCCCAAGAATTTTAATCCTTCAGCTATATTATATCCTTAACGCTTCCCTTAAAAACCAATATTTTCCCAACGCCTGGAAAAAAGCAGTTGTTATCCCCATTCCAAAGCCAGGAAAACCCAATAACCTACCATCCAGCTACCGTCCGATCAGCCTCCTACCCACAATCTCAAAAGTCCTAGAAAAAATTATCCTTAATCGATTAAAAACGCACTTAGACACACACAACATTATCATCCCTGAACAATTTGGGTTCAGGGAAAAACACAGCACTGTGCTGCAACTGGCCATGTTAGCAGAAAAAATTACCAAAAATTTCAACTTAAGTTTAACAACTGCGGTGGTAACAATCGATCTCGAAAAGGCATTTGACACCATATGGTACGACGGCCTCATATCCAAACTACTAGAAATTAACACCCCTCCTCATATAATAAAAATCATTTCCAGTTTCCTCTCAAACCGAACCCTTCAGGTAAAAGTCAAAGATACCCTATCCGATCCCGTCCCCATTCCTGCCGGAGTACCACAGGGATCGATCCTAGCCCCAAAGTTGTTCACTATTTACATAAACGATCTGCCAAAAAGCAAAAACACAGAAATTTCGTTGTATGCCGATGATACGGCCTTAATAGCAGACTCAATCAATAAAAATTTAGCAACACACTACCTTCAGCAACACCTAGACATTTTAATTCCATATTTTGAAAACTGGAAATTAAAAATCAACCCAGAAAAAACTACTCTAACGTATTTTACACACAAGCGTGACCCGATAACGGAAACCGTTAAAATCAAAAATCAAGTAATACCGATCACCAAGTGTGTAAAATACCTTGGAGTACGTTTGGACACCAGATTAACATTCAAAGAACACATACAAGAAACTGCAAAGTCCGTTAGAAACTGCAAAGTGTGTTACTAACACACAAAAACCAGCTTAACACCAAACTAAAAATTTTATTATATAAATCAATGATCAGGCCAATCTTTTTATACGCGAGTCCAATTTGGAGCAACGCCGCCAAATACTTAATAAACAAACTACAAGTACTGCAAAACAATGCCATTAGAATGATTACAGGATTGCCTCGGTGGACAGAAATACATGACCTACATCAACACACTGACCTACCCTACATGCGCGGACTCATATACAACAGGGCATACAATTTCTTTCATTACACCACACGACAAAACCCGACCACTGCACACATCGCCCGACAATCAAAACACGACCTACCTCACACTATTAAACACAAGCTGCTCCACCAGGCAATCTTGTAAACATCACTGACCTACGTTATTTTTCTATCATAATTGAATACCCACGACTTTTAAAAATTCTTTTTCATTTGTAAATATTCAACTTACTTTCCTGTACAGTTATCGTGTAAATAAATTTTTGTTGCTTAGTTTTAGTTTTGTTGCTTAGTTTTAGTTTAATTTTAAGTACCCTGTAAATTTCCCCCCCCCCACCTTTCAAACCACATTAAGGTACAAGGCGCCGGGTTTTCTACTCGTTTTGCCCGGCAAAACAACATTACGAAGAATAAAAAGAAGAAACCGTATAAAATCAAAATTTGCTGATAAATTTTTGTAAATAGGTGCAGCAAACCACAATCCTGTAAAATTAGTATTAAGCAATTAATATGTATTATAGATAAATAAAATAAAGAGTTTAAATAGTAGTAGTAGTAGTAAGAAGTCCCACAAAACCAATTCCTCAGTTTGATGTGAGACGAGATAACATTGGACATTTCCCCATTGAAGATGCTGTTCGCCAAAGATGTAAAAAACCTAACTGTGGCCTTAAAACATTTTTCAAATGTGTGAAATGTGATATATATTTGTGCATTACAAAACAACGTAATTGTTTTATAACATTTCATGAACTAATTTTTTATATTAATTTATGTATCTATCCGGTTGGGTCAAACTAGGTACATACCAAAAAATTTTGTTAGCTTTTCTGTTTTTTTTTTAAATTAATGTATTTTTTGAGTTATTGGGACCTTACATAAACCATTTTCAAAAAAAATTTTTTTTCTGCCTGGAACATAATTCGGGCAACAAGAAGTTAAGTCGAAAAATTTTATTTTTTTAAGGAGTATACCCAATCTAAGCTCCTCTTTCCTATGTAGAAAAGTTTTTTTCCAGATTTTCGATATTTTGTGAATTTCATGAAAAATTTAAGGCGAATCATTTTCAAATGTATAGTCTGTATAAGAAGTACCTAAAAGCACCCTTTCAGGGATTAAGGGAAACACTAAAATTGTGGATTCCTGAAATTGCAACCAGTTCTTTGTAAAGACAGGTAATTTGTAATTTAAATTCTTTGAAGTACAAAATGTGCTCTTGGCCCTTGTCTACAATATAGCTGTAACATTTAAAATAAATCACCGTATTTATGCTATTTTCTTATAAGGTTTATATCAATTAAAACACGAAGTTTAAAAAGCGCAAAATACTTTTTAAATTGATAAGATAGTTTAAAAACTTATAACGCGTCAGAATTTTTTGGTGTAAGAATTGATATTTGTTTGAGCTCGAAGAGGAGGGGGCGATCGTCTCCCCTTGGATCTGTTTCTAAAACGAAATAATAAATTAAATTAAATTGCACTATAGAAAAAAGGAAAGAAATTGTTAAGTAACTAATGTACTTAATAATGCAATAGGATTATTCTCCTAGGTTACTGTCAGTTAATCGGTACCACGAATCGGGCCGCGAAACATATTCTATTGGAAAGAGGACAATTTTCTGAGCATTTTGAGACCGCACTTCGATGAGGATTATCCAGTAGAAAACGGAATTTGAAAATCAAAATTTTACATGCATTTTACATAGGGAAATTCATTAACATAAAAGTTCTATTGACGGTGCGTGCGTTCTGATATAGTCTTAGTGTTGGCAGTCAGATGCGATTGTGACATTGTGGGATTCATTCATTCGGCGCAGACCACCAGTCGAGTAACACCAAAGCGATCAACCAGGATATTATCAGGACTTAACAACTTTTAACAATTTTGACTTTCAGATAATCTTTCCGATAGATTCTAATTTTCCATTTAATTAAAAGTTTCTGCACATTTTTTAAATTTCCGAATTCGCTCGTAGCCATTAAGTTGACTCGCGAATAAGTTAATTAAAAAATACAAACGCTAATTAAAGGATTAACAAACACAAAGCAACTGAAATTTTTATTTCACGAACCAAGACAAGATGGCAAACTCACTAGAAAGCGTACAAGAACAAAGGGCGCTAGTCAAGGAAGTCACCGCCGCCTTAGAACAGCATAGGAGGCACCAAAGAGAAAGAAGGCAGCAATACAAGAAGCAGCTGCAAGAGGACAAGACAGTAGGAAAGGAACTAAGCGACAAACTGACCAACATCAGAGCAAACCTGAACGCAACGATGGCCGCAAACAGGAATGATACACCAATCATCAACGACAAGGAGGACACGGACATGGATTTCACCGTGGTCAAGAACAAGAGGGCCAGAAGGACTTCAAACACCTCCCACTCATCCCAAGAAGAGGCCATACGGACCCAGAACAAGTTCAGATTGCTGGACGACGGAACCAGACAGGGACAAAACGACGAGGATGAACAGAGCGACGAAGAAATGGAGAGGGGCAGCTACAGCTCGCGAGCCTCATCGAGAGCCTCCTCAAGGAACTCCGGACGCACCGTAAGGAGCGGTTCACCTCCAACACGACAACAACAACAACCCAGGAAACCGAGGATCCCCCCGATGATACTGAAGGACACCGCCAAGTGGCCACCGCCAAGTGGCCTCAGCAAGAGGATGGACGACCTACGAATCAATTTTACGAAGGTAAAAAACGTCGCAGGAGGACTTGCGATCACACCTGCCACCCCCGAGGACCACCGAGCGATGCTCAAATTCTTTGAAGCAAGCCTAAAGCAAGAGGAAGGCGGTTTCTACTTCCACCAATTACAGGAGGATAAACCGCTCAAGGTCGTGGCGCGCGGAATACCAGCGAACATAGACATCCAGGCGGTAAAGGATGACCTCACGAAGCAGGGCTTCGACTAAGAATCGGTGGCACGAATGCATAGAGGATGGGATCGAAAACCAATCCCATTTGTAATGATAACGCTGCGTAAATCGGAAGAAGCCAAGAGGATTTACGATATCACCCACCTGGCGAGAATCGAAGTGGAGATGGAGGCTCCACACAAGAAAACGAAGATAGGCCAATGTCATCGATGTCAAACCTTTGGACACGCCCAAAAATGTTGCCGATCAGGTCCACGATGCGTGAAATGTGCAGGAGCACATCTCACAAGCGAATGCACGAAAACAATAGACACACCCGCCACCTGTAGAGGCGACCACCCGGCCAGCTACATGGGTTGCCACAGCTATCCCAAACTCAAACGCTTCACACCCCAATACCAAGGAAGGGGATACGGTAGAAACGACTTCTACCCAAGATTCAAGGCCCACAGGACAAACCCACGGAACGCCAACCAAGACTACCTGCTCAAGAAAGCCAAGAAAGAAGACCATGACAGGAAGCCCCCCAGCAAGAGCCACCAATGGAGGAGCAAGCGGTCATCACGCCGAGGGCCCTCGCTTTCATCCTCGCCAGCCTCACAAAACACGGCATCAATCAGGACACCATCGACGAGGTCGTGAAGAATTTCAAGGTCACTAGCGCCGCCCACTAAAGTCACAAGTCGACCACCCGCCAAGCCCACATGCAAAGGCAACCAAGGAGAGAACCAACCGGACTCAAGATCGCTTTCTGGAACGCCAACGGACTACTAAAGTCGAAGAGGATCAAAATACAAGAATTCGCGGAAGAAAACGACATAGACGTCATACTTATAAGCGAAACCCACTGGACCGCAAACATAAAGGGGACAATTCCACGGTACACCCTATACCGCACGGACGGCCAAGGACAAGGTCACGCAAGGGGGGAACAGCCATCTACGCAAGAAACAACCTTCAACACCACGAAATCCAAATCCCGGGACTCATCTCAATGGAGGCCACAACCATCGGCATAGCAGTTCAAAATCACGGTTTCATCCAACTAACATCAGTATACCACAAGCCAAGAGCCCCAAACCTGAAGAACGACGTCGCCACCCTCTTCCGCGGAACCGGGGCAAAAATCATCGCAGGCGATCTCAACGCGAAACACACGGCATGGCACGCAAAGAAGACCAACACAGCGGGACGCGCACTTCTCAAAGTAGCAACAGAAGAAAACATACAAATCCATGCCCCGACGGAACCAACCCACGAAGGCAAAACCCCACAAGAGGACGACATACTGGACATCGCCCTCTTCAAGAACTTAAACAAGCCGCACTCCATCGCAGTGGGGGAAACACTGAACTCGGACCACCACCCAGTACTGCTGAACTTAGGCCAATCAACCCAGGACCCGGAGTAGCCAAAATTCCGGAACACCATCGCATGGCCAGCTTTCCAATCACACATGCACACGCACATAGGACCAATCCCGGTAATCAACTCCTCGGACGAACTCGAATGCTACGTGGCCCACCTCGAAAGCAGAATCAATGAATCCCTGACCGCGGCATCAAACCCCAGGCAAATCAAAAACGACAACAGACGGCTCCCCCCCCACATCATGGAACTCGTGAGGGAAAGAAGAAGGGCACACAAACGAGCAAAGGAAACGTGGAACCCAGCGGACCGAGCACTGGCAAACAAGCTCAAGCTGAACCTAAGGAAAGCGCTCCAAAACCACCAAGATGAGAAATGGGCAAAGCTAATAGATGGAATCTCGGAGGACACAAACTCGGTTTCGAGGATGACCAAAGCACTTACGAATTCAAGCACACAAATCCCGCCCATTCACGGCAGAAACGGCATCGCCCACTCGGACGAGGAGAAAGCCCAGGCATTCGCGGACACCCTGGAGCTACAATTCAGCCCGAACAAAGGACCAATAGACGAGGACCACGTAGCACACGTTAACAAGACGGTCAACGATTTCCTAGCCAATGAAACAATCGAACCAATCAAACCGACAACCCCAGAGGAGGTCACCCGAATCATCAAGGGACTAAAGAAAAGGAAAGCCCCAGGTCCAGATGGCATCACAAACTCCGCACTAAAGAGCCTCCCCAAGAAAGCCATACTCGCCATTGTCAGCATCATCAACGCATCCTTCAGACTGACACACTTCCCACGGACCTGGAAATCGGCGGACGTCATCGTTCTCCACAAATACGGCAAATCAAAGACATTCCCGCAAAACTACCGCCCAATCAGCCTCCTGCCCGCGCTAGCGAAAGTCGCGGAAAGAATCATCCTAACAAGATTAACGGACTCGTTGGAAGACAACAAGACAATACAGGACGAACAATTTGGTTTCAGACCCGGCCACTCCACCACTCTCCAGGTACTGCGACTCGTCGAGCAGGTTACCGAATCGCTCAGCAAAAGGGAATACACAGCGGCAGTATTCCTGGACATCGCAAAGGCATTCGATAAGGTGTGGCACAACGAACTCATCTTCAAACTGATCAACTTAAGTTCTTTATTTATAGTAAAAAAATTACACAAAATAAGTACCAACATAAAAACCCGACAAATTGGTCGGGTGCTGTCATTGGTCAAAATTTAACATTACACATAAATATAGTTTTTAAATTTCAATTTTGTTCAAATTTTGGGGCCATCCCTGTATCATATTTCTAGTTTTTATCAAACATTCATATCTAATGATTTTCAAACTGATCAAGGCAAACACCTCGCGAGCACTAGTCAAGCTCCTGACATCATACCTCCGAAACAGAAAATTCTGAGTCAAACTGGAAGGAATCCGCTCAACAACAAGGACCATCTCAGCAGGTGTACCCCAAGGCTCCCCAATCGCACCCACCCTCTACAGCATCTACATCCACGATATGCCAAAATTGTACGCCGATGACACTACAATCTCGGCCACATCAATGAACGCAGCCACAGCCATAAACCGCGTCCAAACAGCCCTCGACGCACTCGAAGAATGGTACACAGACTGGCAAATCGAAATCAATCCGGAAAAGAGCACTGCAGTGATGTTCACCAACAGACGCCCAACACTTCCAGACCTGCACATCTTCGGCAAAACCATCCCATGGAAGAACTCGACCACGTACCTAGGCGTTCATCTCGACAGAAGACTTTCCTGGGTCAAACACATCAACACCGTCAACGCGAAAGCTAGAGTAATCATGCACAAGCTGGATCCAATCATCGGGAGGCGCAGCAACATGAACCCCAGCCTAAAGCTCAGGATTTACAAGGCAATCATCAGGCCCATCATTACGTACGCAGCCCCGGCGTGAGCATTCGCATCCAACTTCCAAATGAATCGACTCCAAACCATCCAAAACCTGGCACTCCGACGCGCAAGAAACGCCTACTATCTCGTCCCAAACGAAATCCCGCCTCCCTTACCCACTCCCCCACCCAATTGAAATAGGGCAATGCCCTCCGGGTCTGTAATTCCCTGAATTACCCAATGCCATTCCCCCCCTAAATCAGATGAAGGAGATAAGGCAGCTTCGCTGCCACCTGTTCCGTACGCCATGTCTCGTTGGCGTTGGCGATTTTCAAAAGCCGTTTTCTCGAAAACTAATGGATAATCCGCAAAATTTCTTTTTTTATTATATACAGAAAATTGTCCTCTTTCCAATAGAATATTTTTCGCGGCCGAATTCGTGGTACCGATTACCTGACAGATCCCTTCTCCTATTGCAATTTGCGACCGGTGCGCTAACAGTAAATAATAATAAACTAATGAATTAACTTATGAATTATGAATAATAATGCATAAATTCTGTCTTTCAATTTTGACTTAATTAATTTAATAAATAAAAGTTTATAAAAAAACTATTGAATTTGAAATTGTGTGTTTTTATTTTAAGTTTTTGGGGGACTTGATTTGCTTCAAAAATATGAATATAAAAACAAATCCAAAGGGATAAAAATTTACGCTGGGGTCTCGATACCTCTTACTACCTTTTTCCTTTCTTACTTCGATACCAGGTATAAGTCAGGTATAGGTATAGATTATAATAATCTGTAATAGCAAAGATATACACCACAATGCTTACACTGGCTAACACTTCATATAATGCTCATATTGGCCACTGAGGTCGTTACCAATCGACCAAAAATACCTGTGACAAGTATACCCATAAGAGCTGTCCCTCTATATATACATACTCTTTGCTTTATGGTAGTTTAGGACGTAAATTACAAATATAAAAATTACATTTTATGGATCATTCTAAAGCACGGCCAAAATTCACGAGAAACTAGAACCAACTATTCGATTGGCTACTTTCATAAAGTTGGCTCCGCCCATCCCTTAGTTTATAATATATTATATGAGTGCGTGCAATGGAGTAGTAGGCGAAGTCGAGTAATAAAAAGAGAAAAAAGTGACCTTCGGAGAGTGAAGAGAGTTTAAGAGTGGGGAAACCTACTCCCTAGAGAGCCATGGCAGAAACCAGCTACGAAAATTGCTATGAACCGGACTACCATACCCTGAAGTTCCAGGACGTGGAACTTTTAGTGAATGGTATTAACCTGGCCACTATTTCCGACTCGGCCGAGGTGAGGGGCTGGCCAGAGGAAGGAAGAATGAGAATGTATAGACATGCGGCTGCCAAAGCCGCTATCATGTACTGGCATCTTCACGTCTTGAAGAACCAAGGTGTCGACCTAGTCAAAGGTCCACCTGCATCATCAAATGTACTCAACCTAGTGCGTGAAGTGACTGCGTGGACAACTCCATTCCCGCAGTCCACGACCACGAGGGAAATCAAGACGCAGGGTTGGACTCGACCCCGGCGGCCCCTGAAGAATCGCCCATGGACGAAGAGGCGCCCAGCGCCTCTGGACGCAGTAACCACCCTCCCCTTCCCAAACTTAGAAGTTAACTTCCAGGAGCTACAGGAGATTCTGGCCCTCAGCCAATCCCGTCCTGTTAATCCTGCGACACACTCTACAACCTTTGACGACTGCAGCTCAGTCCCACACACCTCCTTTACGAACGCAGATGACTCCGCGTCAACTTCGCATTCACGGGAGGTAAGCGCGTCAGACCCCCCTCAGACGGGGCAACCGTGGCATCAGAAGATGAGGGCAAAACCGACGCGGCATCTGCTCCCACCTCAGTGGGACGTAATGTGATTTCTGCCCAGTGCTCTGAATGTCAACGTGAAGAAATTCAAGCAAGCGCGGGTAAACGGCGGGAGTAACTATGACTCTCTTAAAGTCATAGTTTTGGGGGTCAGGTTTGTTGTAACGCCCCACCAGATGCGATCTGAAAAGCCTCTTTGCGGTTGCGGAAACGGTGAACAATAGTGAGCTGAACTTTGCGACTCTTGGGTAATCTCGAGAAGGAAGTTATTGTTCTGTGACTGCTTAGTTGTGCCGATCGACGCGTTAGTCTGTGCGGGTTTTGCGACAAGCAAGCGGAGTGCGAGCCTCCACGTGGCGACTCCCGGAAGGACAGTAGTGTGTACACTGTCACTAATCGCACCTGCGCCGCCGGAAGTTCCTTATTTAAGTGGCTCCCTAGGACGAGGAGTAGCAAATAAAAAATATCTAGCTACTCTGGGCCCACCTGGTCTATCCTTATACTCAAACAACTTTCGGCGGATTCTTCACCAGGTATCGAGCTTTTCCTCTCTCCCGCAGAGAGCCAAACAGGGGCCGACGTTTTAACTTGATACTCAAATTTTTCCGGAGTTTTACCCGGGAAATCGTCGGCCCTTTACCAGTTGTCCAGTATGGTCAACTGTGTATGTGGCAAGGTCTTCGGCTCGGACGCCGGGCTGAAACAGCACTTGAGGCGCAGGTATTGTCGGGGTGAAAACCCCCCGGCGCAGAATGCTTGCCCTGTATGTAACGCGAAATGGCCTACTTTTGCAGGAATGCGTCAGCATCTCCGGAGGGCGCACCCAGTCGAGTACAATGCTGATCTGGAGGAACAATTAGAAAACCCTATACGCGCAGATAACGCGTGGTCAGATAGGGAGCTTCTGGATATGGCGAGGTCCGAAGCTGGCTACGACGGCAGGTTCGTCAATAAACATTTACACGCAGAACTCAGGGGGCGGACCCTAGAAGCAATTAAGTCCCGCCGTAGGTGCCAAGACTATAAACAGATGGTGCGGGAGTTCCGATCCGGCGGTGGCCGTCGGTCGCCTCCGGCGGTGGACGTGCTTGAGGAGATCGAGCAGGAAGAAGAAGCGGGGGAGCATTCACGCTCCCTACTTCCAATTGGCTCCGTTGATGAGGCAGGCCCGGGCCCCTCGGGCGAAAATCCAGAAATGGAGGACGTCGCGAGACCCGGGTGTGACCGTCCACAACGTGGAAGCCCTGCCCTAGCAGGAGGGTGCGGAGAGGGGACGGTGAGCAGCGAAGGTTTTCCGCTTCAAAACACGTCAGCGCCGAGTCCCCGTCGAACCCGAAGCCAGAGAGCCGGAAGGGCAAAGGCTTGTCCTGAACCCGGAACGCCGACGGCTGAGGGGAGTCGACAAAACGATTCGGGGGGGTTATGATGGAGCAGAACCCACAAACCACCCCCCAGGCCCAGAATCGCTCCGCAAACGCTCGACTCTCTTGGGCGCTGATATTGTCGGGCGATCCGGTCGCCCGCCGGATCGCGACTCTCGCAGAAGAATGGGACGGCTGGACTGAGGAAGAAGTGCTCCTCTTCCAGACCGTCTCTCAGACTACTTCGAGAAACATGTCTCCGCTGAGAAGGGCGACAGCGGAAGGGGTCCGCACCCTAATAAAAATCCTCGGTGGGGAAAACGGGACGCGTCCCGACATGGATCAACGACCCGCTAAAATAAGAGCTGGCCCCAGACGGGAAAATAGAGCGATAAAACGCATTGAAAAATATAAGGTCTTCCAGAACCTCTATAGGACTGACCGGCGAAAGCTCGCTGAGTTGGTCCTGGGGGGGAAGGAACCTAATCAGTCAGATATAAAACCTCCCCAAGAACTGATGGAGGCCCGTCTGCGGGAAATCTTCGGGAAAGCGTCCACCGAAGATCAAGAGCGGATCGTTGATCCCAAGGTTGGGATTGACCTGTGGACCCCTATTACGGGGGTCGAGATTGAAACGGCGCTGGGAGCTACAAAGCAAACAGCGCCGGGACCAGATGGCCTGACGTTGCGGCATTTGCAGAGGGTTCCTCGTCATAGACTGGAGCTCATTTTGAATAGTATTTTGCTCTCAAAAGAAATGCCAGGGGACCTCCGGATCAGCCGAACAACAATGATTCCGAGGTCGGACGATGGGTTAGATAACCCAGAGAACTGGCGTCATATTTCGGTTTCTAGTGTCCTCACACACTCCTGAATAAAATTTTAGCGAAGCGGCTTTCGCGGCTTCCACACCAGCGCGGCTTCACCGCTCAGAATGGCGTATTTATGAATACCGCTGCACTGGACTCGATCATCCGGAGTAGGCGCGCCGATTTGAGGCCGTATCATATCTTATCGTTGGATCTTAGAAAGGCATTCGATACGGTCTCACACCACTCGATACGGCGCGCCCTTAAAAGATTCAATGTTGATCCAAGGATGATCGAGTTCATTATGAGCGGATATAATGAAAGTTTCACCCGTTTGACTGGGTCGGGCACGGCCGACCGTATCATTATTAATAGGGGTGTTAAACAAGGGGACCCTCTGTCCTCTATTTTCTTTAATCTAGTATTGGATGAGCTGGTGTGTGCTTTGGAGGCCTCGAATATCGGGCTGCCGATGGCAGGGGAGTCGGTGAGAGTCACTATATTAGCATATGCCGATGACATTATCTTAATGGCAGAGACTTATAAAGATGCGCAGAGACTTCTGAGAATTGCGAAAGAGTTTTTCCACAAAAGGGGGCTTAGCCTAAACGAAAGTAAGTGTTTTGCAGTGGCAACCCGCGTGTTGCCAGGAAAAAAGATTTTATTAGCGTCTACCCGGACCAGGTTTTACAGTGGTGGTGTTCCCATTGTGACCCTGAGTCCGGATGATTTTTTAAAGTACCTAGGACGCAAGTACGACCATTTTGGTCAAGCAGCCCCCTTCCTATGCGATTTAAAAGTTGAAGTGGAACGCATCCGGAAGTCTCCGCTAAAGCCTCACCAAAAATTAGATATATTAAAAACGTACATTACGCAACAAAAATAAGCGCAAGCAGTGCAAAATAAAAATAACGCATGCAACTAAATAAATATTTATATATTCAACGCTAGTTAAAATATAAAATTTTCAAAACTTAACAATCAATAAATAATAATAAAATATATACAAACTTAAAATTTAACGTTCTTAAAATTAAAATCTATAAAATAGTCAACAACGGATAAAAATTATATATATAAAATCTGTTTAAAATTATAAAATAACAAGCGTTAAATAAGCAAGCAATAAGCAGGTGGTATGTCCTTAGACTCCCACCTTAGCCTCTTAAAGGCTCTTAGGGAATATCCCTTATTAGAGCGAGGCTACTAAATAATAATTACGCAAGCGCAAAATTTGTATAAAAATCATAAAAAAATAAACCAGCTAATAAATTAAACATGCAACATATATAGGATTAAAAAAAAAAAGTAAAGAGGCCGAAGCCGCAAGTAAGGCCACTTACGCCACTATCGCCCGCAGAGGGCGGCTCTAGAATTCCTCTGACCACTATCGAGTGCCCTACAAAACATCCAATTTCGATCGAAAGATGTCATAGTCTAAGTAGCGCGCTCGACATCGGTGATGGATCAGAGTACTGAGATAGAGCCTACCTCGCTGGGGGAACTTCCTTTTATCAAGAAAGCCTGAGCGTTAGGACGAAATCTGTGGTAACGCGCAGATGTCTATGGTCAGCCGGTAACATGGCGAGCGCTAAACTACGTAAACAGACAATGCGGAAATGTTAGACTTCAACACAAGAAAGTCGTATAGATACACAAATACAAACGTACAAGTACGTAATATAGGGGACTAGGGGCACCCCCTGCAAAAGGCCGCAATGCGGTTCTTTTGCTCATTCAGTTTTCGGGAACTAAGCTCCGAATAAGATCCAATGTGATCTTTTGCTCAGTCAGTTTTTAGAAACTATGCTCCGAACAAGATCTAGTGTGATGTAACGAGTCTCTATACCCACCCTTATTCATGGACTGGTACAGTTCCCAGGCGTGAACTACACCTCCTGAAAAGCTGGCACGCGGATATCCTGTACTCAAAAACCACTGACTTAGTCCGAGCAAGATCTAATGCGATGTAACGAGTCTCTATACCCACCCTTATTCATGGACTGGTACAGTTCCCCTTGGATAATCGCAGAAAGGAACATCGAAGGAGACACTATCTCCTGAGGAGAACCTAGAAGCACTATCCCAGGCGTGAACTACACCTCCTGAAAAGCTGGCTGCGGATATCCTGTACTCAAAAGTCGCCGAGTTTTCCGAGTCCGAACAAGATCTAATGTGATCTAATATAATGTGTGACGAGTCTCTATACCCACCCTTATTCATGGACTGGTACAGTTCCCCTTGGATAATCGCAAATAAAGGAACATCGAAGGAGACACTATCTCCTGAGGAGAACCTAGAAGCACTATCCCAGGCGTGAACTACACCTCCTGAAAAGCTGGCTGCGGATATCCTGTACTCAAAAAGTCGCCGAGTTTTCCGAGTCCGAACAAGATCTAATGTGATCTAATCTAATGTGTAACGAGTCTCTATACCCACCCTTATTCATGGACTGGTACAGTTCCTCTTGGATAATCGCAGATGAGAACATTGAAGGAGACATCATCTCCTGAGGAAACCTAGAAGCACTATCCTAGGCGTGAACTACACCTCCTGATAAGCTGGCAAGCGGATATCCTGTACTCAAGAAGACACTGACATAATGACATATAATCAAAAAAAGGCAATAAATAGAACTACCCTATCTATCCTAACCTAAGCAGGACCTTAAGCGGCACTCTTAGGATAGGGGGTAGATAGGAGACAGATAAAACTAAATTTATTGCCTGGTAAAAGCGACAATAAATAAAACTAACCAATTTATCCTAACCTAAGCAGGACCTTGACCGGCACTCTCAGGATAGGGGGTAGATAGGAGACAGAAATAAATAAATTTATTGTCTGGGCCATCCCAACCTAAGTAGGACCTTAACCGGCACTCTTAGGCCAGGGGGTGGACCAAAAGGGATATGCACCCGAGGACGTAGATCAACAGCCGATCCTTTTGAGCCTAGGCCCGCGAAGCCTTCGTCTCGAATGATCAGTTCGACTGTTCAATGATCACACTCTCGAACCGCACGAGAGCCTACAAAGGTACTATCTCAGGGGAGGCTCCCCCCGTACTAGGGGAGTTCTCCCAAGCCCGCTCTCTATGAAAGCGGAGCGAACGTGTTGTCTCTACGAGAACCCCTGGACAAAGTAAACTCCTGCTGTTTTAACAGCTGAGATTTGAAAGCCAGCTGTGAGTTCAAGAGAGAGATGATCAGTTTGCGCTTAGGTAATACGAGTCCTTTGCTCACTCTAGATGTGTTTCACGACACCTTTTGGAAAGCGCTGAGTACTGAGAGAAAACCCGGCGGTAAATCTATCTAAATCGGGGGTGAGATACGTGCCTTCCGGAGTGGTTGGCCAGAGATATATCTCATAGGTCCCTAGCGTCCAATAAACTTCCCGAGAGAGGCGTCTCAAAGGGTCGTAATTACGCTTACCGGCTTCCGATGATGCGGTCGGTGGACTGTCGTGAATCATCACTACTCGTGGGAACAACTATGAACAATCCTACTAAAATTTTGAAAGAACGTGAAGGAGGAGGAGGTGGAAGAAGGAGGGGGTTAGAAGAGATCGAACTAAAAGAGCTTGTGGTGAGATGTGGGAGGTTGCAACTGAGCAACTGCCCGACGGCTACGACAATTAGTAATTTTACTCTCGTACCGGATACGGCCCTTTCCACTACTAGCTCTTGCGTCGAGACCTACGTACCTGCTGGACGAGTAAAGGCTGAGACTACTGGTAATAGTGCTTACGTTATAAGCGAAGGTCAGAAGCCATTCCCCGGCCCTGCCGGAAACAGTCGAGCCAACAACCCTGGCGTAACTGTCACACCTTCGGGTATGCGGAAACCAACTAGGGATGAACTCGAGCTGAGGGACGCTGGGAGCCAAACCGATCCCTTCGTGTCGGTGCAACTCTCGGACGTCAGAAAGGTTGTTCGTACCATTTCGGAGTATGTCAACCATAAGGACAGGCGGAATACGCGAGTGGAAGCCGCGTTTGTCTGTGACAGGATGAACGAGGTGGAAGACGTGATGCTCCGCTTGTTGCTAGAGAATGAACGCATGAAGGGCGAGCTCATGCGTTCTCAATCCGGGCTTGTTGCGTCGAACCAGGTGTCGTCCTTGTCAGAGGAACCAAAAGCGGCGCAGATGGGAACATCGAAGGAGACTCAGTCTCCTGAGGAGAACCCAGAAACACCGCCCCAGGCGCTCTGTGATAGGAACCCGAAGTCGAGAAAGAGGAAACTTAAGGTCGTGAGGAAGGATTCACTCAAAAGGTCCGCATAGACCTGGCGAGCTATACCGGAGACACGACCAAGAGCGGAACCAATCGAGACCTTGTCACGAAAGGATGAGCCTACGTCGAGTACGGTAGCGCTGGAAGGTCCTCTCGAGGGCTGTAAAGGCGTACTACGGGAAACACAGACGAAGGTGATGCCAAAAGTGAACCCCGAGTTCAGGCTTCAGGGAGCGAAGGAACGACGCGCTGCCAACAAACTTCGCAAGGCTCTCCAGGCCCAGAGGCGTAAGGCGCGCAGAGTTGAAGAGAGCAAGATTTTACCTGAAGCTCCCGTGATAAGCACCCCACGTCGTCCAGCGGCGCAGGGGGACGCTGAAGCGACCGTGCCTTCCAAGCGCAAGCGAAGGAAGCGCGGAAAATCAAAGAAAGAGATCAAAAACCCCGAAAGGAGTGATCCTGAACGGACAACGGTATCAGGTGCTAACGTTCGCGCCATATCTGCAGGTACCGTGCCTAGCGTCAAACCATCGGCCCAAACCGAGGTTAAGACACAACATCCTATAAGCTACCTGAGTGCTTCGAGGACGGGCGGAGAATTTGTGCAACCGAATAGAGTTGAACGAAGGTTCTGTCTCTATAACGTCCCCCACTCCGTTACGGACTCGAGCATTCTTGACGGCTTGTATCGGCAAACCAAAGGTTATACCCGAAAACAGTTCGATCGGGATGTTACGCTAGGCAAGAGAGGTGGGAAGCCTCTGGCCAATGGGACCCTTAGTGTTCGTGGGAAGAACCTAGGAGGACTAATCCCAAAAGTCATTCATGCAGGATCTCGCTCCTTTAAGTGCAAGGAGATACAGCGGATCCGCAGTTGCAACCGATGCCACAAGACCGGTCATAAGACTAGGGATTGTATCTTTTGCAACACATCCTCGATTCGCGGAAACGAGGGGTCTTCGGTAAGGGACAGCCTGGCTCCCGCTGCTTGCAAAGTCCGCAAAAACACGGGGCAATCGGAGGGCCACTCAGCATCTGCTTCTAGCGTGCTTGAGTCTTTAGCCCTAAATTGTCCCGATGTTTAAGCTAGCTCAGGTAAACTGTCAGAGGTCCAGTGCCGTCGCCGCAGATGCGATAACTTGGGCCTCGAGAAATATGATAGACGTGCTCTTAGTCCAAGAGCCGCCTATTGACGTAAGAACGGGAAGAGTGCAAGGATTTCCGGATGGACTGCGCTCCTACTCTGCTAGCCATTCGTGGTCGGCAGTGGCGGTTCTCGATCCGGCCCTTACATGTCTTGAGATAGTCGCAGTTAACGATGAGTATCATACTTTGGTACACCTGCGCAGCGCGGTGCTTGGTGACATTTATGTTGCCAGCGTATATGGGAAGATTACCGTTGATATTCAGGTAACTTGCGACTGGATAGAGAGGCTTCGCGTAATTGCAAACCGATCGCCGCTCTTTATCGGCATGGACTCTAATGCTCAGTCAGGAGCCTGGCATAGTAAGGTGAAACGCGCAGGGGACCCTGCCCTTGCGCGAGGGGATAGGTTGGCAGACTATCTGGCGAACACCGATCTGGTTGTCCTGAACACACCAAGCAGTATCTCGACCTTTGAGGGCGGGCCCGGTGTGGGGGGACGAGGCGAGTCGGATAAAGACGTCAGTTTGTGCAACGACGCGTTCGACTTGTTCAAAATCAATTGGTCTGTAGTCCGTGCTGGAATAAGTGATCACAATCCGATAGTTGTGACCGTGGTTAAAGGATCAGATGATCACGCCGCACCGTCTTTACATGGGGTCGACCCCATATGTATAAGACGTCTGGAGCTAACTGGGAAGAATATGTAAAAGTACTCGAACAGGAGGCTGTGAAGGATGTTAGCCTGGAAATATTCGGCGCCCTACCAATCGAGGTAAAAATCGAGATGTTGGAAGGCTGGATCCAGACAGCTAACAGTACTGTCCTTACCCCGCAAAACGCGCCTCCCAGGCCGTGGAATCGCTGGTGGAATCAAAACCTCGATAGGCAACGGGCTTGTGTGCGCTCTGCAAAGAGGCGGTGGAGGAGGGCACGTTGCTTGCAGCGACCGAATCTTGAGGACTTGGAAAACACCCTCTCCGAACTTACCAGAGCCTATAAAAGGTAAGGGAGGCCAAACTCGCGAATTGGAAACGATACGTCGAGGAGCAGGGTAACCTAGATCCGTGGGGCTCGGTGTACAAGATTTGCCGAGAGAAATCTAAAAAGTCCGAGATCGCGGCGATCTGCCAAGTCTTACCTTCGGGCGAGACGATTACCGCGACCACTTGGACTCAAAGCGTAGAAATTTTGCTTGATAGTTTCTTTAAAGACGGAGAACAAGGCCTCTTACCTCCAGGTGTAGTTACTGAGGCGGCGCCTGACTTTACTATCGAAGAGATTGATGCTGCTGTTAGTGGTATCACGATAGGCAAGGCGCCGGGACTGGACTGCGTCCTACCTGTGATGGCTAAGAAGGCATGGGATGCTGTCCCGACCTATATTCAGTCGTTGTTCAACGACTGTCTTAGGCAAGGATTCTTCCCTATATCCTGGAAGGTGGCCAAATTAGTAATAGTACACAAGGCACCTGAGAAGGAGCGATCCGATGCTGCCTCATACCGTCCCATTTGCCTCCTGCCAGTGCTGGCGAAGGTATTGGAACGGATGATGGTGGAGAGGCTGTCCACTCTCCTAGGAGAGGGGATGAGCGACGCGCAGTACGGCTTCGTTAAGGGACGAGGCACGGAAGACGCGTGGCACCAGGTGTCCGAACAAGTCGAAGCGACCAAGGAGAAATATGCCCTCGGGCTTTTCATTGACTTTAAAGGCGCTTTCGATGGACTACTTTGGAGCCGTATAATGCAAAAGGTTGTCGACCTAAAGTGCCCAGAGCTACTTCTCTGGAGCAGCTACTTTCAAAATCGCGAAGTAGTAATATACGACCACGCCGGACTGGAGATCCGACGTGAGGTTAAGCGTGGCTGCCCCCAGGGATCGATAGTGGGGCCATTTGTTTGGAACCTCATGATGAACGAACTTCTAGATACCCTGGAAGCCAACGGGGCGATCGTTATCGCGTATGCGGATGATCTACTTGTCTTGGTGAGAGGAGACAGCCGTGCGAGAATCGAAACCCTTAGTACACTTTTCTTGCGGATAATACTAGACTGGGGGCAAAGGGTTGGAGTGCTCCTATCAGAAAAGAAGTCCGTCGCACTGATAATGAAGGGCAACTTCTCTGAGAACAGGAACCCCACCGTCAAGGTCGACAATGTCCGTCTAAGCCTTGTCAAAGAAACCAAGTATCTAGGCATAATGATCGGAGCAAGGATGAATTTCTCGCCTCACATTCACTACCTAAAGAGAAAGGTTGTCCCTATGGTGGGAAGCCTGCGACGGGTTTTAAGACGGGATTGGGGACTGAGACAGGCGGCTTATAAAGTAATTTATAAGGGTTTGATAGTTGCCTGTTTTGCCTATGGCGCTAGTGTGTGGGGCCACACTATGCAGCTGTCGACATACAGAAAGAGCATCAACCAATGCCAAAGGATAGCGCTATACGCTTCCTTGAGAGTCTGTAGGACCGTTTCTACCGAAGCGATGCAGGTGCTTGCGGGGGCACTCCCGTGGGACTTGGTCGTTAGGGAACGACTGGAATCCTTCAGACGGCGAAAAGGTTTGGCCCCCCGGCAAGGGGAGATCACCGATGCGCGTGAGCGCGGGCTCCCGAAAGGACGCTTCCGGACGCTAATACTAGAAAAGCTAATGCTTCTATGGAACGAGCGCTGGACGTCGTCTGAAAAGGGAAGAGTTACATGGCGATTCGTAAAAGATGTTGGATTTGCCACAGAAAGGCCATGGTTTGAACCGGGGCTTTACCTCGGCTATCTCCTGACCGGACATGGAAGTCTCAATCATCATTTGCACGGGATGGGCCTTGCGATGTTTCCTACATGCGGCTGTGGTGCAGTAGAGACGTGGGAACATGTTCTCTTGCACTGCCCGCTGTACGATGATCTGAGATGGGAGGGGCTTGAGGCTCCGACTGTCTCCGAAAACCTTGGCGATCTAATAGGAACCCGTGATTCGTTTACTACTATGAACGAATTTGCCAATGAGTTGTTCCTTAGACGCCGTGCCGCAAACTCGGGCGATCCCAATCCATGGGATTCTGAGTCGTCCGATTAAACGTTAACGAATGAACGGCAGCAGTGGCGCTGAAGAGACAATAAGACAATAATAAATAATAATCGAATAATTTCGCGTAATTCTGCAATAAATTTCACCTCAGATAGTGCGATTTTACACCGTTTGACTATTTCTTGTGGGTCTATGTGAAAGATCAAGTCTATGCGGATAATCCACAAACCATTGGGGGCTTAAAAGTCAACATCAAACGTGTCATTGGTGAGATAGAGCCTCAATTATGCCAAAATGTGATTGAAAATTTTGACAAAAGAATCGATGTCTGTAAGCGTGGTCGTGGTGAACATTTGAAGGATATTATTTTTCATTCATAAATGGCACACCTTCTACTTTACATATCAATAAAAATCCATAGCATTTTCATCCGAAGTATGTGTTTCCTTTAAAATTTAAAAACAAACATCGTATTGGTAAACCCTTTATAAACTCATTAGAACAGACATGCCCCCTCACATAATTAAAATACATATAAACTACCTAAATGACATATCATTCCAAGTGAAAATTAAAAGTATCCTATCAGATCCACACCCCATCCCTGCCGGAGTCCCCCAAGGCTCCATCCTCGCACCTATCCTGTTCATTCATTACATTAATGATATCCCTCGACATGAAAACACCGACACATCGCTTTATGCCGATGACACGGCTGTCAGTGCAACTTCATTTCAGAATAACCAAACCATTGTTTATCTCCAACGACACACAAACCTACTGACGGTGTTTACAAGAAATGGAAGCTCAAGCTAAATGAGGATAAGACCACACTGACCACTTTCACACATCGACATGACAAACTCACTAAAAAACTTAACATCAACAACATCGACATCCCAACAACAAACACCGTCAAATACCTATAGTCCATTCGTTTTAAGATTAGTCTTGAACTCGGAACTAAAAATATTAACCTTGAAATGTGATTGGTTGATATTCAAAAATGAATTTGCAAGTTCACACTACCACAATCGTTTGAGATTTGACGTTTATAAATATTTTTTCGTAAAATTTTGTAACGAATCTTTAAAATTACCAACGAAAATATTGCTTTTTGAACCAGGAATACGTTAAAATCTAATTGTTATTCTAATAACATTTTGGTTTTGTCAAAAACCACATTTGTGTATTATAACCTTAATTTGTTTTAGAAATTTAGGTTTTTTAATTAAATTATGGATCAACCAGGAACTAGTAATCAGGAATTTTATAATTTTAAATAAGAAGTTTTCACCGTCGGAAGTCAAGAATCAAATCAAACCGAAGCGAGTTGTTCAAATGAAGCCAACGATAATTGGAGTTTTCGGGATATCATTAAAAATCATCACGGTAAAATTATACATAGTGGACAGAAGATAATGATGTATAAAATTTATGTAAAGTATCGTAATGCAGGACACGTCAGAACAGGTAGTGTAACTTCAGCTGCTAACAATTTGGGAATTTCAGTTCAGTCAATGTGGAACACTGTTTATTATTAAATGACTTTCATAAATAAATGAAATGTTTCATAAACATAAATTAAATGATTTTCAGAAATCAACTTACGTAGAATAGTTCACCAATTTTTTCTTGCGAATGATGTACCTACCATTGATAAAATTCTTGATGTAAGTATTTCTTTATTGCGGTACTTTATAATTTCTTAAGGGTAAGGTATTAAAGAATTTTTTTTTCATTTTTTTTATGTTTTTAACTGAATATATAATATCTCAAAAATATTGTGTAAAAATTTCAAGTCGATCGGAGCCAAATTGACAAAGTTATGAGTATTTGAACTCCATGCCAGATTTTTATACCTGATGGAAATTTATAAGCTATAGCTATAAGCTATAGGTTTATCCGGATGTAATAAGTTTTGCGGACTAATAGATTTGGCGAGTGCTTTCTTATCGAAACCAACCTATAATTCATATGTATTGCGATGTTCACCGCGCTCAAAGAAGAAAGTTCTTGGTGAGAGGGGTTTCCATGATCCTACAATTGTTCATAGGATACTGGGAATCGAGTAACAAATCACCATCGTTAACCTAACCTTAATCTTTGTAAAATATAAGTTACCATGTTCCTAATTTTAAGTTTTACGTCCAACAAAGTTTTCTGGGTTTTCTGAAAGAATAAAAAAAAATTCAAGCAGGAAAAAGTTTTATTTTTATTTAAAAATTTTTTTAAAATAAAAATGAGAGTGCCAAAGGAAAAATTTCCAAGGAGATGAAAAATAAAATAATAACGGTCAAAAAAGAAAAGAAAAGAAGGAGTCTAAAAATTATACCGGAGCGACCGGTCGATGAAAAATTGGTTGTAAAGTTAAAAAGCAATTGGTGCAGCAAATAAGGCAAGTGCGATTCAGCCCTAATTTCGCCATTATTGCAAAAATTACCGTGGAGTGTTTCCGCCGTTGTACAACCATCCGAATTGTGCCGTGATATTGTGAGAGTGAACCCTCACTCCCTTGTGGCCAAGTTAAATCGACAAAGGGTGCAAACCAAAAAGCCCAGAAAGAAATAAGGTCGTACAAAATTTTATAATTTATCTTTCACGAACTCAGACTCGCCTTTTTTATATTATTATTATTAGTAGTGTTGTTTTCTTGTTGTAATTGTTATGTGTGTTAATTTTGTTCTTAGTATTTAAGTACACGCACATACACTACATACGCAACACGTTAATTTGTTAATTTGTTAAAAAGTTTATTCGTTTTAGTTTGTTATTTTGTTGAATAAAATTTTGTTATTCACCATGGACATTCTTTTAATTGAGTAAATTTAAATACAAAAGTTTTTATTATATTTTAAATAAATTTGGCGCCCAGCGAGGAGGAAGAAGGTGCTACGAGCCTCAAAAGATTATATCTACCTATTGCAGTAGAATTGGGAACCGGGGTGTCGTAGCAGTATATATGTATAATTCATATAATTCAAATTCATATGTGAAAAAACATTGTGAATCGATAAAAAATGTTGCCAAGAAGTTCTACGCATCGGCTGTACAAGAAGAGAAAAAAGCAATGTGTGAAGCAAATAATTTAGATGAAACGTCAGAATTGACTGTATCAGGCGACGGCATGTGGAAGAAAAGAAGATTTTCTTCGTTATTTAGCGTTGCTTCCCTAATTGGATATTATACTGGAAAGGTATTTGACATTTTTGTAAAAAGCAGTTACTGCCACGATTGTAAGACTTGGGAAAGAAAAGTAGATTCTGCTGAATACGAAGCATGGCACGAAGTGCATGTGGATAGCGGCAATTGCAAATCCAACCACATCGGACCGTCTGGAAACATGGAGGTATCAGCAATTACAGCAATGTTCGAACGATTGGTGGAAAACCTTGGGGTGAAATTTTGTAATTACATCGGAGACGGTGACTCTCCAAATTTGGAGAGTCTCCAAAGCGATTAAAAACAAAAACAACAAATTTTCGATACCTGCACTACACACCGAGCGAGGCATTAAAATCAGCCGTAAAGACAAAGCAAACGCAATCACAAAAACAAACCTACAACATCATAATTTAACAACGCAGCCCACAGACAACTACACTGAAAACCTGGTAAAATACAATACAGAAAACTTCAAACAAACCTCGCATCCCACACCTTCTGAAGGCCTCACCTCTCCAACTGAAATCCGTAATATTATAAGGAAATTAAAAAACAAATCTGCCGGAAACGACAGCATAGGAGCCACGTTAATCCAAAAATTCCCCAGAAAAATCATTATCCAAATTTACCACATCCTCAACGCTTGCCTTAAAACACAATACTTCCCCAACTCCTGTAACATTAGGTATGTTCTTGCTAGTTACACTTTTTACACTTTTCTACACTTTTCTGTTCGTGCTAGCAGCGCGCGCTGTTCGTGCTAGAAAGTGTAATTACACTTTTTTACACTTTCTTACACTTTTTACACCTGGTTTGGAACTGGTGTAAAGGTTTACACTTTTTACACTTAATTTTGATTGGCTGTTAGATTTTTAAAAATGAAATTTAAAAATATAACCCCAAAAAATAAAAGTTTCGCACTTCTTCGCAAGTAAAAGATTTTTATTTTTTAATTAGTTATTAATACGACATGTTTCACACGATATAATTAAAAAATAAAAATAAGGATTACCAAAAATATATCGTTAAAAATGTATATGTCAAGTGCTTTGCCTTTAATTTTTTATTTACTATTAATCTTTTCCGATTAATTAATAAGTAAATTTACGATTTACTATTCTATCTTTATTCTTATTTAAAAATGGTTAATTGGTTTATTTAAAAATTAACACTTAATTTTGATTGGCTGTTGGATTTAAAAAAATGAAATTACAAACCTAAAATATAAAAAATAAGAATTACCAAAAATAAAATGTTAAAAATATCTTATGTCAAGTGCTATGTCTTTCATTTTTTACTTATCACTTATTACTCACTTCCTTATTATAATCACTAACAATTTACGATAAATTTTAACTCAAAAATGGTCAAAACGGCATGGATAATTAGAGATGCGGACGGTAATACGGCGAACACAGACGGAATTGTAACTTGCATATGTGATGGTAAGTAAATTTTTGTGGCGTTTTATAGTATTTTACTATTTTATCATAGATGGATTGCAATTCCAACTCAATGCAGATGATATAGAATTTAAAAATGAAAAGTTTCATTGTATTGTGGATGGCCATGAAGTGGTTCTATCTTCATGTGTACAAGCGCAACAAGCAATAAGCACCACAGCACCTCTGACACCTCCTGCACCTGCTAGAAATAAGAGCTTTTCTTGGTGTAATGCCTCAACAAAATTCTTTTTGTCCTTGTACGAAGTCAATAGAGCCCTGGTTTCAAGCAGAAAAATCAGAAGCGTGAAGAGTATGTGGAAGATGATAAGTGCTAAAATGATAGAGGCGGGATATGATGTATCATCTCTCCAAGCTGAGAATAAGTGGAAGGCGTTGGAGCGATCATACAAGCAAGTGATTTGGAATAATAAGCAGACTGGAAGAAATCGAAACACCTGCCCCTATGAAAGGTAATGTAATATAGAAGCTAATAATTGATTTAAACAAATTACATAATAGAATATTTACAATAAAATTTTTTGCAGTGAATTGAGTGCAATATTAGACAAAAAGCATAGCGTAATACCCGTCGCAGTATCGCAACGAAGTGGGCTCACATTGCGGAAAGAAGCTTTGGAGACGGCCACCACAATGAATCTGGAGTCTACGTGAGTATATTTTCTGTTTTCATTATTATGAAACCCACACGTTGAATTAATTAAACAAAGTATATATGGAGCAATTATTTATTTATAATAATTACAGACCACTTCATCTACCTTATATGAGTGAGCTTCAGGAGCCAAGCATTTCTGTAGCAGGACCGTCAGTTTTAAATATGTAAGTATCTCATCTTGTTACGTTACATAAATTATTATTCTATATGGAACCAATTAATCACAGATCACTATCGGCCCGGGATGAAGGAATGGATCCATTCGGGGAAGAGGAGGAGATGGGAACTTTCAATGGCTTGCAGATGGCAGAGGAGATTGCAACTCCCTCTGCAACAAACATCCCCAGAACAAGGACGCAGATGGGGACCACTGCAAAGGCCCTCCTTAGTTGCAAGGAGAGTATGGAGAAACTAATTTCAGAAGTCAAGCTCCAGGGTGAGCAAAATGCAAATTTTCTGCCCGGCATTATGGAACACAAAGCTAAAATGTTGGCTGAAGTCCAGCTGCTCAGACAGCAAAATGCAGAATTCCATAAAAATATTTTGAAAGAGCTGCAAGACTTAGTTCGAAGGCAACCCTAGTGTAAATTTTATTTCTAATAAAAAATCAGATCAACTCCATAAACCTTTTATTTTATAAAACCTTATAAAACCAATCTATTGTTGTGCAGCCAGCTGCCTACACAGTTCATCCCTTAATTCCCGTCCAAGTTCATTACCTTCAGGATTTACGTTCTCATGATCAACTTCTACAACTTCGGGATCTGGGCGAGACTCATTATTTGCAGGCTCAAACAATTGTAAATCGTCGGTATTTGCCAAGTTATGCAATACACAACATGCATGTACAATTAGTACCATTCTCACTATGTTTCTTATCTTGAAATGGTACAACTGCCGAAATCTTTGTTTTAAATCGGCAAATGCATTTTCCACTGTTACACGACAAGAACTCAACCTTTGGTTAAACTTAGTTTGAGCTCTTGTTAGACGCCCATTATCTCTGTAAGGTACTATCAGATTCTTTAAACAAGGGTAGGCACTGTCTCCAAGCAAGTATCCATCTAAAACAAAATTCCATATTATATAAAGAAAAGGTTCACCTAAAAATGCATATCGGGCGCTAAATCGTAAGTAACGTTATGAAAAAATTATTGTTTGTACGTTTAGCACTCGATATACAAGCCATTAAATAAATGCATGGTAAATTATACCTCCACAAAGTTCATGCAAATCGTTAAACAGAGTCGATTCTTTAAAAACTCTGGCATCATGAACTGATCCGGGGTAGCCAATACATACATCAATAAACTTTTTATTATGATCCACCACTCCTTGCAATTGGATCGAAAAAAATTGCTTACGATTAATGTACGAATCCTTGTCCTGGCGTGGTTTATCAATTCTTATATGTGACCCATCTATGGAACCTACAATAAATCATTAATAACAAATTTCAAATAATTGCATATTTAAAATGTTACCTATTACGCCTGGAAATCCTTTCGCTTGCCGATAATATTCTTTAGTAATTTCCTTTTCAGTTGTTGTTGGAAATCTAATGATATTTTCAGCAAATGATAATACAAATTCTGTTACTCTGGTTATAATGTTATGCAGGCAACTTAACGTTATTCCAAATCTATCGGCTACATCTCGATATGAAGAAGTTTCGTGGCCAACAAACCAGAGATAGCATAATATATGTTTTTCAGGTGTTATAGGTTTATAACCTGCTCCACCTCTCAACGATAAATACATCTGAGATGTTGTAAATCGAGCAATTAAATTATACGATAAACCACGAGATAGACGAAAATGCATGATAAAATCACTATCGATGTAATTTGTTACTACATCTTCAATGTAATTGTTGATTTTTATGTGATCTGTCCTTTCTATTACATCAATAATAGAATGGAATGCACCGACCACATTGCGAACAACATTTAAATTTTGATTACTTCGAGTCACACTAATAAGTTCATCTTCATCTTCAAATAAATGTTCCATTTTCTTCTCTTGATTTTTATTTCCTTTACTCGATGTTTTTCGCTAAATAATGGTCTTTATTTTTTTTATATATGTATTAAAAAGTTAGGTTAGATACCAACATAACCTACCAACGCAAATTTGATTTCAAGGGGTGGAGTTACACTCAAATTACACTTTTTGTGTTCGCGCTAAACTTACACTTTCGGGTGAAAGTTAAAGTGTAAATTACACTTTTTACACTTAAAGTGTAAAAAGTGTAACTAGCAAGAACATACCTATTGCGAATGTATTTCTTTTTTTGTAAGGTGAAATTTCGAATTTTAAATGTTCCATTTATACACCTTTTTTTAATTTGAATATTTAACGTTGGTATGGACCCAGTCCCGACTGAGCGATGAAAGTGAATAGACGTGTCTTGTTCTCCTGATCAAACCACGCCACTTTACTTGAGCGACACGGAGAAGCAACTACTGAGGCCTTACCAGCCAATCAGCATTTTAAGTACCACAAAGTATATGACCTCGTCAGTCCCGATTGAGCAGTGAGAGCGAGCGGACGTGTTTTTGTTCTTGAGCAAACCACGTCACTTCTCGAGCGACACGGTAACTACACCACCTGGCCCTACCAGCCACTCAGTTTTTGTACCTAATTTATGACCGCAAATTTGCACAACTCATGCTTCGACAATGTCGACAAGAAGTTCCAGCGTAGACTCGCAGCTAGAGCGCTATCTTTAAGCCCCAACAGGAAAAAACAGTGCACCAAAAATTTAAATAAAGTGACTGATATAATGCCCGTAACGCCACTAACGCCCATAAACATTTCAAAAAGTGAAAAAGACAATAATCCCATAAATATAAATAATATAAACAATAATCCAATTAATATGGAGATCCAAACGGATGACCCCACAGTGATTGTGAATGTGCCTACATATAACAGCTTTGGAGTACTAGTAAACGCCCCGGAACGCGTAAATCGAAATGCCGCAGGCACGGACAACATCCCCTGGACCACCGTAAGACGCAACCCAATCAGCAAACTTGCTACCCCCACAATCAACCCCCAAATTAAACCTACAAAACCGCCACCTATAATTTTGACGACACCAATAGGAAAAGTCAACGATTTCCTGAACAAATACAATCCGCTTGTAACAGGCAAAATTTTAGTCCAGTACCTTAGAGGTCAATCGTGGATCTACGCCGATTCCCTCGCGGACCACAAAATATTAAAAAATAGCATCTTTGCGGATACAAACGTCCAAGGCTACACCTACCAATCGCGGGATGAAAAACTCACTAAACTCATAATGAAGGGTTCCCCCTTCATGGACGAAGGGGAAGTATTCACCAAATTGCAACTGGAGCATTCAATTACGCCATCCAAAGTGACAAAACTAAAAAACAAGTACGGAGACGTAACGGGCTTCTTTCTCATAGCTTTTAACCCATCTACATCGATACAACAAATAAAGCAAATCAGGCACCTCGGCCAGGTCATGGTCTACTTTGAGCAGTACTCGAGAAAAAACACCCGCACCCAATGCTACAGGTGCCAAAGCTTCGGTCACGGGAGCACCAACTGCCACATGCAGCCGAGGTGCGTAAAATGCACCGATCATCACTTAACCCAGGACTGCCCCAGGAAAACCCACGACGCAGCTGTAAAATGCTGCAATTGCGGCGAAGCGCATCCAGCGAATTTCCAACAATGCAAAACATACATCAATTACGCCGAAAAGGTCAGTAGTAGAGCCCTGCGCCTTGTACCGAAACCCAATTTTCAGCAATCACAAAGTAATATTAATAATCAAAACAATCAAATTTATCAAAACAATAACAGTCAAATTCAAAGCAACAATTTTAATAACAAACCTAACACAAGTTTCATAAATTCAAACGAAAACTTTCAAAATTCATACAATACACAACTCGACCTAAATAACTTCCCCCTCTTACCCAAGCCAAGCCAACAGATGCCCACATTCGCGACGCAAAACTTACAATCCCGGAGCAACACTCAACACATGGCGCATTCCTTTGAAAACGACAACGCCGGTGGCCCCGGCGACCTGACAACACTGTTCCGCGAGTTGCGCGACTTAAACGAAACCATAAACATCGGCCAAATGATTTTGGTAATAAGAGAAATGAAAGCCAAGCTCGCCGGGGTCACCGACGTCCTAGAAAAAATTCACATACTCTCCGACATTTCGTCTAAATATAATGTATAATCACACCAAAAATAATTTAAACATCATATCTTGGAACGCAAACGGCTTAAGAAATAAAACAAACGAACCCATAATACTTGCTCAACAAACCAAACCAGATTTAATATTACTACAGGAAACAAAATTAAACAAACTCAAAGCTCCAAAAATAAATAATTACACCGCAATAAACAAACCAAAAAGCAATTCGGGTGGACTACTCATCTACCACCTCAACACACTCGAACCACAAACCATAGATTTAAACACTGGAACGGCGGAAATTCAAATCATCCAAATTGCCGACTTAACAATCGGCAATTATTATGTTCACCCATTACTCACACACGACACACACTTACTTGACAGGGTGTTCGCTAACTCCGGCAAAGTAATTGTTGCAGGAGACATGAACTCCAAGCATGCCGCCTGGAACAATGTCACTCAGGGCGTCGCTGGTAGAGATTTATACGATTACATAACCCACAACAACGTTCAAATTTCTTATCCTGACTCCCCCACACATTATCACTACGCTCAAGATTACGCCCCCTCAACCATCGACCTTGCCTTATCCAAAAATTTAAATGTCAATGCAGAGGTCCTCAACCAATTAAATTCCGATCACTTACCAATCCTTTTCAACATAAACTCATTAAAAATTCCTTTCCGCCCCCCCCCGTCCAATTAAAATCTTAAACAAAGCCAAAATATCGGTTCAACTAAACACATTTACACTAAACACAAAAATCTCTACCAAAGACGAAATTGGCGCCGAAATTGTCAGAGTTACTGACTTTGTCAACAAGTGCCTAAAAGACAACACGATAGAAAAACAGCCACCAAAACATAACATCACGCTGCCACCCGAATTGCTAACCAAAATCAAAAACAAAAACAAACTGCGTAAACTTCACCAAACTTTTAAATATCCAAACCTTAAACAACAAATAAACAAGCTCTCAGCGGACATAAACCTACAAATTTCAAAAATACGTATCAAAAAGTGGAAGAAAACACTCAGCGAAATCACCACTAAACAAAACATGAATGCAATGTGGAGAATTGCAAAATCGCTCAAAAATAGAGGTAAATCCGCTAACATCCCTGTATTGCACACCCCGCAGGGTTCAGCCACGAGCAACACAGAGAAAGCTAATGCCATCGCCGACACGTACCTCAATCATCACAATTTAACCACAAATATACTAAATACGTCACACGAATACATAGTAAAATGCACAGCTGAAAACTTCAAACACCAAACTCATCCCACCCCTTACACCGATTTAACGTCCCCTATCGAAATTAAAAACTTAATCCGCAAGCTCAAAAATAAAGCCGCAGGCTGTGATTCTATAGGAGCCTCACTCCTAAAATCATTCCCAAGAATTTTAATCCTTCAGTTATATTACATCCTAAATGCCTCCCTTAAAAATCAGTATTTTCCTAGCGCTTGGAAAAAACCCATCGTCATCCCTATCCCAAAACCAGGAAAACCCAACAACCTACCATCCAGCTACCGTCCTATCAGCCTCCTTCCCACAACCTCAAAAGTCCTCGAAAAAATCATCCTTAAACGCCTAAAAACACATTTAGATACACACAACATTATCATCCCTGAACAATTTGGGTTCAGGGAAAAACACAGCACTGTGCTGCAACTGGCTATGTTAGCGGAAAAAATTACCAAAAATTTCAATTTAAATATAACAACTGCGGTGGTAACGATCGATCTTGAAAAGGCATTTGACACCATCTGGTACGACGGCCTCATCTCCAAACTCCTATTTATTAAAGCCCCCCCTCATATAATAAAAATCATCTCCAGTTTTCTTTCAAACCGAACCCTTCAGGTAAAAGTAAATGACACCCTATCCGATCCCGTCCCTATTCCTGCCGGAGTACCCCAGGGATCGATCCTCGCCCCAAAGTTATTCACAATATACATAAATGATCTGCCTAAAAGTAAAAATACTCAAATTTCTTTATACGCCGATGATACGGCCCTTATAGCCGAATCCATTAACAAAAATTTAGCAACAGTTTATCTACAGCAACATCTAGACATATTAATACCGTACTTCGATAATTGGAAATTAAAAATAAATCCGGAAAAAACTACACTAACATATTTTACACATAAGCGAGACCCTATTACGGAAACCGTAACAATTAAAAATCAAGTAACACCTGTCACCAAATGTGTAAAATACCTTGGAGTACGTTTGGACTCTAGACTAACTTACAAAGAACACATCCAGGAAACAGCAAAGTCGGCGAGCAGGGCGCTTCACGCCTTGTTCCCGCTACTAACTTACAAAAATCAGCTTAACCCTAAATTAAAAATTCTATTATACAAAATGATGATCAGGCCGATCTTATTATACGCTAGTCCGATTTGGAGCAACGCTGCTAAATATCTAATAAACATTCTACAAGTAATTCAAAACAAGGCCATTAGAATGATTACAGGATTGCCTCGGTGGACAGAAATACACGACCTACACCAACACACTGACCTAACCTACATGCGCGGACTCATATACAACACGGCCTACAATTTCTTTCGGTACACCACACGACAAAATCCGACCACAGCACACATCGCCCGACAGACAAAACACGACCTACCTCACACCATTAAACACAAGCTGCTCCACCAGGCAATCCTGTAAACATCAGTGACCTACTTTATATTCTTATCAAGCTTTAAATACCCACGACCTTTCTTAAACTACTTTTTCGTTTGTAAATAATTCTCTTTCGTTTCTTGTACAGTTTTTCGTGTACAAAATTTTCTTGCTTAAGTTTAGTTTAATTTTAAGTTCACTGTAAATAATTTCTCCCCCCCCCCTCAAACCACAATAAGGTACAAGGCGCCGGGTTTTCTACTCGTTTTGCCCGGCAAAACAACACATCAAAGAAAAACAAGAAGCAATCTTTAAAGTCAACATTTAGCTGATAAATTTTGTAAATAGGTGCAGCTAAGAACACATATAGTTACGTCATCGTAACCAGCTATTATCACAATGGTCGATGCACTACGATCGACCCTTATCTTAATGTACATTAATATGAACTTAGGTTATTTAGATTATTATTGTAACAACTAACAAATAATGTAATTAGTCGATGAACTGCAATCATCCCTTATCTGAATAGATAATAATTCAGGAATGATCGTAGGTCAAGAACAAAAGTTAGTCTTCTCTTAAGTTTCAACTGTAGAAGTTCTCAATTGTTGTTTAATATAAATAAAATAGTTTTTAAAAATAAAGTTTTACTTTATTTAAACGTATTTGGCGCTGCGAACAGAATTTCCAAACGGCTCAACTATAGTGTCGGTGATTTTTTCAAAAATCTTAATTGGAAATTTTACGAAACAACAGAAAAATTGGTGCAAGTTCTACTAAAGTGAAATTACAGAAGAAAATCCGCAGGACGACTTCAACGGTAACATCACCCAGAAACTACACCACAACCACCAGACATCAGTAGGAATGTTATTGGCAGTTATTATTTTGTAAGTTAATCCTTTTACCTATATTTTATAAAATCTTGTTTTACGATATACATGTACTAAAATTTTATGTCAAAGACTCGCGACAGATCTCCTTTAAAGAGAGAAATAAATTCAATTAACTCTGATTATACTAATTCTAATTCGCGAAATATAAATAATAATACGATGGCTACTCATACAGATACCGAAATAAATCTTGCTAAGGACATGATTCCTAGATATGACGGAGGTGACAGAAAATTATCTCACTTCATTTTACAATGCGAAAAATTCATTTCAATGTTCAGAAATAGTACACCGGGTCAAGAGGGATGCACGTTAAATGTTTTATTATTCGAAATTTGTTGTTCCAAACTTGAAGGCGAAGCGAGCGACACGTTAGTGACCTCGAATTGCACTACTTGGACTCAGGTTAAAGAAATATTAATAAATCGTTTTGGCGATCCGCGAAATGAAAATTTGTTGGCAAACGACCTAAACACTTGTTTTCAATCGCACAACGAAAGCTACGAAAATTATTTTGCGAATATTAAATATAAATTACAAAAAATACTAGAACACATTGCTATTCGGGAATCAAACGAAGATATCAAAAATTTTAAAATAAATTCATACGCCCAAAGTGCTCTGAACACTTTTAAAAACGGGTTATTGGAACCTTATCGTAGTCACGTTAGCATACAACCAGTTAGATCCATCGAGGATTGCTTGCTGATCTTACGGAACTACGACAACCAAAGACAGCAAACCGAATTCTTAAATTTTATGAGAAACAAAACGCCTTTAAAACAAAATATGAAATCAAACGCAAATATTAATAAAAGTATTCCGAAATTTAATAATCAAAACCTTAATAGAAATAATTTTTATCCAAGTTATAATGATAACGGACCGTTCAACTCAAATTTTAATAATCATTCGAACTTTAATTCAAATTTTAATAATAATTCAAACTTTAATCCGAATTTTAGTAACAACTCTAACTTTAGACCGAACTTCAACTCAAGCTATAATAATCAAAATTTTAATTCAAGACGTAATTCAAACCAATCATTTCCGCTTAGTCAAACTCAATTTACACCTGCCCAAAATAGATATAACAATTCGCAAATTCACCAGAGAAATCAAAGCACGGAGCCTACGCCAATGTCTATTTCCACGAGAAATGCATTCAGTCGACCCAACAATTCTTGGACGCAAAATCGATCTAGAAATTTTAATAATCATTTTACAAATAGAGGTCCTAGTAACTTTATTTCTGAAGAATTACATAATATTCAATACCCTGAATTATTGCAACGCGAACGTTCGGAAAATCAACACGAAAATGACGACTCTAACGAAATCGAAAATTTTCGCGTAGAAGCCTCGGAAGAACAATAAACATAAATTTAAATACCATTAGTAGCAGACCTAAATTAACCTTTATAGTAATACCTAGCTTAAATTTAAAAATCTTAATCGATAGCGGAGCATCAAATTCAATTATGAACCCGAAACCCGCCTTCGAACACTTTAAAAACTTCTTATTTAAAAAACCATTCTCAATTAAAAGTTTAAACAAAACAATTTCCAATAACGAAAACATATCATACTCGCTTTTTAAAGAATACGGAATTAACGATAAAATAAATTTTCATATCGTGAAATGGCACGATAGATTTGACGGATTAATAGCAAGTGACGATCTTAAAAGAATGGGCGCAAAAATTAATTATCAAAATCAAACATTAGAAATCCTAAAAGTTAAAATACCATTTTTTATGGAATTAAACCCATTAAATTTTGAACCATTCAAACAAACGAGTAATAGTCATATTAAAATTCCGGTAAACATTGAAGAAGGTCAAGTACTTATCCCTCAGATAAAAGTCAGTGATAATTATCATATCGCGGAATCAATATCAATTGCAAAAAACGGATTCTGTACTATACCTATAGAAGAAGAACGCGCGATAGAAATAAACTTCCATCAACAAATAGATGTAGAACCGATCTCTAATATAGAAATAAGGAACCCTAATAAATTATCCCCAAATATAAACATTTCGAATGCTATTAGAACTCAACATTTAAATTTAGAAGAAAAAAACGAAATTCTGCAATTATGCAAAAAATATAAAGACATTTTTTACGACGAAAAAAGCGACCTAACATTCACCAACGCGATTAAACATAAAATCAGAACGGTAGACAGCGATCCTGTATACTGCAAATCGTTTAGATATCCCCATAGCCTAAAAGCAGAAATAAATAATCAAATCCAAAAATTATTAGATGACAAAATTATCAGACCCAGCATCTCGCCATACAGTTCTCCAGTTTGGATAGTTCCTAAAAAGATAGACGCGAGCGGCAAAAGGAAATGGCGTTTAGTAATCGATTATAGAAAACTAAACGATAAAACAATAGAAGAAAAATATCCGATGCCTAGACAGGAAGAAATTCTAGATAATCTAGGAAAATGCACGTATTTTTCAACTATTGACTTAGCGCAGGGATTTCATCAAGTCGAATTGGATCCGGAATCCATCGAAAAAACGACGTTTTCGGTAGACAACGGTCACTGGGAGTATGTAAGAATGCCTTTTGGATTGAAAAACGCTCCAGGTACATTCCAAAGGGTTATGGACAATATCTTACGCGAATATCTATATCTGTTTTGTTTTGTATACATGGATGACGTAGTAGTTTTCTCAAAGTCGCTTCACAAACACATTACTCATTTAAAACTCATTTTCAAAAAACTAAGGGAATATAATTTAAAATTACAACTTGATAAGTCAGAATTTTTACGCAAGGAAGTTGCTTTCCTCGGCCACATTATCACACCCGAAGGCGTGAAGCCAAACCCATCAAAAGTTTTAGCTATTCAAAAATATCCTCTCCCGAAGTCGGTCAAAGAAATAAGGGCTTTCCTCGGTTTGATAGGATACTACAGAAGATTCATTAAAAACTTTGCCAAAATAGTTCAACCTTTTACCAAATGTCTGAAAAAGGAATCAAAAATTGAATCCGAGAATTTTGAATACTTGCAAGCATTTCATAAATGCAAGGAATTAATCACAAACGCTCCTATACTAAGTTACCCAGATTTCGAAAAAACTTTTCATGTCACAACCGACCGACGCTTCCAATGTAGCCATTGGAGGAGTCCTCTCTCAAAATAACAAACCCATTGCGTTTTACTCAAGAACGCTAAATAGCGCGGAACGAAATTATTCAACAATCGAACGCGAGTTACTAGGTATAGTAGAAACAACGAAACATTTTAGAGCTTACCTCTACGGTAAACAATTTATTATAGAAACTGACCACAAACCGCTGGTGTGGCTGTTTTCAATCCGCGACGCGAATTCGCGCCTCGTTAAATGGCGATTAAGATTAGAGGAATTCGATTATAAAATACAATATAAAAAAGGCAAGGAAAATCTGGTAGCCGACGCGTTGTCACGAGTAGAAATTAACAACAACGAAGACGAAGATCTTGTATCGATGATCGCAAACGCCGACGAGGAATTAGAAGCACAACTTTCTGACCTCGACGAAATATTAGATCGGATCGACGAAACGGAAAACACTCAACACACGTCAACCGAAAATCCAGTATTCACAATACCTATTTCACAGAAACCTCTCAATCATTTTGCTAACCGTGTTATTTTACAATTAGGCGACTCGGCAAAAACCGATATGAAAAAAATATTTAATAAACGTAACTGCGTAGTAACGATCAGAAGGGGGAGTGAGGTTGAAAATCTTGTAAGATTGCTAAAAGAAATTATAGACCCAAAGGAATTATACGGAATTTACTTTAAAGATAAAGAACTAGAGTCGGTATTCGTAAAAGTTACCCAAAACTTATTCGATAGTAACGTTAAATTCATTAAAAGCAATATTTTAGCAAAAGATTTAGAAAAATCGGAAGAGTAAAATGAAATAATCAACGAATATCATTCAAGCAATCATAACGGTATCATAGAAACGCACAATCATCTAAAAACGAAATATTACTGGCCCGACATGAGAACAAAAATCAATAAATTAATAAGCGAATGCGAAACATGTCTGTTAACTAAGTATGAAAGAAATCCGTACAAAGCACCGTTTTCTGGACCCTTATTGGCTAAACGGCCTTTCGATGTAGTACACATAGATATATTCGGTTTCGAAGGACATCAATTTTTAACCATCATTGACTTATTTTCGCGATATACTCAAGCCTATTTCGTTACGGATTTATCAGGGACAACTATATTAAATAAATTACGACATTATTTTTCTCACCATAATTATCCCCGGAAAATCGTATGTGACGAGGGAAAGGAGTTTAAAAATAAAACGTTTAAAGAATTTTGCTCATTATTCAAAATTGAATTACATTTCACCACAAATTACAATAGCACCTCAAATTCACCAATAGAAAGAGTTCACTCCACAATATTAGAAAAACTAAGAATAATCAAAAGCCGAAACGAAAATGAAACACCCTCAAATTTAATGACATCAGCAATCGTAATTTATAATCAATCTATTCATTCCGCGACAGGTTCAACACCGTTCACATTATTATACGGACCCTACGAAAACTTAAACGCGCACGAAATCGACATGGATAAGACCATTTTTGAAATATATAATGAAAATCGAAAAACTGAATTAATTCCGTTCTACGAACAACTTTACCAAAAACAGCTGAACCGTGGTACAAAAATCTTGGAAACTAAAAATAAAAATAAAGAAACCACGATTGATATAACCGAACCAGTAGTATACTTTACGCGACAAAGAGTAAGGAAAACCGACCCGCGTTACGACAAGGTAAACGTAACCGCTATCAACAAAAATAAAATTGAAGGAACTAGGGAAATATCAAAAAGAAAAACAAACATTAATGTGCGAAAATTAAAAAGAATAAAGAAAATATTTCCATTACAGGACGGGAGCGATCCATCAGATCCATCAAACCCAGGGCCTTCAAATAGAGAAAATTAAAACAAATGGTTACCTTCCGGAGGATCTTGGAGTTGCAAAGCTCCTAAACCATTATCACAAATTTTATTTTTACCTTAACCTAACCGATATAAACGTAAACTACTATAAAATTTTAAGCGGCGTTACAATAATTGAAAATAAAAATAATAACCTTCACATACAGCAACTAATTAATGTATTAAAAGATAATTGTAAAACAATAGAAAATCAATTGCAAAAATTTCAATACCGAAACAGGCGTTGTCTTATAAATGAACTAGGAACCGCGATTAAATTTATAACAGGTAATCCAGATAATGACGACATAATCAAAATAAATGAAAACTTGCAATCACTTTACAGTAGTCAAAATGATATAATTAAACAAATTAATAGTCACACATCCTTTGCTAATCAAATAACAAGTAGATATTCAAAAGACCTCAAAACGATTCACGCGAATTTAAATTCATCATTTATTGCCATAAATAACGTTAGCAACACTCTTGATACCGAATTGGTAGTTCAATATTATAATTTAGTAAGTTTCAGATTAATAAATATACTCCAAACTATTGAAAGAACCATTTCTTTGGCATTTTCGGAGATGACCAATCTCGAAATTATTAGACACGAAGAATTATTAGAAATCATAAATCATCTAAAATTAGTATATAAACAATCCGAGTTACTTGAATTAGATTACATCCACATTTTTAAAATATTAGAATTTTTCAAAATTTCGTATAGTATCGGCAAAACACACTATTACATGTATTTTGTACATACCTATCCTAGACGAATCCTTGTTCCGTTATGCAAAAATTTATCCCATCCCCGACTTACAAGACAAAGTAATGCTACCGCCCTACAAATACCATCTACAAGGAGCAACAAAAGGATTATGGACAGACGAAAAGTGCAAGAAGTTGGAAAGTCAGACGGTGTGCATAGAAAAACCGCGAGTGCATAAATGTGAGATTATGGATGCAAGAAATTGCACCTTTGCTATCGTCAACAATAATTATAAACTCTACGCGCAACTAAATAACGGCAAGATAATAGTTTCTAGCAAAATTGGTTCGCGGGTTATTGAACAATGTAGTGACGAAATTAATAGTGTAGAAATCGCGAACAGTGCTTTAATATCATCAAAAGTTAAGTGCAAGGTTACCATAGGTGAAACAACATTCGAAAACTCATTTAGTAATTTTACGTTCAAAGACTCATTTAAAAGGGTACACGACAATTGGGCGACGGTCAATTAGGCGACGACAGTTTGTCTGTATATAAGAGAAATCTAAATAGAATTTTAATATTAAAAATCGAAGTTAAAATAAAATCATACGCAATGGAAAGAATAGTAATTACAACTCAAAAAGGAAACGAAAAGTATTCTCGGGACGGATATCTTTATATCAAAGACAAAGTCAGTAAAGACGGTGTAATTCAATTCTGGCGTTGTGAAAACAAAAATATTGGATGCAATGCTCGAATATGGACGAATGTAGTAGACAAATCTTTCAATTGCATACGAAGAGAACACACATGTAGCACAGTAGGAAATGCAGCACATGTTGTAGTCCAACAAGTACAATCAACCGTAAGAAGATTAGACAAAAAACTCAAGCCGGTGGCTGACGGGATGGAAATCTCGCCCTCAACCGACTACAGGGCGCTCAGCAGGCTGCTAGAGCACCACAAAATACCAAACCACTCCTTCATGCTGCAGCAGGATAAGCCAATCAAAGTCGTCCTCAGGGGACTCCCGATCACCCTCACCGGGGAAGACGTCATGATCGACCTCAAGGCACAGGGACTGCCGGTGATATCCGCCCACCAAATGACCAGGGGCCGAGAAAAAATCCCCATGCCGCTCTTCCTAGTACAACTCGAGCGAACCACCGAGGGTAAGAAAATCTTTGACACCCCCACCTCATGGGGGGTTCCTTTTTCAGTTGAAAACCCGCACCCGAAGTCCGAAGTAGGCCAATGCCACCGCTGCCAACGCTTTGGACATGCACAACGCTCATGTAACGCCATCCCGAAGTGCGTCAAATGTGGGGAAAACCACAAATCCGCAGAATGTGCCAAACCCCGAGAAGAACCAGCCAAATGTGCGAATTGACAAGGCACTCACACGGCAAATTACAAGGGGTGCACGAAGTACCCCAAACCCCGTTGGCAACCGGCACGTCCAACGTACAACCCGCTCCGTTACCAAAGCCACGCCCCACGACCAATAGGATCAAGTGAACGACCGGGGCGCTCGTTTGTTCAAACGGCGCGTCTCTACGCACCTCACCAGGAGACCCGACACGCAGGTACCCCCGATGTGGCCCAAACCACTGACGGACTTATTTTTAACCTATTTAACATGTTTACAAAAATCCTACGAGACGCTAATATTAGCGAATCGACAATAAGTAATCTTTCTTCTGCCGCAGGAATCTCCGCCACTCAAACATCAACAATTAATGCCTAACAACCGTACCCAACCCACTTCCCTACAGATAGCATTCTGGAACGCAAATGGTATCCGATCCAAAAAGAACTTACTCCTGGAATTCGCACACACCCACGACCTAGACGTTATCCTGGTTAACGAAACCCACCTCCGAGCCGGAGACTCCGCTAACCTCCCTACCTACTCCCTCTACCGAAACGACCGCCCCGCTAGGGGCGGCGGCACCGCCATCTACGTGAAGTCATCGATCGAACACCACGAAGTGCCCACCCCGGACCTACAACACCTGGAGGCCACCACGATAAGTATAAAAACAAATAATCACGGTTGGTTACAGATCACATCAGCATACAGCAGGCCGAACAGAGAAATCCTGAAGGACGACCTCAACCTCCTCCTCACCGGTCCAGGCGCAAAGATCATCGCAGGTGACCTAAACGCCAAACACCGGGACTGGAAATGCCGCCACCACAACGCTGCGGGTCTGGCCATCGCCGAATTCGCCAGCCAACTCCACTACTCCATCCACGAAGCTGACGCTCCTACCCATTACTCTTACGCAGGGACCCCGGCTTACCTGGACATCGCCCTCTTCAAGGACATGCCCTTCCAACACCAACTGACGACGACCACGGACCTGACATCCGACCACCTACCGGTCCTGTTACACCTGGGGGACAACTTCAGGGCGCGGGACATCCCATCACGACAAAAGACCAACTGGAAGACGTACCACGACCACCTACTCACCATCCTAGGCGACATCCCCATCCTCAACACCACGGACGAGCTGGATAAGTATGTAAATAAATTTCACAATTTAATTTCCAGCTCTATCCAGCACGCAACATCCGAGAGACAAACCCCAGATTTTCGAGACCGGCTAACACCACTTCTAAGAACCCGCATCAACGAAAAGCGCCGCGCCAGGCAACTGGCACAACGCACACTCCACCCCGACGACCGACGAGTTTACAACGCCCTCAAGCAGAACGTAACCGACGAGGTCAACGACCACCACAACCAACAATGGACAGCAAAAATCGAATCCCTCAACTTCCAAGACAACTCCGCCTGGAAAATGGCACGAGCACTCCAACGCAGCAACAAACGACGTGACACCCCCGCCATCTGCAGACAAGACAACACCCTCGCCAAAAGTGACGTGGAAAAGTCAGAAACCTTTGCCGACAACCTGGAAAAGCAGTGTCAACCAAACACAAGCAGGAAAAACCAGGCACACATCGACATGGTCCACGACTACGTCCACTCGCACCTCCTATCCGATGACTCCGCCTACCCACACACCGATCCGACAACCTACAGTGAGGTCGCCCAAATCATTAGGCAACTAAAAATCAAGAAAGCACCACGCCCCGACGACATCCCGAACATCGCCCTCAAGCACCTACCCAGGAAAGCCATCACGGCTCTGGTAAGTATAATAAATTGTGCACTAAGATTAAATTATTTCCCACAGAAATGGAAACTCGCCGACGTGGTGGTCATCCACAAGCACGGTCAGGACCTCAAACGCCCCGAAAGTTACCGCCCCATCAGCCTCCTTCCGACAATAGGAAAAGTCGCGGAGCGGGTCATCTTATCCCGCCTCCAGCAAGCCATGTTCGACACAAACCTCCCACAAGATGAACAATTTGGATTCCGCGGGGGACACAGCACCACCCAGCAAATTCTCCGCTTAGTTGAACATATTAATGCAGGTTTTTTCAAAAAGGAATTCACAGGTTTAGTACTGCTGGACGTATCGAAAGCTTTCGATAAAGTCTGGCACGAAGGATTAATTTTTAAATTGTTTCAGGCCAACATAAACCCCCGACTCGTCAAACTCATCGCCTCCTACCTCCAAAACCGCCGTTTCTGCATCAAACTGAACGGCATCCGATCCACGGAACGGAAAATCCTCTCCGGGGTACCCCAAGGCTCGCTCTTATCCCCGTCGCTATTCAACGTCTTCATGAGCGACATTCCGACCCCAAGAAATTCAAGGACGAAGATTTCTTTTTATGCTGATGACACCGCGGTTTATTCTTCCTCCATGAACCCGGACACCGCCACCACCTATCTTCAGGAAGCCATAAACGATTTGGAAACATGGTTTGCAACTTGGCGCATTGAGGTCAACTCGAGCAAGAGCAGCACAACCTTGTTTCAAAAACGTTTTAGGGTTCCAAGGACCAACGTCTTCATGTTTGGAGAACCCATCCCCTGGAAGAAGTCGTCGAAATACCTGGGGGTCACCCTTGACAGTCGCCTCTCATGGACCACCCACATCCAAACGGTAACCGCCCGAGCCAAAGGAGTAACCTCCAGCCTCCTGCCACTTATAGGTCGTCACAGCAAGATGTCACCCGCCAACAAGATTCGCATCTACAAGGCCATCATCAGGCCAACCATGACCTACGCGGCGCCAGTATGGTCCTCGGCGTCCGCAAGACAGCTCCACAAAATTCAAGTCGTCCAAAATAAAGCACTCCGACACGCTTTCAACGCCCCATACTATGTCACCAACAGCAGACTTCATGCTGAGGGAAAACTCGAACTCATCTCCGAGCATATCAGTAAGTTGTCAGATAATCTTTATAAAAACTGTTCTTTTTCAGAAAATCCGTTGATTCGCAATCTTGGACAACAACACCACCTTGCAACCGCAAGAAACTCCTGACCGTAGCCACCCATCAACACCCGATAAAAAAATTTTCCTAACCATTAATTTATGTAATTAAATTTATTTCGCAGCTTTCTTTCCAAATGTTGCGCAGCGCGTAGCAGGGGCTACACTTTACACGGGACCCCATACCACCACAGGGACTCACAAGACACCCGCTCTGCAAGCCACGCCCCTAGTTCGAGCAGGGGCTACACTTGTACAGCAACCACCACTAGTGGCATCACGAGTCCCTTCGGACTCGTGATTCGGAATCAGGTTTCTTATTTTATTATTCAACGCATTAACCCTTTATGTTTCAGGATCCCCGATCCGGCACGTTTTTAGTTTCGCGCTAAAATCGGAGGCTAACAGCCTCCTAAAAATCCAAAATGCAATGAACCACTTATGCGACGAAGGAGCAGAGCGGTCTACGACGTTTCGGCGCAGCCGGTTCGGCGCAGCCGGTTCGGCGCGAAGACGTTTCGGCGCGGAGACGTTTCGGCGCGAAGACGTTTCGGCGCGAAGACGGTTCGGCGCAAAGACGGTTCGGCGCGAGCCGGTTCGGCGCAAGCCGGTTCGGCGCGAGCCGATTCGGCGCAAAGACTTTTCGGCGCAAGAATAAAATATTTTAAAAAGAAATAAAAATAAAAATAATGTGGAAAAATTTAAACATTAATGGATAAATAATATATATAATACTCGTAAATTTATTAAAATTAATACACATGTATAAAAAATAAAAAAATGTTAAGGATTCATTTCGTAATTATACGATAATCCTCGCAGATAGTCGATTATATTATAATATAATAAAACACCTTCACAACAAATTTTTTACTTATTGTGTTTACTTTACTTATAGTGTTAGGTACAATTATTATAAACAATATTAGATAATAAAATTTAAATTAACAAGTTTGTATAGTACAATAAAAAGATAAAAAATGTAATAATTTCATTAAATTCCAAATAACTAAATTAGTATTAATTATAATCATTATACAGTATAATCTTATAATTAAAATACTGTTGGTGGCGGCACATGCTCACCACCCTCACCACTGAGTTTGTTGGCTAAGAGGCAGTGGGGTGTTGAAATACCTGATATGGGAGGATAAGCAACAATTTCCTATTGCATTGCGTATCTTTACCATTTATCAATCAACGATATAATGTATTTAATTCTTAAACGGTGCAAACCGAGGAATTTTAAACTGTAATCCTTTGTAAAATGTGTCGTTTAAAAGATACGAGGTTTTCAAAATAATCAAAAGAAAAATCTTGATTTTTTAAATATTTTTTTATTACTTTAATTCATAACTCGAAAGCCAATAAAATTAAATAAAAAGAATTGGTAACACAGTAGTTACATTAACTTATTTTCTATACATGTATAGTTTTAATATATTTATTATTTATATTACTTATCTATTAATGTATCAATTTAAAGTAGATCAAAAATTTTAAAATATTTTATTCTCGCGCCGAAAAGTCTTCGCGCCGAATCGGCTCGCGCCGAACTGGATTGCGCCGAATCGGCTCGCGCCGAAACGTCTTCGCGCCGAAACGTCTTTGCGCCGAACCGGCTGCGCCGAAACGTCCCATCCCGGGAGCAGAGGGGCTTGCCCCGGTACTCCATTAAGTGATGCGAATGAATGAATGAATGAAAGAATGTATATAAAAAAGTTTTTTGTAAAAGTTCATTGATCGCCTCAAAGAATAACTTTGTGTTGTAAAAAGTGAGGTTATCCAATTAGACTGCGGCCATTCATTGCGAAACAATCATTCCGTAAGTTAGAAGATAAATTAGAAGATTTAGAAGAATAGAATTAGAAGATAAAATAAGAGTTATGTCACAATTTCAAAAGGTCATACAAGATGCTTTAGCAAAGGCTAGATCATTTGCCAAGTATGAAGATTGGCAAGTCAAATCAGAGTACGCCAATATTTGGCAGAGCTACTAAACGAGGACAATTGCCGTCTTAATCTGAAGGTTGCGAAAAAAAAAGTCTTGGCGCAGCGCATTCGAAAGCGAAAAAGGGAAGTGGAAATGGCGGCTTACTATACAAAAAGGAAAAAAGAAGAGCAGGAGGATTTGTCAACGTCGCTGCGTGCCTTCCAAATGCTATTAGAAGAGGAAGGCAAAGGGGCGGAGAAAGAGGAGTTGGAAGTTCTAAACTAATTTTTTATTTATTTATATTATATTTATATTATTATTTAATAAAGTTGTAAATATAAAGTGAGTAATTGTTGTGTTTTCATATACCAAATTTCAAACAAATTTATTAGTCTGCCGGGATCATACATAAGATCATACTTCACAGGACATACATACTCACTCAACAGAATAATTACCACAAAAATTTTTATCTACCCTGTAATTTTAATTCTTTCTTAATCGATCTATTTAAGTGGTTTCCAACTGTTTTGGTCCACGGACCTACTTTTATAGTTGGAACTTTTCCACGAACCCACGAAGCTTTTTTTTCAGCTCTTTCGCTTTTTAGGAAGGCGCATTAACGATTGCCGCAAGAATTGCCCCCCCCCACACATCTCCAAACCAAAACATAATACAAACATATAAATTTGTTAAATAACTTTTTTAGATAGTATCAGAGAAGGAGAGAGGAGTAAAGTCAAACATATATATATAGCATCGGTCAAAAAAATTGCATCACTTTAATCTATTAATCCCAAATTTTGGAAAACATTTTAATGCTTTTTTACACTTTATCACAAACACATTCAGTGTTATAAAATTTATTTTATAACGGATAGATGGCGCTACTCTATCTATGTACCTAGAAGAGTTATCGCCAGTGGTAATGATAAACCCATGTATCTGTAATAAAATAAATGTATATAAAAAAAGTGTTCTATTGTATTGGCTGTTTTGTTATTGTTATTGTAAGTATTACTTTGCGTGTAAAAAGTGAGGTTTTCCAATTGGATTGCGAGACTTTGTTTTCTTTTTTTAGAGGTTTTTGCTTTACTAATGCCTCCTATTCGACGTTCAAACCTTGGACGTTTTAATGCATTATTTTAAAGCATGTACGCGATTATCCGTCAAGAAACTGATGAACAATCTTATTCAAGCGACGATAATCAAGGACAAATTCAAAGGCGAGGAAGTCCTTATCCCACGAATTCCGATTATTCCAACGGATCTTCCATTCCAATTTAAGCGGATTCAGTTCCCCGTTCGATTGGCTTTTGCGATGACAATCAATAAATCGCAAGGCCAATCGTTGGAAGTCTGTGGGATTAATCTGGAATTTTCCTGTGTTTCGCACGGTCAGCTGTACGTTGCCTGTTCGCGTGTTGGCAAACCGTCTTCGTTGTTTGTTTTTGCGCCGGAAAATAAAACTCAAAACATTGTTTATCATACCGCTCTGTACTGATTTCCAATCCAATAAATTACATTCTAATTTTAACTAACTGTTTAAAATGAACAAACAAATTTATTCTAATTTTGGCAGGACAACGTCTGCCGGGTCAGCTAGTTGTTAATAAATAAAGGTAGATCCAAGATGGAAGAAGTAGAATTACAAGAAGTTCAAGAATTCCATCAACATCAAAAGAATGAGGACATTCTGTCTTAGGGGGGAGGAGTTACGTCATCGTAACCAGCTATTATCACAATGGTCGATGCACTACGATCGACCCTTATCTTAATGTACATTAATATGAACTTAGGTTATTTAGATTATTATTGTAACAACTAACAAATAATGTCGATGAACTGCAATCATCCCTTATCTGAATAGATAATAATTAAGGAATGATCGTAGGTCAGGAACAAAAGTTAGTCTTCTCTTAAGTTTCAACTGTAGAAGTTCTCAATTGTTGTTTAATATAAATAAAATAGTTTTTAAAAATAAAGTTTTACTTTATTTAAACGTATTTATATGTAAACTAGTATTAAGAAATTAATATGTAATAATAGTTAAACAAAATAAAGAGTTTTAATAGTAAAAAAAAAAGTGGAGTAGTAGTGATTATAGTTTCAGTCGAGTCGCGATTCTACGTTCATACGACACGGTTAGTTAGCTCCTAAATTGATTCATCAAGCATTAGCAACGCCAGCAAATACGAAAGTAGAAATCCAAGCGCAGTACCGCGCTAATAAGCTCGCCATTAGTGAAATTAATTCACAAAAAATTAATAATCAAGACTATGAAAACAACGATTCAGAAAACGAATATTATTCAGACGATCCAAGCTTTAGAGCACGACTTGCTAAAATAGCACTAAGTTCATCGAAATCCCCTGCGCCTAAGCGCAAAAAAAGATCCCCAAGTACGGTCACTACCGACCCCCCCAAAGTGATCACTTTCAAAATCCCCACAAACATCATGACTACCTCAAAGCCAAATACTTCTATAGCAGAAAGTATGCAAACCGATGTGGAGCATCAAACTCCACTGCCGATATTCAACAGTTTCGGGGTGCTCATGAACGCCCCCCAGCAAATATCTAGAATAACACCACCACCTAGATACCAGCAACCTGCCCAAAACAGCCAAACCCAGGGTTGGACCAACGTTGGGAGGTCAAATGCCCCAAAAAATTCAAATTCAACCCCTCGATCTGCCAAACCACCACCGATCATCCTAACCAAGCCCATAGGAGGGATCCAAACTTTCATCGACGCCATCACTCCCTCAGCCAAAGGACCAATCCAAATTAAGCACGTCCGCGGACAGGCCTGGGTCTATACCGAGACCAATGACGACCATCGTGCAGTAAAAACCAAAATTTTTTCAGACAAAACCCTAGAAGGTTTTACTTACCAGCTCAAGGAAGACAAATCTATCAAAATGGTAATGAAAGGATCACCATACCTGGAGGAAGATTACATCACTGACCACATCAAAGCCGACCATAACATCGTACCAAGCGCCGTCACGCATCTAAAAAACAAATACGGGGAAACCACCGGCGCCTTCCTCATCGCTTTCCCCCCAGCCACCACCCAGGGGGACATCAAGAAAATCAGAATAATTGGCCACGTCATCGTCCACTTCGAGGAGTACTCCCGGAGAAACACCCGCACCCAATGCTACCGGTGCCAAAACTTCGGACATGGCAGCTCCAACTGCCACATGCTACCAAGGTGCATTAAATGCACACAACAACATCTATCCAGGGACTGCCCTCGAAAAGTCACAGACGATGCCGTGGTTTGCTGCAACTGCGGTGAGCCCCATCCCGCAAACTACGCAGGATGCACAGCTTATCTATCCTATGCCGAGAGGGTGAGTATGAGAAACTAGCGAGCAAGCGCGCGTCAACCCCAACAGCCACGACAACCCACTTACCAACCAAACGATCATAACTACCCCTCATTACCACAACCGACTCAACAATTCACTCATTTCACCCAAAACAATACGCCCCAGACCCAACAACAGACATTCAACCAAAATTCACAGCAACAAGACCCCAACAAAACCCCGGTGACCTCAAAACCCTTTTCTCAGAACTAAAAGACCTACAACAAACTATCAATATCACCCAAATGATCCAAATCATCCGAGAGATCAAACAAAAACTCGCCGGGGTCACTGACACCTTAGACAAAATCAGAATACTAGCAGACATAGCAAACAAATACGACAATGTATAGACACGACCAATCAAAACTAAAAATCATTTCATGGAACGCAAACGGACTGACAAACAAACAGAACGAACTGCACGTACTTATCGACAAACTTGAACCCGACATTGTACTAATACAGGAGACGAAACTGAACAAACGGACTACAGCAAAAATACCTAACTATACCATCTACAATAACCCAAAGACAATACAAGGCGGACTACTCACATATGCAAAAAACACCATCGACCTCACAATAATCGACATACTTCCCACACAAGCTGAGACGCAGATTATCCAGACAAACGACCTGACAATCGTAAACTACTATCTTTCACCTACAAAAAAACATGACTTTCCAAAACTCGACGAAATTCTACAAAACTCCGACAAAGTCATTATTGCCGGAGACTTCAACTCAATTCACCCGACATGGAACAATAACCGACAAACAACCAATGGAAACGAGCTACACGACTATTTACAAACAAGTGACGCCCTCCTCTTCTTTACAACAAATGACCACACCCACTATCCTTACACTCCCCACCAAAGACCAACCACGATCAAGTTGAAAACAAGTCGGCAAGTGACCTTCAGAGAGTGAATCTTATCTGCTTTTTAATAATAAATAGTGTTTGTTAGTGCACTGTTTTATGTTTTTTCGTGCGTTTTTGTGAAGTTTTGTGTTGTTCTCGGTTTAAGAGTGGGGTAACCTACTCCCTAGAGAGCCATGACAGAAATCAATTACGAAGACTGCTATGAACCCGACTATCTTACCCTGAAGTTCCAGGATGTGGAACTTCTAGTGAACGGAATAAACCTGGCCACTGTTTCCGACTCGGCCGAGGTGAGGGGCTGGCAAGAGGAAGGTAGAATGCGTATGTACAGACATGCGGCTGCCAAAGCCGCCATCATGTATTGGCATCTCCACCTATTGAAAAACCAAGGTGTCGATCTAGTTAAAGGTCCACCTGCACCAACGAACGTAAGTGACAATACGGCTATAATTGATTCTACTCAACCTAGTGCGTCAAGTGACTGCGTGGACCACATTCCCGCAGTCCACGACCACGAGGGAAATCAGGACGCAGGGTTGGACTCGACCCCGGCGGCCCCTGAAGATTCGCCCATGGACGAAGACTCAGTGTCCGCCGTGATCGAGCCCCCCCCCAGTCTGACGTTGTAACCGCTATAAGCTGTGAGAATTCGAGTAACTCTCACAACTTGAGCGATAATAATAGTAGTAACACCAATGATAGTAATACTGTTTCTATTGTTTCGATCGAGTCAGTGGAAGAAGGAGAGGTGAACGCGCCAGCGCCTCTGGACGCATTAACCACCCCCCCTTCCCAAACGTTGAAGTTAATTTTAGGGAGCTTCAGGAAATTCTGGCCTTCAGCCAATCGCGTCCTGAAAATCCCGAGACACAAATTGCTACTTTTGACGACTACTCAGTCCCTCAAACCTCTTTTTCTAATTCGAACGACGCTGCCATAACCGCCACCTTTGCGTTCACTGGTGGCAAGCGCGCCAGACCCCCCACCGATGGGGTAACCTCGATCTCCGAAGATGAGGGAAAAACCGACGCGGTATCTGCTCCCACCTCAGTGTGGAGCAGAGTAAAGAGGAGGCGGAAAGCGGGCGGCTCGAAGGCACCGCTAAAACCGACTCCCCCCATCTTCAGCTCCATCGAGCAGCACAAACTCCACCCCGGCTGTCCCTCCCCCCTCAGGGGAGGCTCCAACGTAGCCGAGGGTGCCGTCTACTCAAACCCCCCCTTCAGGGGGGTCTCAATCCTCGCAACCCACGCGACATACTACGACCCCCCCTTCAGGAGGGTCTAAAACCCAGAGGAAAACGGCTACGTCCACCGCGTCGGGACAGCCAGCGGCTTCTAAAATCGTCCCAATCATTCTCGAGGACAAGAGCAAATGGCCGGAGCTCAGTCGAGCAATGGATGAGCGGCGTATTAAATTTACGAAAGCCAAAGACAGCAGGAAGGGGCTCAGCATTACGCCAGGATGCGAGCAGGACTACCGCGACTTGGCTAAACTTCTTATAGCGCGCGGATACGCGCACCACGTATATAAGGAGCCAGCAGCAAAACCCTTCAGGGTCATCCTAAGGGGACTCCGTAAAGAGTTCCCAGTGGACGAAATCCAGCGGGATTTGGCCGCAAATGGTTTTCCAGTTATAAGCGTCTCCCAAATGGTACAGGGGCCGGTCAGAACCCCATTACCCCTATTCGTGGTCAAACTTGACAACAACACGAAAGCCAAAAGTATATACAAGCTCAAATCTGTGCTGCAGATGAGTGCTCACTTCGAGCCTCCAAATCAGCGACGCGCACCGGTCCAATGCTTCAAATGCCAGAAGTACGGCCACACGCAGTCAAACTGTGCGGCAGCAGAGGCCATATGCCACCGTTGTAGTGGCAAGCACCGGGCATCAGCTTGCCCTAAGCCAAACACGACCCCCGCAGTATGCGCGAACTGCGGCGGCGCTCACCTAGCCAGCTTCACTGGCTGCCCTAGAAACCCCTGGGTTAACAGGGTGACTGGCCCTTCAGGACTTTCACCCCCCCCCCCCAACGTAGGGGCCCATTCCCGGCAAACTCGCCATCAACGGCACTGTCCCCCTCCCCCAATGGGGTAGACAATGTCGCTCTCGCTACCGCCCTGATGCGGCAGGCATCCGAACTTCTAAAGATCGGAGGAGCCGCCGCACTAAAAAGGAGCAAGCGGACGAGAAGGAAAAAGAAGAAAGGGGCTGCTCCCCCCACTACATCCTCTCGGCCCGTTGATGGATAGAGGCCCAAAAATACGCCCCGTGTCCTTGCAGATCGCCTACTGGAATGCAAACGGACTACGAAAGCAACGAAATCTTCTTGAAGATTTCGCCGCCAAGTATGATCTGGATGTCATTCTAGTAGGGGAGACGCACCTCAAGGAATCCCACACGACCCGCGTTAGACTTCCCAATTTCGCTCTGTACAGGAAAGACAGAGACAGCGGACGCTTTGGGGGCACCGCTATTTACGTCAAGTCCTGTATTGAGCACCACAGTATTCCGACCCCGGAGACGCTGCAGGGAGTAGAAGCGACATCAGTTAAGATCCTCACGGATAATAACGGATGGCTGCAACTGACCTCGGTCTACAAAGCTCCCTCGCAACCTCTCCTGGAATCGGATATTGTGTCCCTGTTAGGAGGCGATGGCGATCAGGTCATCCTCGCGGGAGACCTGAACGCAAAACATCCGGCATGGAACAGCCGCAAGGCAAACTCCGCTGGTCGCACCCTCCTAACAGTCTCTGATAGGCACCGCTTCACGGTAGACGCTCCGGTGGACTTCACTCACTTTCAATTTAACGCGCGCGTAAGAGGAGATGAGTCCACCAACCACTTCCACGACGTGCTAGATGTTATTTGTGTCAGGAACCTTCAGTTCGTGCACAAACTCACCTCACTGAACGAGTTGGACTCGGACCACAATCCGGTCCTCTTGGAGCTGGGGGACGCCGAGCGCCCCCCCCCCTCAGTAGGTCGAGGACCAGGACCGACTGGTCAATTTTCAAGAACCAGGTCCTGGATAACCTAGGTCCAGCCTCCGTCCTTCAGACAAAGGAGGCCCTCGAATGCTACTTGCAGCACTTCGAGGACTTGGTCACTGGAGCCGCGCTCCACGCGACCAAAGTTGTTCCGGCGTGCGACCAACGGAACAGCCTCCCACCTGACATCAAGGAGTTAATACGCGAGAAAAACCGGGCAAGGCGTCGTGCGCAGCGCACAGGCTACCCGGCAGATCGAGCGGCATACAACTCCTTGAAAGATCAGGTGCAAGACGCTGTCTCGGAGTTTAGAAATACCAACTGGGGTAACATGCTCGAGGAATCCTCCTTCGCAGATCCCGCGGCATGGGGGTTGGTAAGAAGACTCCGAAACAAACGAAGCGTCATCCCTCCACTGGAGTCTGAAAACGGCCCCGCGATTAGTCCGCAAGAAAAGGCAGAGGTGCTTGCGGACAGTCTAGAGGCTCAATTCAGACCAAACGTCGCTGCCTATCCCGAACACTCCGCGAGGGTTGACGCGGAAGTACTAAGGTGGTATTTAATTTTGGTAATTAAATAAATTTGGTATTTACATAAATCATAAAACAGCGGTATCAAACAATTTTTCACACGCCCTCCAGTTGCGTTTAAATTTTACAAATTTTTGAATCCTCGAGGAGAAGCTATAGTTTTCATCCAGTGGCTTTAAACTGTCAGTCTTAAATGTATTCGAGCGAACATTAAGGGCCCGGATATTAAATGGACCCGGCTCTGTCACGATCAGAAAAATAAAATAATTTAATTTGAAATAAAATTTGCACCCCCCCCCCTCCTTAACCTTCTTTATATTGAAAAATGAAATGAAAAAAATACTTTCAAACAAAAAAATAGTGTTTTTTTGTCTGATAAATTGTAACTAGACGCAATAGGCACTGACATGTAAAATATTCATATATCCAAATTTGTTAAATGCAATGTAAATTACTACAATTTACTGATCGACTTAAAAAATCGACTTAAAACGAAAAATCGACTTAAGGAAGTATAAGGAAGAATAACCATTGTTTATATATATCGATATTATATATATTTTTTATATTTCGATATATATAAACAATGCTATAACTATAAAGTAAAAAAGAACATGTTACGCCTATGAATTTTGAAAGGTTATGTTTTACGCGCGAAGATTCGGTAAACACGCATGGTAAATACGAACAAAGTGTCAAGTTCGTGTTGAACAATTATAACCCGGTTGTAATATTTGTTGTGAAATAAACACTTTCCTCAAGTATTTTATAGGTTAACCTTTAGATTACCACGTGGGGTATTTTACATACCCCAATTTTGGTTTTCTGATTGTAGCTTTACACATAATATTTAAAAAAAAAATTTTTTCTAGCTACTTAACTTTTCTTTTATGCCGGTTAAACCCATATAAACAGATTTTCAAAATACAAAGGAAATGTGGCTTAAAAAATTTTTTTTGCTTGATTATTTACTTTTGCCATTCACGTATTTTCTTTTTTTGGCCGTTTATGTAAAGATCTTCGGAAAATAGAATGTACCAAAATGATCGTTGGTGTAGACAACATGAATTAATCAAAGCATATAAATTTTTTTTTACAGAAAATTATTTTTTTTAGGACTAGCACTAAATAAAAATTTTTTTTTTGTATAAACGTTCTTTACTTAACCTTCCAAATAACTTCTGATAAATATTAGTTTCAAAAATCAATAAATAGTCTGGGGTACCAAAAGAACCCCACGTTGTACTTAGCTTGATTTTTATTTACGTGGTAATCTAAAGGTTAAAGTAACCGTCAACAGAGTTCTAAGAGTGTAAAGACAAATAACTAACTTTCAGGGCAATTTTGGTAGGAATTTCGACCTAACCTCAGACCGGTTTTCCTTATAGGTAATTTTCTGTGGTAATTTCAACTTTATGGTTAGCTCTGGATGACCATAAAGGTTTATTTTGTGCCTTAAATATTTCCTATTATTTAAGTCAACCACACAGCACTTATATATAGTAAAAATACGTAATTCTGACCAATTTAGTCATATCGGCTATGAGGTTGAAATTAGGTAATACACATAGGTCACATTTCCTTCAAATGAGACTCTAATTTGACTTATAAGTAGAATTGACTTTGAAGGCATATCTTTGGTCAAAATTTGGTAATTTATAGCTTAAGTCAGTAAGTCACTAAACTTTAAGTCACTTTAAGTCACTAAACTTTGAAGGCATTTTCTAGGTTTAAACTACGTAATTTTTGACCTGCACACAAGACTTCATACGCTATCTGACTTTTAAGACATTTTTTATCTCGAAAATTGGTTATTTTTCGCTTAAATAGGGCAATCTGACTTTGGTTTAGTCAAGCTGCCCTGCTTTGCTGCTTGGGTAAGTTCTGATTCGATGTTGAATACTACGTCCCAAGAGTTTCGAGAAAGTACCAGTGCTGCAACCAACCGATCTACGAGTAACAGTTATCAAACCAAAATTGATCAATTTAAATTACCAAGCTTTAATAGAAAACAGGAAATTACAAACGCAATTGGATACTTCATGGCTATAGATATGGTGCCATATCGTATAGTGCAAAAAGAAGGCTTTCTGCATCTTTTGAAGACAATTGTACCAGGTTACGATCCACCCCATAGAAAAACGTTTACAGAAGTTATTGTACCAAAATTGTACGCGGAAATGTTAGATAACATGAAGAATGTTCTCAAGGGTGCTAAATATTTGAGCTTCACTACTGATTGTTGGACGTCTTGTAATAATGATCCTTATTTAGCACTAACAACGCATTTTATAGATAACAAGTGGCGATTGCGGTCGATGACATTAAATTGCACGTTGCTTGTTGAAAATCATACAACTCAAAATATTAAGGATTGTATAGAAGAAAGTCTTCATCAATGGGAATTGAATAAAGACCAAATATCGGCATTTACTACAGATTGTGGAGCGGATGTTTTAGCTGCTGTAAATTTGTTAAACTGCAACCATATTAGTTCTTTTGGCCATGTCATCAATACAGCTGCCAACAAAGTTTATTTATTAGAAGAAGTCGCAAACGCCATAACTAAAGTTAAAAAAATTCAAAACGTTACCGCCCATTCATGGAAAATAAACAGAGAACTTGCAAAATATCAAATTCAATTGGATAAACCCAAGAAAACAATTCCATCATTTTCAGTTACGAGATGGTGGTCTTTGTTACATTTAATTGAGACTGTCATAGAACAACATAATGTGCTTGTTCTTTTATTAAACAATTATGAAATGGGAAAATATATTGCTTATCTCCCATCGCCATTTGAGTTAGATATATTAAACGAGGTTGTTACAGTTCTGAAGCCATTAGAAGATATCTCCAATAATTTAGCTGGAGAGGAGTACGTGACAGCCTCGTTAATATCTCCAATTACTCAAAGGCTGTCCAATAGTCAAATTTTCAATTTAAACCCAATCTTCCAAATACCAATTATAAACCGAATTTTCCAAATTTTAACCCTAACAATCAACTTAAACAAAATTTTCAAAATTTTAATCCAAATTATCAACCTAAACAAAATTTCCAAAATTTTAACCCAAATTATCAACCTAGACAAAATTTTCAAAACTTTAACCCAAATTATCAACCTAAACAAAATTTTCAACCTAATTTTCAAAATACTAATAATTATCGAAATTTTAACCCACACTTTCAAAACAAGTTTAATTACCAAAATACCAATTCTAACTCTCAACCCAGAGGTAATTTTCAAAATTTTAATCCGAATTTTCAAACAAGACAATATTCAACAAGGACATCGACTTTTAAACCTACACCTATGGATGTAGATAGTAACAGAACTACAATCAGCAAAACAATGACGCAACCTAACTTCCAAGCATCATATCATTTGAATGTCGACCCACAAACTTATTACGAATCAAATTATGAACAAAATTATTACGAACCAAATTATGAACAAAATTATCACGAATCAAATTACGAACAAAATTATTATGAACCGAATTATGAACAAAATTTTCAACAAAATCAAATGTTTTTAAATTCAGATTCATCTGAAAATTTCGAACAAGAACGAATACCACATAACGACATAGTGAATATAACGCGTAAAAATTCTGAAAAATTAGAAGTACCCCAAAATTTTCATTTGGAAAGGGATCAAACGCCCCTGACATAATAATAAATCTAAATCACACTCAAATTACTAATTTACCTTATATATTTATACCTGAATTAAAAGCAAAATTTTTAATTGACACCGGCAGTACTAAAAGTTTATTGAACCCTGAAATTGCATTCAAATATTTTAAAAATTTTATTACAAAAGAAAATTTTCAAATTCAAACTGCACACGGATTATCTCAACATGATCAAATAATTTACATAACTTTACCAAGAATTTTCCAAATTAATGAAAAACACAAATTTTACGTTTTTAAATTTTCATCAAAATTTGACGGACTTATAGCAATAGATTTGATAAATCACCTCCAAGCTAAAATTGATATGAGAAATAAAATTCTAACAACCCCACAAGCAATAATTCCAATTATTTTTCAACCATAAACTAATGAAAACCTCACAGATTATCATTCAAAAAATTTTAACAATTTTAAAACTTTTAATTTAACCATTGACCCAAGAATCGAACAGATAGTCAAAATCCCAGTAAAACAAAATAACGGCCTAGGAATTCTACAATACCAAAAATTTACAAAAGGTGTAGAAACACCCAAAGCAGTAGTTAATGTAATAAATAATTTTGCTATTACTACAATTAGAAATTCCAATGAAAAACACTATTCATAGTACAACTGGATTTACACCATTTGAATTAACATTTGGACACTCTAACTTAAGAGACAACGTTGAACTATTTTTACAAAAAGATTTTTACCAAAAATATGTCAATGATCATAAAGAAAAGGTGAATGTCATATACGACAACGTAAAAGAAAAATTATCGGAATTTAAAAATAAGGTAGTTTGTAAACACAACAACCAAGGTGACGAACAACATACATTTCATATAGGGCAAGAAGTTTTTAAAGTAAATGGTAGAACGCGAAACAAAAAAGAAAATAAATTTATTGGTCCATATACAATTACACTTTTGCTACCCCATAATAAAGTCGAAATAGTTAGTCAAAAAAACAATAAAAGCGAAATCATTCATTTGAAGGAACTAAAACAACCAACTCTACTTACAGATGTTTCTGGCTCGTCGCAGCAAACGGACCCACCTTCAGAAAATTCACAAACAATCCAGGACTCTTACCTTTAAAATTAGGGAACGCCCAAAACAAAATCTCATCACGGACTTTTATACAAATTTTAGACATTTCCCAAATAATAAATGAATTCAACAAATTACAAGATCAATACCAAATTTTAAATTCATCACTTAACGATGTTAAAATAAACAAAACACATAAAGTAATAAACAAAATAAAACACTATAACTCTTACCAATTGATAGATCACTTAATAAGTTCCATAAATAAACAAATTTTTCAATTAAACCCTCTAGTAAATCCAAAAAGACAAAAAAGAGCATTTTTCGACGGATTAGGATCGTTTATAAAACTTGTAACCGGAAACCTCGATCACGAAGATGCACTTAAATACGATCAAACAATCGAAAATCTAACTCAAAATCAAATTAAAACTATTGTTAAAGATCAAATAACACTAATGCAAAATAATATCTCAATTTTTAATCAAACATCAACAAATCTTGCACGAAATCAAAATCTCTTAAATTCAAAACTCGCGGAAATTCAAAATCTTATTCACAAAACCGAAAGTCAAAATTTAAATTATCATCATTTTCAGACAATAAATAAAGTAATGTCAGAATTAATCGATACACTTCAAGTAATAAGTAATGTTTTAAATAATTTAGAAATAGCAATTAGTTTTGCTAAAATAAATACTTTCCATAACTATATTGTTGAACCAAATGAACTTTTACAAGAAATTAAATTTATTAGTAACCAAACAGGAAATGCCAAATTACCATTTGAGCCAATTTTAGACAATATTTTACTTTTCGAAAACATTCTTGAAATTAAAAGCTATACTAAATTAAATCAAATCATATTTATAATTAACATTCCGATTGTGGAAAACAAAAGTTATGATTATTATCGACTATATCCTTTACCAATTTATACAAATAATCATTATAAAATAATCCTTCCAAAATCAAAATTCCTTATCCTAAACGAGCACTATTACTCAAATTTCGAAGGAAAATGTATTGAAATAAAGCAAAACGAATACTTATGTGAAGAAAGCTTATCAAAAATTAAAGAAAACCACGATGCTCCATGCGAAGTTCAACTCTTGTTATTTTCCGAAACACGTTCAAATTGCAACCAACAAATCGCAACACTCAACAATCTAAAGATTCAAAATTTATCACCTGGAAAATGGATCTTAATATCTCCAAACCAAACTGTGGCACATCAAAATTGTAAAGAAGAGAAAGTAAATGTCTTACTAAATGGTACATACGTTATTGAATTACCTAATTATTGTGAATTAAAAGTTCAAAATATTAAATTAAAAAACTTTCAAAATGTCAAAAAGGTTTTAAAAATCGTCCAAGTACCGGATATCAACATTCCAACATTCAAAGAAGATAGTGACGGTAGTTTCAATATAAAACCAATCGAATTGTCAAAATTTGACTTAAGTGAATTTAAATACATTCAAAGTGAACTTAGTGATAATAAAAAAGAGTTAAATAATAAAAGTGCAGTGATCAGCCTTAAAACAACAAGCATTTGGACTGTTATTGTATATTTGTTAATTTTTGTATTAATCATTTATAAAATTTATAATTATGTCAAGAAACTTAGAATATCTAAGCTGGAAAAAAGAGACGAGAATATTACCATTGAATCAAGCGATTCGGAAAAATTAAAATCCGAAAACGTCCCAAATTTTTCCAACTTAGGCGGGAGGAGTTATGTTCTATGATAAGAATATAATATCATTAGATAACTGGTTCGTAAGAATTGTAAAGTAAGAGCGAACACCTTTTATCTGCTGATGTTATTCACCATAAGTTCCATGGGAACTCTTTGCATTTCGCTGATAATTAAAATATGAAGATCCAGGAGAAATGCATAAAAGGATAAGCTTTATATTATAAACAGTAGTACTATTAATTAGTCCGTAGCGTAGTCTTTAGCATAAGTTTTATGTAATAGTTGCATTTAGTTTTCGTAATAAAATTTGTTCAAACATTTTTGGTTTTTTAAAAATTCAATTAGTTATTAGTAGAATTTAACTCGCGTCACGCTAAATTTCCAATAAAATTCTAATATGACTCAATTGTACTTAAGTTTCTTATATATCTTTAGTTTTTATTAAGTTTTTTATATTACAGGGTCTCGGGACGAAACTATTAACATACCTAAAAAAACGTTATTTGACATAATGTTATCGGCACCATCACGAAAATTTGAAGATAGATGTAAGCATTTACTAAACTACATTATGCAAATTACCAATTGTCCAGAAGAAGCATCAAAGGTAATGAAGCACAAACTGTCCCATTTTACGTCTGACTTTAAAATAAAATGGAAAGCTGCGCATTTTCAAAAGAATTTGTTTCTATCTCAAAACAATGTTTAGTTGGAAACAAATAGTAGTTTTCCTTTGTATTCGCATTCGGCATCCTCACACTCTACAGGACGCCCTTCTGTTGAATTTCTTCCAAGTAGTGAACGTTCTAAACGCCAAAAACTGAAGAAATTAGATCAAAAACAAGTTCATCTGTACTGGCATATGCGGCTCAGATGAGTCTTCGCATAGAAGGAAACGTGGATGCTGCAAGAGTAATAAAGGAAGTTACATTTTCAACGCCAAAACGTGCTCAAAAATATAAAAAAGCATATAAAGAGAGGGAAAACAAAGTTACACAACTTTCTGGGGATGAAGCTTTGTCGATATTAGTCGAAGCAAAACTTACACGACATCAGTACGACATCATTCGAGATCAGGATAAAAAAAAGTTCCCTGCCTATAAAAAAGTTCAAGAAGCAAAGAAGCAGTGCTATCCTGATCGTGAAGCAATTACAATAACTGGTCGTAGTGCTGAAGTAAGGTTACAAGCTCTTTTGAACCACACAATTAGTCGAATTGTGGAAGTACAAGAACAAGTATTAAAAACACTGAGTTCAGAACAACTGAGTAATCTTATTTTATTATCGAAGTGGGGCTGTGATGGCAGTTCTGGACAAAGCCAGTACAAACAAAAATTTGAGGATGAGGGAGATTCAGACGCAAATATATTTCTTACGTCCTTTGTTCCACTCCAACTTATATCCGGTGATCCTAAATGTCCCAACAAGATTGTCATCTGGCAAAATCCTAGGCCATCGTCACCTCGCTTTTGTCGTCCAATTCATCTGCAATTTGTACACGAAACAACAGATGTTACATTACAGGAAAAACAGTATGTAGAAGACCAAATTATAGAACTTCTTCCATCTTTTATTACAATGGGAGATAAAGAAATTATAATATCACATAATTTGGTATTTTCTATGATTGATGGAAAGGTGTGTAACGCAGCAACTTCTACCACGTCCACGCAGGAATGTTATCTTTGCGGTGCTACTTCAAAATCGTTCAATAATATAGACGAAATGGTGAAACTAAGGGTTGATACATCTAAATTAAATTTTGGGTTATCCACTCTACACGCTTGGATACGTTTTTTTTAGTGTTTGTTACACGTTTCCTATAAACTGCCGATTAAAGCATGGCAAGCTCGAGGAGACGATAACAAAAGAATTGTCGCGGAACGTAAGAAACTAATTCAAGGGGATTTTAAGTCCAGAATGGGTCTTGTAGTAGATCGCCCTAAGCCTGGTTATGGTAGTAGCAATGATGGAAATACAACCCGTTGATTTTTTGAAGAGGTTTCCCTTTCTGCTACCATTACAGGAATAAATGAAGACATCATTGCAAGGTTCAAAGTAATTTTACAAACTATTTCAAGCGGACATAGAATAAACATAGATAAATTTAAAAATTATTGCTTAGGAACAGCTAGGGTCTTTGTTGAAAATTATTCATGGTACCGCATGCCTACCACTGTACATAAAATATTAATTCATGCTCCGGATGTAATAGCGTCTGCAATGTTGCCAATAGGCCAAATGTCCGAAGAAGCTCAAGAAGCATTAAACAAAGATATAAAAAAATATAGAGAAGAATTTGTAAGAAAATGTTCGCGGGAAAAGATCATAGAAGATGTTTTTAACAGGCTTCTATTATCTTCAGATCCTTTAATAACAAGCCTTCGAAAACTACCGAAACGAAAATTAAAATCATTTAGTGCTGAAGTTTTGGAGTTTTTATTGCCTCCGGAAATCGAAAGAGCTTCAGCCAATATCGACTCCGAAGAAGACATTTCGAGTGGCTCGGAGGCAGAATATGATTCTGACTAAACTATATTATTTTTATTATTAATAATTGTATTACCACCTACTTAATTTGTATAATGATTTTCTTAATGTTTAATACAATTTTTAATTTTTAAACACTGTCATTAATATTTGCACTCTTTATATACTTTTTACTTACTTATTATACTTATTTATACTTTTTTAATATTTGGATTTGTAATCAGCAACCTCGCAAACCCCCATATACTAATTTTCATCAAAGTCTGATATCTTTTTCACATGTGTGGCCGCCATATCGGGTCCGCCATTTTGTTAAAAACATTTTTTAATTTGGATTTGTAATTAGTGACTTTAAAAATCCCTGTATACCAATTTTTGTTCTAATCTAAGTTCATTTGAGTTTTGGCCAGCTTTTCGGGAGGCGTGAGTCCCTTCGGACTCGTGATTCGGAATCAGGTTTCTTTTTATTAATTTTACAAACGCTAACCCCATTTATGTTTCAGGATCCCCGATTCAGCAAGTTTTTAGTTTCGCGCTAAAATCGGAGGTTAACTGCCTCCTAAAAATCGCAACGTCAACGACCCCCGAGGGCTTGCCCCGGTACTCCACTAAGTGATGAAGGTAAAGGTATATCAGAAATGCCGATATACACACAGAACGACTCGAACCGCCAAACAGGACGCACGTACTTGTTCTTATTAGAACACCGCCAGAGTTATCTATCCGAAATTCGACCTTATTAACTTACCATCTGCAGTTTGATCGAGCCGTTTGTAGTTCTTTATTGTAACGAAGCAAAGATCGGCTCTCTCACTCAAATAGTAATTTAATATGCTATCATATTTACTAATCATATTTTTTCCACTTAGCACAAAAATTCCAATAGAATCTTTTAACTCTAAGAGTTCTTAAAATAATCAGATATTTTTATTTCTAAGAGTTTTTTTCGCAATTAGAATTTATAAATTCTATACAAACGCCCACCATGGACTCCCTAAACAACACGGACGCCATCATCCAGAGCCTGTTGGAAAGAATCGACACCCTCATGGCGAAAATCGACAGGCTCACCGCAGAAGTCGACTTTTACAAGAATCAAGCCACTACCAAAGATGTCACCACCCCCGCCATCTCCCACCTTATGAACACATCAGTAGACGCACCACCATGTTTCTCCCAGGAGCAACCGTTTACCCCAGTCATCTCTAAAACCCAGCCCAAAAGGCTACGTCGAGAGGAAAACCGTAGGAAACGCCGAGCGTCCACTTCATCCAAAGACTCCGTGGACGATAGCGCCCACAAAACAAAAGTCCTTATTTATTAAAAGTTCTTACCCGACCACCACCACAACGGTTGCACATCGGTCCTGCAACGCCATACCCAAGTGCGTAAAGTGCGGAGACGATCATCAGTCCGCTGAATGCACGAAACCAAGAATGGAGCCCGCCAAATGCGCCAACTGCCAGGGCACTCACACTGACAACACAGACAGAGATTGGCTGACCACGAACGAACCAATACATCCCGACAGTGAAATTGTTTTTCTAAAAATTTTTTCACAAAAATCGATTGTTTTCACAATCACGCCAATTTCGATAATTAATAAATTAAAAGACCAGTTAGTAGCAGTTTTCCCAGAATTTTTATAAATTAATTTATAAATTTTCACACGGATTTCCGCTCACCGGAAAATTAATTTAATAATTAGTTACGCCGATACAAACGTCAGCAAAAGATTTTTTAAAATCTAGCTTAAATCGAAAAAACAGCGCAAATTCATCAGAATTTTTAAATTCTACTCACCTGCCCCTAATAATTTTTATCCCACAGAAATGGCTCCAAACCACACGGATGAGTTCGTCCAAGGCTTGATGGCACAAATCACCTCCCTGGTTGCCCAGGTGAAGGAACTCACAGCACAAATCGCAGGCCTAACGGCCGGCAAGACCACCGCACCACCTAAGACAGCTCCAACCGAAATAGCCTTATCAGCCACCGCCTCCAAGTCCGCCACCACATCGAACCTCATCCCAAGCCTGATGAGTACCGACGTCCCACCTCCAACAGGCTTTAATGTCATCCCGGCAGAACAGGAGTTCCAAGTGGTCGTCTCCAAGCGATCAAAGAAAACCCGTCACCAAGAAGCCAACAAAGAATCGAAGAAACGACGTGCCGCCTCAACCTCCTCGGAAGCGTCCACCGACGGCAAGAGGAAAACCAAACAACTAATCATGGCACGCAACACCGATGACGACGAGCCCACACCACCAACGCCGATCATGGACTCCCAAGTGATCCCCTCGTCACAGGACGGCACCCCGGACGTAGAAATAGACGAAGACCAAGACCAGGTAAATAGCACAAATAACCCACCAAAATCTGCATACATAATACCACCCATCATAATCAGGACGAAGGAAAACTGGCCCGCAATTTTCCGAAAAATTACGGGTAAAGGCATCAAATACACCAAAATCCGCCCCGTAGCCGACGGGATGGAATTCCAACCCGACAGCGAAGCCGACTATCGCAACCTCAGCCGCCACCTAGAGTCCGAAAACATCCCCAGCCACTCCTTCCTGCTGCCACAAGAAAAACCACTTAAGGTGGTTTTGAGGGGACTTCCAGGCCATTACACAGCAGCAGAAATCTAACTGCCCAAGGACTTCCGGTCCAAACCGTACATCAACTAACCAAAGGACGAGACAAGATCCCAGTGCCTCTCTACCTGGTGCAACTAGATCGCAACGATGAAGGTAAGAAAATTTTTTCCACAGAATGGTAGAATGGTCGAAACACCACATCCGCGGTCGGAGATGGGCCAATGCCATAGATGCCAGCGGTTTGGCCACGCCCAACGATGCTGCCGGGCCATCCCAAAATGCGTCAAGTGCGGCGCGGAGCACGAAACCGCGACCTGCACCAAACCCCGGACGGAACCAGCAAGATGCGCGAATTGCGAGGGCACACACACCGCCAATTACAAAGGATGTTCAAAATACCCCAAACCAAGGTGGCACGGACAACCCCGCGCCATCGACGTCCAGCCACGGTTCCAAAGAAATGCACCGCCACCAATAGGATCCAGCAGGGGCCCACAAAGGAGCTACGTCGCCACTGCCCGCATAAACGCTCCTAACCAGGAGCGTTTGCCAGGTACCCCCAACGAGGCCGTCCTCACAGGCACCTCCGAGGGTTTAATTAAAAACTTTCTCACTTTATTTACTAACATACTCCGAGACGCTAATATTAGCGAATCGGTTATAAATAACCTCACCTCAATTTCAGAAACCGCCGCCAACACCACCACCAACGTCAATGTCTAAACAAAGACAACAACTTAGCTCCATCCAGATTGCGTTTTGGAATGCCAACGGCATCCAAAACAAGAAGAATATCCTCCTCCACTTCGCTCACTCCAACGACGTGGATGTCATCCTCGTCAACGACACCCACCTCCGAGCTGGCGACTCCGCAAACCTCCCATCCTACACCCTCTACCGAAACGATCGACCGGCCCGCGGCGGGGGCACCGCCATCTACGTAAAGACGTCAATCGAACATCATCAAATTCCGACTCCCGATCTTCAACATCTCGAATCCACGACGGTGAGTATCCACACTAAAAATCACGGTTGGTTACAGGTTTCATCCGTCTACAATCGCCCTGGACGGGAAATTCTAAGAGACGACCTGGACATTCTTCTCAGCGGACCCGGCGCCAAAGTCATCGCAGGTGACTTGAACGCAAAACACCGCTCCTGGGGCTGCAGGCACGAAAACAGAGAGGGACGCGCCCTATTCGACCTGGCAGACAAACTCGACTTTTCTATCAACCCACCCGACGCACCAACCCACTTTTCACTCGCCGGAACACTCAGCTTCCTGGACATCGCCCTCTTCAAGGATGTGACGCTCCAACCCCAGCTAACCACGATGACCGACCTCACCTCCGATCACTTCCCGGTTTTGTTACACCTGGGGGACAACTTCAGGGCGCAGACCGCTCCTACACGACCAAAAACCTCCTGGAAGGTATTTCACGACCACCTTCTTCACAACATGGACCCAATACCCATCATCCACACCCCGGAACAACTGGACATGTATGTAAATATTTTCCAAAATTCTATTTCTACCGCCATCGATCACGCAACCAAGTCCCGGACATCAGAGACCGGCTCCCACCCCATCTGAAGGCCCTCATCTGCGAAAAATGCCGCGCCAGGAAGCGGGCGCAACGCACCCTTCATCCCGATGACATCCGATCCTACAACCTCCTAAAAACCCGCACCACCGACGAGGTCAACGCCCACCACAACCTTGAGTGGACCAACAAGATCGAGTCGCTCAATTTTCAGGACAACTCCGCCTGGAAGATGGCAAAGGCTCTTCGAAACGCCAAGAATCGTCCCATCCCCGCCATCACCCGATCGGACGGCACCCACGCCAAGAGCGACGCGGAAAAGGCGGAAACCTTCGCCGACAACCTCGAAGCGCAGTGCAGTCCAAACAACGACCGCACCATTCAGGAGCACGTCGATATGGTCAACGACTTCGTTCACCAACACCTCAACACGGCAGACCCCAACCCCATCGATCCGACCACGTTCAAAGAGGTTTCTGCAATCATCCGCAAACTCAAGAACAAGAAAGCCCCAGGTCCAGACTCCATCCCAAACCGAGCCCTCTAGGAACTACCACGGAAAGCAGTCGCAGCTCTCACAGGTATCATTAACGCTTCTCTCCGTCTTAGATATTTCCCACAGGTTTGGAAACTCGCCGACGTCATCGTAATCCACAAACCCGGCCAAGATTTGAAAAAACCCCAGAGCTACCGCCCCATCAGCTTACTTTCGACCATTGCCAAGGTTGCAGAAAAAATCATCTTGTCCCGCATCCAAGAGGCCGTATTCGACAAAGACGTACTTCAAAATGAACAATTCGGATTCCGAGAGGGTCACAGTACGGTTCAGCAAATCCTCCGTCTTGTCGAACACATCACCCTTGGTTTTAACAAGGGTGAATTCACAGGTTTAGTACTGCTGGACGTATCGAAAGCATTCGATAAAGTTTGGCACGAAGGTTTAATTTTTAAAATGTTTCAGGCTAACATCCAACCCGCTTTAGTCCACCTCATCGCCTCCTACCTCAAGGATCGCCGATTTTGCATCAAATTCAACGGTGTCCGCTCCTCCGAACGCCCAATCCGATCCGGCGTACCCCAAGGATCACTTTTGTCACCGTCGCTATTCAACATCTTCATGAGCGACCTTCCCACCCCAAGGAACCCGAGGACGAAGATTTCTCTTTATGCCGATGACACCGCGGCTTATTCGTCCTCCATCCACCCGGAGATCGCCACGACCCACCTGCAAGAGGCCATCAACGACTTGGAAACTTGGTTCGCCACTTGGCGCATCGGGGTGAACTCGATCAAGAGTAGCGCTACCATGTTTCGAAGACGTCGGAAGCCATACAACAGGAACATCTTCAAGTTCGGTGAAGCCATCCCATGGAACCCCACCTCCAAGTACCTAGGGGTCACCCTCGACCGCCGCCTCACCTGGACCCAGCACATCAAGACGATCACCTCCAGAGCAAGGGCTGTTTCAACCAACCTGATGCCACTCATCGGTCGCCACAGCAAGTTGTCACCTGCCAACAAGCTGCGAATCTACAAGGCCATCATCAGGCCGACCCTGACCTACGCCTCACCAGTGTGGGGAACAGCATCCGCCCAGCAGATGCACAGGGTTCAAATCATCCAAAACAAGAGCCTCCGATGCGCTTTCAACGCGCCCTACTACGTCACCAACCGACGACTGCACGCAGACGGAAACCTCGAAATCATCTCCGAGCATATCCGTAAGTTAGCAGAAAATCTTTATAAAAATTGTAATTGTTCAGAAAACCCGCTCATTAGAAATCTAGGCCAATACGATCCAGGAGAAAATCTCGGTTTCGCTAGACCGAGGGACATCCTCATACCCACCACTTAATCATTTTTTCCCATTACAGCAACTTTTATTTTTATTTTTAATAATTATTTTCCATTTCAGCATAACTTTTACTTTCAGGGAAACTTTTACTTTCATTTCAGCAATTTTTACTTTTACTTTCCACATCACGCAAGCTAGCTCCGCCCACTAGATCATCCGCACAGGCCACTCCCACCCGCTACCAATTCAAGGGCCACAAGTTTGCACGTACCGTGCAAACACAAGTTGAAAAAGGAGCTTGAAAGGATGGGTAAACTTTTGGACGGTGTCATCGAAAAAGCCGGCGTGGCCCCCAAACCCACGGAGTCCAGTGAAACTCCGTTTACTGTGGTTCGCTCGGGCAAGCGAGTCCGAGAAAGCCCTGACACCCCCACCACCTCTACGACAGGAGTGAGGGTCCAGAACAAGCTCAGGGCACTCGACAACGGAGATAGGGGCATCCCCGAAGAACTGGAGTCCGACGATGAAGTCTTCATGGACACGCAAGAGTCCAGGGGCGGCTCCAGCCCTTCAGGTTCGGCCAGGGCCGGACCCAGCAAAGCAACGACAGCACAGATACCAACCTCCCAAAGGAAGAGCGATGCCAAACAATATAAAATTCCTCCGATCACGCTCCGTAGCACGGAGAAATGGTTCGATGTAGAAGCGGAATTAAAACGTCAGAAAATCAGCTATACTCAAGTGAGATACGTCGCTGGTGGTATGGCGATAACACCATCTACGACCGAAGACTACAGGAGACTCCACCACCTTCTCGAAGATGGAGGCTTCGAGTTTTATTTCAGACGTTTCGTAGAAGAGGCCCCCCTAAAAGTGGTAATCAGAGGTATACCACCCGAATTATCAACAGACCCCTTCAAGAGGAGCCTGGAAAACATGGGCTTTGAGGTCGCTTCAGTAGCCCGTATGCACCGCGGTCGAGGGGATAAAAGGGCTCTACCCCTAGTTATGGTAACAATGCCCAAAACAGATAGGAATCGGGAAATATTTAACATCACCCAGATCCAGGGTGTCAACATTCAAGTGGAGACCCCCCACCAAAAGAAGACCATCGGGCAATGTCATAGGTGTCAATCGTTCGGGCACACTCAAAGCTGCTGCAGATCGGGACCACGATGTGTTAAATGCGCAGGGCCGCATCTAACATCCACATGTAGCAAGACAAGAGACACCTCCGCCACCTGCGCAAATTGCAAAGGACCCCACCCAGCCAACTATCAGGGTTGCCCTAGCTACCCTATAATCAAGAGGTTCCAGCAATCAAGAGGACAACCAGAGCGCCCAGAACACGCAAGACCAAGATTCCAGCCTCATAGAACGGCTCCAGGGGTTTCATACTCCCAGAAAGCAAGGAGTAAAGCGCAAGAAACCCGACCCCCCCCCAAGCCAACGACCGGCTCAGGGGACCAAGAGCAATGCATCCACAGCATCAACATCAACCTCGAACAAGATCCCAATGACCAAACGGGACCTAGCCGCAGCATTAGCCCACATGATCAGAAATGGTTTCAACCAGGACCAAATCGATGATATCATGGTTGAGTATCAACAACTTGATTAATTTTCTTCTTCTGTTCCAGCCATTTTCCCAAGTCTCCACAGATGAATGACTAGAATCGCTCCGCGTTCCCTCAGGACTGCCTTTTGGAACGCCAATGGGCTCTCACACTGGAACCTAATGGAACTCGGTGAATTCGCAATCGAACACAATTTAGACATCATCATCATCTGTGAAACCTTCTTCAAAGCCTCTTCAAAATTCAAGATCCCAAATTACGTACTACATCGAAACGACAGGCCAAATAGGAGAGGGGGTGGCACAGCAATATACGTAAAGAACTCAATCGACCACTCAGAGATTAACATTGCCACCTGCACTCTCGAACATACCACGATAAGTATTAAGGTCGACAGCACACTTAGTAACACAGGTTTATTGCAGATTTCCGCGGTTTATAACCCACCAGTCATTCCTCTTCCCGAAGACGATATTTTGCGTTTACTTAACATTACAGGTCCCTCAATCATCGCAGGCGACTTAAACGCCAAACACAAGGACTGGCACTCAAGAAAGAAAAACAGGGCCGGCGTCGCCCTTTCAGCTTTATCCCATCGCTCAGATTTCGTAGTTGATGGTCCTAGGGAGCCTACCCACGAAGGGTTAGGTGGTCCACATGAAGATGACGTCTTGGACATCGTGTTACTCAAGAACTTCAGCGCCCAGTATCATCTCTCTGTCGGTGAAACGCTAGATTCCGACCACTACCCGGTCCTCTTCCATCTTGGTGAGCAGCCATCAGCAGATTTCGTTCCTCAGGTAGTTTCCTCAGGTAGTAGACTGTTTTCCATGATGACTTTCTGCGGAATATGGGAAAAATTCCGATAATAAGGACCCCCGAAGAACTGGTAAGTTATTTAGGAGTCTTTGAAAACCAAATTTTTTCCTCCCTGCAGGTAGCCAATAACCCGACCCCCATTCCTAACAAACTCGACCCCCTCCCCCCCCCCCATATTAAATCTTTAATTAGGGAGAAGAGACGTGCCCGTCAAAAGGCAAGAAGAACCTGGCACCCGGACGACCGCCTCCACGCCAACCAGCTCAAACACCAAGAGACCAACGCTCTGAAGGTCCATCGGGAAGACAAATGGAGAGAAAAAGTCAACAGTCTTGCATTTAAAGACAATTCGATCTGGCAAATGATCAAGGCAATTAGGCGCCCACACGAAACGTTCCCACCAATCCACGCCATGAATGGCATGGCCTACACAGATGAAGACAAAGCCGAAGCTTTCGCTGACACCCTTGAGACCCAGTTCAAACCAAACGCCCAGACCAACCCTGCACATGTTGCCGAGATCAACAGGCAGGTAGAAGACTTCCTTAATACATCAGATTCCGAACCCGTTCCGATCAAACCAGCCTCCCACGAAGAAATACGTTAAAAATAAAAATAAAAAGTCAGCACTTGAAATATTTTTTTCTTTGGGGTCGGATCAAAGATATTGTTTATACAGAAAAATCGACAACGAGAGATGATATGAAGCTCAGAATTTGCAATGCCTGTCGATCATTAAACACTGAAGAAGTACTTAGAGCCACTGATAGTATGACCAGAAGAGCTCAACAGTGTTTAGAAGTAAATGGAAGACATTTTGGACACTTGTGACATTGCTCTAACGCGGTAGCTGGATTTTAAGTGCTGACTTTTAAAATTAAGTTCGTTATAAGAAATTGAAATTTAATAACTTAAGTCGAATATAACTTAAAAGGGGTGGGAGTAATAAAAAAATTTTTCCTACAAAACTTGCTTATTTTTTAAAGAGCTTTCCAACGATATTACTTTCGACATATGGTGCCATTTAAAATTCTGGATTTCTGGACTTTCTGGAGCAAACTACTCTGGATGCCGACTTTTCCCGGAAATAATAATATCACCATTAGATTCGTCATTAGGGCTTTTGTAATAAATTTTTTTAGCCCAACTCTCTACGACTTACCGTTTTTGAAAAAAAGTACTGATACGGGTGGTCTGGGTCACCCTGTATAATAGAAAAAATGTTTGTAAAAGATGAATACCAAATTGGTCTGTGCAAATCTATACAAAATCCATATCCTGATGTACATCTCTCTGTGTGGAACATTGAAACTTTGCAATTAGTAACATCTATATTGATAGATGTCCCATCCTCATATTTAAACCTAGGAGGCTTGTATCTTGGTGATTTCTTTGATATTGCCGTGCTAGATTGTAATAAGCTGGTTTATAGTTTTCACTATAATCCAGAAAACGTTACGATGCAAATTTTGAATTACATTACAGGGGATTATTTCACATAAAGTAATTATGAAATTACATTACATGTTCCGGATGTGACATCTATCAATATAGATGTTACTAATTGCAAAGTTTCAATGTTCCACACAGAGAGATGTACTTCAGGATATGGATTTTGTATAGATTTGCACAGACCAATTTCGGTCTCCGAAGTTTTGACTCCGGCCCGTTTTAAGAAACACAAACCTTATTAAAAAACATCCCCCGGGACGCAACAGAACTCGAAAATGGCGGATCTCTAAAAGGTGGAACTCGATAAATCAGAAGTTCCCGTCCGGTAGTACGCGGGAACGTTTCAGGAGGTACGCATGAGTTATTTAAGCAACATGCTATTCTGTACGCATGAGCAGTGAGCACGCAAATATTACTCAGCTGCTGGTTTCTGCAGGAGTAGAGGAGTAAGAGAAATCTTTAACTAACTTCTGAATCGAATGAAAAACCGAGTACCCTTTGATCTTCCGGCAAGCTCTGCTGTTTTTTGATGCCATTTGTTATAAGTTACTTGTGTGAGAGTGGATTTTCTGAACTCTTGTACATTAAAAATAAACATAGAAGCAGAATAAGTGTTGAAGAGGACTTAAGAGTGACGATAAGTTCCATTACTCCTAATATTGATATTTTAATCACTGGCAAACAAGTTTCGCACTAAAGACTATAAAAGTGTATTTTGTATGATTTTTTCTTGCTGAGTTTGTACTAATTTTTTATTTGTATGTTTTTAGACCTATGGGTAATAAACAATTTTAATCTTTATTTTTCCTTTATTATAAGCATGTTATAAATAAACAAATAAATAACCATTAAATATGAAGTTTTCTCAAGAATTTAATTCAAAAAGGGACATATGGCCCAGTTTACCATTACCTCAGTTTACCGTCACTTATACCAGGAAAGGGTAAATGCGAAAAACTAGCGCCAAAGCCAAAATTTCAAATCTACCCCGCATCAAAATAATTTCAATATCAACCATAGTCAAAATTACAACAACCAAAACACCCAACTGAACATGACAAACTTTTCACTACCCTACAAACCAACCCAACATATAATACAGAATTTTACCAACCCCACAGCACAACGATAAATATATGCTCAAATTTTAACTCAAACAGAATCCACCGCGACAACAAACAACCCCAGTGACCTGATTATTCTATTCAAAGAACTCAGAAAGCTCAAAGAAACGATTAATGCTTTCCAAATGATCCAATTAATTCGGAAAATAAGTCAGGTTGGCTGGCAGGCTAAAGATCATAACCTGAAACTCGAACCGATTAAGAACAAGGACAAACGAACTACTATTATTAACTGAAAAAAAAACGAACCACCTATAAAAGCAACTAAATTGAACAAATTCCCACCGAACAAAATTCAGAATTACGTGACAATAAATGAAGTAAAAAATTAAGGATAAAAGCTAATTACGAAAATTTTATCAATAACACAAATATCCTACCCTAAAAAAACCAATAAACAAAATTACAAGACATAACCGACGAAATCAGCAAAATCAAAAACACTGCAAATGTAAGTTTTTATATTACCTAGTCAGACCTACATAGTCAAATGTATTTTGTATGTATTATTTTCGTAACAAATTACGAAAATTTTATCAACACAAATATCCTACCCTAAAAAAACCAATAAACAAAATTACAAGACATAACCGACGAAATTAGCAAAATCAAAAACACTGCAAATGTAAGTTTTTATATTACCTAGTCAGACCTACATAGTCAAATGTATTTTGTATGCATTATTTTCGTAACAAATTACGAAAATTTTATCAACACAAATATCCTACCCTAAAAAAACCAATAAACAAAATTACAAGACATAAACGACGAAATCAGCAAAATCAAAAACACTGCAAAGGTAAGTTTTTATATTACCTAGTCAGACCTACATAGTCAAATGTATTACAAAAAAATCCTTTGCTGCAGTGTAAGTAAAACAGTTCATGCAACTCACCCTCAAACAGATGTGGCCGCAAGATGGTATCGGGACAAACTAATTGTTGCTGCAAAGTCAATACCTCGTGCGGGATTCCATATTCACAAGCTGTCAGGTTATCAGTGAATGTATCTACAAAATTCAAATTCAATTACAAATAAGATTGGGACATTAATCTAGATTGTTACATTAAAATTAATAGTTATTTACCTAAAAGTCAGGAAAATGATACATTACTGACGAGGAGCAATTTGAAATACGAGGCACTCTGTGTCGAGTATTTTAAAGCTCCGAGTAAAGTGAGACATTTTCCTGACAAGTATGGTATTAAATTTTACCGAAAATCGTAAAAAATTGAAATTTTAAATCATTAATTGAAAAACATTTTTAAAATGAGCAAAATTCAAGTGTGTCAATTTGTAGACTACATAGCACGGAATGGGACGTCTCGCCGTGGCCATTTCGCCGTGGCCCATTTCGCCGTCGTTATTTAAAAAATATAAATCAAAAGTTAAAAAATAAAATTATATATAAAATTTTATATATTATTTAATGAAAATTTAATTGAAACTTTAAATGAAACTTTAATTTAATTAAATAAAAAAATTAATAAGGATACAAATTGCAGTCAAAATGTTATAGCTCTTTTTATAACTTTTAAGTTATAGATTTCTTTAACATTCCCAATCAATAATTTAATTGATTGATTTTATAGCTTATATACAGGGTGTCACACTTTTTTAAGAAAAATATTTAAGGAATTTTTTTTTCTAAATTCAAACCCTCGAAGGTTTTTTTTTTATTTTTGCTTTTCTAACTTCTAATTTTTCATAGCCCCGAAAAAATTAATTTTTGCAGTCAAAATGTTATAGTATTTTTTATAACTTTTGAGTTATAGATTAAAGTAAAAAAAAATGTCGAAACGTCGACGGCAAAATGGGCGCCGGCGAAATGGGCGCCGGCGAAATGGGTGCCGGCGAAATGGGCGCCGGCGAAATGGGCGCCGGCGAAACGGCCACGGCGAAATGTCCTAGACCCTTATAAATCAGTTACTTGTTGCTACAAAAATAAAATTATAAAATTATGCAATTCTAATATGAATTATATAATATTGAGATGATCCGAAAGCCTCGAAATATGAAATAATTTATTTTTAAAGAAAATATTAATTTTTCTTCGGGCCACCCATTTCCAGAAACATGAGACTCTTCTTTTATAAGTCAATTTATTCAGCAGTCTATCAACAGATAATAAGCTTATTAGTGAACAAAAGAATAACATGCACAGAGTATTCCAATGAGCACTCCATATTATTTATTAAAACTTCTATGACAAACTCTAAATTAATTGAAACAAATCTGCTGGTCAAATCCGCTGGCTTGAACCTTTTTAGGTGAACCCAATAGGGTGAATATTTTCTCTTGATAATATTCGCTAAATCTTGTGATTTCTTCTCTAACGGAGGGCAATGGAAAGTCATTCGGGATACCGCTGTTTGGCATGTATCGTGGTGTATCAACAATTATTCGCAATACTTGATTCTGGAACCTCTGTAATACTTCAATGTTGGAGTTGGCAGCTGCTCAGTGGCGGTGATATACAGTGAGTAACATAAAGTTTCGCCCACCCCATAAAATTACATAAATTGATCATTTATTATTGTTTTACTCAGTTATTTTGAAAAAAAATAGTGTTTTTTTTTAAACTATATTGAAGAACCAACAATTATAATTCCATAAAACCAAAGAGTATGTATATATGTACATACTCTTTGATAAAACACAAAATATCAGATAAAAATTGTTCATAATATTAAAATAATTGCGATTATTTTATTTAACTCGCAATTAATATGATTTCATAGTGTTACAAAATGTTTCGCCCACATAAGTAATTTTTATTGAAACAGCGTTCTTAGATGCTTGCACTTGCATTTTTTAACACGTATGATATACATAACGATCAGTTGCATTCTTATACGAAGGTGATTGTTTGTTATCATTGCGTTATTTCTATTAAAAATGAGCGGAAAACGTAAAATAAGTTTTGATTTACGTCAGCTGGTGATTTTTAAGCGAGAACAGGGTAAATCGTACAACGAAATTGCAAATTCCTTAAATTTACCAAGAAGTACAGTGAGAAGTATTATATATAGATTTAAAAACGAGGATATAATTGATAATTTGAAACCAACAGGCCGTCCAAAATTGTTGAATATCCGACAAGAAACAAATATCGTCAAAAAAATTTTAAAAAATCCACGTTGTAGTGCTCCTCGAGTTGCAGCAGAAGTGCAAGCAGAAACAGGAAAGCATGTACACCCTCAAACCGTACGTAGAATTTTAAAAAAATACGGATTCAATGGGCGTGTAGCCAGAAAAAAACCTTTCATTAATAACGTTAACAGGATAAAACGTTTAAAATTTGCTTCCGAGTATCAATATAAGGAATCTACGTGGTGGAATGACGTTATTTTTGTGGATGAAAGCAAATTCAACTTAATAAATTCGGATGGACGAGTAATGGTGTGGCGGAAACCTAACACGGAGTTAAGAAAAGAAAATATGTGTGGAACAGTAAAGCATGGGCTAGGTAATGTTTTAGTTTGGGGTGCCATTTCGGCTGTAGGAGTGGGAAGTTTGGTATTTATAGATGGTATAATGGACCGGTACAAATATTTAGACATTTTACAAAAAAATTTATTGCAAGATGCTGAAAAAATTTTTGTGACAAAAATTTGGCCAAAGAATGCGTCATTTTCGTCCAAAAAATAAACTAGAACTAAAAACAAAACTATTAGAAGAATGGGGTAAAATATCGCCTGAAGTGACACAAAAATTAGTGCATTCGATGCCCTGGAGGTTAGAAGCCGTTATTAAATCTAAAGGTTCCCCCAAAAAGTATTAAAGTAAGTAAAATTTAGCTGAATTGCAATACAAATGCAAACTGGAAACTTATTTATGTGCCTTGCATTTCATAGTTATTTTACAATTTTCGCTGTACTTCGAGCGGTGATCTAATTTTTTGACTGTTGTTTTTTGTATACGTTGCAATAATGCTCCCGGATTCTAATTACATCAATTTTGCATTTATAAAAACAATTCTTTTCTTGAAAATAAGGGAATATTTATTTGATTTACAGGTGGAAACTTATTTTTGTGATTGACTGTATATATAATTGGTAAGTGGATTACTTTTTCTCGATTATTTTACTATTATAAACAATTTTTGTCTAATATTTTGTGTTTTATGTAATCATAATTGTTGGTTCTTCAATATAGTTTAAAAAAAACACTATTTTTTTTCCAAAATAACTGACTAAAACCATGATAAATGATCAATTTATGTAATTTTATGGGGTGGGCAAAACTTTATGTTACTCACTGTAAATAAGCGAATGTAAGCAATGCTTAGGGGCCCGGGACCGTAAGGGGTCCTGGACCATAATACATTTATAAGAAAATTTTGTTATAAAATCACATTTTATTCTTTGAATACATCGACATGGCAAACAATAATATTTTTAAATATGTATTATTAAGTACATCTTATAAATGGAACAGCGTGTCACGTAATTAAATAATAAGATTGCACTAAGATTGCACTGAAAAACTAGTTCGTGGTTAAATCACAGATTTCTATTATATTACCTAGATGTGCGGCTTGAATTTTAAAGTGAAGCATATAGAGTGGGGGTGCCACCATTTGTAAAAAGGTCAAAACATTTGAAATTGTACATTACGGTTTATGTGTTGTGTCCTTAGTTTTGTCGAACAATTTTGTTTTGTTATAAGAACACGTTTTATTCAAAAGTATTTCGCATTCTACAAACTTGAAAAAGTCACGGTAAGTGTTTAAATTTAATATCTAAAACATTTCATTCTAATAATCGAACTGCATTATAATAATCAACTTATTTTTTTATGTTAATAATTTCATTTATGTTAAATTGTTAAAATTTAACTTGAATCATGCCAGTAGCATGTTCTGCTTATGGTTGTACCAATCGCCGTCGTACAGGAGAAAAACTGCAGTTTTTTGGGTAAGTATTAAATCAAAAATCAACTACTTGTTAAGAAATTTATTTTATGAAACTTATGTCAACTTATATGAGTTTATTTGAAACATATGTAATCATTTCAGGTTTCCTATTAAAAATCCTGATTTAAATCGACGTTGGATTAACGCAGTGAGAAGAGACAAATTTATACTAACTTTGTTCTCAAAGTTATGTGGAGATCACTTTATTGAGAGTGATTTTTTGGATAGGCCTGGCACATATGTTAAACACTTAAGGGCAGATGCTGTCCCATCAGTGTTCCCTGCTTTTCCATCATACTATCAAACCAAAGAGAAAAAAATCTAGTCGAGCTGCTACTACATATCTGCCAACAAATATTGACGAAGAACCTACTATTTTATCTGTAGAAAAGTTGAAGAAAATTGATCAAACAGTGCAGACCGAAGAATCTGCTTTGCCTACGACTATTAGAACCTTACAGAAAAAAATTATAGTTTTACAACAAAAGCTTAGAAGGAAGACTGCAACAATTAATAATCTTCGCGATTTACTAAAGACTTTAAAAAAAAGGGGACTTTTAGAAAGTGCTACGAGTGATTTATTGGAGGATCAATTTGAAGGTACGGCACTGCAAATTTTTAAAAATCAAATAAAGAATAGGAAAAGGGTTGCATGCGGTTCTAGATATAACAAAGAATTGAAAGAGTTTGCATTGACATTACATTACCACTCCCCTAAAGCGTACAATTTTTGTAGGTAAGTTTCAAACAATCTTATCGTATAGCCTTAAAATTGCATAACCACTTAATACGAGTATGTATTATGTGTGAATAATTTAGCATTAAGTTTTTAACCTTTACAATAACTGGAGTACTTATTTTTATTATTAAATTTCAGAAGTTTTTTGAGATTACCTCATCCACGTTCAATATCAAATTGGATATCATCTGTTGACGCTGATCCTGGATTCTTTGCAAAGGTTTTTGCTGCATTAAAAAGTTTTCCACCAGAAGATCGTGACTGTAACTTAGTTCTGGATGCTATGTCCATAAGAAAACAAATTCTTTGGGATGCAAACAAACAAACATTTGTTGGATATTGCGATTATGGAACTTATTTATTACTGGAATCTTCGGAAACTCCAGCCACTGAAGCACTCGTATTTATGCTTGTAAGTTTGAATGGCAAGTGGAAATGGCCCGTAGGATATTTTTTCAGACAAAAATTAGCGCCACAACTCAAGCTGAGTTGATAAGGACGGCATTAACTTTGGCAAAGGATGCTGGACTAAAAGTTTGGGGGGTAACTTGCCATGGAACGTTTGCAAATTTCTCATCGCTTTCCTATTTAGGCTGTCAAACTGATGGTAAGCTCCAAAACATAATTCCCTATTTTAATTGTAGCAATGAAAAAGTATATTTTATCCCAGACGCCTGTCACATGTTAAAATTAGCCCGTAATGCTTTAGGTACAAATAAGTGCTTTATTAGTAAGAATGGGCCGATTGAATGGAAATACATTGAGTGTTTACACAAGCTGCAAGACGATATTGGTCTTAAATTTGCAAATAGATTAGGAAAGTCCCACATTGAATGGGAAAATAAAAAAATGAATGTAAAAATAGCCGCTCAAACTTTTAGTTCGTCAACAGCTGATGCTTTGGAGTTTCTGCAAAAGGAAGGTTCGCTAATTGTGGAGAGACTGTTATTTTTATCCGAACTATTGACAGATTATTTGATTTTTTAAATAGCAGGAATCCTTTTGGCAAAGGATATAAAAAACCGATATTTGCAAATAATTTACAATTTCTCGAAAGTAACATATGGGTGACGGTAAACTGCACGAACGACTTAAAGTAACGGTAAAACAAAATGGTAAACTGCACTCCGAGCAAAACAGAGAAATTTTAATCCCTGTGGTAAACTGCACTCGAAGTTCGTGCAGTTTACCATAGGGATTATTTTTGGTTTATTGGCAGGTAGTTTTATCCTAATTATTTTTAATACATTTTTATAAAAAAATCAACCTAAATGTGTTGTTGATTTGAAAATAACAGTAAAAATATGAAATTAATTGAAAAAATAAAATTAAATTTTATTAAAATTTTATAAAAAATCAAAAAATAAAATATAAAATTGGTAACCTAATAATTAATAAGCTAATAATTAAAATATAAAATTGGTAACCTAATAATTAGGTAGGGCTTCTAATTAATATGAGGGCCACTGTAAAATGAGACGGCTTTTAAAAATTGTAACCGATATATTTCTTCTGTTTCATATTTTTGTAATAAATCAGTAACAATTGTTTGCTTTTGTTTAGAAGTTTTGTTTTGCGTAGGTGGTTTTTCAACACTGTTCAAGGCTATGTAAACTTTATGTTGCTCATGTTTAAGAGCTTCAACAAAATTGTATATGTTGGGGTGAATAGAATTAAAGTTCTGTTTAAATGCGGCATGGAATGATTCGCAACAATTAGTTGTTCAAAAGAAATCAGCAGACGCCTTAGCCCAAACCATTGGAGGAAACATGGCTTTTCTATCCACATATGTAGTGAATAAGTATTCACAAAACTTTTCGAGATTAGCATCAATGGGTTTGATTTTCAATAAATCATAGTAAGCTTCCAAAACGTCGTCCGCTTTCAAAAACTTCAATCCAAAGCAATAGCGCAACCACCAACCAACTTCAGAATCGCGATCTTGATAGTCTGAAGCTAAACCTTTTTTTTTGGAGAGCACGGTACCACGCTTGACCAAGATGAAACCTGCAACCTTCAATTGATGCTTCTGGTCATTGAATCGCACACGCGTTTCTGATTGCAACTTCCAAATCGGTAACTATCTTGGATATTTGGAACAGTTTGAATATCTCGAAGACGCTATCATCTATTAAAAGGGAACAACCAAGTGTTAATATTTCTTTAAGACAATGAAGGTATGTTGATTGTTTCTTATCTGGTAATAAACAGAAAACTAGCGGTATATAATGACCATTAAATAATCCATGGATTGTAAAAAATTGGTAAAAAAATTTAGCACAATAATCAAATGTACCATCCATGTAGATAGCTTCAGCTTTCGCCAAAGCAGCCAAATTTGTGGAACACGAAAATATAACAATATTTGAAGTGCGATTGTTAACAGTCAGAAAATTTTCTCCTTGCCAAGTTTTTACATCCATTTCTTGTAGCTTCTTATGCACTTCTGCAATATCTTCTGGAAGAGTACTCATACTTTTCCGTCGCATATTGTAAGTATTTTTTTGCATATTATATATCTTTCTTCTGCAAAACCTGAGTAGAAGACGGGTTTTGATCCAAACAGGTATTTGCAATTTGTTGTGGCGTTTGCAACGCTCGTTCACTCGCTAGAACTTTCATTCGACTTGACAAATCTTGCCTATGCAAAAGCTTCTCATTAGATTCATGTGTGTGGTTATCTTGAACATATGTAATGTGCATATCCGCGCGTTCTCCAAAAACTTTAATAAACGCGGTACATTTTCTTTTACAGCATCGCCATTTTTGTTCACCTGTTTTCAGCATACGTTCCATATAAAATTTGTGTTGCTGATAAAGTAGTAAGGGCTTTCCTCGTTGGCTTGTTGTAATCGTTAGTTCGGACATTCTCTTGTGATCTCGTTAATGTTTACGAATAAGTTTTCTTCTATTATATCAATAAAAAAAATGTAATTCTTTTATATAGTAAATATTAATACATAAAGTGTAGTACCAACAAACAAAAAATTTCTGATAAAATGATTTTATTCCAGTAATGAAATGCTTATTTTACAAAAATAATTTTAAAAAAAATCAAAATTTGAATTTATTTTATATAAGGATCATGTAATTAATAAATTTAATCGCATAACAAAATAATTTTTGTATAACAAAGTAATTTTTGTTATACTCTGTATAACCCCATTATTTTGGGTTACAGCTTACCTGAAAAATGTTCGGAGTGCAGTTTACTACTTTACAAAATTTCGTGCAGTTTACTTGGAGTGCAGTTTACCATTTGCAGGTCGTTTTGGAGTGCAGTTTACCTTACCCCTAACATATTACCCTTAGTAGAATATTTATTTACACTTTCTGACATAAATAACAAACCATTATATCTTGGTAAGAGAAAAACTTTTGTCATTGGATTTAGTATTGCAGTATTGTCAGTGATATCAATAGCCAAAGGATTACTTGGAAATAACAATTTTAAATACCTCTTAACATATAAGTTATCGCAGGATCATAATAGAGCTGTTGTTTTCGCGAATTAGGAACCGATTTGGATGGAATAATAATCCAAATGTAATTCAGTTTAAAACTGCTATGAAACAAATTATATTAAAAAATAATATTACAGCTTCTCCTGCAGCAAACGCCATTGCATTAGACAATGACCCTGCAGGAAATATTTTTGATATTACTTGGTCACGAAAAAAAAATGTTATGGATACCAGCGAGCTTTCTTCTGATAGTGAGGCTATTACTTATGATAGTGAAGTGTACAACGAAATTTTTGAGGATATCAATTCGCGTGTACATGAATTAAAAGACAGTATATTATATTATATAGCAGGATTTGTTGTAAGGAAAGCATTTAAGAAGGTTGACTGTAAATCGTGCCAAGACCACTTCTTAATACATAATAAAACTGAACATAAGTTACTCGCACACATCTGTTTATTCTAAATTAGTGGATTTGAAAAATAGAGGAGGATTAGTTTCTGCATCAGATGATGTTTTTAAAATTATTAAGAAACTAATCGTCAAATTATAATTTTTACTAATAATTTTAAGAATCTGCGAAACAATAATTTGTTTTCACCGGTTTCACGGTTCACGAGTGCGGAATAGCCATTCCAAACGTGTTTCAGACTATACTTTCTATACGACTATTAAAATAATAAGCTGTATAAGTTTTGACCGTAATTAGAATTTGTAAAAATGAGAAAATTTTTTTGTGCGCGATCGATCTGAATTTTTGCACATGCTTTCCTACCGTTAATTCACAAGGGGGAGTAGAGGCGAGGGGGGGAGAAGTTTTTGCTCAGTTTTTCGATATCTAACGCCGTTTTCGAGTTATTGCTAATTCAAGTTTGTGTGGCGGAAACGCAGCAATAACTCAAGAACGGCACTAGATATCGAAAAACTGAGCAAAAAATTGTCCCCCCTCGTACACAACCCTTGACCCTTGTGAATTATCGGTAGGAAAATATGTGCAAAAATTCAGATCGATCGCACGCAAAAAAGTTTACTCATTTGACAAACTTGACTTTTGTTGATGTGTAAATAAATTGAGTTCAAAAATTTGGTAATAGATGTCACTTCAAATAGTAGTCTATTCTTTGCTCTAATTGGTCTAATCTGTGTGAGAATAATTATTCTCGCACCGATATCGGTGTGAGAATAAAAAAAAGAAAGAATGTAGATATTCTGTATTTAAAAATAGAATCAGAATGCCCACATTCTATGATAGTCGTATAGAAAGAATATTCTCGCGCTTGATGATAAAGTTTTGAAAGGGTTGCGATGTGACAATGAGAGTCTCGAAAGACACCATAAACTTGAGCTAATTAAGTTATATGCATTTTCAAAAACGTTTTCGTCCAACTTACAACCTGTCAGCAAAAGACAAAAATTAAATAAATTAATTTTATTTTCTAACCAGTAAGCAGGTACATAGGTATCCAACTAATATTTATTCATTACATAATATTTATAACAGTTTTTTTTTGTAATAAAGTATGTTTGTGATCAAGTAAGATTGTTATGTAGGTGTTTTATTTTATCATTGAAACGACTTTATATGAATAATGAACATTTTTTATACTCTATATTTGTTTTATTTACTTTGTAAAAGTTCATTGTTATCTCCAGCGATAAAAAAAAATACAATTTTGCCGTTTCGTCTATATAAACCTACAAAAACCTTGATTTCCTATACCTTTTCTTAAGTTTCTTGACCTTCTGACAAATGGCCGCCGCCAAATGTGCTCGCTTCACTTCTTGCAATCAGCAGGTATAGGGAGCCGCCCATCTAGGTAAATAGTTAGAAATCTGTGGGTTAAACCGTTGATTGATAAATAGTAAAGATACGCAATACAATGAGAAATTGTTACATTTCCCCCACCAGGTATTTTAACACCCCACTGCCTCTTCACCAACAAACTCAATGGCGAGCAAGTGTCGCCACCAATAGTATTATAATTGTACCATAATTATCTCGTTGATACGACGTGATATCTGATACAATATTATCATACTTTATAATAATGCAAGTAGTATTTTTTTGCCGGGCTCTTATTGTTAGATAGTATTTCAATGTGCAAACTGTTCCTATGAAATTTTTTGTATTAAAATAATCAGAAAGTTAAAAATCAGTCAAGACAAAAGATTTTTATTTAAATAAAAAAAATAATTGTAACATTTCAAAATATACAATGGCTCTAGAAAATATTCGTACACCTACGTACACGTATCTCAGCAATGTTAATTGTAAATTTTGAAACCGTTTTTTATCATATAAAAATCGAATTTACAGCAAATCTTTTTAGACATTTTTTGTTGTTTATTTCATTGTCTTCAATTTTATTTATATACATTTTTATATTGTTGCGCCGTTTCAGACGGACAGCGGCTTATACCCAGTGGCGGTGCAAGAGTAGCTAGGGCCCGTAAGCAAATATACAAATCGGGCCCCTAAAAAAACAAATTATTAATTTTGAATTGAATTGCAAGATTATTATTGAGAACATCACAATATTTTTTCTGAAGCAAATCACAGCATTGTGTCTTGTAGTAGTGACTCAAAGCGAGTTTTGTAATAGCGTCGCAGACAAAAATTTTTCAAATTTTCAAGAACAAACGCTTAATAGAAAGTTAGAAAATTACAATACAAAAATAATTTCGGGGGGGTCCGGGCTCACGAGCTCCCCTCCCTCTTAATACGCCACTGTTTAAAAGGATTCTAGGTTCTAAGACTTCAAAAATTTCTTTTAATTTTTGAAAATTCTCAAAACGAATTTCAAGGCGTTGGCGTTGTATTACAATGTCTAATGTAAAATAAATACATTAATTTTAAACAAATCATCTGGATTTTGAAAATGGAAATCAGAAGCTAATTCATCAAAATATTTTTAAATTTTTGATTGCCGTTTTATGGGGAAAGTAGGTTCGACTCCCCAGGGATCTGTCAGAGAACCGACACCAAGAATTGAGCCTCGACACCTACACTATAGGAAAGAGGACAATTTTCTGTGTATAATAAAAAAAGAAAAAATGCGGATTATCCATTAGTTTTCGAGAAAACGGCTTTTGAAAATCAAAATTTTACATGCATTTTAGATAGGGAAATTCATTAACATAAAAGTTCTATTGACGGTGCGTGCGTTCTGATATAGTCTTAGTGTTAGCAGGCAGACGCGATTGTGACATACCCGGGTGTACATCGGGTGTATTACGCAACATTATGCAATAATTTAAAAAATAAACGCAGAAGTCGTTTTTAGGTTAGAATCTTGAGTGCCTTGGTTGCGTTCGTCAAAACCGACGCTCCGCTCCGAGATTAGTTTTTAAAGAATATAAACACTACGTTAAAAAAAATTAAAAACTAGAGTCGGTCTCACAGACCGACGTTAGTAGGTACTCGTGTTATAAAAAATATGTTAGTACAGTAGAACCCCTCTATAACGAGAACTCAAGGGACAAGCCTACTTACTCGTTATAACAAATTTTCGCTATAAACGATTTACTCGTTATAGCCGATTTTTTGTTATAACGGGACTCATTATAGAGATGTTCAACTGTACTGGCGGGTTAAGAAAACTGATGATTTTTATTGGTCTGTTTTGTTTAAAGTCGCCTTTTAAATTTTAATGCCCTGTTAACTGAATTGGCCCTTAAGTAATTTGTCAACTACTTATATTATTTTATGCTTTTGTTTACATGTGCTAAAATTTATAAAAGTTATTTACATTTGAAAATTGAATTTTCATTTTTATGATTATTTAATTTATTGTTTAAATTTAAGATATAGAAAAATTGATATAGACAATAAATTATTTATCTTACTTTGTTTTCCGCAATCTCGGTTTTCGGCAAAACCGTGACTTGGTCCAGACTCATTGTGAGACATCCTAGTAGAAATTATAAATCAAAATTTTTTAATTACTGATGTAATGAATTTGATAATTACTTGTAATTTTTAACTGCAAAAATCAGAAGGGTCTATTAGGATCTAACCTTGCTAAGCATAAAGCACAATAAAAAATATAGTCTTACTACTATCATAGATAATTTAAACTTTGCATAGGCGCGGGTGCATGTAATTGTGAAGGTACCCCGGTAACCATGCCGTCATTAGAAGGTGTTTTATTTCTCAGTCACATAAAGGTTAAACATGACTCGGTAAAATACGAAAACTGTTTTGATCTATATCTCGGAAACGCTGGGACAAAATAAAAAAATTAATAGGCGCTTTCTCTTATAAATTTTATTCTCTACATTTTTGTTCACATACATTTTTCTATTTGGTCGCACCGTTTCCGAGATATAGGTGACAACATTTTTCGTATTTTACCGCGTCTTCTTTAAGCCGCTGGTCTAGGGCCGGATAAACCATGGGTTCAATGGAGCCGCCGCACCCAGTGCCAAAGTTTGGAAGGCGCCAGAATTGAACGTTTTTTAATTGTGCATAAATGTGCATTGTGATTCCAAGGTACTGCATTTTTTCTTTGATTATAATATTCTACAGGATGTTAACTACCAACTAATACAAAACGAAAGAGGTGATTTTAAGACTTATTTTAAGAAAAAAAGTTCTTATTAACATGGGTCCGCAAACGCAAAAAAAAATGTTTGTTCATTATTCTTCTTGTATGTTTCTGATCATTAAAACGCCGTTTTTCAGAAAAACGGTGGCTCCTACAGCTTTTGACCAAGAGTATCTTTATTATGTAAAAACCTCAGACACTTTGGAATTTGCAGTCAAAACGCTAATTTTTCAAGTGACGTAAAATTTACGGGGGTGAAATCCTTAAGCAACCCTACAATCTCCACCACTGCCATATCTGAGAACATTGCTTTAGAGCCTTAAAAGTAGCTATTATTGATGTAAAAATCATAATCACCCTGTATCTCGAAAACGTTGCGTTTGCGGACCCATGTTAATATAGTGATTCCCAGGAAAAATAACGAACGTCATGAACAAAATCGTATGAACTAAGTCAAGAATTCCTAGTCAAATAAAGTGCTTCTTTTTGCGTCGGGGGTTAAAAACAAAGGTAACCAATCATGGGCGTACCCAGCTTTTGGCTTAGGGGGGGGGAGGGGCAAATCAGGAATTTTCTGTTGATAAATAATTATCCTGGCATAGGCACATAATTAACCAGCTAAATGTATGGGAAACAGGAAGGATCCAGGGAGGGGCAGCCTCCCTGCCCTCCCCTGGGTACGCCCATGTAACCAATGTATTCTTATTTTAAATTAAAATACACTTCATTTGACTAGGAATTCTTGGCTTAGTTCTTCATACGATTTTATTGTGTCGTAATCATCATCTTTCCTGAGAATCACTATAGGAACTTTTTTTTCTTAATTGGTAGTTAACACCCTGTATATGATGTTATATTAGTAAATGCGCCATTTAGCTAATCTGCGCCCGGCGCTAAAATAGTTTGATCCGGCCCTTCCGCTGTCAGTCAGAAACTCGCAAATAGAAAAATTTATATAAACAAAATTGAAAGCAATGAAATTTGCACTAAAAAGCGTCTAGTTTTGCTGTAAAATGGATTTTCATATGCCAATAAACGGCTTCAAAATGTACAATTAACATTGTTAACAATAGGAGTCTTTAATCGTATGGATTCCTTTTCTTCAGAAACAGTTTTTAAGTTTCTATACAATTTAAGCATAATTAAAAAATGAATGGCATTTTTTGTGTGTTCATCGCAAAACTTTTTGAAGTCTATTTCAGTTTGTGTTATTAAATATTTGTTAATATTATTAACGACAAAAAATAATGTACATTTATTTTTTGAAAATGATTAATTAAATAATATTAATAATTTATACACAAACTGCACAAAACAATCTGTTGGACTTTTCAAATGCGTAATTTGAAACTACTTAGTAATGGTATTATTACAGTTATGTTGACGCATGTGTGATTCGCCATTGACATTTTAGCTGCACAAGTGTACACCAAGACGATCCGTATGCAACTGCAAATTCTCGACCCACAACTACAACAACGCCGTCTACATGTCGACCCATTTTTTCAGCACGTTTTTGTCCATAAGGTTGCATATCTTTACTATTTATCAATCAACGGTTAAACTAAAAAATATAGGTTAACCTGCAACTGAACAACCGGCCCTTAGTAATTGAAATTTTGATAAGTTAGATACACTGTACACCTAGTATTTTAAACACCTCAGACGAAAATGAACTGTGAAAACAAACCAAAAAGCGGTGCTTTAAAAAGGAAATTACAAAAGGAAAAAGAAATAAGAAGAGAAAAACTGCCAAAGCTAGATAATTATTTCAAGAAGAAATCAAGTGAAAATGTTGTCGAGACTGTTGCTGAAGTAACTGGAGTACAACATTCAGTACAACAACAGTTTGCAAGCCATCAACTTCAACCTCAAATGAAAAAATTGAATCATCTTTAATTTCAAATCAAAACTCCCTACTAGAAGAAACATTTTCGACAGATTTGGGGAATTTTTTGGGTAAAGAGTTAAATGATGAACTACGACGAGTTATAATAAGTTCGCAATCGTGTAGACCCCAATGCAAATTTCCTCGAGATCCAAAACAAGGGCATAGAAGATTCTCTGAAACATATTATAATACTCAAACCAAATATGGAACAGTACCTCGTCTTTGGTTATGCTATTCTAAAATAATAGATGCGGCTTACTGTGAACCATGCTGGCTGTTTTCGAGCAGAAAAACTGAGTGGTGTACTGAGTGGTGTGCGCGAATGGCAAAATTTAAGCTTAAAAATTCAAAGACATTCAGGAACAAATTATCATATACAATCGTGCAAGATATACAACTTGTGGAAAGAGAATCATACAACTGATGCCGAAACGGAAAAACTAATTCGATATGAAACTTCATTTTGGTTGCAGGTATTAGATCGTTTGTTCAACATTGTCCTGACATTAGCGAAGGGATCTTTAGCCTTCAGAGGGCATCGAGAAGGTATTTCGCATAATGACGAGTATAATGGACATTTTTTGGAACAAGTACATCTTTTGGCAAAATATGACAATATTATGAAACAAGTTGTTGAAATGCCCAAAGGTTTGTCATTCACATTAATTCATTTTCTTTTTTTAATAATAAACGGGTTTCTAATTTTAGGTAGTATTAGATATTTGGGCAAAGGAATTCAAAATGAAGTGATACACTGTTTAGCAAAAAAATTGGAAGATACTTTAGTAGCGGAAATCGATCAAGCCGCTTTCTTCTGGTTAATAAAGGACACAACCCAGGATATTACAAAATTGACCAACTCAGCCTTGTTATTAGATACGTTAAAGTGAAAACTGTGGAGGGGGAAGGGACTGAACAGAAACGGACTGTTGCAATTGAAGAGACTTTTTTAGGATTCTATGAAGTGAAAGATCATTCGGCGGAGGGTATGGTAAAAACTGTCATTAATATATTAAAACAAAAAATATCGACATTAAAAAGTGTTATGGACAAGGGTACGATGGCGCCAATGTAATGAGTGGGGTATATAACGGTGTACAACAAAAAATTAAAAATATTCAGCCAAATGCAGAGTACGTTCATTGTGCTGCTCACAATCTTAATTTAGTGGTACTTGATGCTGTGAATGGTTGCAAATCAATTGAAGCATATTTTACTGTTATGCAAAATATATTTATTTATTTATTTATTTATTTATTTATTTATTTATTTAATACTAACGGATAAACACCATTACCAGAATACATAATTAACATTAAATGACAATATGAACAAAATATTACAATAAATGTAGGTACTATAACCAAGACTAAACCGAATCGAAATATGCCATTATCTCCTTTTTAAAATTACTTACACTTCCGTGAAAAAAGTCCAATTCTTTGTGTTGCACAAAAACAGTATTTGCAAGACGACACAATCTAGACATGGCTGAATGCTGACCGAACGTAGACCTGTGAAAACTCTCGAAGAAAATTGGATTTTCTCTCAAACGTTTCACAGGTACATGAAACAGGAATAATTCAAGTAACTCCGGACAACTGACAACATTATTCAGCAATCTGTATATGAACATTAAATCTGAGACAGACCTCCTTTCAGACATATATTCCTTTTTTGGCAATAGTATTAATCGTTGGGATGTAAAGGGTTTACCAATACGATGTTTGTTTTTAAATTTTAAAGGAAACACATACTTCGGATGAAAATGCTATGGATTTTTATTGATATGTAAAGTAGAAGGTCTGCCATTTATGAATGAAAAATAATATCCTTCAAATGTTCACCACGACCACGCTTACAGACATCGATTCTTTTGTCAAAATTTTCAATCACATTTTGGCATAATTGAGGCTCTATCTCACCAATGACACGTTTGATGTTGACTTTTAAGCCCCCAATGGTTTGTGGATTATCCGCATAGACTTGATCTTTCACATAGACCCACAAGAAATAGTCAAACGGTGTAAAATCGCACGATCTGAGGTGAAATTTATTGCAGAATTACGCGAAATTATTCGATCTAGAAATTTGGTTTGCAATAAAGCCATTGTTTCTCTGGCCGTGTGACATGTGGCGCCATCCTGTTAAAACCACATATCACTTGCATCCATATCATCGATAATAGGTCAAAAATAATTTTTCAACGTGTCCCCATATGTTGAGAACGTCGTGGAATTGACAAATTTGGTTGCTCTTCGACACTTTCACTTACAGCAGCGATATTTTCCGCTGAACGACCCAAACGAGTATGTGTTGTTGTTGGTATGTTATGTACCGAACCAGTAAACTTGAATTTATCCACCAAATTCTTGATAGTAGTTTCAGAAGGCCGATCATGACGACCAAAAATGTTGCGAATTTTACGAAATGTGGTTTTCACACATCGACCATTTTCGTAATAGGTTTCAATGATTTTAATTCGATTTTCGATTGAAATTGAAGACATTTTCACAAATGGCAAAGCTTCTGCTATACATATGTCAAAAAAATAAATGTCAGAACTGTCAAAATATCCAAATATGCACCTATTGAAAAACAAACATCGTATTGGTAAACCCTGTATTAGGGAGTTTTACTAGTGAATCAGACACAGTCTTAAAAAAATTGAACCCAACACGTTGGGTTGGGCGATTGACATCTGTTACTGCTGTAAAATTGCGTTATATCGATATTCTCAAATCACTCACAAAAATTATCCTCAAAAGCACAAACAAGGATGAGATTGACCAAGCCAAAAACTTGAGAAAAAAATGGAAACTTTCCCTTTTGTATTACAATGTTTGCTGATGTATACAATATTGACAGAAATAAATTTATCATCAAAAATTTTGCAAAAAAAGCACCTAGACCTTTCTGAATCAGCAAACTCTTTATCTCGTACTAAAATAAATTTACAAAATGTTAGATCGTCGTACGAAAATTTTATTCGCGAAGGGAAAGATTTAGCAAGAAAATGGGGAGTCGAACCTACTTTCCTCATAAAACGGCAATCAAAAGTTAAAAACACATGAGTGTTAAGGATGTTTTAAATTTGTTGCTACAGAAGTATAGCGTTCTCGAAAGCGATTTTGGTGAGGTTATTACCGCATTACTTTTGTTTTTAACTCTACCTGTAACAGTTGCCACTACAGAGAAGTCTTTTAGAAAATTAAAAATAATCAAGAATTATTTGAGAAATAGTACAAGTCAAAATAGACTACGTGATCTCTCGGTTTTGGCAATTGAGCAAAAGGCAGCGTCTGCTATGGACATTCAAGAGCTTGTTAAACAGTTCGCTACTAGTAAATCCCGAAAAAGAGAATTATAAATATACGCAATTCTAAATTAATACTTTGTTTTATTAGGGGCCCGTTTTGTATATTTGCTTATGGGCCCTAGGTACTCTTGCACCGCCACTGCAGCTGCTCCCCAAAATTGAATACCGTAAGGGGCCGTTCATTAATTACGTAAGGACGATTTTTGTAATTTTCGACCCCCTCCCCCCCTTCGTAAGGGCACGTAAGATTGTGGCAACCTCCCCCCCTCATCTTACGTAAGGATTATAAAAAAAAAATTAATTGACCTCCCTACCCCTTTTTATTAGGGTTAGGGGGGGTCAATTTTTTTTATTAAAAATTATTAATCATTTTTTGTTATTGGTATGTACATCTCCAATTTAAAAACCTGTTTTTTGAGTTTTGAGTATTTTTAAATTTTAAAGGGCATAGGAGGATAAGCATGGTGAATCTGCCCCCGGCGAATATTAAATCGCCACTTTGGGGATATATAGGTACCCATGAAATACTAAGATCCTGAAAATTTTAAATCTCTAACTCTATGCCTTTTCGAGAAAATCAAAAAATACTGAAAAATATAAAAAAAATTTTTCTCAGGAACGGCTTAATCGATTTGGATAAAATTTTAGTATGTTATAAAGGCTATCTTAGAACAAAATAACAGCTGTGTAAGATTTCATTATCTAATAAAAAAAATTTTTTTCCAAAAATATTTTTTTTAATAAGATATGATTTTGGCAAAATTATGAAATAATTTTTTTTAGAAGCTCCATACTTTTTTATATAATATATATTTTTTTCAATTGATTCGAAGTGGTGCGCCATACTTAAAAAAACTGATTTTATGGAGTTTTATTGGTTATTAATAATTCATCATTATTTCATAATTACAATCAATTATTTTTAAATTTTAGTTAACAAAAATTGAAATTATTTTATTAAAACATGTAAAAAATGGCTTTAAAAAACGATTCTGGTCTATACTTGCATGCGAGATTCGACGTTCTTATTATAGTATCAAGCGAGAGTCGATCTTCCTAACTCCACTGATTACAATTACAAGAAATTTATTTAAATATTCCAGAGTGGACATAATCAAACAAGTAAACAATGCATTGGTTAGTCGAAGCTCCGCTCTTCCATGTTATTAATGAAAATATTTCGATATTCTCACAAATAAAGATATGAATAGCGCCATAAGAGTAAAATATGTGGTTTTAATAAGGAATTGTTGGCCACGGCATAAGACAATCGTGTCTTTCCATATCTTTTCATAATAATAGCGCAGTTTTAAAACTTTAGATTTATTTTTTCAATATTTTGAAACGACAAAAATGTGCTTTTTGTTTTTCTAATTAAAATAACGTCAACTTGTTGTTGGGGTAATTTTTGCAATTTTCTCCTTACATCCCCCCTGTACAGGACGAATGGTTGACGACCAAGTGGACCAACGGCATTTTGTTATTTAGAGATAAAGGAACAAATTAAAAAAAGTTCCAGCGTTCCAGCATTTAACTCCTAAAGGCCAACAGAAATCATTTCTAGAGGACTTTTGGTGGTCCGTGGACTTGACTATAATTTAATTTTTATAATGGGAAGAACTCAATTAACAGAAAGTAAGAAAGCGGTTATTTTTAGGCTCATTTAAAAAAAAGTATCTTAATCGCGCAATTGCTAGTAAAATAAAGTGTAACGAATCCAGTTATACTTGTTCACAATGTACTATACGTAAGACATAAGAAATGCATAAGACTTAAAAATATAAAATACAAATAAGAGCTTAATAAAGTATCGAATAATATTTAAATCTTAAATCACACTTCGTAGAATGTTCTTTTTAACAACATAGCTCCAGTATTATTCGATATTCGATTAAGGTCTTATTTGCATTTGTAATTCTTGCGTTTTATGTATTTCTTATGTCTTATGTACTACATTGTGAACAAGCACTAAGACTTCTGAAAGAATATAATAAAATAAAAGAAATTGGTTAAGAAAAAGACACTGAACTAAAACGAAGTAATTTAAAGCACCTAATTTTCACTTTTAAACGTTAGCGCAGTTGAGACAGCTACTGGCAGAAGTAGATGGTTCAATACCATCTCTAAGAACTATCCAAAAAATATTAATTGAATTAGGTTTTGAATCAATACAACCAGCAAAAAACAGCTTTCAACTAAACAAATGCAGAAAACTCGATATGAATAGGTGAATACGCTCATAATAGGTTTGAGCTTTCTTTGCTCATATAGTTTGTTTTTTGAATTGATCAAAATTAATAATTTATGCTTAAAATTTTTTTTACATGTTTTAATAAAATAATTTAAATTTTTGTTAACTAAAATTTTAAAAATATTAATTGTAATAAATTATGAAATAATGATGAATAATTACCAATAAAGTGAAAACTAATAGTAAAATCAGTTTTTATTTTTTTTAGTATGGCGCACCGCTTCGAATCAATTGAAAAAAATATATATTATATAAAAAAGTATGGAGCTTCTAAAAAAAATTATTTCATAATTTTGCCAAAATCATATCTCATTTTAAAAAAATATTTTTTGAAAAAAAATTTTTTTTTATTAGATAATGAAATCTTATACAGCTGTTATTTTTTCTAAGATAGCCTTTATATACCCTTATAACTAAGGCCCGGATTTTTAGGCACTGAAAACTCTCAAAATAGGCAGGCAAATAAGCATAAAAAATTAGATTATAGGCACTAATAGGCAGTCAAAAATGAAAAATTAAATTATTAAGATAATGACGACCAGTACAGTATTAAACCAGTATTTTATTATTAAAATTGTACAAAATATGTAGTTTATTTAATTTAACTTTTAATTTAAAAATAACTTAAACTTTAAACATTTACGTAACAAATTAAAACCTTTTCCAAATTTTCTGGAGTAAAACTCCTTCGGTTATCCGTTAAAATTTGTTTGTAGGCTGAGAATGACCGTTCTACGTCACAAGAAGTAACAGGAGCATACTTAAAATCGGGAGTATCTAAGCTTCCAATTTTATTTGGGAAAGTATTTGAATCTCCAGATAAAAGTACCAATACTGGAGTACTGAAAAATTATACGTGGATTTATACAAAAATATTTACATAGTCAGAAATTAATAATTAAGAAATAAATAAAACGGTATTTCTGTCTTCTGTCTAGAAGATTTATTGTTAATTTTCACAATCGCATCCTCGCACCATTGTAAGTCCATACTTTTCTTTGATATCCATATTACTTTGAGTTTTATAATTAAATTACATATTTGCATTTAAATTGTTATTAATACGACGCGACGCGACAATTGTTAATATTATAATACAAATGTAAAACAAGATAATATAATTCCGTTAAAATTAAAAAATAATTGAAATAAATATTCATTTAGGCAAATTATAGGATAAAATCAATTAAAAAAGGTCATTTAGGCGCGATAGACGAGAAAAGGCACTAAAAGTAGAAAATAGGCATTTTAGGCAAATTAAAGAGCGGTTTAAAATGATCGCAAAGTCGCAAAATACATTTTGCTGCAAAGAGAATTTTAGAGCCTGTACGGAATCAAAAAAGGCAGATGCCTAGAAATCCGGGCCTTACTTATAACATACTAAAATTTTATCCAAATCGATTAAGCCGTTCCTGAGGAAAAATTTTTTTTATATTTTTCAGTATTTTTTGATTTTCTCGAAAAGGCATTGAGTTAGAGATTTAAAATTTTCAGGATCTTAGTATTTCATGGGTACCTACATATCCCCAAAGTGGCGATTTAAAATTCCCCGGAGGCAGATTCACCATGCTTATCCTCCTATGCCCTTTAATTTAAGAAAATGGTTTAAAAACATTACGTAAGGACTGCGTCGGTCCCCCTCCCTCCCTCACATAAGGGTCCGTAAGATTTCTTCTACCTCCCTCCCCCCCCCTAAACCCTTACGTAATTAATGGACAGCCCCCGAGTCCAAACCGGTTTAATTATTGCCTTATAAAGAAACAAACCACCACCCTTTAGAATGAGATAAGTTATATCTCATAAAGAAAGTTAACCTTTATAACGAGATATAATTATCTCCTTGTTATCAAGGGATGAAGTTCATTTTTACATTTAGATAAAGTAATTGTTAATTTTAAGGATAGTTTTAAGTTCAGTATTCATTTAGATTTCGATTTGTGAACTACTCTGTAAATTGGTAATAAAGTTGTTTTTAAAAAGTAAATCTTTATTCCATTTATCAAAACTATATGTATTAGACGGAGAGCTGGAGCCGAGATTTTAACGTCATCCTAAATATCTTTATACGTTTAACGTCATTTTACATTTAGTTTTTAAGCTAAAAGTGTCATTTTTCCAATAACATAATATATTAATATGCAATCAGATAAGTAGTTTCAGAGATAATCCACTTTTAAGTCATTTATTGTCTAATTGGGTCGGGAACTTTTTAGCATAATCTAATATAAAGTCATTTGGCCGAATTTTTTTGGCCGACAGTGTTTGGCCGGCATTCTTTGGCCGTCATTCGGCCGACAGTGATTTGGTGGCAATCATTTATACCAATATTTGATGTGCTTAGGGGACGTTCATGTATTACGTAAGACATTTTTTTTACTTCTAGACTTCCTAAAACCATAATAAGAAAAAATAAGTAAATTTACGCTCCCCCCTCCCACAATAATCGTACGTAAGATTAATTGTTACCCAATGAGAATTGTTTATTATAAATTTTGAATTGTGAAGATTTTATTTATGGAAAGTAAGGAGTATTGGTAATATTACAAAAGCAAAGTGTGGTCCGTTATCGCCCACATTTAGCAGTGCCATTGCGATTATAGTAAATTTACAAATATTTTAAATTTTAAAATTAACTTGGGCATAAACTAGAAAATTGATTTTATTTAATTTGGATTGGTTATCTAAGAGTCTCATGTTAATAAAAATGGGTGAGCCAAAGAAAAAAAAGTTTTTTTTTTTGTTAAAATTAAATTAAATTAAGTTTGTTTATTTTATAATTTTGAGAAAGAGAAATAAAAATTATCTCAACATTTTTTTTAAATCTTTCCAATTTATTCAAGAACCTCTTCAAAATCAAATTTTCGGACAAAACTCTCAATATATTATATGTAATTTTAGTATGATTTAAATAAAGCAACATAATTTATTTACTTTCCAAAAAATAAAATGTCGGCCAAAAACTAGTCGGCCAAATAATTTTCGACCAAATGACAGTGATTCCATATATCAGGAATATTTGACAAAAATTTGGTGATTGTTGTACGGCCAAAATTTAGTTTTTTAATTTTTGAAAACTTTTTTCCCGCTTTTTTCCATTTTATGTGGAACTAAAACCACAAAAAAATTGCCACTTATAGGTCTTGAGTACCTCTATAACTTATTCGAATTTCATTCAATTTTCAATAATACTTTCTGAGAAAAAAATTCATTACTAAATTTCAAAAAAAAAAAATTTTCTAAGAAACTATCAACATTTGGGATCTAATATTTTGGAAAATGTAATGGTGCTTTGAGGAACCTCTAAAAAAATGAGCCAAATCGGTGTCAAGGTCATTTCCCCGTGTTTACCCGGCTATAGACTTTAAATAAATTATTTTCACCTCCATAAAAAATATAAAAATTATCTCAACATTTTTTTTAAATCTTTCCAATTTATTCAAAAACCTCTTCAAAATCAAATTTTCGGACAAAACTTCCAAATTTAATATAACAATCGTACTTACAATTCAAACAAATTTTAATTGCACAAAATTCAAATAATCTCTAATTAGAGATGCAAATTACAAATTTTACGAGACCTCCTGTAAAACAAGAACTCCAGTCAACGCAAACGGCAAAAGCAAAGTTATTAACAAATTTTCGTATCAACATAAAATAGTTGGCGCGAACAATTCAAATATTTACATAAAATTTAATTTAAAATTAAAAACAAAATTTTAAAAATATGGTTTTGGAACACGAATATGTTTTGTTATTTTCGAAGTCAGCCTCACCCGTAGTTGGTGGTCGGTCTAACCCAGACTAGTAAGTTCCACTGGTAGCAATATTATTTGTACTTTTTATTTAAAATAAAAATTTATGATTGCATATCGTAAATTTTGAATCATATATCACCTAAAAGCCTTTAGGCTTTAGGGAGTGCTTTAGCGTTTAAAGAAATTAATTATCACACAAAATAAAAATGTTATATTTATCAAAACAGCGGTCAAAGTGTCTCGGATCTACCCAATGTATTATAATACCAACTCACAGACAAAATTTGAAAGCAAAATACTTGCTCCATTAGATTTTAGGACCGTTTTTGAAACATAATAATAATTTTAATTGTTTATTTATTTGAGTTTTTGTCGATTGCAAAGGTAGGTTTTTATATTACCTAGTCAAGCGGTAATGCGATAAAGTTTGTATTACAAAAACATCCTTTGCTACAGTGTAAGTAAAAAAGTTCATGCAACTCACCCTCAAACAGATGTTGCCGAAAGATAGTGTCGGAAGAAACCAATTGATGCTGCAAGATTAACACCTCGTGCTGGATTCCATATATACAAGCTGTCAGTTTATCAGTGATTGCATCTACAAAATTCAAATTCAATTACAAATAACATTGGGCTATTAATCTAGATTGTTACACTAAAATTAAAACCAATTATACAAAAGTTATCAGTTAAAAAAGTTACAAATCAGTTACCTGCTGCTACAAAAATAAAATTAAGCCATTCTAATTATGAACTATATAATATTGAGATGATATTGATATTGATATCAATATTGATATTGAGATATTTTTAAAGAAAATATTAATTTTTCTTCGGGCTACCCACTTTCATGAACATGAAACTGTTAATAAATTTTCAAGTTCCAAAAAAATAATTTAATTTCCAAATTTCAGTTCAATTCAATTTATGATTGATTTCAAATATTTTGTATAACAACATCCAATTTTAATTGTTAACAAACTGTGCAAGACAATAGCTACATGTTGCACCGATATCGCTGTCAAATTTTTTTGTCCAATTTAAGTGTATAAGTTTATTTTTAAAGCAATATAAATAAATGTTTTAAAATTCAAATAAGTTTCAACTCCATAAATATCAAAGTAATCTAAATACTTTTTTTAAATCTTTCCAATTTATTCAAATACCTCTTCAAATTATCAAATTTTCGAACAAAACTTCCAAATTCAATAAAACAATTCCACAAGTACATTCAAACAAACTTTAATTGCACAAAACTCAAATAATCTCTAATTAGAAGTGCAATTTACAAATTTTGTAATTTGCAAAATTACAAAAATTATGATATCGTAAATTCTGAATCATAAATCACCTAAACCCTTTCGGAAATGCTTTAGCGGTTAAAGAAATTAATTATCTCATAAAACAAAAAAGTTATATTTTTTCAAAAAACTGGTCGAAGCCTCTCGGATCTACCCATTGTTTTGTAATACCAACTCAAAGATAACATTTGAAAGCAAAATACTTGCTCCATTAGATTTTATAACCGTTTCTTGATACATAATTTATTGTAATTGTACATTTATGTGAATTTTTGTCGGCTGCACAAGTAAGTTTTTATATTACCTGGCCAGACGATAGTGTGTTAAAATGTATTACAAAAAATTCCTTTACTACGGTGTAAGTAGAAATGTTCATGCAACTCACCTTCAAACAGATGTTTGCAGCAAGATAGTATCGGGATGAACCAATTGACCCTGCAAGGTCAATACCGCGTTCTGGATTCCATATACACAAGCCATCAGGTTATCGGTGAATGTATCTACAAAATTCAAATTCAATTACAAATAAGATTAGGCCGATAATCTAGAATGTTACATTAAAAATAAAACCATGCAATTATACAAAACAAAATCAGTTACCTGCTGCTACAAAAATAAGTTGGAGTATTATCTATCACAAACTTAGCCATCGACAAACCAATATTATTTTAATTTTCTTCTTCGCTTATTAAATCAGACATCGGAATCAAATACAGAATAAATTGACAATCGTGTTATTTGAGGTTAGGAAATAAGTATTCAACAGGTGGTATGAAAAATATCGCAATTCGAATAATTTAAATTCACCTGTATATACTAAAAAATAGTGGTTCTAAGCGACAATGTTTTTATTAAAATATGTTTAATTACCTGAGCTGTAATTAAATTAGCCATAAGATGCAGTACCATTTCGACAAAGAACCTTGAAATAAAAAAATTGCTTCGATAAATAATTTGTAACCTGGCATGCGCATCGTGCGAATAACGTTGGTACATACAGGATGCGTGAAATTAACAATGGTTGGTAATATTATTAACAAATTAACAATTTGGAAGGAAAAACCTTTAATTGATAACCTGAAAATGATCGTGGAAAAACGATACATCAATATTTTTGACCAATCAAATATTATTTATTTGACATTATTTGACAAAATACGACAAAATAAGAACCTTTGATCAGTGACGGATCCAAGATTTTCGTTAGGGGGCCTTGACCTACAAGATGTAGGCTTTATCAAGATGAACATTAAACACTAAAATATTGATATTGTTAAAAAATTAAATAAACTAATTGAAAATGCAGAAATAATAATTAATATTTCAACAATTTTTTTTATTTTAAAAATCCTGAAACGTTCTGCTCCACAACGATTTCAAACAAAAAATATAAAAAGGTCATAATAAAGAAGAGAAAAACTAAAAAGTTTTTATAAGCCTTCAGTCGAGATGACCTATCATATTAGATAAGGTCGGGGGGTCCCTCACTTAGGGGAATCAATGTACATTTTGATTGGAATACAAGGGGAATAGCTGGAATACATGAAATATTAGAGGAATATCATGGAATACGCGGAGTACGTAGGAATTTCATGGAGTACTAGCGGAATTAGAGGAAATTAATTGATGACCGAATCTTGATTTTCAAGAGTGTTTATTAACAAAATTAGGTAAATAAAAGTAATGTAAAATTGTAAAAGTAATCGTGTAACCCCCGGTTGATCTAAAATATGTAATAGGTAAAATTAGAACCCTAAAAAATTACTACCTTATACATATCGATACACAAGTAATGTGTATGTAAATAATAAAAGTTTGCCGCAAGAAAATTTGTAGCAGTGTCAGTTTAAAATTGTTTTTTCGGCTGTTTGTTAACATATATATTTTCTGGTTTATTATGAATGTTGTAATTAATTCACTTTTGCGCGGGAATTATTTTTAAGTTTTCTAATGGTGGGCACCGGGGTAGGCACATATCATGATACACTAAATTTATTGTATCATGGGCACACATAATGCGTGTTTATACATAATCAGTGGCGCAACTACCGGCGTTCGATCGAACAAGGGTCCAGGCGTTCAACAGCTCGATTCCATCAGGACAAAAAAATTCTTTTGTGTAAGAGGAATGAATATGTTAATAACAAATTACAACCACGGCAGTGGATTGGTGTGATCGCTGGTTGAGTTACCGAGCGAAAATTCTGGGCTCGAATCTCGGACTTGACAACATTTTTTAGCTCGGCCTTCCAGTGTGCATCAACACAAGTCTGACCAATTGACAAAACGTCAAGGTCAAAAAAAAACAACAATAACAAATTACACTTGTGATAAAAAAGAACACAAAATAAACACGAATCTTCGAAAAGAAACATAAAAAAAATTAAAAAGTTGAAAAGACACCAAAATAAATATGCCAGCAGTGAAAGTTGCTCGGATAATTCTACTATGACTGAAAGTAACGAATAGTCTAATTGTAAGTACAATGTTTACAGTGAAATATTTACATAAGAATTTAATAATAGTGAGATTGACGGAGAGCTCTATATAGATAATCTAAATTCAATCAAAGCTTTTACAAAAGGAGTATACAAATTTCCAGAGAAAACTATCTTGATGATAATTATTACGATTTTTATATCCACTTTAAATTAATAAAACTTATAATTTGTTTCTGTGATGTTAAGTTTTATTATTTTAGTAACTGAAATTTCAAATTAATATGTAGGAATATCAATGGAATTTAGAGGAATTATGATGGAGTACGTGGAATACATCACGGAATACTTGGAATACGGTAAAATAGAGGGAATATAAGGGGATAACGGGAATATTATGAATATTATTGAGTATTCCACTAAATGAGGGAATCAATGTACATTTTTTGGCTAGTGAGGGACCCCCCGGATAAGGTACTACCTTTTAAATATCCAGCCACTGTTTTTATTGATATTAAAAAATATATTTTTGTTATAAAAAGGTCAGGTGCAAATGAATAAAGAATTAACCTATTCAGATCTTAGGGAGCGTTCATAAACCACGTAGTTTGATTTTGACCTCTTTAGAACCCCTCCCTTCCATCATGTAGCTTAACGTAGCTTTTACCATGATACCCCCCTCCCCCCCTAGATGGAACGTAGTTTTTTTTTCTATCAAGTCCAGAAGACATGTTATGCTTTCTGTTAACAAAACTATTTAAAAATTATTTGGTATAAAAAATGAATAACACCGATATTTGTTTTAAAAACAAATAGCGCACCTATATAAAATATAAATAAAAAAAATCCAAATACGGAAATAAATATCCATATTATGTTGTCGCTTTTATTTTGCAAATTGCTTTCATAATAAATGAAGAAAACTACGTAGCTTGACTATAACCCCCCCGTACCCTCACGTAGCCCTGCGTAGCTTTCTACCTAACCCCTCCCCCCCCTTGGCCAAACCACGTAGTTTATGAACGCTCCCTTAACAATCTTAACGATTGTGTTCCACACAGGGCCGATTTATCCATTAGGCAAAAGTTGGCCCCTCCACTTTGGAATTTTTAATTTTTTTTTGATTTATTGGAAAGTGCTCGCAAAGTGCTGAACATTTTTTTGAGAGTGCTGGGTCCGTTCGTTTTTTATTAAAAAAATGCCGTTTTCGGACCGAGAGTGGCCAACTTGACGCAGCCCCTCCACTTTGGATTTATAAAATTTTTTTTTATTTTTTGGAAAGTGCTCGCGAAGTGCTGGCGAGTGCTGTAATATTCTTTGAAAGTGCTGGGTCCGTTAGATTTTTATTAAGAAATGAAAATTTGAAAATTTGGAGGGGCCAACTTGACGCAGCCTCTCCACTTTGGATTTTTTAAATTTTTTAAAATTTTTTGGAAAGTGCTTGCGAAGTGCTGGCGAGTGCTGTAATTTTTTTGAGAGTGCTGGGTCCGTTAGATTTTTATTAGCAATTGAATTATTGACATTTGACAGAAGTGTCAAGTTGGCCTCTCTTTTTTTCAAATTTTTAAAAAATTAAATTTGTTTTAATGTTATCTAAAACTACTCTTGAAGTGCTGGCGAGTGCTGTAAATATTTTGAAGATACACATTTTATTAAAAAATTTACAGAAGCTTTGAAAAAAGTAAGCTCCGAGCAAGATGCAGTGAATTGAGAAACGCTTTAAAAACTAGTTTTCAACAAATGGATGCTTCGATTCTAGATCAATATAAATAAAACAGGGATATTTCTCTTAATTAATTAATTTCGATTTTAATTTAAATTTTAAATTCGGAGAACATCAGAACACCGAAATCAATCTAGAATCCTTTAAACACACCAACCCTCATACAATGCTTCACTTGCCAATAGAAAAAACATTTAATAAAGCAAACGGAGGAATATAATATAATATAATTAATAATTATAAAGTAAAGCGTTTCTCATAAACTTTAATAAAACTAAATATCACACTTTAGTGCCAAATCTGTGAAAAACATATTCGTTCTTTTTACAGGACCGTACTTCGGCATCGTGTTTATTCAACAACCAGTGTTCAAATTAAAAGATTTTAAGTTTTGTTTATGTATATCATCAATATTATTATTTATTTTATTATCATCTCATTATTCCCAGCCCGACGACAGAGAGGGGGGTCGTGGGGGGAGTGATTCCATCCAGGCCAGGATTTAAATTTTTTATTATCTGACATGAAGTAATCACTTTCATCAAACAGAGGGGGGGGGGGAGGCGTAGGTTACTATCTCCGGGTCCCTCGACGGCCCTGCATACACCAATATATTTGTGTTATATATTTTAAAATTTAAATACTATTTTAATATCATGTCCAAAGTAAACTAGTACCAACTACAGGTCCTAGTAACCTACTGATATAAAAGTACACTTTCCTCAAGAATTCGATTTTTATTTAACGTACTAGTTTCGGCGGTTAGCCTTCATCAGCGTTTTCGTCATACACTTTTAGTGTATGACTAAAGTAAACAAAAGTAATTTTGATAATTAAAATTTGATAATTAAATTTACTAATTATTTTATTTATTGACAACTAAAATAATATATTAAGATTTAATTATTTAAATGTTTGTAAGTGTCTTGTAAAAGTGTATGACGAAAACGCTGATGAAGGCTAACCGCCGAAACTAGTACGTTAAATAAAAATTGAATTCTTGAAGAAAGTGTACTTTTATATCATTAATTAACAGCCTCAAGGGGTACCTTACTACTAATAACTAGTAACCTACGCCACACCCCCTCTGTTTGGCAAGTGAAGCATTGTATGAGGGTTGGTGTGTTTAAAGGATTCTAGATTGATTTCGGTGTTCTGATGTTCTCCGAATTTAAAATTTAAATTAAAATCGAAATTAATTAATTAATGAAATATCCCTGTTTTATTTATATTGATCTAGAATCGAAGCATCCATTTGTTGAAAACTAGTTTTTAAAGCGTTTCTCAATTCACTGCATCTTGCTCGGAGCTTACTTTTTTCAAAGCTTCTGTAAATTTTTTAATAAAATGTGTATCTTCAAAATATTTACAGCACTCGCCAGCACTTCAAGAGTAGTTTTAGATAACATTAAAAAAAATTTAATTTTTTAAAAATTTGAAAAAAAGAGGGGCCAACTTGACGCTTCTGTCAAATGTCAATAATTCAATTGCTAATAAAAATCTAACGGACCCAGGCTCTCAAAAAAAATTACAGCACTTGCCAGTACTTCGCGAGCACTTTCCAAAAAATTTAAAAAAATTTAAAAAATCCAAAGTGGAGAGGCTGCGTTAAGTTGGCCTCTCCAAATTTTCAAATTTTCATCTTAATATATAAAATGCCAGCTCGCTGCTGCTTCTGCCGCTGCTCCTGCTACGGCGTGTCCTTTTTTTCCAACCAAAAAATATATTAAAGTACCGACGACGGTACTCCCCCTGGGACGAGTTGCACATCAATCGAGTTTCCAACCAATCGGGTCCAAGTGCCCGTCCGTGGACGGGCTTTCCAGCTGGTTTCTTAATAAAAATCTAACGGACCCAGCACTTTCAAAGAAAATTACAGCACTCGCCAGCACCTCGCGAGCACTTTCCAAAAAATAAAAAAAAATTTAAAAAATCCAAAGTGGAGGGGCTGCGTCAAGTTGGCCTCTCTCGGTCCGAAAACGGCGTTTTTCTAATAAAAAAACGAACGGACCCAGCACTCTCAAAAAAATTTACAGCACTCGCCAGCACTTCGCGAGCACTTTCCAATAAACCAAAAAAAAAATTTTTAATTCCAAAGTGGAGGGGCCAACTAGACGGACCCAAGGAAGGCAGCCGCCTAGGGCGGCAGTCTTTTAGAGAGCGGCAAAGATTCTAATTAATTCTAATAAAAAATGTTTACAAGTTTATATGTTTTATTGAAATAAAATATTAATTTTTGATTTTTATTTAAGTTCATATAATAACATAATAAATTTAGCCTAATCACAGCCAAATTCGATTAATGGAAAAAAATTTTTTTTATTGGTGGGACTCTGAAAACTAAATTAAATTTTTTTAAATATTTTTTCGTAATTCAAAGACATAAACCCAATATAAAAATGTAAAAAAATTAAAAAAAAAACTTTGGCCTCGAATGGGTAAGGGGGCGGCAAAAAACTATGCCTAAGGTATTCACATGCCTTAACGCGGCCCTGGTTCCACAATGCGTGAATTTGCAAATTTTAACTTTCACGATTCGATAATTTATATATTCGTGCACTCAAAGAAATTTGCTTGAGAAATAAATTAAGAATCTGCTCATTAAGTTAAGAAACTGATAAAATTCTCGAATTAATGAGCAAATTTATAAGTTTTAGCATGAATAGGTATTAAATAGTCGTTCTTAAGTCGTTCTTAATATAAACATAATCTGATTAATTTAAGAATTTTTTTGAAATAAGAATTGAAGATTATACCTTTATATTTAACAGTTTGGTAAAGGCGCCTTTTAAACGACAATATTGATTAAGATTAAGGCAATTCTTTATTTAATACACATCCATTCTTGTTTTTAAAAACTACGTGTTTATTTACAAACTAATTAGGGATTAAATTATGAATGAAGAAAGGTAAAAGCTCTACATTTGAAAAATTTAGTTCAACTTATAGTTTCATTACGAACAGCAGTGCTTTATTTTGTGTACAGTATTATATACCTAGTAAATTGATAATTGTCAGTTTTTTGTAAGTTAAATTGAATTATAAAAATTACTGATTGGGAAAATTCACTCTCAGATGTGCTTCTTTTAGACAATATTACACAAATTAATAGTCAACCTAGTGTAGGTTTTCTACAGATTCTGAAGAAAGAATTCTGAAGAAATTAGTGTGCTGTGTTGAGTTCATGGGGTTTTTCTCAAGGGGCCATCCATTAATTACGTAAGAACGATTTTTGTAATTTTTGACCCCCCCCCTTAATAAGGGCACGTAAGATTGTGGCAACCTCCTCCCCTCCCCCCCACATCTTACGTAAGGATTATAAAAAAATGCATTGACTCCCCTGCTCTCTTTGTTAGGGGAAGGGGGGAGTCAATTTTTTTTATTAAAAACTATTAATCTATTTTTGTTATTGGTATGTACATCTACAATTTAAAAACCTGTTTTTTGAGTTTTGGGTATTTTAAATTTTGAATATTTTTAAAGGGCATAGCCCAATAAGATAGTGCAAAGTCCCCCGTCTAGGATTTTGACTGGAACTAGAGCATTTGATTTGGTATCAAAAAAGACCAAGCCCCCCAAATTTTCAGCCCGCTAGGGCAACCCTACCGTCTGCTACCGCCGAAAAAGCCACTTTTCATCATTTTTACGATAACTTTCGCTAGAAATTACATTTTCACACCCGGTTTTCGGCATTCAAAGGGTGATTTAATGAAGAAGACGTCTGAATTTTTCAGATTTTTTGGGCTCCATAACCCAAAAATGACACCCATTTTAATATTTGGAACGTGATTTTCAGAACTTTCTCTCTTCCCGGCACAAAATTAAAAAACGTCAATTTTTGGCATTTTTTATTACCTTTCAGATGGTGTAATGTGAAAAAATTTTTATGTGGGACCCAAGGTCGAAACATGTGAACTATGCGATTTTGCACATTTTTGCAATTTTTTTTGATTGTTTGATTGATTCTCTTGCGGCCTTTTTTCGGAACATTGAGTTATCGTGAGGTTTACGAGACATTTGAGCCCTAGTTCCGACCCCTCGTGAACGATTCTGCCCAAAAATGAAGCTCCAAAATCAATTCAGCACCATAAAAACCCCTCAACTCCCACATGGGGTTTTAACGTCTGAGAAGTTGAGTTTAGCTGGCGAGTTTAAATGAATAGATCGCATTTGTACCTGACTTTTTTCACCCCATATTTCCCATATGTTTCTTCTAATAGTGTTTAATTGTGGATTTGGGACAATCGATTCATTTTGGGAGGGAAATGCAGTGACAAAATTCATTTTACATGATCAATAAGTATACATGTTGAGAGATTGGCATTGGCGGGCAAATTCAAAATTTGAACTTCAAATGAATAATCCATTGTTTACTTGAGCTTTCTAAACTCCAATTTTAACATATTGGAAAAATTATTGTGGTAAAATGGACTTTTTCATGGCCTTTGCCTATCAAAATGAATCAATCTTCTAAAAAGTCAGGTACAAATGCGATCAATTCATTCCAACTCGCCCGCCATACTCAACTTCTCAGACGGTAAAACGCCATGTGGATTCACCCTTACCGTCTCAGAATTCACCAAAACTTTCGATGTCTATTTGCACAAATTATGGGGGTCAGAGAGTGGGAGTTGAGGGGTTTTTATGGTGCTGACTTGATTTTGGAGCTTCATTTTTGGGCAGAATTGTTCTCGAGGGGTTGGAACTTGGGCTCAAATGTCTCATGAACCTCATGATAACTCAATGTTCTCAAAAACGCCGCAAGAGAATCAATAAAACGGGCCAAAAATGTGCAAAATCGCATAGTTCACATGTTTTCGACCTTGGGTCCCACATAAAAAATTTTTCACATTACATCATCTGAAAGGTAATAAAAAATGCCAAAAATTGACGTTTTTTAATTTTGTGCCGGGAAGAGAGAAAGTTCTGAAAATCACGTTCCAAATATTGTACCCCACTTTAAGTGTGTGGCACCGCCCTTTCGTTTGTCCGTGGATGAACTGTACGCGACGGCTAGCTCTAACGTCGTGGGCAAGAGTGCTCTCTCAAGTGGCAAGTTCTTGAATTTCTTGATGTCGACTTGATTTATTGAAGACGAGGACCTAAATAGAATTGCGGCGCCAATTGGCGAATAAAACACAAAGAAACAGTAAGAGGGATTTATTCGACAATATGAAATGAAATGAAAATGTTGTGAAATACAGATATTATTGGTAACGGTTCTCAATGCTAGTTTATGAAATATAATTGCAATGGTAGTTACATATGCAACACAAATAACAACGGTATGAATAATATTCGATGTTGTACGATGGGGTACATGCAGTAGCAAACAAGCAAAAATAAGGAAGTTACAAATCAAGCTATTGACTAGAACTACTGTACTGCGCTTCATGCACTTATGCTGCGTGCGGCTGTTTATTAGGCAAATTAAATTGAATAAAAAGCAGTTAAAATAGCAATTAGTTGCAAAACCATAAATCAGTAAGTTAGACTTACCCAGGCTTGTGACAAAAATACTGATCGAGGTGACGGAACTCAGGATCGGAACAGCTGTAACGACACCTTCCGTTCGATAGACCACCTCCTTGGAAACTGGATTTCTCTGAAAATAAGTCAACTTATGAAATATGATTAAGCACACTAATATTGCCACTGCGGTTCCTTGAGATACAAAACTGCAGCAACAATAGTACACAAAGCTACAGCCAATAAACAATTCTAGCTTGCAGGGATTAAATGAACTAATAAAGCTACTGACATGCAACAAATTAATTACTGTGATGGTGATCGATACTAAATTACCCTCCGATGTATTAAACAAAAGTATTGTACTCCAAACCAAATTGAACGACAGGCTTCCTTCAATGAATTCCATAAAATATAATGCCTCGAATCGAATTTTCAATTTTTCTAAAATGGCGACAACACCTGGCGTACTCGTAAATTTTCTTGATGAGGATAACCAGTATAACAGTAGTTAGATTCAAACTCACTGTTTTATGTACTCGAACAATAATGGGTAAATATACGTATACTTGATTATTCTGAATCCACAAGTTGGATTTCAAATGAATATCTTAACTTGAACCAAAAACGCAGATCGAAAAATCGACGTGTCGACCTCCACAAAATTCAATGCTCAAGTCTGGCTTACTTATCGCGCAGTCTCCGTCAAGCGAACCACCAAAAAATAAAGGAACGTTTCCGTTCACTTTAAAGAAACTAAAGCCGCGTTCATCGGCTAGTGAAGGAAGTAATTGTGACATGCAAAATGCATGTTACAATATTAAAATGGGTGTCATTTTTGGGTTATGGAGCCAAAAAATCTGAAAAAATTCAGACGTCTTCTTTATTAAATCACCCTTTGAATGCCGAAAACCGGGTGTGAAAATGTTATTTCTAGCGAGAGTTATCGTAAAAATGGTGAAAAGTGGCTTTTTTGGCGGTAGCAGTGGCTAGAGTTGCCCTAGCGGGCTGAAAATTTGGGGGGCTTGGTCTTTTTTGATACCAAATTGAATGCCCTAGTTCCGGTCAAAATCCCAGACAGAATATTATTGTTATTATTTTTTTTATTATTATAATATATAGTATATTATCTACGCGGGAGATATAAGATGCATTACCGGCGAAAGATTTAAAAGCCAGAGGGCCGTAGGCCCGAGGGCTTTTGAATCATGAGTCCGGTAATGCATCGTTATCTCAATAATTAAAATAATTTACACTTGACAAATGAAAACATAAAAAGCTGTTTATCTCGAAAACGAGACAAGATCGAAAAAATAACTCAAAAATGTCCCCCCCAGCCTTCACACCCCCCCGCCGAGGGTAATGTTCTCGCTACCAGATGCATTAATTAGCGCGCCCTAACTCCAAGAAATATTGATGAAAACTCGATTGAAACAAATAAAGTTATACAAGTTATGAGAAATCTAGTGATTGGAAATTAAAACAAACGAGTAATTTGTCAAAAAAATTGTGTAATTTCATTAACATGGGTGAATATTTTGATGTTGATGAAGCCGCGGCAAAGGTTGCAGAGCAGCTATTGCCGACGAAATCAAAACAGAAATACGAAATGCAGTACGCAAAATTTGTCAAATGGTGTAATGGCAAAAAAATAGTGAATTATACAGAAAACGTGCTACTAGTTTATTTTAGCGAAGAATTAAAATCGGTTTGCAGTGCTTCGCTTTGGGCGTATTATTCAATGCTAAAATCAACCCTTAACATAAAACATGATGTCGATATTAGCAAATACCCCAAATTAATAGCATTTCTGAAAAGAAAAAATGTAGGTTATAAACCTAAAAAGGCGAAAGTACTAACCACAGAACAGTTGGATAAATTTCTTACCGAGGCGCCAGACAATCAATATCTGATGATGAAAGTAAATAAACAAAGTAAGCATTTTATAAGAACAATTTTAATAAAGCATTTTGTAGGTTGCACTTATTTTGGGTGTGGCAGGAGCAAGGGGGTAATCACTTAAAATTTTGCGTTCCACAGACTTCATGAAGTTAAAAGATTTCACAAGACTTCATGAAGATTTCATAAGACTTCATGAGATTTTAGAGACTTCATAAAATTTTATAGACTTCATGAGATTTCATAAAGATTGCACAAGACTTCAGAGATTTCATAAAGATTTCGCGAGACTTCACAAAGATTGCATGAGTTTTCACGAGACTTCATCGATACTTGACGGGACTTCACAAGATTTCATAGACTTCATGAAATTTTATAGACTTCATGAGATTGCATAAAGATTGCATAAGACTTCATAAGATTTCATAAATATTGCACAAGATTGCAGACTTCATAAAATTTGCTAAAGATTTCATGAGATTTCGCAAGACTTCAGTAGATTTTACAAGGAGTCATGAGATTTCATAAAGATTCCATAATACCGTAGACTTCTTACTGTCTGACTCTTACTTTGTTTTCGCTGCGTATTAAGAAATTATAGACGTTTGTTGAAGTTTCTATTACATATTGTGTACAATGACGGTCGGCACCTATCCGAGATCAATTATTCGATGGTGTGCGAGCACTTTTGAATGTACGAGTACATATAAATTATGTATACATTTCTTATTTGTTATTTTTGATTTTAGATATTCTTGTGTATTTTTGTTTGATCTAAATATTTTATTGAAGCCATGTTGTCAATTATTTGTTTTAAAATTATATGACGGTATTGACGATTATTTAAATTTTTGTATAAATCTGAAATTAATTACTTAGGTCAATGTTTCCCAAATAGTGGTCCGCGGCATGTTTCATTTTGACGATCCGCAAACCCACGACATAAGAAAAAAACAAATAGGTGCATAGGCAAAAATACGTTAACAATCAAGTTTTTCTGAAGTTTTAAGAATTAATTTGTATTTTATTTAAGTCTTATTAATCATTAATTACAATAATTACATATTTAAGAAACACCATAGTTACTTTATTTTTTTTGTAACGAAAACAAAATTTCCGGATGTTTCCTTGATACTGTTGTCTAATTTTGGGGGTTGGCAATTTCGGGACATTTGGGAAACACCGACTTAGGTACTCAAAATGTGCTCGGTTCTTGATGTTTATTTAAAAATTAGCACAGTTTACTAAAGCATATTATGGCACTGCTGATGTATCAGTTACAGTAGAGACGTGTCAGAATTTCAACAAAACTGTGCAGGATTGCGTAAACACTAAAAACAATCTTTTTTTTTATTTTTTATGCAATCTTGTACTTTTGAAATTAATTTTCGAATTACGACGGAATGCTATGATATTCTCATCGAAAACTTATTCTATGCATTTAATCAGTGGCGGATTTACCAGCAGGCTGAGTAGGGTGGAGGCTATAGCGGCACATTTCAGAGACGGCAAATTTAGGGCAAAATTTTTTGAAGTTATACTTTTAATGCCGCAGTAGAGTGAATTCAAAATACATGTAAAAGAGAGGTAATATGTATTTTATGTCAAAGTGAGAGGTAATATTTTTTACCTGAATTTAAACAGAATTTGCAAAATCTTTATCCAAACTAAATACTTTGCCAAAATCTTTATTATATTAACTTTTTAAATCGAAGTTTTATAAAAGTTTATAATAGTTTTTCTAGCCAGACAGTGTGACGCGACACTGTTTATAATTTATAACAGGTCAGTCCAAGTTGTTCAAACATAATGACAATGCGGCCAGTGGCGGATTTAGGTGGGAGGGGGGGACTATAGAAGCTGTAGCACAGGGCGGCAAAATTTAGGGACAGCAAATTTTTGCAAAAATACCAAAAGCACATGTGAAAAACCTAAGGGATAAGTACTAATTTAATTAATTGATTCAAATAGAATACATTATTTATAAACGTTTTTTTATTATATACGACTTTTCCATTTTTGTCGTTTTAATATTGTCAGTTACCAGGAGCTTTATTCTAAAATTAATTAAAGTAAAATAAAATTATAGAACAACTCTTTACTGATACTGGCTTAGTACGTAGGATACATTAGATCAGGGATGGGCAAAGTACGGCCCGCGGGCCATCTCCGGCCCTCAAAGAGTTTTAATCCGGCCCGCCAATGTCCATTCTAAAGTAGCAGTGTATGGCCCTCGGGAATATATTTTAACAGCTTCGTTGGCACAAACAGCTGTAAAAAATTATCTACGAAAATAAACAAGTTGTTATTTTTTGTTTTGGAATTCTGGCCCCCCGTAAAATTTTTTAGTTTTTTTTTGGCCCCTAATGAAAAAAGTTTGCCCACCTCTGCATTAGATAGTAATTTTCGTTCTTATTGGTCAAATTATTATTAAAAACTTGAAAAATGAGACAAATTTTGTGAAATAAAAATTATATTTTATTATAAAAAAAATAATTCTATTAAATGAATTGCATAAGCATGTTTTTATTTGCCAAAAAAATTTTTTTGTTTTTGTTATTAAAATTTTGTCGAAATATTGCAAAAAAGTTTTATAAAAAATTACAAGAATTATTACAATACATTACAATTACAATACAGAATCTTTAAGGCGCCACTATTGCAGCATTTAACACAGTGTTTTGGAAAAGTTCTATTTATTCCGTTAATAATAAATATTTTTAAATGATTCAAAAAATATTAATTAGGTAAATCATTAAACTGTTTCGATAAAAGATTAAAATTTTAAAAATACAACGGCTTTTTATGCAATAACGTCTTTAAATATGTACAACATTCAGCGCTTATGTATTATAATTAATATAAGTTATCAACAAAAAAATTACTTATCGAAATAGAATAAACCTTTACCTGTTGCTATAAAAAAAATTAAAATTTTTTGGTCATTAATCGAGCAGTAAATTGCACGACGAAATGTACTGTTTTATAATTTTTCTCCATACAATTGCATATATTGTAGGGGTAAAGCAAGTTTTATTTCAAATGCACATCGTTCAGACCAGTTGGAAAAAGTAAACATGGTATTGAGTTACTGGCGTGTTGATTACATTTATAATAACACACGATTAGGTATCTTACAACAAAATGCTAGAACGTAATTTCTTGAAATTTACACAAACCAATTTGAATGTTTGTCAAAAACGACCTGGGCCAAAGATGGTAACATTTTACTAAAAGATAACTTTTTAAAAATCTTTAAAAAAATAAAAGATGGGTACATACGTATATACATCTTTTTACGTCGATTTTTACATAATTTTAGAAAAAATTTGCATTTTAAATTAGGTTAATTAACAGGCACGGAACTAGCCCTGTTAGACTAAGTGGGCCGAAGCCGGGCCCAGTTATTTTTAAGGAGGCCAAGAAAAAAAAGGTAATGTACGTGACCAATAACAAAAAATAATGCAATAATGCGATTATCTTAAAAAAGCGTATGTAAAACATTTTAAACTTAATTAGTCAGAAATAAATCACGAAATTATTGGAACGAAAATCTTCATTTGCCAGGGTGGGCACAAGAGTGGGCCAGCACAACTTTTAGATGGGCCATGGCCCCCCCTGCCCCCCCCCCCCCCCGCCGTAGTTACGTGCCTGCTAATTATAGTAAAATTTATTGTATTCTTACGCAGTTTGTTTATTTTTGAGTCGCCATTAAAATTCACAAAATAATCTTGTTATTAAAAATATCGTCACTCTCTGCCGCAATACCTCCAATCACCAGCACACCAAATTTTGTCCGGAGATACGATGACATAATGTTCATTTTTGTTATCTATTGTGGTAGCCTTAACAAAGATATCGGTAGCCCTGGCAAAGATATCTATATGTATCACCCCCTACCCTAAATCTATCTATAAAAGTTTTTTTAACAAAATCTAAAATGAAAAAAAATTTTTATTTTTGTACGCCACTGAATTTTTTCCAAAATTTTTATATACGTCACATAATACCGTAAGAAGTCACAAATAAAATTTCTCCAAGATTGGTACAACAAATTTTTTCGGTCATCTAGCGGATTTTTCGAAAATAAATTTTTGTAAATTACTGACTGTCGATTTACTGATTCTGAAAACATTTGCGAAAAAATTTAACAAACAGCCTAAACTTGGTCGCTACCTAGTGGCAGAACCTTTTACTTATAAAGTAACGTTCCGTCAGTCCGTACGACGATATTATAAAATATTTCCCACCGAACCACCTATTTTTGTATTCTAAAATTAATTGTTACAAGCCCTAAACTCAATTCTTATGCTGCACTCGGTATACAAATCAACATTAACCTAATTTTGACACATATGTCACAAAATTATGACGTTTATTAAAATTTTGAATATATTGTTTTATTTTTGCCAGCCATCTGACCAATTCTCACAAAAAATATATAAATTAAGATTTCAGTTAATATTTTCTATAATTTTTCTGACCTGCCCCGCCCTGTTACAATTGGCTCGGTTTGTTTTCTCACCAATACTTATACTTTCAAAGCTCCATCGACACACCAAATTTTAGCTGAATCGGTTAAACATTTCCGGAGATACGACGACATTTTCATTTTTTTTTTATTTATTTTATTGTGGTGGCCCTGGTGAAGATTTCTCTGGCAAAACCTTATTTTCACCATTCCAGCCCACGAGGCATACGTCCAATAAGTTTGATTGCAATTGACGCAGAAATGCCGGAGAAAATCGATCGACAAAAACTTTTTTCATGTTTTTGACAAAAAAGTTAATTTTATTTTTTTCATGTTGCATTACTGATTTCTATCGAAGGATTACATATGCTCTCATATCCATTAGGATCAATGTACCTACGTACCAAATTTGGGTAAGATCCCTTCAGCATTTCTTGAGTTATTCACTCTTAAAGTTTCAACTTTGACAACTTGTGATTTTTGACAGACGACAGATAGAAGATTAATTTTACCTATTCTGGATAAAGCCTTTTAAGGCCTTTAAAATAACATATCGCAAGACAAAATATTTTTTAAAAATCCCGTATTATTTTCTTGTGGTGGCACTCCTGATTGATAGATCGCGACGAAAACCTTATTTTCACCTTTCCACCGTGAACCCTACCACCATACCAAATTTGGTCGTAATTGGTTGAATGGTTCGGAAGCAAATCGATCGACAAAATTTTACGACCGACAGACAGACAGACAGACCGACACAGAAATTTTTTTTTTACTTTTTGCAGATCTTTACGTTTCTGAACACGGTGATCTCGAAAATGCAAAAAAAAAAAGTTGAAATTTTTTTTCGATTACCATACCTCCAATTTTTTTTTTAAATTGATTGGAGGTAAAAATCTAGCTTTTGATCCAAATCCAACTAGATCCAGTTTAATTTTGCAGCCAATACTCATACTCTTTCTGTACTTATTAGTCAATTATTTTATTTTAACTAATTACTAACACATAAAATTGTACTGTATTTACACACTAAAAACTCAACTAATATACATACGTCATAATTAATACACTAATAACTACATTACTACTTCGTTTAAAGATTGTATTTACTATACAGTAGAATCCGGTTATAGCGACGGCCAAGGGACCGGCGATATTACGTCGTTCTAACCGGACGACGCACAAAACGGTTTGAAATTTTCACGGCGAATCCGGGCAGCTAGTTGAATAATATGCGTGTAAAATAAAAAAAAAACAAAAATTTAAACTTTAATTATAATTAAATCTAATAGGTAAAGTTACAAGCTAATAAACAATTTAAAATATAAAAACATGATTGTAATGTACATACATAATAATGTAGGTACATGTAGATAAGTATATAAAAAACCTACTGGTTTAGAAAAAAAAAGTTATAACACAGCTAAAGGTAACAAAATACGAAGTGATTTACTCTGGAATCTTAATACATAAAATCCCAGCCCGCTGCTGCTGCTCCAGCGTATCATTTTTTACCAACCAAAAAATATTAAAGTACCGACGACGGTACTCCCCCTGGGACGAGTTGCACATCAATCGAGTTTCCAACCAATCGGGTCTAGAGGCCCGTCCGTGGACGGGCTTTCCAGCTAGTAATAATTATAAAGTGCATAGAAGGCATTTTACTTGTGTAAGGCATTTGTGGGGGCGGAAATATAATGCGAAGTATGCATTTGCGCTTGAAATTTTGAATTATTTTGAGACGAGCGTCGTTTTAATCGGACGATTTTTAATAAATACGTGGCTTAAAGCGGTTGGTCGCTTTAACGGGAATCGTACTAAACGGATATACTTTCGCAGGATGTTATATGAAAACCAAACTTGAGGTTGCACTTACGTCGTTAAAAGCGGTCGGTCGTTATAAACGAAGTCGTACTATTCGGATTCTACTGTATGTATAAAGTATTTACTCAGTTTATTCGGTACAATCAATCAGTAACCGTAGATTGGTTACTAGGTTTAATTCTCAAATCCTTAATTTTTAATTTTTTCGGATGTTGTGGATCAATTAATTCGGGTAGTACGCACTTAAAATAAAAATGTTTTTAATGAAACGACCATTTTTTCCCAAAAGTTTTCATCTTTACAGTGGCAACAATTATTATTAATACACCCCTATGTTAACCATGTAAATTGCACATTTTGAAACCGTTTTTTGACATATAATACTCGCTTTTACAGCAAAACTTTTCAGATATTTTTTTATTGAAAATTTTAATCTCTTCAGTTTTGTTTCTATACATTTTTTTATTTTATTTTGCCGTTTACGAGTTACAGCGACTTAAAGAAAACTAAGTAAAAAAGTTAATAAAATTAACATTGCTCTTATGGGAGTATTTTACAGAGTTTTCTTCAAGTCGCTGTAACTCGTAAACGGCAAAAGAAAATAAAAAAATGTATAGAAACAAAACTGAAGAGATTAAAATTTGCAATAAAAAATATCTGAAAAGTTTTGCTGTAAAAGTGAGTTTTATATGTCAAAAAACGGTTTCAAAATGTGCAATTTACATGGTTAACATAGGGGTGTATTAATAATTGTTGGAGCCACTGTATATAATATAATATCCCGTTCCAATCCATAAGGAGTCCAGATTACAAACGCGCAATATTCACGATTTCTAATATTAAGTTGTCCCTGTACTTGATAATAATATGGATGGTTTTTGTTTAATTTTACATTGTCATGTATAATTTTAGCAAATTTAATTTTTTTATTAATAATAATAACTCAAACTTGAAAAAGTTGATTTACATGCTGTAGTTGCTATGTAAATTTAGTTAGTACCATTAGTCATCTTAAACGCACCAATTCTTTGTCAATTTTATGTTATATTTTTGTAACAATTATAGTGTTTACTTTTTCTGATTACTAAATAATTTACATTTAATAATTCTTCCTCTGCATTTTGATTCCAATTAATAACTGGACCATCAAATTTTCAATAGTATTAAACCTTATTGTAACACCTATTTTATAATATAGAAATGAAGTTGAGTTTATACAAAAATGATACCTCAGCATAGAATCTGATATGTTGTTTATAAACTTAGGCAAGATATAGAACAAATCTCTATCCACAAGAAATTTCTTCTATTACACGTCAATATAATTGTACAACACATCATCAATTACCTTTATATACATCTATCTTTTCTTGAACTTTACGGTTTTCACCAACAATATTTTACAGAATAGGAATAGCAGCGCCTTAAAACTGTTGTACTGTAAGATTTACAAAAGTGGAACTAGAAACCCTGATTCTCAGGCGACGATATGCCGGGACGTCATCGAAATTGGTTGAATATACCGCACTATCGCATTTCATTCTCGTAATAAATAATCTTGTCGTAGTAAACAATGTATAAAGAAAAACAAAATTTCGCATACTTGACCCTTTCTTTAATTGTACGGTGTTTGCGGTTTTAAAACGCAAACACCAATATCAAATATCACACACTAATATCAAACATTCGTTGAATATTACAATTAGAATGCCATATGACGCCACGTTATAAGATTTCGTCTCTTCATAAGACTGCAAAGATTTCATAGAGACTGCAAAAGATTTCATCAAACTTGCAAAGATTTCATCAAGATTGCAAAGATTTCATAAAGACTGCAAAGATTTCATAAAGACTGCAAAGATTTCATAAAGACTGCAAAGATTTCATAAAGACTGCAAAGATTTCATCAGGACTGCAAAGATTTCATCAGGACTGCAAAGATTTCATCAAGACTGCAAAGATTTCATCAAGACTGCAAAGGTTTCATAAAGACTGCAAAGATTTCATAAAGATTGTACAAGACTTCATAAAGATTGCACAAGATTTCATGAGACTTCATGAGATTTCAAAGACTTCACAAGACTGCACAAAACTTCATAAGACTTCATGAAACTTCATGAGACTTCATTATGACTTATTGTCCCCGTTCCACAGACTTCATTAAGTGATTACCCCCTTGGGCAGGAGCATGCAGAGGGGTTGAGTTAACCAAATTGTCTTTAAACGATGTTACCGATTTGGGTTCTACAATACTATTTACCATATCAAATACTAAAAATAACATTGAAAGAAATTTCGTAGTGAAAAATTCAAAGAAAAATTCTGTTGGATTTGTAGAATTGTGCAAAAAGTATATGGCACTTCGGAAACCTGAGACCGGTCATTCTCGTTTTTTTTGTACAATTAAAGGATGGGGAGTGTACAACCCAACCAGTGGGTAAAAATACGCTTGCAAAAGTTCCCCAAAATATTGCAGCTTACTTGAACCTACTCCATCCATCCGAATACACTGGACATAGTTTTAGACGCACTTCAGCTTCCTTGTTGGCGGATTCGGGGGCTTCGGTTGACATTCTCAAGCGGCATGGAGGTTGGAAGTCCGCAACAGTTGCCGAGGGATATGTGGAAAATTCGGTCAACAACAAAAAAGATATAACTGAGCAAGTATTTGGTCATCAACGCGATGTAGGAGCTGCTGTAGTACCAACAACGTCAAGTGGACCAAGCGCCTATGGAAATCCGCCAACCGCATCATTAATTTCAGCTTCTCACACGATCATACGAGACGAAAATCAGCGTATGTTTAATATTATGAACTGTGCCGATGTAAACATAACTGTACACGTTCACCAAAGTTCTAATCTCTAATGTTTAATTACGTCACATTACTTTAATTCTGGTTCGTTGTGTTATATTTAAACATCAATAGTTCTGATTATGTGCATTTTTTTATAAAATCTTATCAATTTTATTCATGTTTATTTGCTTGTCGTGCAGTTTTATGCTAAGTGACATCTATTATATATGCCAATATATTATATTACAAACGTCAGAGAATATTACCTCCCTTGGGAATTTTGCAAATATTAATCAACGCAGCCAGTAACCGCCGTCATATCCACGCCATTTGATGGAGATAAGTACGTATTTATTTACCGGAAGTAGATAAAATATATTATATAAATATATTTCGCAGGTGTACAATTATTTAAAATATTACTCCTACTTATTAATTAATTACATTTACAAAATTCGATAATTTCTAGTCAACTATGACCATTTTATTCATAAATCATTATCTCTTCTGCCAAATATTCTCAACAATGCTTGTGAAAGTTCATTTTCATAATAATCTGCTACACATCTATCCAAAACTTCATCAAATTCATCAAATTCATCAAAAGAAATTAGAAATCCGTTGCTGAAAGGATCAATTTTTAAAATTTCTTTTGTAGCCACGTTTATAATTTCCGTAAAAGCGGTCCTATCATATGGGCTTTTTTGATTAACCTTTGACCAACTCTCAATACAAGTAAAATGAAACTGATGGGTGCAGTTATTAAGGGTTGCTATCGTTGCACCATTATTCAATGTTTCCAAACAAATAGAACAAACATCATCTTCATCTATCTTATTATTAGTTTCATTTTCTCTTCTATCTACATTTGGATTCATTTTCAAATTTTTAATTTTGTTACTAAACACAATCATACCACGTATGTGTTTCTGACTCATTAGTCGTCATCAGTGCCGCATACTTTGTTGAAAAACACCACATATGATGAAAAAATGGAAAAGACTAGACAGCTATTTTAGTGCACACAATTAAGTGTTTTTCAACAAAGTATGCGGCACTGATGACGACTAATGAGTCAGAAACACATACGTGGTATGATGGCTTGATAGTCGATGAAGCAGTGTGTGTCTGTCGCTCTTACTTAATTGTCTTTTATTTTTTAAATGTTATTTTAAGCAATTTTTTAACAACTTTTTAAATAAAATTAATAATTTTGAATTTTATGTACCTAGTTTTTTACTTTTAATTGTTAATATAAAAAGAAAAGTGTTTACACACTTCAGCGGCGCAACTTTAGTATAGCGCAACTTGCAAGTGGTACTTGGTGTCCACAAGTAAACCACAAAAGTGTATGCAAAATGTATGTATGTTGAGTAATTTGCATTATACTCGTTCCCACGAAAGATAAAGCCGACGTCAGAACTATTTGAATGAACTATTGGTTGAATGGTTGAGTTAACGGTCTTAATAAAAACAACTAAAATGGGTCATTAAAGAAACCGGACCGTCTGACAATTAATTCTGATAGTTTTGACTTCAACTTCATCTTTCGTGGGAACAATTGTACAAGTCATCTTTTGGTAAAAATAAATCCCGAATTAGCTTTACGACTTCATTTGCTCTTGTTGGTATCTTTCAAGATACATGTCTAGTGCCCCCCCCCCAGTTCAGAATTTTTAGATAAATTTAGTATCAAACGTTAGAGCATCGTTTCAGCCTCAATGAAATTCCATTATTTTCGTTTGAGCCTCAAAGATCTTGAAGTTACTCGCAAAAGACTACCAGGAGAGCTGTATAGCACTATAGACATATGTCTATAGACATATTTTGCAATTTTGCTTCCCATTTTGAATTTATGTGTGTAATTGATGTCAAGCGATAAAGATTCGTTTGAGCATGAATGAGCTTCAGTGAGAAATATTTTAAGTTAATTTTTTACCAAGTGATGGATAGTTGAAATTTTTGATTAAACTCCAAGCAAAATGCGTTGTATCTTAAGTTTTTGAAAACTCTTAATCTTCAATTTTAATTTTTTGCATTTGATATTACGAGATATATGAAACCGGTTAAGAGGGCAACCTTAGCCGAGTTAAACTGACTTTATTAATAGTTGAGCTAATTTGAGCTAAGATCACCACCAACTAGAATTGCCAACCCTCCTGGAAACCCAGGAAGACTCCGGTAATAATGATTAATCTCCCAAGCTCCCGAGACGCAACAATTTCTCCGGTTTCATATATCATAAAATGCATGGACTCCGTATGGTTTTTCTTTTACTAAAACAAATTTAAGTTATTATTTGAATTATTAGCACTTTATGAAAGGATTAAACTGTTACACAAAAGAAATACTATACATAACATAAATTTTATAAAAATAAAGTGAACGTAAATTTGTGAATCGCTGTGCATGGAAGTTGAAAGTGTGGAAATGGAAATAATTGGATACTTACACGCAAGACCGGAAAGAATTTTGGTGGGACAACAAGTTGGTAGGTAAAAAATTATGAACAGAGCGAAAATAAGGAAGATTTGAAAGAAGATGGAATATTATAAGGTATTTTCGGAATAATTAAAATAACTTTTCTTCATAGGGTTACAAAATACTACTGCATTATCATATACTTACCTACTAGTACCTGAAACTTTGGGCTGCTTGTCTGTGTAGGTGACAACATAACATCAACTGGGACTTCTCTAAAATCAGTGTACTAGTAAATGATAGCAGCTTAGTACTTATTAACAACCTATTTCTACCTATTAACAATTGTATTTCAAATACTTTACTGAAATTTGTTCATACATTCACTGCAATGCAAAGCTGAATCAAATTTTAAATTTTCTTTAAATTTCACAACTTCTAAAATTTTCTTGCCTCTAAAGTTTAGGCGCCCCTAGAATTTTGTCGTCCTAGACCGGTGATTCACGGGCTTAAGCGTAAATCCTGTACTGTTGTTAGCATGCACTGGGACACTATCACCAATTGGGACATCTATTTACTTAGATCTGAATATTATGTTAATTCTTTATTCATTTACGCCTGACCTTTTTATATTTTTTGTTTGAGATCATTGTAGAGCAGTGTTTTAAGCTTTTTAAAATAAAAAATTTGTTGAAATATTAATTATTGTCATGTATAGGTAAATCATGTGAGGTTTTCTCCGGAAACGCCGGATCTCTGATCTATTTCTGCATTTTCAATTAGCTTATTTAATTTTTTTAACAATATCAAAAGCATTAGCCGCTCCAGGTATAAGGATCTCTCTTATGTCACATCACATCACATACATTTTATGTGCAAATTTAGTGTTTCATGTTTACCTTGATAAAGCCTACATCTTGTAGGTCAAAGTCCCTAACCAAAATCCTGGATCCGGCACTGTAAAATAAATAATATTGATTTAATTCTTTAAAAATATTGATGTATCGTTTTTACACCATCTTTTTCAGGTTATCAAGTAAAGGTTTTTCTTTCAACATAACTTAATAAATTGTTAATTTGTTAATAATTACCAGTCTTTGTGAATTTTACGCATCCTGTATATTATACCAACATTATTTGCATCGCATGATGCGCATGCCAGTTTAGGTCATATATTATTTATCAAAGTTATTTTTTTATTTCAAGGTTCTTTCTCGAAATTATACTGCATCTTATCGCTAATTTCATTACAGCTCAGGTAATTAAACATATTTTAATAAAAACATTGTCGCTTGAAACCACTATTTTTTTAGTATATACCGGTGATTTTAAATTATTCGAAATGCGATATTTCAAACCACATGTTGAATACTTATTTCCTAACCTCCAATAACACCATTGTCAATTTATTCTGTATTTGATTCCGATGTCTGATTTAATAAGCGAAGAAGAAAATCAAAATTATATTGGTTTGTCGATGGCTAAGTTTGTGATAGATAATACTCCAACTTATTTTTGTAGCAGCAGGTAACTGATTTTGTTTTGTATAATTGCATGGTTTTATTTTTAATGTAACATTCTAGATTATCGGCCTAATCTTATTTGTAATTGAATTTGAATTTTGTAGATACATTCACCGATAACCTGATGGCTTGTGTATATTGAATCCAGAATGAGGTATTGACCTTGCAGGGTCAATTGGTTGGTCTCGATACTATCTTGCTGCACACATCTGTTTGAAGGTGAGTTGCATGAACATTTCTACTTACACCGTAGTAAAGGAATTTTTTGTAATACATTTTAAAGCACACGTCTGACCAGGTAATATAAAAACTTATCTGTGCAGCCAACAAAAATTCACATAAATGTACAATTACAATAAATTATGTTTCAAAAAGTGCTTATAAAATCTAATGGAGCAAGTATTTTGCTTTCAAATGTTATCTTTGAGTTAGTATTATAAAACATTTGGTAGATCCGAGAAGCTTCAACCAGTTATTTGAAAAAATATACTTTTTTTGTTTTATGAGATAATTAATTTTTTTAACCGCTGAAGCATTTCCGAAAGGGTTTAGGTGATTTATGATTCAGAATTGACGATATCATAATTTCTGAAATTTGTAAATTGCACTTCTAATTAGAGATTATTTGAGTTTTGTGCAATTAAAGTTTGTTTGAATATACTTGTGGAATTGTTTTATTGAATTTGGAAGTTTTGTCCGAAAATTTTATAATTTGAAGAGATTTTTGAATAAATTGGGAAGATTTAAAAAAAGTATTTAGATGACTTTGATATTTATGGAAGTGAAAATTATTTGAAATTTAAAACATTTATTTATATTGCTTTAAAAATAAACTTATACACTTAAATTGGACCAAAAAATTTGACAGCGATATCGGTGCAACATGTAGCTATTGTCTTGCACATTTTGTTATCAATTAAAATTGGATGTTGTTATACATGTTGGAATCGATTATAAATTGAATTGAACAGAAATTTGGAAATTGAATTATTTTTTTGGAACAGTCTCGTGTTCATGAACATGGTTAGCCTGAAGAAAATTAATATTTTCTTTAAAAATAAATTATTTCGTATTTTGAGGCTTTCTGGTTCATCTCAAACGTATAATATAGTTCATATAATATGACATAATTTTATTTTTGTAGCAGCATGTAACTGATTTTTAACTTTTCTAACTAATAACTTTTTGCTTAATTGGTTTTATTTTTAATGTAAAGACGAACGTCCACTAGCAAATTTTCTTTTGCAAGTACCGTCTGCAAGTCGCTTGCAGAAGTTATTGCTTGTGGAAACACTATCTGCAAGCTACTCCACAGTAGTAGAAATACTTCTGCAAGTACTTGCAGAAGAAAACTTGCTAGTGGACGTTCGCCTTATCAATATAGATTAATGGCTCAATCTTATTTGTAATTAAATTTGAATTTTGTAGAAACATTCACTGATAACCTGACAGCTTGTTTTATATGGAATCCAGCACGAGGTATTACCTTGCAGCATCAATTGGTTTGTCCCGATACTATCTTGCAGCAACATCTGTTTGAGGGTGAGTTGCATTTATTACCTTCACTGTAGCAAGGGATATTTGTGTAATATGAAATTTATCGCATTATCTGACTAGTTAATTTAAAAATTACCTTTGCAGTCTACAAAAATTCACATAAATGCACAATTACAATAATTATTATGTTTCAAAAAACGGTCCTAAAATCTAATGGAGCAAGTATTTTGCTTTCAAATTTTATCTATGAGTTGGTATTATAAAATATTGGGTGGATCCGAGAGACTTTGATTACTTTTTTGAAAAATATAACCTTCTTAATTTTGTGAAATAATTAATTTCTTTAACCGCTAAAGTACTCTTAGGTGATATGTTTGATTCAGAATTTACGATATCATGCACTCGTAAATTTTAATTTTGAATAAAAAGTACAAATATTGCTACTAGTCGAACTCATTAGTCTGGGTTAGACCGATCTCCTTCTACGGGTGAGACCGACTTCAAAAATAACAAAACATAATATTCGTATTCCAAATCCATTTTTGTTAATTTGAATTTTAAAATTTGCATTTTGTTTTTAACTTGAAAGGGCATAGGAGGATAAGCATGATGAATCTGCCCCCGGGGAATATTAAATCGCCACTTTGGGCATATGTAGGGACTCATGAATTACTAATGCCCGATTGCACTACCTACCCTTAAATATGACGCTTATCTAAGCGTCACCTACCATAGGGTAGGTGGTGCAATCGGGCATAACTCAATGCCTTTTCGAGAAAATCAAAAAATACTGAAAAATAGAAAAAAAATTTTTTCCTCGGGAACGGCTTAATTGATTAATAAAGGCTATCTTAGAACAAAAAAACAGCTGTATAGGATTTCATTATCTAATAAAAAAACAATTTTTTTCAAAAATATTTTTTTTAAATTAAATATGATTTTGGCAAAATTATAAAATAATTTTATTTAGAAGCTCCATATTCTTTTATTAGTTATTTACCTAAAAGTCAGGAAAATAATTCATTACTGACGAGGAGCAATTTGAAATACTCTGTGCCGAGTATTTTAAAGCTCCGAGTAAAGTGAGACATTTTTCTGACAAATATGGTATTAAATTTTACCGAAAATCGTAAAAAATTGAAATTTTAAAACATTAATTGAACAACATTTTTAAAATGAGCAAAATTCAAGTGTGTCAATTTGTAGACTACATAGTTACCATACATAGCTACTGTCAAAGCAATAATAAGTAATGTTTGGGCCAAATCTCACTTCTAAAATTATAGTGAGAATGAAAAAGTGGACTGTATATTTGGTTTATGATTGCGTAATAGATGTTAGAAATAATAGTGACTTACCAGAGAATTCTTCTTGCTTCTCCTCTCTCTTCGGATGGGAAATAACATATAGGGTGAAGGGAAAGGATAACAATAGGATGATCACCGATAAGCACTATTATAATGTAGCGAAATGTTCCTTTATTAATCAGCTGGTCAAGGTTGGTTGTTGGTCACAAAACACTTGAAAAAACCGGGAAAATATCACAAAACTGATATTAGAACAAATTGTTGGTTCTTCCAATATGGCGCGTGTCCTCGACTCTTGCGCATACTCAGATCGCCTCGACGGGAAGAATTTGAGAAGTGGCGTAAACATCCTGCCGGCCCGGGCTTGAATTATCAATTCAAGAAGGAATATTTTTATAAGCAAACAAAAGGAATTATCATCAAAGAAGAAAACAAATAAGGGAAATTCCAATTCAAAATTAACATAAATTCAATATAGGCAAAATTAAATACGGATCCAAAAAAAAAAACAAAAAATGAACAAAACTAAAACCATTGGTTACTGGTTTGGAAGTGGGCAAAGTTTACCAATGGTCGGCTATAAAACACTCGGTAGATAAATCGGAAGCCAACTCGAGATGAACAGCTTTTATTGCTAGACACACAAAGAGGCAGACGTAGGCTTTTTGGGTTCGGACACCTCGACGACGACTTAACGTAATTTGAAAGGCTCCTGTGAAATCAAATCCTGTTGATATAAAGGCTTTAGCTTGGTTAACTTTTTCAAATGGTAAATTAGCCATCATAGGAATTGTAGGCTTTGGAGATAAACTAAAACAATGATTGCATTTCCAAATGCATCGGCGAATTATACTTCTTGCTGATAAAATCCAGTAATTTTGCATTAACAAAGATTGCAATAAATATGCTCCCGCATGATGATGTAGTTTGTGATAATAGGTAATTAACATGATTACCAACGGGTCTGATTTGGGCAATAAAATAGGATGTTTGTGGTCATAACTAACAGCAGCGTTGGCTAACCGCCCTCCAACTCTGATAAGACCTTCTTTTATAAAGGGACATAAACGACGTAGGTTGGATGGATCGACTTTATTATTCCTTAAACTATGAAACTCTCTTTGAAAATAACGTTGTTGAACGGCTTTTATGAGAAACATTTCGGCAGTTTTTAAATGCAAAGTGGTAATCGATGTTTGGTTTGATAAAACTTTTATAAATTGAAGAACATAAACGGTGGCGTTTAGAAGTTTGGTCCAAGACGAGAAATAATTTATCAATGAATACAATGGAGAAATCACATCTGGAACGGTAAGAAGCAATAATTCTTTCTTATCATCATCGGGAGGGACTATAATCTCACAAAAGGGTTTAATTGGCCATTTGGAACGAGATGATGTCAACCAAAGAGGGCCAGCAAACCATGTAGGATGGTAAAGTAAAGTTGAAGGAGTGAGTCCTCGAGAGGCACGATCAGACACATTCAATTTCCCTGGAACGTAATACCAATGTAACGGAGGTAAACAAGTTTGTATCTTTGCTACTCTATTTCCAACAAATGGTTTTAATTTCTTAGTAGTCGAATTGATCCAACATAAGGTTATACTGGAGTCGGTAAATGCAAAAATATTATTTATTTTTACTCGATTGGAATATATATCTCGAACATGTGCTAAAAGTTTAGATAATAACGTAGCGGCGCAAAGTTCCAAACGTGGAAGGGTAATTTTACACATGGGGCCAACCTTGGATTGAGCACATAGGAATCTCACATTAATTTTATTGGACGAGTCAATAGTTTGTAGATAAACTACTGCAGCATATCCGGATTGACTTGCGTCTGCAAAACCAATTAATGTCACAGGAGTCTTCTCAAATACCAAAACATGACGTGGAATTTCTAACTTGTTTAGAAGAACGAATTCATTTTGGCATTTTGTCCATATTTTTCCAATTTCCAGAGGTGCTGGGGTATCCCAGTCGATGCCCATCTCCCACAACTTCTTAATTAACAATTTAATCAATGACGTGATAGGGGCCAAAAAACCTAATGGATCAAACGTACGTGCTACTAAAGATAACATATTCCTCTTAGTGCAGGGTAGAATATTTACAGTTATCTTAAAATAAAACTGGTCTGTCACGGGATTCCAACGTAAACCAAGAATTTTTACGTTATCTTGATTAAAATCGAAAGGCTGGATTAATTTAAATTCATCTGGAATACGTTCTAAGAAGTTGGACGAATTTGAAGTCCATTTTGTTAATTGAAATCCACCGGACTTGAACATATTAATTAGGTCAGGGTATAATTCAATTGCTTCTTTATTAGTGGGTACACTAGAAATCAAATCATCCATATACATATCTCTGTTAACATATGCTACAGCTCGAGAATAGGACAGAGATTCGTCACTTGCTAATTGTTTTTCTGTTCGTAAACTTAGGAAGGGAGATGATTTGACACCAAAGGTTACTGTATTTAATTCATAAATCTGGACGGGATCTTCCGGATTGAATCTCCATAAGATGCGTTGATATGGTCTGTGTGACTCGATCACATTAATTTGACGATACATCTGTTTGACGTCTGATGAAAAGGCAATTGGAAATAAGCGAAAATTTAGCAAGATCGGTATCGAATAATTTTGCAATTTAGCGCCGGTATATAAAATATCATTCAATGAAAGTCCATTATCAGATTTCATACTTGCATCAAAAACTATGCGACATGGGGTTGAAACGCTTTCCGGTTTAAATACACAGTGATGAGGAATATAATAACCAGGAGAATTTAAACTACTTTCTGGTGCTAACAACATATGCTTTTGGCTTAAGTAGTCTTCGATGACGGAATTATAAAGCATTCGAAGATTTGGGGATTTTAGCAATCGGTTTTCCAAAGAAATTAATCTTCTTTTAGCAAGAAAATATGAATCACCTAACTTCTCTGGATCATCCTTAAACGGTAAAGCCACTGTATAACGCCCTTTCTCATCACGCTTCACATGGTTTACAAATATTTCTTCGGCCACAGTATCTTCTTTAGTTGACGCAGGAGGATTGAAATCTTCAAGTTCAAACATTTTTTTTACTAAATTATCTAAGGTTAAGAACGTCGATCGGCTCAGAGGACTTATGTTGGTTTTCATTTGAGAAATATTGCCCAGAATCACATATCCTAAGGTGGTTTGAATGGCTGTAGGGGTGTTAAGGGGTCCCGGTATTTTGTGAGTACCTAATATCTCAGCAAACATGGCTGCTCCAAGAAGACCATCAATTGGACCAGGAATATTAAATGTTGGATCAGCTAATGGTAGAAATTTTAGGTGATTGTAGAATTGAATATCTACTGGAAAGCTTGGCAATTCGTCACTAATTTTATCGATGAGTAACGCTTCAATTGGGTATTTCAAATTGGAATTCAAATTTGAAGAAATAGTTAAACTTGTTCGTCCACTAATGGGTTTGGTAGCTGAACCAATTGCAATGGCACATGTGGATAATTTGGTGAAAGATAATCCTAATCGGTTACAACAATTGAAGGTCAAGAAATTGGACATAGACCCGCTATCGATAATGAATCGAAGTGTACGCTCTTTATTCCATTTATCCTTTACTTTAACTAGGGCTGTGCTCAACAAAACGTAATTGGGACTCGGATTCTTAACTGACAGAACGTTAGTGCATAAACTGTGAACCGCTTCGTTGTTAGAATTCATTGCGGCATTGGAAATTTCGGTAGATGAAGTAGGGGTTGCCAAACTAATTGGATTGGTTTTATGCAATAAGGTATGATGTCTTTTATTGCAGATGGTGCAGTTAAATCTCGATGGACACGACGATGCGGAATGCTTAGATGAAAAACAATTAAAGCAAAGATTATTATCTTTTAACAGGCCAAACTTATGTTCGTGTGTGCTGTTCCTGAAGTGAATACAATCTTTCAGCAAATGTGGTTGTTTATTACACGAAATGCAATTTCGAAAATTGGTTTTCGAACGAGAGTCGGTACTATTAGTGAAGAAAGTCTTAGGATTTTTGAAATGTGGATCACTAACAGGATGCTTGTCGTGTTTTATAACGATTTTGCTTTGCTGACGAACAAAACTTATCAATTGGTCATAAGTTGGCATATCTGTAGTCTGGGAATTAATCAATTCGAAAGCATTAATGGTTTCTTGAGATAATTTTGACATAGCCAGGTAGGTGATAATGTAATCAGCGAGGTTATCAATTTTCAATCTCTTCAAGCTGCTGACACTGGTATCAAAGTTTTCCAAAAAGAATTGTAATTTTGTAGGATGATGCATTGATAATGGGCGAAACTTGGTTATTCTATCTAAATACAAGTTAGATAAGAATTTCTTGTCATGGTAGGTATCTTTTAGGAGTTTCCATATGATATCATAATTATCAGGTACGGGTTCTATACCGCTGCATGTTTTTAATGCTTTACCGTGTAAACTTCCTAATAAATATTGGAGTTTTTCACTCTTGGAAAATTCAGGTTTAGCATGGATCAGGTTCTTAAAATTACCATAAAAAATTGGCCAAAGCGACATATCAGTGCCATCAAACTTAACCAATTCAATCTTGGGAAGCCTCACTTTTGGTCTGTGTTCATTACCAGCTAATGATGTTGTGGGTAAATTATTTGCACTCGGTTCTAACAATTCGGAAGCTAGGTATTGGATGGTATCGTGCATATCATCAAAACCATGGAACAAAGCATAATCAGGTTTTTCTTCTGGATTTAGGTCAAACTTTAAATTTATTATTTCTTGCGTAGTTTCCTTATAGTCCATAACTACTTTTTCGATGGTGTGGTATCTTATTTTAAAGTTTTCCTTGTAGGTGCGGTTAGAAATATCATTTCTGAAGGTTACTGCAGCATCATGACATAATTGTATTCGTCTAAATATGCTTTCTCGCTTCGCAGACAAAATTTCTAGCCGTTTTTCCATTTGGGTTTTTGTCATTTTGGTAATCTTCTTAGTTTAAATTTAAAAAACAAATTCGGTTTTAACTGGCAAATATTTAACGAACGTGATAAAACTATCAATGCAGCTGCGGAAAGAAATATCGTTTCGATTACGATACTCAATTTAACAAAATCGGAAATTTTCAAAGAAATAATTTTGTAATAAAATCAAAAAATTGGATTAATCTAATCTTCAAAATTAGAATCGAACAAATGGTGGAATTAAAACTTTAACAAATCGCTGAATAATTAAGAAAATGATCAGAAAAGTTAACACAATCAACTGGGCCGAAATCACTGAATTGAGTTGGAAAAAAACAAACAATAACCCAATTCGGCTCGAAGGAACAAATGTTTGGGCCAAATCTCACTTCTAAAATTATAGTGAGAATGAAAAAGTGGACTGTATATTTGGTTTATGATTGCGTAATAGATGTTAGAAATAATAGTGACTTACCAGAGAATTCTTCTTGCTTCTCCTCTCTCTTCGGATGGGAAATATCATATAGGGTGAAGGGAAAGGATAACAATAGGATGATCACCGATAAGCACTATTATAATGTAGCGAAATGTTCCTTTATTAATCAGCTGGTCAAGGTTGGTTGTTGGTCACAAAACACTTGAAAAAACCGGGAAAATATCACAAAACTGATATTAGAACAAATTGTTGGTTCTTCCAATATGGCGCGTGTCCTCGACCCTTGCGCATACTCAGATCGCCTCGACGGGAAGAATTTGAGAAGTGGCGTAAACAAGTAATAAAGAAAAGAACGACATCTCTTTGATGCTGCTTCAATAACTAATTATTACCGGACTAGTCATTAAAATCCAATTTCCCTGCGCGTAAATTAGCAGGGAACTGTTGATTTGTTGATCAATTGTTGAACTGTTGATGAAATCTACACTTTCCTGCTAATTTACGCGCAGGCCGCAGGGAAATTGAATTTTAATGACTAGTCCAGTAATAAATTAGTAATTGTTAACCAAATAAAAGAGACGTCGTTCTTTTCTTTATTACTTATTATTGTTTTGACAGTAACTTTGTATGGTAACTATGTAGTCAAAAAATTGACAAATTTGAATTTTGCTCATTTTAAAAATGTTTTAATTAATTAATGTTTTAAAATTTCGATTTTTTACGATTTTCGGTAAAATTTAATACCATACTTGTCAGTTGTCAGGAAAATGTCTCACTATACTCAAAGCTTTTAAATACTCGACACAGAGTGCCTTATATGTAGTTCAACATTGCTCCTCTTCAGTAATATTATTTTCCCGACTTTTAGGTAAATAACTAATATATATTTTTTCCATTGATTCGAAGTGGTGCGCTATACTAAAAAAAATAAAAATGGATTTTACTATAAGTTTTCAGTTTTATTTGGAATCGCCCGCGCTTGTCACATGACCGATATGCACCAATGACATTTTCAAAAACAATTGAAAAATAGCCAATCCCATTAAAATTAAGTGAAAATTTGAAAAATGGATATTTGGCTATAGCCGCTACCCCTTGTAGCATTATTAATAATTTGCAGCATTATTAATAATTTGCAGCATTATTAATAATATTGTTATTTAAATGTAAATAATAAATAATTAGAATTATTAGCTCTTGAAAATTTATATAAATAAAATATCAGTAATGAGCTAAAATAAACTATAAATCAATAAACTAATATGTTCGAGCTTTCGAGAGTGGATACTCTCTTTTGCAAGATATATTAATAATAAAATTATACATAGTTACGACAAAAGTGATGTATTGACATTTATCCGATAACTTGATCAGAATTTAAAATAAAGTTAAATGAAATAAAAATAAAAAGAATTTTTAAAAAGTAAAATGAAATAAAAATAAAAAGAATTTTTAAAAAGTAAAGTGAAATAAAAAAATATAAGAAATTCTAATAAGTTATCGTGGGTTAAGAAAAACCAGTGGTAAAAACTTAACCCCAATACTTCAAAAACACAAAAATTATTAAGACAGTCACAACATATAGGGACAGAATATTACATGAGATGATAGAAATTAAAAAAGAAAAAAACACCATGAACAGGAAAACCGACATCGAGGGACTTAGCAATATTTATAGTCCCTTATTAATATAATTTCTTCTCCATGTATTGGGGTTAAGTTTTTACCACTGGTTTTTCTTAACCCACGATAACTTATTAGAATTTCTTATATTTTTTTATTTCATTTTACTTTTTAAAAATTCTTTTTATTTTTATTTCATTTAACTTTATTTTAAATTCTGATCAAGTTATCGGATAAATGTCAATACATCACTTTTGTCGTAACTATGTATAATTTTATTATTAATATATCTTGAAAAAGAGAGTATCCACTCTCGAAAGCTCGAACATATTAGTTTATTGATTTATAGTTTATTTTAGCTCATTACTGATATTTTATTTATTTAAATGTAAATAGTTTCTTTAATAAAATTAATTTTTTCATAATTATTATATTAAACTCGCATATTGGAACAATTAATTTGAAATATTGAATGTACAATTATTATATAAAGGGTGTCCCAACAAAAGCGCCGGGTTTAAATTTGCCGCAATTTTGTTAATACGAGTTAAACGGTGATTTTGTTTTGACAGTTGTCTCGTACAGACCACCCGATGTAAGGGCTAGTGTTCACTTGAAACAGAAAGTCTCGAGACTCGTATGAGACCATGCTAATACCAGTCTCAGTATTAGTCTCAGAGACTTAGGTATTAGCATGGTTTATATAGGAGTCTCGAGACTTTCTGTCTCAGATGGACACTAGTCTTAAGAGTATGCAGAAGTATTCAAACGAACGACGTTTAATTATTGTAAAAACACATTACAAAAATGGTGAAAGTTTTGCGAAAACAGTTTGCGAATTACGTCAAGTTTTCGGTCGCAATTATGCGCCAAATGAATCGACAGTGAGGCGTTTAATTACAAAATTTGAGACCAAATTTACGCTGATGGATCAAAAGACCATATTTCGTCGTCGTCATTGTCGGTCACTCGAAAATATAGCCACAGTAAGGGAATTTGTTGCCGAGAATACAGGAACTTCCATAGTCAGAAGCACTATGAAACGAATTTTGGTAAAAATTTAATGTATTTAATGTGGAGGACATGTTTTTCCAACAAGACGGTGCGACATGCCACATAGCACGTGAAATAATGGCGTTACTGCAGACCAAGTTTCCAGGCCGTGTCAGTTCTCGATTTGGCGATCAACATTGGCCACCAAGATCGTGTGATCTAACGCCGATGGATTTTTTTTTTGGCTATGTGAAGGGAAAGGTGTATGCGAATAAGCCCGAAACAGTTTTTAAAGAGGAAATACGGCGCGTTATTGGTGAAATACAGCCACATTTATGCGAAAACGTTATTCAAAATTTCAACAAAAGAATAACCCTGTGCCAGAGGTTTCGTGGTAGGTTTCGTGGTAGGTTTTATTGGTGTGCACGGTATTACTGCTTTGTTAGCAGTGCTTGGAACGATATCATAATCTGGATCGGTAACAATATTAGCAGGATTGGAAACAACATTATCAGGAACAAGAACAATGTTAGCAGGATCGGGAACTATATTACAACAATCAGGAACAATATTACGATTAACCACAACAGCATCAAACGAGGAACCAGCGACTACTATACCTGAAGGATTCAAAAAAAGTGTGGGAACTGCATCAATTTTCAAATTAGTTCTGTTATTAGCATTGACAACATATTTGCTATCATCACTAAAGTGAATATCACAAACAACGTAATTCTTCCTCTTCTCATATTTAATATCTTTCTGAACTGCAGCAGTCCATTTATTGAAAAGTTCTAATTTCTTAGGAAAACTGTGAGTTCTCACAATTCCAGATGAAGAATTTTTACAACCTTTCACAACGCATCTGCAAACCATTATAATAGTAATTTAATAAATAACACAGGATAACACAGGAATCACTTATTTGACGATTATTACTCGAATATTTCTTTACTTACCACAGATATTTCACATAATATAATTATGGTATATTATATATAATATATATTATACTAATTTTTTGGTTAATTGGTAACGGACTTAAGGAATATAAATATTTATGATTGGTACGCATGGTAAATTGAAACTTGTAATATCTATTAGCGCCATCTCTGGACATTGGTACAAACTATTCCCCCCGCACGGATGACGGTACGACTCCCCTCGCCCAGAGTTAAATATCTATAGTAATCTCTATAATCTGTGATTAATTTGGATATTGCGTTCAACAGTCGTAGACGTGTAAACATGGAGTTCACTAACGCCGAAATTCGCACTATTTTAAAGTTTTCCTTCGTTAAAGGCAAATCCGCTAGAGAAACGTTCCGTGAGATTAATGGTGTTTTGGGGGATGGTACTCTATCACTTCGAACCGCGGAGGAATGGTTTCGACGATTCAGAGCCGGTGTGTGTTTGGTGGGATTGGAAGGGAATCATTCACTATGAGCTGCTCCCATATGGCCAGACGCTTAATTCTACCATCTACTGCGAACAACTGGACCGCTTGAAGCAGGCTATCGACCAGAAGCGTCCAGAATTAGCCAACAGGAAAGGTGTAGTGTTCCACCAGGACAACGCCAGACCACACACTTCGTTGATGACTCGTGAGAAAATACGGGAGCTCGCATGGGAGGTTTTATCGCATCCACCATATAGCCCGGACATGGCGCCAAGTGATTACCACCTGTTCCTGTCCATGGCAAACGCCGTTGGTGGTGTACAGTTGAACTCAAAAGAGGCTTGTGAAAAGTGGCTGTCCGAGTTCTTCGCAAATAAGGAGGGGGGCTTCTACGAGGGGGGTATTATGAAGTTGCCGTCTAGATGGAAACAGATTATCGAACAAAACGGCGCATATTTGAACTAAATCCGATCACTGTAACACTTTTTATAAAGCATTGAATAAAGAGCAAAAAGGCGGAAGGGAGATATTTGACAACCTAATATTTGAAAAAATTCAAGTTTATAGATTTTCGACGATTGGACGGTCCGAGTTAGGACTCACACTCGCAGGACGTTGCACTAGGGTGCAACGCAGAGTACCTACTCAGTCAGTCCTGTTTATCCTTTCTTATCTAGAAAAGCTTCTTTTACAGTTTTTCGATATTTGTTGTACTTCGTGAAAAATTTAAGTTAAATCGCTTTTAAATCTACACTTTGTATTAGAGTAATAGAAAAAACATCCATTTGGGGATTAAAAAAATATCTGGATTTTCCAAAATTGCAATAAGCTGATATTTACCTGACTTTATTGAAGCCGTTATAGACGGTTCCGGACGTTCGGATTTAAATTCTTTGAAGTACAAAATGTGGTCTTGTGTAAACATTTAAAATACAATAACATATTTTTATTTTAAGGTCATCATTTAAAATTCGAATTTGAAAAAACACAAAATATTTTTAAATTCTCGAAATTGTATTAGAAACTTTTAACAAATCAGAATATTTTCGGTCTAATAATTAGGCTTAATAAGCCTAAATAAGGAGGCTTAATTGCCTCCATCGTATCGCCCTCTCTGGATACGCCACTGGAAAAGGCCTCTTGTTTTCAAGTAAATTTTTCAATTTATACTTTGTACTTATTTTTAGAAGAATGAAATTCAATATGACAATAGAAATTAGAAATAACACAAAAATAATAATAAACCAGGTACTTTTTAGAAAGTTAAATGTTCAAAGAATTTAAATCTTTAATATTGTACCCGATGATGTTTTTAGTATTAAAACTTACTTTTATTCCTAGTATTCTTTATTTAAAGTTTAAATTCTAAAGACTATGTTAGGTAAATACGACAATTTTACGAAAAATTTAAGAACCATTTCTAAAAATTTGTTTAATTTATTTATTTTCAAAACTTTTACTATTTACAAAACTATTAAGTATCAGATTATGCTATTATAATTTAAATTAATGGTTAATGTCTATCGTCGAACTTTTAATTGAAAATTAAGGCAAGTCTTTATATAACATACCTAATATTGCGGCATTTTAGTATTATTATTATTGTCAATAATTCTCAGTTAAAAATACAAAAATTTTAGCAAGATTTCTTGTTCTTGCATATTTCTTGTCTTGTCTCGCAAGACTTCTTGCTAAAAATATCTTGTCTTGTCTTGCAATTGAATTACCAAGTCTTGTCTTGGTCTTCTCTTGCTTAAGCAAGACAAGACAAGAACAAGAAAAAGCAAGACAAGAATGCCAACACTATAAGAACGTCGAATCTCGCATGCAAGTAGACCAGAATCGTTTTTTTAAAGCCATGTTTTACATATTTTTTGTTTACTACTAATTTTTGTTAACTACAATTTTAAAAATATTGATTGTAATTATGAAATAATGATGAATTATTACTAGAGATGAGATTATAAGATCGTAAAAATTCAAAAAGAAGGCACCTAAAAAGGTTCTAAAAATCATTTTAGGTCGTATAAATAAAAAAAAGGTACCTAGAAAGGTACTAAAATAGTTATTTTTATCATAAGGCTTGAAACTGAATTTTTCCGAGTACGAGTTTTTTACAGGCTGAGGCGGATTAGCCGAGGCCTGTATTTACGAGTACTCGGAAAACAGTTTCCTGCCGCATGATAAACGTAATTTTTTACGCCGACTTCTATAATTTGTTACATAAACTTTAATTATTTTTTGAAATATTTGGTATTAGGGATATTTTGTTGTTGTTGGTATAACACATTTGAATTAAAAATTTGACGTTTAAATTTAATTATTTTGTATCGTATTAAAAAATTGCGACTGTGATAATATTTGTGATAATGGATACACCAGCACTTTGACGTACAAAATATAACCAAGAATGCCAACATCTTATAAAATAATCACTGCTTTCTTTCAAACGCTAGGCGAGAAAACCAGCTTTTCACGCCGCATTTGAAATATGCAATTGAACACTTGCCTGACAGAGGCGTAAAAATGCTATTTTAAGTTGGTATTGTAATTTTAAATGCTTCGTGTTAAACAAGATGAGATTGTTTTTCACAATTTGAAATTTTACAAAACAACCCGTCAAACCAACCAATTCAATTTTAACTGCAAATTAAAAAAATTTTCCAAAATGTTAAAATAGGCCGTAAAAATGAAAAAAAGACAAAAAAGATCAAAACAAATAGGGCTTATATAACGCAGTTTTCCATGAAACAAGTTTTGGTACTAATATCATAAAAGTAGGAGTAGTCCAGTCAAGGATAGGTCTAAAAATCGCTCAACCTGGAAAAAATTCCCGGGTGCGATTTTTCTTTCTTAAACTTATGGGATGGTGTTTGGTAGTGTAAATCTCGATCTTCGGGAAAATCCGCCCATTGCTTTTGCCGCAATCTCGATTTAAAGGGTGGTTTTTTATTTTTTTTTTTTGAAACCAAAGTTGTGGGAAATTAAATTTTTTTATTAAAAAATTGAAATAGGGATGCAATTTTTTATAAATTTTTATTTCGTTCATTATTAAGCTTGTCATAAAAAAAATAGTAATGGACAACCAGGTACGTAGTTTGATTTTCTCCAACTCGGATTGTGTCCTCTGGTACGTCAAACGCAGATCCCCTTATTTATGCCAATCTTGGTCGTTTTATTGAGGGCCCAGCAATATTTTCGTCCGCGATTTCCTCTTGTGATACCTCGCCGTCGCACAGTGGTCCCGATTGTCATTTTTTGGGACATCTGGTTAATAAGTTGAAAATTCTAAGTTGAAAAAGTCTAAAATTGCTTGAAGACTTACCTTAGCACCGATCTCTGTTACTATAATATCTTTTTCTGGAGGATAACACTTCTTTTTCTCTATCAATAGGTACTTCTTAGGGCACCAGATCAGTAGTGGGATATTCTTGAGAAAACTTTGAACGTCTGTAAACACCGAAACCGCAAAGCTTTTTCTTTGATATTTGTTCTGTGGGATGAAGAATAACCTCTTCTAACATACCGTGCATTTTCAGCGCACACATTTTTGATTTTATAGAAAAAAGTTTGAAAATGTGGTTTTTTAAATCGATTTTTAGCTTAAATAATTTTTTTGACCATTTTAATGACAAATTCAAGCAAAAAGTTATTTGGAAATGTTGTTCAGTATATGATTCTCTATCATAAAAAAAATATGGGATTTGATCCCATGTCCCAAAAAATGACAATCGGGACCACTGTGCGTCGGTCGGGGAATCGGGATCGTTGCCGGTAGGTTCGGTCAGTTCTGCTTAAGGAAGACCCGCGGAATCATCAGGACCTTCATCATCAAAGTCTTCCTAAAGTAGTAAGTCCCTTACATTAGTTACATTTTCATGTGCTTCTCCGTTGCACTGCAGACATAGCGCAGAGCACTTGAGACCGGCTTTATGGCACCCGCACATTTTTTTGCAATTACTTTTGCATTTGCAGATTATTAATTTCAGCAAAAACTTCGGCGCCGGATTAGCGCGGTTGCGATGGGTTCCAATCCACGACTTGTTTCCTTCCACTCCCAATCCGTAACGATCATTTCATATTCCAACCACATTTGAACTTGCGGGTATGCTCTGTACGTATGATATTACGCCGGCCGCTGCGCTGTGGTTGTTGGTGGGAGTGTAGCCAAATCGAATTTTCTTTTGTGAACGGCCATCGCGAATTTTTGGCATCTGAGTGCGCCTAAAGATTTAACGTTTTCTCCTCCGAACAAAGCGATCATGAAGCGCTCGCCGGCTTGATCCAAAACAGCCTTGTCAATATTTTGCTCCTTAAAAAAATTCAATTCTTTACACAAATTAGGATTCTTTCGAATCGTGGTGATAAATTTTGGTTTACCAACTTTTGAGGGGGAAACAGTCTTGAATTTGCCAACTATTCTGCTCTTTTCATTATACAAATAATGAACTTTTCTTAGTTTTTTTTTTGTTTTTCCTGAAACAAATGCTATATTGCCACACTAGGCGAATCAGGCGACCGCATAGGGGGATTAAATGGTGTAAAAGGGGAATAATTAAATTTGCATATTTTCTGCACAACCGCCGTTATTTCACTTTCGATAGTTTTGCATATGGTAACAATATGTATTGAATTTCCCGTACTTTGATTCTAACTCTCAAAATATTGATCTTAGGGCAAAAATGGTAATGATCAAAGTTGAAGGAAATTAAATTGAAAAAAAAAATTACTCATTTTCATTTTTACGATCAACATAATATGTAATAATAAACGAGATAATTGAGAAAAAAACTGTTTTCACCCCTAACTCGACAAATATCAATCTTAAATTATAATTATAACGGTAAAAATTATATTTCCACAACTTTGGTTATTTTTATTTTCACTCTCAAGTTGAAAATAAGCGATAAATTTAAAAAACAAAAAATCATTCTTTAAATCGAGATTTACACTACCAAACCCCCCATAAGTTTAAAAAAACAAAAATCGCATCCGGGAATTATTTCCGGGTGAAATCCTATCTTGACTGAACTAGAGCTAAAATAAAAAGAACGGTAAAAACCTAAAAATCTCATTTCTACCTACACTGATAAAAAAAAAGTTTTGCTTCAAAACGAAAAATTTTGATTCAAGAGTTTTTATGCATTGTATATAGGCAAAGAATAAAAAGTTTTGAACCAAAACATAATTATTTTTAAAAAATTTCATTTAAAACAAAATTTTACAGTTTCACTTCAAGAATTGTCTAGTTTTGTTTCAAACGTTCTATAATTTTATTAGTAGAACCTTACAGTCTTATATCAAGAACGAATTAAGTTTTATTCTAAGAATTGTACGATTTTATTTCAAAAATTTGCTAGTGCTACTTCAAAAACTTAGTGTTTTTATTTCAAAAGATTTTCGGTTTAATTTCAAAAACATTGATATGTTTATTTTAAAAGTAAACAATTTGAAGTAAAGTTGTTATGTATTTCAGTAAAATATTAATGTAGTTTTAATTTAAAAATTTAATACAATTTTAAGTGAAAATAATATGTTTTATTTAAAACTTAAACAATTTTAGATTAAAATAAAACATAATTTTGGATAAACACCTAAATATTTTTTGATTAATTGCAGAAAAAAAGGAGAAAATTACCCAGAAGAATACAACTATTATATCACCTCAAATTTTCAATATAAATTAGTAATATTTTATAGGACAAAACCATATTATTTATCTTATAAAATAGAATAAATTTATCTTGAAAACGGTGGTAATATTATAGTTATCTTCTATTTTTTGGTAATTTTTCCCTCTTTTCCTATTTGGAAAAATTGGGTTTCTGTTTAGGTCAATTAAGGTAATGCAGTAAAATATACACATTTATTAACATTCGTGTTTATTGAATTTATATAAATAAGTTATAATAAAATTTAGTAATGCTATATTTTTCATTTTGCAATACATAATAATATAACAATTATTTACTAATTAAAAACTTACAATTAAAAATTATGTACAATTTAAAACTAAAACTTACAAAATTCAAAAACTTTTTCAATAACTAAATGTTCAGGTGTGGACCATTTTTTTACCAATCCGCGGCATGTTTTACTTCATCTATATAAAGGGTTTACCAATACGATGTTTGTTTTTAAATTTTAAAGGAAACACATACTTCGGATGAAAATGTTATGGATTTTTATTGATATGTAAAGTAGAAGGTCTGCCATTTATGAATGAAAAATAATATCCTTCAAATGTTCACCACGACCACGCTTACAGACATCGATTCTTTTGTCAAAATTTTCAATCACATTTTGGCATAATTGAGGCTCTATCTCACCAATGACACGTTTGATGTTGACTTTTAAGCCCCCAATGGTTTGTGGATTATCCGCATAGACTTGATCTTTCACATAGACCCACAAGAAATAGTCAAACGGTGTAAAATCGCACGATCTGAGGTGAAATTTATTGCAGAATTACGCGAAATTATTCGATCTAGAAATTTGGTTTGCAATAAAGCCATTGTTTCTCTGGCCGTGTGACATGTGGCGCCATCCTGTTAAAACCACATATCACTTACATCCATATCATCGATAATAGGTCAAAAATAATTTTTCAACGTGTCCCCAAATGTTGAGAACGTCGTGGAATTGACAAATTTGGTTGCTCTTCGACACTTTCACTTACAGCAGCGATATTTTCCGCTGAACGACCCAAACGAGTATGTACTGTTGTTGGTATGTTATATACCAAACCAGTAACCTTAAATTTATCCCCCAAATTCTCGATAGCGGTTTCAGAAGACCGATCATGACGACCAAAAATATCGCGAATTTTACAAAATGTGGTTTTCACACATCGACTATTTTCGTAATAGGCTTAAATGATTTTAATACAATTTTCAATTAAAATTGAAAACATTTTCACAAATGGCAAAGCTCCTGCTGTACCTAAGATAAAAAAACTAAATGTCAGAACTGTCAAAATATCCTTTATGCCCCTATTGAAAAACAAACATCTTATTGGTAAACCCTGTATAAGCAAAAAATACCTATATGTACTTATTATTCATAAAATTTAAGTAAAAAATAGAAATGTAAAGTTTTTTTTTTAAACCATGCATTACCAAAAATGCGTTATTGAATGAAGCAATAGGATAAATAGGAATTTTATGCAGTGATAAATCTTACCATTTATGTCCAAAGCTCTATCACCTTGAATTTCATTTGTTTCACTTCGTACTATATCCTTTTTATATAAATATTTTAAATTTCGGTATTTATCAACCAATTTTCCTTTCGGATTTATGTACTATTTCTTTTTGGTTCCTTCACTATTTTTCACTATCATTCTAGGAACATAATAAGTAGTAATTATCTCTCCTTCAAAATTATTACAAATATTTTCAGCAATAATTTCGAAGTCAATGTCTTTGAGCGAGTCCCTAAAATAATAATAAATTACTTATTTTATTGGTACCTATAATTATTATAAACATACTTTTGAGAAAGCAGTGAATTAATAATCAATTCAACCAATATATTTCTGCTTTTTCTAGTTAGATGTTTTTCCTTTTCAAATTTCTGTAAAATATGTTTTCCGGAACCACTTGAATTTAAAAGTTCTTTTAAATTCAAATGGTACGATGATCGACATGATTTTGATATATCCTGTAAAAGTTTTGGCCACATTTGAAGCAGTACCATTTATATTTATATCTTCTGATTTGTTATTACACTCAAATAAATCTTCTTCATCAGAAGAATCTCCAATTGTACAATGTGTACCACTTGATTGAAAAGAATTTGATGGAGAAGCAAACTTTTGTTCGGCATTATTTGATTCCTAACAAGTAAATTATTATTCATAAAATTGTATGCATTTAAAAACTCATATATTTTACATAATTGATGTTGTTTGTTAAATTTTCTACTACATCCAATTTTGCTTGCCTATATTTTTGCAAATGCCGCATAAATTTTGTTCTTGGGCCAATTTTCGGTATCAATTCTTTAACCCCATCATCACTTAAATTTATCAAGCACTCTTCGTCAATTTCTTGTTCTATAAAATATTAAAAGACATATTAAAATAGCATACTTATCAAATAATATCAATGATACCGGGAAGCAATAAACTAAAGCGAACAATTAAGATAAACAATGATTCAACTGAATAAGTGTTTATGTAGCATCTAATTTATGTATACATCCTTGTTGCAGGTGCCTGCCGGTGCCCGCCGCCGCGCCGAGCCGGTGCCCGCAAGAGTCGTGCTCTTGCTAATTTAAACTAATTTTAAAAATTAATTTAACTTTTTGAAGCAAATATAACGCCTATTTGGTCGTTATTGAGCAACTTGTTTTATTCGTATTTTAAAGATGTTTACTATTTTGTTGTTAAACAAACAATTAAACAAATTTTGCAAATTTTATTTTATGGTAAAACGATCATACTGATTTGGCATGAAACAATTTCAACCCCTTTTTGTGATATAATAGCTTTAAGTGCAAATTAAAAATGGTCAAGTACATACACTGCGGACATACAAGTTTGGAAAACGGTATATCATATTTTAATAGATCCTATTGTTACTATAATTTGATTATCTATTAATGAAGAAATAAATTGCAATTTTAATTTGGACAAAATGATCAAGTTTAAAAATCTTTCTCAACTTTAAAAACCCAGTGTCGCTAAACACTTAAAGCACGTATTTATGCATAATCAAAATAAAATTTTAAATTAAATTGATATTAGATAGTTACGTACTTACCTTCAAAAATTGGTATCAAGTGGACCATATCCCATTTTTGTAATAAAATTTTTACAGTTTCGTCAGCCATTATAAAAACACTATTCACAGTTTACACTTGTTATAATAATTACACTTTTTCTGAAGAACACACTAAATGGTAAATGCGTACTTACAGCCAAGAACCAACGGCGCTAACTAATGCAGATAATTCAACAAGATCCTAAGTTTAATAAATATTGCTGACCTTATCCTGTGATATCTGATTTCAGATTTCACTATAAACAAATTACCTCTGCATTTAAACTAGATCCCCTTATTAGCTAACATAAGCGTCTTTTAAGTTTTGAATCTAAAGTTTACTAGTTGTTTATTTTAAAACGTTTTAACTTTTAATATAAAAGTTGACATTTACGTTCAAGAAATTTTACATTTCATAAAATAATTAATATTTTTTATCTAATACATAATTAAGTTTTAAATTAAAATACAAAAAAATCTTGAAGAAAATTATGTAAATGTTTTCATTTAAACAAAACATATTTTGTTCCAACCAAGATAAGTTAAATAATTTTACGTTTTGTTTCAAGTAATTAGAATACATTGTTTTAAAAGTATACATATGTAATTCAAAACGGATTATTTTGAATCAAAGTCTAAAATATCAAAACGAAAAAAGTTTTGATTTAAAACTTTTTTTTTTATCAGTGTAATACCCATAACATACTAAAATTTTATCCAAATCGATTAAGCCGTTCCCGAGGAACATTTTTTTTTATTTTTCCCTTTTTTTTGATTTTCTCGAAAAGGTATGGAGTTAGAGATTAAAATTTTTAGGATCTTAGTATTTCATGGGTACATCCCTATACCTACACATCCCCAAAGTGGACGTATGTCAAGCTGGAATGACCACTTCGAGGAAAATAAAAAAAAACGTGTCAGGGATTTAGTGCTTTTTTGGTGCTAATTTGTTGCTGCATTTCCGATTTTAGTGCTCCACCGGTTTTGCCGGAATCGGTGGTGTTGCCAGCTTGAGATCAAGCTAGCAAAACCACCATGACCATTTTGGAAAAAAACAAAAAAAATATGGCAGGGATTTAGTGCTTTTTTTGTGCTAATTTGTTGCTGCATTTCCGATTTTATTGCTCCATCCGTTTCGCACCAAAAGAGCACAAAATCCCTGACATGTTTTTTTTCTTGAAGTGGTCATTCCAGCTTGGCATACGTCCAAAGTGGTGATTTAATATTTCCCGGGGGCAGATTCACCATGCTTATCTTCCTATGCTCTTTACTTTTATGTAAATATTTGAATTGTTGTTCGCGCCAACTATTTTATGTTGGTACGAAAATTTGTTAATAACTTTGCTTTTGTCGTTTGCGTTGACGGGAGTTCGTGTTTTACGGGAGGTCCCGTAAAATTTGTAATTTGCATCTCTAATTAGAGATTATTTGAGTGTTGTGTATTAAAATTTTTTTGAATTGTAAGTACGATTGTTTTATTGAATTTGGAAGTTTTGTCCGAAAATTTGATTATTTTGAAATTCGGAAGATTTAAAAAAAGGCTTTAGATGATTTTGACATTTATGGAAGGAAAATTAATTGAATTTTAAAACATTTATTTATATTGCTTTAAAAATAAACTATACACTTAAATTGAACGAAATATTTGAAAACGATACCGGTGCAACATGTAGCTATTGTATTGCACATTTTGTTAACAATTAAAACTGAACGTTGTTAAACAAAATTTTTGGAATCAATTATAAATTGAATTGAACGGAAATTTGGAAATGGAATTATTTTTTTGGAACTTGAAAATTTATTAACAGTCTCATGTTTATGAAAATGGGTGGCCCGAAGAAAAATTAATATTTTCTTTAAAAATAAATTATTTCATATTTTGAAGTTCTTTGGTCATCTCAATATTATATTATAGTTCATATTGTAGTGTAATAAAAATATTTCCACGCTAATCTTCTAAAAGGCCTCGGCCAACTCATGTGAAATTGTCGGGAGCATCAGATCGTCAGGCTAAGCGAGTTCCTTGTGATACGAAATAAAACAAACAAATGGCTCGATAAATGTCGATTTTAATTTATTATTACCTACTATTCATTCAGCACAAAACCCGCTTTCCGACATTTTTCGGAATTCAAAAAAAAAACAATGTAGTCTCACAGATAAAAAAATATCACACGCAAGTGACCACCTTTCATAATCCACAAAATGCGTCCGCTTACCTTGGCGAACCAAAACGCAGTCCCTATCATCGCGTTCACTTATCTTTCAATATTCAAATCGTAGTTACACTTTAACTAAATAATTTTTAAAATTGTTTGCACAAGAAACCCGAACCCTAATATTGTTTTTCTAATTATGTTTCAAAAAGTGTCACTTTTTGATAGTCAAAAGTGTGCGGAAAAGTAATATTTTTCCGCACACTTGTGAAAGTGTGCGGGAAAGAAGGTAAAAGTTCTTTTCTACTTTATTTATAATATATGGGGCATTCCACGCCAAATCGACCACTTTTGAACCCGACCCCTTTCGATTTGGCCGAAACTATTTTCTCGTTTTCTACCCCACTAAATATATTTCTCAGAATTTTTTCAACTTTTTTCACCCAACTCAACAAAAGTTATGAATTTTTCAAAAATTTTGCTGTTTATATTTGGCTATTTTTCAAATACCCATAACTTCTTCAAACATTGACTAAATCCAACGTTCTTTTTTTTAATTTTTCAGTTTTGAATGTACTATTCAGATAAAAATATGGAAAAATTTTTCGATGTTAGGTTCCATGAAATTTTTCCGTTTTTTGAGAAAAATCATCAATTTTTCAAATTCCGACACTTTTAATTATTGATTTTTTTTTCTGAAAAAAAAACTTCAACTTATTCTGCAGTTAATGCCGCTAAACCCAGAGTGGGCCGACTCTGCTTTCTATTTTTTTTTTGAATTGAAAATTTTTTTTGTTTATTTTACCACAATCTAACTTTGTTTTTATAAAATTTAAATAAATATATCTTACATTTTTTTTTACTTTATTCGTAATCTTAACTAATGATTTATAATTGAAAATAATTTTTTATTTCTTTATTCTTGGTCGTTTAAATAATTTACAGACTATGAACTCTATTGAATTAGATAAATTTCTAAGAAACATACATAAGTGCTCATTCTGTAAGGAATATGTTAAATTTTAACGGGTGTTAAAATTGTAACGTGATGTTAATTTTAATTCCAATTCTATAAACAACAATTAACGTAATGTTAAAATTTTAACGTAAATTCCGATTCTGTAAGATCGGGAACCGTTAAATTTTTGACCTAATGCGTTATGTCAAGGTGTTTGTTTGATTTTAAAGCCTACCCAAGTAGTACATGTTAATAATTTGCATTCTTGTTTTGTGAGAGTTGTTAACGTTATCTTATAAATTTTTGTTAAAAATATGGCACTGGATGAGTTTATTCATCTTATGATTGTTGATAATCATGATAAACAACAAATACAGCACGTAATGATTATATAAATATTTAGTTGTATTTTATTAAAATATTTAAAATTTAGACGAGAAGTTCGAACTATTCAAAGGCAATTAACATAATATGCTAGTATTATTGTAGAAAGGGATATTTAATTAATTATTCAATTAATGCACAAATTATTTGTGATTTTAGTGGTAACTTCAAACATATTAAATTTAAATGCTCGTTTCCCCGGTTCTGTGCACGATTCTGCTATATGGATGACGTGTGTTGCAAGAAGAGTCTTAAGACGCGTCTGTACTTAAGCAATTTTTGCCGGCGGCTTTAGTGGGGAGGTGTGCAGGCAATGTTAAAGCATACATAAAAAGCCGCCGGTAAAAACCGGTTAAGTGGAGACGCGTCTTTAGAAAGGAATCATTTTAATTAACCGGCTCTTTTAACCATCTACTTGGCGACAATGGTATCCATTAGAACCTTGGTTGTTGGTACCATCAATAAATGCTGCAGAAAATTGCCCTCAATCAAGATTTTATGTTGCTTTATAGGCGAACGTCCACTAGCAAGTTTTCTTCTGCAAGTGCCGTCTGCAAGTACTTGCAGAAGTATTTCTACTACTGTGGAGTAGCTTGCAGATTGTGTTTCCACAAGCAATAGCTTCTGGAAGCGACTTGCAGACGGCACTTGCAGAAGAAAACTTGCTAGTGGACGTTCGCCTTTACAAACCAAAGAATTATAGTGGAACACGGCTATAGCTTTTGGATGGGGGGGGGGTTAACACTGAACTTTTTGTGATTCTGTAATTTTATTAAGAATCCCACGGTCTATTTACTGCCCTATTTAGACTCCCTAAACATCCCTCTTAGATACGTCCGTGGTGGAACATACAACTGGTTTATTAAAAAGAAGATTTAGAGCTCTTGATGGTCATAGAGCTTTATAGTACAATCTATTAAGAGTTGCAAAAATTATTTATAGTGGTGCAATTTGGCACAATATGTGCAGAACCTACAAAATTCTTCTTCCTGTTACTTTACCAGTTACTTCCCCACCAAGATGTAATCACCAGAATGATCCGCCCCATAATATGGAATGGTTAAATCAAAGAGTTCAAATTCGATATCAACTATTTCCTGATTTTCTTTTGTTCCCATTTTTTATAAATGTCCCATATGTTGGTTATATTTTGACATTTGTAATTTCGTTTGAGCGCTATTGGAACTAATTTGATAACTTGCAACTACTTTTAACGAATATTACCGAATGTTTTAACGCATGATGTTAAATTTAAAAATTTTAACACATACGTTATCTACTGTTTTACAGAATGCAAAATTATGTTAAAAAGTAATATATTTTAACGCACGTTAAAATTAACATATTCCTTACAGAATCACCACTATAAAGTAGTCATTCTGTAAGGAATATGTTAAATTTTAACGGGTGTTAAAACTGTAATGTGATTTTAATTTTAATTCCAATTCTATAAACAACAATTAACGTAAAGTTAAAATTTTAACGTAAATTCTGATTCTGTAAGATCGGGAACCCTTAAATTTTTAACATAATGCGTTATGTCAAGGTGTTTATTGTTTGATTTTAAAGCCTACCCAAGTAGTACATGTTAATAATTTGCATTCTTGTTTTGTGAGAGTTGTTAACGTTATCTTGTAAATTTTTGTTAAAAATATGGCACTAGATGAGTTTATTCATCCTATGATTGTTGATAATCACAATAAATAACAAATACAGCACGTAATGTGTATATAAACATTTAGTTGTATTTTATTAAAATATTTAAAAATTTAGACGAGAAGTTCGAACTATTCAAAGGCAATTAACATAATATGCTAGTATTATTGTAGAAAGGGATATTATTCAATTAATGAACAAATTATTTGTGATTTTTGTGAAAAGTGTGAACTTTTTGTGATTCTGTAATTTTATTAAGAATCCCACGGTCTATTTACCGCCCTATTTAGACCCCCTAAACACCCCTCTTAGATACGTTCGTGGTGGAACATACAACTGGTTTATTGAAAAGAAGATTTAGAGCTCTTGATGGCCATAGAGCTTTTTTATAGTACAATCCATTAAGAGTTGCAAAAATTAATTATAGTGGTGCAATTTGACACAATATGTGCAGAACCTACAACATTCCTCTTCCTGTTACTTACCACTTACTTCCCCACCAAGATGTAATCATCAGAATGATCCGCCCCATAATATGGAATGGTTAAATCAAAGAGTTCAAATTCGATATCAACTATTTTCTGCTTTTCTTTTGTTCCCATTTTTTATAAATGTCCCATATGTTGGTTATATTTTGACATTTGTAATTTTGTTTGAGCGCTATTGGAACTAATTTGATAATTTGCAACTACTTTTAACGCATATTACCGAACGTTTTAACGCATGATGTTAAATTTAAAAATTTTAACACATACGTCATCTACTGTTTTACAGAATGCAAAATTATGTTAAAAAGTAATATATTTTAACGCACGTTAAAATTAACATATTCCTTACAGAATCACCACTATAGACTGCTAAAATCATCACCCTTCCTTTTTGGCTTTGCCGCAGTCGGGTAAAAAACCAATGTGTTTGGTATCACGCTGTGCAATTGCTAAGTTTGTTTATTTTACCACTATCCAACTTAAATAATTAAATAATAAATTTTTAAATAAATATATCTATGGTATAGTAGATATGTTATAAATGTACAAATTTTCCTTAATGAGAAGATTTTTTAATAGTTTTAAATTAATTTGATGAGATTTTTGTCAATTTATACTACCACAACAGTGATTTTGGAATGCCTGCTGAATGGCATTTTTTTGCGATTCGTGTGTTGGAATTGGTGTTACGATTAAAAGAGCAGCTGCGAGAGCAAGTCTTCAACTAGCAGTTGATAAACAAAAACCACACCTTACGAGCTATATGCATGGGCTTCTGCACCGAATAGTCTTCCAACTACATATAACGGTAAAGTTTTCGCCAGAAGTGGATTATAATAAAGCTGTAAACGACCTAAATGACCGATTTTAAAAAACGAAAACGGACGGCACCACTTTCCACCGATGGTTGAAAGTTAATCCCCTACCCCAAAATGGTCAACGTAGAGCACTAGCATATTCCACCGATGAAGGTCGGGGTCAGCTTATAGAGAATTAGTAGGAGTACAATGGGGCGATTTAATAAGTTAAAAGCTTACTGTTTGGCATGTAATTTTAAAAACTGCAGAATTATTTTTTATGGTGGATCCGTGTATTGCCATGGTTGTCTTTGTCAAATTCAGTTTTGCCAAAGATTAAACTAATTAAAAATATATCCAATTAGTTCCACATCTTGCCAGAAATGTTTAACGCTAGCATGAACAGCCAATTCAAAGTCAACAGTAACCGTTTTCGGTTGAAAAAGTATTTGATTTTGAGCACAAATATCTATTAATGTTTGGAGGAAATGCCGGTAAGTTTCCTGAGATTTGTCATGGTACTATTATACATTATACTATACTATTATACTATACTATATACGGTACTATTATACATGGTATAATAGTACCATGAGATTTGTCTTTTAAAAGACAAAACGCCAGTGCTATATAATGTCCATTCGCGTAACCATGAATTGTAAACAGCTGCTTAAAGAACTTGGTGCAATACTCAAAAGTACCATCCATGTATATATTGTCTACAGAGCATAAACACCGTAAGTTAGTAATACACGAAAAAATAATTAAATTATTTTGGCTATCATTAACCATTAAAAAATTTTCATTATTCTCTGTTTCAACGACAATGGAATCTAACGCGGAATGAACGTCCAACATTGAAGTCGGTAAAGGTGGTAGTTCTTTTCGCCTCGCATTATAAATACTTGTAGCAATTGATTTAGCATCCTGGTAAGTAATGTCCACTCGATCAACTTTAGTGGTAGCGATGGCGTTTTCAAGAATGTCCAATGGTCTTTTCGAAAAATCTTCAACAGCTTTTCTTTTGGCAACACCGGCAACCGATTGCCGTTTAATTTTTTGCACATCTTCTTCGTGGCTATGTTGCGGATTTTCACTCTCAATTTTCCTCTGTTCTTAGCTTCCTATGGTATAGATATTAGCTGAACATATTTTGTTGGAATATTGCCACTTAACCCGCCCATCTTGCAATTCTGCCTGCTTGTAAAATTTGAAGTCGTTACGCACTAATAATATATTTCCGCGCTTACCGTAGATTTCTCGAAGCGCTGCCATAATTTCTGTAGGTGTTGTTTATTCGTATTCTTATAATTTATATTGTATTTCTATGTTTGTTATTTTGTTTATATAGTAAATATATTGTAATGGGTACTAAAAATAATTTTGATCCACCTCAATTGCATCTGCGATATTTAGAACTGGTCTGATTTAGAACGGCTTATAGACTTATAGACTTAACAATTAAAAGATTGAATTTATGACCAGTCTACCTGCCCACGGCAGCGGTGGAATATGCATATGGGATTATAGGAACCCTTGACCATCGGTGGAAAGTGAAATTGCCCACGAAAACCATTGCAGGAACTCAGCAATTGCACTTGCACAGTGTGATACCAGACACAGATATATTAGAAATTTTTTTTATTATTCTTTTATAAATTCTTTAGATTATTAGAAATTTTTCTAATTCAGAGGAGTATACCGTCTATAAATTATTTAATCAATCAACCAATCAAAATCAAAAGCCTCATTTATACCCGAAGGTGTTGAGGTGTCTCTTATCTCTTTTAATATAGTGGCATTTTCATTTATAAATTTCCGCCACTCTCTTCTATCTAGTGCCATTTGTTTTGCCTCGTTCCATGTTTTCCCTATCTCTTTACGCATCTGTCCAATGTTATCGTCCCATGCTTTTGCAGGTCTGCCTCTTGTTCTCTTCCCCGCTGTTTTTGCCTGCCACCTGCCACACGTTTCTCACTGGCATATCGCCCTTCATCCGCTTCAGATGTCCGAACCATCTTAGTTGATTGTCGGTTACTTTCCTCATTGCTGGTTCTACTGCTAGTTTATCCCTAATCTCTACGTTGCTTACTCTATCCAAAATTATTTAAACGACCAAGAATAATGAAATAAAATATTATTTTCAATTATAAATCATTAGTTAAGATTACGAATAAAGTAATAAAAATGTAAGATATATTTATTTAAATTTTATTTATTATAAAAACAAAGTTAGATTGTGGTAAAATAAACAAAAAAAAATTTCAATTGAAAAAAAAAATAGAAAGCAGAGTCGGCCCACTCTGGGTTTAGCGGCATTAACTGCAGAATAAGTTGATGCTTTTTTCAGAAAAAAAAATCAAAAATTAAAAGTGTCGGAATTTGAAAAATTGATGATTTTTCTCAAAAAACTGAAAAATTTCATGAAACCTAACATCGAAAAAATTTTTCATATTTTTATCTGAATAGTACATTCAAAACTGAAAAATTTAAAAAAAAGAACGTTTGATTTAGTCAATTTTTGAAAAAGTTATGGGTATTTGAAAAATAGCCAAATATAAATTTTTTGAAAAATTCATCTCTTGTTGGGGTGGGTGAAAAAAGTTGAAAAAATTCTGAGAAATATATTTAGTGGAGTAGAAAACGAGAAAAAAATTTCGGCCAAATCGAAAGTGGTCGATTTGGCGTGGAATGCCCCATATATATACATTAACGGTTACTTTAACCGTTAACCGCTAATGTTTATTATAAATATAACACAAATTGTATAACCATAAAAAAAACGTGGTCACTTACCTGTTACCATTGTAACTGCTACTATTTAATAATAATAATAATCTTTATTTACGGAATAGCTCCTTTAAACAATAATATACAAAACAAAATAAAAACACAAAAAATAAACAAAAACTCAAGTTACATAAGTTAAAAATTCACAATACTCGAAAACCGATATAATATCGTTAATATACAGAATGAACAATAACTGACCAAGATGGGAGCCTTGCGGAATTCCTGATTTCACCAGAATATTCCGAGAATAAGAGTTGACAATCTTGACTTTTTGATACCGGCTTGATAAGTATGATGACAGCCAATTAAGTAAGTTAACACCAATTCTTAACTTACCTAACTTGTAAATCAACCGTTCAATGTGAACACGATCAAATGCCTTGGTAAAATCTGTAAATATGCAGTCAACACTAGAGCCAGATTCGAGGTTGTTTGTAACATATTCCGAAAACGTACATAAATTTGTTGCAGTTGATCGATGTTTAAAAAACAATGTTGTTGGTCAATAATAATGCCTTTAGTAGCCCAGTAAAGCTTATCTGTAACAATCCATTCAAAAACTTTCGGAATTACCGAAAGTATGCTTATTGGTCGATAGTTTCCAACATGAGAGCGATCTTTCCCTTTAAAAATAAAAGTGACAGATGAAATCTTCCATGCATCAGGAAAGCAGGATGTCTGTAAAGATTTATTGAAAAGGAGAGTTAAAGGTTTAACAAGATTCTCACGACAATTTTTGACAAATGAAGGCTACAGGAATAAAACGAGGAATGTCACAAAATAAAGGTATTGAGAAATCTCGATTTTAATATTAATGCTTACCTTTTTTATACCGGTATAACAAAATTTAAACCTTAAATTTTATGGACATTCATAGTTTTTTAACAAACACATTTTACCAACCTAAAGTGTCAAAATAAGGTAAGAAATGGGTTTAACGGTTTCATTTTGCACAATAATGGACATCCCTCGTTTTATTCCTGTAGCCTTCAAATATGGCAGGGATCCCATCCGAGCAGGGGTTCGAAGACGTTTTCAGTAATACTAATTTATCAGCCACTCCATCTTCAGTTATAACAATATTCACCAGGTCAACGCAATCAACTAAATTAGAATCCCATTTCGTATTTCCTATATTTCCAGCATGATCACAATAAGCATTCTCAAAAGAGTTTGTAAATAGATTAGCTATGCTGGTAGCATCATAACAACAGCTTGTAGAATCGTGCATTTTTGAAGGAATGTCACGATCACTAAAATCTGATTTGGATTTTACGAGTGACCAAAAAATGTTATTTTTCCTATCATAATCAAGAGCCAGCTTGCAGCATTTTCTTGCATCATTAAAATTTCGATATGATTCACGATCTTGCTTGGTCTTATACAATTTTTGTTAACGCTTTTTATTAAAAATCATGGACTTAGTTCGCTTACTTACCCAAGTAGGAAAGTTGTCACATTCTTTCTTCCTGTGCAGCACTGGTACGGCCGATTCGATTACATTAAGGATGATTTTGTTAAATTCACTCACACAATTATCAATGGATGCAAGTTCCTTTATAAAATTCCAATCAACACGACTCAAGTAGTCATTAATGGTCTGATAAGGTGCATTCTTGAAATCCAAATAGCGAATGGGCTCTTCCGTCTTAAGATGATTGATGTCAATGTCGGTAAGAGTAACAAGAAACGACGGATGATTAACATCAACGGGAGTGCTTAATGACGAAATTTCTTCAACTACTAGGTGGGCATCGTTGTAAAAGACTAGATCAAGAGTTACATTATTCAAGTTGCTGATTGAGTTAAACTGAGAGAAGCAATTAGCGGAAAGCTCGTCGCATACCATTTCCTCGATTTGAGAAGTTGCATTAACTGCCGATAGTGCAGAACTGAGACCGTTAGGTTGCCAAGACAATACCGGCAAGTTGTAATCTCCAATGATACATATTCTGTGACTCGGAAATTGTTGAGCAAAACTCGCAACTTGAGCAAGATGACTAGTGTCGACCTGTTCACTTGAATGTGGTGGTATGTATGTCGAGCAAAGCAAAATTTCTTTGTTACATACATTTATCGAAACCCACAATTCTTCTCGGTGTGTGATTAGAGCAGGGATCATACTAGATGATAAAGATTTCAAGACTGCAATTAAAACTCCTCCACCACGCAATTTATGACTGGTGTCGCAAGATCTATCTTTTCGATAAACTACGTACCTATCGTCAATAAATTCATTATTATTTATATTAGAACATATCCACGTTTCCGTTAACACGATTACAGGAAACTGTTCGCTTAGGATGCTTACGTATAGGTTGTTAAGCTTTGTACGGAAACCACGAACATTTTGGTAGAAAATGCTTAGTTCAGTGTTGTCAGTAAGGGTGGTTCTTCTTGAACATTTCCCCGAGTTACTGCTGAATTAGATTTTTCAAAATACCTTCTAGCTAATGCACCATTTGGCCAAAAATTTGGTTCCATCAGTTTAGACATATATACTGAGTCAACGGTAATTTTGTACGAACTGTAATTTTCAGGATATTTTGCAGTCAGCACTTCTACATTAAAGTTTGGTTGACGATTATCCACTAGTTCTGAAACTAACTTATTTTGAATAAAATCAAAAACCTTGTCTTTACTTGCATTAGAACTAATTCGTGTCAAAAACACTGAAGATTTGCGAAATCTCCGAGCAACCGCAACAAATCCATCATTTTGATCACTAGTTTCAGCGCTCGAAACACTAGTTTGAACACAATTACCAATTACAACATCATGTTTTCTTTGCTTTAGAATCGTATTTTTTATAACGTTTTTTGTAGCCTCGTTTACGATTTCGACAATTGAGGTTAGAGTAACTACATTAGCTGCATTCACATCACGATTCACATTCACCAACTCAGTATTAGTGGCGTTCAGCAGATCAACATTGGCTGCGTTCTTGTTAGATTCAGCAATTTTGTTACCTGCTGGTACGTGTTTCACGTTCACGTTGCGTGTACTTGCATCAACTTTTTCTGGTGCGTTCTTGTTTTCTGCAATTTTCTTACCTGCTGGCACGTGCTTCACGTTCATGTTGCGTGTACTTGCATCCACTTTTTCTCTTAACAATTTGATGATTTCATTTTTATCACTCACCATTTCGTTTAAATTTGCAATCTGTTGCTTCAGACAAACCAAAAGATCACCGTCAGTAACGGGTTTCAAATCCATTTTTTCTTTCAGCACCACTTCGTAATTTAAAAGAACATTGTCTTTTTTTTACCTTGCCCAACGGCAGCACGTTGTGTACAATCAATTCTAAAAGATCTGCCTTTGCCAATTTGTTCAATTCGATCTTATAATTTTCCATTGCAGACAAATAAATTCAAAATTTTCAAAACTACAAAAAATTCAAAAAATTTATGACCTATCTACCTACCTACCTATTTTTATATATGTTATTGTCAATGATGTAAATCGGGCGTTGACGTCAATGGCCGGACAATAACGTCAATGCCCATTTATGTTGGCCATTGGTGGACAATGATGTAAATATTTTCTGTAATATTTACGTCTTTGGCCGGTCAATGACGTTATTGACCAAAAAGGATTGGACAATGATGATATATAGAATAAATACTATAAGGAACATCAAGACAGTCAACTGGCAAGTGACACTTACGTGTGTTGAATGCATTGTATTTTAATGTATTATAATCATTTATTAAAATAAATAATAAAAATTAACAAAAATTTTAAAAATAATTATAAATTAAAAAATAATTAAATTAAACTTTTTAAATTAATCATTTTTATGATTTTTTTTTAATTAATCGGTAGTATCACTAATGTTTTCCAACAAAATTAACTTTATTAACTTCTTAATAATCTCTTATCTCTAACCTCTTAATAACTAGTACTAATTGCAAAAGTACATTAAATACGTTACTTTCTGATGGAATAGAAAATCAAACCGCCAACTAAAATGATAACAGTTTTGCCACACAGCATTCTTTACCGTAAAAATTAAAAAATTAAATTATTAGTTAATGTTTAACCAGTAATTTAAAAAAAAGAGTAGTTTCCGCTCTGTATTGGGCAATGACGTAATTACCCGGGCAATGATGTAAAAACCACAAATGAAATTTTAAATGTCAACATCGCCCAAAATGCACGATCAGTGACGTCATTGGCCGGGCGTTGACGTCAATGCCCAGTTAAGCAGGACATTGACGTCATTGTCTGGCCATTGACGGCAATGGCCGAGTTATCATCATTGACCTTAACATATATACCTACTATCTATAATGGGCTACCAATCGTAAAATACAAAAATTTTATAGTATATAAATTAAAATTCTAAAAAATACGTTATTGGTTCTTTTTGAAGCATAATTAGAAAAAATATTGTTCGATACTCATGGACAACTACCTTTTTCCATTCTCGGCTTCGGTTTGCGATCTCGGCTTTCGGCCTCGATCGTCAACCTCCGCCTTGAATGGAAAAATGTTAGTTTTTACGCCTCTGTCAGGCAAGTGTTCAATTGGATATTTCAAATGCGGCGTGAAAAGCTGGTTTTCTCGCCTAGCTTTTGAAAGAAAGCAGTGATTATTTTATAAGATGTTGTCATTCAAGATGGTTATATTTTGTACGTCAAATTGAATACAAATTAAATATGTATTACATTTCATAAATAACTCATATTTGTGCCAGTATCGGGGTGCAGATTTTTCTGGCAATAAATTACCAATAATCCATTCTGCCGCTTGTGTAATGTGTGCTGGTGTATCCATTATCACAAATATTATCACAGTCGTAATTTTATAATACGATACAAAATAATTAAATTTAAACGTCAAATTTTTAATTCAAATGTGTTATACCAACAACAAAATATCCCTAATACCAAATATTTCAAAAAATAATTAAAGTTTATGTAACAAATTATAGAAGTCGGCGTAAAAAATTACGTTTATAATGCGGTAGGAAACTGTTTTCCGAGTACTCGTAAATACAGGCCTCGGCTAATCCGCCTCAGCCTGTAAAAAACTCATACTCGGAAAAATTCAGTTTCAAGCCTTATGATAAAAATAACTATTTCCTAACCAGTATCGAAAATATCTATTTTAGTTTGTTATTAAAAGTTACAACGTCGCTTAAATCAATTCTTTGTGCTAAATAAATTTTTATTCTTGAAATTGTAACTGGTAACACGACAATACATAATATTATTATATAGAATGGCATAATTTTATTTTTGTAGAAGCAGGTAACTGATTTATAACTTTTTTAACTGATAACTTTCTGTATAATGGTTGTATTTTTAATGTAACAATCTAGTTTAATTAATAAATTAAACTATAATTATATTATATATTATTTAATTATATTGGGTAATAACCCAATCTTATTTGTAATTGAATTTGAATTTTGTAGATCATTCACTGATAACCTGACAACTTGTGTATATGGAATCCAGCACGAGGTATTGAACTTGCAGCATCAATTGGTTTTTCTCGATACCATCTTGCGGCAACATCTGTTTGAAGGTTAGTTGCATGAACTTTTTTACTTAATGGATATACACATGATCGGACATGCCTTCGCGCCTACCTGAAGAGGCAAGTCTGCGAGTAAATGCGGTGATGACTTTTGCATACGCACGCACGAGTTCAAGTAGACCTCGTACCGTCAGTTTAACATACACACGTTCGCACTTACTCGCGAGCTCCCAGGCTTTCAGGTAGGCGTGAAGGCAAATCCGATCGTGTGTATGCCCATTTACACTGTAGCAAAGGATTTTTTTGTAACACATTTTAACGCATTACCGTCCGACTAAGTAATATAAAAACTTGCCTTTGCAGCCGACAAAAATTTACATTAATACACAATTACAATTATGTTTCGAAAAACGGTCCTAAAATGTAATGGAGCAAGTATTTTGCTTTTAAATTTTATCTGTGAGTTGGTATTATAAAACATTGGGTAGATCCGAGAGACTTTGACCATTTTTTTGAAAATATTACATTTTTATTTTGCGAAAAAATTAATCTCTTTAACCGCTAAAGCACTTCCTAAAGCCTAAAGGCTTTTAGGTGATATGTGATTCAGAATTTACGATATCATGCATTCACAAATTTTTATTTTGAATAAAAAGTACAAATATTGCTACCAGTCGAACTCACTAGTCTGGGTTAGACCCAGGGCCGTAGTTAGACATTTGTCATGGGGGGGGGTTTATAGAATTAAAAAATGTAAAATAATAAAAATACATAAAAAAAATACTAATAATACATAAAAAAACAATTTAAAATTATAAAACCATTTTTCTATTTTTAAGACAAAACTTTTCAATTACTTCTTCGGGGTGAACTTGAATATCCCTATGCACAGACATTAGAGCAAGTCCGTTTAAACGCTCGTTTGACATTGAGTTCCTTACCCATGATTTTAGTCGTCGAAGGGTCGAAAAAGTTCTTTCTGGAGTAGCTGTAGAACAGGGCAGAGTCGCTAAAATCTGCAATAAACTTTTAATAATTGGAAAAAAGCTTTCATCGGTTGCTATAAAAGTATCAATCGCAGTTTTTGGCAAGTCTTTGCAATCTTGCCATTTGGTTATCCACAAATCTAGCTCTGCGGAAAAGGAATTAAAATTTTTTTCGTATAATATACATGAATCTTTGAAAGCTTCTTTCTTGATTTCTAGACATTTTTCTGGAAAAAGAAACTGCAAATTTAAAATAGCTTTATGGTGTTCAGAGAAGCGATCCTGCAGTTCTACCAGAAAGTGGTCTACAAAAGGTATGAAAATGTTCCTTAAATAATATTGTTCGACATTTTCTGCCTGAACATTACTACGATGAATTTGACGCTTTACAACTCTAGGCATCGTCATCTCGCCACCCATTTTTGTCACCAGTTCTTCTGCATTGTTGTATATGGCACTGAAGATTTCATCGCAGTTCTCACGCCAAAATTGGATTGACTTTCTAATAAGCTCTACGTGGCCCAGGCACGTCACTAGATCTACATCCACTTTCTGTAGAGTTTTGGTTAAATTTACCGAATAGCTAAACATTTTATTTAATGTTAAAAGGGAAATAACAAAATCGGACTTTGTTATTGTAGCCGCTAGTTGCAACGCCTGAATCGCGGTATCTCCGGTACTTGTCTCTTGCAGAGCCTCAAGGGCTTCAATAATATATTCATAGAGTTCTACAAAACGGGCAACAGATTCATGTTTTTCAGTCCATCGCGTTTCGCAAAGACCAAGTAACGTATTCGAAGACTTGCTATCACCACCCCTTATAATATTATTTAACACATGTGTTCGCTGTGAGGAAAGTCTAAAAAAGTTTACCACAGATTTCACTGTACCTATACAGTTTCTAATCACTGCTATTTCGCACGAATGGGCAATCACTAGATTCAAGGTATGGGCGCTGCAATGTACAAATTTATAGCCTTAGGATATTTTTCACTTATTAAACTTCGCACACCTTTATGTTTGCCACTCATGACTGCGGCACCGTCGTATCCCTGACCAATAAAAAGATCTAAATTTAAACCAAAGTTTTTCAAAATTGACAATATGGTATTTGTTAGTCCTACCGCTGTAACATCCGTTACTACTAAAAAGGTCATAAAGTCTTCTCTTAATGCACGTTTTTCGGTATCTATATACCTAATACAGAATGAAAGTTGTTGATTTCTCGAAACATCTAGGGTCTCGTCGACTAAAATTGAAAAGTATCCGGCCTTTTTTATTCTTGTTATTAGAGATTGTTGAATAACATCACCGCACAACTCAATAATCTCATTTTGATCTGTTGGACTCGTGCACATTGTTTTAGAATTTGATTTCTGGGAAGCAATATGATCTCTGAGAACAGTGTCGCCGCCTTGTCCTCTATATCGTAGCAGAGCTCTAAAGTTCCCGTCATTAAAATTTGGTTCCTCAAAACCGATTGGACCTGCGTCATTAGTGCCTCTCAGTAGCAGCTCCTGACGCCCACACAACAAAATTGTTTCGATAATGGGTTTAAGTTTCGTTCTGTTTTTATTTGCTTGCTTTATTCTCTCTGAATCCACTAAGCTGGCAACGTCGGGTACTTTTCCACCCATAACCGATACAAAATTTTCTGCTTTCAAAGATGCATTCTTGTGGTAATCTTTGGTTTGATGCGCTTCAAAAGTTTCTTTGGCATTTTTCCAGTTATAACAAACGGTTTTGTAACTAAATTTCCCAGTTCTTGCCTGCCCTTTCCTCCAACTAGTTGGCTAAATAAAACGCAATACTTGCATAACGCACCCAGTCCTATTTCGGAATAAGCTAGCCAAGGATAGATTTTCAACCACTTCGTTTGGAATGAGAGGTTTCTCTTTTCAGAAACGGGAAATACGTAGTTTTCAGAAGGTGTCCAGCATTTAGTTAGAGCTTCAAATTTGCACAAATCATTAATAATAACTTTCTTCACATAATTTCCGATGTCCAGCGGATTTGACCCACTTTCCTCTGATGGGATTTCACCTAATTCAAATGAATTTATTTCAGTAGAAGATAAACTACAAGAAGTCGAAGCAAGAAAGGGGTCGATTGTTGCATCCGTAGTTGATGAAGCTTTGGTTTCGACACTGGCACCATCATTTGTTTTCTTCCGCTTTTCAATAAAGCCAAAAATAGACGACTGATGTAGCCTTTTCATTTTAGGTTTTAGTCACTGGCGTAAGAAGCAGTTGTTAAATAATTATAAATAAAAAATAAATAAATATTTATATAAACCATGTATCAATGGATTATAATAATTTTCAATGATAAACAATAAAAACAATAATTCTCTTACCTGATCTACTATAAAACACAAAAACTAAGTTATTATTATATTGTTTTATTATTAATTATTATAAAGACTGCCGTTGTACTCGATTAATTTTGCGGGTTACGTGTACTCATTCACCTATCAGTAACTGATAAAAAACTGTTTATTTGCAGAATAAGCCACTGACAACTGATTTCAGATGACAATTTGCAGACTAAGTAAAGCCACTTGTCATTTGACCTGCATCATTTATTACTTCATTTTTTACTGTGCACTAGCACTTTTCCAGTTTACAGTTAAGAGATGAATTAGGCATTGTAATATTTTTTTGGGCTTCTAACTTTACTAAAGAAACTAGACCGTACTACAAATGCTAAAATTTAAAAAAAGTGCATGTGAAAGTTATTAAACCATGGGGTTAAGCTTTAACACCCTTTGTACTTGGTTATTCATTCATTCATTCTCATCACTTAATGGAGTACCGGGAGTACAGTTTTCAAGGTCGCTGATTACGAATCCGCAAGCCAAATTATCGTAAACAAAATGGCCGATCCAATATGGCCGACATGAACGTTAAAAAGTTACCAGATGTTGACAAAAATTGGTATATACGGGTTTTCAAGGTCGCTGATTACGAATCCGCAAGCCAAATTATCGTAAACAAAATGGCCGATCCAATATGGCCGACATGAACGTTAAAAAGTTACCAGATGTTGACAAAAATTGGTATATACGGGTTTTCAAGGTCGCTGATTACGAATCCGCAAGCCAAATTATCGTAAACAAAATGACCGATCCAATATGGCCGACATGAACGTTAAAAAGTTACCAGATGTTGACAAAAATTGGTATATACGGGTTTTCAAGGTCGCTGATTACGAATCCGCAAGCCAAATTATCGTAAACAAAATGACCGATCCAATATGGCCGACATGAACGTTAAAAAGTTACCAGATGTTGACAAAAATTGGTATATACGGGTTTTCAAGGTCGCTGATTACCAATCCGATATCTATTCTTTATAACTTGCAACAAAGAGCTTACAGCAAATTGTTATAAACAAAATGGCCGAGTATCCTGCTAAATAGATAAATTAATATATTTAAAAAAATCATCATAATAAAATAAACGTGAACAGTGTATTCTACGCAATTATTATTTTTATTTCCAAAATACATACGGAACGTTTCAAAAATAGAAAATTTTATTCTGAATCAAAATCGTAATCGGAGTTGGAGTCGGAGTCAGAATCATTATCCGAGTTTGTATCTATTACAACTCCCGGCACGGCTTCAATCTCTGCGCAAAATTCGTCTGCTGCAGCAGTCACTTTAGGAGCGATCAACATCGCTACAGCTTCCGGCGACAAACTCTTCAGCTTCTTCTGTGGTAGTCTTCTGACACTTGAAATGTACGGATCAGAAGTAACTAAGAGCCGATGAAAAACATCTTCCATAGTTTTAACCCTGGAACTTTTTCGCGCAAAATCTTCTCGATATCGTTTGATGTCCTTGTTTCGAGCTTCCTGCGCATCTTCGGATAATTGGCCGATTGGTAATAGAGCATGAGTTATTATCACTGGACCATGAATTAATAGTTTGTGCACCGAAGTAGGCATGGAGTACCAAGGGTATAATGCAACGGTCTTTCTTGCCGTTTCAATAGCATACTGTTCAAATCTTTCACAGTTTATCTCGTGGCCACACGATATAACTTGTAGGATTACGTACAAGCGTTTAATAACTTCTTCGTTGACCCCCGTTATCGCAGCGGAAACCGTCGAATTTTCAAAGAATCGCCGAGCTGTGTTGCCATCATTGCTGCTTCCGTATCCAGGCTTTGGGCGATCGATATTTAGACCCAATTGCTTCTTGAATCCTTCTTGAATGGCCCTCTTGCGTTCCAGGGTAATTTTTTTTTCTTCGGCACTTCGAGCTTGCCATTTTTTAATGCCGAGTTTGTAAGACACGTGTAAGCAATACTCGAAGCACCGTATCCACGCGTGCAGCGTCGACAATCCGAACTTCAAATTTGTTTCATTGATTTCCCTTTGCAATACAGTGTCGATGGCATTAAAATCTTTGCTGGTTGCTCCACACAAATAGCACCGTTGAGCAGATTTCGTCGATGATACAGCGTTGCAAACTTTACCATCTATCATGGTGAACAACAACTTGTACATTACGGAGATTTCTTTTCCATCTATTACACTTTCGAATGGACGAAGTGACTTTATTTGTTCTTCAACAATTTGGACTTCATTAAGTGTTGACTCTGTGTCTTCGCGTAAAAACAGTAGTCTAAGCGGTCTACAAAATCGTGGAGACGAGGGTCTGGGGTTCTTCCAAACAACTATTTCTTCCTTCGATTGTTGATCATAACACAAGAGTTGTAATGGCACGACTGAAGTAAAGAATACATGCGCATCAGATTTGCTGTCATCACTGAACGTCTGCTTATATTCACTTTGCCCAGAACTTCCATCGCAACCCCACTTGCAAATCAAGTCCATTTTACGAACATTATCTGGAGTCAATCTTTGAATGAGTACATTTTGGACGAGTAAAATACGTTCAACTGTATGATCTAATAGTGCCTGTAGTTGGACTTCTGCACTACTCTCTGTAATCCTGATTGCATCACGTGGTGGATAACAACGCTTTTTTGCTTTCATCACTTTTTCGTAAGACGGATATAGCTTACAGTTATTTTCCTTCCCTAATCTTCTCATTCCCTGGTAAGTACTCTTGGAGAATTTATATTCAATCATAGCGGAAAGTGCAGCCTCTTCGGATAAAGTAATTTCATCCGTTGCTGAGTAAGCTTTACGATACTTGGAAGCTCTTAAAGGACTCGTCATTGTTACGTCCTTAATAACTTTTGCGGCGTCGGATTGTCCTGAAGAGCGAAGGCTCATCTGAGTAGCGTATGCTAACTCGACCAAGTTGAACGATGTACGAATATCTTGGGTCTTCCTTCGTTTAGATCTTTCACTGGACATTGTAAACTCAAGGGACGGGCGGCCGCCCGTATTACCCGGGCTTGTTACTACAGTGTCTGTAGGTACGGCAAAACATACCTGCTTGCTAAGCCATTCACCGTTATTTTTGAAAAATACACAGGATTTTCTGTGAGCTTGTTGCCACCTCGTTCTCATTTGATTGAAGAGTATCGAAAAAGTCTGTTTCGAGTCCTCAGGCACTACAACTGTACGTCCGGTGTCCTTGGAAATTTTTTCTACCATAAATTCGATCAAGGAAGCGAATTTATCGGATAAATGCTCGCTGATTATCAGAAATACTTCTTTCCTTGTCAGCACCAATTCTTTGTAACCGGATCCTGTAATAAAGACTAAAAATTGTAGAAAATTGGTGTTAAAGGAAAAGATAAAATTTTCAATTAATACAAAACTTGAACAATGTACATTATTTTACCAAATAAATAACCGCAATAATTGAAATAATTTTTAAAAAATTAGACAGAAAATATTGACATGGATTTGGTTAAAAGAAAGCTTTGCTTACTATATAATATATGTATATGCATACGTATATATCATAATTAAATCACAGAAAATTTATATATATATATTGCTATGTTTATTCTTGCCCATAACACTAAAATCTTGAATTATCCATAGTTCGGGTAAAATTCATGTACATCGACTTTGGTCGAAACCATTGGGTTAAGTAGAGAATTCATCTTAGAATTATTTTTAGCAAATTTCTTTCCAAGTCTTCATTGGGGGAGATTCAACTGAAATTAAAATGTTTATTAATTTATAAAGTAAATTTAGGAAACGTACCAGATATTTGTTATCAGAGAACATTCAGCTACGTTTGGTCTGGCATTGCAAGTTTTGTTATGATTAAAGTCAATCTGGACATTCCAATATTGCAAAGTTGGATTGTTTCCACCATATAAAAAATCGTTGTGCTGAAAATTGAAAATATTAAACATGCTGGAGTGAAAATTGTATAAAATTTGTGTTTATTATTGTTAGGTTAAGAATAGATTTAAGTGGTTACATTTTGGGACGATTATTTTGACCAAAATATTATAAGGTGCGACGAAAGACGATTAGGTTCGCGAGTGTTCACGGGTTTGTGAAAAATTAGGATTTTTGTGTGCAAATGCGTGTTAGAAAAACGTTTGCAATGGAATTTTACAAAAAGTCGTCTGGACTTATGAAAGAAGAGTCTATTGAGAAATGAAAAACATCATCGGAAAGAGCAGGAAATTCTCTTTAATTTTAGGACAATTTGAAGATCCGATGATGAAAATTTAAGAGTATAAGAAGAGATTCCATCCGAGAATGTGGACGGATCTAGACAAATTGGACTTTTTAATTGAAGCTGGAGTCCGACCGGAAACATTTAGGATAGGAAAATTTATACGAATAAGATGAAGGATTAAAAGTTAATGACTTTAGATAATTTTTAATCTCAAGAAAATTGTATTGGTGGTTACACCAAGTTAAATTAAAGTATTTTAGTTTCTATAGCAACGCAAAATTTGGCATCCTATGGAACCGCGAATTATTATTGGTCGATGCGAAGATCATCCACCACCCTAAATTTTAATTTAGTGGGTTTTTATTGGTAAATGGCATTATCGATGGACATTGGTCAATCAGCCATAAAATGAATAATTCGGTTCCGATTCCGTATAAAAGGAGGTGCGTTGGTAAAAATAGAAGAGTTCGTTTCCAATTTTTGGAACTAATTGCTGCGATAGCTTATGCCCGACAAAATGGCAAATTTTAATAAAGTATTTTTCGGTGATAGAAAAATTTTGAAAATTAATTTTTCGGTGTTAGAAAAATTTAATGAAATTTTTTTTGATAATTAAAAATTAATTTAATTATTCATGTAATGCAATTATAATTGTCGAGCAATGGCAATTTTATAAAAAATAATTACAAAAATTATTTACTGTTGAAAATTTACTTTCAACAACCAACAATTCTTCAAAGAAGACGTTAGAAGATATAGTCAACTATAATTTCAAGAGGATTACGTGCAAACTTACCTGTTGGTTATGTGATAATACCGTCCTGAAATTTAAGTGATTAGGTTGTGTTGTGTAGAAAGGATTACATAGAAGAATATAAAAGGTAGATAAAATTATTTGATTGTAAAAATGTTGTGTTTTTTTTTAGGTAAAACTGTTTTTTTAATTTAAGTTTTATAAATATGTGGGGTTAGGTTTATGTTTTTGTTTAATTGTAAGAAAATTATACTTACGTGTGATATGCAATTAAACCGGATTGTCTGCGCTATATTGAAAGAGAGCTGCGAACTAAATTTAATTAAATTAATGGTTAGAAAAAATTATCGGGTGTTGGTGGGTGGCTACGGTCAGGAGTTTCTTGCGGTTGCAAGATGATGTTGTTGGCCAAGATTGCGAATTAACGGATTTTCTGAAAAAGAGCAGTTTTTATAGAGATTATCTGACAACTTACTGATATGCTCGGAGATGAGTTCGAGTTTTCCCTCAGCATGAAGTCTTTTGTTGGTGACGTAGTATGGGGCGTTGAAAGCGAATCGGAGTGCTTTATTTTGGACGACTTGAAGTTTGTAGAGCTGTCTTGCGGACGCCGTGGACCAGGTTGGCGCCGCGTAGGTCATGGTTGGCCTGATGATGGCCTTGTAGATGCGAAGTTTGTTGGCGAGTGACATCTTGATGTGACGACCTATTAGTGGCAGGAGACTGAAGGTTACTCCTTTGGCTCGGGCGGTGACCGTGACTGTCGAGGGTGACCCCCAGGTATTTTGACGACTTCTTCCTGGGGATGGGTTCTTCGAACATGAAGACGTTGGTCCTTGGAACCCTAAAACGTTTTTGAAACAAGGTTGCGCTACTCTTGCTCGAGTTGACCTCGATGCGCCAAGTTTCGAACCATCTTTCCAAATCGTTTATGGCTTCCTGAAGATAGGTGGTGGCGGTGTCCGGGTTCATGGAGGAGGAATAAACCGCGGTGTCATCGGCATAAAGCGAAATCTTCGTCCTTGGGTTTCTTGGGGTCGGAATGTCGCTCATGAAGACGTTGAATAGCGACGGGGATAAGAGCGAACCTTGGGGTACCCCGGAGAGGATTTTCCGTTCCGTAGATCGGGCGCCGTTCAGTTTGATGCAGAAACGGCGGTTTTCGAGGTAGGAGGCGATGAGTTTGACGAGTCGGGGGTTTATGTTGGCCTGAAATAATTTAAAAATTAATCCTTCGTGCCAGACTTTATCGAAAGCTTTCGATACGTCCAGCAGTACTAAACCTGTGAATTCCTTTTTGAAAAAACCTGCATTAATGTGTTCAACTAGGCGGAGAATTTGCTGGGTGGTGCTGTGTCCCCCGCGGAATCCAATTTGTTCGTCTTGTGGGAGGTTTGTGTCGAACATGGCTTGCTGGAGGCGGGATAGGATAGGCAATAGGACTTTTCCTATTGTCGGAAGGAGGCTGATGGGGCGGTAGCTTTCGGGGCACGTCGGCGAGTTTCCATTGCAGTGGGAAATAATTTAGTGAAATAAAATAGTCTTAGTGCACAATTAATTATACTTACCAGAGCCGTGATGGCTTTCCTGGGTAGGTGCTTGAGGGCGATGTTCGGGATGGCGTCGCGCGTCGGGGCCTGGACGTGGCTGAAGTTATACTCATACTCAAACTCATACTCACGCAAATTACAGTCGCCCAGACAAGTAACGGTAAAAACTTATTAATCCATATTTCAACTAATAAATCGTAACTTTAAGTGTCAAATTTATTATAAACATTTAATTACACTAATTTTATATAACATAAATTAGAAATTTTTTTTTTAAATTGAAGGTGTATGAAATAATAGAAATAAATTCGTAGAAGGGGCAGTTGGGGAGATCCCCTCCTAAATTTTTGTGTGGATGATCTTTGTTTAGACCCCAACATCTACACCAAATTTCATATCAAGATTCAGGGGATAAGGGGGAATACTCACGACTTTAGTGTTGTTCGTCCCGCCCCGTCGCCTTTGTCTCGCCACGAGTTATTTGATCCCTTGTGAAAGGCTCCACCACCAGCAAATCTTGAATCAGTTTAAAAGGTAACGGACTCTAAGCAAGTAGCACCTTTTCGAATGTTAAAATAACAAATACTCTCTCTGATATATTTTGGGCCCTAATAAGGACCGGTGGGTGACTAAATATTTACACTAAACTATTTACAAAAAAAGAAAAAAGGTTTTGGTTAACTTATAAACTAAATAAAAAACTTTATTTTAAGATAATTTCCAAATAGATTCTATTTACGAAATGATAACGAAATAATATTGTTGAACCCCTAAAATAGCTATCGATTGTAACGCCGCTGGTCTCCATCTAACTTATTTTAGAGATTTGACAGTTTTGTGAATGTTAAGTGAGGTTAATGTTATTTATTAAATTTAATATTTCTAGGCTTTCCACTAGTTTGCACCAAGATTTGAGCAGAAAAGTTAAACGAATTTTGTAGAATAAAAATAATAATAATAGTGAAGGTGATGTAGAACCTTGCAGTTCAGAAATCTACTGTTCGCTTACTCAGATGTCGAGTAAAATTTGTAATTGCAGCTTGAAACTGTTTTCAGTTGGCTTCTGAATAAAGGGTAGTAAGCTTTATGTTAACTATTTTAAACTACTGTTATTTATTCTAGCCACTGATTGATATCTTCAAATAACTACCTATTTCAAATACCAAATGTTTTATGGATTAGGAAATTATCTCTACGAGACTGGGTTCTAGATTTGTTAGGATTTTTCTTTAAATTTAGGTTTTTGGGAAAGTGGATTTGTAACCTAGGTATGTCAACTACTAGTTCCTTATTTGAGTCGTTCACTCTGATATAAAAACAGGTGTGCAGCTTCCAAAGCTACTTGCTCCGTCTCGGATGCCCCTGCGAAACAGAAGTGAACAATAAATACCAGCTTAACTTATGAAGACAGGTATGATAGCGGAATCTTAATGTTGATTTTTGTAGGATCACTCCGAAGCCTTGATTACAAAAACTTGACAAGAGTAGGAACGGAATCTTGTTTTTGTGTAGGTAATAATTAAAACAAAACATGGAAGATATAAGAAATAAGCAGCCTTGTTAACGGAAGCAGAAGAGCAACGTTGACTAATGTGAATCTTTTCAAGCTTAAGTAAATTTCGGAATGGTGTGAATTAACAGTTTTTACTGTAAATTAGAATATTTAAGTAAAAGTAAAAGTAAAAAATTTAAGTAAGTAATCTTATTTAATAAGATTTAACATTTTATTGATAATTGGTTATGAGTTATCTTGTATGCAATTCATCTAACGTCTCTGCTTTTCTAAGTGCAAACAATAAGTATAAAATTGTAATAAACGAATTTCGGGTTGAACTTAATTATATTTTGTACAATAGTGACAGAAGTAATTAATTAAATTAAAATATCTACAGAGAGCCTAGTTTCCTAAATTTTTATAATAGACAAAACAACTATAATATAGCAAATTTTATAAATTTATTTTAATTTATTTCAAAAGTTAAGTTTGATTTGGATTCATTATAGAATTGTATATTGCGTCAAAAGTGTATGTACAAGGATATTCAAAATCAATTTCTTGAATATTATTTAGTTCTTTATATTTTTGTACTATATCTGTTGCACAGTTTTCGTCTAATCCGTAAAATTTTAAATATATTTTATGATTGACTGCCCCTAATAAAGCGAAACATAGCAGTTGTAAATCTATATCTGGAAATTGTTTTAATATAGTTTTCGCGATTGTTAAGCTCATTTTTAAATCAATGAACTCTGATGAATAGTCCCATTTTAAAAGAGTTTTTGGATCGGGTGTTGCTTTAAATAATCGACAGACTTCATTACTGTCTTTAGTTTTAATAACATTTTCGATATAGTTGTTGTAATGTAAAATAAACTGTTCAATTTCAAGATCATTAAATATTATAGTTCTTTTTGATTTCACCGTTGCACAGTGAATCGCCTAGTACAAGCTAAGTGGACAAAAACATTCTATTCTATAATTTGATTGTTCTGGTAATAATCAGTAATATTTTGTTGTTTTATTGAATAATTACACATTTTTTAATAATTTAGAAGCTTGGGAAATATTTATATTAAAAAACTTAAGTAAGGAATAAAAAATATATTGTAAAAAATATAATACACAATTTAGCACAGCATACAACTTATTAAACTAGCAAATGAAACTCAAGACTGATAACTATTGTCACAGGACTCATCATCAATCTCACAATCAGACAAATCAGGTACTAAGTAATCTTCATCATATGTTTATCTTATGTTTATCATACTTATGTTAATTTTTATATCTGCGCCCTCCAACCAACTCTTGTTTTTATTTAAGAAACGGTCCATCATCGAATTGGCTGCAGTCCACTTTTCTGAAAATTTTGCAGAAATACTTGAAATTTTGGACTCTAAGTGCCTCTGTGAATCAGAAGTAACATCAGTAAAACTAAATTTTTTCTTAATAAAATACAATAGACGAGAGTTTCGTTCTTCTTTTTTGTATTTCCGCCATTCTTCAAAAAACTCCATTTTTGTAAGAGAGCACACGCGATCTGAAAAAATTAATTTAAAAAAAATCGGGGATCGATGTGGAAGTAAATTTTATGTCATTTTACAGCTTCAGACTGTCGCTATACAATATTAAAAAATTAGCCTGGATACATGTGGATAAGAAAAACTGTATGCGTTGAAAATTTAAAAATGCAATAAATATTACAATTTTGTCGTAGTTTTTTCAAAACCTATTTTAATACAAATGGGTTCTCACTTGATTCAAATTTTAAATCAAATAAGAAAATACTTACCTTCCAAAGTAAAATTCATCATAATAATAACAATATTCTTAACTACAAATCTCATTAGATGCTATTAAAGTCACTATAAAATGACCTAAAACTATAAAACTAAATGGCATCCTTAAATAGAATTACCTTATCACTGCACTTCAACCGCTAATTACTCATCGCTCTGGAATGTTTACCATAATTATAATCTCAATTCGTGACCCATGGAGGGTAGTTATTGTGATGGGATCATCAATTAACCGATTTTTTTAATTGACTTTTGTCCACCTAGCTTGTATTAAGCGATTCACTGTGCGTTGTAAAGGGATCATTTCCATAATGCTTGCATAGTTTGCAAGTATAAACGAAGTTTTCGGACTGAACTGCGTCAAACGTAATACTCGAAAGGCCAGAACATTGCTCAAAATGTATCCATCGTTTGCATTCGTCACATTTTATAAATTGGCTGCTGATGTTCGTTATGGCACAGATTAAACATTTATCCGCCATATTTTGGGATGACAACAACAGTACATTTTGTATAGAAATTCGGTACTGCTCTGGATTAAAATAATTTTCAGCTAAACTAACCCAAAACTGCTTGAAATTATTAGCATGAACCAATACATCTACATAATAAACTACATATGTATATACCACAATTGTGCTCATCGGTTTGTTTAGCGATTTCTACCGGAGTTTTTACGATTGACCAATTTCTTATGTTAATTTTGTTCTCGCTATATAAAGTATTGCGTTTACCTAAATAAATTTTGATTATATTAAGAATAGTATCACAATCAATTTTAAAATATCCCGGATCTAAAATGTAAATTTTGTGGGTGGGTAAGTGCAATAAAATTAAAGTCCAGTGCACATTGTTTAAATTGTATGGTATAACAATATATTCAATTGTTTTAAAAGATTTTAAATATGGTTTAAAATTCTTATAATTCTTTAAATTTTGATTTTCCGTTTGTCTTAAGGAAAATAATATTTGTACGGATACGGTATCTATATAATAAATGTATTTACAATTGTGAATTAAACTTGCTACGGCGACGTCAATGCAATAATCGCTAAGCCATTTTTGTGAATTAGTAACTGTATTGTTTTCTATTAAATTGCTGAGGTTATAAATAGATGAAAAACATTTTAAATCGGATGACTTAAATATTAAATGTTCGTTTTCATTATAACTATAAATTCCTAGAGTGAAATTTATATCAAATACAGCGCAATTATTGTAGTAATCGCAGTTATAAAACAGTCCATTTTGTAATGCTCTTGAATCTGGATCATCTTCATGGTTTTGGGGTTGTGGTTGGGAATTTTCATATACATTAGTATGTTCGTTTTTGTTTAATTCTACTTTCAAATTAGGATCACGTTTGCATGTAGTTAAAGGTACTTCAGTGACTTTGGCTAAAAGACGTTGAGAGAAGTAATCGTTTTTTTCACACTTTCTTTTATTCCACATTTCTGTTTTTAATGGGTTGTCAATTTCTGTTTCGAACTGATTTGGTTTCTTTTTATTTTTATTTGGTTTTAAACCAATATTTAGAGTAATTGATTTTAAGTCTATTTCGATCCTTTTTCTAACTTCATGAATGAATCGGGAAACTTTCAGGTTTGTTTGGCATTGTAAAATATCTTTTTTTACTATTTTGAACCAACACTCGGCAACAGAATTACTGTATCTTTTGTTATTCATTATATTAGTCCATAACGGTGCAAAAGCCATGCATTTATTTAATAAATATAACATAAATTCTTCAGATTTATAAGGATTTTGTTGTATAGTTTGGATATCATCGTGTAACTCATTATCGTCATCCAAACAATTGATAACTTTGTCGTGTATTCTAAAAAAATGTGAAAAAAATGGCGAAGTTGTGTAGTTTCCACGAACTGCTACATTATTATCTTCAGCCAAATCTACAAAACTGTCATTTTCTCTTGAATACAATATTTCGTTAATAGCGTCGGAGTCGGTTCTCAAATTTTGCAAAGCATCACCAACAAAAGTATCATTATTGTTTCGTGTCAATAGTATGGTAAAATATTTAAAGTTGTTAGAAAGAGTTTCTAAATTTTGGCTTAGCATCACTACAGCTAAACTTTCTAAAATTACTTTACGAACTTGATTTTTAATTTTTAGTTTTGTTAATCTATTTGCTGCCATTTTAATAAAATGCGCGCAACATAATCGCAATTGAACCATATAAAATAATTTATCTTCGTCTACTTGATCTGTCAAATATCGGTACGTTATTTTTAAATAAGAATACAACGTCATTTCATTGAAGCCTTGACAAGTTGAAGTCATCAGTGCAAAGCTCCAATCAGTGACGATGGTATCAAAAATGGGCCATTTTTTATTACATGTTGTTAGAATAAAATGTTTTAAATTAATAAGAAAACTAGTAATAGTGGCACTATCATGACGAGAAGTAATTAATTGGGCAATGGGAATAATCTTTCCATCAATTTTTACCACAGCCGCATAATACAAAATTCTACGGCTGTCGTGAGTTGTTGGAGCTACAACCGATCCCGTAGCATCAAAATATACAGTTAATAAGCGACCTTTTTGGACTAACGCATTAATATGTTTTCTACTATATAAATAAACAAGTAAACTCCCTGAAGGTTGGTGAATGTATTTATCATCACTATTTTCTCGAAAAGAATTATACATAAGATCTATTAAACCATCACTGTGAAGATCATTTTTGCATTTTGCTTCTGATCTAGCTTTCTGGTAAACAGACAAGGACCTTAAATTCTGCCAGTTTCCTTCTTCAAATAAACCAGGATCAAGATTTTTTATATCCTCGCATCGAGCTGCAATTGGCAATTTACTTTCTAGTACAATTTTAGCCTTTTCTCGCATATAACCTCTGAGCTGATATGAATATTCTTCAGTATGGTTAGTTAAATGAACACCTTTAAAATAAACATTAACAATTAAGTCATCTGAATCTATTTTGTAGTAAAATTTATATTGCCTACAATTGGTGTGTTTACAAAAACAATATTCTACTTTGGATGAATTTGATTTATTTATGCGATATCCTTTAAATATCAAAACGCAAGATATTCCATGCTTTGGTAAAGCCTCTCGCAAAAATTGATGTCTAACATCGGAATTGCTTAACAAATTGAAATTATCACAAATAATTGGTGCTGTAAAAGATACCAAATATTCAAAATAATTGTGATTATTAAAATCTGCATCTGATATACAATCCTCATTGTCATTCAATTCATTATCAGGCAAAACTTTTTGTGGACTGTTTTTAGAAATGACATTATCGGAGTGCTCTGGAATTTCACATGTAACATTTTCGTGTGCTTTATCAGGCAAAACTTTTCGTGGACTGTTTTTAGAAATGACATTATTGGAGTGCTCTAGAATTTCACATGTAGACACTTTAGAAACGTTATCTAATGTAACATCCTCATTATTTTTTAATGTGGCATTGGGAAATGAATTTAAGTTTTCGTTAGCAAACAGGCTAGTTATACAATCAGATACTACAGATTTGATAGATGAGCTATCTTTGAAAATATGACTTGATTTCTCTGTAATGTTGCTTACAGTCAAAATGTTATCTTTGCATTTTTTATATAATGAATACAAAGCATTTCGATTAGTTATAGTATCCTTAATATTTAATAATTTACACAGTTCAGAATAAATAGAATTTTTTTTTTTAAAATGAGTTTCGGACAACTCTTTAATCGACAAATTATTTTTAATAATAATATCAATTACCTCTTTTTTACCTAGTCTTGAATGTTTACCCATTTTAAGCACAATATTCAAATAATATCAAAACAAATCAAATATCAAATAATGAAATAAAGTAAGGTGAAACAAAATATAAAAAAAGCCAAATATTATAATTAACTTACTCGTCTAACTTTTCAAACCACGTATGTGGGATTCACATGCAAACTTTATGTACACTACCGTCAGAAAGTTTAAGACACCACCTTGTAAGAGCAATGAAAGCTAGATATGTCTACCAAATGTGTTTAATATTTAAATTTTACACAAACATCAACAATAGATTTTGGTTAACAACTTGAGACAATTTAAAAAAGTTCTAAATACAAAATGCCCTTAGTATTTATTAAACCGAATTTTGTAAAGAAAATATTACCTGTAATCAAGGATGGGTAAAACCCATAATCCAATAAGACTGCCATAAAACTTCTTAAAAGTATTGCAAAATTATAATCTCTATAATTATTTCCTGTCTACTAGGTGCTTATGCTCTTTTAGGTAGAAAAACATAATTTTTGAGTTTTGAATTTTTGTATTTGTGAATTTTACCACAAAAAAGTAAAAGAAAACCAACCCCCATTACACATGGGGGTGGTTCCGTTATGGTGTGAGGATGCTTCTCGGCCGCCGGAGCTGGAGATTTAATTAAAATAGAAGGAATATTGCATAAAAAAGGGTAAAAAGAAATTTTAAAAGAACACATGATTCTCTCTGGCGTTCGATAATCTAAATCTAATCTGATACGATTTTATTTTATTTTAATGCATTGCCAAGTTACAAATTTTTATTTCAAAATAAAAAATAGTTACAGTTGACGTTTTATTTTTTACAATAAAAACTAAGTTAAAGGCATTACAGATTGAAAATTGGTCTGAGTACAACTTACAGATGTGAAATAGTAAGAACATAATTTTTTTGCGGCGGCTTACTCGTTAGTTAACACGAAAACGAGGGCTTTCCTTAAAAGACCCACTGGTTCACACGGAGTTAGCGAAAATCATGGTTCACACGCAGGGTTAATAGTTTAATACTTACAACTTCTGTCGCTACTGCACTTGCACTTTTAATTTATTTCCTGAACTTTTTTATACTTATTTTATTTTATTATTATATTATATTATAATTGTTATACTTAAATACGCGGTAATTATTATTTTCTTCAAGTTGGTAGGGTTAGATTTGGTAGTACAGGGAGGTATCTAAGGGCACATTACAAATACCTAAATACTGGGGCTACTTCCGCTGGATGCAGCCACATCTTGTTTTTACTTCTGCAACAATAATTTAAAAACTGCTTAAACCACCCCCTCAATTACTTGATTTAAATTTTCGGCATTGAACTATACGAGATATGAAATTTCTTCTCTAAAAGAATAGTAAATTTATTACTATTATTTCATACAGGGCTCCCTGAAGACTAAAGTCGTGAGTATGCCCCCTTATCCCCTGAATCTTGATATGAAATTTGGTGTAGATGTTGGGGTCTAAACAAAGATCATCCACACAAAAATTTAGGAGGGGATCTCCCCAACTGCCCCTTCTACGAATTTATTTCTATTATTTCATACAGGGCTCTCTGAAGACTAAAGTCGTGAGTATGCCCCCTTATCCCCTGAATCTTGATATGAAATTTGGTGTAGATGTTGGGGTCTAAACAAAGATCATTCACACAAAAATTTAGGAGGGGATCTCCCCAACTGCCCCTTCTACGAATTTATTTCTATTATTTCATACAGGGCTCCCTGAAGACTAAAGTCGTGAGTATGCCCCCTTATCCCCTGAATCTTGATATGAAATTTGGTGTAGATGTTGGGGTCTAAACAAAGATCATCCACACAAACATTTAGGAGGGGATCTCCTCAACTGCCCCTTCTACGAATTTATTTACTATTATTTCATACACCTTCAATTTAAAAAAAAAATTTCTAATTTATGTTATATAAAATTAGTGTAATTAAATGTTTATAATAAATTTTACACTTAAAGTTACGATTTATTAGTTGAAATATGGATTAATAAGTTTTTACCGTTACTTGTCTGGGCGACTGTAATTTGCGTGTGTATGAGTTTGAGTATGAGTATAACTTCAGCCACGTGGGGCCTGGTGCTTTCTTGACTTTTAGTCGCTTGATGATTTGGGCGACTTCATGGAAGATTGTCGGATCGGTGTGGGGGTGGGCGGAGTCATCGGATAGGAGGTGCGTGTGGACGTAGTCGTGGACCGTGTCGACGTGTGCCTGGTTTTTCCTGCTGGTGTTTGGTTGACACTGCTTTTCCAGGTTGTCGGCAAAGGCTTCGGACTTTTCCACGTCGCTTTTGGCGAGGGTGTTGTCTTGTCTGCTGATGGCGGGGGTGTCACGTCGTTTGTTGCGTTGGAGCGCTCGTGCCATTTTCCAGGCGGAGTTGTCTTGGAAGTTGAGGGATTCGATTTTGGCTGTCCATTGTCGGTTGTGGTGGTCGTTGACCTCGTCGGTTACGTTCTGCTTGAGGGCGTTGTAAACTCGTCGGTCATCAGGGTGGAGTGTGCGTTGTGCCAGTTGCCTGGCGCGGCGCATTTCATTGATGCGGGCTCTTAGAAGTGGGGTTAGCCGGACTGGAAAATCTGGGGTTTGTCTCTCTGATGTTGCGTGCTGGATAGAGCTGGAAATTAAATTGTGAAATTTATTTACATACTTATCCAGTTCGTCCGTGGTGTTGAGGATGGGGATGTCGCCTAGGATGGTGAGTAGGTGGTCGTGGTACGTCTTCCAGTTGGTCTTTTGTCGTGAAGGGATGTCCCGCGCCCTGAAGTTGTCCCCCAGGTGTAACAGGATCGGTAGGTGGTCGGAGGTCAGGTCTGTGGTCGTCGTCAGTTGGTGTTGGAAGGGCATGTTCTTGAAGAGGGCGATGTCCAGGTAGATCGGGGTCCCTGCGTATGAGTAATGGGTAGGAGCGTCAGGTTCGTGGATGGAGTAGTGGAATTGGCTGGCGAATTCGGTGATGGCCAGACCCGCAGCGTTGTGGTGGCGGCATTTCCAGTCCTGGTGTTTTGCGTTTAGGTCACCTGCGATGACCTTTGCGCCTGGACCGGAGAGGAGGAGGTTGAGGTCGTTCTTCAGGATTTCTCTGTTTGGCTGGTGTATGCTGATGTAATCTGTAACCAACCGTGATTATTTGTTTTTATACTTATCGTGGTGGCCTCCAGGTGCTGTAGGTCCGGGGTGGGTACTTCGTGGTGTTCGATCGCTGTCTTCACGTAGATGGCGGTGCCGCCGCCTCTGGCGGGGCGGTCGTTTCGGTAGAGGGAATAGGTAGGGAGGTTAGCGGAGTCTCCGGCTCGGAGGTGGGTTTCGTTAACCAGGATAACATCTAGGTCGTGGGTGTGGGCGAATTCCAGGAGTAGGTTCTTTTTGGATCGGATACCATTTGCGTTCCAGAATGTAATCTGTAAAGAAGTGGGTTGGATACGTTTGTTAGACATTAACTGTTGATGTTTGAGTGGCGGAGATTCCTATGGCAGAAGATAGATTAGTTATTGACGATTCGCTAAAGTTAGCGTCTCGTAGAATTTTTGTAAACATGTTAAAAAGATTTAAAACAAGTCCGTCTGTGGTTCCTGAGGCCACATCGGGGGTACCTGCATGTCGGGTCTTCTGGTGAGGTGCGTAGAGGCGCGCCGTTTCAACAAGCGTACGCCCTGGTCGTTCACTTGATCCTATTGGTCGAGGGGCGTGGCTTTGGTAGCGGAGCGGATTGTTGTGCAGTGGACGAGCCGGTTGCCAACGGGGTTTGGGGTACTTCGTGCACCCCTTGTAGTTTGCCGTGTGTGTGCGTTGGCAATTTGCACATTTGGCTGGTTCTGCTCGAGGTTTAGCTCATTCGGCGGATTTGTGTTCTTCTCCACACTTGACGCACTTCGGTATGGCGTTGCATGATCGTTGTGCGTGGCCAAAGCGCTGGCAGCGGTGGCATTGGCCGACTTCGGATTTCGGGTGCGGATTTTCAACTGTAAATGGTACTCCCCATGAGGTGGGGGTGTCGAAGATTTTCTTCCCCTCAGCGGATCGTTCGAGTTGTACCAGGAATAGCGGCATGGGGATTTTTTCTCGGCCCCTGGTCATCTGGTGAGCGGATATCACCGGCAGTCCCTGGGCCTTGAGGTCGGCCATGACGTCTTCCCCGGTGAGGGTGATCGGAAGTCCCCTGAGGACGACTGTGATGGGTTTGTCCTGCTGCAACATAAAAGAATGGTTTGGGATTTTGTGGTGCTCTAGCAGTCTGCTGAGAGCCCTGTAGTCGGATTCGGTAGAGGGCGAGATTTCCATCCCGTCGGCCACCGCACAGTGGGTCGAAAACACGAAAAAGTGGCCAAAAATCAGATTTTGATTTTAATGACTTAAAACTAGCATAAATAACACGGGAAAATTAATTAAAAAATTTTAAATTAACAGGGATGATTTAGAGGGGTGTTTTTTATACGAGTGGTTATTAAAATATGATTTTAATTTTAATGACTTAAAGTTGACTCACATAATACAGAAAAATTAATAAATAAAATAAAAACTAAAGAGGGTTGATTTTAGAGGGTGGTTTTTGTATACGGCCAGCAAAAAATATTTTCTTTCGCATTAATTATGTTAAACAACATTGATGCAATACAGTAACAGTAAAAACAAAATTGAGACCCCATGGGTGTGCTCTGTGTTCTAAGGGATGGTTTTTGATAAAGTTATTGCAAGTTTGAATTTTAATTTATTTTAAAAAGATTGAATTGCAGGGTGCTTTTTAGAGGATATTTTTAGTCTAAATAATGATTTTTATCACTTCTACGCTATCACTTGTACCTAAATCACACAAATTGAAAAATTAAGTTAAGGAAACAATTAAATAATATATAAATCGTCACTCCAAATTTTCCAAATACCGTTCCACACTTCGACAGTGATTGTATTTTAATGCGTTCAATATAATCATAATTATGCGACACGTAGCGCGTCGCCGTCGCGTTGTTCAAAATCGCGAATTATTTAAAAACGCACTTGAATGCACAAACAATTTTTACATAGTTTGTTTGAGAAATGTCTAATGTATTTTTTGCGTATTTTTTCAAAACGGGAAATTGCGGGAAATTGTTTATAAGTCCACACAAAGTTGGAGAATTATTTGAGATTTTCTATTGAGCAGCTCCCGGAATGAAATAATGTATTTAATTATTGCACCATTGTATTGTCTAAAAATTTTTTTATTCGAAAGTACATACTTCAAGACAACTTTTCTATTAAATACCAATTTAAACTCGAAGCTGAAATCTGGACAATAAGTCGTCAAAACTTGGTGTTGCATGGAGCGAAATGCTACTCAAATCAGCGATTAATAGAAGGTGATTTTTACATCGCTCTAACAAGCAGAAATATTTTTCAATTCACTTGAGATTCGAGAAAAAGGTGCACTGATGTTTTCTCTAAAGATATACTAAATTTTGTGGCAATACTGTTAAGTTGACAAAAATGTATTTTTGGCCACTTTTCCGAGCGTCTGACCCACTGTGCACCGGCTTGAGTTTCTTATAGTTGCTTCGGTTCTCTTGAATCAGGCGGTAGGTGGGGGGCCATTTTGCTTCTGAGCGTACGATGATCGGTGGGATTCTGTAATTAGGAGAATCATTAGTTTGGTCGATGTCGGTCTCCATGTCGGGATCGGCTTGGGTATCAGGTGGGGGTTGGGACGTTTGATCGGGTTGGGAGGCGGGGATGGGGGTGGTCGGGGTTTTGGAAGTGCTGGGGGTTGTCTTTGCGCTGTTGTTGGAGTCCTTAGAAAGGACTTTTTTAATCTTATGAGTGTTGTCGTCCTCGGAGACTTCTGAGGAGGTGGAGGCACGACGCTTCTTGAGGTTTTCTTCGTTTCTTAGTTTCTTGGCCTGCTTCTTGGAGACGACGGGGATGAAAGGTAGTTCGGTGAAACCTGGTGGTGGCCCTCGCTGAACATCCATCAGACTTGGGATGACGGTGGTGGTGATGTCCTTGGTGGCTGGTGGGGTGGGGGTGGGTTGGGTGATCGGGCTTCTGGCGGCTAGAAGCTCGGCCTTCAGGGCTGCGTTCTCGGCGCGTAGCTGGGCCAGTTGCTCGTTCATCGTGGCGAGCTGCGCTGTCATGATGTTGAGACTGTCCTGGACGGTGGAGACTGCCATTTTTACCAGTGTAAAAATACTAAGGCGTTTGTTGCGGGGGTGGAAGGTAGAATTTAAAAATTCCGGTTAGTAAGGAACTCGAGAAATAAAAATTTCTGTTTGCTCTTGAAACTCCTAGAATTTAGAAATTCTATTGTATTTGCTAAGTGGGGAGAAATTTATTAATTAGTTGATGAAACTCTGTTGTGTGAGTTACAATTTGAGTAGGAGAGCCTGTGTTTGTTACGTTGCAATAACTACAAATCGGCTCAATCTAACTCAGATTATAAGTCAGTATTTTTCGGATTGTCAATAAAGTCGAGTTTAGTGAGCTAGCTCAGGTAGTGTTCTAAAAAGAACAAGAACGTGTGTACAGCTTGGTGGTTCGATTCTCTCTTGTATGTTGTCTGTGTGTGTGTTGTTGTTGTCTACTTGGTTAGAAATGACCTGCAGCTTTTATTACTTTCTTTGTACATTTTTTCAGTTTACAATTTAGAGATGAATTTATCTGTCGTTTTAATTTTTGTTTATTTACTTTGTTTTCACGCGCATATTAAAAATATTTATTAAATGTAGTTATTATTTAGAATTACTAAACCCATGGGGGGGGGGGTATGAACCCCCAAAACCACCCCCTTATATACGGCCCTGGCTAGACCGACCACCTACTACGGGTGAGACCGACTTCAAAAATAACAAAAAGCAGAATTTACATTTCCAGAAAGCTTACATGAAACGTGCTCACGATGGTCTTCTGGATAAAGCGAGCAATTCTCAGAATTTTGCGATATGACAAATTCGGTTGGTAGAGATTCTACTGTATTGTCTATCGTAATTTTGAAGGAAGAAAGCGCAGAAGGTCGACTGCAACCAAAATATCTATTTCTTCATGTACCGTATGCCAACCGTTGAGTTTATTTTTCTGTAAATAAATATGGCTAATTATTATTAACAGCAATAATAATTATATATTTAAATGTATAATACCGATCACTGTTTCAATTATGGAATCTCTCAAACTATAATTTTTGAGAGTATCCAGAAACTGATCCATTTCAATTCAGCATAGATATAGTTGAATACAAACTACCCAGGTTGGTATTTTTAAAAAGTATTTATTGCGAGAATAGAAATACAAGTTACAATTTACATAGAGAAATCTAGACTAAACTACATATTCGATGGTTAGTAAATTTATAGATTCTATTGTTAGTAATTAAAATGATACACACCTTTTCGAATTATTAGATTTCTCAAAATTTACATTAATGATTCACTGTTTGTGATATTATTTATTTATTGTTGGTTACTTAATTCTTCCTTCCTTAAGGAATACACAAAGGTCAGTTACAGCCTCCAGTATTATTGATAATGAAAGTTAATAATTGGAAGCAATAACTAATTATTGAATTTCAAAGTTTATGTGATTACTAATACAATGTTTATGTAATTTTATTAATGCAATGTTTAAATAAGTTTATTATTTATTTATTGTTGGTTACTTAATTCTTCCTTCCTTAAGATAATGAACGTTCTCGTTTATTTTAGGTATCAGATTTAATTCTACTGCGTCTTCTTTGGATATTTTAATTATTGTCTTTTTCTTAATTAGTTTGTCTTTTATCTGTTTTCTACACTTCACTAAAACACACACACAAATAATAACAATTAAGTTGATTATTTAAGTGGCGGAGTAATGCAGGTATTGGATGACTGATTGTTCCGTGGTAGGTTTTCCTTGAATCTTTTCTAGGTTTTTTTCTAGTTGTTCAGGTGTTCCATTTTTAATTGTACTTCGTAATATCCAGTTAAATTTTCTTGCCGCACTTCTGTTGGGATTGAAAAATTGACAGATTTGAAATCAATAATTTGCCCGTGGATAATGAGTTACATTTGGATTGCAAAAAGTATAATTAATATTGCAACTTTCAATTGTTTCTTCTGGTGAAATGAAATTATTCCCGTTCGAAGTACTGCGTAGATGCTGTGTTTACCTCTAGTTATAACTTATAACTATTGTGTTTTTGTAATAATTTGTGTAATTTTCCATGTTTTTGAGCTTGCAGAAGTCGTCGATTAGATTGTGACAAACGTTTTGATTTATCCCGTGAGAGCAATTTTTTAACCATTTTTCTTCTTCTTTTCTTTGCAGGTGAAAAAGTGTTGGTGGTACGAGAATTTGAGAATGCGAATTCGCAATGGATAGATTTTTATTACATTAGTAGAATGTAGGATTGGAATTTTTAGTATCAATTTAGAATCATTAATGTAAATTTTGAGAAATCTAATAATTCGAAAAGGTGTGTATCTTTAAATTCCACTTTGGTGACTTCTTACAACGGGATCAGTAATATTGCAGTCAGATTCATAATTATGTTTATTTCTAAGAGAATTGGAATGAATATAAATTTAGAATTTAAACTATTAAAACAAGCCGACTTACCAAAGTTGCTCAAATCTTGTGAATCAACAAGCGCTGCTAAAAATATATGATGCAGCTTTGAAAAATAAAAATATGGAACTGTGGGAATCGTATAATATACACCACAAATTGAGGTCGAATGTGGTCCTAAAGGATTATTTACACCAAAATCGTCGAGAAATAAAAACAAAGAAAAAACAATCTTTTTATCAAAGTTTTTTGTTTTTTGCATTATTAATTTGCCATTAATATAATGTTTAATTTCCTTCCTCTCGTTTAATTCCAACATATTTCTTATAATATCTTGAAAAACATTAGAACTTTCCAATTATTTTTGGAGTTGATATTAAATTGGCATTATGACGCTTGTAATATTTTCTTATGCAAGAACCGGATAACCACTAGAAATAATTTCGCTGATTTGATTGTTTATTGTAAATAATTTTGGGAGACTTATTATATTTTCTGCTTCCATATGTTGAAAAAATTTATATTCTGTATTAATATGTGCTAATAAATTTTCTATTTCACGAATGAGTTGATTTATAGTATTTGAAGGTAATTGTTCTTTTACAATTTTGTTTAGTAGTAATGACAGTTGGTGAAAAATAGTATTTTGAAAATATTTTGAATTTCGAGCACATCTTTTCTCTTAAAGTTAGTGTTGCTATGGAGTTTCAGGGAAAACTTACAAATCGCTTTTTTGAAATTTAAATAAATATCTGTTGTATAAAAATTTGGATCATCAGAACCATTTAAATCATCATCACAATTCAAATTTTGTGGTTCTTGTCCTCTTGCAAGCTCTCTTGATGATGGCATAATTTTTGAGAATTATTTCCTGCTATTTTTGTTGATGTTGATCCTGATGCTGTGTCATTGGCATGTTTTAATTTTAAATGTTTTTTAAAACTTGCTCGAGATGAAAATGTTTGAGGACAATTATTTTGTTTACGTTCATAAGAGTCGATAATTGAGGTAGTATACCATGAACATACTTAAAATGATGGAATAAATTTTCAATTAAGGTTAAGTTCGCATTACATACACTACAGACGAACATAATTGGGTTATTGTCACGAAAATGGGACCACGAATTCAACTTTTTCCTATGTACCATTGGAAAGAAGACAATTTTCTGAGTATCAATAAAAAATTTGCGGAATATCCATTGGTTTTCGAGAAAACGGCATTTAAAAATTTTAATTTTGCATGCATTGGAAATGCAGGTTGTAGAGTTTCACCTCGCTCTTGTAACTCTATTTTTAAATCATTTAATTTTTTATCGAAATCGTTGAACGTACGTACTACGTGTAGAAACGAGGAAAATTGGGAATCCTTAATAGTGGGCTTACTAATTATTTTTTTCTGTTATCCTTAGTTACATGCTTTATTGTAGGTAGTAGTAAGGCGTGAATTAGAAGAGCTACGATAGTATCACCATCAGCTGCAGCTTCCTGGGGCAGTCCTTTTTGGACTGTCCGCATTGGACGCAGCGTGGTTGCATGGGGCAATTCGAGGAGCCATGCCCGTTGACACCGGTAGCACTTCGTGCGGGTCTTTCGCCGGGAGTACTCGTAGTGGACGATCACTTGACCCAGGCTGCGGATCTTCTTGATGTTGTTGATGGGCGTGGTGGGAGGGAATGCGATTAGGAAAGAACCAGTGGTATCGCCGAATTTGTTCTTCATTTTAGTGACTTTGATTGGGATGATTTGATGTTCTTGTTCCATTTGAGTTTGGTTACTGTCAGAGAACCGCCACCAAGAGTTGGGCTTTGATTTTTTTTCTATTAGAAAGAGGACAATTTTCTGAGCATTTTGAGACCGCACTTCGATGCGGATTAGCCAGTAGTTTTCGAGAAAACGGCATTTGAAAATCAAAATTTTACATGCAATTTCCATAGGGAATTGATCCGCTCCCGAGTTCTATTGACGGTGCGTGCGTTCTGATATAGTCTTAGTGTTGGCAGTCAGACGCGCTTGTGACCCGATCGGGTGCACATCGAGCGTTGTTAACGAGTTTCACCCCTTACGAGTTTCACCCCTTTCGAGTTGCACCTTTGGCGAGGTTGTGCGACCTAGAGGGATGTTTTTAGCTAGTCAGCGTTCGTCAAAACGGCGCGTAGCGCCCGGAACGGAGGGGACCGGAGCGGAGGGTAGCGGAACGTCGGTTTTGACGAACGCAACCAAGGCACTCGAGAATCCATCCTAACAACGAGTTCTGCGTTTTTCTTAATTTAATTGAAAACTCGTTCTTTAATTTTTGGGCCCTGAAAAGGGCCGATGTCTGACTACACCGGGAAACGAGTGGCGATCTGGTCCAGCACATTTTCGAGAGCCGCTTCCGGCGTACTGTGGTACCAGTAACCCTCGACACCGTTGGTGCAGACGCCGGATACTGGATCTCGGAAATACCTTGAATGATTCACGGTGTAATGGGTGTAGGGCGATACTCTGTGAAGACGTGATAAGCCAGCATAACCGCTCCAGCAATCCGTCCAAATTTCAGAGCCAGGTTTAACGTGCTCGGAGATTAGGTCCTCTAAAGTTTCTTTCTTTCGATTGGGGATGTATAGTATGACCCCATGCTTCTCAGTCATACTGTACATGCCCAAGATCCACTTTTGCGAAACTACCCTCCCCACGTTATACTTGCGCTTTGTAATAATGCTCTCGTCAATTTGGACGACGTCACCAGGGCCACCAACGCGTAGAAGCTCCGCGTCTTGGTTAAGTTGCCAAATACACATCTCACGGAATATTCGGAACAACCGGTACGCTGTGCGCCGTGGCATACCCACGGTGACAGCGGTTTGGGCCGCCCCGTTGCCAGTAACCCAGAAGTACAACGCAGAAATCACCCAATTGGCACGAACGCGACAGTGGGCAAAAAAGGTGCCATCAATCGTGGTCTTGGCACTTAGTGCAACGGAAGAAGTGTTTGAGATACCTCCCCCGTTTCCGCACAAGTACACAGTAAGTAATGCTTTGCAGAAATTCCACTTGTTTCGACGATTTACCCTCGAAAAAGCGTAAAAATCGATATAGCGTAGAACGTGACATCGCCAACGGTGGTCGACAACTGAATACAAGTGCTCCGGCCTAAGACTAAGTCACTAAGACTTAACTTTAAACACTTAACCTAAACACTAAGACTATATCAGAATGCACGCACCATCCATAGAACTTTTATGTTAATGAATTTCCCTATCTAAAATGCATGTAAAATTTTGATTTTCAAAAGCCGTTTTCTCGAAAACTAATGGATAATCCGCATTTTTTCTTTTTTTATTATACACAGAAAATTGTCCTCTTTGCTATAGTGTAGGTGTCGAGGCTCAATTCTTGGTGGCGGTTCTCTGACAGATCCCTTGAGTTTTTACGTCATCTTCAGCATAAGGTGAACCCTTTATTACCAGCTTAATTTGGCGGTCCTCCTTAAGCTGGTAACTGTACCCTTGAACTTTGGCGTCGGTCGGAGAAGATATTTTCTTTGACCGCTCGGTGATCATCTGGGGTCTCGGTGTATATCCATGTTTGTCCTCTGACGTACTCAACTAGCAGCTTACCTGTTACGAGTGGTTTCAGCTTGGCTAGGAATGTAAGGATCTGACCAATTGGTGTTATCAGGATGACCGGCAGTGGTTTTGATGCCTTAGGGCGTAGACGGGTAGGGTTGATTTGTGCACGGGGGTGCGCTTGACGGTGGTCCATCCTCCACTGGTGGTAGGCCTGTCGACTCGCTCCGGGGCGTTTATGAGAATTCCAAAACTGTTATGAGTCGGAATGGTAATTTCATCATTGGTCTTCATGTCGTTGGTAGGTGGCGTGGATAAAGACATGTCTTTTAGAGTTTCAGTGACATCGTCACTGTTGCGTTGGCGGATTGCACTTTTTCCGTTTGCGTTTTTACTAAGAGCGCTTTAACTGTTTTTACTCGCTTGCGTATAGGGCTAATGCTATGAGCTCGTGCGGCCAGGCGGTTTTGGAATTGAGCATTTGTGAATGCAGTTGCCGCATTGGGCGGTATGTTATTGATATCTAGACTTGTGTCGGCAATTTTTAAGACAAGGTAGTGCTTAATTTAGTCGAACAGTGGGGGAAATGCAACAAATAATTATTCTAAAAAGAAAAATATTTAAACACAACCTCTCTCGCTGAACTTCAAAAATGACTGAGCTCGTAGCGCTTCTACTAGCCAATACGAATACTTATTAAAACATAATAAACGAATACAGCACCGCATTGGACCTGTATTCTAAAAAAGAAAAAACTCGAGACAACACTAAGACAATGATCAGTTGCCATTAGTGCTAATAAAGAAATGGTTCACATGGGACCCATTTCACACGGCTCGAAGGGGTATGTAAACTACACACCCCCAGCAGCACAAAAAATGTTTCAGACCAAGGCAATCAATGTCCTTGGAACATGAAAACTCCATCTTAAACTAAACTAAATTTCAAAAATTCCGATCTCGATTCTTTACGAATCAACAAATCAATTATTCTAGATTACAATCTATATCTAAAATACAACATATTTTTATCTTATTTTTACACCTATGCTCGTGCCTCGATATTTCTCGATTTAGTCATAATTTCAACTTATGTTCTTTATTCCACAGCACCCTAGAGGTTAAGAACTATGCATCTTTTTTTATAGCGGTGTTCCCTTATTGGCCTAATCCACGGTTTAACCCAGCTCAATTAAAAATGGTTCAGTTTCAAAAGTATCCACACTTATAAATTCAAAATTTTCCTTTTCGTCATCAAATGCCTGTTCAATAATTAATAAGCTTTGTGCTTCTTCTGACAATGGTTTATGTTTTCTGCGGAGTTTGTGGCTTTTCTGCTGCATTTCCTCGAATGATGTTGGCGGTACCTGCGGAAGTCTTTTATTTCTGGCTTCGGCTGTTTCTTCGGATAACTGTCCAATTGGTATAAGGCCAAAATTTTTAATAATAGCTGCACCATGTACAAGAACTCTATGGCCACTTGAAAGCATATAATACCAGCTATATAAGTCCAAATACAAATTCATGGTGGCTTCAGCATATTCTTGAAATTTGACTACGTCAATGCGGTTACCTGACGAAATCTATTCTAAAATGACGGAAAATTACTTGATCAGGTGCTCACTCACACCAGTTATCTCAGCAGTCATATTTGGGTCGGCGAAAATATTTCCATCATTGGTTGAACCGTGACCTTGTTTGACAACATCAATTAATATTTCTCTATACAAAATTAAAATAGCTATATGTCAGAAAGTATAAGTTAAAAAAAAACTTGTAATGAAACTACCATTTTTGGAGAAAATTTTATTTAAAATTGTGAAACAATTATTTAAAATTTCAATGATAGGCAACCCATGTTGCTGATTAGTTTTATCAACTTAGAGTGGATTAAAAGAAACCTGTTACATGTTTGCAATTGCCTGTAATACATTAGCTGCTGGTAAAAATGATAGAGGATTCTACTAGAAAAACTAACCAGTTAAGTTTTCATCTAATAGTTTGGTTTGGTCTAAATTTTTCCTTTCCAAGACAAGGTATTGTTCTGTCGATACTTCCGAAATAGGTCTGCTTAGCGATCATTTCAAAGAGTGTTGCATTCAATACTTCGGAAACGTGTCTGCCTAGCGATCGTTTCCATTTTACCTGTTTTCCGGAAGCCGTTGCTGCATGGCGTGACGACATCATGATATCCAGCCTGAAAATATCTTGTTTATAGCCTGGCGAGACAAGATTCCTAAAAACAATTCATAATACCTGTCCTGATTATTTTTCCGGAAGTTGTTAAAGCCTGGCATGACAACTTCATCTTCTCCAGCCTGAAAGATCTTGTTTATAGCCTGGCGAGACAAGATTTATCCCATAAAAACTTCCTGTCACCTTTCCTGTTGTTATAAAATATTCACACCGGCGAAAAACCATCTAAGTAGTCATTATTAGTTTACCAGTAGCCATGACCATCAGATGTGGGTGTAGTTTATGTTAGATTCCAGATAACCAAACCAGTAGTACTCGCCATTTCAAATTTAGATACTTATAATCTAGCTCCTGTAATAATATTTTAGTAGTAACTTTAAATTAACCAGCAGTTCAGTTAGGTACCAGTAGTTCTTGCAACATCTAAGAAAGGAACTTGTAGTGTGATATTTCAGTAAGAACATTAAAATTAGATTCCCCGTACTTACCTGTAATTTCGCATTATTGAAACTAGTAGCTGTTGAAACTAAAGTGCAGAAGACAAAAATCGACACAACTACACACCCGCCATTTTATTAACTTGTAAATAAACCACCAGTGCTGTACGCAGTACTATTTCGTTTTAATTTTATAATTCAATTTAAGTTTGTAAATATATTTTCTTTTCCTTTATTAATAAATATTTTTGTTATTGTTTTCGAATCAATTGTTTATTTAACCCCCGTTCCAGTCATTATATTCGACTTATTCGAATTGGCGCCCACGTACCGGGTTTCTATAAAAAGAATAGTGTGTGATAGCAAGAAAACTCGACAAGTTAGTCCACCCCTGGACCCAAGCTTCCGTAGCTACCCAGTAGCTGCGGTTTCACCTTTCCATTTAGGAAAGGCAAATTGGTCGAGTTACAAATTTAAAGAATAATAAAAGTGTTAAATAATCCCTCGGTAGCAAAAATGTACATTATAGCTCTTAAGTCCAAACCTTGTGATTCCAGCCCACTGTGCTTCGGTTCTCTGACAATCAAATCTGCCACAGCAATAGCACACAAAACTACAGCCAGTAAACAATCCTAGCTTGCAAGAATGATAAAAACTAATTAAACTACTGTCATGTAAAATAAGAGTAATCTAGAGAGTGACACAAAGTTGCCGCTCGATGACTCAAATGTGGTAGTCAATTCAAAGTACAAAACGTTTCTTCCTTCACGAACTTCAGTAAAAGTGTTGCTGAAATGAAAGTAAAAGTTTTGCTGAAAGTAAAAGTTATGCTGAAATGGAAAAAATTAAGTGGTCGGTATGAGGATGTCCCTCGGTCTAGCGAAACCGAGATTTTCCCCTGGTTTGTATTGGCCTAGATTTCTGATGGGCGGGTTTTCTGAAAATTACAATTATTATAGAAATTTTCTGCTAACTTACGGATATGATCGGAGATGATTTCGAGGTTTCCGTCCGCGTGAAGTCGTCGGTTGGTGACGTAGTAGGGCGCGTTGAAAGCGCATCGGAGGCTCTTGTTTTGGACGACTTGAACCCTGTGCATCTGCCGGGCGGATGCTGTTCCCCACACTGGTGAGGCGTAGGTCAGGGTCGGCCTTGTAGATTCGCAGCTTGTTGGCAGGTGACAACTAGCTGCGGCGACCGATGAGTGGCATCAGGCTGGCCGAAACAGCCCTTGCTCTGGTGGTGATCGTCTTGATGTGCGAGGTCCAGGTGAGGCGGCGGTCGAGGGTGACCCCTAGGTACTTGGAGGTGGGGTTCCATGGGATGGCTTCACCGAACATGAAGATGTTCCTGTTGTGGGGCTTCCGACGTCTTCGAAACATGGTTGCGCTACTCTTGCTCGAGTTCACCCCGATGCGCCAAGTGGCGAACCAAGTTTCCAAGTCGTTGATGGCCTCTTGCACGTGGGTCGTGGCGGTCTCCGGGTGGATGGAGGACGAATAAGCCGCGGTGTCATCGGCATAAAGTGAAATCTTCGTCCTCGAGTTCCTTGGGGTGGGAAGGTCGCTCCTTCGACCTTCGAATCGTGGAAGATTGCCGTTGGCAATCCAAAACGCAATCTGGATGGAGCTTAGTTGTTGTCTTTGTCTAGACATTGACGTTGGTGGTGGTGTTGGCGGCGGTTTCTGAAACTGCGGTGAGGTTATTTATAACCGATTCGCTAATATTAGCGTCTCGGAGTATGTTGGTAAATAAAGTGAAAAGGTTTTTGATTAAACCCTCGGAGGTGCCTGTGAGGACGGCCTCGTTGGGGGTACCTGGCAAACGCTCCTGGTTAGGAGCGTTTATGCGGGCAGTGGCGACGTAGTTCCTTTGTAGGCCCCTGCTGGATCCAATTGGTGGCGGTGCATTTCTTTGGAACCGTGGCTGGACGTCGATGGCGCGGGGTTGTCCGTGCCACCTTGGTTTGGGGTATTTTGAACATCCTTTGTAGTTGGCGGTGTGTGTGTGCCCTCGCAATTCGCGCATCTTGCTAGTTCCGTCCGGGGTTTGGTGCAGGTCGCACTTGACACATTTTGGGATGGCCCGGCAGCATCGTTGGGCGTGGCCAAACCGCTGGCATCTATGGCATTGGCCGATCTCCGACCGCGGATGTGGTGTTTCGACCGTGAAGCCCACGCCGAAGCATTCAACTGTGGAAAAAATTTTCTTACCTTCATCGTTGCGGTCTCGTTGCACCAGGTAGAGAGGCATCGGGATCTTGTCTTGTCCTTTGGTTAGTTGATAGACGGTTTGGTCCGGAAGTCCTTGGGCAGTTAGATCCTCCTTGATTTCTGCTGCTGTGTAATGGCCTGGAAGTCCCCTCAAAACCACCTTGAGTGGTTTTTCTTGTGGTAGCAGGAAGGTGTGGCTGGGGATGCTTTCGGACTCTAAGTGGCGGCTGAGGTTGCGATAGTCGGTTTCGCTGTCGGGTAAGAATTCCATTCCGTCGGCTACGGGGCGGATTTTGGTGTATTTGATGCCTTTACCCGTAATTTTTCGGAAAATTGCGGGCCAGTTTTCCTTCGTCCTGATGATGATGGGCGGTATTCTGTAGGCAGATTTTTGTGTATTATTGGTGCTATTTACCTGATCTTGGTCTTCGTCCATTTCTACGTCCGGGGTTCCGTCCTGTGACGAGGGGATCACTTGGGTGTCCGTGGTTGGTGGTGTGGGCTCGTCGTCATCGGTGTTGCGTGCCATGATTAGTTGCTTGGTTTTCCTCTTTTTGTCAGAGGACGCTTCCGAGGAGGTTGAGGCGGCACGTCGTTTCTTCGATTCTTTGTTGGCTTCTTGCTGACGTGCTTTCTTTGATCGCTTGGAGACGACCACTTGGAACTCCTATTCCGCCGGGGTGACGTTGAATCCTGGTGGGGGTGGGGTGTTTTTGTCCATCAAGCCTGGGATGAGGTTCGAGGTGGTGGTGGACGTGGGGGCGGTGGCTGATGAGGCTATTTCGGTTGTAGCTGACTTTGGTGGTGCGGTGGTCTTGCCGGCCGTTAGGGCTGCGATTTGTGCTGTAAGTTCCTTCACCTGGGCAACCAGGGAGCTGATTTGCGCCATCAAGGCTTGGACGAACTCAGCCGTGTGGTTTGGAGCCATTTTCTGTGGGATAAAAATTATTAAGAGGGCAGGTGAAGAATTTAAAAATTCTGATGGATTTGCGCTGTTTTTTCGAAGTTAGCTAGATTTGAAAAAATCTTTTGCTGACGTTTGTGTCGGCGTAACTAATTATTAAATTAATTTTCCGGTGAGCGGAAATCCGTGTGAAAATTTATAAATTACTTTATAAAAATTCTGGGAAAACTGCTACTAACTGGTCTTTTAATTTATTAATTATCGAATTGGCGTGATTGTGAAAACAATCGATTTTTGTGAAAAAATTTTTAGAAAAACAATTTCACTGTCGGGATGTGTTGGTTCGTTCGTGGTCAGCCAATCTCTTTGTCTGTCTGTAACCCTCCGTAGCGTAGCGTAGCATGATGGCATGCGAAGCATTTAGTGCCGAGGCACTCTAATCTTCTTCATCTGGTGATGGAATGTTGGCGATGTTTTGTAAGTTAATACGCTGACGCGGTTCGAGCCGCGTCGATCTGGCGTAGTTTGTTTTTCAAAACATTATTAACTAAAATAACTACTAATAAAAAACTTTTTCTACCACTAGTATGGGAAATCACCATTTTCCCACCCATTCCACTATTGAGAAGTAAAATTTCTCAACCTAGGTAAATAAGAATAATAAAAAAATACCTAGGTAAATAATGAGCATATTGATATTTTTCTATAGTTTGGTAACTAATTACAAGACAAATTTGGTTAAAAACGATTTTGCATAACCAGGAGAAGCTATTTAATTGCATTTAAACTATTCAAATCGTTGTTTTAATAAATTAATTTCATTTTAAACATTATAAAAAACTCGAATTAATTGTCAAATCAACTGTCAAATCAAAAAAAAACAAAACAGTAATTTGGAATATAAATTTTATTATAAACTTAATTCTAAGCAAAAACCAAATAAACTCGAAAATTAAATACTGTTACATTTAACAGTATGATAATTTATATTATATGATAACAATTATATTATATAGAAAAAAAATTATTTAAAATTATAGTTAATTGTACAGTTATGACAAATCATGTGTATTCCTGCATTTCCTGCATTAACAGAACTAACATTTGTAACAGGTATTGTAATTTCTGTATTATGAATAACTCCCATATTTTGAGAACCTTCATTCACAATTGGCACTAAATCTTCAGTAGTCTGGAAGTTTTCTGAAGGAAGGGCAAAAGAAGTTGACGGAATACTTAAATTTTCTTTGGATAACGGAGGTTTTTGTACTAACTCGGCAATTCTTGTTTTGTCAGCAATTGACTCCTCAATATATCCTTCAGCCACTGTAGCCGACTTCCACCCACCGTGCCTTTTTAGACTTAACAAGTCTCCTCCATTTTCTGCCAGGAGCGTTGCTGAGCTGCGCCTTAGAGAATGACCAGTATATAACTCAGAATTTTGTAATTTTAGATATTGAGCCATGACATAGAGTACTTTACCAATAGTATTATGCCCAATATTTTGTTTAACATGTTTACCTCTACGGTATGAAATAAATAGCTTTCTCATATCAGTTGGTCTGTTAGCTAAGTATTTTTTAATAACGTTGATCCATTGACGCTCAACAATGACAAACTTCCCAGATGTTCCATTCTTTGAATTACGAATATTTAATATTATAATATCATCTCGGATATCTAAATCATCAAGAACCATATTGCACAGTTCGTCTGTTCTGCAAGCACCGGCTATCCCAATTACCACAATAGCCTAAAATATAGTTCTTATTATAAAAACTAAACACAAAATAATAATGAAATGTATTTACCTTTTTTGATAGATATTCATCATCCGGAGCTTCAATTATAAATTTATCTATTTCTTCTTTTGTAAATACACGGGATTTTTTGGGTTTATAGCCACGGTTTTTCTGTTTTAGAAATGCAGTGAGTTTGAAAAACTTGGAAATGTCTATGTTTTCTTTTACTTGAAGAGTCGATTTAATCATAGAGTAGTTTGCCCACAATGTTGAAACCTTTTTGCATCCAGCGTTTTCTTTAAAATATGCTAATAATACATTTTCCGATATTTTAGCCGCTTTATTTTTTTTACACCATTTTTTAAATTCGGTGTATGCATTGAGGTACAACCTTTTTGATTTTTCCGGCAACAAATCACTACTCGCAATTGCTGCTGCTTCTCTAACTTCCGGTGGGGTACACACTTCCATATCAAAATCGTCACTATTTTCTCCCATTTACAAATTTTATTAACAGGTTTAACTAAATCACTTTAAGTATATGCAAATTACCAAATCAACTGTCAAATAAAAAAAAAACAAAACAAGAGTCATTTGAAATGGGTAAATATTTTAAATTCGAAATTTTTTTGAATTAGTAATAACTCAAGAACGGCGCTAGATATCGAAAAACTGAGCAAAAAAATTCTCCCCCTCGTCTCGTACTCACCCCCCCGGGAATTATCGGTAGGAAAACATATGCAAAAATTTAGATCTATAGCGCGCAAAAAAAATTCTACTTGTAAACAACAATTTGTTGAAAAAATTGGTAATAGCTCTAGTGGTAGAAAAAATCCTATATACACTTCGGTTGAGAAGGCCATTATTTACCGCGCACATTATATCCTTCGGCGCTACACGCCTCAGGATATAAACTTGCTCGGTAAATAATGGCTCACTTCTCAACCTAAGTGTATAATATACTATTATCTCTTTGTATATATTTAATTCATTAAAAGGTCCGGTCTAACAGTTTCGATTCCGTTGGCTTGTTGTCAGTGGGCTAATCTTTGCTCTTTTAGGTGGAGTGCGATCGAGTATTGAAATGATAAGTTAATATTATGAATAATTAATTTATTTATCTATTTGTTATTATCTATTTGTTAAAGGTTTGTCTTTTAGTTAGAAAAGTGCGCGAGCTAATATTTTAGGTTTAAAATTATTTAAATTATTTGCTTTCCATTTGTCGTAGGTTAGTTATTTTATTTATAAGTGGTGTTGCTGATGATGAATTTGAGTTTCTTCGCCGTTTTTGTCTTATTTGAGATCTTTTGCCAAAATTGAAGAGGTGCGCCGTAAGAAGAAGTGAGGTTACGCAGATCTGAAAGAAATTTTCGAAAAGTTCGAAAGGCGGTGAGGCCGCAGTTTTGAATTTGAATTTTACCCTACGTGTTTTTAAAAAATGGTTCTAACTGGCTCGCGGATTGTAAGGATGGGGGAGGGGTGTGGTAGGATTTTGGATGTTGGGGTGGGTACTGCTGCGTCTCGTGTCCGGGGTTTTTGTCTGGCTGGAATAAATATTAGTATCATTAATGTTTTCTTACTCCTTTTTGGTGAAGATGCTTCGCGGTCTCTCGTGGCGCCAGAAGTCCTCCACTTTGTACTTCCCTAGTTGGTTAACTAGGGGGTTCTCCGTGTCGGCACTTCTGTCGTACATCTTTTCGGCTGCTTTTCGGTTTAGGTCGTCCAGGAGTTCCAGCTTGGTGTCTGCGTGGAGTTGGCGGTTTGTGATGAACCAGGGGGCTCCCATCGCCCTCAGGCAGATGTTTTGGATCGTCTGTAGGTCCTTGAGTCTGCTGGCGGTGCGGGTGTACGCCCACGCCGGGGCAGCATACGTCAAGGTCGGCCGGATGATGGTCTTGTATAGCCTCAACTTGAAAGCAGGCATCAGGTTGCTTCGACTTCCGATCAAGGAGCCCAATGTTGCCATGAGTCCCCTTGCATTGTTCTTCAGCTTGCTGACGTGCTCCTTCCAGGTGAGGCGGGAGTCCATGGTGATACCTAGGTAGGTGGTTGACTTGGTCCAGGGGATTGCCTTGCCGAACATGTCCAGGGTTGGAACGGCCGTACCTCTGGTTACCCTCTTCGTGAACATGATCGCCGCACTCTTGTCCGAGTTGACCTCGATCCTCCAAGTGCGGTACCATTTCTCCAGCAGGTCCAGCGCTTCCTGAGACTTCCGGGCGGCAACGGTCGGTCTGAGTGATGTGGAGACGATGGTGGTGTCATCCGCATAAAGGTACAGAGATGTCGAGGTGCAGTCGGGTCTTGGGATATCGCTCACGTACAGGTTGAATAGTGTGGGAGATAGGATGGAGCCTTGCGGTACTCCAGCCCTGATTTCCCTCCTCGTCGAGCGGATCCCTTCCAGCTTCACTCTAAAACTTCTGTCCTCCAGGTATGACGCTATGAGCTGAACAAGCCTTAGTGGAACGTTTGCCTGCAACATCTTAAAAAGCAAGCCGTTATGCCATACCTTATCAAATGCCTTGGAAACGTCCAGGAAGACCGCGCTCGCGGATTCCGTCTTGTTTAGCGCTAGTGTTATCGTCTCCACTATTCTCGTGACCTGTAGAGTGGTGGAGTGTTGGGGGCGGAAACCAAACTGTTCGTCCTGGATTGTCTCGTTTTGCTCTATTACCTTATTCAGTCAGTTGAGGATGATCCTTTCTGCTATCTTGCCGATGGTGGAGAGGAGACTAATTGGCCTGTAACTGTGGGGTAAGTCCTTGGGTTTTCCGGGCTTATGCAAGACGACAACGTCTGCCACCTTCCATCTGCCCGGGAAATGCCTCAGCCTTAGCACCGCGTTGACGATACCTGTGATGGCCACGACTGCCTTCTTGGGAAGCTCCTTTAGGGCGAAGATGCCGTCGGGTCCGGGGGCTTTCTTCCTCTTCGTCCTTCTGTAAGATCTAAGTTGTTTAGTTTCTCACTTACCTCCTTGTCGACTTCTTCAACGTGTTCCATGTCGACGTTGTTTGTTATCGGGCTGCATTGTTCCTCCAAGGAATCTGCAAATGCTTCGGCCTTCTCGCTGTCTGTTATTGCTTCTCCATGGCGGCTTTGGATAGCAGGGATTGAGGTTGGCGTGCTGCGCAAAGCGCGGACCAAATCCCAGGCGGTGTTGTCCTCGAAGTCGAGCGATTCCATAGCTTTCTCGTCCAAGAGTCACTATGGTGCTCGGTGAGCATCTTGTTGACATCTCTCCGCAGCTGGTTTGCTCTTCTACGGTCCTCCGGGTCCCAGGTTCGGCGCGCCTGCTTCTCAGCTTTCCTCTTCTCCCTGATTAAAGATTTTAGAGGGGGTGGGAGCTGGTCTCGGAAGTCGGGATTGGGAAATTCGGAGGTAGCAAAAATGTAAGACTGACTTACCTCTTTCTCGAAGACCTCTACGTATGCTTCCAGCTCCTGCGGGCTGTTTATCACTGGGATGGGCCCCATGTGTTGCTGCAGGTGATCGTGAAAGACTGGCCAAGCTGTTTTCGTGGAGGTGGGTTTCGCCGCGGGCTCTCCTGTGGGTCCCAGATGGAAAAGCACAGGGTAGTGGTCCGAAGATAGGGCCACTTCTGTGCTCAGCCGGTGGTCCACGGATATGTTCTTCATAAGAGCGATGTCCAGAACGTCGTCGTGCTCTTGCCCTAGGTTTGACCTGTGTGTTGGTTGGATTGGGGCGTCCACTTCTATGTCCAGGTCGTCCGCCAGACGACGGAGTCTGTTTCCAGCTTGGTTGGTCATCTTGCAGTGCCAGGAGGAATGCTTCGCGTTGAGGTCTCCCGCTATTATCTTCGGCGTTGTTCCTCGAATTAGCTTCTTTAGGTCCTCTTCTGGTAGTGGTGCTTTTGGTGGGTGGTAGACTGAGGATAAATGTAGATTACCAAGTTTACTTACCGATATACAGATCGTGGTGGCCTCTAGTTGGTCTAGGTCTCTGCGGGTGATGTCGTGATGTTGAATGCTCCGCTTCACGTAAATGGCCGTACCACCTCCCTTTCCTTCCTTTCGGTCGGTCCGGTGGAGGGTGTAGTTGGCCATTTTTGCTTGAACTTTCGTCCTTAGGTGCGTCTCGTTGACTAAGATGACGTCCAGGTCGTGCTCCTGGGCAAAGTGGAGGAGTTCCATTCTCTTCTGAAAGCTTAGCCCATTTGCGTTCCAGAACGCCATCTTTAGTTGTTCCGGAATTATCCTAGGTTGTGTGGGCATCTGTGGTTTGGTGTTGACGTGGCTTAAAGTTAACGTTATTTGATTTGATTTGACTTACTTGGTTTGTTTCTGTTGGCATCTGGCTACGTAGTCCAGGAACTGCTTGGGGTTTCCGACCATTGCGATGAGCTGGTCGTAGGCTCTGGCGTAGAATTTGGTAGCCTCTTCTTGACTACTGTGTTGTTGTGGGATGGGGCTGAAACCTGGAGGTGTTCGGGGGTCCATGATGGGGTGCTGCATTAAAGGTGGAATGGCGGCTCGGTCGGCGTATGATTCCCACCTGGAGGTGCGGTGTGGGGAGAATTTTCCGGTGGGCGGCGGGTTTGACCTATAATGTTTATATTGATTGGTTCTTTTAAGTTTAGGAAAGTTTACGCAGCCCTGATAATTTGCGGGGTGATCACCGCCGCAATTTGCGCAAGTTGCTTTCGTCTCCCTGGTCTTTTTGCACGTCTGGGTGATGTGCTCTCCTGCACATTTGACGCATCGAGGACCCGAACGGCAGTTACGTTGGCAGTGTCCAAACGTCTGGCATCGGTGGCACTGGCTGACTCGGGCTTTTCTGTGGGGAGCTTCCACTTTGACCCCTAGTCCGACCACCTTGTTGACTTCGTAGATGCTTCTATTCCTGTTTGTCTTGTCCAGGGTGACCATCACCAGCGGGATTGGCTGCCTTTGTCTCCCACTGAACATTCTTGCCACCTGCTGGACCGTGTAGCCTTGGTTGGTGAGGTCCTCCTGCACCTTGTCTGTGAGAACGTCTACATTTACTCCTCTGATGACTACCTTCATGGGGCGGTCCTCGGGGAGCTGGTAGGTGTAGAAGCCTCCTTTGGAGGGGTCGAGCTCCTCCTCGAAGAGCTTGAAAATTCCCCTGTAGTCCTTTGGGGAAGCTGGGGTAATGCTGATACCCCCAGGGACGTTGATGGCCTTGACGTAACTGAATCCTAGCTCCAGGATTCTTTGTTGCATCCCAAGCCACTTTGAGCCCTCCTTCAGGACTATTGGCGGAAGGCGGGTCCTGGTTGGTGGGCGGGCGGGCGGCTTGGCTTGGTGTCGGTGGGTTGTTTTCTTCTGTTGCCGTCTGGGTGGGGGTTGGTGATGAGGTCTCCTATTCCCTTACCTCCATGGGCAGAGGGCTGATTGTTGCGAGGTCCTCTTCAGAGGTTGCTGGAGACAGTGTCTCCAGCTGGCGCTTCTTTGAGGAGCTGGGGGCAGAAGAATTTTTAGTGGTAGCTGGTTCACTTACCTGTTCCTTTTTGGCCGCCTTCTTTTCCTGGTGGGTCCTCTTCTTTTTGGGCTTGCCAAGAACCACCTTAAATTCGTCTTCCGACGATGTCTTGTCCGATGTGGGGCGTTTTCCCTTGCCCTTGGTGATCTCCATGTTGGTGTCTGTGCTGGCGGGGGTGCTGACGGGGGTGCTGGCGGAGTTGATCGCGATCTCATCCTCAATGACGGTCCGCTCGGTTTCCAGATCGTCTAGCTTGTTGAGCAGGAACTCGATCGAACATGCCACCTGGGTGAGGATGGTGGGGTCCCGGATGATGGACATGCCGGTGTTGAGCGCGTCGATCTCTGTCTTGGTCTGCGTGATGGACCTGGTTAGGTCATTACGCTTGCTTCCTTCCATTTTTGTTACGAATCTACAATTCAATATCAATAAAAGATTGTTTACACTTTGCGATTTGCAAATTAAATTTGCAGTTTTTTTTTCGTAAAAAGTTTTACGGTTTTTGTTTGGAATTTATTTTATTTCCTCTCTCAAGCTATCAACTTCGGTGAATTTGCGAATCGACCCTGCGATAAAATTTAATTTATCACCGGATGCAGATAAGAAACTCGAACTTATCGTTAATAGCACTTCGTTAGAAAATAAAATATTTCTATCGATTTTTGTCACTGTATAGGAGCTCGGAAAAACACGTCTGCACACTTCAACTGCTCACTGGCGACTGTAACCCTCCGCATATTAACGCGTCGGTTTCGTTCGCCCCTAATTCCAAGCGGACTGGATTGTGATCTGAGTCCAGCTCGTTTAGCGATGTGAGCTTGTGAAAAAATTGAAAGTTTCTGACACATATGACGTGTCTAGGACGTCGTGGAAGTGATGCTATAATCTATGGTAATTATAGCGTACTTTGGTTTTTCATACTATAACAATAAACACAATATACCAATAGTATAATAAACAGAAATACGTGTCCACCCGTCCGTCTGCATGTTTCAAATTTCAGAACTATTTCAATAGTTTAAAAACTAGACTGGAATAGTTCTTAAATTTAAAACATGCGGACGGACGGACACGGAGCCAGATCATAAGGCTTCTTTCTATACGTTGTATAGAAGCCTAAAAAGTTTAAAAATGTTGATAAATGCTTCAAAAAGTTTTTAAAAAATGATAATTGTTTATAAAAAAAAACAAATTTTTACGAAATGCTTAAAATACAGTAGTAGATACATATTATGTCGAATTTGATGACACCAAATTCATCCTTTTTAAAACAGTTATTTTTCGGTTTTTTCTTTCTTGGATCCGTCAAAAAATAGTGCAAATAAGCTGTTAAAATTAATCTGTTCAGCTACTTGTTTCATCTTCTTCTTTATTAGACTCATCATCGTTGGCTTCAGAGTTTGTAGTAATCAATAGTTCGATGGCAGCTGGAGGTAATTTAGTTGGGTATACTTGACTCCGAAATCTTAATCCTGTAATTATGGGATCAGATGTTACCAAATGCAAGTTCAAGAGAACGCAGATTGCTGCGCTCTGGGAATGGATTATTCACGACTCGAGTGGATGATCGCGACAGTTTTGCCGGTTTCTCCTAATGTAGTGAGACCGCCGGTCGTCATGGGTTCGAAAACATGCCAAGACGATTTGACAAAAAAATTAGCCGCCATCTGAAAAACAAACATTGAAGTGCAGACAAACGAAGAAAAAGACGTGCCCCCACACGTGTTGTCGGAAAATATTAAAATGTTATAATACCATGTCGCTACTCTTGTGGACAACGAGGGGCGTGCTTACAGCAAGCTGCACAAAAACCCGGAAGGCCTTTAAAATCGATAAGCAGTAGATTGAAAGGTCAGTTTAGAGGAAACCTTATGGGGAAGCGTGTCGATTTTTCTGCTCGTTCCGCGAAGCCATAGAACAAAACATGACCTATCCCGAAATTGTTACGCCTCTTAATATGGAGAAAATGTTGGTAATGGAGCGAAGAAATATCCAGGGGAAAAATATATTCTATGCCAAAACGGAGAGCGCATCAATTTGCGCTATCTGAAAGATACATCGAAATTAAACCTCGAAATAGGTGACAAGGTTCAACGAGACCTTATAAATGGCGATTTAGTTGTGTTCAACGGTCAGCCCACCTTACACAAGATGAGCATGATGGGCCATCGCGTCAAAGTGCTCCCTTACTCTACTTTCCGATTGAATTTAAGTTGCACGACCTCATACAACGCGGATTTTGATATAGACGAAATGAACATGCATGTTCCCCAAAGAGTGGAGGTGCGAACGGAAGTCGAAATGTTGCACATCACCTCTCGACAAATTATAACACCTCAAGCAAACAGATCGGTTATGGGCATCGTGCAAGATACCCTCGTCGCCGCTATGTACATGATAAAACGAGACTTTTTCTGGATTGCGAGCAATTTCTAAATTTGATGATGTTCTTGCCAAGTTGGAACGGAAAGTTTTCCGAGCCTGCCATCGTGAAACCCGTGCAATATTGGACAGGAAAGCAGTCGTTTTCGATAATAATTCCAGGTGGGTTGAACGTGATGAGAACGCATTCGGCGCATTCCCACGAAGAAGACAGTGGTCCGTACAAATGGATTTCACCCGACGCGCGACGATACGAAGATTTTGATCGAAAACGCTAATGGAAACCTTATGCAAGAAGACTTTGGGTACTTCTGCCGGCTCTTTGCTTCACGTTTGAATGCTGGAGCTGGGACACGAAGTTTGTGGAGCATTTTACGGACACATTCAAACCGTCGTAAACGAATGGTAGCTTAGCATCCACGGTCATTCCGTTGGTATCAGTGACACGATTGCCGATCCCAAAACCCGGCTGGAAATTAAAAAAACTATCGAATAAGCCAAAACAGGTAGTTCGGTCAAAAAATCTCTGACGAAATATAACAAGTTTAACCCATTAATGCCCAGAACTATTTTTACCTCCAATCAATTTAAAAAAAAAATTGGAGGTATGGTAATCGAAAAAAAATTTCAACTTTTTTTTTGCATTTTCGAGATCGCCGTGTTCAGAAACGTAAAGATCTGCAAAAAGTAAAATAAAAATTTCTGTGTCGGTCTGTCTGTCGTTGGATTTCGTCGATCGATTTGCTTCCGAACCATCCAACCAATTACGACCAAATTTGGTATGGTGGTAGGGTTCACGGTGGAAAGGTGAAAATAAGGTTTTCGTCGCGATCTATCAATCAGGAGTGCCACCACAAGAAAATAATACGGGATTTTTTAAAAATATTTTGTCTTGCGATGGTTATTTTAAAGGCCTTAAAAGGCTTTATCCAGAATAGGTAAAATTAATCTTCTATCTGTCGTCTTTCAAAAATCACAAGTTGTCAAAGTTGAAACTTTAAGAGTGAATAACTCAAGAAGTGCTGAAGGGATCTTACCCAAATTTGGTACGTAGGTACATTGATCCTAATGGATATGAGAGCATATGTAATCCTTCGATAGAAATCAGTAATGCAACATGAAAAAAATAAAATTAACTTTTTTGGCAAAAACATGAAAAAAGTTTTTGTCGATCGATTTTCTTCGGCATTTCTGCGTCGATTGCAATCAAACTTATTGGACGTATGCATCGTGGGCTGGAATGGTGAAAATAAGGTTTTGCCAGAGAAATCTTCACCAGGGCCACCACAATAAAATAAATTTAAAAAAATTAAAATGTCGTCGTATCTCCGGAAATGTTTAACCGATTCAGCTAAAATTTGGTGTGTCGATGGAGCTTTGAAAGTATAAGTATTGGTGAGAAAACAAACCGAGCCAATTGTAACAGGGCGGGCAGGTCAGAAAAATTATAGAAAATATTAACTGAAATCTTAATTTATATATTTTTTGTGAGAATTTGTCAGATAGCCTGCAAAAATAAAACAATATATTCAAAATTTTAATAAACGTCATAATTTTGTGATATAGTATGTGTCAAAATTAGGTTAATGTTGATTTGTATACCGAGTGCAGCATAAGAATTGAGTTTAGGGCTTGTAACAATTTATTTTAGAATACAAAAATAGGTGGTTCGGTGGGAAATATTTTATAATTACAATCGTCGTACGGACTGACGGAACGTTACTTTATAAGTAAAAGGTTCTGCCACTAGGTAGCGACCAAGTTAAGGCTGTTTGTTAAATTTTTTCGAAAATGTTTTCAGAATCAGTAAATCGACAGTCAGTAATTTACAAAAATTTATTTTCGAAAAATCCGCTAGATGACCGAAAAAATTTGTTGTACCAATCTTGGAGAAATTTTATTTGTGACTTCTTACGGAATTATGTGACGTAAATAAAAATTTTGGAAAAATTCAGTGTCGTACCAAAATAAAAAATTATTTTCATTTTGGATTGTGTTAAAAAAACTTTTATCTACAACTGTCAAACAATAGTGTCATTATATGTGTAACTATAAATAGATAATTTTGTTCATATTCTACAGTGGATAATGGATTCATTATCCACGGCTCCTGTTCATTATCCACGGCTGTTGGCATTTTTTATTTACAGTAGAACCCCTATAACTCGACACAAACGGGACCCATTTCCTGTCGAGGTAAGGGGACTGTCGAGGTAAAGGGGTCGGTTTAAATTTCATAACAAAACGTGCTTACGTGCCTTTGAAGCTGCTTACATATCGCGTTACTCTTGATTATGATAAGTTAATATCAATTTATTTGCACTATGTACTTTCCGTAGCAAACTTGATGGTTTAATTTAAAAAATACAATTTTATTTTAATTAAATTTAATTAGATCAATACAAATTAAGTTTTATAAACGTATTGTTTTACCCCTTGATAATATTTAGATCAACGAAAAAGTACATTCCTTAGAAAAAATTTACGTTTTCTACTTTCCACTTGTAATTAATTAAACAAGAAGTTAAAACAATCAAAACAAATAAAAAGTCCCAAAATAACTTATATTTCAATTTTTATAAAATTAAATTACACGGAATATGATACTGCACTTGCTTGCATTCTAACACAGATCAAACACATCAGTATGCGAGTTTTATTAATGCGACTTGCATTAAAGGATCCTAACTGCTGACGTACAATTATTCATACGAGTTTATTTATTACAATAATAATAAAATATTTCCACCCTAATCATAAAAATTTGTATTTTGTGATGCGTTTGATGCATTTTATGAGTGGAATAATCTCTTTCAAATTTAAATTACATACGATTTATGTTTAATTATTGCATTACAAATATAGTAGTACCTATGTAAATATAATGTAAGTCCAAATTGTTTTATTACAAATTACAAATTGTTTTATTGACACCATGGTCCAAAATTCCCCACTAATTATCGTATACAGAAAATGTAAGTATTTTATCACGTAGGTCACGTACTAGGTAATTAATATATCTGCATATAATGTTTCACCTCCGAGTTGCGATGAGATAAGGCACACAACAATCTGTCGACTACATAGCAAAATTCTCAGAATTGTCGAGCTAGAGGGGGTCGAGCTATAGGGGTTCTACTGTATTTTCTTTATAAATGACAAATGGCAACTTGATTCGATAGTTGAAAATTAATAAACAATACAATTTTAAACTTAAATAATTAGATAATGCAGTCTTAGTTATTGTTTAATAGTCGTAGATAAAGAATAGTATTCAATTCGTGTATAATGAGCCATATTACACGAGAATAATTACAAAACTCGCTCACTACGTTCGCTCGTGTTCTAAACAATTCTCGTGTAATGTGGCCTTCATTATACACTCATTAAATAATATACTATTATAGATAGATTTAGGGTAGGGGGTGATACATATAGATATGTATCTTTGCCAGGGCTACCGATTTCTTTGTTAAGGCTACCACAATAAAAAACAAAAATGAATATTATGTCATCGTATCTCCGGACAAAATTTTTTTTCAAATATTTGATTGAAATTTTAATGGTATGCTAAAATTAATATATGTTAGCAATAATAATCGTCAAAACCAAAAAAGTTGTACCGGAAATATCTTTTTTTTAGCGTATGATATATCATATATCATACGATATATCATACGCTGGGAAATAAAGGGTACTTCAGTAAATTTTTATTGAAAGTTACATTTTGGAGTCAAAAACAATTAATGAAACAAAAACTAATTATTATAAAACAAAAAACTTATTTAACGTGGTAGGTATGGAAACAGCTGTCGGGGTGAAGACCAATATTACATTTAAGGCATTTGAATTTTGTGCATTTTCCACATTTTGCGCATCTTCTTTGAGTTTCTTGCTTATCAATCCAATGATCCTTCCTGTCATACCGCATTTCTTCTAGAACTCGAGAATGTTGCTTGGGTATAGGCCCACTAGTAGATTGATTTGGAGGAGACGCTAATATAGCTAGTACAATCCTTCGTAAGAATTCGACCATACTAATATTTGGCTCTACAAAACGGTAGAGGTACCACATGTTGGCTACTGAACCATTGAGTAAGAATCGAAAAATGGGCCAATACCATTTCTTGCTCCTAATTCTTGATCGGTATAAGCCTAGCATTTGATCGCACCGATCGACTCCACCCATACCTTTGTTATAATAATTAATTATACTTGGTTGCTCAACAGCAATCGATGCCTTTTCTTGTTTTTCTAGTAGTCAATGTTTTATCCTCTAAATTTGTTGCCATGGTCACTTGACTGTTATCATGCCAACGAGTGAGCGTAATAGAAGTATTATCTTGTAAAGAATAATTTGTGCCACGTTTGTTTTTTTAAATCTGATAAAGGTGTCTTTTCAATTCGATCAGACCGTATGGTTCCAACACAAAATAATTTGTTTTCAGTTAATGTTTCTAATAAAGGCAAAGAATTGAAGTAGTTGTCCAAAAACACTATACTGTTCTGGGGTAAAAAGTTTAAACACAATTTTTCGGTAACACTGCTCCCAAGAGTTTTTCCTTAAATTTTATCACCGGCACCTTGATAAACGTCAAATTTTATTAGATAACCATCAAACGTGGTCAAACATCAAAACTTAAACCGGAAACGTATTGGTTTACCGCGTATAAATTGCTTTATGCTGTGACGACCGTAGTATGGTTCCATTGCTTCATCCAACGAAAAATATGTACCCAAGGGTTGAATGCTTTCATTATATTTATAATGTTGATATGATCTTGGAATTAATTGTTTGCCTTTTCTACATCTAGTCCTGCAGATGGAGCAATAAATACTCCGAAACGTCGACAATCAGAATATAGTGGTTTGATTTGCATACCCATTCAACCCGTTATTTCTTTTCGTTTAATTTTACTATTATCGTTAAAATGAATAAATCTGTGGATACTTTCAAATTTATTTCGGGACATGCTGTTGGCTACGAGTGTATTATGGGTATAACATCTAGTTTCTCAGTACATCCTCCTTGATGTCACTGGACAATATCCAGATAAAAGAACGATAGCGAGGTACTTATATCTTTGAAGTTCAGTACAAAGAACTCAAGTCAAAAAGCACAAGTTTTCACTAGAGGCAAATGAAGTTTCACATTAAATGTTATAACAATGATAACGAATTTAAAAGAAATTTTTTTTGCAATAATTAGGTAATGGTTAGATATAAAGATATACCATAGGGCAGTTTTAAATTATCATTCCTTATCACTTTTGTTAGTGACTTAAGTTCTTAGTATTACAAAAAATTTCAAATTGGTTAATACTATGAACTTAAGTCACGTTAAATTTGTTATAGGAGCCTAACAATTATTAGAAAGAAGTCACTAAACGAACAATATTTATTTACATTTTTGATATTACATTATTTCGTCGCCATGCAACGAAAACCCATTAACTACATAACCCATAGTTTCGAGTTAAACGGATTTGAATATTCGGATAATATTAAACACTTGATTGTGTGGGAAATCGGCTATCAACAATTTTTTTTGTTATTAAACGTTCATTTATGTATTGGTTTTTAATAATAACAGTTGAAATATATTTAGCGTTATTTGAAAAATTAATTTAAACTGAACCGATTTGTAAAAATATGCACTTAACTGATTTTCCCTAAATATATAAATATAAAGAGGCATAAATTCAGAAAATTAAAAATAACAATCTTCAAAAACTTTTATTTTATTATAAATATAACACACTGAACACAACAAATTTAAGAAAAGCACTATTCTAAATTTTCTGATTCAGTGTCTTCATCTGCACATGGTTCTGGTAAAGTGTCTTTTTTCAGAGAACAAGTTGGTAAGTTGCGATACCATCCATGAAATTATTCTGGAATCACACCTGATTGGCAAAGTTTTTCCAAATCTTTCTTTTTGGCTGCAGTTATAGGCAACTGCTTTTGGTATAAATTTTTTAATTTCTTTGGTATTGGAACTGTACGACCATTAAACACGTCGATTGTGCTGTACTCGTCGGTATGGTTATATTTACATTGTATTTGACCCCAATTTTGTTTCGTATATTTTAAGCATTTAATTTTAAGCCATTTTACAGTTTTCCCATTTACATCTACAGTTCGCATTTTTATTAACCTCTTAGACAACTCTTGTAAATCGAGAATACTATCAAATTTTACTTCTTTTACTTAGTATGCAGAGCTGATTTTATTACGTTGTCTTTTGGACCTAGCCAAACGAAATATTGCTAACCAATCTTGGACAGTGTACACAGGCACAAATTTCTTGGCCTTCTCTATACTACTGTGCATAGAATCAACCTCCATGTTACTATGACCACTTTCTAGAAATTTGTGTTCTAAAATTTCCAGGTTGGTAACTTGGACCACATACATCAGTAGAGCTGCTACATGTTGGTTTCTATTCTGACCTCCATACGTATCAGAGAACATCGACACTTCAGTTACATGGTCTGGTAGACTTTTGGTTAGGTATTCAAAGAGGCAGCTTCCAATTTCGGAACTCCCTCTTTTTCCATTTAATTCCGTCCAGCAAAAGCAGAATGCATTATTGGGAACCATTGCTTCGTAAATTGTTAGGTTGTACGTAGAAATCTTGCGGCTGTAATACATTGGACTTACATCCGATGATGGAATCTGCAACACAGATTGTAAGTCAAAGGTTAAACTTACAAAATTTGGGTTGGTTCTTGATTTTTCCTTATTAATTCTTTTGCAGTCTTCTTTGCTTAATTGGTGATTTTTATATATTTCTTGCATATTAATTTTCGCATCACCCAATGCTTCATTAAATTTAGTACAAAGTGCACACTGATCTTTCTTAGGGCGAAAAAAAGATAAATTATAATTTTTACAGAATATTCTTGGGGTAAGTTACAGCTGAGCAATATTCTTTTTTTTCTTTTTTACATCTCTCAATGTACAATTCGTACATTTTAGCTATGCTTAGAGTACTATCCAAATAACTTCTTTTGCTCGATTTTCTACAGTAGTGTGATTCTACCGTAGGTAAACTTTCAATATGCCGTTTAACAAAATCTATGACATCAGGGTTTGTTTTATTTGGTGGTGATTTTCTTCCTCTACCATCAATACCATCGTAAGTACCCAATGGTCCTTTATACTTAAAAGCGTTAAGAATAATATCGGATGATATAGCAAGAGTGGATAAAAAAACTTTTTGACATACGCGGATTTTAATTGAATCTTTTTCAAAGAAAAAATTTTTCCAGAAAAATCTGTTAAAATCAGTTAGTAGTTTTTAATTCTATAACGTAGGTTATAAATGAAAACATTGTTTCATCAAAAATCCATTATATGCACTAAATGGATTTTCATAGTCAAGAATTATTAGAAAATTCAAATAAAACAGAACTAAAATCAAATAATGTTACTTAACTGATTATACCTGCATAAGATCTTACATTTAATTTCAAAGATAAGCAGTTATAATAGGTTAATGCTTTTTTCTAGTAAGAACGAACAATATTGTTTGCGGTTCTTTTCAGGAATATACCATTAAAAAACTTTAAAGGTATTTTTCTGAAAGAAAACCATGCAATTGAGGAAGAAGCTTCATTTAACATCACTAAACTGTTTTATCCAAAAATGAAATTATATTTTTACTACTTAGCAAAATACACTTTTAAGCAAAAACATATGAAAATAATTTAATAGAAGTTAATGGATTTTACCAGAAGATAGATCTTGAAAAACTGCATTTAATGGTATTTATAACTCAATTTTGCCAAAAATGTCAGTTAATGGGTTTTCGTTGTATGCCGACGATTTATAAATTATTCGTCGGAAATTTCGTCCAAATCAGGATTATTTGCTGCTACATCACTGGTGGCTAAATTGTGGTAAAAATCATGAAACACAGGAGGAATTAATGATAGGAGATCTAGTATATCTTTTTTTTTCCTTCGAAATTGGTACTGGACCAGAATAACGCTTTTTCAGAATTAATGTCATTTTGCCATTTTTTTTTTCTTAGGAAGTTAATTTGTTGGAATGGACTCTCTGTATCCAGAGAATTTTTGTAAAATATTTGTCCAGTTTCGCATTTTCTGTATTGGTTCCAACTCACTTCCTGTATTTTGAATTGCTCGCCATCTAGGTTTTTTTTCGGATATACCAAGACATTGCTCAGGAGATTGGCGAAATCAAAAACGAATCACGAAAGCACGAATCAGAATAAAAAATAAGTTCGGTAATTTCTTTTGGTCCTTTGACCTTTGACTTCATTCACTTAATGGAGTACCGGGGCAAGCCCCTCTGCTCCTTCATCGCATAAGTGGTCGCTCACGTTTGGGGTTTTAGGAGGCGGTTAACCTCCGATTTTAGCGCGAAACTAAAACCGTGCTGGATCGGGGATCCTGAAACATAAAAGGGGTTAATGCGCTGTAAGTTAATAAATAAGTAAACCTGATTCCGAATCACGAGTCCCTAGGGACTCGTGATGCCACTAGTGGTGGTTGCTGTACAAGTGGAGCCCCTGCTCGAACTAGGGGCGTGGCTTGTAGAGCGGGTGTCCTATGAGCCCATGTGATGGTATGGGGTCCCGTGTAAAGTGTATCCCCTGCTACTAAGCTGCGCTATTTTTGGGAGAAAAGCTGCGAAATAAATTTAATTAGTGGTTAATAATTATCGGGTGTTGGTGGGTGGCCACGGTCAGGAAGTTCTTGCGGTTGCAAGATGATGCTGTTGGCCAAGGTTTCGAATTAACGGATTTTCTGAAAAAGAACAGTTTTTATAAAGATTATCTGACAACTTACTGATATGCTCGGAGATGAGTTCGAGTTTCCCCTCAGCATGAAGTGGTGACGTAGTATGGGACGTTGAAAGCGAATCGGAGTGCTTTGTTTTGGACGGCATGAAGTTTGTAGAGTTGTCTTGCGGACGCCGAGGACCAGATTGGCGCCGCGTAGATCATGGTTGGCCTGATGATGGCCTTGTAGATGCGGAGTTTGTTGGCGGGTGACATCTTGCTGTGATGGCCTATTAGCGGCAGGAGGCAGGTGGTTACTTCTTTGGCTCGGTTGGTGACTGTTTGAATGTGGGTGGTCCCGGAGAGGCGACTGTCGAGGGTGACCCCCAGGTATTTTGATGACTTCTTCCAGGCGATGGGGTACTTCGAACATGAAGACGTTGGTTTTTGGAGTCCTAAAATGTTTTTGAAACAAGGTTGCGCTACTCTTGCTCGAGTTCACCTCGATGCGCCAAGTTTCGAACCATCTTTCCAAATCGTTTATGGCTTCCTGAAGGTAGATGGTGGCGGTGTCTGGGTTCATGGAGGAGGAATAAACCGCGGTGTCATCGGCATAAAGTGAAATCTACGTCCTTGAGGTTCTTGGGGTGGAATGTCGCTCATGAAGACGTTGAACAGCGACGGGGATAAGAGCGAACCTTGGGGTACCCCGGAGAGAATTTTCCGTTCCGTTGATCGGGCGCCGTTCAGTTTGATGCAGAAGCGGCGGTTTTCGAGGTAGGAGGCGATGAGTTTAACGAGTCGGGGGTTTATGTTGGCCTGAGACAATTTAAAAATTAATCCTTCGTGCCAGACTTTATCGAAAGCTTTCGATACGTCCAGCAGTACTAAACCCGTGAATTCCTTTTTGAAAAAACTTCATTTATATGTTCGACGAGCGAACAGGCGGGGCGATCGTTGCGGTAGAGGGAGTAGGTAGGGAGGTTAGCGGAATCTCCGGCTCGGAGGTGGGTTTTGCTAATCAGGATTACGTCTAGGTCGTGGGTGTGGGCGAACTCCACATCGTTTGAGTATATTTTTCGCAATGGCCACACCCTTTTCTGCAAGCCCATTACTTTGAGGATATCGGGGACTTGAGAATTTCAGTTGAATATTGGCGGTGCTTGCAAATTTCTCAAATTCACCCGATCCGAAAGGACTGTTGTCACACTTTATTATCGTTGGATATCCAATTGTATTGAATTTACCACAGATCACTTCAATGACGTGCTTTGATGTTTGACTTCTGATTGGTTCCGCGATTAAGTAATTCGAATAGGCATCAATCAACGCAATGAAATCTCGTCCTGCATATTCAAATATATCCATCGACACTCTATGAAACGGATACTTCGGTGTCTCTTCCTGCACTAGTGGCTCTTTTTGATTGTTGCGTTTGAACTTTTCGCAGATGGTACATTTTGACGTAATTTCCTTGATTTGACTGTTCATTTTGGGCCAGAAATAATGCATTCTTGTGCGTGCAAGCGTTTTTTCAATGCCTAAGTGTGGTGCGTGTAACCATCTAGAAATTTCATTCTGCAGTTCGGTTGGTATTACCAGTTTATGATTTCGGAATAATAATCCATTCTCACAATGTAATTCTGCTTTATATTTGAAAAATTCCTGACTTAGGTCATCCAATTTATGATACGTTGGCCACCCATTTTCAACATAGCTACATATCCGCATGTAACGTTCATCTCGTTCCATGATTGAGCAATACAACTTATAATTGTCTTCCGATAAACATGCTGACTTTGTTACCGAGTGTATAATTCCTGATAATTCATTGATCTCCGTATTTTCTTTCAGTTGCGCTCGCGATAAACAGTCGGCCACAAGCATTTCTTTCCCTGGTTTATATATTACAGTCATTTTTGGATATCTTAGGAGCATTAAAAACATGCGCTGTAATCGTGCAGTTACATCATCAATGTCTCGCTTGACTAGAGTCTCCAATGGTTTATGATCGCTCTCAACAGTGAATTCGCGACCGTACAAATAAAAGTGAAACCTTTGACATGCAAACACAATTGCCAACAGCTCCTTTTCGATTTGAGCCCATCTTTGTTCACTTTTGCTTAACGTGCGCGAAGAGTATGCTACCGGGTGTCCTTCTTGCATCAGCACACAACCCAATCCATCTTTTGATTCATCGGTTTGTACAACAACAGCCTTTTTTGGGTCATATACTGACAATACGGGATCGGACGAAATAATCCTTAGTAAATTTTTGAATTCTTCTTGATGTTGAACCTTCCATTCAAACCCAATGTCCTTTCTTGTTAGGTTCCGCAGAGCCGTTGACTGTTTCGACAAGTTAGGAATAAATTTTGCCAGATACTTGAGGAGTCCTAATAATCGCATGACGTCTTGCTTGTTTTCAGGTGTTTTCATTTCCAAAATCGCATTGTCACAAGTGGAAATATATAATCTATAAATTATTGTAATTAAATGTAATTCCACTTGAAGCTCCCTGGTATAAGTTGACAAAGTGCAATGGTTATAAATAAATAGATAATGAATATGGAAGGGGAAGCATCAAGCGGTGCAGAAGAATAATTAATTAATTAATTAACTAGAGTTCGGAGTGTGCACCTCCTGGGGTCAAGATGTGACCACCGTTGATGGCTTAACTACCCCTCGTAGAGTAAGATCTAGTTTAAGATGTTATTTAGGAATTAATAATTAAATTTAATAAATATAGTTTTCATTATAAACACATGTGTGATTATTTCAATTAAAGTACATAAACCTAACTCAAAACCTCTGAGCTACACAACCCCAAAAATATTCGTGACATTTTGGTGGTTTTTTTTTTTTTTTTCCAATACAACATTTTGTTATCCTAAAATAATCTTAAATATAATCATCATCTGAGTTATACATTGAATAGTCATTTTTCTCAATATTGCACTCTAATAGTTCAATCTCACCATCCCTCAAAATCCTAAGGGCTCTCTGCAACTTTCCTTTCTCGTCTTCATCCAAATCAAGTGTTGAAGCATCCACCTCCAAAATAGAGGACAAATGATCGGAAGCTAAAGATTGAGAGGTGGGATAGGATATCATAGTGGTCGGATCAATAAGATTTATTATCTTGGCAGCTTCTTCGCTTGTCTTTTCGACCTCTTCCTGCCTTTTATTTTCTCCCTCTTTAAAAGTTCTATTTGATCTTTTAAGAAAGTTGAAACAGGTTCTGGGTGTTTCGACTTCATCTAGGATAAGCATGCCATGTTCTTTTGAATACACCAACTCTTCTTTTATGTTGGGCGCAAATGGATTTTCAGGATTTCTGATCCTAAGTAAATAGTCTCTCTCCTCTTCAGTTCTGGCAAAATGTTTCTTCAAACAAGTCTCTTCTAAATGACAATTTGAAAAATTCCACATGTTGTTTCCCCCATCAGCCATCAACTGCACACTGCCTGAAATATTTGATCTTTTTCCTGGGTCAAGATTAATCCTCCATAGCCTCCGAATTGCATCTGCACCAATCCTAAGCCTGCTAGTTGCTCCATATGGGTTGATTGTAAGTGTCTGAAGTGCGGTGGATGTTCCTTTTGCTAAAGAATAAAAGTCATCTTGAGGATTCTTTCCCTGTGGTCTTAGAGAAGCTGTTTCAACTCCAAATTGTGAAACAAATTTTCTATCCATGTACCATGAAGTATATTCTCCCAGACCCTCTCTGAAAAAGAATGTTTTGTCAGGACTCAAATTTATTCCTATCATGGAGAGGTTCAATCTATTCATTTTTACACAGCTGGATAGGGCATTAGCAGTGATCCCCATGTATGAAGACATTGAATCATCACTTGATCTAAGAGTCATAACCTTCATGTTGTCCTTGCTCATTCTGTGATTGGTAGCTAGGAGACCTAAGGTAGTTGATCCAGCATTCATCATACCCATTAGCATTCCTGGGCTGGCTTTCATGAATTCCCCTCTGTCATCTATCCTTTTCTTAGATTCTATGAACCATTTTCTTGTGTTTTCGTTCATACATTTTTCCCATTCTTCCTTCCATTGGAGTCTTCCTATTTCATTTTCACTGCATATGGTAACACCACTTCCCAATTGGATTTCTTTCATTGACATTAAGAAATTTCCAGCAACAGCAATATGTGAGAAAAGTAGGCAGAATTCATCGGGTGGCGGAAGACCTAGCCTCATTCTTGTTTCTTTATCAAAGAGATACTTGTGCATCATTGCAAAGGCAGAAGGTGCTAAACATTCATTCCACTTGGTGGCATCTTCTGTCCCTTGACATCCTGTGTTTGTTCGACCTGATGAAAATGAAGAGGCAGACATATTGTTAGAAATTTTGGACTTCTTTTCTTCTCCTCCTATAGAGATGGTTGCTCCCTCTATATGCCTAGCTAATTCTAAGTGAAATTCTTCTATTATGTGTAAGAACATTCTAAGAATCATGTTTGCGGAGGCTATTGCTCTTCTGTCCTTCTTCTCTCTTTCTTTATGTTTAAGATAAGAAACAAACCTTGTTGAAAGCTGGAGCATCTTTTTCCTCACTTCATCATTTCCCTTAATCGTAACTTTATGAGTTCCTATTATCTTTTTGCTTACCCAAACCTTTTGCTTCCTCTCTTTTGAATATTTTCTCACTTTAATCTCTCTCTCTTTATTTTCAAGGAAAGTGAGCTCTTGCTTGTTCATCAGATTGAAATATACTTGTATCCACTCAATACAACTGAACATTGCATCCCCGTATTCTCCCTATAAAAGTCAAACATTCTCCTGTATGCCAGTGCTGCAGTAACACTTTTTCCTGTTAATGAACACATGGATTGTCTCCCTTTTGTCAAGACATCAGAGTTGGTTTGAAGAGCTTTCTTGATTGTCATTGATGCACAGCTGTCTATTTGAGTGATATTTTTTATGAGAAATGACTCTACCATCACTCTTAATTTCGATGCTATAAAATTTCCGTGAATTTCGTCATGTGGAAAATCACTATCCTCCTGCTCCCAGTGCAGTCTTTCTATCTCAACACCCATCAGTTTTATTGTTTTGTTTAATATTTTTTTGTTGAAACTATATGCTCTATTCACAGTCTCAGCAACTTTTGGTGCTTGGGTGCCAAATCCATGAGGAGGTGTGTTTGTATATATGTATAAACTGCTTATGTTTCCCAAAAATGCAGATTGTTCTTCAGATATTTCGGTTTTGTCTCTTCCATTTTCATACTTCATTTTTTTGCCATGAGCAAAGCATGTTTCATTTAACAAACTATTTGTAAATTCTTCAAAAATCATATCTTTGTTTCTCTGCTAAAGTAGTGTTTAAGGAAAGAGTTCGTTTTTGCTCGTTAAACATATATTCTTCATTATACCATTTATATTTCTTCATAATTATTTCATTTGGAGTAGCTCTCATCGGACCTACCCATATTATACCATTTATATTTCTTCATTATTATTCCATTTCTGAGTAGCTCACATCGGACCTACCCATATTATACCATTTATATTTCATTGGGATCCATAAAACCATTATTATTTATCATCTTCTTTGTAATTATTTCATTTAGAGTAGCTCTCATAGGACCTACCCATATTGTACCATTATATATTCATTGGGATCCATATTATACCACTTATATTTCTTCATTATTAATTCACTTTGAGTAGCTCTCATCGGACCTACCCATATATCCATATTATATTTCTTCATTATTATTCCATTTTGAGTAGCTCTCATCGGACCTACCCATATATCTATATTATATCATTTTATTCATCTTTGGATCCATATTAAACCATTATTGTCATCCATATTATTCTTTATTATTCAATTTATATCCATGTATTTCATTTTTACTTCATTTAGTGCCATTCCATGCCATGCCATAATAACCATGCCATTCCATAATTACCACATTAATTCTCATCTCACCCAAATAAAAAAGTATTCCATTCCATTTCCATACAAATTTGGTTCCATGGTTGGTGTAATTCAGTAATTGACAGTGTGCGCGTGACATCAACATTGGGATGGCCAGCCCGCCGTTTGACACCAGTTTGTTCTTATCAACCAACCTGAATTACCATTTCCATTTTTCCATCCTTGTTAAAGCGATACGAGATAATACACATTGAGGTGGCTAGGCTCTCTGTCTAAAATCAAGTAGCTTTCATCCTTTGAAATTATTAACAAACAGATTTGGAATGATTTTTGACTTTCATCGTTGGTCCTATAGGTCTGCTGGTTTCTTTTGTCCACAATTAAAATGTATTGCATGTTTTTCTAGTTATTATTCCCATAATTTATTTTAAGCCAAATTTTCTCAAAAAAAAAATAAATGTTTAGAAAATCTTAAATCTAACTTATCAACTATGTCCTGATTTTTACTTAAAGTTAAACACCTGTGCATTTTTCCTATTAATTTTGGTTAAATTTAATTCATACCTTTATAATGTATCCCCTGAGAAAATTATTTATTAGGGCAGTTTAGCGTCATTACCTAGGACGATAGTACAAAAAATACTTCTTTAAAAAAAACAAAACAAAAATATTCAACTAATTTTAGAAATTGTTCATTAAAAGATTACTCTTCATTTAAGTAGCTCCCGCTTGCAAGGATGTAGCATCTGTAATCCGACTCATACAGCCACAAGTCTCATACAAGCAAGTTGGGATCAAGCGCGTAACACCACTCTTTAACAAATCAATAATAAAATCTTCCTACAATTATTTATTGATAATTTATTTTATTAATTAACTCCATATTTTTTACACATTAGCTCAACTTTTATATTTTAATTTTAATTTCATTTTAAATAAATTTATCCCGATGATCCATATTAATATAGTGAATAAAATTGTGCTACGGTACTACATTAAAATGCTTCGAGTGTTTGTGATTTCTATTTAGAATGGGTTTTATTCACTTGTATTTTTCGCTGTTCTTAATTTTTAAATTACCTTGCAATGACGGTATAACTTTATTATTTGCTTTTGCGACTTATTTACAACTGTGCGAATATTTATTAAATTTTCATCTATTCCATTATTCCTTTTATATTCGCTTTACATAATATTATTATCACTTATCCATATTGTCGCTTTTTATTACATAAAATATTTACCCTACTATTGGTTAAAATTTTTTGTTAAAACTTTGACCCTACAAGTTTATTTAATTATTCGTCGATTGTCTTATAATAATAATAATAATAATAATGTTTATTTACGGAGTGAATCCTTATAACTTTACATTCTATACAAAACAAAAAACAAGAAAATAAAAGGTAATTCTTTTAAATACTAAGATCCTTTCTTAGTTGAGTTTTAAGCCTACTTATTAGAGCCGTGTGGCACGTTGATTCAAATTGTGCTTGTACATCTCAATTTTTAACATCTCCACTCCTTCGATGACCGACTCAAAAAGTTGACCTACGCCAGCAGAATCAGGAGCTTCCCTACGGGCCTATACAATGTATTTAATTTGGTGAAGCAATTTCATGTCTTATTTGCAAAAAAAATATGATCCAGCATTTCCGTTATAAAAATGAACTTTAATAAACCCAATTAACATCCGTAGTATTTTTTACAGTGTAAGCAAATGTCTGCGCGAATACGTGTTGTATTACATTATTTTTTCAAACTAATAATTTTTCTATACTTTTTCATCGGACATTAACGTTAAAATTTATGACAAAACCTAACTCTTTTTTATCTTTACACATATTATTTGATCTTCAAATCCTATTCATTTATCTGCTGTATAAAAATAATATTCTCTTGTTATGTCTAAAAATTACCTATAAATATTTATTTTTACCTAAATTCAAAATGTTAAAAAAATAAAATTATTGAATATTAATTCGTAATTTTCCTCGTTACAACAAAAATATAAGTTAAGCATTTTATTTCTTTCGTGAACTTGTTTGAACTATTCATTTATGCAACATCAACAAATTCTTTTATTAAAACAAAATGCCATTATATTTTTAAATTCAATTTAAATACAAAAATTTCAAAACTACTTTTATTTATTATTGCCAAATTTGAAATTATCTAATGCAAAATGTAAAAATCAAACAAATTTAAATTAATTTTACTCATAAAATTTACCATTTTTGATCAATAATAATTATTTGTAAAATCTGTAAAATCGTTCTATTTATTGAAATTTTTCTTTTAATCCTAATTTAACGTGAATTAAATTTTAATATTAAAATTATCTTTTCTTCTATTAGATTACATTTCATTTATGTAGACGCGTAAGTTTGTCGACCGATTACGTAATAATTACCTAATTATTCACTTGAAATGCAAAATTTATCATTGTAAGAAAAAATATTTAAAAGATTAATTTCAGATTATATTTCCCTAAATTTTTGATTGGTACTTTTATTTACCTTAATGGCAGCCTCACCAGAAAGTACTGACCCAATATTTGGCTGTGGGTCATAAATAAAAATTACCAATTATCGGAACAAAACATCCATTATTGTTTCATAGGTTCATAAAAAATATTCCTCTATAATTCAATAAAACTGTAAAATTAAAATTGTTCAACATATTATAAACATAAAAATTTTCTTCTTTAACCTGATACATAATTACGTAATCTACTTAGTTTGAATTGCATATTGTTAATGAAATTTACTAACCTACACATTAATGTAATTTATTTTAAAACTAGAGGAAACTTGTTATTTAAAAAAATTTTAATTTTCAAAATCATAGCAAAAATTTGGAGATTTATGCTCTCCGAGACCTGCCCGGCACCTCCACCAAAATGTCACGAATATTTTTGGGGTTGTGTAGCTCAGAGGTTTTGAGTTAGGTTTATGTACTTTAATTGAAATAATCACACAGGTGTTTATAATGAAAACTATATTTATTAAATTTAATTATTAATTCCTAAATAACATCTTAAACTAGATCTTACTCTACGAGGGGTAGTTAAGCCATCAACGGTGGTCACATCTTGACCCCAGGAGGTGCACACTCCGAACTCTAGTTAAATAATTAATTATTCTTCTGCACCGCTTGATGCTTCCCCTTCCATATTCATTATCTATTTATTTATAACCATTGCACTTTGTCAACTTATACCAGGGAGCTTCAAGTGGAATTACATTTAATTACAATAATTTATAGATTATATATTTCCACTTGTGACAGCATCTCGGTATTTATTTGTTGGTTTGATTTGGCCATTTGACAATACATGGCCCATAAACTGAACTTCAGATTTCCGATATTGAATTTTTTTCCGGATTGAACTTGATGCCATTTGCTCTTGCACGTTCCATGACCAATGACAATGTTTTGTCATGCTCAACTTCGTTTTCTGCAGCGATTCCAATATCATCAAAGTACACCACCACGTCTGGTATGTCACCAAATATTTGCACCATTTTTCTCTGAAACATTTCTGGTGCGCAATTAACACCAAACGGAACACGATTGTATTTAAATCTGCCAAATGGAGTCATGAATGTCGTCAATTCAGCACTTATGTTGTCCAATTCCATGTGCCAAAATCCGCAGTTAAGGTCCAGAACTGTGAAGATCCGTTTATTGGCCAAGCGACTAGTGCAATCCGCAATTGTTGGTATTAGAAAATGTTCCCGCTGTATGCATTCGTTAAGTGGCTTTGGATCTAAACATATTCGCAATTTGCCATTGTGTTTTTCGACTATTTGTAGGTTATTGACCCACTCTGTTGGATAGTCGACAGGTGAAATTATTCCGGTCTCTACCATACAGTCAATTTCCACTTTAAGTTTTTCAATCAGACTTAAAGGTATTCGTTTTTTATAACGTAGTACCGGTGTCGCATTTTCTTTTAATTTTATTGAAAATTTTCCAGGAAACTTACCCAATCCTTCAAATATGTCACGATTGTGTCTTACTAGTTCTTCTTTTGTTTGCGGTAAATAAGTGATTTTGTGCACATCCATTCGCTTCACTAATCCAAATTCTATGCAAGTATCCAATCCCAACAACGGTTCAAACTCATTATTTACGACAAGAAATTCTGCAACTTGTACACTGTGTGATTTTAAATCTAAACATTCTAATTTTACGGTCCCAAAAATTTTTATCTTGTTCTCACTATAATCAAAAACAGGAAAATCATTTTGTTGGTTTTCCATGGCCATATTTAATTTTCTGATCAGATTTAATGGGACACAATTGACATCTGATCCTGTATCAATTTTGAAATTGATTACCTCGCTATTAATCTTGTATGCCTTAATCCATCTTGTTCGTCCTAAGCCATTTTTCGTTGTATTTATCCTAAAATCATAGTTACCCTCTGCGTTGTTCCATTTGATGCTGTTTGTCGTTTGATTACTGCTTTCCGTATCTCTGTTAGTTGGTTTGCTTTCTTGATTGTATCGTCTTGGTTTCGACTGCTTACAAAACTTCTGGAAGTGTCCTCTTCTACCACATGAGTAACATACAACATTTTTAGCTTTACACAATCGCAAGTGAGTTGGTGTGAATGCTAACCCACAGTTATGACATTGACGAGTTATTGCGTTTACCACATCAGGTTGTTCGGATATACTTTGCACTATTAATTGTTCAGCGCTTCGATCTAACAACACTTTATTTGCGTTTGCTGCTTCAAATATCTTGCTTGTATTGATAACCTTTTTTAACGATTCATCTTTGCCATCTAACAATTTCAGTTGTAACCTCTTATCGTGTACACCGATTATGATGCGATCACGTAACATTCTTTCTTCATACGATTTACCACACTCACATTTATACTCACATTATAAATTTTATAAGCTAAAAAAAAAAAAAAAAGAAGCGTGTAACAGATGGCGATAGTAGCAGTTAGTAGTACCAATATCCTTGGTAGTTGCAATGCTCGGCAGTGGTAATACAACGAAGGTAGTTCAACTTGAACCACAACGTAGGTCGCTAGACGCTAGCACTGAAGTGACAATAAATATAATTTCAACATTTATAATATTGTTTGATTTAATAAGCGCTGCTTATTACAGGTACCTGCTTGTCGGGTCTCCTGATGGGGTGCGTAGAGACGCGCCGTTTCGATGAACGTGTGCTCTGGACGTTCGCTCGATCCGATTGGTCGAGGGGCGTGGCCAAAAATGCAAAAGCCTCTTCCATGACGGTGTATTTGATGGAGCAAGTGGCCTGCGATCTGGAGAAGGCTCAAAATGTGTTATGTCGTTTGGAGCACAGTACCTTGAAATTGGTGACGGTTAGCTCAGCTATTTTCTACCATCCAGATTCGCGCAACATCGTCATTCGGGAGGATCAAGAGTTTGTCGATGACTTACGAAATTCCCGATTTCGATCCAACCAAAGTTTCGCCGTGGTTGTTGCGCATGGAGATCGACGACAAGAAAATGTGAATAAGAAACTCTCCATGGAACAAATAGCTGCAACGATCCAATCAGATTTTGGCGGCGATTTACTTTGCCTTTTCAGCAACGACAATGCGGAAAAATTTGTTTTACATATTCGAATTTTGGACGATACAGCAGAAAGCGAATGCAACGCGGATAAATCCAATATGGAAGAGCAAAAGTTTATCAAGTGCTTAGAAGATACCTTGCTTGGAGAAACCACTTTAAAAGGAATTCCCGAAATATCCAAAATTTACTTGATCAAACCGCAAGCGAATGAGAAGAAGAGAAGAGTCGTGAACGAGAATGGCAACGTAGAGTTTGTATCCGAATGGGTGCTCGAAACTGACGGTTCAAATTTAGCTGCAGTTTTTCGCGACCCCGAAGTAGATAGCAACCGTACCCTGACCAACGACATTTCCGATACGTTTAAAGTGACTTGCCGAACATGTCCAGGGGTTGAACGTCCATACCTCTGGTTACTCTTTTCGTGAACATGATCGCCGCACTCTTGTCCGAATTGACCTCGATCCTCCAAGTGCGGTACCATTTCTCCAGCAGGTCCAGCGCTTTCTGGGACTTCCGGTCGGCAGCGGTCGGTCTGAGTGAGGTGGAGACGATGGTGGTGTCATCCGCATAAAGGTACAGAGATGTCGAGGTGCAGTCAGGTCTTGGGATATCGCTGACGTACAGGTTGAATAGTGTGGGAGATAGAATGGAGCCTTGCGGTACTCCAGCCCTGATGTCCCTCCTCGTCGAGCGGATCCCTTCCAGCTTCACTCTAAAACTTCTGTCCTCCAGGTATGACGCTATTAGCTGAACGAGCCTTAGTGGAACGTTTGCCTGCAACATCTTAAAAAGTAAGCCGGCATTCGATAAGGTATGGCATATACCTTATCGAATGCCTTGGAAACGTCCAGGAAGACTGCGCTCGCGGATTCCGTCTTGTTTAGCACAAGTGTTATCGTCTCCACTATCCTCGTGACCTGTAGAGTGGTGGAGTGTTGGGGGCGGAAACCAAACTGTTCGTCCTGGATTGTCTCGTTCTGAGCTATTACCTTTTGCAATCTGTTGAGGATGATCCTTTCTGCTATCTTTCCGATGGTGGAGAGGAGACTAATTGGCCTCTTAACTGTGGGGTAGGTCCTTTGGTTTTCCGGGCTTATGCAAGACGACCACGTCTGCCATCTATCCGCAAAATGCCTCAGCCTTAGCACCGCGTTGATAATACCTGTGATGGCCACGACTGCCTTCTTGGGAAGCTCCTTCAGGGCGTAGTTCGTGTTGCCGTCCGGTCCGGGGGCTTTTTTCCTCTTCCAGTTCGTCAAATGATTATGCATGATGAGACAGTGGAAAAGTTTAAATCAATTTCGCAGCATCAAATAAATAAAGAGAACGCACAGCGAAAGAGAGAAAAAACAAAAAACCGAAGGATCGAGAAAGACGAAGTTGCGCAATTGCTGTTTCGTGCGTTCGTAAAGCACCAATATTATAATATTTAAGATTTGGTTAAAATAACCAAGCAACCTATAGTGTATCTAAAGGACATCTTGAGGGAATATTGTAACTACAATTAGCATTCGCCCAATAAGAACATATGGGAACTTAAGCGCGAATATCGGCATTACCAGTAATAATTTACATAAATTTTACTAAAAAAATTTCAATTTGACGGGATTGTTTAGTTTTGGTCAAGTGTTTTGGATAAGCAAAAAGGACGAATGAGTCCTTTCCAGATACGTAAGTATACATTTCAATGACTGGACCCGGGTGCTGATTTATGTTTGATTTATGATTTATCTTTGACATATCTGAAAATTAGAAAAGGAACACACTTTTCTAAAATCAAACTGTCGTATTCGGTGCAATATACTTCTGCATAACTTTTTAAACTATATAATTCAAAAACGGTGACTCTTAGAAAAAAGGTGTGAAGACAATTTTTATAGATAATTGATTGGTCTACAATTTTTGCATAAGCTATTTTTATTTTTAAACTTTAACTTTAAATAAATTTTTTTGCAGAACATGCTTACCAATTTTTAGCTATATGTAAATTTTGGTAACTTTGCCCCTATTTTTTGAGCTAAGTTGACCGGACTACACGGAGTTTACTTAATTTGGAAGATGTATTTCTGTGAATACTATATTACATAATTGACTTTTTAGGAGATAAATCAACTTTTTAAACACACATTATGTGCAGAATTCCTCTATCAGTTCTTTCTTCCAAAAATGAAAAGCATTCCTGATTACTGTTATGTATTTTCCATTCAATAACAGAACTAAAATATATAATTAACGTAATTTATTTCATTTTATATAAATTAATACAATATTCATTATCGTAACAAGAACTAAGAAGGTATCATGATTATTCGTAATGTGTAAGTAAACTTAAAAGACATAAAAATATAATTACCTATTGGAAACGCGACGTTGTCATGTTTCTTTAATGTCGTTATCTAACGATTACCACCAATGACTTTATAATAATTGTGATCTTGAAGATTACATACCTTGCTTGTTACTTCATTATCATGTGAAAGAGACAAATCTAAATGTGAGCATGAAGCTGTCGGGGAAGACAGGAACAATTTAAAGAAACAGAATTGTCTATAATAGACAAATCTTCTCTTTCGGAAAATTGATCATCGGCAATGCCCTCTGAAGATTTTGAATTATTTTGAAAATTTGAAATTTCTACAAGAAAAGGCACGGCTCCAGGAGTTAACCGTTTCTACGCCTTCTTGTAGAAGGACTGGTCTCTACTCTTCGCAATACTGGACTGACGACAGTCTGAACTCGACAGATTGCGAGTGAAGAATATAGCGATTTTCTACTCTGAAATTTTCGATTCGCGCGAAGTGAAATATATTTTGTTCTAAAATGGAAGATAATCTTGAAAGTATGTAGATTATTATTATGTCAAATAGTTTTCTGAAATTTTAAACATTGTATGTTTGAAAGCGTGTTCAATGTGTGCATTCTAAGCAAGCATGTAGATTTAATATTCCAAATAAAGTATGAATATAGTTATGATCGCGGAAGATCTCAGACTTTTGAACATTGTAAACTGTTGATAATGTTATTAAGATTGGAAATTGATGAAAACTCCCCGCAGAATGCTGCATATATGGATATGAGAACCGGAATTCGCATGTTGTGCAACGCTCGGCCAGAAGGTAAATCATAAACAGTGATTTTTAAAATTCGATAACTCGAAAGTGAATTGACGAATTTCAATTTTTAAAAATGGATTCTACTCCCGGAGACATGTAGAACATATTCATGTATAGTTACATTGAAAATTTATGTTTATCTGCTTGAAATAAGGCCGTGTTCGTTACTCTCCTGAAAACAAGAAAATTTTCGAAACTTTTACTTTCAAATAGACCAAAAGTATGGTATACCACTATATTTCAAACTTTTCAAATTGGAGGTTTTAGATGAGTCTATTAGCTATTGAAAACGACTTAAAATGCCTGCGGAAACGTGTAGTTTTAGCTGTTTTAGCATAGCTTAAGTGGGTATACACATTGATATTGCAGGGATTTAACTCTTGAAATTATATACTGGTTACGTCTTTTTAACTCAAGATTTTTTAAACTATTTTTACAGAAATATTTAGATTTACTTCTATGGGAATTCAAGATTTTATAATTTTCCTTAATTATTTTAATTTTCACCCCCTAAAAACTACCATATTTTATTAAAATAAATTTTTTAAATAATTTTCCTATGTTATTTTAATATTCACCCTTAAAAACTACCCTATTCTACCATGTAAATTTTTTAAAATATTTTTCCTTCGATCCCGACCTTGTAAATCTGTCCCACTGTGCGTTCACAAAATCGTGCTAATTGAAATAATCCTCACAAATTTGCCAATTTGTTGTGTTTTTTTAACAATCTATACAATAGAAACATTTCTCCAAATCTTATGACAATCAACATCTTTAGGAAATTTAAAGATACATTATGTTTGTTTACATAATTTCCTGTGGTATTTAAAATATAATGATTGTTACAACCTGAATACTTGCAACTAAACTTCTTACGGCCAATCAATTCCACTGCCAAATAATTGAAAAATTATTCATGGTAAAATGTCTTAACGTTTGGGTTGGTCTTGGTAGTTGGAAGAAACTTGCTGTGTTAAATTGGTCGTTGAAGTTAACATTGTTTGTAGAATTTTGAAATGGTTGTTTGGGGTAGTCGTTCTGGCGCTGCGCTTTGCTACTCACTCTTCCAGCATATTTTATGTGGGTACTGCATTGCTGGTAGTTTGTGGGATGGGCCTCACCGCAGTTACAGAAACGGACATTTGCTCTGAGACAATCGGTGGTGTGGTAGTTGGTGGAGGGATTGGGACAACTCGCCGCCGGCCATCTCACCGCGTTGTCCTACTAGACCCGTTGGTGGAGCCATGGCCATAGCTCTGACATTGGTAATATTGGGTGACCATGTTGCGGCGCGAATATTCATCGAAATGCACGATGATTTGTTCTAAACTTCGGATTTTTTGATCAATTGGATGAGAGTGCCAGCTGGAAAGCCCACTAAGAAAGACCTGGTGACATCTCCATATTTGTTTTTAAGCTTTGTTACGGCAGCTGGGGTGATTTGGTATTCTGAAATGAATTCTTGTTTAACATTCTCCGACTCGGCGTAGGGGTAGCCTTTTATCGCGAGTTTGATTTGCTTATCCTCGCGGAGCTGGTAGATAATCCTTGTCGCCCTTTTCTGCGAAAACTGCATTTTTTATGACTCGGTGGTCGTCCGGGTTGTCGGTGTAGATTCAGGTTTGACCCCGGACGTACTGAACCATAATTTTGCCGGTGGCAATCGGCTTTATTGCCCTGTCAGAATAGTGCTAATGTTAACGTAATGTTAACGAAAGCTCGCATTTGATTGGTAAATCGTTTGAAAGATTGCTATAGATTGGAGAATTTTTTCAAGGTTAAGTCGACTAAGTTACGTTAACATGATTGTGACAGCGCAGTTAGTTTTTCGAGAAAGGTGTGGATTTGCCTCACCGGGGAAGTCAACTTAAGTATAGGATTTTTTGCAGGTTGTCACTTTTCTAACTTTTATTATTTTATTATTATTAAAAAACATTAAGAGTTGAGGATGCATCCTATAAACTCTATAAATTACAAAATTCATAAAATTATAGCAAAATTTAAATTCAAATACACATTAAATTAATGAAACAACGAATGAACACAATCAACAGAGATAACACAAATTAAAAATTAAAAGACACACATAAACACTCAATCCCGTCACGGAAGAGCTAAAAGATCAAACCGATTCTTAAACGAATTAACAGATGGAGCCGCCACCACGTCATGAGGAAGGTTATTCCAGACACCGAAAACACGATTTGAATATCGTGTTTATATATTGTTTTAAATTGAAGCCCTCGAGAGTTACGCGTCTTTAAAGCTTTTTTTTCAATTTCCATCTTCACGTGGCCATATCCCCGAAAATATTGAATTTCAGTAAAAATGGTTTAGTGTTTTTTTAAAGAGCGTGAAATAATCTACGAAGTACATTTAAACCTTTTCCGTCTAAAATCAACGTATTTCGAGCTATGAATTAAAGTTAAAGTTAAAAAATGTTGAAAAATTCAAACTTTTTTTTTTGTTTTTTCAAGACCTTGTATCTTTTAAACTAAACATTTTACAAAAAATCTGATGCCAATTCCGGATAGGAAATTTAATGGACTACAACTTTTGTCAAGTAAATTTTTTTTCTTTTCCGGTAGTGGTAGCTTCATTCATGTTGGGTGTTATTTTCGGATTTTTTGATAAGTTGCGTCCATAGTGATTCTGTTTCGCTTTGTTCGTTCTGTTTGTTGTCGCTTTTAATTGTGGTTTTCCTCTTGTTCTTTTTGGCCTTTAGAGCTTTTTTCTTGTTTCCTGATTGTGTGTCCTCAATGTCGGAAGTTTCCATGACCTCTTCAAGGTTGATCCTTTTCAGGTTTGAATCTTCATCACTTGATCTGTTTAATCCTCTCTTTTTCGTCGTAGGTGCGATCAGCTGATTGTCCAAAATTGTAATTTTCGCATCGGTGTTTGGGGTATTATCGTTCTTTTCGTTCGGGATTATTTTATCAGGTTCGCAGATTTTTTCGTGAGATTTGCGAATTTCAGGATTTGTCAGAAGCTTCAGGAGTTTTTCAATTTCTTCCATAATTTTTTTATTACTTTTGCCATCTGGAAGTGGTGGTAAAGGGTCCCTGGTGTTTCTACCAAGTATCTCGCTATTTCTTCTCTTGCTCATTCTTCAGTGAATATTATTGTGTTTCTCTTCATAGATACCAATATTGCATACTCTTATTTGATCTAAAAATACAAAATGTAGTAAATTGTTTGGGTATGAACAACAGGATTTGTAGCTTACGCTTCACTTTCGGTTTCACCTATAATCTGATAGTAGTATAATAGATTTGAACTTGGAATATAATATTAGTTTTTTCATAATGTATTGTCGCATTTTATTGTAGTATAATCAAGAGTGGATAATGCAAGTAATAACTTAAACAAATTTTATAATCCCAATTTTTAATGTAAACCGGGCAAGATGGCATTTAAAAAATTCACCTTATTTTTCATATATTCATGGTGACAAACTGAATAATAATCGCAGGGGATTTAAGAAAGTTACTTGAAGCAATATTTCTTAAATTAATTAATTTTATATCTTCGGGACAGTTTTGTAATAATTACAAATTAAAAATTATTTCTTCATAAAAACTTTATTAAAAACATCACAAAATTTCGAGTTTTATCAAAGTTGATCATGCCGAGAGTAGACTCACCCATTAGTTGTAGGTTTCTCACAGTGAGGAGTACTATTACTATTATCATGCTCGGGATCGCTTTTAATGCTGTAAATTTTGTTATACCTATTCTGACGTTTCGTCGTATGACTCATAGTCATATTCATAGTCGTCAGCGTCATAATAGGAATCATCTCGATAATAATCAGTATCAAAACGGATGTCTTCCAAGTCCGAGTTTCTATCATTTAAGTCAATATCCAACATATTCTGGGAAATGTAATTTGGTCCAAACTCTCGGGTACGTAAAACTTCTTGGACACCTGTATAAAAACAACTCGATTAAATTTAAATCTATTGCCCATTCCGTAAAACATGAACCGCAGTATTCGTGGTCACAGCAGTCCATTATAACCTTAGTATCCTCTGAAAACGTTGGTTCTAAACATATGCTACATACATATTCTTCGTCTTCTTCGGAAGAATTGTTTCAAGTTGTATTTCTTGTTTCTGCCATATTTGTTCTTTTTCTGACTTTAAATTTATTATTATGTAAAATCTTGTAATTTTTACCAATATACATAAATTTGTAAGTTGGTATTAAATTAGTATTAAATACTACATGGATAAAATAGGATTAAGAGAGGAAAAGTAAGTCCTTTAAGTTCAAGTTTAGTTACTGGGAGTTGGGAAACATTCATTCAAATTAAATCTACGCTCTCCAACCAGCAATACCTGGTTTATATTATACGCAATATTTTGCAGACAGAATAGGCAATATTGATTTCCTACATCGCATCGGTGTTATATTCGGAAAAGTTCCGAATTAATATTTAAAAATTAAACATGTTTTACGCTGTTCACTGTTTCGAGAGTCGACGTATTTTTAATATTCGTATACAGTAGCGGTAACGGAAATTGCATTTGGAATTATTCCAGAATTTAAAAAAATAGATTTATAAGTATATTGTCCAATATTTCGCTCGGTACTAGGTCATCACCAGTTTTGCAATTTTTAGAAGAATGGTCCATGGAAAATTTGGAAGAATTCGTTCCGTCGACAATTAAAAATTCTACAAAGATATTTGTTAACGGTTGTTGGGTAGGAACCGATCAAGATCCCGATCGTTTAATGTCGACTTTGAAGACTTTGCGGAGACAAATGAGCATCATACCCACAGACGTGTCCATGATACGCGACGTGTCCAATCGAGAAATTCGTATTGACACGGACGCCGGTCGAATCAGTAGGCCACTGTTGATTGTATAAAATAATCAATTGTCGATTAAGGAGCAGCATATTGACTTGCTGAAGAGCAGAAGGCACAAAAACTATAGTCGGAAACAATTGGTTGATAATGGCGTAATTGAATATATCGATACATCGGAAGCCAGAGGTACAATGACAGCTATGTCACCGGCAGATTTACGCGAACACGAAAATTCTGTATATTGCAGTTCGTATACGCATTGTGAAATTCACCCTTCTATGATTTTAGGGGTTTGTGCTTCGATTATTCCATTTCCAGATCACAATCAGAGCCCTAGAAATACTTATCAAAGTGCTATGGGCAAACAGGCTATGGGTGTTTACGCAACCAATTATCAAGTTCGCATGGACACCTTAGCGCACGTTTTGTGGTATCCTCAGAAACCTTTAGTTGCACCACATTCTGCAAATTACGTACGTCTTCGCGAATTACCAGCAGGTATCAATAGCATAGTCGCCATTGCAAGCTACACAGGATACAATCAGGAAGACTCCATCATATTAAAGAAGTCTGCACACGAACGCGGATTCTTCAGATCATCCTCCTACCGCACGTATAATGACGCCGAAATTAAAGGCTTTGGCGAAAAATTTGAAACTTTTGAAAATCCATCGCAACAAAATAGTCGGAATAGGAAAAGTAACAATTTCGATAAGTTAGAGGCCGACGGTTTGATTTCAGTTGGCATTCCCGTGTCCTGTGACGACGTCATAATAGGCAAAACAATCACCACAACACCCGAAATAATAAGTTTACAAAATAAGGTTGCGAATAAGTTGACAAAATGAGATTCGTCGACTCGGTTGAAAAGTATAACAATGGTATATATTATTATACCCGCCGCCAATGGTATAACACTCGATATCATCATCAATCCCCACGCCATTCCATCGCGTATGACGATTGGTCACTTAATTGAATGTCTTCAAGGAAAAGTTTCGGCGCTCGATGGCAAATTAGGCGGTCTAGGACAAAAGGACGCGGCCGAAAGGACGCGACCGAAAGGACGCGAGCGTTAGGACGCAGACCCAAAAGGACGCAGACCTAAAAGGACGCAGACCCGAAAGGATGCAGACCCGAAAGGACGCGGGCCATAAGACCGCAGACCAAAAAGGACGCAGACCCAAAAGGACGCGGCCAAATAGACGCAGACCCAAAAGGACGCGGCCAAATGGACGCAGGCCCAAAAAAATGCAAAAAATAATTTTTATATTTTAAAATTAATTAAAAAAATGTTCATGCCATCTTGCGATGTATCTAAATACACCATTATGTGGATTTTGCTTGTATATAGTATACCTACCGTATAAAATATGTTAGATCGTTTATTATTTTAATTAAAATATTATCTCAAAAATAGTACTTGTAATCGTTTTTATTCGATAGCTGTTTGTACCCATACATGATTTGGATACTGCAGTTGATGAATTAGCCACTGAAATTCCTCTTGAATTACAACCTTTATTACAATGGTTTGAGGATTCTTATTTAGGACGACCCAATCGCAGAGGTAATGGAAGAAATCGTCCTATTTTTCCTCCTGAAACGTGGTCTGTTTACACACGAGTATTAACAGATACTGATAGAACGAATAATCACGCTGAAGCAGCTCACAGACGATTACAAAGTGAGCTGTCGATGGATCGTCCTACAATATGGAAACTCATTTATTCCTTAAAACAAATTCAACGGGGTAGGGACGTATTTTTCGAACAACTAGCTGCAGGTGCTGAACCCCCAAGAAAGAAAAAAAAATATATTGATTCCGACAACCGCATCAAATGTATTGTCATGGATTATGAAAATCGCAGTGTGATTGAATATCTTCGTGGAATTTCCCATAATTACGTAATGTAAAAATATTTTTGTATAATTTATTTAGTTAATGTTAATAAATTATAAATTGAATTAAGTAAAGTTTTTAATGATTTTTAATCCTATCAGAATACTTCCTTCTTACGTTCCCACATTAGATTTATACACAGCACTAATAATCGGGGAATACGGTTCTGACTATAAACAGACCAATAGTAAGAGACGTCACCCAAGTACGGATCTGATAAAAGAACTAATACCGTTTCTGAACGACCCGGTATATAAAACCTCCGAAAATTATGTGTTAAGTTGGTAATGCAAAATGATATATCCTTATATATATAAGGAAATGGTTTGGAAATATGAGATAATTAAGAAATAAAGAGCAAGAAGTAATTAAGAAGCGAGCTTACACACAGTATTAAAATAAAAATTAAAAAAAACTTTGAAAAAAGAAAAACTTTGTATCAATAAAATTTGTTATATTTTATAACCTGGTATAAAATATAAAAATAATTTCTATTATTAATTTCATAAAATTGCGTTTTTTGGGCCTGCGTCTATTTGGCCGCGTCCTTTTGGGCCTGCGTCCTTACGGCCCACGTCCTTTTGGGTCTGCGTCCTTTTTGGTCTGCGGCCTTATGGCCCGCGTCCTTTCGGGTCTGCGTCCTTTCGGGTCTGCGTCCTTCTGGGTCTGCGTCCTTTTGGGTCTGCGTCCTAACGCTCGCGTCCTTTCGGTCGCGTCCTTTCGGCCGCGTCCATTTGTCCGGCTCCCCAAATTAGGAGATGGAACGCCATTCAATCGGGAGTTAACTGTCGAAAGCATTTCAAACTTATTAAAAACTCAAGGCTATCAGGCTCACGGAGACGAAGTAATGTACAACGGACACACCGGACGAAAAATGCAGGTTCAAATTTTTATGGACCTACATATTATCAAAGACTAAAACATATGGTCAATGATAAAATTTACTCACGAGCACGCGGTCCGATGCAAGTTTTAGTGAGACAACCTATTGAAGGTCGTGCAAATGACGGTGGGTTACGTTTTGGAGAAATGGAACGGGACTGTCAAATATCTCATGGAGCTGCGCAATTTTTGAAAGAGAGGCTGTTTGAAGTTTCGGATGCATATCAGGTGCACGTTTGTAACCAATATGGATTATTTGCTCTCGCCAATCTCAAAACGAACAAGTTTGAGTGCCGCAGATGGAACAGCCTAACGCAAATATTACGAGAAATTGAAAATTAAATTTAGAACACAAGATGAATGACCACCTTCAGGGGGGGGTCTGCGAATTTGCGAAAATAGAATTCACGGCCACCATCTTCTAAGAGCTTGTGCAACGCTGCTCTGTAATCTTCTACGGAGGCCGGGGTAATTGCCATTCCTCCAACAACATATCTAACGTGAATGAACCGGATTTTCTTCTTATACAGTTCGTTTTCAATCTCGAACCATCTACTTGCGTTCTTTAGATTGATCGGAGGTATGCGATACTTCTTTGGTGGCTGTTGCGTCTGGTTAATCTTCTTGGGGTGGGGGTCTTTCTCTGGGATGCCTCTAGTGCCGTTGTCTAGCGCTCGGTACTTATTCTGCACCCTCACTTCTGCCGTGGTGGGGGTGGCCGGACTATCTCGTGGTCTCTTGCTGGACCTTACCTCCGTGAAGGGGGTTTCGATTTCGAATGTTTCGGCTGGCTTGGGATCATCAAATGCTTGATCCTTCGCTAGTAGGTCAATCACACTGTTGAAAGCTGATGGGTTAGCTGCTTTAACCTGGTTTAATGCACTGTTGAACGCTCGTAGTTGGGCCTTGAAACTATCCAGTTCGCGTTTTATGTTAATCCTCTCGTTTATAGCTTCTTGCTTAAGTAAGGATTTATCCTTGTTGGCTCTCTTGAGCTCTTGTGTTTGTATACTATTTTCTTGCGATTCTTTTATGCTGCGTAATCTCCGCAATCCCCATTGCCTGCCTCAGCTCCCGCCATTTCAATAATCTTTCCTTCTCCACGATTAACCACAAAGTTGTTTTAATATCAAATTTTCGTTCACAATGACCCAACAATGCGCGGCAAAATAGATGTCTTCTAATTTTTTTAAATTTTCAATTAAAAATCCAATTATTATTCAAATAAAATCTCCTACGATACACATTCGAAATTTTAATGGGAACGTAAAATGTGCGCGATAACCATACACGTCGCTATCTCCTTTCACGTTGTCTTCTATTTTTAATTTCTCTAATTAATTTTTAAAACAATTAAAGCAGTTTTTAATATTTTATTAAATTAACTCTTCAAAATCGTTCCAAAAATTCATGCAAAAATTTGTCCAAATCAGAACAAAAATATCCAAAATATCAAAAAAGTAATTACTCACGCAAATCAAAATCATTTATTCACCAAAGTTCAAACAATCTCCAATCAGAGAGGCAAAATCGAACAAAAAGACCTGGTAAAAAGCATCCTTAATCAAATTTTTCGGACCAACTTACAATTTTGTTGGCGCGCCCATACAATTCGAAATATTCACCATTAAAATAAATTATTTACAAAATCAAAATTCAATTTTAAAAATAAAAATTATAATATTCACAAAATCAAAAATCAGATACTAAAAAATAAAAACAATCAAATTTTACAATTCAAAATTCAACATAATTGGATTTTGAAACAAGACAATATATTAAGTAATTATTAAACTGTAATGTAGCATCTAACCAATTTAAATTATAAGAATTAACAATTAAGCCTAATATGAGACCTATTGAACTGAAAGCTCTAAATACTATGTGCTGTTAATCACGTTATCTGTTAATCTCTACTAAGGAATATACGTTGAAATAGCCAAAAAGCAGTAAACTAGCAAAAGCTTGCTTAAAATTGCAGTCGTAAGCTAACTTACCCAAAGTAATCCTTAGGAACGTATTTGATATAACGGATAAATCGGCACAGCTGTAACGATCCTCCTTGATAAGAAAAGTAATACTTCGTGGTTGACGGGATGTTTCTAAAAATAAGCTAGCGTGAGACACAAAATCAAGCAAACCAAATATTGCCAATGCGGATCTTTAAAAAACAAAAACTACATCAGCACAAACAGTAGAACTACAGCCAATGTCTCTAAACTACTAAACACTAAACTACTAAACACTGTCTCGGCTTCAATCAAAAACAAACTACTAAAAGCTACTAAAAATAAATACCAAAGTTGATACAGTTTAATATTACCAGTCGATGTTACCAAGTAATTACAAAAGAGGACGATATCACTCTTTATTTCTTCTATACGAGTTAATTTCAATAAACGGTACAATGCGGCTTTGAAATTTCCAAAATGGCGAATTCAGATGTTATCATACTAGGACGATAAGTACTTTTCCAAACTCCACGAGACTACTGACTTCGACCAAGTCATCATACTACCCAAAATCGACAATCCAACGATATTGAATCCTATGGAGGATTTCAACGGTAACGTTTGATTATTTGAGCTACTTGAAAACTTTCCAAGCAAAAGCGATGTTCACTCTCGGGTTGTCAAGTTACAAGTGTGAATAGTTCTGTGCAAACGCTAATGCGTTTTTGACAATAACTAAAGCAGAATCTTCATTAAGGCGAACTAAAGCTGCGTTCATCAGCTAGCGAGAGGAATTATTGTGACGTGCAAAAAGCATGTTACAACAAAACAAAATCTTACAATAGTGAAGTCACTTCACTGAAGTGTCATTCATACTGCTGTCTTAGTGATACTGATTTAGCCAATCAAAACCATCTCAAATCGAAAAATCTTAAATAGTAAAGTTGTAACAAATTTTATTCAATTTGTTTTTATGGGTACGCCTATGTATTCCTTTTGCATTTCACAACGCGGCACTCATGTTATCAGGGCTGATTAGACTGCGTTGCGCGCGGTGGTGTGGTTTAATTTTCAGTTGAGTTGGGGACTCGAGCTCGAAAAGAGTGAAGTGAATGTGTTTCTTCGTTCAAGAAAAGTTTTGGTAAGTGTTGATCCAGTGTACTGATTTTTAGGAGATTTTTTATTTTTTTTTACACGTTATTTATATTTCGCTCTCGTTACTCGCGGCAGTTAAAAAGAATTATTTTCAATAATTCAAATTTCATCAATTTTATTTTCCATCGACTGACCGTATTATCAAGCGCTTCAACGATAGCATTTTATCTTGCTCGATACATTTCCAACGTGGTCCTTTAAATTAATTTAATAAAGTAAATTATTTTTATTTTTAGTTATTTTCACTGTGGGCGTAGAGTACTTGTTCTCTGTATGTTTCTCTACTACGGACAATATAGAGACAAATAGCTACAATTTCTTCTTACCCATCTCAGTGGTGGCCTTCCTTCGTTAGCGAATTTTTTTTCCTGCAGTGGTTGTTTAATACCTTTGAAAACACACCCTCGCGACCGGTACATATATCAGCTGGCTATAACATCTTGGGCATCTACACTAAATTTTAAAGCTGGTTCTTCTTTTCAGCGTGTAGAGAAAAATTCTGTTTGCCCGCAAGGGCAGGTAGCAATTTCGTATTACAAAGTATCGTTTACACTACATTCAAATTTAACCAATCAAATCCAAAATCGCATTCCGCAAATAGCTAATGCATGTATGCAGCTTAACACTGATATAATATTACCTTATTTGATTAGATAAGATAAGATAAGATAAAAAACTCTTTATTGGTTTTTAACTATTTACATTTCATAATTAGATATCAAATAATTATTGAAAATAAACACATGTGAGACTGTCTGTCAGCTCCTAACTTTGTTTTATCTGACAAAATGAATAAATAATAACATGTTATACTCTTGTAGAAAAATGTACGTTTGCTGGGCAAAAACGAGTAGAAAAGCCCAGCGCCATGTGCCTTATTTTTGGTTGCAGAAGGTAGTGAAATTAGGGTAACAGAAGAGAAAGAGGGGGGTGGTGCAGATAAATAAAATAAAACAAAACAGATAAAGCCATATTTAATTTAACAATCAAGACAGAATTAGAATAATTTATATGAATGTGGAAGTTTTGCATGAAGTGCGCAGTTAGTGGTATTGTATTTTGAAAATTTTATTGAAACGTGGGGTTTATAATATGGCTTGGTGAAGTAGCTTGTGTTTTTGCCTGAAGGGCATCGTCTTGGTTGTCAGTCGGGCGAGGTGGTCCGTGGTCGGGTTTTGTCTGGTCGTGATTGTAAATAAATGGTAGGCGGAGTCTCGTACTATGTGTGTCAGGAGAGGAAGGGATACGGTTTGATGAAGCGGGTAGATTTCTGTGTGTTTTGGCTCCCCGGTGATCATTCGGATTGCCTTGTTTTGTATTTCGTTTTTCGAAGGTGTCGGTGACCCCGGCTAATCTGACTTTTATCTCTCTGATGATGAGGATCATTTCTGGGATGTTAATGGTGCTTTGGAGGTCTCTGAGCTCCTTGAAAAGTGTTGTCAGATCGCCGGGGTTTGTCGGGTTGTTGTTGTATGTCGGTAATGGTTGAGTCGGTGTTTGTGGAGAAATTTGCGTCATGGTGGTCAGAGAAAAAGTGCGTAATGGTTGTGTCGGTCGGGGTAGTTGTGGGATGTTTGCTGTATTTAATGAATTGAAGTTTTGCGCTGGGGTTTTTGGGTAATGGCTTTGGCGCTGGGCTTTACTACTCACCCTTTCGGCATATTTGAGGTAGGCGCTGCACAGTTGGTGGTTTGCGGGATGTGCCTCACCGCAGTTGCAGCAACGGACGTTGTCATCCCGTGTTGTACGTGGACAATCGGTGGTGTGGTGGGCGCCGGTGCATTTGACACAGCGTGGGGCCATGAAGCAGTTTGTTGACCCATGTCCATACGATTGGCAGCGGTAGCATTGGGTGGCGGTACTCTTCCTGGAATATTCCTCAAAATGGACAATGATTTGCCCCAAGCTCCTGATTTTTTTGATGGCCTGTATGGGTGTGGCGGCTGAAAAAGCTATTAAAAATGAGCCGGTGCTGTCGCCGTACTTTGAAAATACATGTTATTGCGAAATGTTTATTGTGTTAAAACTTACCTTATCGTCGAGCCTTTGATATTTATTTCACAATATCGCACCGTACCTTTGGTACCATTATTACGTGCATATGCGACCCTCACAAATTCACACGTACCGGGGTTCGCATTTTCGACTTGAATTTGTGCAGTCGATGGTATTTTACACGTTGGAATTATTTGTTTGGGTGTGTGTGTTATGTTAACAAGTGGTGACCGCTGGCGTTGCATTTTTTTTTATCTTCGTATCGGATTGCGTATTTATAAATAATTTTTTATACGATGGGAGTGTAATTTTTATAAGGCGGAATGGCATCATTGCCCGACGTATGTTTAAATATTATTTTCTAAACGATTTATTGTAGGATTTATGTGTTTTAATCACATTTAGGCATATTTCAATTCATTATTTATGGACAACCGTCGTGGACGGGTTAACCTTTTATAATGCGTGCCATATAGGCACCGGTTACCCAATTTATGTTGGGTTTTATTCTTATCGTCATTGGCCAATGGGAAGTTCCACACGGGCGTTAATTATTGAAATTTGGGCCCATGCCATGCTCGCGTTGTTTACCTATGTTATACGTTATAGTTTTAAAATTAAATATTTTAAATTTTAAATTTAAATATTTTATTATAAATAATTGTGTCATAGTAGGGCCAGGTTACCATGTTGCCGACTCGACAATTCACGTAAGTGCGGGCGTTGCAATTCCAGCCGTTGCCGAGTCCGCTACTATCTTAACTTGTAGGTCTGTAATTTACGTTATTATTTTTAACTCGGTTTAGGGTGGGTTTGCAATTGGTGTTAATTAATTATGGGGTTAACCAGGCCCGTAGCCAGAATATCTTTTCGGGCGGGGGGGGGCACTTATAAATAGTCTCTTGTATAATGTAACATTTTCGGGAGTTCCCCATCCTGGATTATTTATTTTTACAAACAAACGTTGTTTTTATTAACATACCGGGGGTGGGGGGGGGGGCAGGTGCCCCTAGGTGCCCCCCTTGGCTACGGGCTTGGGATTTACTAATTTTGTAACACGATACGCAAATGCCAATAATATTGTGGGTACTTCGATTTAACTTATGTTTTGTTGTGTTAAATTAAGCAATTATTTATTGTTTATATTACTTTTATCGTAATATTTAAATTAAGTATTATTTGCGCATGCATTGTTGGTTTACAACGGGGCTACATCGTGGTCACCGCCAGCCCCCCCCCCCTCCCAAAATATTTTTCGGATTTTACAAGTACGCTGCGGGCCAGGGGATATAATTATTGTACACCGTTATATTGAGTTTTTACGATGTTGTATAAATAAAATAATCGTCTTCCATTGAACACATTGAAAATAAACTTTATTTTACCAATGTAGCGTTTGGTTATTATTATGTGGTGGATAAACTTGCGAATTACCCAGTATTGCCCACGCTTTTCCGTTTGCTGCGTTAGGTATTTTATTTTTAAACACAGATAAGTTGTTACATACCATGGTTGTGATAAATGGTAATGTACGATTTATGTAGTAATTTAACCAAGGCCTTTTAAATTCGCATTTTAACCAAATTGCTTTTATATGCCCAGTTATTAAGGGACAATTTAATCCACAAATCGGGGTAAATTCATAATTACAACTAAGTTTAAGTTACATTTGCCTTATTATTTGGGCGAATTATTTACATTATTTGGGTTTTAATATTCACGTAAATGTTGTTAAATATTAATTATTAAAATTATTTGAGGTGGTTATATTATCAACGACGGGGGGTTGTGGGCATGGTGATAATCATTAAATTTAGATAACCGCCGCCAAGGTTGGTGTACACATCGGGTGCGGGCGGCCCAAGCCGCGCGCTGCAACGTCGTTTAATTTACTATTATAAATTTTTCACCGGTGGTGAGTAATTGCGATGGGCGCACCTCCTTACCTATGTCGGGCATATGCAAATTGCGGTGTAGGTCGTATTTTGGCGCGAAATATTAATATGCAGTGTGCGCTATAATATGGTGGTGCGTCGCGATAACGTTGGCTCGGCGGACGGCCGACCGGGCCGTGGAAATTAGCGGTTTTCGCGAAGCGGGGTGCACCCGGCCGGGTTTTTCACCGTTTTCACGCTCGAGGGAAAGTGGAAGGAAGTTAATTTTGGAAAGTGTGACCTTTTTTAATGTTTTACGACGGAATGGCGGGCCCAAAACCGACGGTGCACGTAGGTGGGTGCACGGGTTCTGCGTGCTCTAACGGCACCGACGGCCGCGTCGGGCGACGCCCGTCGCCTAACTTTGCCTATATTTATTGTAAATAAACGTCGTTATGGCGTACGTGTGCCGCGAGGGTTATACCATCGATATGCATTCGGCAAATAAATAAAACAATAGTGAAAATGTGTCTGCGATGGATGTTGGTCGCTTGGAACGCGATGTGTTGGTGCCGGCGATGAACGCCGAAAAAATATTCTATTGACGGTGCGTGTGTCCCGAACGAAACCGACGCGTAATAGACCGAGGGTCACACACAACAACAGTGTAATAGACCTTTAGTCCACAACAACGAGATTGGCTGACCACGAACGTATCAGCACATTCCGACAGTGAAATTGTTTTTCTTAAAATTTTTTCACAAAAACCGATTGTTTTCACAGTCACGCCAACTTCGATAATTATTAATTTAAAAGACCAGTTTGTAGCAGTTTTCCCAGAATTTTTATAAATTAATTTATAAATCTTCACACGGATTTCCGCTCACCGGAAAATTAACTTAATAATTAGTTACGCCGATACAAACGCTAGCAAAAGATTTTTTCAAATCTAGCTAACATCGAAAACAGCGCAAACCCACCAGAATTTTTTAATTCTCCAACTGCACCTTAATAATTTTTTACCCCACAGGAAAAATGGCATCAAACCACACGGATGAGTTCGTCCAAGGGTTGATGGCACAAATCACCTCCCTGGTCGCCCAGGTGAAAGAACTCACGGCACAAATTGCGGCACTAACGGCCGGCAAGACCACCGCACCAACCGAAATAGCCTCATCAGCCACCGCCACCACGTCCGCCAACACCTCGAACAGCATCCCAAGCCTGATGCACCCCACTGTCTCACCTCCACCAGGCTTTAACGTCATCCCGGCGGAACAGGAGTTCCAAGTGGCCGTGTCCAAACGATCAAAGAAAATCCGACAGCAAGAAGCGAAAGAATCGAAGAAACGACGTGCCGCATCAACCTCCTCGGAAGCGTCCACCGACGGCAAGAGGAAATCTAAACAAATTATCCTGGCCCGCAACACCGACGACGACGAGCCCACACTACCAACGCAGATCACGGACTCCCAAGTGATCCCCTCGTCACAGGATGACACCCCGGACGTAGTAATGGTCCAAGACCAAGAAGACCAGGTAAATAACACAATTAATCCACCAAAACCTGCTTACAGGATCCCACCAATAATAATCAGGACTAAGGAAAACTGGCCCACAATTTTCCGGAAAATTACGAGCAAAGGAATTAGATACACCAAAATCCGCCCCGTAGCCGACGGGATGGAATTTCACCCCGACAGCGAAGCCGACTACCGCAATCTCAGGCGCCACCTAGAGGCCGAAAACCTCCCCAGCCACTCCTTCCTGATGCCACAAGATAAACCACTTAAGGTGGTTTTGAGGGGACTCCCAGGACACTACACAGCAGCCGAGATCAAGGAGGATCTAACCGCCCAAGGACTCCCGGTCCAAGCAGTACACCAGTTAACCAAGGGACGAGATAAAATCCCAATGCCACTCTACCTGGTGCAACTCGATCGCTCCGAACAAGGTAAGAAAATTTTCTCCACTGTAGAATGCTTCGGCGTGGGCTTCACGGTCGAAACACCACATCCGCGGTCGGAGATTGGCCAATGCCACAGATGCCAGCGTTTTGGCCACGCCCAACGATGCTGCCGGGCCATCCCAAAATGCGTCAAGTGCGGCGCGGAGCACGAAACCGCGACCTGCACCAAACCCCGGACGGAACCAGCGAGATGCGCGAACTGTGATGGTACTCACACCGCGAACTACAAAGGGTGCGCCAAATACCCCAAACCAAGGTGGCACGGACAACCCCGCGCCATCGACGTCCAGCCACGACTTCAAAAACATGCACCACCACCAATAGGATCCAGCAGGGGCCCACAAAGGAGCTACGTCGCCACCGCCCGCATAAACGCTCCTAACCAGGAGCGTTTGCCAGGTACCCCCAACGAGGCCGTCCTCACAGGCACCTCCGAGGGTTTAATTAAAAATTTCCTCAGTTTATTCACTAGTATACTCCGAGACGCTAATATTAGCGAATCGACCATAAATAACCTTACTGCTATTTCAGAAATCACCGCCAACACCACCGCCGCCGCCAATGTCTAGACAAAGGCAACAACTTAGCTCCATCCAGATTGCGTTTTGGAATGCCAACGGCATCCAAAACAAGAAGAACCTCCTCCTCCACTTCGCTCACTCCAACGACGTGGACGTCATCCTCGTCAATGAAACCCACCTCCGAGCTGGCGACTCCGCAAACCTCCCATCCTACACCCTCTATCGAAACGATCGTCCAACCCGTGGCGGGGGCACCGCCATCTACGTAAAGACGTCGATCGAACACCATCTAATTCCGACCCCCGATCTTCAACATCTCGAATCCACGTCGGTAAGTATCCACACTAAAAATCACGGTTGGTTACAGGTTTCATCAGTCTACAATCGCCCTGGACGGGAAATTCTAAGAGACGACCTGGACATTCTTCTCAGCGGACCCGGCGCCAAAGTCATCGCAGGTGACTTCAACGCAAAACACCACTCCTGGGGCTGCAGGCACGAAAACAGAGAGGGACGCGCCCTATTCGACCTGGCAGACGAACTCGATTTTTCTATCAATCCACCCGACGCACCAACCCACTTTTCACTCGCCGGAACACCCAGCTTCCTGGACATCGCCCTCTTCAAGGATGTGACGCTCCAACCCCAGCTAACCACGATGACCGACCTCACCTCCGACCACTTCCCGGTTTTGTTACACCTGGGGGACAACTTCAGGGCGCAGACCGCTCCTACACGACCGCAAACCTCCTGGAAGGACTTCCACGACCACCTCCTTCACAACTTGGCCCCGATACCCATCATCCACACCCCGGAACAACTGGACAGGTACGTAATTACTTTTCAAAATTCTATTTCCAGCGCCATCGATCACGCAACCAAGTCCACACCCATCCCGGACATCAGAGACCGGCTCCCACCCCATCTGAAGGCCCTCATCTGCGAAAAACGCCGCGCCAGGAAGCGGGCGCAACGCACCCTTCACCCCGATGACATCCGATCCTACAACATCCTAAAAACCCGCACCACCGACGAGGTCAACGCCCACCACAACCTGGAGTGGACCAACAAGATCGAGTCGCTCAATTTTCAGGACAACTCCGCCTGGAAGATGGCAAAGGCTCTTCGAAACGCCAAGAATCGTCCCATCCCCGCCATCACCCGATCGGACGGCACCTACGCCAAGAGCGACGCGGAAAAGGCAGAAACCTTCGCCGACAACCTCGAAGCGCAGTGCAGTCCAAACAACGACCGCACCATTCAGGAGCACGTCGATATGGTCAACGACTTCGTTCACCAACACCTCAACACGGCAGACCCCAACCCCATCGATCCGACCACGTTCAAAGAGGTTTCTGCAATCATCCGCAAACTCAAGAACAAGACAAGAACAAAGACAAGAACTCCACAAACCCGGCCAAGATTTGAAAAAACCCCAGAGCTACCGCCCCATCAGCTTACTTTCGACCATTGCCAAGGTTGCAGAAAAAGTCATCTTGTCCCGCATCCAAGAGGCCGTATTCGACAAAGACGTACTTCAAAATGAACAATTCGGATTCCGAGAGGGTCATAGTACGGTTCAGCAAATCCTCCGTCTCGTCGAACACATCACACTTGGTTTTAACAAGGGTGAATTCACAGGTTTAGTACTGCTGGACGTATCGAAAGCATTCGATAAAGTTTGGCACGAAGGTTTAATTTTTAAAATGTTTCAGGCTAACATCCAACCCGCTTTAGTCCACCTCATCGCCTCCTACCTCAAGGATCGTCGTTTTTGCATCAAATTCAACGGTGTCCGCTCCTCCGAACGCCCAATCCGATCCGGCGTACCCCAAGGATCACTTTTGTCAGCGTCGCTATTCAACATCTTCATGAGCGACCTTCCCACCCCAAGGAACCCGAGGACGAAGATTTCTCTTTATGCCGATGACACCGCGGCTTATTCGTCCTCCATCCACCAGGAGATCGCCACGACCCACCTGCAAGAGGCTATCAACGACTTGGAAACTTGGTTCGCCACTTGGCGCATCGGGGTGAACTCGAGCAAGAGCAGCGCAACCATGTTTCGAAGACGTCGGAAGCCCCACAACAGGAACATCTTCATGTTCGGTGAAGCCATCCCATGGAACCCCACCTCCAAGTACCTAGGGGTCACTCTCGACCGCCGCCTCACCTGGACCCAGCACATCAAGACGATCACCTCCAGAGCAAGGGCTGTTTCATCCAACCTGATGCCACTCATCGGTCGCCACAGCAAGTTGTCACCTGCCAACAAGCTGCGAATCTACAAGGCCGTCATCAGGCCGACCCTGACCTACGCCTCTCCAGTGTGGGGAACAGCATCCGCCCGGCAGATGCACAGGGTTCAAATCATTCAAAACAAGAGCCTCCGATGCGCCTTCAGCGCGCCCTACTACGTCACCAACCGACGACTGCACGCAGACGGAAACCTCGAAATCATCTCCGAGCATATCCGTAAGTTAGCAGAAAATCTTTATAATAATTGTAATTTTTCAGAAAATCCGCTCATCAGAAACCTAGGCCAATACGATCCAGGGGAAAATCTCGGTTTCGCTAGACCGAGGGATATTCTCATACCCACCACTTAACCATTTTTTCCATTTCAGCATCATTATTTTTTAATTAATTAATCATTTTTCCATTTCAGCATAACTTTTACTTTCAGGGAAACTTTTGAAACTGAAACTGAATAAGTGACAAATTGGAGCATGCGGCAGCATGCGACTGCTGCCCTAATCTCCTACATCTGGTGATGATAAATAAATGACGTGGGCAATTTTGGGGATTGCTGAACCCGAATGTGGCATCGAGCCGTGTCATGTATGGGTAATAAAGTAAAAGGAAATAAAAAGGGGTAGGAAAATAAAACAACGATGAAAACAAAAATTAAAAGTAAAAGAGCTATCCTGTAAAATAAAACTAACTAAGAACTGAAATAAAGACAATAAAGTAAAATAAAAGAATTAAAATGGGAGGGTCTGACTTCATTAATTAACATAATGGGGTTTAAATACTTGTCTGATAAGTGGGAAAATTCAGAGCCATTTGAACGATGTTCGCCGCTTCGCCAGTTTACGTGGCACTCTTGTGCAGAAGAAACGTTCACTTGTGGGAACTTTTGGTCCAAAAACCTTCTGGAGTTTTTCCGGGCCGTGTTTACCGAATATTGACTGGAGGCCGTACTCAGGAAATATTAACCTATGCGCCGTGTATCTTTTTCTTCTATTTTCTTGCCAAATCGAACTTCGGGCCGTATTCACGAAATATTCACGTAAATTACTTGATGGCCGTACTCAGCAAATAAAAACCTTAGTCTTGAAATTTTGAATTTAATTGATTGATTATGTCATAATCACGTCTTAAGGTCATCACGATTTTACCAGGACCGTACCAAGTCCACGAGCCCAAAATAACGTTTATTTGGACCGTCAAAAAAATACAAAACTAACTGATTAAGTACAAAAAAGAGCGGTCCGAGTTTCGTATCCAACAATGCTTATATATATAAAGCCTCGTTGTTACTAGCTCAGTAAAACACAGGTCATAATTACGATACAATATAGGTCGAGTAAAAAGAGGTACAATGAAAAGAAAATAAAATAAAAGAATAACAACCAAAAAGAGCAATTCCAACTCACGTCGGTCGATGAAACTTTACAATCCTAGTTTCCTTACCTAGGAGATTGGATTACAATGTACTTGAGGAGTCATGTTTTAAGATTTGGAGCCTAAGAATCCTGATTGGAGAGAATCTGAAACATAAAAAGAGTGAGAGAAAGATCGGAGGTGAACAGGTGATACTTAGGTCATGGGGGGGGGGGGGGGCTGGATGCCCCCCTTGAGTCCTGATTGGATCGATGAGCTCAAAGCATCCTGCCCTGAGCTTTCGTTGGTGTCTGTGGGGGTGATGACGATCTGGTGGTCCATGTTGACGACCTGCGGAGCGGGAATCTTGGAAGAAGATGTTCATCGTTGAAAACTTCTTGACCGGGATTACTGTGGCACTTGTTCTTGGGGTATCTGGGGCAGCCTTGATAACTGGCTGTGTGTGGTCCCCTACAGTTGAAGCATCTGGGGGGGGCCGAGTGTGGCTTGTGACAGTGGATCGTTATGTGGTGGCCGGAACATTTGGTGCATCTAGGACTGGCTCGGCAGTCTTTTTGCGAGTGTCCGAAATCTTGGCAACGATGGCATTGTACAGTCATTTTCTTCTTATGCGGATCTTCGATCCATGCTCCAATTCTGCCTATTTGCTGGACCTTGTATATTGACGTGTTGAACTTCGTGTATGGTAGGGTTATCATGAATAGCGGGAGCAGCCTGTTGTCCAGATTCCTACGCATCTGTGCGACTTCGTTAATGGTGAAACCTTTGTCAAGAAGGCTGTTGGCGATAGCGATGGCTGGCGTGTTGAAAGGTAGTCCCCTGATAACCACTTTCAGGGGAGTGTCTGGATTGAGTTTCCTAAAAATAAAACTGTGACCATTATTTTCGAGGAAGTGTTTGAGGCAGTGATAATCGTTAGGCGAGGTCGGCGTGATGGCTAGCCCTCCGGTAACCGGTCGAACACTGGTGTATTGAATCTTCAGTTTTTGGAGCTGGTTCTTAATCATATCCCATCTCCTGGGATCCGTCAGGGTAATAGGAAGAATGCGGCGATCTGTTGGGCCGCTCGGGGCTAATATTGGGCTCTTCATTAGAGCTGGGATAGGTTTCGGGAAGGGGGGGGGGGGAGGAATGGAAGTTTCCTTGACCCCCACCTGTTGTGTGATGCGAGTCCTCGGGGTTGGTATTGGACTGACTAATTTGCCTCTCGGGGCCGGTATCGGGCTGAAATCTTCTTGAAGTGAACGAACAATTTTCCTTCTCGGAGTTGGTGTTGGGATTCTTAATGGCGCTAGATTTGGATTCAGAGGGGGGTGGTGTGGACTGGATCCGTCCCTGTTCCCCCCTTGTTGGCTGGCGTTCTGATTGGGTGTAGCTGCTGGCTGTGGCGGTGTTGGGCTACTTATAAGCGCTGGAATGGGAATTGGAATGGAGGGTGGACTGGATCCGTCCCTGTTCCCCTCTTGTTGGCTGAGTTTCTTGGTTGTTGGATCGGGTTTCGCTGTTGCTGTGACTGACTGAGGTGCGGGTTCAGGCAGTGACACTGGCACGGGAGTGTGAGCTGGGCTAGCAGGCGTTGTGGCTGCTGTATCAATGGTCGTCATAGGGTGGATTTCACGTCGGAATTCCTTGTAAAGTTCGAGGATCTTGCATTTCTCCGCTTCGCTTTTCGCTGATTCTACCATTTGGACGAATTTGCGTACCTTATTCACCTGGCTGGTTAACTGCACAATTTCTTCTTCATCTTGAATCCTTTTTTGTTCCCTTTGTTCCAATTCCAAGGTGGTGGTCGCGATGATACGCTCGCGATTAATCTTCCTTTGTAACGGAGATCTCTTCTTCTTATTGGAATGTCGTCGTGACATTATGCTAACTAAGGTTAATTGGAGAGAGCGGGTTTATGTATTGGCTATTGCCAGTTAAGTCGATAAAAACGTGTAGGAAAGTAAGGTTATGAGTTCAAATTAACCCGTGATGTCCACAAAATAAATTTTTGTGTCCACACTTGAGTGTTTAATTTAATGATTTCCGAAAAATTTATGGGTTGGAACAAATAAAAATTAAATTACAATGCAAAAATTAGTGAAAATCAAAACAATTGTTCAAAAACTTAACCTTAAATTATACTTATCGGATTGCTGATTTAATTTGGCTTCAAAATCGAACTGAAGCCTGGAAATCGCAATTGAGGTTATGTCACCACGTGTTGTTCGCTTGGCTGTCTGGCGGCCGGGGAAACTTTTACTTTCATTACAGCAATTTTTAATTTCACTTTCTACATCACGCAAGCTAGCTCCGCCCACTAGATCATCCGCACAGGCCACTCCCACCCGCTACCAATTCAAGGGACACAAGTTTGCACGTACCGTGCAAACCGACGCAGGACCACCACCCAAACCCAACATCAACCCGCCGGACTCCGAATCGGGTATCTTAATATTAACTTTCTCGCATTGTTTTGTTTTCTCCTTGTTTTTTTTTCCCCTTTTTTCAGGATTTCTTGTCCAGCCCGACCAAACCAAATACAACGTCACGACTGAAGAGGCCGCCGCCTCTCAACACCCCGCCGCCAACTCTCCAAAAATCACCAGACCGCGCTACAACCCCTCATGCCTCCGTTAATTCGGACACGAGGGGAGTTTAATTAGTGCTAAATCAGGGTCACTGGCCCACACGACTCGCTTTCGAGGCGCAACCCGAGTAAGGTGTCCAACGACACCAACTCAAAACCACCAAACCGTCATGCCACCATTCCGATGAAGGAGATATGGGGTTTCACCCCGGCACTCCACAAGTCAATCAAGACTAAAGACTAAAGACGAGGGTCACAGTTTCGAACGAACTACGGCTTGTCGAACGTGTACTTGTATCGTAAACCGACCGCTCTCTCGATCGTATATTACGTATCGCGCGATTAAAGTTTAATATTTTAATTTTATTAAGTAAACGTTATAATATGGCAGACGCAACAGTTGCTACCGCTCCGGAGAACGCCGCATCCACCGGCGCATCTCAAAAGGGTTCCGCAAAGAAGGGCAAAACCGCCGCCGCGGCGACTAAGAAGAAACCGGCTACCCACCCCCGCACCTCCGACATGGTCAACGCCGCCATCAAGAGCTTGAAGGAACGCGGCGGTTCCTCCTTGCAGGCGATTAAAAAATACGTGTCCGCAAATTACAAAGTGGACGCCGACAAGTTGTCGCCATTCATCAAGAAGTACATCAAATCGGCGGTCGCGAGCGGCGCTTTGGTACAAACCAAGGGCAAGGGCGCATCGGGATCGTTCAAGTTGGCGTCGACAGCAGGTGCGACGGCCGCCAAGAAACCGGCTGCGGGTAAGAAGGGCAAGGGCGGTGCCAAGACCGCCAAAAGGAAGAGCGCCGACGCCTCCGCCGCGGCCGCCCCGTCCAAGGCCAAGGCAGGCGCCAAATCGCCGGTCAAGAAAGCCGCCGCATCGCCCGCCAAGAAAGGTGCCGCCTCGCGCGTCGCCAAGCGAGCATCCGCCGGTGCCGTCGCCGAGAAGAAGGCTCCCGCCGCCGCCTCCAAAGCCAAGTCGCCATCGAAGGCGAAGAAAACCACCAAGGTGCCGACCAAAAAACCGAAGGCACCAAAATCGATAAAAAAATCGACGAAGAAGGTGGCCGCCAAGAAGAAGTGAGGTTCGCGTCGCAAATAATGACGTCGAACTTCGCCCCTACGTGGGCTTACGACGTGGACGTCGTGAGCCTAAAAAATGGTCCTAACAGGACCGCAAATTAAATCGCAATTGGGTTCTTAATATAAATTCGCAGACGCATTGCCAAAAAATCTTTATCATTTATTTCATATTAATTTATTTGAATTAATAAATAGCGGTCGCATTTTTTACATGTTGGGTTTGATTGGTTTAATAGGTTATGTGACCAATTATTTATTTTGTCGTTAATAACCGATATATGTTGTACGTAATTTATTTAACAATGAAATTTTACATTGGGCGTGTATTTTGCTTTTATTTAAGTTTAATTATGAATTTTCGCCTAGTGGCAATGTAATTTTTTAAATATTAATATCAATTGTAAAATGCAGTAATCGCGCCTGGTGTCGCCACCTGTGGGTGGCGCCGCCTGCGGCGGCGCGTCGTCGCGGGAGGGAAGTAATTGGCGGGAAAAGCGCGGAACGGCGGAGGCGTGTCGCGAAGGGCGGCCGACCGGCGCGCGCGTGAATTAAATCCGGGTTTAAAATAAAATAGAAATAATAGAAAAAAAATTAACGGCGACGTGCGAGAATTTTGGGTACCGTCGACGGGGTGGGTAAATAAAAAAAATAAATAAAATAAGAACGATGCGTGCGATCGATAACAACGTGGACTCTGTTTCGGATATAATTTTTGGCTCTAAAAAAGAGCCGTTTGTTTTTTCGGGTGCCTCGCGATAAGGCGGTCGAACGGAGGAGAGGTGTTCAATTAATTAAGCACGTTCTTCGCGAATCCTCCTGGCCAACTGGATGTCCTTGGGCATGATGGTGACGCGCTTGGCGTGAATGGCGCACAAGTTGGTGTCCTCGAAAAGACCGACGAGGTAAGCCTCGCTGGCCTCCTGGAGGCCAGCGAGGCCTGGAAAAAGACGACGAAGAAAACTTGGCGCTCATTCATAGTGTGCGTCTCTTCCTGTTAAGAAGCAAGGACAACATGACTTTCAGGGATAAAGCGATGGAAGATTTATTAAAACTAGAAAGAAACTACAAGCGATGTAACAGAGTAGCAACTAAACTACTCCTAACTGACCGTGTGGAACTAAATATTCAACCAAACCGAGCATCCGATCCAAAAATACTTAAGGAGCTAAACGAAATAAAGAAAGTCGTGGAAACCGTGTCGAAACCCCCGAAACCGGCCCTAAAAATTAACATTAGACCCCCACCCTCGAACTCCATAATTCAGGAACCGAAACAAAATCCCCCACGTGACTACCTAGCAGCAGTTCTGAAACCACCAACCGGAGTAAGCCAAGAAGGAAGCAAGAAATATAGGGTGGTCGTTTATCCGATGGAAGAAAAGGAGTCCAACTCCTCACAAGAAACAAGAACCACACTCACAAAAATACCACTGGAACTCTTAAAAATCAAACCGGACCGCGTCATAAACGTTAGAAACAACGGGGTTATGGTCGAATCAACGGATCCATCAATAAAAAATCTTATTGGAAATAAAAATTTGGAAAAAGCTAACCTGGTAGCCAGGGATACCGCAAACATTTGGCCATCCATATTTATACAAGGAGTTGACAAAAACATTACCAAGGAACAAATAATTGAAGGAATCAGACAGGGTTTCCCTAGAGCTACCCCAAACACAGTCGAAAGCAGCATCAAAAGCCTTAACCCCATACGCTCCCAAAACAGGCCCAACACCAACTGGATTGCTACCGTACATCCAACTCTGGCAAAAGCAATGACGAACGAAGGAAGGCTAAGGATGTACTGGAGAAGCTACATCGTTAGCGATTACATCAGTATTACTAGGTGCTACAAGTGCCAACGCTTCGGGCAACCTAGTAAATATTGTAGATCTACCCAAATATGCCAATTCTGCGCATCTTCGGAACATCCTACCACAGAGTGCAAACTCGAAAAAGAACCCAGCAAACACGTCTGTATCAACTGTACAAGAGCGAAGTACAGTGACGTCGGACATGCTGCCAACTCCAACACATGCAGGACTTACATGAATCGTTTGATGGATATCGATGGATATCGATATCAAACCACGGCAGCCACAGAAAATCTGGATGGATAGAAACATAAATGCTTTACATATAAACCTCAGGAACTGTGAGGCCGCAACTTCAGACGCTCTACGAGCTGTGGACCTCCACGAAATTCACATAGCCCTTCTTCAAGAACCCTACTCCTTCATAACCAACAATAAATCCAGACTTCCCTACCACCCTAACATTCTAACCGCAGCTCTAGACGACCAACCATTCAAAACCTGCATTATATTCAACAAAAAACCCAATCCCGATGCCACCTTCATGTTTCATAAACACATCTCCACTAAATACATCACTGTTGCCTCCATAACCCCCCCCCCATAACAATCCCATATTCTTTATTGGAACATATGCCCCACCTTCTGAACCTATTGACATCCCTCTAACCGATATAGAATATGCCCTCTCCAAAATAGGACCCTTCAAAACTTACATCTGCGGCGACTTCAACGCCAGATCGCCTATTTGGTTTGATAAAAATACTGCCAACGAAAGAGCAAGTAAAGTAGAAGACTTCATCCTTCACAATAACCTGACCCTATTCAACCAGCCACATTCACTAACCACATATGAAAACACCAGAGGAGGAAGAAGCAATATCGACCTCTCTCTAGGTAACACATACACCACAGGATGCACATCAAATTGGGAACTTACTGAATTAATCACTCTTACCGACCATAGGACCATCACATTCAAAATAGGACACAACAGCTCACCAATCCAAATCAAGAAAAATAAAAATCCGAACACAATATCCGAAAAAACCATAATTGAAATACTCCAACCATGGGCAGACGAAGAAAGGAAGAACCCCACCGAATTACAGACAGAACAACAAATAGAAACATTTGTAACAAAACTAAATACAAAAATCCAGAACCTAATTGAACAACATGCAAAAATCAAGAAAACTTTTGAAGGAAGACCGGAATGGTGGAACGACACTGTCGAAAAAGCCAGGAAGAAATACCTAGAAAAGAAAAGAACTTTTTACAGAAATAAAAATCAGGAAGACACAGAATCACTATATGTACACACAAATGATGGACAAGAAGGAAAAATTTACCAATAAACTGAAAAAGGCCAAGGACGAAAGCTGGAAGAACTTTGTGGAGAATGACCTACAACAAGACCCATGGGGCATAACGTACAAATTAGCTGCAAACAAATTCAGACGACAACCAATTTTAACCTCATTCAAGAAAGACGAAAACACAGCCACACTCACACCAAAAGAAACATTACAATACCTGATGGATACACTATTACCAGATGACGACTACAAAACAGACACACACGATCAAGAAATAACAAGAGCAGACTACAATCGATTCCAAACCAACCAGAACTCCGAAAATATGACACCCATGACTGAAGAAGAACTAGAAACACTGATTAAAACAACACAATCCAAGAAAGCACCAGGCTTCGATAACATTAAAGGAGCATTCTTAAAAAAATTATTCATCCCACTAGCAGACATCATCCTCCGAATATACAACGCATGCCTACGACAGGCTTATTTCCCGAAACTATGGCAAAAAGGAGTCCTGAAAATATTATTAAAAGACCCAAACGCAGACCAAGGAAATGTCAAAAATTACAGGCCAATAACTCTGCTCCCGGTCTTCGGGAAAATACTGGAAAAAGCAATAAGAACAAGACTACTCACCTCCAATCAACCGTTTCATTCACCTAAACAATTTGGCTTCACAACTGGAAAATCAACAATAGACAATATCAAACAGTACATGGCAGAAGTTGACAGAACTGGAAAAATACGAAGAAAATGGAAGGGTCACTTGGCATCCTGTTACGGTTTGATTTTGTTTTTAAATAAAAATTCGATTGTTGTTAAAGATTTTCAAAAGGTGGCATCCTAATTCACTTTTGAAGTCGAAATTGAATGGAAATTATTATCATATCGATAATTTGCACATTTTTAATTTTAATTTTAACTGTGCGATTTTTGGAGAAAAGTTACAATTTTAAGTCGAGTAATTATATTTGGACGACGTAGCTAATCAATTTTTTTGTGGAAATTGCGTTATTTTCACATCCAGATTTATTTGGGATTAGTATTGATTGCTACGATTTTGTTTTGGATTGCTTCTCCTATTTTTTTACGTTTACTTGGAAAGTTATCCGATCTTCATTTGAAGGATTTAAATTCGTTCATGGACCATTGCTTCGCTTGTTTCACTAATAAACCCTCACACAACATCTAGAGGTATGTTTGATAATTTTATTCCACATTTGTTAAGTTTGAATTTTTCTAGGGTGTTAATAGCGGTTCACCAGCTATTACTTCTTATTTTTGGATTATCGATATCAACCGTTACAATCATAATATCGATCGTGACGTTACTCTTTTTTTACTCCTTGGTTATCTGGCGTCGTATTTCTGTTTAGATGGTTATTGGGTATCCACCTGGATAACAACACAACAGCTTTGGATAATTCAGTCGAACCTTTGGTATCGCTATCGCTATCCTGATCTAACCATCAAGAGAGAAGACAACGGAAAGCTAAGATTTTGTTTGTTTGTGCCGTCATTTATTATTGTTAATAATTATCTTTTTGCGCGAAGAATTTTATTGGGCCGTTCTTTTCATTATAATTTTGTATTTAAACATCTAACAACTCGTAAAGCTGTATAAAATCATTACAGTATTTGTACGCCAAAGTATACGTATACGCGGTAACTATAACGCGAGTATTTACTTTTATATATTACACCATTTTATTGTGAGCAATTGATAGCTTACAACGTATTCATTTTTTTTTTATATTAAAAAGGTAGCCCAATTTATCGCATTATTTGTAAATATTTTTATTGTCATTAAATCGGAAACAAACGTTATCTCTGTTACTCAGTCTTTTCTTGACCTGGTTACTTCTTTTTTTTTGCAACAGTCAGTATTTTTTTCGTAGTTTAACGTGGCTGTTAATTCGAATATACAGGGTGATTCTTTTGTTTAAAACTTCGTGGCGCCCAAAAATATCAACACGTCGGCTGGCTCTTCGGAGCGTTACTTTGGCGATTTTCCCCTGTATATTAATCCTCCAGATCTGAAGAAGAATCAGCTCAATCTCTTTTTTTTGCATTTAGTTTATTTGCCTTTACGAGCTAGCCAAAGGCACACGACCCAACTACCGATAAATCACTATCAATAATTTATATTATTAATTTTTTTATTCTATCTACTTTTAACGGTAGCAAATTGGCGCCCAACGTATAAAGAGAGAAGAAGTAGAGTACAGAGTTTGTAGTTGTTTTCACTTTGTTTTTGGAATTCGGAGTATTTTTATTTTGCCTTTCTAGAATTTATTTTGTTTCTTTAAGTTTGATTCTTAGGGGGAGGGAGAGTGAATTCCCTTCGTGAATTCTGACTATTGTTTGTTTTGTTTTTTCGGAAAATTTGTTTTTCTTAGTATTTGATTTTGGTAGCTTCTTAATTTTTTTTGTAACTATGGATGTCAATCGTTTATTAAGCGATGAACTTTCATATGAATTAAGTTGGAGAGGAATTGAAGTAGGCGAAACAGTCGCGGAGAAGCGTATGTTGTTGAGGGATGCTCTAAAGCAAGGTATGCCTGTTGCGAGTAATCCAAATGTTGATTTAGACGTAGAATTCCATACATTATCGGCAAAATTAATTGAATTAGGTGGTCAGATAGAAGATTTCGATCAATCAAATAGAGATAACGAACAAAAGCGAATAAAAGCTCGTCTGTTGCATGTTCAGCGTCGTTTGGAAGCATTGCCAATACATCAGGAAAAACATAAAATGAAATGTGATAATCTTTCTATTGTAGCTGCTGGTTTATTGAAAACACTTGGTGAGGTGTATTTTGTATCAGGGTTAAATAGTACTAGTGACAATAATGATTTAATTTCATTATCGGATTCGCTTATCGATGCTCCTATTCCGGAATCGCAGTCGTGCGGTTCTTTATTGAATTTTTCTGTACCATCTGCATCTTATACTCCACCACTAGACGTAGATAATTGTATTGCAGCACAAACTTCCGTAACTCGAAATCCTCTAGCTAACGTTAATTCTTTGCCTATTATACCTATTGCCAGTTCCAGTTTGGATAATCAGGAACATCTCTTTGAAACGACCAATCGCAAGGTTATAGATTTACTTAAACATCTTCGTGAGGTTAATTTAGATTCTACTCATAATGAGTTCTCAAATACTCGACGGGTATCTTTTGCTGAAACTTCAAATAAATCAACTCCTCTCATTACAAGTTATTACAGTGATAGGGACAATATCAATCCTGTATCGCAAGAAATTAATGACAACAATGTTACCTTCGATCCTTCTAAACGATTAAGTTCTAGTACGTCACTAAGTTTTAATAATGTTAGTTTTGGAAAGAATCCACCTATATGTAAGTGGGGTGTATATTTTGACGGCAATAACAGTGTGACGGCTTTTCTGGAAAATATAGAGGAACTTCGCGTAGCACGTGGTGTCACTAAAGAACAACTTTTTCAATCAGCCGTGGAACTTTTTAAGTCTGATGCTCGAGTTTGGTTTCGGCCTAGAAAGCATCTTTTTAAAGATTGGGATGACTTAGTCAGTCAACTAAGGGCATCGTTTTTACCTCCTGGGTACGAGACTCGACTAGAAGCTGAAATTAGAAAGCGAACCCAAGGTGCTGACGAAAAATTAATTTTGTATGTTTCGGTTATGGAGAATTTGTTTAATAAACTTTCTAATAAACCACCTGAAAGCTCCCGAGTCGACACAATAAGGGGTAATTTACTTCCTCATATTCAAAGGGGACTTGCTTGTTTAGAAATATTTACAGTCGAGGAACTTTTACAGTATGGACGTAGAATTGAAGAAAGTGAATATCGTAGTAGAATTTTTTGTTCTCCACCAACAACTGGGAATTTATTGGTTGAACCTGAGTTGGCTTATCGTAAGCCACCGACAAAATTTACATCCACTCGTATTGATCTCATTTCGCGTCAACCTACTACCGAAATTCATCCTAATACTGAGATTGTCTGTTGGAATTGTGGACAGTCTGGTCACAGAAGGTCTTCTTGTAGTAAAGTAAAGAAAGTTGTATGTTTCCGATGTGGTAGAGTTGGTTTTACAGTTGCTTCTTGTCCAAATTGTTCGGGAAACGGAAGAATGGGCCATTAGGTATCCGGTCTAAGGTCCAATCTCGTTGCAATCCGGTTAATATTAAAGGCAAAGAGCAATTGAAACACAAAGTTCTTCTCGATTATGTTCTTTCTCATGCTGATGGTGATCAACGACCTTATTTACGAGTTTCTATTTTAAACCGTAGTATTTTAGCTTTACTAGATTCAGGCGCTACGCGCACTGTAGTTGGAATGTCTGGGTATAAATTTTTATTGAGTTTGGGATTAACGCTAAATCCAGGAGAAACTGTTGCGTGTACTGTTGCAAACGGTCAGACTTGTAAAAGTATTGGTTCTATTAGTACTCCCATTCGCCTCATAGATAAAATAGTTGTTTTAGAAGTATTGGTAGTTCCAGATTTGCCTCGTGAGTTAATACTCGGAACCGATTTCTGGTTGGCTATGGATTTAGTTCCCGATCTTAAACGAGATGTATGGCATTTTGGATCAAATCCTTCAGTTACTGCGATTAATTCTATTAAGAACGACTACGATTTAAGTTCAGAAGAACGTCTTGCTTTAGACAAACTTCTTGATAGAAATTTCGAATTATTAGGTACAGGCGTCGGAGTAACTAACGCGACTGAACACGAAATTATTACTGATTCACCACCCATAAAACAACGTTGTTATCCAGTATCTCCGGTAAGGCAACGTATTATCAACGAAGAAATTAAAAAAATGTTAGATGATAAGATTATAGAGCCTTCGAAATCAGCTTGGGCCAGTCCAATTTTGTTAGTTCCCAAAAAGGATGGAACTTATAGGTTTTGCGTTGATTATAGAAAACTTAATTCTGTAACAAAAAAAGATTCGTACCCTTTGCCTTTAGTTAATTCAATTCTTGAGCAATTAAGAGACGCGAAGTACATTAGCTCAATAGACATTAAATCTGCATATTGGCAAGTTCCTATGAAGGAATCTTCTCGAGAGTATACGGCTTTTACTGTTCCTGGTGGATTATATCACTTTTTGCGAATGCCATTTGGGCTTACGAACGCACCTGCAACTTGGCAGAGACTGATTGAGAAAATTTTAGGCGCCGACCTTTTGACCTATGTATTGGTGTATCTTGATGATATAATTATTATTGCTAAGGATTTTAAGACCCATTTGGAAATTTTAGAAAAAGTCTTTCAGCGTTTACATACCGCGGGACTCACGATTAGTCGCGAAAAATGTGAATTTTGCAAACCTCAGCTTAAATATTTAGGTTATATAGTCGATGGCGGTGGTTTGAGAGTTGATCCTGAGAAGGTGAAGGCAATTTTGGATGTTCCAGCCCCGAAAAATGTAAAAGAGCTGCGACGATTTCTCGGTATGTCACAATGGTATCGGCGGTTTATCAAAGATTTTTCTACTATCATTGCTCCCTTAACTAATTTAATTAAGAAAAATGTTGTTTGGTTGTGGAAACCTGAATGTGAGCAAGCGTTTGCATCTATTAAGGAACAATTGGTTACCGCACCATTATTACAGTGTCCCGATTTTGAGAAGACCTTTATATTGCAAACAGATGCTTCTGCATTTGGAATCGGAGCTGTACTGACGCAAAACTTTGAAGATGGAGAACGGGTTATATGCTATTTATCCAGATCTCTCACTAAACAAGAGCGAAATTACACAACTACCGAACGTGAATGTCTAGCAGTAATATACGCTATTGAAAAGCTTAGGCACTATCTTGATGGTGTACGTTTTACGGTGGTCACGGACCATTATTCATTATTATGGTTAAAGCGCATGCGCGATCCGGTTGGAAGATTGGCAAGATGGTCTGTTCGCTTGCAAGCTTTTGATTTTGAACTTGTGCATAGGAAAGGAAAAGATCACGTTGTACCCGATTTTTTGTCCCGCTCTGTCCCGGTAGACAACATCCAATTACAGACAGACGACGATTTTAAGAACACCCAAGATTCGTGGTATTTAAAACTCCTTCAGTTGGTGGAACAACATCCGAATAAATACGCACAATGGATGTTAGAGGGAGGACAATTATTTAAATATGTGAAAAGTCGAATACCTGCATTAACACCAGAGACAGAGAATTGGAAACGCGTTGTGCCTAAAGATTTTAGAAAAACCATATTAGCGAAACATCACGATGAACCAACTGCCGGACATGTTGGCATATATAAAACATTTTGGAGACTTCATCATCGTTATTTTTGGCCCAAGATGAAGAATGATGTCGCAAAATATGTTAAATCATGTAGAGTTTGCGCCGAGCAGAAACCTGAACAAAAGGCTCCAGCAGGCTTGATGGGTACTCGAACCGAAGTGACACATCCTTGGCAGGTCATATCTTTGGATTTTATTGGTCCTTTACCGCGTTCCACTTCGGGCTATACTCATATTTTGGTTGTTACCGATTCATTTAGCAAGTATGTTGTACTCTTTGCTATTCGTTCTGCTACCGCTAAGTCCTTGGCAAGAAATATTGAGGACGGTATTTTTCTTGTCTATGGTGTGCCTCAAGCCATAATATGTGATAACGGAGTACAAATGCGCAGCAATGAATTTCGGAATCTTTGTGAACGCTACCGCACTAAAATCTTTTACACAGCGTTATATTATCCTAGAGCTGATCCCACGGAACGCGTTAATAAAGTAATAAAAACCATGTTATCTTCTTACGTAAAGGACAATCATCGTAAATGGGATTCTTTTTTATTTTCTGTAGCTTGTGCCATACGTACCTCCAGACATGAAACTACTGGCTATACTCCATATTTTGTGAATTTTGGTCGTGAATACGTTGGTTCAGGTGACCATCATCGACACCCTGAACAGCATCACCCTAACGATGAAATTCCAAAACGTATTGCAGGATTTCGTAAGATGTTTGAGAAAATACGTAACAGACTTCAGTTAGCTTTCGAACGTAGTAAACGTGTCTATGATATGCGTCGTAGACCTGTTCAATTTGTTGTAGGGCAATATGTTTTGGCGACGAAATAAGGTTCTTTCTGACGCTTCAAAGTATTTTTCGGCTAAATTAGCACCCACTTTTGTTGGTCCCTATAAAGTGAGGAAGAAAACGGGAAGTGTTACGTATGAACTCGAAGACGACCATGGCAAATCTGCAGGAACTTGGCATGTCCAAGATTTGAAACTTCATTGTGAAGATTAGTTTCTACATTTTTGTGCTTGTTTTTTTTATATTACTTGTTTCACGTTGTTTAATATTTAAACATTTTATTAGGTTTCTGATTGTTTACTTATTATAGATCCTTTTAATATTTTCTCGTTTCTCGAAAATTTTCTTTGGTAAGGGGGGAGTGTTACGGTTTGATTTTGTTTTTAAATAAAAATTCGATTGTTGTTAAAGATTTTCAAAAGGTGGCATCCTAATTCACTTTTGAAGTCGAAATTGAATGGAAATTATTATCATATCGATAATTTGCACATTTTTAATTTTAATTTTAACTGTGCGATTTTTGGAGAAAAGTTACAATTTTAAGTCGAGTAATTATATTTGGACGACGTAGCTAATCAATTTTTTTGTGGAAATTGCGTTATTTTCACATCCAGATTTATTTGGGATTAGTATTGATTGCTACGATTTTGTTTTGGATTGCTTCTCCTATTTTTTTTACGTTTACTTGGGAAGTTATCCGATCTTCATTTGAAGGATTAAATTCGTTCATGGACCATTGCTTCGCTTATTTTACTAATAAACCCTCACACAACATCTAGAGGTATGTTTGATAATTTTATTCAACATTTGTTAAGTTTGAATTTTTCTAGGGTGTTAATAGCGGTTCACCAGCTATTACTTCTTATTTTTGGATTATCGATATCAACCGTTACAATCATAATATCGATCGTGACGTTACTCTTTTTTTACTCCTTGGTTATCTGGCGTCGTATTTCTGTTTGGATTAGTTATTGGGTATCCACCTGTATAACAACACAACAGCTTTGGATAATTCAGTCGAACCTTTGGTATCGCTATCGTTATCCTGATCTAACCATCAAGAGAGAAGACAACGGAAAGCTAAGATTTTGTTTGTTTGTGCCGTCATTTATTATTGTTAATAATTATCTTTTTGCGCGAAGAATTTTATTGGGCCGTTCTTTTCATTATAATTTTGTATTTAAACATCTAACAACTCGTAAAGCTGTATAAAATCATTACAGTATTTGTACGCCAAAGTATACGTATACGCGGTAACTATAACGCGAGTATTTACTTTTATATATTACACCATTTTATTGTGAGCAATTGATAGCTTACAACGTATTCATTTTTTTTTTATATTAAAAAGGTAGCCCAATTTATCGCATTATTTGTAAATATTTTTATTGTCATTAAATCGGAAACAAACGTTATCTCTGTTACTCAGTCTTTTCTTGACCTGGTTACTTCTTTTTTTTTGCAACAGTCAGTATTTTTTTCGTAGTTTAACGTGGCTGTTAATTCGAATATACAGGGTGATTCTTTTGTTTAAAACTTCGTGGCGCCCAAAAATATCAACACGTCGGCTGGCTCTTCGGAGCGTTACTTTGGCGATTTTCCCCTGTATATTAATCCTCCAGATCTGAAGAAGAATCAGCTCAATCTCTTTTTTTTGCATTTAGTTTATTTGCCTTTACGAGCTAGCCAAAGGCACACGACCCAACTACCGATAAATCACCATCAATAATTTATATTATTAATTTTTTTATTCTATCTACTTTTAACGGTAGCAATCCATTTTCTTCGATATATCAGGCGCTTTCGATAATCTCTGGTGGCCGGCGCTAGTGAAAGTGCTGAGAAAAATGAACGTTCCTGGCAAAATCATCCAAATCATTATCAGCTACCTCTCATCAAGACAAGTCACTTTAACCTCAGGAACAATAACAGTACAGAAAAGATGCAGTAAAGGGTGTCCCCAAGGGTCGGTTCTAGGACCAACTCTATGGAACACCCTTTTGGACGATTACCTCAATGAATTGGAAGAAAAAGAAGAAGAAAATAACGATCATGAAGACTGGACACGGGCCTACGCGGACGATTTGGCAAAAATAATAAAGGCAACAAATAGGAAAGAACTGGTGGAAAAGCTACAAAAAAGCGTAAACGAACTAGAAGACTGGTGCAAATCAGTGAAGCTCACACTATCCGGAAAGAAAACAAGAATTATATGTCACTATCCAGATAGGAAAAGTAACTCAGACGTGAAGGTGTATCTAGGCGGGGAAAGGATCAAGCTAGTACACGAACATAAATACCTAGGAATGATAATAGACGAGAAACTAACGATGCAGCCACATATTAATTATGTATGTAACAAGGCGACAACCCTTATCAGCGGTCTGCAGAGGAGGGCAAGGGCTAGCTGGGAGGTTGACCTATCTACCTCCATGACTCGTATCTACCTGGGTGCAATTGTACCCATTGTGGCTTACGGAAGCGAGATATGGGCTTGGAGGATGGATGAAAGGTACACCAAAGCAAAACTCTTGTCCTGCTACGGGACCTGCTGTAGGTTCATAGCTAGAAGTTACCGCACCATTTCGTCAATCGCGGCAGGCGTAATCGCAGGATTACCCCCCATTGATATGGAACTAAAAAAACGACTAGCATGGAGAAAACTGAAACATGGACAATCAACAATTTTTATGAACCAAGAAATCATCCCAAGATACTTCAATAGTAAAGAATCAATAAAACAGGAACTCCATAATATCATTGTAACTCACTGGCAGGATCGATGGAACCAATCAGAAAATGGAAGGATTACACATGCCTTCATACCCGAAGTTGACAAACATAACCCGAAAACAAACAATTTCAAGACCACCCAGCTTCTCACAGGACACGGGGAATTCGGGAGGCACCTAAGGCGACTGGGGAAATCACCGGATGGCCTCTGTCCTGAATGTGGAGAATTAGATGAACCCATACATCGAATCTTTGACTGCCAATTATACAGGGAGGAAAGGAAGAGGTTGGAAGACTCCTTCTTGGAAGACCCCCCCCTCAACCCAACCGAACTGTATATAAGGGCAAGTCCGGATCTGTTGTATGGGTTCCTGGAACCAAACACAATTTGCCCTCTCAACTTGGAACAAAATATGGAAGAAGAATAGGACATAGCCGAAACAACAGTATGACAACCGACATTCTTAAAAACAAATCCTGAAATAAACCGAATAATAAGAACACCAAACCAAATAGACCTACAATACAAAATTCACCTTAAGACTGCCCTACAAAACTGGAAAATATAAATAATAGAAACTCACCCCTACATAACGGCCAAACAAGAAACAAAACAATAGGAACAATTAACAAAAAACACAAAAACATTGAAATCCAAATATAAGAGAGGCAATTAAAATTAATACAGGGTGAACAAAAACGGGCACTTTCCCGTTTATTAAGATTTTTATTTTTATTTGGTAATGAATTATTTTTGTATTTTTATATATAAATAAAGATTACTTCAATTGGCCTCCTGGAGGGCCATGACGGCGGAACTCTGGAAACGCAAGTCGGTTTTAAAATCTTGAGCGATTTCACGAACGAGCCGTTGGAAGAGCAACTTGCGGATGAGGAGTTCGGTGCTCTTTTGGTAACGACGGATTTCACGAAGGGCGACGGTACCGGGCCTGTAACGATGGGGTTTTTTCACTCCACCTAAAAAAAGCGACAAAAATAAATTAATAAATCGTAAAATTCGGTATAAAGGGCGGCGGCGTTGTGGCGATATTTACCTGTGGCGGGTGCGCTTTTTCTCGCGGCCTTGGTGGCCAGCTGTTTGCGGGGTGCTTTTCCACCGGTGGATTTACGTGCGGTCTGCTTGGTACGAGCCATCGTAAATAATCAAAAATTATTTAAAATAAAATCGAACGAAAAACTGCTAACTGAACGTCGAAGCGTAACTGGCTACGGTGTAAGTTGAACTGTGCCTGTATTTTTGGGCCACTCCAATTTATAACTTCGACTGGACGGAGCGGCCGTCGGTTGGTCCGCATAAACCACGCCTTCGAGGTTCGCCCGTAGAAGGCATATATATCTGTGTACGGGAAGTCACACAGTCATGTCAACCCAAACTCACCACGTGTGATCAATCCTATCGGTTTTTATTATTAAATAGTGTTGTTAGTGCACTGTTTATGTGTTTTCGGGCGTTTGTGTTTTTGTTTTTGTGAAGTTTTGTGTCGTTTCTCGGTTTAAGAGTGGGGAAACCTACTCCCTAGAGAGCCATGGCAGAACCCGAGTATGAAAACTGCTACGAACCCGATTATCACACCCTGAAGTTCGAGGATGTGGAACTTTTATTCAACGGAATAAACCTGGCCACTGTTTCCGACTCGGCCGAGGTGAGGGGCTGGCAAGAGGAAGGCAGAATGCGCATGTATAGACATGCGGCCGCCAAAGCCGCCATCATGTACTGGCATCTCCACTTGCTGAAAAGCAAAGGTGTCAATCTAATCAAAGGTCCACCTGCACAAACAACGAACGTAAGTGGCATTACAACTGATATTGGTATTGTTTTTACTCAACCTTGTGCGTCAAGTGACTGCGCGGACCACATTCCCACAGTCCACGACCACGAGGGAAAGCAGGATGCAGGGTTGGACTCGACCCCGGCGGCCCCTGAAGTTTCGCCTATGGACGAAGACTCAGTGCCCGCCGTGATCGAGCCCCCCCCCCAGTCCGACGTTGAAACCGCTACAAGTTGTGAGAATTCGAGTAATTCTCACAACTTGTGCGAAAATTTTAGTAGTAACTCCAATAACAGCAATATTGGTCCACTTGATACTATTGGTTCTACCTTTTCGTTTAAGACAGTGGAAGAAGGTGAGGTGAACGCGCCAGCGCCTCTGGACGCAGTAACCACCCCCCCCTTCCCAGACGTCGAAGTAAACTTCAGGGAACTACAGGAAATTCTGGCCTTCAGCCAATCGCGTCCTGTAAATCCCGATACCCCAATTGCAAATTTTGACGACTATTCAGCTCCAACAACCTCTTTCTCAAACTCAAACGACGCTGCCTTAACCGCCACCTTTGCTTTCACTGGTGGCAAGCGCGCCAGACCCCCCACCGATGGGGTAACCTCGATATCAGAAGACGAGGGGAAAATCGACGCGGACTCTGCTCCCACCTCAGCGTGGAGGAGAGTAAAGAGGAGTCGGAAAGCGGGCGGCTTGAAAGCACCGCTAAAACCGACCCCCCCCCCATCTTCTTCATCATCCTCAGCTAAATCGAACAGCGCAAAGCGCACCCCGGCTGTCCCTCCCCCCTCAGGGGAGGCTCCAACGTGGCCGAGGGTGCCGTCTACCAAACCCTCCCCCCCCTCAGGGGGGTCTCAATCCTCGCAACCCACGCGACCTACCACTACTACGACCCCCCCTTCAGGAGGGTCTAAAACCCAGAAGAAAACGGCTACGTCCACCGCGTCGGGACAGCCAGCGGCTTCTTCTTCTTCTTCTAAAATTGTCCCCATCATTCTTGAGGACAAGAGCAAATGGCCAGAGCTCAGTCGCGCAATGGATGAGCGGCGCATCAAATTCACGAAAGCCAAAGATAGCAGGGAGGGGCTCAGCATCACGCCGGGATGCGAGCAGGACTTTCACGATTTGGCCAAACTTCTCATAGCGCGCGGTTACGCGCATCATGTTTACAAGGAGCCAGCAGCAAAACCCTTCAGGGTCGTCCTAAGGGGACTCCCAAAAGAGTTCCCAGTGGACGAAATCCAGCGGGATTTGGTTGCAAACGGCTTTCCAGTCACAAGCGTCACCCAAATGGTACAGGGGCCGGTCAGAACCCCATTACCCCTTTTCGTTGTCAAACTCGACAACAATTCTAAAGCCAAGAGCATATACAAGCTCCAATCTGTGCTGCAGATGAGTGCTCACTTCGAGCCTCCAAACCAGCGACGTGCACCGGTCCAGTGCTTTAAATGCCAAAAGTACGGCCACACACAGTCAAACTGCGCGGCAACAGAGGCCATATGCCACCGATGTAGCGGCAAGCACCGGGCGTCAGCTTGCCCAAAGCCAAACACGACCCCCGCAGTATGCGCGAACTGCGGCGGCGCTCACCCAGCCAGCTTCACTGGCTGTCCTAGAAACCCCTGGGTTAACAGGGTGAATGGCCCTTCAGGACTTTCACCCCCCCAACGTAGGGGCCCTTTCCCGGAAAACTCGCCATCAACGGCACTGTCCCCCTCCCCCAATGGGGTAGACAATGTCGCTCTCGCTACCGCCCTGATGCGGCAGGCATCCGAACTTCTCAAGATCGGAGGAGCCGCCGCACCAAAAAGGAGCAAGCGGACGAGAAGGAAAAAGAAGAAAGGGGCTGCTCCCCCCACTACATCCTCTCGGCCCGTTGATGGATAGAGGCCCAAAAATACGTCCCGTGTCCTTGCAGATCGCCTACTGGAATGCAAACGGACTACGAAGGCAGCGGAATCTTCTTGAAGATTTCGCCGCCAAGTACGATCTGGATGTCATCCTAGTAGGGGAGACGCACCTTAAGGAATCCCACACGACCCGCATTAGACTTCCGAATTTCGCTTTGTACAGGAACGACAGAGACAGCGGACGCTTTGGGGGCACCGCTATTTACGTCAAGTCCTGTATAGAGCACCACAGTATTCCGACCCCGGAGACGCTGCAGGGAGTAGAAGCGACATCCGTTAAGATCCTCACGGATAAAAACGGGTGGCTGCAACTGACCTCGGTCTATAAAGCTCCCTCGCAACCTCTCCTGGAATCGGATATTGTGTCCCTGTTAGGAGGCGATGGTGATCAGGTCATCCTCGCGGGAGACCTGAACGCAAAACATCCGGCATGGAACAGCCGCAAGGCAAACTCCGCTGGTCGCACCCTCCTAACAGTCTCTGATAGGCACCGCTTCACGGTAGACGCTCCGGTGGACTTTACTCACTTTCAGTTTAACGCGCGCGTAAGAGGAGATGAGTCCACCAACTACCTCCACGATGTACTAGACGTTATTTGTGTCAGGAACCTTCAGTTCGTGCACAAACTCACCTCACTGAGCGAGCTGGACTCGGACCACAATCCGGTCCTCTTGGAGCTGGGGGACGCCGAGCGCCCCCCCCCTCAGTAGGTCGAGGACCAGGACCGACTGGTCAATTTTCAAGAACCAGGTCCTGGATAACCTAGGTCCCCCCCCCCCGTCCTTCAGACGAAGGAGGCCCTCGAATGCTACTTGCAGCACTTCGAGGACTTGGTCACTGGAGCCGCGCTCCATGCGACCAAAGTTGTTTCGGCGTGCGATCAACGGAACAACCTCCCACCTGACATCAAGGAGTTAATACGCGAGAAAAACCGGGCAAGGCGTCGTGCGCAGCGCACAGGCTACCCGGCAGATCAAGCGGCATACAACTCCTTGAAAGATCAGGTGCAAGACGCTGTCTCGGAGTACAGAAATACCAACTGGGGTAACATGCTCGAGGAATTCTCCTTCGCGAATCCCGCGGCATGGGGGTTGGTAAGAAGACTCCGAAACAAACGAAGCGTCATCCCTCCCCTGGAGTCTGAAAACGGCCCCGCGACTAGTCCGCAAGAAAAGGCAGAGGTGCTTGCGGATAGTCTAGAGGCCCAATTCAGACCAAACGTCGCTGCCTATCCTGAACACTCCGCGAGGGTTGACGCGGAAGTACTAAGGTGGGTAAGCTCCCCCCCCGACCCTGATGAAGAGAAAATAGAGAGCACCTCCCTTCAGGAAGTGACTCATCTTGTACGATTTCTTCACAAGAAGAAGGCTCCGGGTCCCGACGGGATAACGCACAGGATTATCGCGGAATTGCCCAGACCGGCAATGGCAGCAGTCACCAGCATCTTCAATGCGGTGCTGCACCTCGAGCACTTTCCATGTCGTTGGAAAGTGGCCGATGTCATAATGATCCGAAAATCTGGGCAAAACCCGAGACTTCCTGTGTCGTATAGGCCTATCAGTCTTCTCCCCGCGCTTGGTAAGCTAGCGGAGAGAGTCATCCTCGCTAGACTTAAAATGGCCCTGGAAGAACACAATCTATTCCTCGCGAACAGTTTGGTTTTCGTCCCGGACTATCCACGACGCTACAAGTGCTGAGGCTCGTGGAAAACATCACCCTAAACTGGAATCGAACCCAGCCCACGGGTGCGGTGTTCCTCGATGTCGCCAAGGCTTTTGACAAAGTATGGCACCAGGGGTTGCTCTACAAGTTGATCCAAGGCGACATCGACTCAGCACTGGTCAGGCTGATAGCGTCCTACCTGTCGGACAGGAAATTCCGAGTCAAACTCGATGATGTGCGCTCGTCGGAACGAGACATTGTGGCCGGTGTCCCTCAGGGCTCCGTACTCGCTCCGACACTATATATCTTCTACGCCAGAGATGTGCCGAAACCACCGTCGGACACTTCAACACTAACTTCCACCGAACTCATGCTGTATGCAGACGACACTGCCTACTTCGTGAGCTCACGCAGGCCTTCAGCCATGATTAAGAAACTACAGCTAGCACTGGACCTCCTAGAAGAATGGTGTCGTACTTGGCGCGTCGGCGTCAACCCCGCAAAAAGTACGGCCACCTTCTTCAAAAGAGGAACAGCCCAGAATCCACATCGTAGACCACAATCAAATTTAAAGATGTTCGGCACTGAGATTCCCTGGAACAGCACCTCCAAATACTTGGGGGTGACTCTTGATAGGGGACTTCGGTGGGGCCCCCACATTCGGAATGTTACGGTGAAAGCAAGGAGAGCCATGGCCGCGTTGGGTCCCCTGCTTCACCGTAAAAGTAAATTAAGCACTAAGAATGGACTGACGTTGGTGAAAACTATCATCAGACCTATTCTGACATATGCTGCACCGGCCTGGGGTTTTGCGGCTCCAAGCCACATGCACAAACTACAGGCCGTGCAAGATATTGCAATGCGGCGTGCCATGAAGGCCCCATGGTACGTCCGCAGCGACAAGTTGCGGGAGGACTCCAGACTGGAGTCCATTGAAGAGTTCATCCGGAACGCGGCGGAGAAGCTCTACAAGGCGGCGGGCTACTCCGAAAACTCAATAGTCCAAGGGCTCGGTAACTACCGACCTGAGGACTATCTGAGGTACAAGAGGCCCAAAGCCATCCTGCAGCACCCCCCCCCCCCCGAACGCAGTCAATGTCTCCCTGGTTGACATTGGCAGTTAATAGGGGAGGGGACCCCCCCCTAATAACAAATCTTTGCTTTTTTGTTTTTAGGGATCAATAGACAAGAGAGGTGGTATGGAAGGTACCCACCTACAACCCTCCTATGGTTTCTCCGAGACGGACCGCAGTGCGCAAACGCCAAACCGCCTGTCGGCGTACGATAGACGGACTCCGCTGATGCCCTGTATGTTATCGCGCAAGATTAGCTGTAAGTAAGCGAGCGATTGTCGCCCGCCCCTCTTACCATTCCCAACCAATTTTACACACGTTCCGGTCACCGGATGTTTTTGGGGAGTACACTAAATCCGAACTGGCACGTACTCTACGAACGCGACACTATTAAGCCTTCAGCTCACTCCCCTTTTTATTTTTATTTTCTCTCTTTATTTTATTTTTATTTTTTCCTTTCAACTTTATATCTACATGAAACGGCACCGAGTCAGGCGGTCCCTTCACGCGAATGTTGGGTACCCGACCAGGCCGGCGCCCCCCCGCTATTTGCTACTCCCAAGTCCGGCGAGCTCGACAGGGCCCAGGCTCCTATCCTGCTTGCCTAAAAAGGAGCAGCAACACCTCGGTCAGATGCGAGTGCGCTCGCATGGTAAAATAACTGGGCGTGGCCCGGAAAATTGACCAAGCGCAACGCACCGCACACGACACGAGAAATAGCGGGGGTCACTCACGATTACGCCTCATAGGCAAATCACAGGGTACGACCCCTTTCAAAAAACGCCAACACTGCTACCCCACATTAGACCTGGAGTATACGGCTTAGCCGTGGTATCCATTAACAGATCTAGTCAAGTCAAGTCACACAGTCAACATTCATTCCATTCGACAGTGACAACCGAACGAACAACACGTGCTCTACATAACCTTAAATTGGTAAGCTAGATTAGTTAACAATTTAACAAACTTTTGTTATTTTAGACCACTCCAAGCGACTTTCGACACGATTAACAGGACAATAAATTGAAGTTGAAGCAGCAGGTTAAGTTTCATTAAACAATTACACCTATTATTGAATTTTTAGTGACTTTTCATCGCCAATAAATTTTGTAATTTATTGTCGATAAAATTTTTATTGTTTATTTAATAGTAGGCAAATTAAATACTCGAGTGTGACCACTAAAATCTATTTAGTGGACAACAAGGGTTAATTTGACTAATCGTAACCTCACTTTATCTTCTTTTCTTCTTGTGACCACGTGTCATAAACCACTACTTAACCTCACTCTCTCTCCCGACCTAACCTTTTTAGCTAGGATGACGAGAACAAGACAAGGCAGTAAGACCGGCTCCCCAAGCCACATAGAACTTATCCAGCAGGAGCTGAAAAGATCAAACCAGGACAAATCGCTCCTAAAAAGAACGAACACACAGCAGGGCCATGAGATCAAGCAGCTCAGCCAGGCAAATAAAGCGCTCAACTCAAAAATCGACTCAGTCACTGCCCAGGTCAAGGCTTTTAGCAGAATTTTCAAGAAATTGGAAGCGATAAACCCCGACATCTTCAACAACGCGCTGGACGAACTAAGTGCAGATCCAGCATTTGCAGAACCCAAACCGGTCGAAACTGTAGAAACGCCCTTCCAAGAGGTACGATCCGGAAAAAGAATCCGCGAAAGCCCTGACACCCCCACCACCTCTACGTCAGGAGTGAGGGTCCAGAACAAATTCAGGGCACTTGACAACGGGGATAGGGGCATCCCCGAAGAAATAGAATCCGATGATGAAGTCTTCCTGGACACGCAAGAGTCCAGGGGCGGCTCCAGCCCTACAGGTACGGCTCCACCCAAAAAGGTAAACCCCCCCCCCAAGAATAGAAGCAGCAACAGTCAAGCCCCCAAGAAATACCGTATACCGCCAATCACATTGAAGAATGCCAGCTGATGGTTCGACTTAGAGAACGAACTGGACTCTAAGAAAATCCGATTCACCCACGTGCGTTACGTAGCTGGTGGTATGGCAATAACACCAGCCTCTGTAGAGGACTACAGAGCTCTTCACAAGCTTCTAGAAGAGGGGGGCCACGAATTTTATTTCAGGAAATTCGCCGAAGAAGCTCCCTTGAAGGTGGTGATAAGGGGAATCCCACCCGAACTTCCCACAGATCCAGTCAAGGCAAACCTCGAGAAGATGGGTTTCGAAGTATCCTCGGTGGCTAGGATGCACCGCGGACGAGGGGACAAGAGAGCAATGCCCCTCCTAATGGTAACGCTACCCAAGACAGAAGCTAACAGGGGGATTTTCGATGTGGAGAAAATCCAAGGAGTAGATGTGTCGATCGAGAAGCCTCACGACAAAAGAAAGATCGGTCAGTGCCATAGATGTCAGTCCTTTGGCCATGCTCAAAGCTGCTGTAGATCGGAACCCAGATGTGTGAAATGTGCAGGGCCGCACTTAACTTCCACCTGTACAAAGTCAAGAGATGTCCCGGCAGTATGTGTTAACTGCAAAGGGCCACACCCCGCCAATTACCAGGGCTGTCCTAACTACCCAAAACCCAAGACCAGGACTGAACACCGAAACAAATATTACCAGGAAAGGCCAGAACACTCAAGAGCCAGGTTCAGGCCACATAGGACCACTCCAACTCAATCCTACTCGCAGCGTACCCAGAATTCGCAGGACGTGAACAGCAAGCCACAACAAACCGGGGACAAGATCAAGATGTCCAAGAAGGACCTAGCCGCTGCGTTAGCGCACATGATCCGGAATGGTTTCAACCAGGATCAAATCGACAACATCATGGTTGAGTATCAACAGCTGGTTTAAAATTCTTCTTCTTTTTCCAGATTCCATTCATGACTTTCGTTTTTCTTCGCGCATAATTTTCCCATGGTTCCCAGAACAGCACCCAGTTCGCCAAGGATGGCGTACTGGAACGCAAATGGCTTGGCTTACTGGAAGCTAAGTGAATTAGGGGACTTCGCACATGACCATGAACTCGACATCATCCTAGTCTGCGAGACTCACTTTAAGAAATCTTCAAGATTTACAATTCCAAATTACGTTCTACACCGTAACGACAGAATCGGCAGCAAAGGAGGGGGCACGGCGATTTACGTCAAGAGGTCAATAGACCACTCCAAACTTGACCCAGCTACCAACCAACTTGAAAACACCACAATAAGTATAAATGTTCACAGCTCTCTTAGTAACACAAATTCTCTTCAGATTTCCGCGGTTTACAACCCACCAGTGATTCCACTCCCGGAAGACGATATCTCCCTTTTGCTTAATGTTACAGGTCCGTCGATCATCGCTGGCGACCTAAATGCCAAACACAAAAATTGGCACTCTAAGAGGACAAACAGAGCCGGCGTTGCCCTCGCAGCACTTTCCCATCGCTCAGATTTCGCAGTTGATGGCCCTAGGGAGCCAACCCACGAAGGGATTGGTGGTCCACATCAGGATGACGTTTTAGATATCGTTCTACTCAAGAATGTCAGCACCCCGTATCAGATCTCCGTTGGTGAAACTTTAGACTCGGATCACTACCCGGTCCTCTTCCATCTTGGTAAACCGCCTCAAGTTGAAGCCGATCCACGCACCGTTGATAAAATCGCTTGGCCAGTTTTTCAAGATGACTTTCTGCAGAATATGGGAAGAATTCCGGTAATCAAGACGACCGATGAACTGGTAAAGTACATTGGTGCTTTGAAAATCAAATTTTTTCCTCCCTGCAGCATGCAAATAACCCGACCCCTATTCCAAATAAATTAGACCCCCTCCCCCCCCCATATTAAAGATTTAATTAGGGAGAAGAGACGTGCTCGCCAAAAAGCACGAAGAACATGGCATCCGGACGATCGCAACCGAGCCAACCAGCTGAAACATGAAGTAACCAACACCTTGAAGTTGTTCCGCGACGAGAATTGGCAGAACAAGATCGCCAGCCTATCATATCACGACAATTCAATCTGGAGAATGGTCAAAGCAATCCAGCGCCCAAATGATTTGATTCCTCCAATCCACGGCATGAACGGCATGGCCTATACAGACGCTGACAAAGCCGAAGCTTTCGCCGATACTCTCGAAACACAATTCAAACCGAACCCTCAATCCAACCCTGTACATGTTGCCGAGATCAACAGACAGGTAAAAGTTTTTCTCGACTCTCCAGTTTCAGTTTCAGATTCCACACCATTAAGACCAGCCACATTTGATGAAATCAGTAGGATCATCAAGGGCCTGAAGAAGAAGAAAGCTTCAGGGCCGGATCAAGTTTCAAATAGAATCCTCAAGAATCTTCCGAAGAAAGCTGTATCGGAGCTTACTGGAATAGCCAACGCAGTACTGAGACTTCAGTACTTCCCCGACAAATGGAAACTAGCCGACGTCATAGTTTTGCACAAGCCCGGCAAGTGCAAGAAGTTTCCTCAGAATTATCGTCCAATCAGCCTCCTCTCCACAATTGGGAAGCTGATTGAAAACGTCATCCTCTCCAGACTGCAAGATGAAATTGAAGACCTAGAAATAATTCAAAATGAACAGTTTGGGTTCCGTGCTGGTCACTCGACCACCCAACAGTTAGTTCGCATTGTAGAACATATCACGTTAGCCTACAATAAGAAACAATCGACAGCCGCGGTCTTTCTAGATGTTTCAAAGGCCTTCGATAAGGTGTGGCACGAAGGTCTGCTGTTCAAAATGTTTCAAGCGGAGATGAATCCAAGATTAGTCCGATTAATCGCGTCTTACCTCAAGGAGAGACATTTTAGGGTAAAACTTCAAGGCATCAGATCCAGCGAAAAGAAGATTGAAGCAGGGGTGCCACAAGGGTCCATTCTGGCACCCACTTTGTTTTGCATTTACACGAGAGACTTACCTAGATCGGAACAAGTAATCAGCGGTCTTTACGCAGACGACAACACCATCCTCTCGAGTTCTATAGGTATCCAAATTGCGGCCAGACGTATTCAAGAAGCTCTGCTGGATCTTGAAGACTGGTATCGCACCTGGCGCATCGAAGTAAACGCCGACAAAAGCGCAGCAGTCATGTTCTCCAGACGCGCCCTCTCGGTTCCTCAAGACGTCTTCATGTTTGGAAAGAAGATTCCATGGGTCGCGTCAACGAAATGTTTGGGTGTCACGTTAGATAAATCCCTCACATGGGTGAAACACGTTAATACAATCAACAACAACACTCGGAAGGCTATCAAGGCACTGGCTCCACTCATCGGGAAACACAGTTCACTTGAAGTCAACAAGAAGTTGAGATTGTACAAGTCAATCATCAGACCATCTCTCACATATGCAGCTCCTGCGTGGGCTTTCGCTTCCAAATTTCAAATGGGCCGGCTCCAGGTCATCCAGAATATTTGTTTACGCAACGCAACTGGTGGCTTCTGCGCTCAACCTAACCGATACCTCCACTCCGAAACCAAGGTCGATTATCTTCAAGACTTCATCAAGAAGTTAACCGAGAAAATGTACATCAGATGTCAAGACTCCAGCAACCCCTTAATCTCATCCCTGGGACAATATGGTGTTCAAGATTACATTCGATACAAGCGTCCACTGAGATCCTCGCTCCAACGACCTAAGTATCACTTTTTCATCTCTGATTTTATCTCACTCTCCTTTATGTTTCAGATTTCCTCCAATCAGGTTTTTAACTGGTCCAAATTCAACATTTTTCACGACTCCTCAAGTAATTTGTAATCCAACCTCCTAGGTAAGGAAACTAAGACTGTAAAGTTTCATCGACCGACGTGAGTTGGAATTTGCTCTTTTTGGTTGTTATTCTTTTATTTTTCACTTTTACTGTATCTCTTTTTCCATTCATCCTATATTGTATCAATTTATGACATATGACTTACCGAGCTAGTAACAACGAGGCTTTATATATATAAGCTTTGTTGGATACGAAACTCGGGCCGCTCTTTTTGTACAAATTATGTTAGTATTGTATTTTTGACGGTCCAAATAAATGTTATTTGGGGCTCGTGTGCTTGGTACGGTCCTGGTAAAATCGTGATGACCGTAAGACGTGATCAAGACTTATTTAATCATTAATTCAAATTTCAAAATCTCAAGACTTCGGTTTTTATTTGGTGGGTACGGCCAATAAGAAATATTTGGTGAATACGGCCCAATGATGGACTTGGCAAGAAAATAGATGGTGAAGATACTCGGTGTTAATATTTCCTGAATACGGCCACGGCAAATCAAGGAAATCCCGCCAATCGGCGGCTTCAAGTGCTCCCCAAGAGTGAATGTTCGGCAAGAAGTGCCACAAGCAAACTAACGTATTGGTGAGCAATGTTCGAATGGCTATAATTTTTACTATTTCTTCATTATCAGTCTTCATAACCTTCATAAAAGTCAGACCTCCAATTTTAATTAATTATTTTTATTTTTAGTTCTAATTTTTATTTTTTATTTTTACTTTTATTTTATATCAAGAAAAATTCAATCAAACAGGTAAAATTCATTATTCAATTCTACTTATTTTTGATTTGATGTCTTTCATAAAGGTGGACAGCATCTCCGTAAGGCGATCCATTTTTTCTTCCATATTTGAGTCTTTTTTCTCTGGGTCCTCCTTCCTAATTGATTCTTCTGTATCTTTTCTGTAATTGCGCTCCCTCTGTTCGCTGTCGCTTTGTGTTCTTTTGCTTGGGGATCTTAAGATTTTTTTACTTTTTCGGAAGATTTCGTATGTGGCTAACCGTTTTCTGTTATTTCCGTCCGTCGACGTTTCGTCGCTGCTCTCCGTTAGTTTGTCTATGTCTCTTCTGTCTATTCCTTTGCTCATACTAGGTTCGATGTGTAATATATATGTTCGAAAGGTTTTTCTCCGGTGTTCGGTTTTAGTCGTTTTACCTTTTGCCGTATATATTTTCCCTCGAGAAGAACCGTTGGGTATAGTTATGATTCCGTTTAATACAGACCCTCGGTTTAATCCCTCGAAAGCGTCTGTGTCGTAATTTTTCTTTTTAATCTTTATTTTTAGGATGGTTTTTCTCCTTAGTGTTTATTTTAGTACTTTTCCTTCAAAATTCTTTTTAGGTTGGTATTATATCTTATAATCTATGTTCACGTATAAGTTAACCTCCAAATTGGTTATTTCGCCTATCTTATTCTAGTCGGGGCACTTCCTCACGTCACCCACACTCTCCAACGTACTCCGGTTCTACGGGACGCGATGTAAATATTCTCAGCCGTTTATTTCCACTTAATTTCGTCAAATAAACCAAAATCTTTTCGCTTTTCACTATCACTTGTTCAGGACCGTACTCACTCTTTTAGTTGACCCTTCAAGGTATTAAGACGTATTAAAAGTGAGGTTAAGTGAAGTGAAGTAAGGTTATGTTATTATCAACCACGTGTGATTGTTAAGTTTGTGCTTCTTAGTGCAAATTATTATCAAGTGTTTGTGATTTTCTGGATTTCGGTTTAAGAGAAGGTTAGCCCTACTCCCTAGAGATCCAGGAAAAATATGGAAGACTTTGATAAATATTATCAACCGAACTACGAAGACATCAACTTCGCTGAAATTGAGCACCTATTCAGTAGGTTCAACTTGCCAACTCAGTCGGAGTCTGCAGTCATCAGAGGATGGACAGAGGAAGGACGTATGCGTCAATACAGACTCGTGGCCACCAAGTGTGCGATGCTGTATTGGCATTTATACATCCTCAGGGAGCGAGGTGTGGATATAACCACACCGGTAAGTAAAGAACAGGATTCTACAAACATAGTTATTTCTGCTGAACCACATGGTGAAAAAGACGACGGTCTAACCACTTTGCCCGACGCCGATTCCGACCACGTGGGAAACACAGGGGAGGATTTGCCCACGGAATCAATGGATGACAGTCCACTATTGGAAGAGTCTCCATTGGACACCGTGCCAAACCCCCCCCTGGAAATTTCTGTACAAATCAGTAACAAAACTGATAATTACAATCTAAGTGAGTCTTCCTCGGTGGAAGTATCGGATGCTATCCCCGATGCCCCAAACAAACCGGAGGAGCACCATCTAAACCCATTCGATCAACCATCTTCATCTAAGACCTTTTTTGCTTATAATTTCGAAAATGCTCCGGTCACCTTCTCAAACGACACTTCACAACCTTCAAGTTTTAATCTGGAAAACGCTAAATTCGACTTCGCGGGTAACACCCAACAAGCCAATGGCGCAGTAAAACGATCCAGGCAGGCCACTGGCATCGTTTCTTCAGACGATGAGGACAAGGGGAGCAAACCTCAAGGGTCTTTACGTAAAAAGGCCAAGAGGAAACGAAAATCGGGCGGCCGCAAGGCACCGACAATCACTCCCCCCCCTCCAATAATGCAGAGGAGGCAACTGTTGCCCCTCCCCCCTCAGGGGAGGCGCCAAAGGAACAGTCGCCTAGCCTAACTGGGACCCCCCCCTCAGGAGGATCCCAAGCAGCTCCTTCTACGAGCACTCAGAATCCAAATTCAACCAAGCGTATTCACCAAATGGTTCTGGCGGATAAGCAAAAATGGCCTGAGCTCTCCAAAGCCATGGATGACAAAAAAATCCGTTTCACAAAAATTAAAGATTCCAGGGACGGGCTAAATATTACTGTTCCCACGGAAGACGACCTCAGGGAGCTTGCGAAGCTTTTGGCACTTCGCAAATACAAGCATCATTTTTACAAGGAACCGGTGGTAAAACCCATCAGGGTTATACTTAGGGGACTCCCCAAAGAGTTTCTTGTAAACGACATCAAGTAGGACTTGACCAAAAATGGCTACCCAGTCATAGAGGTTAGCCAAATGGTACAAGGGGCAGCTAGCACTCCGCTCCCCCTATATGTGGTCAGACTTGAAAATACCACCAAGGCAAAAACCATCTGTCAATTAAAGATGGTATTACAAATGGGGGCTTACTTCGAGACTCCTAATAAGAGAAAGGCACCTGTGCAATGCTTTCATTGCCAGAAATACGGGCACACTCAACTAAACCGCTCTTCAGCAGTCAAGTGCCACAGATGTGGTGCAAACCACCGAGCTGTGGAGTGCCCGAAGCCAAATACCGTCCCCGCCAAATGCGCTAATTGTGGTGGCCCGCATCCAGCGAACTTTGCAGGGTGTCCTAGGAACCCCTGGGCAAATCGAATGCACGGCCCTTCAGGCGGCAATCTCCCATTTAAATTGGGTACCCGAATGAACACATCGACGGCACAGTCCCCCTCCCCCATTGGGGTAGACCGTGTCGCTCTAGCGACCGCCCTGATGCAACATGCCTCCGAACTCCTCAAGATCGGAGAACCAGTTGCTGCAAGGAAGTCAAAGCGACCAAGAAGGAAAAAGAAGAAAGAGGCTGCTCCCCTCACTAACTCCTCTCGGCCCGTCGATGAACAGTCGCAGTAAGGTACGTCCAAAGGCCCTCCATGTCGCCTACTGGAATGCAAACGGGCTACGTAGGCAACGAAACCTACTTGAGGTTTTCGCTGCCAAGTATGACCTGGATGCAATCCTAGTAGGCGAAACCCATCTCAAGCAAAGTCAGACTTCCCTCACCAAGCTACCTAACTACACTTTATACAGGAACGATAGAGACAACGGTCGCGCTGGGGGCACCGCTGTCTACGTTAAAACCTGTATAGAGCACCACAATGTTCCGACCCCGGAGACGCTGCAAGAAATCGAAGCAACATCCATTAAAATCCGAACGGGTAATAATGGATGGTTGCAACTGACTGCTGTTTATAAGTCACCCTTGCGGCCTCTCCTGGAATCGGAGATTGTGGCCCTGCTAGGAGGAGATGACAATCAGGTCATCATCGCTGGAGACCTGAATGCCAAACATCCGGCATGGAACAGCCGCAAGGCTAACATAGCTGGTCGCAACCTCCTAGCTGTCTCCTACAGACATCATTTTGTGGTAGATGCTCCGGTGGAGTATACCCACTTTCAATATAACCCGCAAGCTCCGCAAAACCTAATAGGTGATAGGTACTCTGCGAGCCATTTTCACGATGTGCTGGACATAGCGATTGTCAGGAACCTTCAGTTCCTGCACAAATTAACTTCACTACACGAATTAGACTCGGACCACAATCCAGTTCTACTTGAACTAGGTGATCTCGAGCCTTCTCTCACAAACAGAACAATCTCCACCACGAACTGGGCAACCTTCAGGACAATTATAAATAAGAACCTAGGTCCCCCCCTGTCCTTCAGACAAAGGAGGCTCTCGATCACTACCTGCAGAGATTCGAGGACCTGGTGACAGATGCCGAGCATCAAGCCACCAGGGTTGTTCCGGCGTGCGACCATCGGAACAGCCTCCCGCCTGACATTAGGGAGTTAATCCGTGAGAAAAACCGGGCTAGGCGTCGTGCGCAGAGCACAGGCAACCCGGCGGATCGAACGTTATACAACTCCCTAAAAGTTCAGGTGCGTGACGCTATTACTGAGTTTAAAGAAGCCAGCTGGGGTAACAAGCTTGAGGAACTTACATTCTGTAAACCCTCAGCTTGGGGGCTGGTTAAGGGACTCAGGAATAAGAGAGACGTCATACCCCCCCTACAAGGTACTCACGGATTAGCACTCAGCAACCTCGATAAAGCTGAAGTGCTAGCAGATAGTTTAGAGGCTCAATTCAAGCCAAACACAGATGACACACACCAAGACCACACCGCGAGGGTTGACGCGGAAGTGGAAAATTGGCTGTCCAACTCACCTAACCACAACACTCCACTGGATAACACCTCCCTTCAGGAGGTTTATCACGCCACCCGCCTACTAAAGAAGAAGAAAGCTCCAGGTCCCGACGGAATTAGGAACAGGGCAATAGCGGAACTGCCCAGGTCGGCATTCACTTGCATCCTAAATGCAGTGTTGCATTTCGAGCACTTTCCAGGTCGTTGGAAAGTGGCCGACGTCATCATGATCCGTAAGCCAGGGCATAATCCGAAATTGCCCTCTTCCTACAGACCTATCAGCCTCCTCCCAGCCCTAGGGAAGCTGGCAGAGCGAATCATCCTCTCCAGATTAAAGATGGCCCTGGAGGAAAACCATTCTATTCCTCACGAACAGTTTGGCTTTCGTCCAGGACATTCTACCACGCTACAGGTGCTGAGGCTTGTGGAACACGTAACCATGAACTGGAACCGGAGAAAGTCCACGGGTGCAGTGTTCCTCGATGTCGCCAAGGCCTTCGACAAGGTCTGGCATCAGGGTCTTCTCTACAAGATGATCCATGATAACATCGACTCAGCACTTGTGAGGCTGATAGCGTCCTACCTATCGGGCCGAAAGTTCAGAGTCAAACTTGACGGGGTAAGATCGGAAGTAAGAGAAATAGAGGCAGGAGTCCCTCAGGGGTCAGTCCTAGCCCCAACGCTCTACATCTTCTAAGCTAAAGATGTACCGGTCCCCCCCAAGCCACTTCAAACACGCAGCTCATGTTGTACGCGGACGACACCAGTAGTATAAGAATGGGGAAGCCGCCATCTTGGTTTTGATCCCCCCACCACTTTTTCTCATGCCACACCCACTTTTCAAGGTCAAGCATCCTATTGGTCATAGCCACGCCCAATTTTCAAGGTCGAGCATTGTATTGGTCATAGCCATAGCCACTTTTCAAGGTCAAGCATCTTATTGGTCATAAGCCACGCTTACTTTTCAAGGTCAAGAATTCCATTGGTCGTAAGCCATACCCACGTTTCAAGGACGGTAAGCCATCTCTCTCTCTTTCTTTCTTTCTCACACGCACCTCAGGGTCACCTCAAGGCTATACAGTAAGACCACATTGTAAAATCACCTCTCAAGGTTATCCAAATAAATTGATAGATAATCATTTTTATCACAAATATAGATAATACAAATCATTTTTATATAGTACGAATTTAAATTTGTGTAAAGACCCACCATATTTTGGTACATATTTAAAATTTAAATTAATTATTTTTATTAGGATTGCAGGAACTTAAGAAACAATATCTTAAATGTTTTAATTTAATTAATATAATATAACGTCAAGGGGGTAATCACTTAAAATTTTGCGTTCCACAGACTTCATGAAGTTAAAAGATTTCACAAGACTTCATGAAGATTTCATAAGACTTCATGAGATTTTAGAGACTTCATAAAATTGTATAGACTTCATGAGATTTCATAAAGATTGCACAAGACTTCGAGATTTCATAAAGATTTCGCGAGACTTCACAAAGATTGCATGAGTTTTCACGAGACTTCATCGATACTTGACGGGACTTCACAAGATTTCATAGACTTCATAAAATTTTATAGACTTCATGAGATTGCATAAAGATTGCATAAGACTTCATAAGATTTCATAAATATTGCACAAGATTGCAGACTTCATAAAATTTGCTAAAGATTTCATGAGATTTCGCAAGACTTCAGTAGATTTTACAAGGAGTCATGAGATTTCATAAAGATTCCATAATACCGTCGACTTCTTACTGTCTGACTCTTACTTTGTTTTCGCTGCGTATTAAGAAATATTATAGACGTTTGTTGAAGTTTCTATTACATATTGTGTACAATTATGACGGTCGGCACCTATCCGAGATCAATTATTCGATGGTGTGCGAGCACTTTTGAATGTACGAGTACATATAAATTATGTATACATTTCTTATTTGTTATTTTTGCTTTTAGATATTCTTGTGTATTTTTGTTTGATCTAAATATTTTTTTTAAAAGCCATGTTGTCAATTATTTGTTTTAAAATTATATGACGGTATTGACGTTATTTAAATTTTTGTATAAATCTGAAATTAATTACTTAAGTCAATGTTTCCCAAATAGTGGTCCGCGGCATGTTTCATTTTGACGATCCGCAAACCCACGACATAAGAAAAAAACAAATAGGTGCATAGGCAAAAATACGTTAACAATCAAGTTTTTCTGAAGTTTTAAGAATTAATTGGTATTTTATTTAAGTCTCATTAATTATTAATTACAATAATTACATATTTAAGAAACACCATAGTTACTTTATTTTTTTTGTAACGAAAACAAAATTTCCGGATGTTTCCTTGATACTGTTGTCTAATTTTGGGGGTTGGCAATTTCGGGACATTTGGGAAACACCGACTAAGGTACTCAAAATGTACTCGGTTCTTGATGTTTATTTAAAAATTAGCACAGTTTACTAAAGCATATTATGGCACTGCTGATGTATCAGTTTCAGTAGAGACGTGTCAGAATTTCAACAAAACTGTGCAGGATTGCGTAAACACTAAAAACAATCTTTTTTCTTATTTTTTATGCAATCTTGTACTTTTGAAATTAATTTTCGAATTACGACGGAATGCTATGATATTCTCATCGAAAACTTATTCTATGCATTTAACCAGTGGCGGATTTACCAGCAGGCTGAGTAGGGTGGAGGCTATAGCGGCACATTTCAGAGACGGCAAATTTAGGGCAAAATTTTTTGAAGTTATACTTTTAATGCCGCAGTAGAGTGAATTCAAAATACATGTAAAAGAGAGGTAATATGTATTTTATGTCAAAGTGAGAGGTAATATTTTTTACCTGAATTTTTTCAGGTTTTGAAAAAATTTTTTTGTTTTTGTTATTAAAATTTTGTCGAAATATTGCAAAAAATTTTTATAAAAAATTTTTAATGGAGAGAAAGCAATACAGAATCTTTAAAACTGTTGTACTGTAAGATTTACAAAAGTGGAACTAGAAACCCTGATTCTCAGGCGACGATATGCCGGGACGTCAACTTTTTTAAAAGTGCAAGTTTTCAAAATGTTTTTACATGAGTTTTTTCTTTTTGATAATATTTTTTAAGCGCCGTATTCATAAACTCAAATTTATTCGAAATTAATTTTTTTTAACTTTCTGTTAAAAAAAACCGTCTATTTCTGACGGGGGTAAAAAATTGCAAAAAAATGGGTCACGTAGTATGGGCAGTGCCGGATTAACACATAAGCAAATTAAGCAATTGCTTAGGGCACCACGTCTTGGGGGGCACCACGCACCAGAAACAGCACAAAAGAATATTTGCTAGCACATGAAAGGTAAGGCTGTTTGAAAATTGACTAGAGCGTTGACTTCGGAGTCATAAGTCATATCCCGCTTGCTCGCTCGCTTGTGCATCATTCTGAAATTCGAAAAATCACATTAAATCATCAGCGAAGTATGTTTTACTACCTAGCACTACCTATTTCAATACGATGTATCATATTGAAAATGATACTTCGAAATTGGTTGAATATACCGCACTATCGCATTTCATTCTCGTAATATCTAATCTTGTCGTAGTAAACAATGTATAAAGAAAAACAAAATTTCGCATACTTGACCCTTTCTTTAATTGTACGGTGCTTGCGGTTTTAAAACGCAAACACCAATATCAAATATCACACACTAATATCAAACATTCGTTGGATATTACAATTAGAATGCCACATGACGCCACGTTATAAGATTTCGTCTCTTCATAAGACTGCAAAGATTTCATAGAGACTGCAAAAGATTTCATCAAACTTGCAAAGATTTTATCAAGATTGCAAAGATTTCATAAAGACTGCAAAGATTTCATAAAGACTGCAAAGATTTCATAAAGACTGCAAAGATTTCATCAGGACTGCAAAGATTTCATCAAGACTGCAAAGATTTCATCAAGACTGCAAAGATTTCATAAAGATTGTACAAGATTTCATAAAGATTGTACAAGATTTCATAAAGATTGTACAAGACTTCATAAAGATTGCACAAGATTTCATGAGACTTCATGAGATTTCAAAGACTTCACAAGACTGCACAAAACTTCATAAGACTTCATGAAACTTCATGAGACTTCATTATGACTTATTGTCCCCGTTCCACAGACTTCATTAAGTGATTACCCCCTTGTATAACGTACATAATATCTTACGACGCAGTATAATATTATCTCCGACGATAGTTGTATCTATCTATAGATGTTACAGTGGATGCATTAACATAATGGATAAAGTTTATTCTTAAAACTTTAAATATTAACAAGAAAATAATTATTTTAGTGTCTACAAGTGTTCACGTATTTATATTATAGGTATGTGCATTTTTCTAGTTCAATTAATTAATTTCTGGTTAGGTTAGAGCAGCAAGCTGAAAGATTATTGAAGGTTATTGCTCTAACCACCTAGCACGAAACTAGATAATAATAATATTTAAAATCGTTTTTTATTTATGTAATTTTTAGAATGTCTACAACAAAGTTTCCCTGCGATGGTTGTAAATTTTCCTTTACAATGAAACAAAATTTAAAGAGACATATGAGAGAAACGGGTTGTAGTAATCGTAAGTGTTATATATTTATTAAATTAATACATTCTAACAAATTTTTATTTATTTATAGAATCACAATCTACGAGTAATTATCAATCAAATACAAAAAGGATTAAACTAGACAGTAAGTTGCATTGCCAACAATGCAATATTGATATCATAAATAAGTGTAATCATCAGAAAAGTGCAGAACATAAAAATAACTCTATCAATTTATTTGGTGATAATATACAATTGATTAATACGGCTTTTAAAAGTCGAATACAATCTTATCGCATTTTTTCAAAACATAAATATATTAATCTAAAAGATTTTTTTGATGACGTATTATTACAATTAATCGATTTAATTAAAAATACACTTGTAAAATTTGAATGTCTTAAAATAAATTTACAACTATTTGGGCAATATACACAACAAGCAAAAAATCTATTTGATATTAAATGTTTTAATACGAAAAATATAATTACTACTAAATCAACAGACTTAAATGAATTGTTATTAACATTTTTAAATATTTTAAATTGTAAAATGTCTGAATTTAGTGAAAAAGATAGTGGATGGGCCTTAAGTGAAATTTTATATCTAGAGATGAATTTAAATAAATTTAATCCGTTGCGTGGTGGACAGAATTCGTTTTTAGAGTTGCCAAAATCAATTAAGCTTAAAAATGCTGTTTTAAATATAAGAAACGTTCAAGATCATTATTGCTTTGCTTATAGTATTTTAGCTGCTTTCTGTAAACCACAAGGTTATGATATCATCCCAAGTTCATTTCCAAATATTTTTGAAAATTTAAATTTGCACGATTTACATTTTCCAATGAAATTAATCGATATAGAAAAATTTGAAAAATTAAATAATATTAGCGTTAATGTTTATGGATTAAATAGAAATGATAAAACAAATAAATTTGATATTATAGGTCCTTTCCACCACACAAAATGTAAACTTTTAAAACATGTAAATTTATTACTTATTAATGATTGTTTGGGAAAATTTCATTATTGTTTAATAAAAGATTTATCTCGATTGGTATCTGCTCAATTAAATAAACACAAAACACGAAAATATATTTGCGATGGATGTCTTCAATTTTTTAATGATGAATATAAATTAGAGAGACATAATGAATATGATTGTGGTCACATACGCGCTAATTTACCCTCCGATAATCAATTTCGATTAGACAAATTTGGTAATAATATTCCTTCAAATATTTTAAAATTTGAAAGTATCCAAAATCAACTTTCAAGTCCTTTTGTGATTTATGCGGATTTTGAAAGCTTATTAGAACCTATCGCTATAGTAACACCTAACTCCACACAATCGTACACTCTAAAAACTGAACACCATGTACCCTATTCTTTTGGTTACTATATCAAATGTAATTTCGATGATTCTTTCTCGACATATAAAACATATCGAGGGGTAAATTGTGCTTCAGTATTTATGGAATATTTAGAATTAGATGTAAAAAATTTATATGATAAATGTTTAAAATCTATAAAACCAATGATTGCTCTTACGCCAAGTCAAATCAATGAATACAATAATTCCGAAGTTTGTTTTATTTGTGAAAAACCTTTTACAGTTTTAAACGGTAAAGTAAAAGATCATTGTCATTTGACAGGAAACTTTCGTGGCGCAGCTCATTCAATTTGTAACTTACATTTTAAAAATCAAAAGGTGATTCCAGTATTACTACACAACTTAGCTAATTACGATGTTCATCTATTCATCAAAAACTTAGCGATGAAAAATGAAAAAGTTGATGTTATAGCCAAAAACAAAGAAAAATATGTTTCATTTACAAAATATGTTTTAGTCGATAAAATTGTCGGTGACAGGGGGCTTCAAGACATTAATATTAAACTTAGATTTTTGGATTCGTTTAAATTTATGCCCACCTCTTTAGAAAAATTATCTAAAACTTTAACCAACGATGATTGTATTGAAATTCGAAAATTTTTTACCGACGATAATGAATTTAACTTTATACGTCAAAAAGGTGTATTTCCTTATTCATACGTTGATAGCTTTTCAAAATTAAACGAGACAAGTTTACCTTCCTCAGAAAAATTTTTTAATTGATTAATAAATGAACCCATAACAAGTGAAGATTATAAACGTGCGCTTAACGTTTGGAATTTATTCGATTGCGAAACTTTGGGAGACTATTCAGATATATATTTAAAATCAGATGTTCTTCTTTTAACCGACTGCTTTGAAAAATTTCGACGCTCTACATTTAAATCGTATGGGTTAGATGCTGCTAAATATTTTACTTTACCATCTTTGAGTTGGTCTAGCATGCTCAAGATGACAAAAATTGAGTTGGAACTTTTAACAGATATTGATTTGCTTCATTTTTTTAAAAAGGGAATTCGCGGTGGAGTCGCTGTTTGTGTTAAACGAAAAGCAATTTCAAATAACAAATATTTGAGTAATTACAACTCTTCAAAACCATCATCATATATTTTATATTTGGATGCTACCAATTTGTATGGCTACGCTATGCAGCAATTTTTACCTCATGGTGGTTTCGTTTGGTTAAATGCTGATGAAATATGTGATTTAGATATAAATAAAATTTCAGATACCTCAGACGTGGGATATGCTTTAGAAGTCGATTTAGATTATCCGGAAACTTTGCATGATCTACATAATGATTATCCTTTCTGTCCGGAAAATATAATCCCACCAAAGGGAAAATCAGCTAAATTAATTCCAAATTTGTATAATAAAAAAAATTATATAATTCATTATAGAGCCTTAAAACAATGCTTGAAATATGGTTTAGTTTTGCGTAAAATTCATCGTGTTGCTAAGTTTAACCAATCTCCATGGTTAGCACCATATATAAATGTGAATACTGAATTTCGAAATAACGCGACCTCTGAGTTTGAAAAAGATTTTTTTAAATTATTAAATAATTCTGTTTTCGGAAAAACCATGGAAAATATAGAAAAGCGTAAAGATATTAAATTACTCACTCATTGGAGTAACAATAATAGTTGGGGTGCAGAAACCTATATTGCTAGACCAAATTTTAAAAATGTTACTGTATTCAATGAAAACTTAATAGCAGCTGAAATGAATAAGGTTGAAATCTTATTCGATAAACCGATATATGCCGGATTTGCAATACTAGACATTGCAAAAACTGTGATGTACGAATTTTATTATGATTTTCTACTTTCAAAATATGGGCAAAACGTAAATTTACTATATACGGATACAGACTCCTTAATTATTGAAATTCAAACAGACGATATTTATTCTGATATTAAACAAAATTTACATAAATTTGATACATCTAATTTTAAAGTTTCCAACATTTTTAATATTCCACGAAATCGCTCGATTTTAGGAAAAATGAAGTTGGAATATCCATCTCAAATTATTAAAGAATTTTACGGTACGGGGGCTAAAGCGTATTGTGTGATTTTAGATGATAATGTTACTATTAAAAAAGCAAAAGGGGTCTCTAAAAACACAATAAAAAAAGATTTAGATGTTTTAGATTATAGAGATGCGATAGAAAGTAAACAAGATAAATATTGTCAGATGAATGTTTTTCAATCGACACTTCATGAGATGTATACCGAGTTACGGAATAAAGTAGCATTATCATATTTTGATGATAAGCGTTATCTTAAATCGAATTCACATACTACACTAGCTTGGGGGCATGAGTCTATACGTCTACATGAACTTATTAAACACTTGAGCGAAGATTGAAAAAATCATCTTACAATATTTGTTATTGACTGTAATATAAATAATAGTTGTAAATAAACCATATAATTTTTCTTTAGTTATAAAATATTTCTTGTTATTATAAGATGTTTGTAAAATAATAATAATAATTATAAATAAAAATATTAATTAGTATCGAATTTTATTTTTATTAAAAAATTAATTTCTTTATAGAATGGTTCTATTATATATGTAGGTACATTATATTATACAACTTGATTAGTGTTTATCCACGAATTGTGACTGTTGTCTAATCCAAGCCACTTAACAAATATTTTCTTTTTCTGTCTTTTTAAAACTTTTTCTATTAAATAAACGTCGGGGTGTTTAACTTTTTGTAATTCTTGTTCATAAAAGCACCCCTTAATTTCCTCGTTGTTAATATCAGTTAGAAGATATGTTCTTGGTAAAGTAACTTTAACTTGAGAAATTTTAAAAATTTCATTGGACCAAGAAGGAGTATATCCTTTCGAGAACGCATGTCTATATTTGCTTATTCTAACATTATCACCAATTTTAAATTTGGGAGTTTTCGGATCCACAACTTTCGGATGATTGAACACCGTCTTTAAAAGTAATTGAGCATTTCTTTTATTGACATCGATCGGTTTTAAACCAGTCGTAGAATGCTTTTTCGTATTATATACGTCTACTAATTTTTGTAATATATCCAACCAACGATAATTTCCTCGAAGACTAAATTCTTTCCACATTAACCCCTTAAGGGTGCGATTGACTCGCTCGACAACGCTTGCCTTTTTAACTGAATATGTGCTATAATGATTTATTTTATATTTCTTCATTAATTCTTGAAACTCCTTATTGTAAAACTCTTTCCCCAAATCTGTTTGCAAATTTTTAGGTATACTTTTTTCAAGAATCTTTTTCATAGCTGCTGTCACTTCATGTGCACTTTTATTTTTTAGAGGTTTAGCCCATACGTATTTGGAGAACACATTAATCACAACCAATATAAATTTAAAACCTTTATTTATAGTCGATAATTGAGCAATATCTACTAAATCTGCTTGAAATAAGTCGTTCAATCCTTGAACTAACACTGGTCTACGCTGATAATTTCGGCGGGCAGATCTATGTAATTCGTTTACAACACATCTCTTTAAATCCACCATTTTAAAATATTATTTAAAACTGTGTGATTGTTGCGTTTCTTATTTTATAATTTTTGCTTCTCGTAATTCTTCTTCTATGGATGCGATTTCGTTTGTATGACCATCGTGACCAGCAGATCGGGAAGCTATTAAGAGTTTTAATCGCTCGACTATCTCATTTACATCATTAAAATACACAAACTCTTTTCTCTTGTTGTTATATTGTAAAAATAAGGGAGATTCTAGAAAACCAGCACCCCTTTTCTTTTTATTTGCTATTATATTCTTACTTCTTAATGCAGGTTCAATTATTGTTTTATACTTGGGCGTGGCGTTACCATTTATTTGATCAGTAGATGAATAATTTCTACGAAATAGATTGGTTCTATTCCCAATGTCAATATAGTTTTTTTCATCATCTGTACGATACCCCAACGGTTGCTTTTTAAATAAGAGTTCGTAAAGGCCTGGAGTTCCTATATATGTTAAAGACTTAGTACTGTTCGGTACTTTTAGCATAATATTGGGTCCTTCAAAATCAAGTAGTGAATCACCAATAGTAAATTTAGCAGTTTCCAAATTATGTCTCACCCCATAATTAAAAACACAATATACAAATACGAAACACAAATACGAAAACACCCTTCGTATCTCTTATCATATTTTCAACATATTCTCTTGGTAAAGGCGCATTAAAATTTTCTAAATAATCTTTAAATGCATTCGAATCCAACATATCATTCACTTCTTTAACTGTTTCATTATGAGCTTGGCTATATTCTTCTTCGGCAAACAGAGGATGTAAAATTGTTCGATTTAAATCAACAGCATCAGGTTCATGATGGTAAATTGCACCATCCATTAAAAATTCTGGTGGTGATCTATCGATTTTTGGCTTCACTTCAGATTTGCGTCCATATTTTTTTTTTATTTTGCTTGATATATCTATATTATCAATTGTCGGTGTTTCTTCAGATTTTATTTTATTTATTTTAGATGTTTCGTCGAATTGTGAAACTATTTTTTGTAAAGGCTCCGTGATGGGTTTATACTTTTTAAATAAATCTGAACTTGATTGCATCATGTCTGATTTAAAATTTTTATATTTCATTTTCACAGCTTTTCTCGCTTGAATAAGATCACGAGTTAAACCTTCGTTGATTGTGGTCGTCATAGTACTAGAAACTATTCTAATAAATTATAGACTTATATATAAATAAATGTATCGAAACCCTTTCTATAACGTCCATTGTTAATATCACAAGATTTGTCGATCACTAACATTCCATATTTATTTTTCCAACAGATATTGCATAAAGTTTTAAATTGATTAAAAGTCATATCAACCCCCACATGATCATCATAAACATGCTTCAAATTTGTATTATCTTGTTTAAACAAAACTAGAAAATTTGCATTATCTCTTATTAGTTGCTTCGGAATTTTACTATATGTTTGACATAAGTAAAAAGAATCGAGATTCTTATGTCTACCAAAACTGAAGTACTCCCTCATAATGTCCTGATTGGTGCAAACCACATCATCAAAAATAAATATCGAATTTGGTTTAACATTCATGGGGGGAGGCACCTCTTTCTCGTTTTCATATTCAAAATAACTGATCTCGCTTAAAGGTTTTAACACTTGTTTTAAATATTCATATTTAGGTTGAAATACTGATTTGGAATATAGGTAAATATTTTCAAAGCGAAGTCCGTTGGGGTGAAGGAGTAAACACAGGAGAGCATTCGTTTTACCACAACCAGAATAACCAACAATCAACCCCATTTTTGAGTAACACCCCAATAAAACACCATGTTTAGGAAAGGTGTGTGTTTGAACATCGTGGTTTGATATGGGTAGCTGATGATGTTGTTTCTCTAAACGCATTTTTACAAATGATTTTGTTTTATAAATACTATATTATACATTATGGAAAACCGCTACAATATATTATATTAGTTGGTATGGGGGTATTTGGCAGTGGGAACCAAATTGAGTCCAGGTCCGGACTAGCGGTATGTACCGTGTTATGTACCGTTATATACCGTGTCTACCGGTATACGGTATATATCACCGGTATTCCGGTATTCCGGTATACCGTTATATACCGTATTATATACCGTGTCTACCGGTATACCGTATAAAGGTATACCGTGTCTACCGGTATACGGTATGTAATACGGTATATAATACGGTATATAACGGTATACCGGTATACCGGTGATATATACCGTATACCGGTAGACACGGTATATAACGGTACATAACACGATACATACCACTAGTCCGGACCTGTACTCCAATTAGGTTCCCACGGCCAAGTGCACCCCATACATACTATATCATATATAAACGCTTTTTTTAGAATATCGTTTTAATACCGCTACGATATATAACGCTTTAAAATATTACCCACATTTTAGATTTTAATAGCAAAACATTTTACTCGGGTGCGTTTAAAAGAAGAATATGAAGTAATTCACTTCAGTTAACATTTGTATCGACATGTTGATACATCGTAAACGTGGTGCTGGACTTGTTAATAGTATTATAAATAATTTACCCTTTGAATTACATATTCCGGGTTATAGGTATTTAATCTATATTAAATAGTTAAGAATTATTAAATCAATAATTTATTTTAATTTTTCTAAGATTTTGTGGTCCTGGTACGAAGTTAAATAAGCGTTTAGCGAGAGGTGATTCTGGTATTAACCCTCTAGACGAAGCCTGTAAAGAGCACGATATTGCCTATTCAAATTTAAAGGATATACCCGAAAGACATAAAGCAGATAAAATACTAGCCGATAAAGCTATACATAGGGCGATTTCAAAGGATTCATCGTTTACAGAAAAACTTGCAGCATTAGGTGTCGCTGGAGTGATGAAGGCTAAAGTTAAAGTTGGGATGGGTTTGAAAAGATCTAAAAAACCATCGTTTAGACAGGTTTTGAAAAAAACTGCAGATGTTTTACGCCGAAGTAAAAGTTCGGATTTATTAACTAATGCGAAAATCGCTCTTTCGACCATTAAGCAAAAACCTAAAAAACCACGAATTATTCCAATCCCAAAATCTGGAGGCTTCTTACCACTAATTCCCATATTTGCCGCTCTAAGTGCCTTAGGGGCTTTAGGGGGTGGTGCTGCAGGAATTGTTAAAGCTGTTAATGATTCTAAAAGCGCTAAAGAAAATTTAAAGGAAGCTCAAAGACATAATAAAAGCATGGAAGCTATTGCATTAGGCAAAGGTCTTTATTTAAAACCATATAAAAGTGGACTCGGTCTATATCTAAAACCTTATTCAAAAAACTATTAGCGTCACTACCGAAGAAACCCTTATCAAATATCGATTTACTTCGCTATGTTAAAAAATTTTAAATTCGAAATTTTAGAGGAGTTTTTATGAAAAATACTTTACCGAAAAAAATACATACATTTGAGAGCGGAGTAGTTAATTTGGAGGAAGATTTTAAATCCGGTTCTCATTGGACTGCATACATAAAGCATCGTGATAATATTTTATATTTTGATAGTTTTGGAAATTTACCTCCACCCCCACAAGTAATAAAATACTTCGGTAGTGATAAGAAGATTAAATACAATTATGATAGATATCAAAAGTTTAACTCCGTCAATTGCGGGCATTTGTGTTTAGACTTTTTATATAGACATTCAACTAATTAATTTACCTCAGTGTTAAGTCGACAACCATCGGCAACATGTCATATGTAATCAGTGTAAGCGGTAAAACTTCCGAATTTTATTCTGAAATCAATCCTATTATTTGTGCCGATGATGGACAATACGTTTTAGCGTTAACAAACTTCGAAACTTATAACACTATACATAATGTTAAGACTGGATGTAATAAATTTTATTATGGATATGATACCGATATGACCATTCCTGTCGGTCAGACGAATATTGAAATGCTTGTTAAGAGAATACAAACGACGTTAGAAGATAGTGATGCTATTTCAATTGCTTCGACAAATAATAATAAAATAGTTCTAAATTGTGTGTCACTAGGTAATTTGGAAAATAAGGATAGCGTATTAAGAGGTCTTAACTTTAATATTCACAAAGAAACTAATCAATACACATTAGAGTTAAACGACGTAGTAATTTACATCGCTCAAGAAAAGAATAGGTTTTTTTTCGCAGATGGGCAAAGTGTAAGCGTTCACGTTTCAATTGACCTTTACAATTTAATTGATGTTCTAAACCATGTACAAAAAGAAATAAATAAAATAGTACCTAATAAGTTTCTTATTATTCTTATTATTATGATATTCAATCATATTTACAAACACAATTAAGCATTGATAATGTCGCTTTAGAACTCACGACGAATACTAATACTTCAAAAGTAAATATTAAATGTACAGAACGTATAAATTTTTGGAAAAGTGATAACATAGGACCGTTATTAGGTTTTGATAAACAAAACATCGCAAAAAATAGTTTGAAATTATCTGATCGCAGCGTAAATATTTTATCGGTAAACTCCATTTGTATTGAATGTAATATTACTACCGGTTCTTATAAAAATGGAAAACTAAGTCACATAGTACACGAGTTTTTTCCGATAGTTCCACGTGGTTATAAAATAGTTGAAACTCCATCCAATGTTATTTATTTACCTATAAATGTTCGATTTATATCAAATATTTCAGTTAGAATAATAGACCAGAACGATCAGGTTGTAGATTTTAATGGAGAAGAAATATCCATCAGGTTTCATTTAAAAAAGCTCTAGATAATAATATGGTAATCCAATATTCAAGAAGTGCGCGTGAAAATTATTATAAGCGTGTGTCTAATATAAAAAGAGTCAGTCAAAAATCTTCCGAGGAGTTAGTAACACCAAGCAATAGAGCGTTAACACCAATCAATATAGCGTTTTTAAAAGCCTTAGGTTATAAAGTGCTCGTGTGAAAATGGGGATTTTAGATATTGCAGAAAAAATTATAGAAGATAATTCGATTACAAATGCGGAATTTCATACACATCAACCATATGCTTCTACATCATTTGATAATAATGATGAAATTAGAATTCCTATTCAACAGTTGGATGCGTATACGGCTCCCAGCCTTAGCTATCTTTACGTAGAGGGAACATTAAAAACAGAAACCAATACTAACTCTACTACTGGTCATTTCATTAACAATGGCGTAGCTTTTTTATTCAGTGAAATTAGATATGAGCTAAACGGAGTTGTGATCGATTCTTCCAGAAATCCAGGTATTACCTCTACTATGAAAGCATATCCATCCTACTCGGAAAACGAATGTTTAAAATTAAAAAATGCTGGATGGGAGTCAAAAAATAATAAAGATATGGTGTTAAATCAAGGTATTGATGGAAATTTTAACGCCTGTATACCCTTAAAAATGTTTTTGGGATTTTGTGAGGATTATAATAAAATAATATTGAACGCCAAACAAGAATTAGTATTAGTAAGAAGTAATAGCGATATTAATGCGTTGGAATCGGCAAATAGCGAAGAAAAGCTACGAGTTACTATTAATAAACTTTTTTGGAAGGTGCCGCACATATCGGTTTCTTTAGAAGAGCAACTACGTTTAACAAAATACATCGAACAAAACTTAGAAATTCCCATAGCATTTAGATCGTGGGAACTTCACGAATATCCCCAATTACCATTAACGAATCGCCACTCATGGACCGTGAAAACTACCACACAAGTAGAAACACCTAGAATGATAATAATCGCATTTTCAACAAATAGAAAAAACAAAAATGATAAGGATATGAGTAAATTTGATCCTTCCGATTTGATAAATCTAAGTGTTTACTTAAATTCGGAGCGCTATCCATACGACAATTTAAATATAAACTATAAAAAGAATTCTTTTTCAATTTTATATGAAATGTTTGCAAATTTTCAGCAAACATATTACGGTAAAGAAAACGAACCGATGTTTACACCTGAAGATTTTAAAAGAAACGCCCCATTGATAGTGGTAGATTGTACGCGTCAGAAGGATAGTCTTAGTAAAGGGCCAATAGAAGTAAGAGTAGAATTTGAAGCCGGTGCTAATATAATAGAAAACACAACCGCATATTGTTTAATTCTCCATGATCGCTTGTTTAGTTATAGTCCTCTAACAAAATCTGTAAAGCAAATATGAGTAACAAAATAGTTTTGGATGTGCAAGGTTTCATGACTTCCCATAAAGTGTTTTCGCCTAAAGAATTAGCTGTTTATGATGGTTTCAAGACAGCTCACTACGTCTTCAAACCACCTTTTCGGTTTAATTGTTTGACTACGGAATTCCAAAAACAAGCAAACTATTTGATGAATAATCACCACGGGGTATTATGGGGAAGTGGATTTACACCTGTTCATAAATTTGTTGAAATTGTAAAACAGTTAACTTCATCTGCTGACGTTGTGTATATCAAAGGATGTGAAAAAACATTATTTATCAAAAATATTATTAGTACACCTATAGTGGAGTTGACTGAGCAACCCAAACTACCAATGGGAAACCCATATTGTTTTTATCATTCGCTAACAAATTGCATTTGCGCTCTGACTAATGTATTTTATTTGTATAACGAATATATTATGCACGAATAAAATGTTTTTTTAATATATATTTTTTTTTATTATGTCTATATAAGCATTAGCAAAGTACTATTGGGGGGTAGAATGATATAAGTGGTGATCCAGTATGTTTATTACATATCCAAGCAATTATTATATGAAGAACATGGGTGTATATGCAGAAGAAGAAGATCGCCTTTTTTCGTATAGGGATTGGAAGTATCCCATTATAAATTCAAATGAGTTGGCAAAAGCTGGATTTTATAGTTTAAGAAATGGTGATAGTGTGCGGTGTGCATTTTGTTCAATCGTTATTGGTGATTGGAAAATTGGAGACGATCCTATGATGGAGCATAAAAAATGGTCACGACGTTGCCCCTTTGTTGGAGAAGATGTTTGTGGGAGATACGAATTTTTTCCTAATTCAATACCTGAAAATTATTCGAATTTATCTACAAAACATATGGATCTAAAAAATAATTTCAATGTTGGAAAAGATGTTTGTGGGACATACAAAGCTTTACCTAATTCAACCCCTGAAAATTATTCAAAGTTATCTACAAAAGTTGAGGATCCAAATGATTCCGATGAAAATTTTCCCGAAATTACCCCATTATTGGGATATAAAATTTTATCTAATTCAATACCTGAAAATTATTTGAAGATATCTACAAAAGTTGAAGATTCAAATGATTCCTATATCAATAAACTTTCTTATTGCCGTTCTTGTATATTACAATAATGTTAACTATTAAAGATATAATATGAATTAATCAATAAAAGTTTTGAAAAAAAAGTTTATTTATTTATTTATTTCTTGCTATTTGCAGAAACGAAATTTTTGGGTTTTACAAAAAAAAATATAAAAATATACAATATAATGATTATAAAAAATAAAAATGTATAAATTATGATGCTAGAAACTCGATTGTGGTTTCTAAGTTTATTCAAATTTAGCACCAAATATTCTCCGGGGTTTGTTCTTTCACTTGCATCTTGAAGCTTAAAGTTGACTTCATAATATAAAATGGGTTTACCACTATCAACTACTAATGAATGTGTAATAATGTTTTGGCCACTCTGCATGATTTCAACGTGCATTTCATCAAATTTTTCACAAGTTTTGGGTGTCTCATTGATATCCAAATATTGAGTGCAAATCATAGCGTTTTTAAGATTTTTTGGACATGTTAGGATTAAAGTGTTGTTAAATATTGCGCCTATGAAGTAAATTAGAGCGGTATTCATTTTCACTTGATGATTTGATTGCTTTTACACACATCCACTTAGTTGAAGATATTGAAGATTACTATTTAATTGTACAAAATTTCCATCCCTTATATATGTTAATGTTTACACATTAAATAATATAACATAATAGTTTTCAAATAAATTTTATTATTATTATTATTATATTTTATTATCATCATTATCATCCTTATCAACTAAATTATAATCTTTTACAATATAATAAGGTAGAAAATCTCTTATTTCATATAATACATTTTTAAAGTCTTTATCAATTAACGTTTGACAAAACATTTCTAATGATATTGTTTTTTTACAAAGTCTTTCACATATTTTATATTGTGCTTCATATTTCTGCGCAAGCACTTGAGCTTCTTCCATGTCGGGGTAGCCTGCCTTCATGTATACCGCTCCATGTTGAACATCAAAACTCATTGCTTCCAAACAGCACATCTGTCGCTCTACAGCTGAAAGGAGATCAGCAGCTTTTGGCCAATGCTGTGCGCTGTATGCCATCCACATCCTATAATTTGATAGTGTTAGCGATTTCCACATCTACTATGACTTTCTCCGGGTAAAATTGTATCATCTCCATCAATGTATAAGCATTATCCCCATCGGTTTCAATGTTTACAAAATTGACAATATTAGATGTGTTTTCTAATAAACTTAAATTGTTATTTTTAATAATATTTGAATAATATGTCGCAAACGATTGTTTATGTAATATTGATAAATAAGTGTTTATCAAATTAACCAAGCCCCATAATCCTGTGATAGTTTCCAATGCAAAATAAACACATAGTTCTTTATCTTTGTACAATTTTATAATTTTTTTGGATTTAAAAATTTGAAATTCAATAGTAAACGAGTCATATATTGGTGACCATTTTGAATCATAAGAAACACCAAATTCTCAACCAATGATATAATATAAGTAAAAGGATATCGGGTATGTTGGAAATCTAATCAAACAAAATAATTTGCCAAGTCGACGTTTCGGAAGATTTATTCTTCCATCTTCAAGACTAAAAAAGAAATGACAAATGAGCCCTGCAACGGGGCAAAAAACACAGATTACACTCACCAAGCAAATAAAGGTGTTAACTTGTTTAATTACAAAATTATATGGAGAGTATCTTTTGGCGGTCACAACAAACAAAGTCACATCAATAAAATTGTAAAAATAAAAAATATAAATAGTCATAAGTATTAAACACATTAGTGAAAGAACACCATATAAAATTTCGTTTACAAAAATGCATACAAATCTTCACCGATTACAATTTTGCTTTAATTTCCGCTAGGTAAAGATAACAACCAATAAAACTAACAGCGATAACATATAGCAACAAAATTCAAACTCCCCGCCAATACATCTCTATCCATCCATGTATGTACAAATCAAGAAGGTTAGAAAATCTACTATAATTCAGCAAAATAAAAGAATTCTATAACCGTGGGTGTAATCCTGTGTAACACATAAGTAAACAAACCTAATCAAGTTTACAAATAAAACGTCGACAGAAAGTGTAAAAATACAAAAATCTTAAACAAAATTTCAAGGAAAACTCGCCTACAATTGAGCAAATTAAGCAATTCAATTCGAACTGAATCGGTTGTTAAAATTATGGAGTAAGCTCTTATAACCTGCGTTAATATACGAAAAATCCGCCTGAAGATTGATATTACCTGGGGTGGTCGAGATATACGCCGCCTCCACGAAAGTTCTCTTGTGGTAGTTACTCTCATTTGCAAGAACTTTGACATCTTCGTGGGAGAAACTATGTGCTTCACTTATCATATGGTCAGCTAATCCAGTTTTCTTTGAATTAGATTTAATGTCATAGAGGTGTTGATTTATTCTTGATGAGAGTCTTTGTTTAGTTTGGCCAATATACCGACCACCACAATCACACTTTATCTCATAAATTACGTTGGCTTTATCAAGAGTGGGTATTTTGTCCTTTGTCCTCGAGTACAGTATGTTATTCAGAGAGAAACGGTTATAAAAAGCCAATTGCAACTCACCATCCTCCACACATTTCCTAAACACCTCTTTCAGTCTACACGCCAGCCACGGATGGTAGGTGACTTTACTAAACTTTTTGGTTATTTTTAGGTCTTCAGAGTATGAAGAAGACATAGGTGGAATGTTTGGTTTCTTCCGAAACAAAGTCAAATCCAATAAACGTGTCGGATAACCATTGAGTAAAAGTTGTTGTTTTAAGTCGTGTAGTCTTCTATATACAAGTTGTTCTGGTACGCAGGTATAGATTCGGTGTTTAAGAGTGTTGATAATACTCAATTTTTGGTTTAGAGGATGAGATGAACTACAATTCAGGAGCCTGTTGGTAGACGAGGCCTTCCTATATATGTCAGTGACTAATCTACCATTTAATTCTCTCTTCACCAATAGGTCCAAATAAGGGATGGTCATATTTGTTTCTAATTCATAAGTGAATGTAAGTCTTTCATCATACTCGTTGAGTATCTTAACACAGTTATCCACTTCTGTAATCGGAACTGCAGTCAAAACGTCATCCACGTAGAGGATAAGGAAGGGCAATTCGAAGGAAATAGATCCAAAGAAATTCTGAAGCAAATCGTTCATAACAAAACAAGCAAACGGAGGTGAGCATGGATCTCCCATCGCACTACCGCTCAACTGGGCGTAAAAGTTACCATCATAGCTGAAATAACTGTTATCAAAAATAGTCGCTATTAGTTGAGTAAATTCACGTAAAGGGATGGACGTGAAAGGCTCGATGAGGTCCCAATTATTATCAATGGATGCAATGACGGCCTCTTTAGAGACGTTAGTGAAAAGAGAATTGACATCAAAAGAAACCAAAGTATAGTTTTCCGGAATAGTGCTATTACAGATTCTCTCTTTTGCCTCCTTTGTGTTGCTCACATTAAAAGGCAACGAAGGAATGGCATTCTTCAAGATGTTGTTAATAAACTTTGCAAGCGGTATAGATGGAGACTCCACACAACTGATGACAGGGCGCAAAGGAACATCTCTTTTATGTACCTTAGGAAGGCCATACGCCCTTGGAAATTGAGAATTATATTTAGTTAAAGATTTTTTGGTAATATCATCGATGTAACCTTTATCGTGTAATTCCTTTATTTTCCTGTTAAATCTACCTTGAATAGTTATGGTAGGATTTTTGTTCAATTTCCTGTATGTGGTGGTATCACTCAATAAATTCTTCATTTTATCCTTATACTCCCCTTTATGCATCACAACTGTGGCGTTACCCTTGTCCGCTCTTAAAACTAAAAGGTCTGGGTTTTTCTTTAAAAAGGTCTTGGTAGTCCAAACTTGTTTGGAAATAGGATTTCTCTCCTCTCGTCTGTTTATAAAGTTTTGGGTAATATTGATAAGTTTTCCTCTAAATAGGTCTTTTTTATGGGAAGGTAATAAAGTTGATTCCAGAGTGTGTTCTAGTTCTGACAAAAAGGTATATATAGGAAAATCTTTTATAGTCGGAGTAATCGTGAATTTTGGACCCAAAGATATAGTCTTAGAGACGATATCTGGTAGTTCAATGTCCGTAAGATTAACCACCCAATCATTGTCTCCCAAAACAAATAACCGCTGCTGTTCACGCAGTAACAAATGGAACTTTTTGCACATTTTTCCCCGAATGTCAATAAAGCTCTTACCATAGTGCCACCTCTCGATGCTGGTGAAACGATCTACAATTTCATGAGGTACTACCGCTTTTAATATGTTAATATGTAACATAATTTGGCTATTAATGTAGGTAACACTCTTTATAGCTAACTTAATGTGAATGTTAAGAATGTTCTTCTTAAAACGATCTAAAAACCCATCAGCCCTCCTCAAAACCTCTCTATCAGGTATAAGCTCCTGAGTTAGACAAGCCACTTTTTTCTGAATGAAATTTGGGTATATCCCCTTGGCGCGACAACGCAGGAGGAAAATTCTCTTGTTAGTTGACCTTGCAAGCTTCCTGAAATTTGCTTTAATACATGCTTTAGTACATACATGGATGGATAGAGATGTATTGGCGGGGAGTTTGAATTTTGTTGCTATATGTTATCGCTGTTAGTTTTATTGGTTGTTATCTTTACCTAGCGGAAATTAAAGCAAAATTGTAATCGGTGAAGATTTGTATGCATTTTTGTAAACGAAATTTTATATGGTGTTCTTTCACTAATGTTTTTAATACTTATGACTATTTATATTTTTTATTTTTACAATTTTATTGATGTGACTTTGTTTGTTGTGACCGCCAAAAGATATTATTACTCTCCATATAATTTTGTAATTAAACAAGTTAACACCTTTATTTGCTTGGTGAGTGTAATCTGTGTTTTTTGCCCCGTTGCAGGGCTCATTTGTCATTTCTTTTTTAGTCTTGAAGATGGAAGAATAAATCTTCCGAAACGTCGACTTGGCAAATTATTTTGTTTGATTAGATTTCCAACATACCCGATATCCTTTTACTTATATTTTGAATCATCTTCGGAAAAATATGCAGTAAGCAGTGGTTTGTAAAAAATAATACGTTTCCAATCGTCTTCATTAAATATTACTTTTTGTTTTAAACCGATAATTGCAATAGTAGGTTGTAAACTAATTTTAGAAAATCCGATGGAGATGCTTTTTGTGTTTGATTTATTTAACGGATAAGATTTTTCATTTAAAAATTCCACTGTAACAAATTATTTAACAATTATTAATAAATTAATTAATTAACATTTTACTTACTCGTTTCAAGTTGATTTTTTATGTTTGGATCTGTATAGCAACCACTAACAAAACTTGAGCTATTATTGCTTGTTCGACTGTAATATTGTACGCAAAACGTATCCATTATATACTGTCGATGTCGGTGGAGGGGGGGTGACCTTGTGGTGTCCTTACTGTATAGCCTTGGGGTGACCCATAAAATGATTATCTATTAATTTATTTGGATAACCTTGAGAGGTGATTTTACAACAGGTTTTTACTGTATAGCCTTGAGGTGACCCTGAGGTGCGTGTGAGAAAGAAAGAGAGATGGCTTACCGTCCTTGAAACGTGGGTATGGTTTACGACCAATGAAATGCTTGACCTTGAAAAGTAAGCGTGGCTATGACCAATAGGATGCTTGACCTTGAAAAGTGGGTGTGGCATGAGAAAAAGTGGTGGGGGGATCAAAACCAAGATGGCGGCTTCCCCATTCTTATACTACTAGCCATGGCCGCGTTGGGACCCCTGCTACACCGTAAGAGTAGACTAAGCACTAAGAATGGCCTGACGCTGGTGAAAACCATCATCAGGCCCATTCTAACCTATGCTGCACCGGCCTGGGATTTTGCGGCTCTAAGCCACATGCATAAACTTCAGGTCGTGCAAGATATTGCAATGCGGCGTGCCATGAAGGCCCCATGGTACGTCCGCAGCGACAAGCTGCGGGAGGACTCCAAACTGGAGTCCATTGAAGAGTTCATCCGGAACGCGGCGGATAAGCTCTACAAGGCGGCGGGTTACTCGAAAAAACTCAATAGTCCAAGGGCTCGGTAACTACCGACCTGAGGATTATCTGAGGTACAAGAGGCCCAAAACCATCCTGCAGCACCCCCCCCCCCCCCGAACGCAGTCAATGTCTCCTTGGTTGACATTGGCAGTTAATAGGGGAGGGGACCCCCCCTAATAACAAATCTTGCTTTTTTGTTTTTAGGGATCCAATAGACACGAGCGGTGGTATGGAAGGTAACCACCTGCACCCCTCCTATGGTTTCTCCGAGACGGACCGCAGTGCGCACAGCGCCAAACCGCCTGTCGGCGTACGATAGACGGACTCCGCTGATGCCCTGTATGTTATCGCGCATGATAAGCTGTAAGTAAGCGAGCGATTGTCGCCCGCCCCTCTTACCATTCCCAACCAAATTTACACTCGTTCCGGTCACCGGATGTTTTTGGGGAGTACACTATTCCGAACTGGAATAGCCGGCGAGCACGACAGGGCCCAGGCTCCTATCCTGCTTGCCTAAAAAGGAGTAGCAACATCTCGGTCAGCTGCGAGTGCGCTCGCATGGCAAAATATCTGGGCGTGGCCCAGACAATTAGCCAAGCGCAACGCACCGCACATGACACGAGAAATAATTTTTATTAATAATTAGAAATATTAATAAATAGAAATAATTAATTATGACGTAATATAGCAAAAACAGAAAATCAAATGCATTACTGATAAAAGAAAAAATATAGATAATCATAAAACTAAACATTGCATTATACATCAAAACGTTCAATCAATAGGAAATAGTGTCGATATGTTGGATAAATTCATGGACGAACACCCTAATTGCATTGGTCTAGCAATTACTGAACATTGGAAGACTGAATCTCAGCTAAAAAAGTATGCACTCAAAGACTACAAACTGGTGTCAAGCTTTTGTAGGCAAGAAAATGAGCATGGTGGTGCGGCCGTGTATTGCCGCAGGTCAGTGAACGGTAACCCAATTAAAAAAGTAAACAATTTAACAATCAGTGGACATTTTGAATGTGCGGGTGCAGAAGTAAACATAAATAGCGAAGCAATATTAATAATTAGTATATATAGACCTCCAAATGGAAACATGCAGATGTTTTATACTCAGTTTGAACAGTTGTTAATACTCATTCTTGATAAAAAAAAATTAACCTTTATTTTGGGCGACTTCAATTATGAACTAAAAGATAATGAAAGGAATTATAATGAATTGTCCTTGCTGTTGGGCTCCTTTTCTTTCAGGGTGCAGGTTAGAGAGTACACCAGAATCAAAAGCGATGGATCGGGAAGCTGTATTGATAATATCTTAACAAATTATGATGGCGATTGTCAGACCGAAATATGTCACTCAAATATTTCAGATCATACTGCTCAAAAAATAAGTTTTTATTTGAACAAGGAAATGTTGAAGAAGTTGAAATACCGACGTTTTTTTACAAAAGATGGTAAGAAGGACTTCAGTTGTAGACTGCAGGAGATTGACTGGAGTAAGTTGTACGAAATCGAAGAAGCTATGGTAGACGACCAATGGGTATTTTTTTCAAATTTAATTTGGTTGATTTTTAGTAGCAGTTTTCCTATGAAGAAATTGGTGTCGAAGCCAAAGCGGAAAAATTCCAGCAATGAAGTGGTGGAGTGTAAGAACAGATTGGATATTCTTTTGGTGGTCTCTGCTGTTGACGCAAAATATAAGGAACTTTATAAAAAAACGAAAAAAGAATACAACAACCTTTTGATAAAAGAGAGAACAGAAGCATATGAAGAACGAATTGAAACATCAGATAATAAGACTAAATGTTTATGGTCAATCCACAATGAAATTGTGGGTAGGTCTGCTGCAAGTTATGAAGTTGGACTCAAGGGTGACCCTGAAAAAATTGCTAATGAGTATAACGACTATATATTAAATGCAGTCCCAAAACTACAGAAGGATGTACAATGCAAAATAGTTGAAAATGACAGATCAATGTATATTAGACCAACGAATGCCAATGAAATCCGTAAATTAGCAAAGAGGCTAAAAAACAAATGCAGTAGTGGAGAAGACGGAATACCGACCAGTATGGTGAAACTTGCGGCAGAAAGCATAGCCGAACCTTTAAGCTTTGTCATTAATAATTCATTTAAATACGGAATTTTTCCGGACCAACTTAAAATAGCTATTATTAAACCTATACATAAAGGGGGAAATCCAGAAGAAATGCAGAATTATAGACCAATAAGCTTACTACCTTCATTTTCCAAAATTTTTGAAATGGCAATGTGTGATAGGCTGGTAAATTACGTTAAAGAGAATGCCATTATTAGTGAAACGCAACATGGTGGTATCAAAGGAAGATCGGTTGAAACTGCTGTATTTCAATTTACACAAGAAATCTTAAGTGCATATGAGAGAGGAGATTTAGCGATGGGAGTTTTCTTGGACTTATCGAAGGCGTATGACTGCGTAAATCATAAATTATTACTTCTAAAAGCTGAAAAATACGGTATAAGAGCAAATGCATTACAGTGGTTGAAATCGTATCTTGATAACCGTAGACAGAAGGTGGAGATAACAAAAGATGAAACTACGTGCACATCTGAAAGTAAAATAAACGAAACAGGAGTACCACAAGGAAGCATACTTGGTAATATGCTTTTCATATTGTTTAGTAAAGACTTAACCGATATATCAATGAAAGAAAACCACTATATGACAAACTACGTGGACGACACAAATATACTGGTGGCTGCTGAAAATTATCCAATCCTGCTTCAAGAAACTGATGAGCTTTTGTCGTTGGTAAACAAGTGGTTTGCAGAAAATGGGTTTATACTTAATAACAGAAAAACAAATGCAGTGCTTTTCCACACCAAACAAAAATTGCAGACACCAAAAAAATGTAATATTATGAATGAAGAAGTGGAATATAAAAAAAGTGTGAGATTTTTGGGTCTAGAAGTAGATAAAAACCTAAATTGGAATGTGCATATTGCGAAAGTGGCTTCTAAATTAAACCAAGGCTGCTACGGACTGCGAGTGGTAAAAAAATACCTGAATGAGGCGTCATTGAGAACCATTTATTTTGCCAGTTTTGAGTCACTTGTTGGATTTAGTATTATTTTTTGGGGTAGTAGTTCCGATATGAATAAAATTTTTACAATACAGAAGAGAATAGTAAGGCTAATGTATGGAATGCAGTATTTGGCATCTTGTAGAGGCGTCTTTAAAGAAAAAAAGATACTAACTGTTCCCGGATTGTATATATATCGAGCATTGTTGTTTATGTTTAAAAATAGAGAAGTTTATTTTTCAGTCTGCAAACACCATAATTATCCTACACGTACTTTGGAGTTAGTGTATCCGAGGCATAGGTTGACTGTGACCGAAAGAAATCCGCAATACATGTGTATTAAATTATACAACAAACTGCCAATTGAGCTTAAGAACATAACCGGGCTGATTGAATTTAAAGAGGAACTACATGAATTTTTATTGATGATTGAACCCTATTCTGTGCAAGAGTTTATGTTGTGGAAAAAAGAGTAGTTATCATTGTTTTCAAAGTTATTTTTGTTGTGTTATGGTATTTTTTTTGTATTTATGACAATGTTTCAATCAATTATGTACAAGCCTTTGTAACGTAGTTTCTTGAAATAAATTACATTATTATTATTATTATTATAATAGCGGGGGTCACTCACGATTACGCCTCACAGGCAAATCACAGGGTACGACCCCTTTTAAAAAACGCCTACATTGCTTCCCCACAATAGACCTGGAGTATACGGCTTAGCCGTGGTATCCATTAACAGATCTAGACAACTTAAGTTCTTTATTTATAGTAAAAAAATTACACAAAATAAGTACCAACTTAAAAACCCGACAAATTGGTCGGGTGCTGTCATTGGTCAAAATTTAACATTACACATAAAATATAGTTTTTAAATTTCAATTTTTGTTCAAATTTTGGGGCCATCCCTGTATCATATTTCCAGTTTTTATCAAACATGCATATCTAATGATTACAATTTATCTTGTTTTTAATTGGTGTATATATTAATTGTAGAGTACTCCTATCAATTTATATTCATTTGATTAATATTCTTGTTGTGTTAGTTTTCTCTTTGTCGGGGTCATGGAGTACTCTTGTTTTGTCAAAATTTGGTTTGGTATGCTAGGTGTCGTTATTCACTATCGGTAGGTTCGTCTTGTAGTTCTATTTTGATTCGTAGGAACCCATGCAGTAGGTCCCGAGGAGTGCGTTCAAACAGTTCGGTTAGGTTTAGGGGTGGGTTTTCGGTGAAGAAAGATTCCACCTCCTTCCTTTCCTCCCTGTATAGAACGCAGTCCAGGATCCTATGCAAGGGTTCATCCAGAATGTTGCAGGCCGGGCACAATCCATCCGGGTTCTTCCCCAATCTCTTGAGGTGTCTCCCGAATTCGCCATGCCCGGTTAGAAGTTGGGTGGTTTCGAAGTTGGTTTCTATTTGTAGTCTAGGGTGTATATTTGGGATTATCTGGTGGGTTATGCGGCCATATTCGAAATTGTCCCATCTGTCCTGCCATATGGCCTGGATGATTAGGATTAGTTCATTTTTAATTTCTGTTATTGATTGGAAGTATTGTGGGACAATTTCTTGTCCCAAAAACTGTGTGATTCGTCTATTCTTGATTGATTTCATAGCATGTAGTCGTCTTAATTCTAGGTCCAGGGGATGGATCCCCGCAATGACCCCAGCAGCCAGGGAGGAGATTGTTCTATAACCTTTGATCATTAGTCTACAGGCTAGGCCATAGCAAGACAAGAGCCTGGCTTTCGTGTAACGTTCCTCGATCCTCCATGACCAGATTTCGCTTCCATAAGCCACGATGGGGACAACCGCCCCTTTATAAATCTTGGTCATGGTCTCCCGAAGATCCGTCTCCCAGCTGGCTCTTGCCCTGCGTTGTAGTCCAATGATCAGGTTGTTCGCTTTTGAGCATACCATGTTGATATGCGGTTGAAAGGTCAGTTTTTCATCAAGAAGCATGCCAAGGTATTTGAACTCCTTGACAACTTTGATTGTGGAATGGCTTAGCAAGATTTTGATGTCTGTATTGGACGACCTTACCGGGCGAAAGCACATGATTCTTGTCTTCGTTGCCGAGAGACTAAGTTTCATGCGCCTACACCATCGGTCAAGTCTGTCCACAGCGTTTTGGAGTTTCAATATCAGGTCTTTACGGTTTTTGGCCTTGATAATTTTACCAAGGTCGTCCGCGTAAGCTTGGGTTGTCTCGTCAGGTAAATTTAGTTCTTCTTCGTCAGAAAGGTAATCATCCAATAGGATGTTCCATAGGACCGGCCCAAGGACCGATCCCTGGGGACACCCCTTGGTGATTCTCTTTCCAACAGAAGTGGATCCGGATTGAAGGGTGACGTGCCTGCTTCTCAAGTAGCTCCTGAGGATTCCAATGAGTCCCTGGGGCGTATTCCTCTTACACAAGATGTGAAAGAGAGCGGGCCACCAGAGATTGTCGAAGACCCCGGAGATATCAAAGAACAGGGCTGCCGTGCACCCCTTATTTTTGTTATCGGCTTGGATGGTATTGACAAGTTTGGTGACTGCGGAAATAGTGGATTTGTTATTGACAAATCCATATTGGAAAGGAGAGTGGAAGGGAACTTTGGAATTGAAGAGTCTGATTTTTATTAGTTTCTCCAGGATTTTTCCGAATACAGGGAGTAGGGTGATCGGTCTGTAGTTTTTGACAGCGCCATGGTCACCTGAAGCATCTTTGAGGATAACTTTCAGGATCCCATTTTGCCAGAGAGTTGGGAAATGAGAATATTTTAGGCAGGCATTATATAGGTTTAGTAGCGGGATTTGGATGGTGCAGTAAATGAGTTTTAGGAATGATCCCTGTATCAGGTCAAACCCTGGAGCTTTTTTAGATTGGGTGGTGCGGATAAGTTGGTTTAATTCATTTAGGGTGACTTCTTGATGATCCTTAGGGTTGGCTGCTGTCTCCAGACTCTCAAAATCAGCTCTCATTGTTTGGTGATCCACAATGAGATCTGAGTTTTGGTCATCGTCTGGCAGTAGCTTTCCCATGAGGTAGTTTAGGGTGTCTTCTGGATGCAGGGTCTCCATGCCGTCCTCCTTACGGAAAGACGTCAGTAAGGCCTGCTTCCTGAATTTTCCCGCTGCTAGTTTGTAGGTTATTCCCCAGGGGTCGCTGAGTAGGTCGTTTTCGACGAATTTCTTCCAGCTGTTGTTTCTGGAATTTTTAAGGGTATTCTGGAATAATTCCTTTTTTCCCATCATGGCATCATACAGGGATTGTTTTAAATTTTCGTTTTTGTTTTTATAGAGAAGAGATTTCTTTTTTAGGTAATTTTTCCTAGCTTTTTCTACGTTGTCCGTCCACCAATCTGGCCGGCCAACGTAGATTTTCTTGTAATGAGCATGAGTGTTTATTAATTCCTGGATGATGTCATGAAGGGAGCGGGTAAAATTGTCAATTTTGGTAGGGGTGTCAAGTTTTTCTGAAATTGGGGTGGAAAGTTCTACCCAGGGTGTGAGGAATTCTGAAATTGTTTGGGGCGAGATTGTGTTTGGATTTTTGTTTTTGACTATTGTAACTTTAGGAGGGTCTGGGTGTTTTATATTGAAGGTAATAGTTTTATGATCGGTTAAAATGACTTTTTCGGAGATATCCCAGTTGGAGACTGAGTTGAATGTATTGGAGGTTCCAAGGGTTAGATCGATGTTGCTTCTTCCTCCCCTAGTGTTTTCGTAAGTGAAAGGTTTGCCTGGTTTATTGTGTATAGTTAGATTGTTTTGGGTTATGAATTCTTCTAGGGCAAGTGCACGGTCGTTGGAATTAACTTCGTCAAACCATAGCTTTGATCTGCAGTTGAAATCTCCGCATAGGTAGACTTGGCTATTTCCGCAGGTACGTATCGCTCTATCTAGAAGTTTCAGGAAAGAGTCAATATCTGATAGGGAAGGTGGGAGATAGATTCCTATGATGAATATTGGAGGTTTGTTTTAGTTTGTAGAAACGGAAATGATTGTAAAGAATTGGTTTGAAAGATTTTTATGAAATGTGAAGGTAGAGTTGTCCTGAAGTTTTCTGTTTATTACAATGCAAGAGTTGAATTTTTGACTAGAGATGGCGGCTGAGAAGATATTTGGATGGTATGGAAGTGAGAAAATATTGTTGTTGGTATGATAGCTGTATGGTTCTTGAAAGATGGCAATATTGAAGTTTTCTTCCGTCAACAGCCTTAGGGCATCGACTGTTGCGGTTTCGCAGTTTCTGAGGTTTGTTGAAGGATTTTAAGATTATGCATGATTAGAATCGGAAGTTGAGGAAATTGAATTGACATGCTCCATTAGTCGATTTTTGTAGACTCTACAAAGACTGCTGGATGCTTGGTGCTTGTCATCACTGTATCTTGCCCTGATACAATTTATGCACCTGTCGGTTGAAGGATTTTCTTTGTTGGGGCAATCAATGGATAGATGGTCTGTAGAGGCACAGACCAAGCAAACAGCTATTGAACGACAATATTTGCTAGGATGTCCAAATCGTTGACATTTGTAGCATCTTGTCAGGTTTATATAGTCTGAGATGGGGTATGAGCGCCATCTCATACGGAGTCTTTTTTCTTTATTTATAGCTTCAGCCACCAGAGGGTGGACTGTAGCTACCCAGTTGTTGGTGGGACGGTCTTGGGATCTGGTGGGGTTAAGGGATCTTAACCAGCCTTCACCCGCTTTTTGGATGGCAGAGGAGTAATTGTATTCGAGAGCACCTTTCATGGTAGCATGGTCTATATCTTTTTCGACTTGTTTTATATATACGGATGGCCAGATTTGTGTGGGTGCTTTGGCTTCAAGCCCGACATCGGCTAGAAGTTGATTTCCTATGAGGTTACTTATGGATTTATCTGATGATTCAATAAGCATACCATTATTTTTGACCATGTACAGTCTATCGGGCTTGATTTTTAGTTTATCCAAGGATATGCTGGTGAGAGTGTTTTTGGTTTCGGCAGAGGTTTTGTTGGCATCATTTATTTTTGGATATACTAGTACTTTGTATTTGGTCGGTTTTTCAAAGTTGGGTTGGGCTGGTTGATTGAGAACTGCTTTGAGGTAGTCTCTGGGAGGATTCTGTTTTGTTGTTGGAGCTTCTGTTGTGGGTGGTGCGGCTATTGTTTCGATCCTGATTCCTGGATTTAGTTTAGGTTTCGGTTGTTGTGGGATGGTTTTTCTTATTTCGTTGATTATGGCTTGTGTATCGGTGTTATTGGTTGGAGATGTAGTTGGATTTGCATAGGCTAGGCGTTCACTTAAGCTGTACGCCATAATGATGCACTTGTTAGTATTACGTTCGAAGGACTTTAGCATTTCGAGACATGTATCTCTATCTTTTAGCGCATCTTTACATTTCAGGAGGTACTGTCTCATTTTATGTGCTAGTTCGTAATTTTCGTCCATTATTGCCGTGAGGGCTTCTTGGTTTTTTCTGCTTTCTTCTTCTTTGTGTGATGGTCTGTAATGATTTGTGGTTGTTGCGGCCTGGATGGGAGTAGGATGTGGGATTTGATTCGTGAGTGGGATGTGTGGTGTGGGCGAGGTGTTAGGAGCGTCTAGGGTTGGTTTATTGGTTGGAGGTTTCGGAGTATTGTTTTTGGAAGGTGGAGCAGATTCATCGGTTTTGATTTCTTCGTCAATATTGGAGTCGGTTTTCTGTTTCGTCCTTCTGTTGCGTCTTTTTGTTTTTCTAGATATTGCTACTTCAAAGTCTGTTTCCATTTCTTCGACAATATTTGGTTTCTTTGTTGGTATCATCACTTCTTCTTCATCTTCGCTGCTGGAGAGTCTTAAGGCTCTTTTCTTATTTTCTTGATTATTGATTTTTGTATTATCGAGAATTATTACATTTGTGTCGATGTGGGTTCGGGACTGGCTTTCGTTTTTACGTTGTTCTCTGATTTTCGCCAGAATTTTGCTTTCTTCACTGGTTAGTATTGGATTTTCTACTTCCCTGTCGGTTTTCCCGTCAGGGGGCTTGTTTCGGCCGGATTCATCGGTGGTTGTATCCATATGTTTATTACTATGAGTCTGAGTTTGTTCGATTATATTCGGAATTATTTTTCTTGGAATCTCGTTAATCTTATGCGCGTCACTATTTCTCTGCTACTACTTTTCTCATCAAAACCTTCAGTCCTTACAACTTCAGTTTAATCAAAACCTTCAGTCCTTACAAATCGCCGGGGTTGGATGGAGTGTTTCCGGCCCTACTTCAATTGGGCTTGGACTATTTGCTCTGCCCCCTGGTGAAGGTGTATAAGGCATGCATTGCGCATGGCTACACACCCCAAGAATGGCGGAAGGTTAAAGTCGTTTTTATACCTAAGCCAGGTCGAGCTGATTACTCACTGGCTAAATCTTTTAGGCCAATAAGTCTTACCTCGTTCTTTTTAAAGACACTGGAAAGGCTGTGCGACAGAGAAATTCGTGATGGCGTGTTGGTGCAGAACCCACTACATCCGAACCAGCATGCATACACTCCAGGGAGATCTACTGAGTCCGCGCTTCATAAGGTCGTGGAATGTATTGAGAAATCGCTACATTTTCAGGAATGTACCCTAGGAGCGTTTATAGATATCGAAGGGGCTTTTGATAAGGCCACTTTTGAGAGTATTACGTCATCCTTACAAGATCACGGCGCACACTGGTAGAAATGCATAATCTAGCTGTGCAAAAGTCTATCTGAACAATAAGTTTACTTTTAAAGCAAATTATTAAATTTAATACTTCCAAATTACATTGCTGGTAAATAATTAATAATTGCATATGGTAATTACTAATAATTTTACTTATATTTACTTAATATCTAAATAATATAATTATTAATATAATATATAATTAAAATGATCAAATATGAGCTGTACCTTACCATATATTACCTTATGTTACCTTAGCTTATATTACTAGATAATTTTAATTATATATAATTTCAATAGCTAATAATTTAATTATTTATTAATATAATAATAGCTTTGTTCAACCGCTTATACAGACCCGAAATGCCATATACAACCGACGTTCCCAAGCCAAAAGAGACGTTGTCAGACCCGGTCGTGGGTCTGGTAGCGTTTATGATGCTTTTTGGGTTCCCTATGCGTTCAGGAGCTCCCTGGCTCATTTTGAGCTGGGTCTGGGAACGACGGTTCAACATGCAATTATATATTAATTCAGTTCATCATTTTGCTCCCAGAGAGCGCGTCGAAAGAACGGTATATAAAAAATACAACGACGTGAGACGGATACACCTTTTCGACGTTATCGGTCCCTACATTTTACAACATCGCTTCGGCGGTAATCTATTATTTAGACCTTGGTAATTGTAACTAAACAGTCATCGCAAAGCAAAAAATAGCTGAATGTAGTATTGCTATTTTATTTATATTATACTCATCGATTTTGTAAATTTTATCTTTTCCGTAAATTTAATTTATTTTGTCTTTTGTATTTTATCTACTAATATAATAAATTACTATTTTCAAGTTTTATTGATTAATGTAGCTCATTTACAATTAATTACAACAAATTTGAATAAAACAATTTTTTTGTAATTTTAAATACTAGTTAACCAGTACTTCTAACCTAACGACTCTTCATTTACATGTTATTTCTTAAAATCCGTATTAAAAATAACAATTCTTTTTAATAAATTAAACTTAAGTGCTTTGAATTTCATCCTATAAAGTACTTTGCGAAAAAAACGCGGGAAGATATAAGAATATTGGTAACACAGCAAAATGACATTGAGTGAAGTCGACTGTTCGCAATAGAAAAAGTAGGATAAAATATTTTACGCAAAATACTTAGCGCAAAAAAATTGTTTAAACTAAAATTTCAAAAAATTAGTTTTCACGGGTTCTTTGTACAGAATAAATTCTCTCGTTAATTGCATTTATTAAAATTAGCATTATGAAAATGTCTGCAAAATTTGCAACTTCTATGTAGTAAGTTATTCGGAGCTTCCTAAATTTTAAAAGCCCAAAAATAGATTTTATTACTTAACGAATTATGGGAAGGTTTTTTTTATTTTTAGCCTTTGTGATACGATGGTGATTGTTTTATAATAAGTGGGGCAACTAAAGTAGATTATTCTTCCAAATAATAAAATAAATTTAATGTTATGAAATTTCTGACCACCAAACAGCTGATCGGTAGCCATCTTGGGGTGGAGAATGGAAATGATCTATTTAAATTTATTAAGTATCTTAATCCTCAAATGAGATAATCGGTCGGTCACTACTCAAATATTAAGATTACCTACTAACTTCCGGTGCAGTCTATATAAATGACTCCTAAGTGAACCCGGTGCAATCTATGCAGTACATTATGCCAGTGTACCACCCTTCTATCATCAGTTTAGTCTACAATCGCCCTGAAGATTTAATCTTGAGAAAATAATAAACACTTAAGGATTATGTAATTTATTTAATAATACATACCATAATGAACAAAATTACAAATTATTACCTTACATAAAAATACTAACTCATAGAAATTAAACTCGCAAAACTAAATTTGACAAAATAATGGTGAAATAAACTTTAAAATTAAACTTTCGGTGACTTAAGGGGGTATATATACCTGGAAATGCAAAAAGAAAGGTAATTTTCGAGATTTTTTTTCAGGGAAACTATTGGAATTATCGGAACGGAGTTTTCTCTAGTTAAAAATAAATGTTTATAATTGACAAAGTCACATAGAATCGACTTTGTGAAGCCCGGAATTAGTCAGTAACCTTTCCAAAGGCGTGTTGCTTGGAGCATAATAAAATTATAAACTCAAAATAGTACGGAATTATTAGCGTGAGTAATTACAATCATTAATGATATTAATAATAATTAATAATATAACACGATGTTATCAATTTTGCTAATTAATTAAATAATGCATAATTATTTTTATGGCCTTTTTAAAATAAACTCTCAGTTTTGAAATTCGTGATAATTCTAAAATGTTGTATAGATCTGTGTTGGGCAAATTGTCTTATATTGCTCTATTTCAAATATTTTTTTAGCTGTTAGGCAAGAACAGTAAATACTTAATTGTACATTGCATGGTGATTTTTGTCAAAATTTATAAATTTTGATTAATTGGGTAGTGGGTATTTAACTTTATCAATATTTTGTCACATTAACAGCTAAAATTCCGCCTTTTTGATTTTCCGCTTCGGACAAATTTCCGGTTTTTCCGCCCCCTAGAGCGTGCTCTACAGATGACACTAAATATTTCCACAAATATTTTAAAATATAAATCAAGTTTGCAGTTTTGTCAATTCGTCTCGAACTTACCGCTTACTTAAAAATATTTTTTAATGAGTAGTTTTTATTCGTTCATAAATTTTTTAAAGTTTTAAAAACTGAAAAATAAAAATAATTTTTTTAAGTAAGTGAGGAGCATTGGTGCAAAACCCGATAAATCCACTTTTTAAATTATGTCGCAAATTGACAAAAACGTATGGCCTCAATATTTTGAAATGTTTTTTTTTAAACAATGCATAAGGTCACACGACCTAATTCTAACGTTTTGATAAAATTGAAACTCTCAAACAATAGAAAAAAAATAAAATAGTTTGGATTTATCGGTTTTTGCTTAAAACTTAGATATTTGTAATGTAATTAATTCATTTCGGTAATACAATCAGTACCATTAAATATTTAAAACAAAGAAAACTTTTAATATTAAAAATTTAAATTTGGATAACAGTTTTCTCTTCAAGACAATCACATAGTAGATGTTGCGAATTTTTCGGATTTTGAATAAATTCTTAAGTTTGGACGAGATTTTACATGGTAAATATCGATTTTTTCCCAAATCTGACTTCTTAAATGTGTAGAGGGGTATTGAATTAGTACTAATTGATATATAACTCATTTTCAGTTAAAAATGGATTTATCGGCTTTTGCACGAATGCTCCTCAATTATTGAAAACTGCATTATAGTAGAGTGCTCGAACCGCAATAAAACGCTTTAAAATGATTTCTGTGAAAAATGAAGGGTTAGATGACATATATTCATAATCTGGAGGTAGTCAAAATTTAGAACGCGCAAAAGGGCGCTATTTAAAAAAAAGAGATAACAGTTTTAATTCTTTATATATTTTTTATTTCGCTGTGCTTAAAGTTAGAACCGCTAAGCGCTAGGTTTAAACAAGTGTGAAAGAGACATGTACAATAGATTTTATGGTGGGGACGCCCTGGTCACGCAATGAAAGCAGCGAGCGCTGTAAAATTTCAAACTTTAAGATGTTACTAATTATTTAATATCGTGTTTAATATTAAACCAAAAATTATGATTTTTAAACCTATCCCTTCTTCAAGTGTACGCTCAACTATTTTCAAGGGTAAAAAATTTTGATTAAGGCTTTCGTTTGGCAAATAGAATAGTATATAAATAAAAAATGTAAAATTATATTAAATTTTTGCGAAGTTCGAACCGAGATAATTGCAGTTCAAGATTTGATTCTCCATAAGCGACCTTTTGCGTGTTCTAAATTTTGACTACCTCCGGATTATGAATATATGTCATCTAACCCTTCATTTTTGAAAGTTTCAGCCTTTAACCCTGAGGTGCCCACAGAAGTCAAAATAATTGCAAGAAAGCACTCTACTATTATCATTATCAAAGCCGTTTATATTTTTATTTTATAAGAAACAGACATGCTGCACTAGCAATATTACGCGCCTTTTATGGGATGTAGGCGGGAGTGTACAATTGCACTAAGTATGATGATTCTTTGCAATCTTTCAAAGATTATAATATCCAGTAAATAATTATTTTTTTTATTAACAATTCAAAGAATTAACGAATTTTAGTGCTCTGGTACGAATTTATAGTTCTTAATATAATTTTGAAATTTTAATTATTAAATTACGGTCGTAATATTTTTTACATTTAAAATTCACATAACCCTAATCGTGTAGTAAAATAAAAATAGATAAACATTAACTTTAGTAAAGACAGACCAGTAAAGACCATAATTACTTCAACGCCACTAGTTCGGAGCTAGTGGCGTTTATTTGCGTTTAATTATTGAGCCAGCAAATCGATTTTTACTTTAAAACTGACTTAAAGTATTTTTTTTATGCTTTAAGTTAAAAACCGTAAACATATCAAATAATTTTATGTATTTGCAATCTAGACTTATACGGTTCTTTGAAAACGGTTTTAAATTAATTCTTAAAAATTTTAGCAGTTCACTACTAGAGTTCGGGGCAAGTAACACTCTAGCTTTTACGTCGCCTCAGACAAGAAGACAAACTTCCGTCATGTTACAAATAATTATTTGGCTGTTAGGCAAAATATTAATTGCATGGTGATTTTTGAAAGAAAACATTATAAATTTCGATTAATTGAGTATTTAACTTATATTACATTTGTCACATTAATAGCCAAAATTCCGCCCTTTTGATTAGCCGCTCTGGACGAAAGTCTGGGTAAACCCTCCTAGAGCGAGCACTGCTGATGCAGTTACAAATCTGTCAAACCAAGATTTGTGAAAACGTACTTTAATTTTTTATCGATATCAGTGATTGTTCAATTTTCTACGCGTATTATCATTTTTCTTGTAATTAAAATAAAAACCGACTTTTAATCTGTTTCAGATGATGACTTATTTCAATAAAGAAAGTAAATACAATTTTCAAGTTCAATTAATAAAATTTGTAATGTTTTTATTCATAGCTATTTTTAGATAAAAAATATAACATACGTCCTTAATGCTTGACGTTGCAAAATGCTAAGTGCTAAAAATAACTTGAATATATTAGATATTATTAAATGTGGTGATGTTAATTTAACTTAGTCAATCCCTTAGAATTGGCAACGTCGTTAGGATTGACAACGTTGATTCATTATGTAAAATTTTATACACCGGGTCTGAAGTGACGGTACGATGTATCGGGATTGTTAACGACAATCCAATATAGTAAAAAATAATTTTTTAAAACTTATTTCCCCTCAACAGTTGCTCATGGAGTTATATGCGATTTATTTAATATTTCATAATATATACTCCCCTCAACTAAGTAATTCTGGTGGGTCTGAGGTTGCCTGTTTAACGTAGCGGGTCTGGTAACGGCCAATGAATCAATATATATAAATAAATTAAATTATGAAGATATATGGGAATTTATAATTTTAAAAACTTAAATATATGTATGAATACTTATATTAGTAATGTAACAAAAAAAATATAAACACAACTTACCTACAGACGCAAATATAATATGTACTTATAAAATATAAACTAAAAATATGTAAATAACACTATAAAAAATTTAAAAAATTTTTTACTATCCCTAATGTTGTCACTTTCATGTATATCTGCAGATACATCATCGAGAGAGGGTTCCAATAATAAACATTTGACATTTTTATCTAGAGTTCTAATGTTATACGAACGAGCAGAATTATTGGTTTTAGAGAGGGAAGATATAAATGGATCTGAAGTAAATAACATAGTATTCATTAAATCCGTCATAGTTTGTTCACGAGAAAATTTTCTGGCATGAAATTCTCTGTACCTTCTTAAGTCTTTATTTCTCGCTTCTAAAGCTTCTTCTGAAAGCATCCCTATAGGTAGAGCAGCTGATTTTATTATATCTGCTCCATGGATAAGGAGCTTGTGCACACTAGATGGCATATAGTACCATGGATATAATTTCACATACTTTTCTGCAGTGTCTAATGCAAACTTTCTAAATTTTTCCACATCTACAGCATACCCACAAGAAATAGTTTGTAAAATTATTTTGAAACTTTTTATTAATTCTTCATCAATTCCTGTAATAGCAGATGCAAGAGCAAACTCTTCAAAAAATCTACTGGCAGTATTGCCATCATTTGTAGTGCCATAGCCAGGCTTTGGAATGTCTACCAATAACCCCATTTGAAGTCGCAATTTGTTCTGAATATCTTTTTTTGTCGCATTGAACTGTTGTTTTTCTTTTTCACCGCGTACTTGCCATTTTTTTATATTTTGGCGATAGGCAATATGCAGAAGGCATTCAAAGCATCTTATCCATGCGTGCAGTGTAGAAAGACCAAATTCATATTTGCTGCTATCAATTGAATTGGAGTTTTGCCTGATAAACATCAAATTGTTCATATTTTTAGGAGTCACTCCACAAATTCCGCATACTTGACTTGAAGTGTCGGTAATTACTCCAAACATTTTTCCGTCAATCATTGTTAATTTAAACACAGAACTAATAACAATTTCATGTCCAGAAAAAAAAACTTTTGTAGGCAAAATATCCTGAATTTGTTTTTCCATATTTTGTAATTCTCGTTTACACAATTCCACAGTTTCCTTTTCAAATATAAGCTTTATAGGCCTGCAAAATCTAGTTGAAGATGGTCTGGGGTTGTGCCATATAATATTACTAGATTTATTTGACCGTAACTGTAATGGAACAATGCACACTGTAAACAAACTTGAATCGGATTTTTGATCTTCATCGTCTTCCAAAAATGTTTGTTTGTAATTAGAGTGGCCAGAACTTCCGTCACAACCCCATTTAAAAATCAGTGTTAAGCCATCTGATAGATCATCAATTTTTTGAATTAATACAGCTTCTTGAACCATTGCCAATCTCATTATAGTGTGATCAATAAGTGATTGCACTGTTACTTCTGCTGATGTTTCGGTAATTGATAGAGTTTCTAATTTTGGATAGCAATCCTTTTTTGCTTGCAATATTCCATCGTACGGAGGATATATATTGGAATTACGCTTCTTGGCACCAGATTGCATCAAAGTATACGAATGTTTCGTAAAACGTCCATCTATAAATAAGGCAAGTGCTTCTTCTGGCGTATATTTTGTAGGTTCTAAAATCGGAGAATTCAATAATTTTTTAATTTTTGTAGCCCTCGTTGGCGATGTGTCACAGACTTCATGTACCATATGAGCAGCATCTCTTTTTCCTGCTAAACGTAAACTTTTTTCAGTTGCCAAAACCAACTGATCTTTAGAATAATTTTCTACTAAAGGTAAAACTACTCGCTTTTTTGACGAAGATGACAGCTCTTGATAATCTTTTCGTGGTCGTCCTAGTTTGATTCCAGATGATCCCGGAACTGAATCAGATGCTGAATGTTTAGGACAAAAAGATATATTGTTATCTAGCCATGTTGAAGCATTTGATAAAAATACTTCATGTACTCGTTGAGATGCCGCCCATTTTTTAGAAATTTTACTATTAAAATTATTTATTTGTCTTTTAACATAAACATTTTCACTATGAGTGTCACTATGCAACCCTAATTTATTCCAAACATATGTTGACACCGCGGAATTTTTTTCACATAATGTTTTTTCTTTGCGCCAAACATCAAACAACTCTCTTCGAGATATTGACACAGTGTCTGAAATTATTAAATATTTTATTTACTTGCAGATTTTTGCTGTTAATTTTTGATTTACTCGAATACTAAAAGTGTAATAATTTTATCAGTAAATGATTCAACCTGGATATACGTGGATAAATATAGTTTTTATTAAATTAAAAACTCAAATCGTTTAAAATTTTATATAATAATATACTCTAACTTTATATCAATAATACCTTTATTAGACTGATAGTATTATTTAACCAAAATTATCAAAAATAAGTATATACCTGTAGGAAAAGTATTCATTGTTTTAAAACACAAAATTAACTATTTAACTTGAACAACAATGAGTTTATATCATGCAGAAAATCAGACTACTATATTAATAAAAATGTTATCGTTGTCATCGCCGGCTTTTTGTATCATATTACACCTCAACCAGAGAGTCTAGACTTTTTATATTATTGTTTTAGATACCATGTTACGGTTTGATTTTGTTTTTAAATAAAAATTCGATTGTTGTTAAAGATTTTCAAAAGGTGGCATCCTAATTCACTTTTGAAGTCGAATTTGATGGAAATTATTATCATATCGATAATTTGCACATTTTTAATTTTAATTTTAACTTTGCGATTTTGGTGAAAAGTTACAATTTTAAGTCGAGTAATTATATTTGGACGACGTAGCTAATCAATTTTTTGTGGAAATTGCGTTATTTTCATATCCAGATTTATTTGGGATTAGTATTGATTGCTACGATTTTGTTTTGGATTGCTTCTCCTATTTTTTTACGTTTACTTGGAAAGTTATCCGATCTTCATTTGAAGGATTTAAATTCGTTCATGGACCATTGCTTCGCTTGTTTCACTAATAAACCCTCACACAACATCTAGAGGTATGTTTGATAATTTTATTCCACATTTGTTAAGTTTGAATTTTTCTAGGGTGTTAATAGCGGTTCACCAGCTATTACTTCTTATTTTTGGATTATCGATATCAACCGTTACAATCATAATATCGATCGTGACGTTACTCTTTTTTTACTCCTTGGTTATCTGGCGTCGTATTTCTGTTTAGATGGTTATTGGGTATCCACCTGGATAACAACACAACAGCTTTGGATAATTCAGTCGAACCTTTGGTATCGCTATCGCTATCCTGATCTAACCATCAAGAGAGAAGACAACGGAAAGCTAAGATTTTGTTTGTTTGTGCCGTCATTTATTATTGTTAATAATTATCTTTTTGCGCGAAGAATTTTATTGGGCCGTTCTTTTCATTATAATTTTGTATTTAAACATCTAACAACTCGTAAAGCTGTATAAAATCATTACAGTATTTGTACGCCAAAGTATACGTATACGCGGTAACTATAACGCGAGTATTTACTTTTTTTACTTTTTATATATTACCTTATATTTTTATCGTGAGCAATTGATAGCTTACAACGTATTCATTTTTTTTTATATTAAAAAGGTAGCCCAATTTATCGCATTATTTGTAAATATTTTTATTGTCATTAAATCGGAAACAAACGTTATCTCTGTTACTCAGTCTTTTCTTGACCTGGTTACTTCTTTTTTTTGCAACAGTCAGTATTTTTTTCGTAGTTTAACGTGGCTGTTAATTCGAATATACAGGGTGATTCTTATTTTTAAACTTCGTGGCGCCCAAAAATATCAACACTTCGGCTGGCTCTTCGGAGCGTTACTTTGGCGATTTTCCCCTGTATATTAATCCTCCAGATCTGAAGAAGAATCAGCTCAATCTCTTTTTTTTTGTATTTAGTTATTTGCCTTTACGAGCTAGCCAAAGGCACACGACCCAACTACCGATAAATCACCATCAATAATTTATATTATTAATTTTTTTATTCTATCTACTTTTAACGGTAGCAACCATTGATTCATGTTTTAGAGGAAATAGTTGAAAATTGTAAAATTTATCAAAACTTATATTTTGACTTTTGCACAGCTAGATTGTGCATTTCTACCAGTGTGCGGCGTTCCCTGTACCATCGTAAGATGGATCAGCTCTATGCTGGGTAGCAGGGCGGTTATGATCGGAGTGGGAAACACGAACATTAAAGGTGTTGTCACTAGAGGCTGTCCACAAGGTGGTGTGCTTTCCCCACTTTTGTGGGACCTTGTAGTAGATAGCCTTCTACGATGCCTTAACAAGAAGGGTTACTATACCATCGGTTACGCGGATGATATAACTATACTGCTTAAAGGAAAGTTTGAGAATATCCTGTGCGATTTGATGCGGGATGCTCTCAGATTATTAGAAAAATGGTGCACGGAGCGGTTTCTCTCGGTTAACACGACCAAGACGGAGCTTGTTCTGTTCACTAGGAAAAGAAAGCTAAGGAATATGAGAATGCCTAGCTTAAAAGGAACCCCTCTCAAGATGGCATCCGAAGTCAAGTATCTGGGAATTATACTGGACAGGAAGCTGAATTGGGGCAGCCATATTAATGCTAAAATCACCAAGGCTGGCATGGCTTTCTGGCAGTGTCGAAGGGCAATGGGAAGATCGTGGGGTTTCTCTCCGAAGATCGCCCTCTGGCTCTACACGGCCATAATAAGACCTATGCTGTGCTATGGTGCACTCGTTTGGTGGCCCAGAACCAAATTGACAACAACAGCATCCTCTCTATACCGACTGCAGAGATCAGTCTGCTTGGCGGTAACAGGAGTGATGCGAACGACACCCACTGTGGCCTTGGAGACTCTCCTATGCCTTCCTCCGCTGGATCTCTATGTGGAGGAGCAGGCGGTGAGAGCTGCTCTCAGGATGCGAGCATGGGGCCTTTGGACCCATAGGCAGGGAGGAGGTGGGCATGCACGGATCCTTGAGGACTGCTCGAAAAGAGTGCCTCTTCTAGATTTAGATGCCGACCGAATCTCTCCCAAATATGTGTTTGACAGGAAGTTTAACATCTTGCCAAATGCAACAGGAGCAAACGAATCAGACATAAGTCTGTATACGGATGGTTCCAAAAGTAATACTGGCTCAGGCTCAGGAATTTTCTCTTCCGAGCTACAGCTGGATATAAGTTTAACGCTGGGTAGATATGCTTCCGTCTTCCAAACGGAACTCATGGGTATACTACACTGTGCGGAGATAGTCCAGGAAAAGGATATCCGGGGCAAAACAATTCAAATATTCACAGACAGCAGAGCTGCTCTTATGGCACTTGGTCGTCATAAGATTGTCTCGGGCCTGGTGCTACAATGTATCCGGGCACTTAATGTGATATCAATGCACAATGCTATAACTCTTAGTTGGGTGAAAGGGCACACGGGTAATGAGGGCAACGAGAGGGCTGATGAGCTGGCGAGGCTGGGCTCGGGTAAACCACCTTGTGGTCCTGAGCCCTTCATTACGCCGTCTGTCAGGACCTTGGATGTCACCATAAAGATGGAAACGCGGAAATTGCATGCGGAAAGATGGGCAAATGTTACTGGATGCCAACAAGCGCGGGCGACGCGACGATACGTTCTCCCTCTGAAAAACATGCAAAATATTACCTACAGTTATCCCGGAATAATCTGCGTATTATTGCTGGATTTATTACGGGACACTGTAAGCTAAATAAACATCTGAACAAAATGGGACTGGTTGACAGTCCAATTTGTCGCGGATGTAATGAAGCAGACGAAACGATGGAGCATGTGCTTTGCAACTGCCCGACGTTAGCATCAAAAAGAGGATCCATGTTAGGGAACTTCTGGCCTGACATGGCCAGTATTAGTGACACACCGCCTTCTAAAATACTCGAGTTTGTTTTAAGTTTGGGATGGCTTGGGGAGTAGAAGGGAAGGTGGCCGCTAAACAACCGGAGGTAGTATAATGGGCCCGATTTGTGGCCTGAGTGGATGCAAGCTTCGGCCTGCCCTCCACTTCCAATCCAGAATCCAGATCATAGCATCTAAATTGGCGCACGAACGTCGGGCTTAACGGAAAACGTTTTTACTAAGAGGTATTTTTAATTTTTGAACCGACACTTATAACCCTGAGATTAATTAAATATTGTTTTCAAAATGAGAGACGAAGAAGAGATAGATGAAGGTGTGTTGCAAGAGTTATACAAAATGATAAAAGAAATGTCTAATGAGCAGAAAGAAATGTCCAAAGAAATAAAACAAAATGGTAAAAATTTTGAAGAAAAAACTACAAGAAATAAGAATGGATAGAAACATTGGTATAGAAAACTTAAATAAAAAACTGTCGAAATATGAAGAAGACAGTGCCACACAGATGAAAGAAACTTTTAATGAAACTTTTGATGTTACGAATTTTAGTTTGAATAGCAGTAAGAGCAGAGAAGAAGAATGGGACAATATAAATAAAAAATTACAAAAATCTTTACAAGAAAATAGCGAAAAGAATGCGTTAATAATAAATAAACTACTAAACGAATCAATTATTAAAACGAAATCTGAAATAAATCTGGAAATAAATTCTAGAATAGTAGAAATAAAAGAACAACTTGATGATAAAATTATAGAAGCTAAAGATGATGTAAAAATTTTGCAGGAAAGCTTAGAAGAACAAGTCAAAGAAGTCGAGAGTAATTTAAAATTGATTAAAGTAAGAAATCGAGAAAATGATGAAATCTTTTATCAGAATTTAGAAGAAAATGTTACCACAATAATAGAACTAATTGATAAGAATAGAGATGAAGAATGGGGTGACAGAATAACAATACATTTACAAGATAGATACTGGAAAACAAAGAAAATTAAAAAATTTGAAGATAAAAATGGTTTAATAGCAAACAGTTCGAAAATTGGAAAATTTCATAAAACTAAAAATTTGATGTTTAGATGCAAAAAGTTTAAATTTACTTGTGTAAAAGAGAAATTTGTACGTGATAAGAAGTTTAGTAACATTGGTCGAAAAGAAATTGGAAAAATTGAAGAGATAAAAAATTTAATGTTTAGGGGGATGGAAATGGACGATGTTTGTTACCAAGATAGTCTAATGGAAATAGATAATCAAGAATATTATGGAATAGAAGAAAATCAGAATTTATGGATAAAAGTAAGGAGATGATCAAGGTTATACCTGAGATGTGGAGTCCCAACACCAAGACCTTTTTATGGAAATCTAAGAGATGGAAATAGACCAGATGGTAGAAAGTCGTAAGGGGCTATAAACCTCCCAATCGTATAAGGGTTTGCATAACTATTTTTAATTTGAAACATAAAAATTTAAATATGAGATTTAACTTGATTGTAAAAGTGGTAAAAGCTAATGAAATTGATAAAAATTTTAATTTGTGGATATTGCGATAGTGTGTTAGATGCCTGATGATTTAATACGATTTTGTAAATTAATTAATGAATTAGTTAATAGGTTGATGATATTATTTTATTGTACTCATATTTGTAAATTTATGTGTAGAGAGAAGTTTGAAATTTTTGAAATAATTGCTTTAATTTGTCAATAGAAAATTTTTATAAAAATTTAATTTAAAAATGAATTTATTTATTAAATCTTAATTAATTTTGTAAAGGGTATGAAGATGATTATAATTTATTAGAGATTTGTAATGATAATTAATTTAAATTTGACTTTTGATAAGTTTTTTTAAAATTGTAAATTTACGGTGATATAATGTGGGGAGAACTTTCTATAAACTTCAGAAATAATTTTTTAATTTTGTAAATAGTTATTGTAATCACTAGCGAATGAAAATTGTATTTATTTTTGTATTTTATATTTGGTTATTTGAAATTTGTTAATAATTACTTCGAAAATTGATTAACAAGAAAAATTTATTAGAGAAGTTGATGGGATTTGTTAATAATTTAATTTTTATTCGAAAATTTAAAGAACTATGTATTGTTGTAAAATCATGTTGATAGAGTTTGTGTTAATATCTGAAATTTGGCCAGAGAAGTAGTGATAGTGGCTGTCATTCCAGATATTAAAGGGGGAAGATGTCATGATTTTAATTAGTGCAATAATTGGTGATATTTTGTTTATTTTTAAAATTTGTATTTGCCCGCCAATTGTTTTGGCGCTGTTGCTGAGAACGATAAAAATAAAACCTAAAAAAAAAAAACTTTACTTCGCGTAGAATGGCGAAGCCACGAAGTCGAGCGCAAACCGCTCTAATAATAATTAAATAAGAATATTGTAAATACTTTTAAAATACAAGTAAATTTTGTTAAAAGGTGTTTTAGTTAAATAGAAATTAAAAGTTTAAAATATTAAATAATAAAATTAAAATCAAGAATTATTCAGGTGAGCCGTAAAATTTATTTGAAGTGTGAGCGCGGCGTGGACATCTGCAAGGCAGAAATTTTAAATGGACGAGGCCATTTTTAAAAGTAAACAAGAATTTTAAAATTGAAGAGATCATAGCATCTAAATTGGCCACAGGGTTCGGTCCTTGGGCCGATCTATGGAATCCTATCCTTCTTGAAGAAGAATCCTATCCTTCTTGAAGAAGAATCCTATCCTTCTTGAAGAAGAAGAACTACACCTACCTGACGAAACAACCCAAGCAAATACCGATTACCTTGGTAAAATAATCAAGGCGAAAACCCGTAAAGAACTGATCATGAAACTACAAAATGCTGTGGATAGGCTGGACTGTTGGTGTAAACGCATGAAGCTCAGTCTCTCGGCAACGAAGACAAGAATTATGTGCTTCCGCCCAGTCCGGTCCTCCAACACCGACATTAAGATTATGCTGAACTATACAAAAATCAAAGTAGTCAAGGAATTTAAATACTTTGGAATGCTTTTAGATGAAAAACTGTCCTTCCAATCACACATAAATATGGTATGCTCAAAAGCGAATAAAATGATAATTGGATTACAACGGAAGGCAAGAGCCAGCTGGGAGACGGATCTGAGAGAGTCCATGACCATGATTTATAAGGGGGCAATAGTCCCCATCTTGGCTTACGGAAGCAAAATCTGGTCTTGGAGGATCGAGGAACGTCACACGAAAGCTAGGCTCTTGTCCTGCTATGAATTAGCCTGCAGATTGGCGATTAAAGGCTACAGAACAATTGCCTCCCTAGCAGCAGAGGTCATTGCTGGGATCCACCCACTTGATTTGGAGATACGTAGGTTACACGCGATGAAGACAATTAAGAAGAGACAAACCACCCAATTTTTGGAACAAGAAATTATCCCACAGTATTTTGAATCTATGGCTGAAATAAAACGAGAATTAATATGATAATTCAGGCCGTCTGGCAGGATAGATTGAATAAATCCGAATATGGACGCATGACATACCAGATCATACCGAACATTCATCCCAGACTCCAAATCAAAACAAATTTTGAAACAACCCAACTACTGACCGCGCATGGCGAATTTGGGAGACACCTCAAGCGATTGGGGAAGAATCCGAGTGGACTATGCGAACCCCTGCCTAAGATCCTGGACTGCGTCTCATACAGGGAGGAACGGAAGGCTGTGGAATATTTCTTCACCGAAACCCACCCCTAAACCTGACTGAACTATTTGAACGTACGCCCCGAGACCTATTGAATGGATTTCTACAAGCTAAAACTAATTTTCAAGACGATAATACCGACGCATTTAATAATAAGATAATACCGACGAAGACGCATAGCAAAAATTCCCGAACACGATAATACAGGGTTTTTACGAAATCTTGACAATAAAAATGCCTCCGCAGCCAATCAATGAACAGTATCGATAATGAAGCTGAAAACTCTAATGAAACTTAGATTTTGAACTAAAATTTGAAATACCCAGGTTTACTACGAATTGCAAATTGAAACTATAAAAAGATTTTATGCTACAGGGACGGCCCCAAAACAATTTTAATTAGAAATTTATTACCAATTCGGATATTTATTTGTATTTTTGTATTTTGACCAATCACAACACCCGACCAATTTGTCGGGCATTTATGTTGGTATTTATTTTTATGTATTAATTTACTATAAATAAAGACTTAAGTTGACTCGCATTCAAACTATTCAAAACCTGTCATAACAAGTACAGAGCACTGGTTAACGGCACCAGAGGCATCCCCCCCGAGGAGGATGACTCCGAAGATAAAGTATGTATGGATACTCAAGAGGTCAGGGGCGGATCCAGTCCTACTACTACTACTAGCACTGCACCGATACCAACCACCCAAGATAAGAGGGAAAAGAGATATAAAATCCCTCCGATTACGCTAAGAAACACCGCGAAATGGTTTGATTCGGAAGCCGAATTAGATAGGAAGAAAATCCGGTTTACCCACGTTAGATATGTGGCAGGCGGTATGGAGATTACACCGGCCTCAACAGACGATTATAGAGCGCTACATCACGCGCTTGAAGACGGAGGTTTCGAGTTTTACTTCAGGAGGCTCGCTGACCCCACAGGACAATACCGAGCCAATTTTATGTTCTAAGAACACAGCGAACGTACACCCAAGATTCAAACAAACCACAAGACTTTAGTGGAAAAATCAAAATATCCAAGAAGGACCTGGCTACAGCTCTAGCACACATGATCTGCAAAAGATTTACCCAGGATAAATCTACGATATAATGGTAGAGTTTCAACAATTGGACTAAATTCTTGCTTTTCCAGATAACATGACAATCTTTGGCCAATATGCTCGCCTATAATAAAAACGGTACTTCCTACTCGACGCCGCAAAACAATTACAAAGCTTCCAAGTCGAAGTCTCGCCAACAATTTTCTCCAACCTACTCGAAGTCTCCCAAGAAATCTCCGTACTCCTCGAACGGTCTGTTAATGCCAAGCGTTTTTCCATCCAATTTAACGTCGCCCAAATCAAACGGTCAGTTTTCTCACCACGATTTGGTGAATAAGAGTGCAGATTTGGCTGCTTATAGCCCTAGCATTTTAATGCCCAACCAGCCGGTCTCGAAAGCTTTGTCGATAGATTGTAGTTCGTCCAGCATCGCGACTTGTCCGATAAAAACGGAATTTTTACCACCACAACATCATTTGCCATCTCCAAATATATCCAACATGGCTATCAAGATGGAACCGCTCACGGCGCCGCCACAAATCACCGTGAGCGACCCAATTTTGTTCAGCCGTCTCACCAGCAGCGGAAACGAAGATTGTGTAGCACAGGACTTGTCAGTTTCGGGCAATAAGGAATCTCCCGGTAGTGTATTAAACGACAACAACAACTACGATAACATAGACGAAAATCGAGAAAATACCATGAGTCGCAACGAAGGTATCCACCACGGACAACAATTCCTCAACTGGCTCTCGACGTTCCAGGATGAACCCCAAATTACCCAACAAAATGTCGATTACGTGGCCAATATGTTGACAAAGTTGCAGAACTATAAAAAACCCAATACGTTCATAAAAAGAAAAAGGAAGTAAAGTTGTTGCTCGCTGAAATTTCTCTACCATATATGATAGTTTATGTAAGAGTATGTACGTACATTGTTGATGTTACCAATTTTAAAGTTCGATTTTTAAATACTTGTGATTCGATTAAAAATTAATTAATTACCTAGAATTGTACAATTAATTGCGCAGTGCCAAAAATGTCTAAATTTTTGCGACTGTTAAGTTAGTTATTAGGTGATCTCATTTTTTTAATTATTTATGCCAAAGATTGCTAGTTTGCTTAACCCCCGCGTTACGTTCTTTTTATTTAAATAAAATGGGGGTTACACGAAGTACTCAAATAATAAGACTTGTTTTAGAAATTTCAGGGTTCCCGTTTACAAAAAAATGTAAACAGTCGGAATGTGATAATTTCTGTTGCAATTGACATAGGGAAGCTAATTATTATGTGTTAATTTATTGTGAATGTATCGAGATGTAATTTATGACTTGATGTATTTAATTTTAATTTTGTAAACCCATTAAGGGTAGTCAACTTGCATTTTTGAAAAATTTAATAACGAATTAGATTTGTTTTAAAATCACTCATATGCATAATATGATTTATTAGATATTTTTGTAAAAAAGTTACAAGTTAAATAAATTATTTGATTCTAAATTTAATATTTTTCCTTCATGAAAGTTGCGTAAGGTTTTAATCGATGTAAGGTCTAATGTTAAATTTTTTTACATTTTTTTTTTTTTTTTAAATAAATTTTTTTTTTATATAAAAACTTTTAAAATTGGTCTGCATACAAAGAACTTAATAGCATTATTTATTAACTTCCTAAAATTTAATATCAATGATTATAACATACATTTTCAAAATTGCTAGTCAAATTAATTAATTTAAAAAAAACGCGTTTAAGGCTGTTTTAGTAATTTTTGTTTAAAATATCATCTTTTTTATTTTTAACAATTTTTAAATTATTTTTTACTGAAAAAGAGTATACTGTGTCATTTGGATTAAAAATGGAACTTAAAAGTAGTAAATACTAGAATAAAAGCGGATTTTATTCAGTGGGGTTCCAAAGAGAGAAGAATTATTTTTGTGTTTTTCGTGAATTTTATTTTCATGGCTCTCGAGACACACATGTAACCTTCCTAAGTCCAAAGGTCCTAGTTGGTTTATGCGGTAATCGGCCGCAAATTGTGATTGAACTTCTGGCTGTGGTAAAGTAAAGATACAATTTTCGTGATAATTACACTTACGAAAGGTAAACAAACACTTACGCTGGCAATTGTGTCTCTTCCTGCGGAAAGAGTGACTCATCCGGTTTGATGCCACGCCTCTTTGTTTACATAATTTTGACGTTTGTCAATATCAAATAAATGTTCGCGTAATTATCTCAATAAATATAACTCGACCTCATTATTTTTAGATCGATAAGTTGCTTGTAAATTTTACTCAGGCATCGTTGCATTAAGCAATTGCACTCAAAACAAGTTTTTCGTGCATTGCTATGCAACGATGCCTTCGTATTTACAATACAACTTATCGATCTAAAAATGAGGTCTTGTTATATTACTATTGATAATTACACTTACAAAAGGTAAACAAACACTTACGCTGGCAATTGTGTCTCTTCCTGCGGAAAGAGTGCCTCATCCGGTTCGAACCCACGCCTCTTTGTTTACATAATTTTGACGTTTGTCAATATCAAATAAGTGTTCGCGTAATTATCTCAATAAATATAACTCGACCTCATTATTTTTAGATCGATAAGTTGCTTGTAAATTTTACTCAGGCATCGTTGCATTAAGCAATTGCACTCAAAATAAGTTTTTCGTGCATTGCTATGCAACGATGCCTTCGTTTTTACAATACAACTTATCGATTTTCGATCTTATCGAAAATGAGGTCTTGTTATATTACTATTGATAATGTGCTAAGACCACCGAAACTATTGCAAAACTTTTAAAATTTGCAGGCCAAGACAATCAGAGTCTCAATAGTCCAGTTTTTCTCTTTGGAACTAAAAGAACACCACAGGGGCAAAGCGGCTTCAAAATTTTAATCAGAAAAAATATTCATATCTAATACCTGCTATTAAACAAATATTTTTTTTTATAAATTTCTCATAAAAAGAGCTAATGTAAACAATGTAGTTCTAAAATTAATAATCATATTTTCGATTTGAATAGATCAACTACAAAAAAGATACATTTTTAACTCGAATATTACACGCGAATTATTTGGCTGAGAAGAATATTTAATTATTATAACATATCGAGCTCAAGGGAAGGGGTACCTCAAGGTCTTCCAGTCTGGAAAAGTTTAAATCTTGTTGGCACGGTTTCTGTTTTCTGGTTATTTCCATTACTGGAGGGTATTTCGTACCCCCTCCCCCTCCCCTTAGACTTTCATAACATAATACTATATATTACATGCCTTCAATTAGTTTAAATTCGTTAATATCTACCAACTAAATATGGTATTGCAAATAGGGGCTTATTTCGAGCCACCCAACAAACGGAAGGCACCTGTACAATGTTTCCATTGTCAGAAATACGGACATACGCAACTTAACTGCTCTTCAGCGGTTAAGTGCCACAGATGTGGTGCGAACCACAGAGCTGTGAACTGTCCCAAGCCTAACACCGTCACCGCCAAATGCGCCAACTGCGGTGGCCCGCATCGAGAAAACTTTGCAGGGTGTCCTAGAAACCCTTGGGCAAATCGTTTGCCCTTCAGGCAGCTCATCTCTTCTCAGATTGGGTACCCAAGCTAATCCGTCGACGGCACAGTCACCCTCCCTCAATGGGGTTGACCGAGTCGCTCTAGCGACTGTCGCTGATGCAACAGGCCGCCAAACTCCTCAAGATCGGAGAACCATTTGCTGCAAGGAAGTCCTCTCGGCTCGTCGATGGACAGACGCAGTAAGGTATGACCAAACGCCCTCCAAGTCGCCTACTGGAATGCAAACGGGCTACGAAGGCAACGAAACCTACTCGAGGTTTTCGCTGCCAAGTACGACCTGGATGCAATCCTAGTAGGCGAAACTCATTTTAAACCAAGTTAAACTTCACTAACTAAGTTACCCAACTATACTTTATACAGCAACAATAGAGACAACGGTCGCGCTGGGAGCACCGCTGTCTACGTTAAATCCTGTATACACCACGAAGTTCCGACTCCGGAGACGATGCAAGAAATCGAACTGACATCCATTAAAATCCTAACGGGTAATAATGGATGGTTGCAATTGACTGCTGTTTATAAGTCACCCTTGCGGCCTCTTCTGGAGCCGGAATGAGTAGCCTTGCTAGGAGGGGATGACAATCAGGTTATCATTACTGGGGACCTGAACGCCAAATGTCCGGCGTGGAACAGTTGCAAGACAAACCCCGTTGGTCGCACCCTCCTAGCAGTCTCCGATAGGCACCATTTCGTGGTAGATGCTCTGGTGGAATATATCCAGTTTCGCTTTGACTTGCATGTTCCGCAGGACCTAACGGAGGACAGGTACTCTGCGAGATACTTCAACGATGTACTGGACCTAGCAATTATCAGGAACCTTCATTCCTGCACAAGCTGACTTCTCTCCACGAGTTAGACTCGGATCATAACCCAGTTCTTCTAGAACTTGTGGATCTCAAGCCTACTCATTGCAATAGAACCATTTCTACTACTAACTGGGCAACCTTAAGGTCTATCATAAATAGTAATTTATCCCCCCCCCTGTCCTTCATACAAAGGAGGTTCTCTATCGCTACCGGCAGCGATTCGAGGACTTGGTGGCAATGCCGAGCATCATGCTACCAAGGTTATTCCGGCGTGCGACCACCGGAACAGCCTCCCGCCTGACATTGGGGAGTTAATCCGTGAGAAAAACCGGGCGAGGCGTCGTACGCAGAGCACAGGCTACCCGGCGGATCGAACGGAATACAACTCCCTAAAAGATCAGGTGCGAGATGCAATTTCTGAGTTCAAAGACACCAGCTGGGGCAACAAGCTTGAGGAACTTACATTCAGTAAACCCTCGGCTTGGGGGATGGTAAAGAAACTCAGAAATAAAAGAGGCGTCATCCCCCCCTCCAAGGTACCCAGGGCCTAGCACTCAGGAACCTTGACAAGCTGAAGTGCTAGCAGACAGCTTAGAGGCCCAATTTCAGCCGAATGTTGACGATACGCAAAATTGGCTAGCAAACACACCCGATACAGACAAACCCATTGATATCACCTCCCTTCAGGAGGTCTATCACACGATTAGAATCCTTAAGAAGAAGAAAACTCCAGGTTCCGATGGAATAAGGAACAGGGCAAAAGTGGAACTGCCCAGGTCGGCAATTACTAGCATCTTAAATGCAGTGTTGCATCTCGAGCTCTTTCCAGGTCGTTGGAAAATGGCCGATGTCATCATGATCCGAAAACCTGGGCATAATCCTAAATTGCCCTCCTCCTACAGACCTATTAGCCTCCTCTCAGCTCTAGGGAAGTTGGCAGAGAGAATCATACTCTCTAGATTTAAGACGGTCCTGGAGGAAAACTATTCTATTCCTCACTAAGAGTTTGGTTTTCGTCCAGAACTCTCAACTACGCTACAAGTGCTGAGGCTTGTGGAGCATATCACCCTAAAATGGAATTGGTCCCAGCCAACGAATGCGGTGTTCCTCGATGTCGCCAAGGCCTTCGACAAGTTTTGGCACGAGGGCTTGCTTTACAAGTTCATCCAAGGCGGTATCGACTCAGCACTGCTGAGGCTGATAGCGTCCTACCTATCGGGACGGAAATTTAGGGTAAAATTAGAAAACGTGCGCATATTGGAACGAGCTATTGAGGCCGGAGTCCCCAGGGGTCCGTTCTTGCTCCGAAAACATCATCTCTTACTACCACGGAGCTCATGCTGTACGCAGCCGACACTGCGTACTTCGTGAGCTCTCGCAGGCCTTCAGCCATTGTTAGCAAACTACAGGCAGCTCTGCTTCTCCTAGAATGTAGGGTTCATTGGTATGTGGTTCGTTAGGGAGCAGTTAGGGGGGCAATTCTCAAAAATGGGAGAATATATATGAACTGGAGGAGATACCGAGTTTACGAGTATATAAACATCGTTAGATGCTACAAATGCCAGCGTTTTGGGCACACAACAAAATTCTGCAAGTCACAGGAAGTGTGTTCTTACTGTTCTTCAACAGAGCACACAACCAAAAATTGCAGCCTCGAACATAAGCCCGAAACTCACAAGTGTGTAAATTACATTAGAGCTAAATACAGCACAATTAACCACTTCACAGCATCTAGTGAATGCAGAGTGTATAAGGCACGGCTTAAAAACCTCTCCACCACGCTGACAAACTTAGGACCAAGCAATGGATAAAACTCCAAAGGTTTTACAGGTTAACCTAAGAAACTCTGAAGCAGTCACAGCGGAAGCCCAACGCTATGCTGGAGAAAACCAGATACTCATTTCGATTTTTCAGGAACCATACTGTTACAAAACAGAGACAGGTAAATTTAGAATTCCTTTCTATCCCAACACCCGTACAGCCGCCCTCACTGGAGGACGTTTCATGACCTGCATCATGATTAACGACGCTGTGAGAGGCGATTTCACCTTCACCTTCCATAAGCAAGCCTCCAGCGAATACATCACAACCACTTTAGTAACCTTCCATAACTTCAAAAACCCGATTTATTTCATAGGCGCATACTTTCCTCCCTCAGATGCAAGTATTGACAAACCCTTAGCATACCTCAGTAAAGCTCTTCAAGCAACAGGCGGCAACAAAACATATATATGTGGGGATTTTAATTGCAGATCAAGAACATGGTAAATATGACACGGTAGATTCCAGTGAAAGGGCGCAAACCCTAGAGGAATTTATCGTGCTCAAAAACCTGTTCATTTTCAATCAACCAGGGCAACTACCAACTTTTAACGGGACTTTGGGGAGAACCAGCAACATTGACCTCACTTTGGGGTCAATGAATACAATAGACATCACAAAAGATTGGAAGGTGGAGGACCATGTGGCCGACTCCGACCACAGGGCAATCACTTTCCATATCGATTCAAGAGCAGCAAAAATCCGGGTTGTGAAACATCGCAACCCGGATACAATCCCAATGGAGCAAGTTACAAGGTACAAAGTAGATGGTTTGAGCAATGGACAGAAGTAATGGAGCCTCACTCCAAAACACTGTCCACTGCTGAAGCCATTGAAAACGTCGTCACAGAGTTACATAATAAAATTCAGGATTTAATCAATAGCAATTGATTCTAATTCTAATTGATTCTAAGAGAGTAGTCACTCTCACCTCAGGAACTACCACGGTAGGGAAAACTTGCTCTAAAGGCTGTCCGCAGGTGTCGGTCCTCAGGGGGTAAGCCTGAGGGGCCGATCACCCAGTTAACCCATGGGTTCTTGGGACATCCAGTGAAGATGGCCGGGTGCGTGCCGCAGCAGTTCGCGCATACTGCGGGGATCGTGTTTGGTTTGGGGCAAGCAGACGCTCGATGCTTGCCGCTGCATCGGTGGCATATGGCCTTTTCCTGAACCTGAAACATTGGACAGGTGCGCGCCTCTGATTAGGTGGCTCAAAGTAAGCCCCCATTTGAAGTACCGTTTTCAACTTGTAAATCGTTTTGGATTTTGCGAAATTTTCGAGTTTGACAAGAGTTGCTTGAAAAAACCACAAAGAGTGGTAGCGGGGTGCGGACCGGCTCCTGCACCATCTTCGTAACACTCGTTACCGGGTAACCGCTCTTTACAAGATCCCGTTTGATGTCTTCCGTTGGGAATTCCTTCGGAAGATCCCTTAAGATAGCCCTGAAGGGTTTGACCTGCGGCTCCTTATAGATATGGTGCGCGTAGTCGCGGGCTACGAGCAGTTTAGCCGGAGTGCACTGCCCGGAGTGATGGATAGACCCTCCCTTGTGTCCTTAGCCTTGACAAAGTTGATGCGACGGTCGCTCATGGCGCGACTTAGCTCTGGCCATTTCCCCTTATCTTCCAATATGATAGGGGTGATCTTGGGTGCGGGTTGTCCCTGAGCGGGGGACATGACTGTCGATTTAGAGCCTGACCCCCCCGAGGGGGGGTCAGGGTGGATCCTAAAGACTGAGACCCCCTTGAGGGCAGGCTTGTGAGGCAACTACCGTCGGCTTCGTTGGAGCCTTCCCCGAAGGGGAAGGGACAGCCGGGGTAGAGACCGAAGTGTTCATCGCTTTGAGGGAGGGAGTTCGCGGTGCCTTTTGGCCGCTTGCTTTCCTCCTCCTTTTGGCCGTCTTCCAAGTTGTCAGATTGCGGTCTGACGCGCTTGCCACCCGTGAAAGAGAAGGTTTTGGTCGCCGCGGTGTCGTTTGTTTTAGAGAAGGAGGTGGTCGGAGCTGAGGTATTGAAAGATATAGGATCTACTGCGTTTGAGTTTGAGTTGGCAGGCTGAGATTGGCTGAGGGCCAGAATTGCCTGCAACTCCTGAAAGTTGACCTCGATGTCGGAGAAAGGGGGAAGGTCACGTCCAGAAGCGCTGGCGCGGTCGCCTCCCCTTTCTCCGAGATGGGTCTCGAGTTTGCTAACGAGTCGTCGGTGTTATTGCTTGTGTTTCTATTAACCAAAATATCTACATTTATATTTACATTTGCATCTAAATTTTAATCTGAACTATTTACAGTTAAATTATCAGACTGAGGAGGGGAATCGGTCTCGGGGAGCACTGTTTCATCGTCCATTGGCGAGTCGACAATGACTCCGGGGCCGCGTTCGTCCCTGTGTCTGAATTTCCCACGTGCTCCTGGACTGGGGGAGTGATGATCTCCGCAAAGTCGATAGGCGCGCGTGGTTCGCAAGAAGCCGGCTCGGTACTTACAGATTGGTTGGGTGGACCATTGATGATGTCGACACCCCGGTTTTTCATTATGTGAAGATACCAATACATCAACGCGGCTTTTGCTGCCGTGTGCCTATATAGCCTCATGCGGCCCTCCTCCGCCCATCCTTTTATCTCGAGTGAGTCTGAGATGGTCGTCAAATTTATTCCTTTTTTTTCAGCACTTTGAATAAAAGTTCCACCTCTTGGAACTTGACGTCCTCATAGTTGGGTTTGTAGTATTGTTCATAGTCATAGTCGCACTCAATTTTGTTGGTCTTCTAAGGAGTAGGTTGCCCCACTCTTAAACCGATAACTTTAAACAAAACACAACACGATCACACACTCACAACACTACGTAGCACGTGGCCCAAAATTAAAAACAATATTGAAGCACGTTTAATAAATAAATATTTGTTAATTTGTTAAGCAGAAAAAAGGAGTTGCAACACCTCGGTCAGCTATGAGTGCGTTTGCCTGGCAAAATACCTGGGCTAGGCCCAGACAATTAGCTAAGCGCAACGCTTACTCCATACATGATACTAGTTCTCGGTTTTATTTTCGGGAACTTTACCCAACCCTGGTAGCTGGCTGAGTGCGGTCCGCCGCAGTTTGTGTGCCTTGCTGGTGTGTCCCTTGTCTTGGTACATGTGTGTACCAGGAGGAGGACATGTGTGGACCTGCACATTTCACACATTTTTCTGCCGCAGTTCTTCTGGACGTGTCCGAAACCTTGACAAGAATTGCACCGAAACTTCCTTCGCGGTGCCTCAACAGTGATGTTGATGTCCAGAATGTTGGTGATGTGCGTGAAGATTTACTTGTTCGGCTGTATGTTTGCTAACGTGAGGAGTAGCAACGGGAGGGGCTTCTTGGTTCGCCCTTTGCACATCCTGACGACCTTGAAGTCCGATAAGCCTTAATTTATTAGGTCCTTTCTAATTTCGTCCAACTTCACGTCTTGGTGGATACCCCTTATAACAACACGTAGGGGCTTGTCCGTCCTCACCGAGTAAATGAAGTATTCTCCTTTCGAAGTGTCGAGCGTTTCGTTGAGGTGGTGGACTAGTGCTCTGTAATCGTCCATTGAAAATGGGACAATTGCTAGTCCTTCAGCGACGTTCGTGACTTTCTTAAAGTTGATTTTTCAGTTCGCTCCTGATTTCTGGCCATCGAGCTGCCTCCATTAGGATGATTGGAGGTACGCGATCCGGCCGTGGTTGGTTTGCAGCGGGTGGTGTTGATGCGTTACGAGTTGGGCTGGCAAAAACAAAGGGTGCACGGCGGCCCTGTTTTTAATATCTCAACATTCGACAATCTCTGGTGGCCAGCTCTCTTTCACATCCTGTGTAAGAGGGAAACGCCCCAGGGACTCATTGGAATCCTTAGGAGTTACTTGAGGATGTAACAAATTTTGGTAAAAATTTGTTTGGTTCGCGTGCGATGCTAATTGCGCATTTTGGTTTCCTTTAGAAACGCCAATGGTGAGATAGGAATTAAAAATTTATTGATAAGGTGCAAATTTTTATACTAGCACGTTTTAATTTTTCGTATTTTAAATTTGTTAAAATTTGATAAATCTCGTTTCTAATTGTTAGGTAAGCGATTTTCCGACTTTTTTTTCACAAAGTTTACCATTATAACTTTTTAGGAAGCATCTTTTTATAACTTACGATCAAGTTTTTGTACGTTGATTCCCCTTTTTGGTTACTGTCAGACTTTCATCACCAAGAATTGAGCCTCGACACCTACACTATAGGAAAGAGGACAATTTTCTGTGTATAATAAAAAAAGAAAAAATGCGGATTATCCATTAGTTTTCGAGAAAACGGCATTTGAAAATCAAAATTTTACATGCATTTTAGATTAGGGAAATTTATTAACATAAAAGTTCTATTGACGGTGCGTGCGTCCTGATATAGTCTTAGTGTTGGCAGTCAGACGCGATCGTGACCCGGTCGGGAGCACACCCACCGTTGCTAACGAGTTTCACATCTTACGAGTTTCACCCCTTTCGAGTTGCACCTTTGGCGTGGTGGTGCGACCTAGAGGGATGTTTTTAGCGAGTCAGCGTTCGTCAAAACGCTACCCTCCGCTCCGGTCCCCTCCGCCTCCGCTCCGGGCGCTACGCGCCGTTTTGACGAACGCAACCAAGGCACTCGAGATTTTAACCTAAAAACGAGTTCTGCGTTTATTTTTTAAATTATTGCATAATGTTGCGTAATACACCCGATGTACATCCCACAATGTCACAATCGCGTCTGACTGCCAACACTAAGACTATATCAGAACGCACGCACCGCCAATAGAACTTTTATGTTATTGATTTCCCTATCTAAAATGCATGTAAAATTTTGATTTTCAAAAGCCGTTTTCTAGAAAACTAATGGATAATCCGCAGTTTTTCTTTTTTTATTATACACAGAAAATTGTCCTCTTTCCTATAGTGTAGGTGTCGAGGCTCAATTCTTGGTGATGAAAGTCTGACAGTTCCCCAGTACTGTGTTTGAAATTGTTTCGAGAATTTCTGTGAGCCGAAGTTTCTGATTCGAGGTATTGGACAACTGGGTACAGCCAGCCAAACGTTTGTGGACAACTCCAATAGTTGGAATACGAAGCGAAGAGTGTTGTTTTTATTTTTGGATACTGCTGGACCCATGGATTAGAGGCACCATGTATAAGTTCACTAAAATTTCTCGTCCAAATATTTAATTGATTAAGGGATCTCGGGTTAGTGGAACGTATGTTAAAATCAAACAACTAGTTTCATTGTCGACGTTTCGGTGACACAAGGTACACCATCTTCAGGACTATAATAAATAAACGGGGTGAGAGCATACAATCATGAGGGAACAAGGAACATACCTCAAAACTGCTAATGATGTAGGTTTTTACATAAATCGATGGCATTTCAGAAAACGGGTGAGCAACAGCCGAGAAAAAAACTGATGAATCGGTGGCGTTAAATAAATTACACCAAGCATCAAAAACCAAATTGAACTTGTCAAATATAAAATCTCTAAAATTAACACTGTATAACAACTATAAAACATGTAATTAAAAATTGAAGTAAAACTTCGTAAATTAAACTGAATTATTTAAAATCGTCAAAATGATAAAATGTGAACATTGAGATAAGTAAAATGAGGTCCGAGTATGCACTTAGGTCACCAAAGTGACAACATAATCGGATATAAAAATTTTAAAATAACGCCATACGATTACAACAAAGCATAAAAAGTTGGTAAAACATTTCACCCATGAATGAACAAAACAGAAGTAACAACCATCGCGAAAGGCATATAGACATTCACTCCCGTTAAACCGTCGAAAAAAATATTATGGACCAAGGGCGGTCAAACCGCACAGACAAAACCAAAACCGCGTCAACCTCACAATCTGTAGGTAGGGGTTCTAATTTTCTCCCTATAATGTTTTAAAATGGTGTAATAACCCTCCCCTATGCTGTCAAAATCTGTAATTTTATTAATGTTATCATCTGTGGTTGAGATGTACGCAGCCTCCAAGAACGTTCTCTTCTTATAGCATTTCTCCCCGTTGAGAATCATCATTAGCAGTTTTGAGGTATGTTCCTTGTTCCCTCATTTTATCCACCGATTATTTGTACTTGTGTGACGACGCTACTGATTCTGTTTTTGATCTCTGTATTTTGGATTAAATTAAATACGCTATTATTTACATTGTTTTATTTCGGAGAGGTTGCAGTTGCCTTGGGATTCTTATTTCAGACTCAGCCATCGCTGTCCGGCACTAATCAGTTAGTTTAAGATCGTGGGCTCTTTGCACCGAGAAAAAGCTGATATCAGCGTGTAGAGGAGAATCAATCTTCCCCCACAGGAAAGATTTGATTTTCATCTCAAGGAACAGGCTCGTCACCCTCCAATCCGGATCCATCTCTGTCAGGAAGAGAATCATCAAGGGGTGTCTCCAGGGTTCGGTCCAATGGAATATCCTATTGGATGATTACCTTTCTGAAGAAGAAGAGCTACACCTACCCGACGAAAGAACCCAAGCATACGCTGATGACCTTGGTAAAGTTATCAAGGCGAAAACCCGCAAAGAACTAATCATGAAACTCCAAAAAGCTGTGGATAGGCTAGACTGTTGGTGTAAGCGCATGAAGCTCAGTCTCTCGGCAACAAAGACAAGAATCATGTGCTTTCGCCCAGTACGGTCTTCCAACACAGACATCAAGATTATGCTGAACCACACGAAAATCAAAGTTGTCAAGGAATTTAAATACCTTGGTATTCTATTAGATGAAAAACTGTCCTTCCAATAACACATAAATATGGTATTCTCGAAAGCGAATAACCTGATTATCGGACTACAACGTAAGGCAAGAGCCAGCTGGGAGACGGATCTGAGAGAGACCATGACTATGATTTACAAGGAGGCAATTGTCCCCATCGTGGCTTACGGAAGCGAAATCTGGTTATGGAGGATCGAGGAACGTGACACGAAAGCTAGGCTCTTGTCCTGTTATGGTTTAGCCTGTAGATTGATGATTCAAGGGTACAGAACAATTTCCTCCCTGGCAGCAGGGGTCATTGCTGGGATCCACCCTCTCGACTTAGAAATACGAAGGTTACACGCGATGAAGACAATTAAGAAGAGACAAACCACTCAGTTTTTGGGACAAGAAATTGTCCCACAATACTTTGAATCAATGGCCGAAATAAAACGTGAGTTAATCTTGATAATTCAGGCCATATGGCAGGATAGGTGGAATAAATTTGAATACGGACGCATCACACACCACATTATACCGAATATCCATCCCAGACTCTAAATAAAAACCAACTTTGAAACCACCCAACTACTGACCGGGCATGGCGAATTTGGGAGACACCTCAAGAGATTGGGGAAGAACCCTAGTGGACTATGCCCGGCCTGTGACGCTTTGGACGAACCCCTGCATAGGATCCTGGACTGCGTTTTATACAGAGAGGAACGGAAGGCGGTGGAATCTTTCTTCACCGAAAACCCACCCCTAAACCTGATTGAACTGTTTGAACGCAAACCCCGGGACCTATTGCATGGGTTTCTACGAACAAAAACCGACTTTCAAAACAATATCACCGACGAAGACGCATAGCAAAATTTTCCCGAACACGACAATACAGGGTTTTCACGAAATCTTGACAATAAAAAAAATGACTCCGCAGCCAATCATTGAACAGTATCGAAAATGAAGGTGAAAACTCTAATGAAATTTAGATTTTGAACTAAAATTAGAAGTACCCATGATCAACTACGAATTGCAAATTAAAACTATTAAAAGATGTATGATACAGGGATGGCTTCAAAAACAAATTTTAACCAGAAAATTAGTACCAATTTGAATATTTATTTGCAGCTTTGTATTATTGACCAATCAAAACACCCGACCAATTTGTCGGGTATTTATGTTGGTATTTATTTTATGTATTTATTTTACCATAAAAAATAAAGACTTAAGTTGCTCGATGAGGTCGTCCAAGTTTCTTTTCGGATTATCGGATGATGGTGGATCTGCGGATGACGAAGGCAGGGCTGCGTTTGAACTGGCTTTCGCTTTCGTGGCCCGGAGTTGTTCAAGTTTGTGCTCAGCTACCTACATTGCGTTTCGTACCGGTCTGATTTCTTGCAGTATCTAGATGGCCTCTTCCGATCTGCCGTCCAATTTATTGTAGACCACACTCCCTTTAACAAAAGCGGTTTTGGATTTAGTTAAATACTCCTCCAATTCAGCAATTTCGGTGTCGATTTGTGGAGCGTCTCCTGAAGAATTGGTTTCCGTTGATTTCGACTTGGTCGATTTCTTGGGTTTCCTCGTCGTTTTCGTTCAAAAAATTTGAAATTTTTTTTTTGAGGTTATGCCACGTGGTGTACGTCTGACTTCACTGACGGTTCACCGACCCTAAAAACATGACTGACCCCGACCGATGCGTACTAAATGACTGACCCTAAATCGAATCGAATCATAAATGACTTTATGGAATACCGGGCAGAGTCGATTTACAGAATAAGTGTAGCCCAAAACTTCTACGAATGCTGTTGAAAAGTTCTATTGAATTATTAAATCAAGAAGAGTAACTTATTTCTTGGACTCATGTTGCGCTTTGTGAATTGTACATTCCTCCTGCTACAATTCCAGAGGCACCCACATTCGTGGACGAGGATGCCAATTATAACAATACAAGAGGTAAGTAGTGCTAATTTTTTTACCTGTTTATTAAACGATTGTTCCTACTTCCAGATGATATCGACATATCTAACCTGCAGTCATCTTTAAATAATTTATCAACGGAAGAACGCTGTATCAATGCCCTTCGTCAAATAGCCATGTCTTTTGATGGTCTTCAGTTTCTGAACTTCTCCGGAGGTGAAAGACGAACCCTTGGCGACTAGAACAACATTTGATGGACACGACGAATTATGTCGAGACTAGGTAAAGATGCGGCTTTATCAAAACTGCGTCAGGGTTTGTGCCACTTTGGTTGAATATTATTTTAAAATAGAAAACTATGGGGCTTCTTGCGCTGCTTGGAGCTACTGCTTTATTACAATAAAATTGCTTATAACATGTACACCTTGACAAATGCAGTCGTTATGAGTGCGTTTTACCTAAAAGCAGGTGATATCTTTTTAGTGTATGCTAAAAATTGGAGTCAAACGAAAATTTACCATAAAGAGTATTGCTCTCTTACAACAGAAGATCAAGATATACTTCGAAAAGTAGAAGGAGATGTTAATAAATTGAGTGGAAAAGTTGCCGTTTATGTCCAGTCTGGAAATAAAGATATGTCATTCCAGGGACTTTTGGAAATAGGTAAGGAATTTGTAAACCTCCAACCGGTCCTTGACATTTTTTTTCAGGAATAAAATATTATAATAAGGCCTTAAAAAATTCTAAACACAAGAACACAACATTATATACAAAAAATTAATAGAAGCTTATAACGAGAGTTGGGTTTTTTCTTTTTGAAGAAAATCGTTGAAGAAAAACTACCGTCGTTCAGTTCCAAATTTGTGCATGAAGGCGAAGTACAATTTTAACCAAGCGGTATCTCTGTTAAGAAAGGATAGTATTGAACCATCATGAATTGCGCTATGCTGTATAATAATATAGCCAACTTGTTCAGGATTTTAGCGTCATTAGATGTTGGAAGAAACGCCGAATTGGTATATAAGACCGCCATTAAAAATTACCATACTTCATTGAAAATTCTGGATGGATCTAGTAATTCTATAGAAAACCTAACATTCCGAGAGGAAGTTCTCTGGAATTTAAGATCAACAGAGTTCATCAAGGCTTGTATTTTATACGAAAAAGTTAACAGTTGCAAACTGGACTTGGTAGGCTCCCTTTCTTGCGCAGAGTTTCAAAAAAGTACTTCGAACACTCAAAAGTATTGCTCTGTATTTTTTAGTAACTATTTTTTTGTAGGTTTCCAATCAGGAAATTCAAGAAGCACTTAAGCAATTGACCGAAAGTGTTGTCTGTTGCGAGGTGTCATGGGAACATCCTTACTTTTTAAAATATAAAGTAATTTTGGGAAAAATTTATTTGTACACGGCTGTATTGAAATTTTTGTTGCTGAAGAAAAGCAACAATGAAGAGATTTTTAATTGCGACCTAGGTACGATTGAACGGTTGTACAACGATGCCGCTTCCTGTTTTTGCAAGGTGACAGAATTCGAAATGTTCCTGACGACGCTACATGAAAAATTTGAAATTTCCAGAATACTTTAATTACGGTGAGTATATCTACCACCTGTCCAACATTTACAAATGATTTTTGGTCCTGAAAATCTATCAGAAGATAGATATTTTGATAGATTTTCACGACCAAAAATCCCCTTTTTATTTTAATTTAATCTTTGCTTTTCAGCTACAGAAAATTCGAAACACACGATGTTGTACTGGTGCTAATATGATTGGTATTAACGAAGATAAGTCTACTGACCTGGATGGAGAATAAAAAATTGGTAATAGGAAAACAGCCGTACTTGCAAACGAAGAACTCAACTGGGAAGGGAACTGCATCAATCCATGAAGATTAAGGAAGACACACTTGTGGAATCTGAAGAACAAATACTGGAAAGTAGACGAACAATTCACTCGGAAATCACAACTCAGGAGACACGTAAGAATTCATATTGGCAAAATATTAAATATATTTGGGTAAGGGCCTTACACCCTTTCGTCACTTTTCGTGATTTTGTGTCTGCAATTTGTCCTCGGGTCGTCCCTTGGCCATCATTTTGATTCAGATTCCGTAGAATTTTTCTCCATAACGCGTTGGGTTTCGTCGGTTTTCGTTTTTGCTCTTAGTTCTGTTTTTCCCCATCCACTTTTCACCAGGTTTCGTGTCCTTGGTCACTTCGTTGCTGGGGAATTTTGTGCTGAAAAGTCCTGGGTCTTGTGCTTGGGTGGAAAGGCTCTTACTGAATATGCCCCTCCCCTTTTTGGGTCTCCCTGTATTATTGGTTCCCAGAAATTTGGACCTCTGATACAGGCTTTTCGTTAAAGTTTCGAATCCTATTGTTGCTTGGGTGGAAAGACGATTCTGGTCCCCCCCCTCTTTCAAAATTTCATCAACATTTCAAGATAATTCCAAAAATTCCACATACTTATACAACTTTAAAATTCCCGAGTGATTTACCCCTGAATGCCAATATTACAGCTGAAGGTCAGTCAACCACATCAATCGAGTACAAGCCTCCGAAGACCACATGGATCCGCCCCTGGATGTAAATATTCAAAATTGTTTTACAGTTTTTACAACATTGGTACTTCTCATTATCAGTGTTTAGGTAATTAAATCGTAAAGCATCCAGTTAAAGAGTTGTTAACCTAACTTACAATGAACGCGCATAAACTTCTTATATTTTTCATGTTTTGTTTGATTAATTGTTCCATCACAATTTCCGAATCGGATTATGAAAATTGAATTTTTGTGCCGTTTTGGCTATGCAAAGAAGATTTGAGCGGTTTAATTCCAAATATTTCCATCGATTACTATCCGCACAGTCAAGTAGGTGACTATGACGTTTGCTGCAAGAACGAATGTGGACGTCGAATGCCTGGAGAATATAACACAAGAACTTCGTTTGGGGAGTTTCCGTGGATGCTGGAACTGTTTCGCAATGGAAAGTATATTTGTGGAGCATCTTTAGTCCATCCGAAAGTTGCCCTGACGGCTGCTCATTGTGTATATGAGCAACAATACGAGACAGGCTATTATGTAGTCCGCGGTGGTGTTTGGAACCAAACCCGAATAAATGAGCAGACTGCAGATCAGATTAGATACGTGTCAAAGGTAAGTGAGTAAACCTACCAGGTAATATCAATTCTTACTCGACCATATTTTTTGTTTTAGAAAATTATTCATCCAGATTTTCTGAGAAAAGAGCCCAATTTTTTCGTGGACCCTTTTTTTCGAAAGACGCTGTTGGTAAACGATATAGCTTTGCTAATACTTGACCGTCCATTTTATATGGACAAAAATGTTGGGTTAATCTGTCTGGATAACGAAATTACCCCTACCGATTACTCAAACTGTATCGTTACGGGGTGGGGAGAACCTAATAGTAAAAATGGTGAAGATATATTGAAGAATATCGAGCTGACGCTGGTCGATAATTATTGGTGTACTCAGTTGTGGTTGCGGGAGACCGGGAAAATTTTTAACCTACATCCCAGTTCGATTTGTGCCGGCGGGTTAAATCGGGATTCTTGTCGAGGAGATGGTGGAAGTCCTTTGGTATGTGCGATTGTTGGCGAAGTCAATAGGTATGAACAAGTTGGAATAGTTTCTTGGGGTTTGAGTCGGGGACCGTGCGGAAGCACACATGCTCCGGGAATTTACACCAATGTACTGTATTTTAAAAACTGGATCGATTATGTGATGTCCAAAAACGGTTTATCAACGTCAACATATGATTATTGAAATAACAAATGGTTATTGGTTACCCAATGGTAAATTGAGAGGTGGGGAAGGGGAGATTTTCCACATTTGTGCTCTTTTTATAAAAGAATATTATTGTCAACCATAATAAAGATTTATTTATAATTAGGTCACTTGTTTCTCAAAATTTAGTCCTTTCTTTAAAATAAAAGTCGTACACCACTGAAAATGTAAAATTCCACATTTTTAGACTGAGATTGTTGTTTTATGACCAGAAGAGTGCTTTGAAAACTATCAAGACATTAGTTTTAAACAAGATTAGAATTTTGGAGCTTAGGTTACATAAAATATCTTGTTAATCCATTCATGCGCCTCAGTTTGTATAGAAAAATAACAGAAGTCCTAAAATTTGAATAGTTTTAATTTAATTTTGTGTCTCGATGTTTGTGTTTTTGGTAATTTTACTGAGGAAAAAACCAAATGTCCAAACCAAGGAAAGACCAAAATGTCTGCAACTTTTTAATTTGTAGTAAGGTGATTTTGTTCTAATATACATAATAAAAAATGATGATCAAAATAAACTGTTTAATACGAAACTTTTAAGTTTTCAAATATTTTGCCGCCTTTTTATCTAAAATCCAGTAAACCAATCCAGATTTCGGCTGCACCATGTTGACTGGAAAGGCTTCTTTATCCACCAGAACTCTCTGAAACGAAGTTTTAAATTACTGTCAGTCGAAAATAATATATCCCCCTCCCCCTTTTCGCCAGTTTGTAGTTTGTGCGCAAGTTTTATAATTAGCATATCCGTCTCATTATATGAGCTCATATATCAATGAACAATATATTGCTATGATACAAATTAAAATATGAAAAACACAAAAAATTTTTAAAATCAAATGAAAATCCTTATCTCCAGAGAGTTTTTCTTAGACCTGGCAACTCTGGTTGTATGATTGTTTCGGTCAAAATTTTACGTAAACAAAGCAGGTTTACACGGTATATTTTCTATAAAAATACTACTCGATTATAATCTCAACTGAATAACAAACAAAATGGCAGAAAATTTATTAAATTTTTTAGAGGATATAAAACTCGTAGTACAGAAAATTTTGCATAACTTACTGAAGCTGGTTACTATTACGAGTAAAAGTCCAAGTGTTCTGAAACTGTACAGATATTGCTACAGAAAGTCTCTGTATATAGTTCTGAACACTAGTGTTGAAGACGCGGTTAAAAATTTATTTACAGTTTTGATGGAAATAAAAACCGATTTACGAAATTTTGTGAAAAAGTGCTTTAGGATTGTTTCAATTTTTTATCGAAATAATATGGATGTTATGTTCTTTTTAAGATATTGTAAAATATGTGCATGTAATTAAATTAAATATTTACATACTTTATTATCCCGTTACATAATTTGAGTGATCAACATTGATTTTCAAAGTTGATGGTATTTGGAATCTTCTCACCCTTAAGAAAATATTCTAGATTTTCACGAAATTGTTCGGCTATATGTCGAGGTTTACTCACTCCTGCTACATGTGGAGTTATCCTGACCTAAATTAGAAAAACATATTTGTGAAAATAACGAAATATTACGTTTGGAGTAGTCCACAATGCACTATCGGGGGGTAAAGGTTCTGTGGTGAACACGTCTAAAATTGCTGCCGACAGCCATTTATTATTCAAAGCAGAAATTAAGTCTTCCTCTCTAATTATACCTCCCCTACCAACGTTGATAAAAACGGGCTTTTTAGCTAAAATTTTCAATGATTAGTATGAATTAATAATAATTATACTGAAAATTTTACCTTTGCAGTTTTCCAGAACATTTCCATTCAGAAGTCCGTTTGTATCTTGAGTATGAGGCAAGATATTGATAAGATAATCCGACTGTTGCAAAAATTCAGAAAAACCAGGATTGCTAAAATATGAAGAAAAGCACTTCGTTTTCTCTGGATCATCCAAATGTGGCTTTCTACCAAATCCCAATACGGTAGCCCCTAGCAAATTCAAGCACTTTGCAACTAGAACAAATGCTGTTAATAAAATATCCTGTACAAAAATGAATTCTTTACTCCAAGTTCCAATATTTCCTACTCCTAAAATTCCAACAGTTAAATCGGAAATTGCTCTATGGTCGACAATGTTCCCGGCACGACTCAAGAGTTTATTCTTTGGTTTTCATTTATTGTAAACATGTCTCTCTCTTGGTTGACCATACAAGTTACAACGTATTCTGAAACAAGTTGGCCAAAATGCCGGCCAGAGAACCGAACTATTGGAAAGGGAAGCGGTATATCTATGGAAGTTACTATTCTATCCACTCCTGCCCATGTTCCTTGCACATATTTCACGTTAGGAAAATCATTAATGCAAGGTGCCAATAGTTCAAAATCTCCAATTATAACTTTAGAATTTTTCAAATTGGTGTCCGTTGCTAAAACAATTTGAGAGTACCGTCCTGAAGTTTTAACTAAAAAATGTTAACGAAAATTTTACCTTCAAAAACTTGTACAAATTTGTGATTCGGCAACGCTAATCGCAATTCCGATATTAGGTTTGTAATTCTTGTAAAAACACATGTAAAGGTAGAGGTTACTAGCGCCATCTAGAATGTATTAAGAAGATGTGGCGTCCTCTATTACTTAATTCGCGGACTTTTTATTTAATTAATTATCATATAAAAAGTCCGGCCGCTGGGAGATTCGATCCCAGGTTCTCAACGAAGCGACAAGTACTTGTCTCGTAGAGCTACGAAGGCTGGACTAATGTGTATGCATTAGTCCGTCTTATCTGTTGCAGATTGAGCCGCCACACTACTTTCCCCTTTTTTGAACTGAAAGCTCATATTAGCTAAGTGGCTGCTGATGTTCTCGAATCATGTGGCGTTCACATGTGATCCGAATGAAGAAGCAGTACTAGAGCTGATATTTTTGAGTCTTTTGGTTGTAAGAGAAGGAGAAGAGTGTCTTGGCTGTGAGCGCGTTGCTTGCTTGATTTCAAAATTGTAGAAGTCACCAATGTATAAGAAGAGAGTGCCAAGTGTTATGGCGTCATCTGTTGATTGGTGTGACTTATTAATTGTGCGGGAAAGTATATTTAATATTACATGCATTTAATATTAAATATAAAATTTCGTCCTGTGTGAGGTTCGAACTCACGATTTCCAGCTGTGAAATGCGTTAGTTAGTTTTTTTTAGTTTAAAATATTTATTTAAAAATTAAATCTTTACAATAAATTGTTCGACCAATGAGCACAGAAGTGCCAACTGGTCTTACATAAAAAGTTTCGTAGATGTTTTGGAGCACCTCGTGTGACACATATCTCCAGATTCCTTTGGTGTAACCTGATTGGTTTTAAAATAATTCACAATATTTTCAAAAATTTTCCGTTTGCGTTATCAAATTTTGGCGTAGTTCTTTGTTGGAAAAATGTGCAAAAACCAACTTACAATAATACGGGGTGACATAACAATTAACAATAACAATAGAATATAAATGAGATAACAAGAAAACAGAATAACAATAACAATAACAAAATAAACAATATAAAACTTAACAATAGTTGGATTAATTATATAGATAATTAATACGTGCGTTAGCGAAAATAAATTTATGGAAAGCTAACGGTTTTCACTCGCGGTCTTCCCAAGGTTCAGTTATACTCCTTCCTGTGGCGTAGCAGCTTAGTGGGGAAGTCAGGTGTCGTCGGTGTAGTTTGGTAGCGTTTGGTGAGGGAGTTTGTATTTTCGTGGAGTTCGGTCGTTTGGGATATTTTTGGTTAGGTCACTTTTCTGGGTTTGGTGGGAATAGAAGTTTTCCGATAATCGTTTAATATGGGCGTCTAGAAATTCCACTTGGGCGTCTTCGTGGATAGTTGTCAATCTCGTATATCTGTCTGCCCCTGTGACCAGGCGTAGGCAACGGTTCTGAAACACCTGCAGGGGTCTCAGACGCGTTTTAGAAACACCGACCCATGCAGGACAGGCGTACGTTAGGACCGGTCTTAGTACGGTTTTGTATAACGTACGCTTGTTTTCAGAACTTATTTGCCCTCCTTTCAGCAGGGGGTAGATCTTGCGTTGGGCCCCATACGCCAGCTGACGCCTTTGTTTGAGATGCGTGTCGAAGCTCAACCTGGAGTCCATCGTGACTCCAAGGTATTTGACATTTGATTGGGGGATTATCTTTTCTCCCTCCAATATCAGATTTTGGAAAACACGGTGGTTCGTTCGTTTTCGTGCGAAGACTATAGATTCCGTTTTCCCCGCGTTGAGCTTAATTTTCCACTTCAGGAAGAAATCTCTGATCAGGTCGAGATGGATTTGGCACTGTTTTGTGGCGACCTGCGCGCTAAACGAGTGCGCATAAATAGCAGTGTCGTCCGCGTACAGTGCCATTTTCGTTTTGGAGAAGGTGGGAATGTCGTGAATGTAAAAATTAAATAATTTTGGCGCAAGCACGGCGCCTTGTGGAGCACCAACTTCGATGTCTTTGGTTTCCGATATGGTAGCGTTCACGTGAAATGCGTAGATTTGTACTTGACTCATATAGCTACCGAGGCTGGACTGATTTTTTTGAATTTTAGTACAGAAGTACATGCGTTGTTTCTGTCGAGGGTCACCAATGTAAAGGTTGAGGTTACTAGCGCCTTCTAGAATGTATTAAGAAGATGTGGCGTCCTCTATTACTTAATTCGCGGACTTTTTATTTAATTAATTATCATATAAAAAGTCCGGCCGCTGGGAGATTCGATCCCAGGTTCTCAACGAAGCGACAAGTACTTGTCTCGTAGAGCTACGAAGGCTGGACTAATGTGTATGCATTAGTCCGTCTTATCTGTTGCAGATTGGGCCGCCACACACAAATATTCATCATGAACTAGAAACGAAGTACTTTAACACGTCAAACTTAAATCGACGCTATCTTCAGGCATTGCGAAAGAAAATTTGATAAAATTTCGGAAAAAAAATCTGAAATTTTTGATAAATAAGTTATAGGCAAAAAGTGTTACCAGAAATTATATTTTGAAAAGGTCTATACCCCCACCTCAAAATATTTAAATCGGACTTGGTGTAATCGTTTGTACTTCGTTTGTATCTGTTTGTACCGCAAAAATTTTCGTTTGTACCAAAAAGATAAAAAAGTTACAGCACTTTCAAAGTGGGGGTGCCAGGGACATGCCAACACCCCCACCTCAAAAGATTGAAATCGGACTTGGTGCAATCGTTTGTACCTGTTTGTACCTCAAAAATTTTCGTTTGTACCAAAAAGATTAAAAAGTTACAGCACTTTCAATGTGGGGGTGCCAGGGACATGCCAACACCCCCACCTCAAAGTATTGAAATCGGACTTGGTGCAATCGTTTGTACCTGTTTGTACCGCAAAAAGTTTCGTTTGTACCAAAAGTACAAAAAAGAAAAGCTGAAAACAAGCAAATAGAAAAGTTAGAGATCGACGCGCATGCGCATATTGTACAGGAGTGGCTTCAAAACTCAGTAAAAACTCTCTCCCCCCCGTATTAAAGAATATAACGAGGGATATTGTTATTATTACTGTGGCAGCTCTAAATTGGCGGATCCGATAATTATTTTATCCCGCAGATTAAAGAAAGTAAATCTCTATATAAGAGAATTACAAATGTACTTCGAATAAAACACATCATTTTATAATAAACTAGCTGGTTACCCGGCTTCGCCCGGGGTCTCATTATAAATATAATGCTTTGCTTTAGTCTGAGTACTCCAATGATTTCCAGTCTTGCTTTCCGCTGCTGATTTATTTGTGAAGCTCAAAATACCTTTTTAGGTGCATTTCGCCAGCCCCCCCCCCATTTCGAATTTTGGATCCAAAACAGTCTAAATCGTTTGTACCTCGTTTGTATCTTCCTTATTTTCGTTGGTACCTATTTTGTTTTTCATATATTTTGAAATATCTAAAATGGGCATTTCCCCAGCCACCCCCCTCATTTTGAATTTTTGATCCAAAATAGTTTAAATCGTTTGTACCTGTTTGTACCTTCCTTATTTTCGTTTGTACCTGTTTTGATTTTAAAATATTTCAAATTTTCTAATAATGACATTCTGCTAAATGTCCTTAGCCCCTCCCCCCCGGATTTTAAATTGAAATAAAACAAAAATATTTGTCTGACAACTTCAAATTAAACCTACCAAAATCAATCTTACAAAAAATAGCTAACAAAAACAAATTAAGAAAAATACATCAAAAATTCAAATTCCCAAATATCAAAACCCAAATCAATAAAATAACCAAGGATATCAATAATGAAATAAACACCATCAAAAACAAAAATTGGAATGACATGTTAGGTAAAATTACTCCAAAAAACTCAAAACAATTGTGGAGGCTAACGAAAGCTCTCAAAACAACTTCCACCCCAACCTTTCCTGCACTTCAATCCCCCAGTGGCCTAAAAACCAGTAGCACGGACAAAGCAAACATCATCGCCGACACATACCTCGAACACCGGGTGCCGGAAAATTGCTCGAAAACAATTGCTCGAAGGAAAATTGCTCGAAAAAAAATTCCTCGAATGAGCAATTCCTCGAAAGCCAATTGCTCGAATAGCAATTGCTCGAAAACCAGTTCCTCGAATAAACAATTGCTCGAATAGCAATTGCTCGAATTTATTAATCTTTTTGCGTAAAAGTTACAAAATTTATAAAAATTTAAAATCATCAGTCAGTTTGGAATGTAGTGAGTATAAAAATATATTTTAATATTAAAATCAGTGGCTACACGGAAAACCACCTTAGCTACTTCTTTTACCCAGTATATATACAGGGTTCCTCAAAATACAACTTCCACAGCTTTATAGAAGATTTATTAAACGACTACTTCCACCTTCCAATAATTGAACTTATGTATACTGCGATGACCCGGACCTCTTAATTTTTATTAAAAATTTTTATTTAAAAATAAACGAATTTCACTTTTCAAATCTATAATTTTTTTCCGTATCTCGAACTCGCCAAATGTCTGTGATACCACACGCCTCGCATCAAAATTCTTTTGATTTCCTTTTCCGTCCAAAACAAAACAAATTAAATAAAATTCACTCACTGTAAATTAAAAACTTTTATTCTCAAAATATCTAAATATAATTCTCAACAAACGACTCAAAATTAATAAGTACGGAGACACTCCGTCAAAATCAACCACTATGGTCGACGCGGCCGGCAAAAAGCAAAATAATCTCCAATTTTCGTATCAACATCCAATAGTTTGTGGCGCTAATTTAAACACATTCAAATATTTACAATATTTACAAAATTATGTAACAACTACAAAATAAACTTAATTTTCTCAAAAACAATCAAAAATACCTTCAAATGTATAATCACTTATTAAATTAAAACTATTTGGACATTTAAAATCCAAAATAATCACAATTAAATTAACAAATTCAAAAATTCAAAGAAAAACAATTTTGGAACATGACAATACATTAATTGCTTATGTACTATATTTAATTTAACAAAAATTTATATAGATAATAATATAATAATAATTTATAGATAATAGAAATAATTTAATAAAATACCTGGAGGCGACACTGTATTGGTTGTCGCACAAAAAAACAATAGCGTATTTAAAAAATGCCTATGGGGAAGCAAACCAGATTATTTCTAGAGTTTCGGTAATCTATTTATGCGCGTCAGTAGCCCTGAGATTTTTGAGACAAAACGTGGTCGTCAAAATTTTAAAAGCTGTTAAGCTAAAGTTGGTAATTATGTAACCATTACCAATATTACTATTAGTATATATTAGTGAGTGGGAACAACAGAAGATAATTGAATAGTATTAAACATCAACAATAACAATAACAAAATGGAGTTTATTAGAAGTGAAAAAGGTAAAGATAAATTATTAATCGAAGGGTATTTGTTTATTCAAGATAGAGCGGTTGAAAATAAAATTTATTGGAAATGTGAAGAATCTAAAAAATTAAAGTGTTCTGCTCGTGCGATAACAATGGACGACAATTTCACAAAAATTAATAATGTGCACAATCATATAGCTGACGCCGCAAGTGTAGCCGCTGCTAAAGTATACAACAACATAAAAGAAAACGCAAAATCAACTAGAGATACGCCACAGTTTCTTCTATCTACTGCATCAAGCAATGTTGGTCCAGCAGTAGCAGCAAGACTTCCTTCAGTAGGATCCATGAAAAGAACAATAAGAAATATTCGATCTAGTGAAAATTCGGGTCCCGCAGTTCCACACCGTAGGCAAGACATTTTTTTTCCAGCGGAGTTTACGGTTACTGCAAGTGGTGAAGATTTTTTATTGTATGATAAAGGACAAGTAGAAGATCGCATTGTTATTTTTTCTACGACAAGGAATTTACGTCTGCTGGAATCATCAGCACATTGGTACGTTGATGGAACTTTCAAAACGGCTCCACTTCTTTTTGGGCAATTATATACAGTACACTGTCTACAAGGCAATAGTGCTGTGCCACTAATTTACGCACTTCTACCAAATAAAACCGAGGCCATTTACTCTGAAGTTTTTTGCAAAGTTAAAGAATTTATACCTAATGGAAATCCACAAACAATAATGTCTGATTATGAAACTGCAATAATTAATGTCGTGCATGATGTGTATCCAAACCAGACATAGGGGATGCTTTTTCCATTTCTGCCAGGCAATTTTCCGACATATTCAAGCAAATGGTATGAAAGCCAGATATGAATTAGAACCCGAATTTGCACTAAAAATGAAAATGCTTCCTGCGCTAGCTTTTGTACCCGAAGAATACGTAATTGAATATTTTGAAGTATTGTGCGACGAAAATGTATTCCCTGAAGAAGCGCAACCCATAATCGATTATTTTGAGGACACCTGGATTGGTCGCCTAAATCGAAGACAACGGCGTCCACCTCGCTTTCCTTTAAGTTTGTGGAATTGTTACCAAGGTATTCTTGAACATGAACCAAAAACCAACAACAGCGTTGAAGGTTGGCATAGAGGCTTCCAGGAGTTACTTTCGGCGGATCACCCTAGCATTTGGAAATTCGTAGACACTATTAAACGGCAACAAAGCCTTACAGAATTAAATATGGAACAATTTTTGTCTGGCGTTGAACCTTCAGTGGGTAGCCGTAAATATCGCGATTGTACGGCAAGAATTCTTCGCATAGTGCAAAATTTCGAATACAATGTAGATGTTACAGGATATATTCGCAGTCTTGCTCACAACATTGGATATTAAATGTATAAATGTATTTTTTGTAAATAAAGTTTTTAACTTTCTTTTTTAAATTCGAGCAATTTACCTTCGAGCAATTGTTATTCGAGCAATTGCTATTCGAGCAATTGCTATTCGAGCAATTAATTTTTCGAGCAATTGTTCATTCGAGGAACTGTTTTTCGAGCAATTGCTTTCGAGCAATTTTCCTTCGAGCAATTGTTTTCGAGCAATTTTCACCAAACCTCGAACACCACAATCTCACCACACAAATCAAAAACACGGACACTGAAAACAAAGTAAAACAAATCATAGCAACTTTTAATCAAGAAACCCACCCTACCCCTTTAACAGACCTCACATCCCCTAAAGAAATCCAACTTGTAATCCGAAAATTCAAAAACAAAGCCGCCGGAAACGACAGCAGAGGAGCCTCACTCATCAAAAAATTCCCGAAGAAAATCATAGTCCAAATTTACTACATCCTTAATGCATGCATCAAAAACCAATATTTCCCAAACCCTTGAAAACAAGCAATTGTCATTCCAATCCCTAAAGCAGGTAAACCAACTTCATTGCCATCCAGCTATCGTCCTATCAACCTTCTCCCCACCTTATCAAAAATCCTGGAAAAAATCATACTTATCCGCCTACAAAAACACACAAACTCTCCACAACACAATCATCCCTGAACAATTTGGGTTCAGGGAAAAACACTGCACCGTGCTACAACTGGCAACCCTAACCCATAAAATCACCACCAATTACAACCTCAACAAAACTTCCACACTCATGACGCTAGACCTTGAAAAGGCTTTCGACACCATCTGGCATGATGGTCTCATCTACAAAATTATTAAACAGCGAAATCCCACCACACCTAATCAAAATCATTTCTAACTACCTTTCAAACCGCTCCTTCAGAGTAAAAATTAAAGATGTCCTTTCCAAATCCCTTCCCATTCCCGCAGGTGTACCCCAGGGGTCAATACTGTCCCCGACACTATTCTCACTCTTCATTAACGATATACCTAAACACCAAGACACTGAAATCAAATTATACGCCGACGACACAGCCATTATGGCAACCTCCTTCAGAAAAAACCAAACCTTAATCTACCTCCAAAGACACCTGGAGGAAATCTGCAAATACTTTGACACAAAAAGCGAGACAAATTAACACACAAAATAACAGTAAACAATTCACTCATCAGCAAAACTCCAAATGTTAAATACCTGGGCGTCACCCTCGATGAAGGCTTAACCTACAAAACACATATTCAAAACTCAGCATCAAAATCACTCCGAGCGCTTCACGCATTATATCCGTTAATAACCTACAAAAACAACCTTCAACCAAAAATCCGACTCCTCCTTTATAAAGCCATGATCCGTCCTATCCTTACCTATGCTGCACCAATCTGGAGCAACGCGTCAGATAAAAACATCAAAATTTTACAAAGAATACAAAGCAAGGCACTTAGAATCATTACAGGTTTACCCAAATACACCGAAATTAACGATTTACACCAGGCTAACATCCCAACAATCAAAAATATAATATACAACCAACCATATAATTTCTTCAACTACAGAATCAAAAACAACACCACTACATCCAATTTAGCACATATCAACAAATCCAACACACCATTCAAACTCAAACATAAATTATTACACCAAACAATATTATAACTAACAATTCAATCAATCACTCATTCACAAACCTTAATCTCAAACCTAGAAAAAACTCAACCTGACAAAATTATTTGAATAAAAATTTTTTAAAAGCAAATTTTCTTTTCTTTTCGCCTTAATTCCCCCCCCCCTCTTTCCCTTTTTTTTTCACCACAAAGGCACATAGGGCTGGGTTTTTGCACTCTTTTTACCCAGGAGACAACACACCACAAAAGAAGGCAAAGCCTACAACACCAATGAGGACCGATAAATCTTGGATAGGAGCGGCCAACAACACTCTTATCATTATTTCAATTATTTGTGATATAAAATTGAAATGTAAAACAGTTAAACAAAATAAAGAGAATTTTTATGTTTATGTTATGTTATGGCATGTCCCTGGCACCCCCACTTTGAAAGTGCTGTAACTTTTTTATCTTTTTGGTACAAACGAAAATTTTTGCGGTACAAACAGGTACAAACGATTACACCAAGTCCGATTTAAATATTTTAAGGTGGGGGTGCTGGGGACATCAAATCAATCAAATCAAATAACATTTATTAATTTAGTACGAGGCACGAGGACACCTTACAGTTCCCGAATTACATGTGTTATAGATAATAGGGCTGGGTAGCCCTCTCTTCTATATTTAATTAGGTATGTGGAAAGTTTAGTGAAATGAGAATTGAGTAGAGGGCAGGATAAAAGTTTCAAAAACCTGCTTTAGATGACCAAATTATAAGGTCGTCACAGATTAAGTGTCGCGCTTTAGCGCGACCGTAGTCCGTTCACGAATTGGCGGAGCAACCCCGGGGGGTGGGCACCACCATGTCGCGCGGGAAACGATCGTTCTTTATGCAACATTAAACTATTTGCGTACCTTATAATTTGCCCAAGTTAAAAATAAAATAAAAGAAAACTGCCAGTGTGACACCGGCCTTACAACATTTGAAGAATATTGTAATTTCGGTGCGACGCTGACTTTAACCTTCATTAAACATAGTAAAGTTACAGAAAACTTCAGATGTTGGTAAGTGGGTGACATTGTAACGGGTGGAAAGAAATTTGACGTTAAAATGAAAAAAACAAACAAAACAAGGGGATTACAAACAAAGGAAAACAAAAACATGTTAACATTACAATGGTGAAAACTTAATTTAAAATTTGCTTTATCGATCTCTTCACGGTTCCGAGAAGCTCGTCGTCGTCGTCGTATGAAACCACTTCGGCTATGAGTGGATTCTGGTGAGTTGTCATTTGTTGGATGATCTTCCTGGTCTTCTCTTTGATGAACGTTGCGATGGTTTCGATCTCCAAGTCTGCATGCATGAAATCGATGGTGGTATACCTGGGATACTGGCCGATAATCCTCAGGAATTTATTTTGCATGGCTTGGATGGACTTCATCTTCGTCTTGCATGCAGTGGCCCAGATGGGAGCATTGTAGGTAAGTATCGACCTGGCACAAGCTTTGTACAAGGTGACTTTTTCTTTCTTCGGTGTTTTAGCATTTGGACCGATGAAGGGGTATAGTAGTTGGATAACGAAGTTGCTCTTGTCCAATCGAGCCTGTATTTCTTGGCTGAAAAGCAGCTTCGAGTCCAGTGTGGTGCCCAGGTATTTGACTGTATTCTGCCACGGGATGGTGTCTTCCCCAACTTTAATTCCTGCGACGTCGGGGGCTTTGCGTTTGAAGGTGAACCGGATTGCTTCAGTCTTGGGTATATTGACTTTAAGTTTCCATGTCTTGAAAAATTCGAGAATTAGTTTAGTGTGTTCTTCCAGATACGTTACGTATTTCCTGGTTTGCTTGGAATGGGCAAAAATGGCTGTGTCGTCTGCGTAAACTCCAATACTTGTTTTATGGTGACGAGGAATATCATTGATGAAGATTGAAAAGAGGATCGGACCTAATAATGACCCTTGCGGAACGCCAGCTGGAACGTTTACCATAGCGGACACTGCTTGGTTGACGACAACAAAGAATTGTCTATCTTCCAGGTAGCTGACGATGATTTTGATTAGTTTTATGGGAGCCTTAACTAACTTGACTAACTTATATATAAGTGCTTTGCGATTAACGACATCGAAAGCTTTTTCCAAGTCCAATAACACCATGCCCGTGTCTTTGTTTCTGTGTCTTTCTTGCACGATCTTCTCTTTGATTCGCGCTACTTGATGCGTTGTGCTATGTCCGGCTCTGAAACCGAATTGTTCGTTGATGATGATACCGTGTTCGGTTAGATGGTTCTTGAGCTCCTCCAGTATGATTTTCTCTAGCACTTTACTGAGGGTTGCAAGCAGACTAATGGGCCTGTAGTTAGTGGCGACGTTTCTTGCCTTGTTGGGTTTTGGCAGTGCAATCACCTTGGCCAGCTTCCATTGTGTAGGGAAGTAGCAGTTCGAGAGGCATGCTCGAAATATGTAGTAGAGGACGCAAACTCCTTTCCTGGGAAGGTATTTAAGTTGTCGATTCGAGATGCCGTCCAGACCGGGAGCTTTTCTGTTCTTAAGCTTTCGAATGATTTTGGCAATCTTAGCCGGATTCGTCTCGAGAGGACTTTCGTCGAGATTATCCGGATTCAGGTGAAGATTCTCATAGGTGGCGTTCACTTCTTCGTCCATGGGAGAGACGTCGTTGATAGTTTTGCTGTGGGCATCCAGGAAAACATTTGCAAAAGCGTCGGCTTTTTCTTTATCGCTGTATAAGTTGACGTTGTTGCTGGTCTTGATTATCGGGATCTCATCGTGCTTGTTCTTTAGATGTTTGTAGACCTGCCAAAGTGAGTTGTCCCGGAGCGCTAGTCCTTCTGTGACCTTTCTCCAGTTTTCTTTTCTATTTTCTTGAAGTAACTGCCGAATCTCTTCGGTGATGTGATTTTTGGCGATGCGGTGTGTGGGGTCTCCCGTGCGAAGCCACTGCTTCTTCTCCCAGTTTCGGATCGTTTTCAGCCTCTTGATTTCTGGATCCACTTTGTATGTTTCTTTCACTTTCTTCTTTGTGGTTGCATCTTTGAAGGCAGATTGCAATACCACCGTGAACTTTTTAATGGCTTCGTCGATATCTGCATTGGTGACAATGTTGAGGTCGATTGCCATTCGCTCGTTGCAGAGTTGCTTGTACGTTTGCCAGTTGGTTGTACGAATGTCTCTTTCGTGCAAGTCGCAGTTGAGAAAGAGGGTCATCACCACTGGATAGTGATTTGAAGAGAGGTCTTCCAGGACCGTTGGTGTGGTGTGTCCTCCGACACCTTGGAGGAGGAAGATGTCGAGTGTGGATGGTTGATATCGTGGCCCCTGACGATATGTGTGTTCGGGTGGGTAAACTATGACGAAATTCTTTTCTAGTGATAAGTCTCGCAGGATATTGCCAGAACTATTGTTAGTACTGCAATTCCAAGACGAGTGTTTTGCATTGAAGTCTCCTCCAATGACGAAGTTGGGATATTGTCTCAGAAACACGTTCAGCTCTTCCGCTAGATGTTCGTGTAACTGGGGTGGATTGTAGGCTGCACCGACGTAGAGTGGCGGGCTGGTCTTGATCTTGTACATCAAGATTTCTAAGTTTCGAGAAATTTCGGGTTTCGCTGGTTCGTGAGGAATGCCTTTCTTGATAATAATGGCAACTCCTCCACCGTGTGCTACTCGATCCAATCTGTAGATGTGGAACCTCTTAAGTTTAAATTTGACATCTGGCTTCAGCCAGGTTTCACTGATAAGTGCGACGTCTATATTGTTTGATAAAAGGAAGTCCTCCAGTTCTTCCTTTTTGTTGACCACACTGGTAGCGTTCCAGTTAGCAATTTTTAATTGATCTATGGTTGTCTTACCCATGGATGTTTCTGATGGCAGCGAATGCCTCGTTTGCCTCGTTGCAGGCCAACAACATATCCATTGCGTTTGTCGCATTGGCTAGTTTCAGTTTAAGCTTCCTAAGCATTTCGGTAAGTTTTTTGAAATCAAACATTTTGTTGATATCATCCATTTCTTTCATGAACTCCTCGAAATCGGAGTTCCCGGCTGGAGTGGTTCTTGGTATGTCTCTCGTCGGTATTTGTCTTTTGGGTCCTGGTTTGGGCCAAGGGTGAATGGTATGTTGTGTAGGTGGTATGGTGTGTGGGGGTTCTACGTGAATTTCCATTTGCGGTCTTCGTGGTAGTTCGGGGTACTCTCTGGGGTCGTGAGAGTAGCCTCTCCTTGTTGAATTTTGCTGCCAACGCTTTTGGTTTTGTTGCGTCTTTTTGGCGTTGGCTCTCTCTACTGCCGCCTTGTATTTGGGGCACTCGATCGATGTGCCTCGGTGGTTACCATTACAGTTACCACATTTTGGTTCGCTATCTTGACCCGGGCAGTTCCAGGTGTTGTGTTTCTGGGTGCAGTGACCGCAGACTGCAAGAGCATGACAATATCTGCTTCCGTGCCCGAATTCCAAGCAGTTTCCGCACTGCATAATATTCCTGGGAGGCCTGTATTTCTCCCAGTAGCAAGTACTGTGTACTAGGTGTCGCACCCTTCGTACGTCCTGTAGTGTCGTGCCATTTGCAAATGATATTCTGTACTTCGGGTACAGAATGGGAGCGTCGTTTAGGTTCCTGTTGGCAAGCAACCTGCATGCTTCAGGCTTGAGACCTTTGCCCCTCAGGTCCTCCAGGATCTCTTCCGGGTCAATCTCATTTGTACCCTTGAGTACAAATGAACTTCGTTTAGTATCTTGTGTGCCGAACGAGAAATATTCAATCTGCTTCTCCTTCAGATCTTTAATCAGGAGGTTGTAGTCCTCCATCGTCTCCAGGATAACTTTCGTCTGGTTACCCAGGTTCTTGATACAAAAATTATCATTTCGAATTACCGATTTGATATCAGTGATGGTGTCTTTGTAATCCTTGGCACCAATTAAACCTCGTTTCAAGATGATCGGTGTAGGCCGTATCTTCTTGGGTTGTTGCGTAGGTGGTGGATCTAGTGAGGTCGTTTGTGTCTTTACGGCCTCTTTCTGCAATGCCTGGAAACGGTTTCTGAGGGGTACGGTGAAATCTTCTGGTCTTCTTTTGTTTCGTAGTTGGGGGCTGGTGGCTTCCCTGTTCCTCTTGGAAGTTTGAATTTCGAAGGGTATCTGTGAAAAATCCATCAGGAGACTAGCATCCTTCAACGATTGCTCGCTTTGTTGTGCTTGTGCCATCTTCTCAATGGTTTTGTAAATTTTATTTCCTGAATAACCACGTGGGCCTTTGGTAAAATTTCTCTGGAGGTAAGGTTTACCTAGAGTGGTTCGTGAGTTCCCTTTGATAAGGGAATTTAGTTTAGTGAATGTCGCAGGAGAAATCTCGAGCGACGTATCTAAAAATAAACGAAATTAAAAAATTGAAAGAACAATTTACTTACACGTTTATTTGTTAGGTTAAGTCCTGTAGTTCGATTTGTAATTTTGAGGTTACGTATGTACGTGTGGTGCGTTTGGTGGGCTCTGGTCGAGTGTACATACACATGTACACGACTGTACATACCATTTGCTGGGGACATGAACCTCTTTTGAAAATTCGTGCAGGTGAAAAACCATTTAAGTCTGATTTTGTACAACCGTACAGGTCAGGAACTGGCAAAAAATATAAAGCAGGGTCGGATTGGGTCTTTCCACACTGTCAAAATTTTCACAGGAAAAGATATAAAAATGAAATCGTTGCTTCCCTGGTGGAAATATTTTTCTGAAAAAATAAAACAAAGTCTACAGAAGTCTTACAAACTCTACAAAAGTCTAATTTGGAGTTTTCAGAGAAATATTTCAACCAGGGTTCCCCTGACTACGAGGTGTAGGGCCTCAAGTTTAGTTTCATTCATCTATAAACTATTTTTGTTTGAAAAAAGGCCGCTTCAAAAACTATTTTTTTGAGAAAAATTTGGGCTCTCCAGGAACCACAGGAAATGATCAACTTTAGAATCTAGGGTATAAATTTAAGAAGATTTTTTAAAAAAGAGAAGATTCGATGCAACAATAGGTACTTAGTGACTGTACTAATATCACCAAATATAGGGTAAAAATAATAAATTATCTAAACTAATAAAATTCAAGTTAAAAATTTATTAATAATTAATGAGATATCCAATTATTATACCTTCATAAAGCTTAAAACAAATAAGTTCACTAACTTGATAGATCGACATGTAAATGTGATAATTTATTAAGAAAACTTAATTTAACTTCTCGACATTTAATGTGTTACGCGTGCATACCAATTGCAATTAAATTAATAACCATTGTACTAATAAATTTATTAAGGTAAAAAGGCTCCAAATCCGAAAGTTTGCTTGATGGAATTTCAATAATAGCGATCCCAATTATTTTTCGTCACATCTGCATCCGAACAGGGAACTCTGGTTTGAGTTATATAGTACTATATTGTACAATATAGTACATATAGATGAACTTTCTCGGAAACCCTGCAATGTTCCTGTACAAACTTTCTTCAAAATGGCTGGTGAAGCACACCTGGAGTGGCATCCGGTGAGTGAATACTCGACCTTCCGCCGGTGCTGTTGACCTAGGTCAAGCAGCGATGCTTGGAGTCGATGGGGTTTTGTGACATTCCATTTAAAGTGTCGCTGGCAATGCGAATCGTGGCGAGCCGTTAGACCGAAAAACATTGCTGGTCTGTTGACGGCAGAAGAGTTGCCTTTGACGGCAGACGGATTAGTCTTTAAAAACAAAGGCGTTGGCGAGGCGTGGTTAAGGCAAATGAAAGTCGAGACTTCAGTTGAGGAGAATGAATCGCTTTGAGTGAAGGCGACTAGGCCGGAAGCGCCTGTGACGACGCTCCCGTTGATCGGCTACCTGGGTTTGGGGGGGGGGATTCGGTTAGGCTTAGGTTGCCTACATCAAACATCGTTTGTACCAGTTTTGTTTTTGAAATATTTCAAATTTTCTAATAATGACATTCTGCTAACCCGAATTTTTAATTTTGGTTATAAGATAGTTTTAATGGGCTTAAATAAGAGAATAATCTTTTTGCACTTAATCCTTTAATCCCAAAATAAACAAATTTAATTGTGGGTTGGCAAATAAACTTATATTATTTTCAACTTCTTACATCTGACTGTTTTTCAAAAACACAGGTTTATGAAGTTATTATGGCCCAGTTTTTTTATTTTCAAATTTAATTTAATTTCAATTTTTACATTTACCTGTAAATATATTATTACTTATTTTTTTAAAATATAAGGGCCGAAGAGGGGGGGAAAATTAAATTTTTTTAAAATTACATGAGGTTAGGCAGGGGGGTGGAAAAAGCTTACGTACGTTTACTTGGGAGGCAGGCAAAACATGAAATCGTCCTTACGTAATTAATGGAGACTTTCTTGTGAAATTATTTGAAGTAATTTATGTTTGACAAATATGAGTGCTGGGAGGGGGGGGTAAAGTTATGTCCGGATGTGGTAAAAAAAACTGTGGCGACATAATCCGACAATTTAATTTTTTTAAATTACATCAGGTTAGGCAGGGGGGTGGAAAAACCTAACTTGGGGAAGGGGGTAAAACTTACAGTTTAACTTGGCTAAAGACGCCTTCTTAATTGGTTTCATATAATGCGCAAAATTATTATTTGAAGAAAAAATTTACAATAATATTTAGAAGTAGTATCTTATTCGCCTGAAGTGGTAAGACAGTCAACAATAGCTATAAATTGTCAATTCCTTATATATACCCTTGTATAAGGTAACCTTATGTAATTTTAAAAAACATAAATCCCCCCCCCCTCCTCGACTCTTATATTTTTAAAAAATAAGTAATAATATACTTACAGGTAAATGTAAAAATTGAAATTAAATTTTATTTATATAGATAAAAGCTAATAAAGAAAATTTATTACATAAAAAAGTTAATACAAAAATTTTAAATCAAAGATTAAGAGATTTAAAGAACTTAAGATTTAACGCATGTTGCTCGGAGTTTGGACGAAAATTTCAACTATCCATATCTTGGTAAAAAATTAACTTAACATCTTGCTGACTGAAGCTCATTCAGGCTCAAAGAAAGCTCTATCGATTGACATCAATTTTATACATAAATTCAAAACGGGAACAAAAACTGCTAAACATGTCTACAGCTCCCCCAGTTGTTTTTTGCGAATAACTGCGCGACCTTTGAGGCTCACTCGAAAATAATGGAAGCTCATTTACACCCGTATTTATAAAAATTTTAGAAAGTTAAAATATCTTTAAAATACCTTTAAAATGCAGGCGTCATAAAACACCAATCACAAACGTTTATTTGTCTTAATTGTAAGGGTTTCATTGGTTGTTTAACTTTAATGAGCGTTTTAGTTAAAATGGGTTTAAAACACTCTTTAAGTATTTTTATGAATACATGGGTTAGGCTCTAACGAAGCTCAAACGTTTTTGAAACAGTCAGAGGTAAGAAGTTGAAAATAATATAAGTTTATTTGCCAACACAAAATTAAATTTGTTTATTTTGGGATTAAGGGATTAAGTGCAAAAAGATTATTCTCTTATTTAAGCCCATTAAAACTATCTTATAACCAAAATTAAAAATTCGAGGGGGGGGGGTAGCAGAATGTCATTATTAGAAAATTTGAAATATTTCAAAAAAAACAAAACTGGTACTAACGAAAATAAGGAAGGTACAAACAGGTACAAACGAGGTACAAACGATTTAGACTATTTTGGATCAAAAATTCAAAATGGGGGAGGCTGGGGAAATGCCCATTTTAGATATTTTAAAATATCTGAAAAACAAAATGGGTACAAACGAAAATAAGGAAGGTACAAACGAGGTACAAACGATTTAGACTATTTTTGATTCAAAATTCAAAATGGGGGGGCTGGGGAAATGCCCATTTTAGATATTTCGAAATATCTGAAAAACAAAATGGGTGCAAACGAAAATAAGGAAGGTACAAACAGGTACAAACGAGGTACAAACAATTTAGACTATTTTGGATCCAAAATTCAAAATGGGGGGGGCTGGGGAAATGCCCATTTTAGATATTTTAAAATATCTGAAAAACAAAATGGGTACAAACGAAAATAAGGAAGGTACAAACAGGTACAAACGAGGTACAAACGATTTCGACTATTTTGGATCAAAAATTCAAAATGGGGGGGGGGGCTGGGGAAATGCCCATTTTAGATATTTCGAAATATCTGAAAAACAAAATGGGTACAAACGAAAATAAGAAAGGTACAAACAGGTACAAACGAGGTACAAACGATTTAGACTATTTTGGATCCAAAATTCAAAATGGGGGGGGGCTGGGGAAATGCCCATTTTAGATATTTTAAAATATCTAAAAAACAAAATGGGTACAAACGAAAATAAGGAAGGTACAAACAGGTACAAACGAGGTACAAACGATTTAGACTATTTTGGATCCAAAATTCGAAATGGGGGGGCTGGCGAAATGCACCTTAATCCCGTCCTGGACTTTGCCTACAAAAACAACAAAATAACTACTAATAAACTGTGGAAAATAAATAACATGAATTAAACTATAAATAAATAAAAACTTCAGATGAATTTATATATAGGTGGGAAGAAATTTTCACTAATGTTAGAAAAGATTTTACGCCGGTGAGTCCAGGATCGATTTGGGGCTCGTGAACTGTCTAAAGTCGCCGGGTTGGTAGTTACCAAGCCCTTTGATTAGGGGGTTGTCGGTGTTGGTCAAATCGTCGTAAAATTTATCCGCGATGCGGCGGATAAATTCACTAAAATAGCTGCGTACGTCAGGATAGGCCTGACGCAAGCCAAATATATCCTAATCTTATTTTTGCTACTTAGTTTACTAGATAGGTTTAACAGGGGTTGAAGACTTGCTAGCGCACCTCTAGCTTTGTTGCACGTCTCTCTGATGTGCGGGACCCACCTTAGTCCTTTGTCCAGGGTCACCCCCAAGGATTTAGAGGTGTCTGTCCAGGTGTCTTTCGGTGTCGAACATTTTGAGGTGTGCAATGGGACGACGGAACGTCCTCTTTCAAGGAAAAGGGTTGCCGTACTTCTGCTTGGGTTTACCCCTATGCGCCATGTACGGAACCATTTTTCTAAGTGATTCAAGTGACGCTGAAGGCGAGTCGCGATTTTTTTTTCCTGTTTCCCGACTAGGTTAAACCACCCAGCTGGGGAGTATATTGTTGCGAATGGATACAACATAACATAAATTAAACTAAAGACTAATCATAATAACAGATAACAATAATATCGTGCATAAATAACAATAATAATCGCGATTGGGTTGGGTCGGCGCGCGCTGGTAAACACCGATGTGTCATCAGCATAAAGTGCCGTTTCGGTAAACGGGTCGTTCTAAGGGGAATGGGCCAGTACGTCAGCGCGGGCCAGCGCTTCGTCGCGGCCGCTTCGACGCAGCCAGTTCGCTGCAGCCAGTTCGTTGCTATGCAATTTCGACCCAAAATTTATTGGTTGCATGGACTATTCGCCGCAAGACTGTTTGTCGAAAAATCAATTCGCCGCAAGACTGTTTGTCGCAAAATTGATTCGCCGCAAGGCCGTTTGCATAAAAGTGCAAAAAAATAAAATATTATATATTATTATTTGCAATTTTAAAGACAACTTGAAAAAATTAATAAGGAGATTATTTAATAATAAATTTATTATTCAAAAGTTTAAAAACAAAACTTTACAAAAGCACGATTTCAAAGTTATGCGCAAGTCCTTGTAAATAATCGAAATTTTTCTTTACCGCGTTTACCTAATATTGACTGCTCCATTTTATTTTTAATGTATTTTTCAAAGTAAAATTAATCTATTTATATAGAAAAATATTATATCAGTATTGTACCAATTAAAAAAAACTAAAGAAAAATATCGCCGTTAATGCGATAATCCGATATGTAAGTTTTGCGACCAAACGGACCTCGGCCTTGCGGTCTTGCTGCAAAAAGGATCGCGACTAACAGGTCTTGCGTCAAAAAAGATTGCGGTGAGTAGGTCTTTCGCCTAATGATCCTTGCGCCGAAACGCTTGCGTCCGAACGGGTGTGCGTTGAAACGGGTGCGCGTTGAAACGGCTGCGACGAAACGGCCGCAACGAAACGGCCGCGACGAAAAGTCCTAGACCTCGTTCTAAGTGTTAGGGGTATGCATATCGTGCATATACGTGACAAAGAGCTTCGGGGCTAAGATGCTTCCTTGGGGGACACCTGTTGTGATGCACTTTTCAGTGGAGCGGGTACCCTCAAGTTTTACGCGAAACTTCCTGTCCTCCAAGGACGATGCCAAGATTAGTAACATTTTTGGGGATAAATTTGCCTCCAACAATTTAAAAAGTAGGCCCTGGTGCCATACTTTGTCAAAAGCTTTGGCGATGTCGAGAAAGATTGTACCTGTATCTTCTTTGTTCCCCCAGTTTCGAATGATGTGTTTGATCAGTCTCAGGATTTGATGGACCGTTGAGTGTCCGGGTCTGAATCCAAATTGCTCATTCTGAACAATTTGATTTTCATATGTTTCCTGGTCGAATCTTTTTGCGATAATCTTTTCGATCAATTTGCCTACGCAGAACTGACTCTAAAAACCCCCTGTCGTTTATATCTATATATTGCGATGATCGGTAGCTCTTCAATTTTATTTTCGAAATCTTCCATATAAATCTTATCCAAATCCCAATAAATCTTCCAAAAAAATAAAAACCTTTACAGGTTTTTGTAAAGCCTCATTAAGTAATGCTTTGTTTACATGTTTTTAGCGCATATAAATCTACTTATAAGTTATAGTTAACTTATAAGTAGTTATAACTTATATAACTTATAAGTAGAGGTAGTATAAGAAGTACTTATAAGTTATAGTTAACTTGAAAATGGACAGCGCGTGTACTTCACAACTCAAAAAGCACGTGCAAGGGCATTGTCACCACCGCCAACAACGTTAACTGCATTCTTTTCATTATGTTCGGATGAAATGTTTGCAAAGACGCTACTTTATTCTGAAGTGCCAAAATACTACACGTGGAATCAATCAAAGAAAAAATTTCAATGTCGGAAACAGGGTGAAGCAGTTTACTTACTAGATATTAACAAATAAAACCAAAGGTAAAAAGTTTGGGTTTGGTCCTTAACTATGACCGTGCTATCCAGTACCGCAAAAAAATATTCACTAATGTGAACACATACAAAAATCACTCAATGTGATACCAAAACTAAATCAATACTGTGATAACAAGAACACGTAAAAATAGGAGACACCTTATACATAGAAAAATTTCAAGTTGTTACACGAAATCAAACTTAATATTTGATAAACAAAATTTGCAATTTAAATAATGTATTCGAAAAATTACTCGAACAAGTCGCTTCAACTCTTGAAAATAAACTAACAATTCTCCAACAACGCTTCCTCTTGCGGCAAGTAATGATCCCACCGGTGCCACACAAATTCCTGCAGGATTTAAACCAAAATTTGGGCTTCACAACGTCTGCCGGGTCAGCTAGTGTATGTATTGTAATGATATTTCTAACCGGCAGCTGATATTTTTGGACGAGCTTTGTCTTCTTGGTAGTTTTGATTCGGTTGGAGTCACTAATCGATTTGCACCGCGATTCAAAGACTTGTTTTCATGTCGGCAAGTCGGTTTTTAATTATTTAATGCCAACAACAAACTGACTCAAAATTGTTACACATTATACTACTTTTAACACAAATATTATTGTTTACTGTGATGAACTAAAGGTGTTGTGAAACCATTGACAAATCTTGCGAACGTGAAGCTAAAATTAAAAAGTGTTTAGAAGAAATATGGTGCATACTGTATAATTTGAACTTACGAGGGAATTTGTGGTTATAAGGTTGGAAGAAGGTTCGTCGAGTGGAGGACGTTCCGAGTGCACGTAAAAATCAGTGCGTTACCAATTTTTGTGATTTGATAATTTGCGTTAATTTTGCCAAACGATTAACTGATTAAGTCAGGGAGTATATCCTGATGATTGATAGTGCGATTATATAAGAAATTATTGTTTGCGTTTTGTTTCAAGCTGAAATAAAGCAGAAAATTAAAATTTGATATTTGGATGATAAGAAAATTTAACAACGCCGACCGCCATTTGCATTTATGCGAAATATTATAATTTTAACAAAATTTACTTACCTCAAATGGAAATTGGATTGAATTTGTATGGAATAGCAGAATACACGTGTGTAATTAAGGCGATTATTGAAGAAATTTCACAAAAACAAAACTATCCGATCAATTCCGATAACAAAAGTTCAGTAGCAGAAACACCTGTTACATCCAGCGTGGTACGGAAGCAAGTGACTAAGGACAACGAGGAAAGCAGTGGACCTCAAACGTTAATCAAGCTAAGAAATTATTGTTTATTTGAACTATTTTTATTTCTCAGAATTCTTATAATTTTCATGTTTTTTTTATTACTAACATTATTACACAAACAGCGAAATTTGGTAAATGAATTTAGAAGTCATATTTGGTATAAAAGTAAATGCAATTCATTTGCCAAGTGTCGCTACACAATTACACAAAGAGTCAAGAAACAACATCATTTAGTTTCAAGTTATTGGCAATAAATAAACCCTATTTTGCGATATTATTAAAGATTTTTGTTTTCTTGAATCATACGATTCGTGGGTTTCAAATTGAACTCGCTCCTGAGAGTCAAGTATCTCCGAAATTATCTGAGCTAGCTGGAGAAAAAGGTAAGAGTGTGTAGAGCTTAGAAACTTTACATTACATCTTTTTGGCGCCGCAACGTGTAGGGCTTTTGTCAGGTGGCGTTTTTATCAAAACGACCAGAACGTGGGGTTACATTACATCTTTTTGGCGCCGCAACGTGTAGGGCTTTTGTCAGGTGGCGTTTTTATCAAAACGACCAGAACGTGGGGTTACATTACATCTTTTTGACGCAGCAACGTGGAGCTCGAAACCACGACTTCAATTAGAAATAGGGTAGTTAGATAAAATAAATTAAATAAATCAAAATGGCAGAAAAGGGTTCGATAGATCAGGGGGGATTGAGCTTGGAGTCAGTGATGCAGATATTGTTAAACAGTCAAAGGGAAAGTGAAAAAAAAATGCAAGAAATTCTAGAAAAAAAATTAGATCAAAATGTAGAAATATTAAGTGGGAATATGAATAAATTAGATAATAAATTAGATCAAACTACCGAAAGTATAAGAGGGGATATAATTAAATTAGATAATAAATTATATCAAAATACTAAAATACTAAGAGGGGATATGAAAGAAAGTCAAAACGAAATGAAAGAAAGTCAAAACGAAATGAAAGAAATTCTAAAAAAAAAATTAGATCAAAATGTGGAAATAATATGTGGGGATATGAGTAGGGGTTTTCAGGAATTTCAGGAAAAATTTAATAATTGGGAAGAAAGACAAAATATAACGAATTTAAAAGTAGAATTTGTGGATGAAGAAATTGGTGAATTGAAAGTAATTTTGAGGGAGGAAAATAAAACATTAGAAAACGGGGTTGATAAAATTATAAATTTAGATGAAAATGAAAATGATAAAATTAATAAAAATTTAGGGGAGGAAAATAATGACTCTGAAAAAGATAAAACAATTGATAATGATACAGGGGATGAAACGGAAATGAGTAAGATTAACAGTGAAAATAATTTGTTGACAAAGGAGAAAATTTTGATAAGTCCCAATTATGCTAAAATTTTTGTTAAACAGGTTGAGATAATAATTAGGGGAGAGAATTACGTACAGGATTATGTGCAGATAAAAATTAAAGTTAAAATTTTGAGACGGAAGTATGAGGAGATGCTTTGGAGGGATGAATTAAAATTTTATGAGAGAAAGGGTGAAGGTGTGTTTAGCCACACATGGAAAAGGAAACTTTACGAGCGGGAGCTAGATAGAGGGGTGGTTCTTTATTTACAAAAAATAAAGAAGATAAATTTTGAAGGAATGCACAGGTTGCAAATGAATTTTTATAAAAAAGATTCGGGGGAGTATAAACGCAATAAAAAAATTAAAAATTTGAATTATAAGAGAAATGGTAACTACAAACAAAACCAACATGCAAAAGTTAGAATAGATCGAGTGCATTATTTTAACGAAGGAACTTCACAATTAGGTGATGGTCGGTTCCAACGTGATAGGTGTTTTAAAAGTAAATTCATCGATTTAAATCCAAGCATTGATAATTTAGCATCGGAGGAAAGATTAATTTTAATACCAATTGAACAGCACATGAAAATAAAAACAAAATTTGAAAATCAGAACTTTGAAAATTTAGAAATATTGCGACAGGTGGATTGGGAATTTTTGCAACAGGTGCTTGTTAACATGATTAGGGAAAGAAAAGTGGTGTTTGATCCGGGAAAATTAAGAGGAAAAATTACAATTTTTAATAAACATGATAAGGAGGTGCGAATAATTGCCAATTATGATGATAATTAATTAATTAGATAGAATTATTTTATTTTGAGGGTTTTATTTAGTTGAAGGGAATTTGATTTTTTTATTTAGTGAAGTACGTGGAAAGATTTAGTTTAGTTTGAGGAAAGTTTGACAAGGGGAGGATTTTTATTTAGTTAGAAAAGATGCACTGGGGAGACTTTATAAAAAATTTTTTTATATCATTACAGAAGCTATTGGCTTCAAGTCAACATTTGCTTGCGAAATTTTGGATCTCTTATCAAATGATCAACTTGAAGCAAGGGGATATTAGATGTAATGATATTTCTAACCGGCAGCTGATATTTTTGGACGAGCTTTGTCTTCTTGGTAGTTTTGATTCGGTTGGAGTCACTAATCGATTTGCACCGCGATTCAAAGACTTGTTTTCATGTCGGCAAGTCGGTTTTTAATTATTTAATGCCAACAACAAACTGACTCAAAATTGTTACACATTATACTACTTTTAACACAAATATTATTGTTTACTGTGATGAACTAAAGGTGTTGTGAAACCATTGACAAATCTTGCGAACGTGAAGCTAAAATTAAAAAGTGTTTAGAAGAAATATGGTGCATACTGTATAATTTGAACTTACGAGGGAATTTGTGGTTATAAGGTTGGAAGAAGGTTCGTCGAGTGGAGGACGTTCCGAGTGCACGTAAAAATCAGTGCGTTACCAATTTTTGTGATTTGATAATTTGCGTTAATTTTGCCAAACGATTAACTGATTAAGTCAGGGAGTATATCCTGATGATTGATAGTGCGATTATATAAGAAATTATTGTTTGCGTTTTGTTTCAAGCTGAAATAAAGCAGAAAATTAAAATTTGATATTTGGATGATAAGAAAATTTAACAACGCCGACCGCCATTTGCATTTATGCGAAATATTATAATTTTAACAAAATTTACTTACCTCAAATGGAAATTGGATTGAATTTGTATGGAATAGCAGAATACACGTGTGTAATTAAGGCGATTATTGAAGAAATTTCACAAAAACAAAACTATCCGATCAATTCCGATAACAAAAGTTCAGTAGCAGAAACACCTGTTACATCCAGCGTGGTACGGAAGCAAGTGACTAAGGACAACGAGGAAAGCAGTGGACCTCAAACGTTAATCAAGCTAAGAAATTATTGTTTATTTGAACTATTTTTATTTCTCAGAATTCTTATAATTTTCATGTTTTTTTTATTACTAACATTATTACACAAACAGCGAAATTTGGTAAATGAATTTAGAAGTCATATTTGGTATAAAAGTAAATGCAATTCATTTGCCAAGTGTCGCTACACAATTACACAAAGAGTCAAGAAACAACATCATTTAGTTTCAAGTTATTGGCAATAAATAAACCCTATTTTGCGATATTATTAAAGATTTTTGTTTTCTTGAATCATACGATTCGTGGGTTTCAAATTGAACTCGCTCCTGAGAGTCAAGTATCTCCGAAATTATCTGAGCTAGCTGGAGAAAAAGGTAAGAGTGTGTAGAGCTTAGAAACTTTACATTACAGTATATAAGCACTCGGTACGCGTCGTCGACCACCAACTGTTTTTGGCCAAACGGCGTGCGGGGCGGAGCTAGCTCGAGTGCTAACACCCATGGTACTATTATACATATTGCTATGTTATCAGCTAGTAAGTAAAGGAGGGACATTTTTTTTGCTGATCATCACTCGAAATCCTCCTCGTGAATATTTGATTACGTCCTAGTTTGACGTCCTTTTGAAGCTTCACGCCAGGTCAAAGTTGGTTGGTGAACCGATTGACTAAAAAGATATTTATTATAAGTAAATGTACCCGTTGTTGTTATTTAAATTTACCCTCTGTTGTTGGTGATGTTTTTTAAGTTTTATCACATTTAAAATTGTTGGTTTTTCAATTGGAATTTATTTAGTTAACGAATAACCATTTGTTTGAATATTTGAATTTGCCGCCAAGAGAAGGTTGGTGGAAAATTAAATTATATGAAGATAAAAAAAAAAGTATGTGGATAATGAGAAATGGCGGATCAAAAAAGTAAAAAGGAGAATTTAATTTGGAAATTTAATAGAAGATAATTTGACTTACCACCAAGAGAAACTAATGTTAAAAATCTATAAGATTTAAAAAGCGTTCGAATGAATTTCTTTGTATGTTCGACAATTCGCGAAGATAAGAAGTCAACACCGACAACCACATGCATGGAATGAGAGCAATCGTAACAACCAACAGGAACAGTAGCGTATCTCCACCGACGATAGAAAGAAAAACAGTGGCTTACTCGAGTAAGGATAAATTTTATTTTAATAAATTTTAAAAACAATTATCTGCGCAAAAGATTACAGAGGTTTATTTAATCAAAATTATAAGTTTGGTTTTTTTTTTTTGTTTGTTATAAATCACAAAAGTATTATGTTATTTAATTGTGAAAAAAATAAACTATTTTTGATGAACCACATGTTTCTGTTCATAAATTGTACGATCAAAGTATCAATGATCGAGGGTAGACGAGTCACTGTGTCTTTAGCCGGAGTTGTCAATCGCATTGACTTGGAGGGAAGCTTTCTATAAATAAAATAAAATAAAGTATTATTCATCTTTTTTTTCTAATTTGCATACGTCAACTCATGAGGAGTATTAAGAGGATAGAAAGGAAATTAATTCGCCCCGTTTATGCTCTAATAAAATAATTATTGTAAAATTCAAAATTACGTAGCAATACATATATACGTATATTAGTACCATGCTAACACATCCATTCGACTCCGAACAACCGAACGAACAACACGTGCTCTACATAACCTCAAATTGGTAAGCCAGATTATTTAACAATTTAACAAACTTTTGTTATTTTAGACCACGCCAAGCGACTTTTGACACGATTAACAGGACAATAAATTGAAGTTGAAGCAGCAGGTTAAGTTTCATTAAACAATTACACCCATTATTGAATTTTTAGTGACTTTTCATCGCCAATAAATTTTGTAATTTATTGTCGATAAAATTTTTATTGTTTATTTAATAGTAGGCAAATTAAATACTCGAGTGTGACCACTAAAATCTATTTAGTGGACAACAAGGGTTAATTTAATTAATCGTAACCTCACTTTATCTTCTTTTCTTCTTGTTACCACGTGTCATAATTCACTACTTAACCTCACTCTCTCTCCCGACCTAACAGTTTTAGCTAGGATGACGAGAACCAGGCAAGGCAGTAAGACTGGCTCCCCAAGCCACATTGAACTTGTTCAGCAGGAGCTGAAAAGATCAAATCAAGACAAATCCTTGCTAAAGAGGACGATTACGCAAATGAGCCATGAGAAAAATCAGATGAGCAAAGAACTAGACTCATTCAAGGCCCAGCTCAAGGCACTGACCAGAGTCGTCAATAGGATGGAGAAAACTGACCCCGTCAAATACAACAAAGCGCTCGATGAGCTAAGTGCTGATCCAGCATTTTCAGAAACAAAACCAGATGAGGTTGTCGAAACCCCCTTCCAAGAGGTCAGATCGGGTAAAAGAATCCGAGAAAGCCCTGACACCCCCACCACCTCTACGACATGAGTGAGGGTACATAATAAGTTCAGGGCACTCGACAACGGCGACAGGGGCATCCCCGAAGAGCCTGAATCCGAAGACGAAGTATTCATGGACACGCAAGAGTCCAGGGGTGGCTCCAGCCCTTCAGGTTCGACCAGGGCCGGACCCAGCAAAGCAACGACTTCACAGATACCAACCTCCCAAAGAAAGAGCGATGCCAAGCAATACAAAATTCCTCCGATCACGCTCCGTAACACGGAGAAATGGTTCGTGGTAGAAGCGGAATTAAAAAGACAGAAAATCAGCTATACTCAAGTGAGATACGTCGCTGGTGGTATGGCGATAACACCATCTACGACAGAAGATTATAGGAGACTCCACCACCTACTCGAAGACGGAGGCTTCGAGTTTTATTTCAGACGTTTCGTAGAAGAGGCCCCCCTAAAAGTGGTAATCAGAGGTATACCACCCGAATTATCGACAGACCCCTTCAAGAGGAGCCTGGAAAATATGGGATTTGAGGTCGCTTCAGCAGCCCGTATGCACCGCGGTCGAGGGGACAAAAGGGCTCTACCCCTTGTTATGGTAACAATGCCCAAAACAGATAGGAATCGGGAAATTTTTAACATCACCCAGATCCAGGGTGTCAACATTCAAGTGGAGACCCCCCACCAAAAGAAGACCATCGGGCAATGTCATAGGTGTCAATCATTCGGGCACACACAAAGCTGCTGCAGATCGGGACCACGATGTGTTAAATGTCTTGTAGCAAGACAAGAGACACCCCCGCCACATGCGCAAATTGCAAAGGACCACACCCAGCCAACTATCAGGGTTGCCCTAGCTACCCTATAATCAAGAGGTTCCAGCAAACAAGAGGACAACCAGAGCGCCCAGAACACGCAAGAGCAAGATTCCAGCCTCACAGAACGGCTCCAGGGGTTTCATACTCCCAGAAAACAAGGAGCAAAGCGCAAGAAACCCGACCCCCCCCCAAGCCAACGACCGGCTCAGGGGACCAAGAGCAATGCATCCACAGCATCAACATCAACATCCAACAAGATCCCAATGTCCAAACGGGACCTAGCCGCAGCATTAGCCCACATGATCAGAAATGGTTTCAACCAGGACCAAATACAGGGTTTACCAATACGACGTTTGTTTTTCAATAGGTGCATATTTGGATATTTTGACAGTTCTGACATTTATTTTTTTGACATATGTATAGCAGAAGCTTTGCCATTTGTGAAAATGTCTTCAATTTCAATCGAAAATCGAATTAAAATCATTGAAACCTGTTACGAAAATGGTCGATGTGTGAAAACCACATTTCGTAAAATTCGCGATATTTTTGGTCGTCATGATCGGTCTTTTGAAACCGCTATCGAGAATTTGGTGGATAAATTTAAGTTTACTGGTTTGGTATATAACATACCAACAACAACACATATTTATTCGTTTGGGTCGTTCAGCGGAAAATATCGCTGCTGTAAGTGAAAGTGTCGAAGAACGTCCAAATTTATCGATTCCACGACATTCTCCACATTTGGGGACACGTTGACAAATTATTTTTGGCCTATTATCGATGATATGAGGCGTGTAGAATCAAAACCGGACATGTCACATTTTGAAAGAAAATAATCTAAGATATACGTTTTGCTCCTGGCAAGCTGCTCTACCATTTAAAATTACATTTTGGTTATAAAAGCTCTTATTTACTATTTAAATGGGAGTAGAAAATGAGCATTGGTTTCAAAATCGGACTTGTCCGCAGCGCTTTTGTTTCAATAGCGGACATGTCCATCCGCGATAACGTGAACCAATAATTTCATTGCATTCTAATATCACCTGACCTAGTACTAAGATGCAGTAATTTGCATCTGCGGTATACCATTGTTTAAAAATGCACGAACTTCAAATGTTTGATACGGATATTGTTTGTCTAATATCAGATGGATGTCCAGGTTAAAATAAAAATTACACTTTGTCAACTATGTGCGGTAAATGGCTGAAATAGCACCTAAAAGCGTCAAAGAACTTTAAATTATATTTTCTATAACTGGGCACTCTTATTTACCCCCAAAGTTTTTGGGGTTATTGAAAAAAATTTTTTTTTTAATTTGAAAAAGAATATTACAAGGTGTTTGAAGAGCATGCCACTTTATTATTAATCGGAAAAGACTGGACAGTACAAAATTGGAAAGACGAAGCTAACACTGTTATAAAAGCACCAAGTAGTCTACATTTTAAAATTTCTAAAATAAAGAGACTTAATACTCAAACGTAGGTACATCAAAAAATATTTTGATTTTGGGTGAAATAAACTATCGTAATTCAACTTTAAATTCTTTGGCTGTAACAAAAAAGGAAAAAAAAATATCTAACATAGCACCAGCCGAAATACAAGTTAGGATTCCTGTAAAAGACACCAAGAAGAAAGACATTGAAATGCTGCTAGTCTTCATTTTGAAAAGGAATGGGCAACTTTACCAACGCTTGGGTTTTACAAAAACATTCTTGGCGAAAACAGTTTGCTAGAAGTTGGAAATGAAGATGAAGAACGTGACCTTTTAGAAGAAATTCCTTTCATTTAGTATTTCTAATTTTTATTCATTTATTATCTTTTGAATTTTTTGATATAGATTGACCCAGGTTCTAAAATTTTTTTTTTTTAAATAAATCTTTTAAATTTCTGACGTTAAGTAAAGTCCAAGATTCCCCACTAAATATCGTTAAGTTTAACATAATTATTATTTTACACTCAAATCCTAAATAACTATAGCGCATTTATGTTTCAAAACCGGACAAATCCAGGTTTTGGTTGCAAATACGGACAAGTGTACCATAGATATTTGAATAACAACCAAAATAATAAAAATTTTATATAATTTCTTGATCAGTATTTATTTACTAATTATTCATAAGGCGTTGTTACAGAAAAAAAAATTTTTTAGCGTTTGGAATTTATTTGGTAGTTTTTTACGTTTTTCTCAAATTCGCTCTTATGTGACATGTCCGGTTTTGATTCTACACGCCTCATATGGATGTGAGTGATATGTGGTTTTAACAGGATGGCGCCACTTGTCACACAGGCAGAGAAACAATGGCTTTATTGCAAAACAAATTTCCAGATCGAATAATTTCGCGTAATTCAGCAATAAATTGCCCCCCAGATCGTGCGATTTTACACCGTTTGACTATTTCTTGTGGGTCTATGTGAAAGATCAAGTCTATGCGGATAATCCACAAGCCATTGAGGGCTTAAAAGTCAACATCAAACGTGTCATTAGTGAGATAGAGCCTCAATTATGCCAAAATGTGATTGAAAATTTTGACGAAAGAATCGATGTCTGTAAGCGTGGTCGTGGTGGGCATTCGAAGGATATTATTTTTCATTCATAAATGGCAGACCTTCTACTTTATATATAAATAAAAATCCATAGCATTTTCATCCAAAATATGTGTTTCATTTAAAATTTAAAAACAAACGTCGTATTGGTAAACCCTGTAGATGATATCATGGTTGAGTATCAACATCTTGATTAATTTTCTTCTTCTGTTCCAGCCATTTTCACAAGTCCCCACAGATGAATGACTAGAATCGCTCCGCGTTCCCTCAGGACTGCCTTTTGGAACGCCAATGGGCTCTCACACTGGAGCCTAATGGAACTCGGTGAATTCGCAATCGAACACAATTTAGACATCATCATCATCTGTGAAACTTTCTTCAAAGCCTCTTCAAAATTCAAGATCCCAAATTACGTGCTACATCGAAATGATAGGCCAAATAGGAGAGGGGGTGGCACAGCAATATACGTAAAGAACTCAATCGACCACTCAGAAATTAACATTACCACCTGCACTCTCGAACATACCACGATAAGTATTAAGGTCGACAGCACACTTAGTAACACAGGTTTATTGCAGATTTCCGCGGTTTATAACCCACCAGTCATTCCTCTTCCCGAAGACGACATTTTGCGTTTACTTAACATTACAGGTCCCTCAATCATCGCAGGCGACTTAAACGCCAAACACAAGGACTGGCACTCAAGAAAGAAAAACAGGGCCGGCGTCGCCCTTTCAGCTTTATCCCATCGCTCAGATTTCGTAGTTGATGGTCCTAGGGAGCCTACCCACGAAGGGTTAGGTGGTCCACATGAAGATGACGTCTTGGACATCGTATTACTCAAGAACTTCAGCGCCCAGTATCATCTCTCTGTCGGTGAAACGCTAGATTCCGACCACTACCCGGTCCTCTTCCATCTTGGTGAGCAGCCATCAGCAGATTTCGTTCCTCAGGTAGTTGACAAGATCGCCTGGCCTGTTTTCCATGATGACTTTCTGCGGAATATGGGAAAAATTCCGGTAATAAGGACCCCCGAAGAACTGGTAAGTTATTTAGGAGTTTTTGAAAACCAAATTTTTTCCTCCCTGCAGGTAGCCAATAACCCGACCCCCATTCCTAACAAACTCGACCCCCTCCCCCCCCATATTAAATCTTTAATTAGGGAGAAGAGACGTGCCCGTCAAAAGGCAAGAAGAACTTGGCACCCGGACGACCGCCTCCACGCCAACCAGCTCAAACACCAAGTAACCAACGCGCTGAAGGTCCATCGGGAAGACAAATGGAGAGAAAAAGCCAGCAGTCTTGCATTTAAAGACAATTCGATCTGGCAAATGATCAAAGCAATCAGGCGCCCACACGAAACGTTTCCACCAATCCACGGCATGAATGGCATGGCCTACACAGATGAAGATAAAGCCGAAGCTTTTGCTGATACCCTTGAGACCCAGTTCAAACCAAACGCCCAGACCAACCCTGCGCATGTTGCCGAGATCAACAGGCAGGTAGAAGACTTCCTTAACACACCAGATTTCGATTCCGTTCCGATCAAACCAGCCTCTCACGAAGAAATACGTTCCATCATCAAAGGCCTGAAGAAGAAGAAAGCTTCAGGTCCGGACCAAGTTTCCAACAGAGCTCTCAAGAACCTGCCAAAGAAAGCAATCACGGCACTCACGGGAATAGCCAACGCAGTACTCCGACTGAAGCATTTCCCAGATAAATGGAAGTTAGCAGATGTGATAGTCTTACACAAGCCCGGTAAGTGTAAGAAATTCCCGCAAAACTATCGCCCAATCAGCCTCCTCTCCACAATTGGGAAGCTGATCGAAAAAGTCATTCTCACGAGACTTCAAGATGACATTGATGAGCTGAATATCATTCAAGACGTACAATTTGGGTTCCGAGCCGGTCACTCAACCACACAACAGCTAGTGCGAGTAGTGGAACACATAACGTTAGCTTACAACAAGAAAGAATCTACAGCCGCGGTCTTCCTAGATGTTTCCAAGGCCTTCGACAAGGTCTGGCACGAAGGCCTACTATTCAAGATGATACACGCCAAATTCAATCCCGGGTTGGTCAGATTAATAGCTTCATACCTGAAAGACAGAAGATTCAGGGTGAAGTTTCAAGGGCGCAGATCAAGTGTCAAGATCATCGAAGCAGGGGTGCCTCAAGGGTCAATTCTGGCACCCACCCTTTTCTGCGTATACACAAGAGACCTCCCCAGATCTGAGAGAGTCGTCAACGGTCTCTACGCGGATGACAACTCCATTCTCTCCAGCTCCCTAAGCATACAGATAGCAGCAAGACGCATACAGGAAGCCGTTCTCGACTTGGAAGAATGGTACAGCACCTGGCGCATTGAGGTAAACGCTGAGAAGAGCTCAGCGGTCATGTTCTCCAGACGCTTACGCTCGGTCCCGCAAGACATCTTTATGTTCGGCAAGAAGATTCCGTGGGTCAGCTCCACAAAGTACCTAGGAGTAACACTCGATAAGTCCCTTTCATGGGTGAAGCACATCAACACGATCAACACCAACACTCGAAAGGCCATCAAGGCTCTGGCTCCAATCATCGGGAAGTACAGTCCACTTGAGGTCGATTCGAAATTAAGACTTTACAAATCGCTCATCAGACCAGTCATCACCTACGCTGCCCCGGCGTGGGCATTCGCATCCAAGACTCAAATGCACCGGCTCCAGGTTATTCAAAACATATGTCTGCGCAACGCAACAGGTGCCTACCCTGCGCAACCGATCAAGTACCTCCACTCCGAAACCAAGGTCGCTTACCTCAAAGAGTTCATTCAGTCGCTAACCGAGAAGATGTACCTAAGATGCCAAGATTCAGGTAATCCTCTAGTTTTAGCTCTAGGACAATACGGGTCTCAAGATTACATCAAATACAAAAGGCCAATGAGCATCCTAGCTCCATCCTTCTAAAGAAGACCAATCATCAATCAACGCTCCAGTGACTCTTCAAGTATTTTGTAACCAACCTCCTAGGTAAGGAAACTAGACTGTAAAGTTTCATCGACCGACGTGAGTTGGATTTGCTCCTTTTTAATTTGTTAGTCTTTTCATTTATTTCTTTTCTCTTATTTTGCTCATTATTAGTGTATCTCTTTTTCATTTATATTATTTTGTAACTTATCTATGACTTGTGTTTTTACCGAGCTAGTAACAACGAGGCTTTATATATATAAGCCTTGTTGGATACGAAACTCGGACCGATCTTTTTTTGTACTTAATCCGATGTTAGTATTTGTATTTTTTTGACGGTCCAAATAAATATATTTTGGGCTGGTGTGCTTGGTACGGTCCTGGTAACTTCGTGATGACCATAAGATCGTGACTTGGTCAATTTAATCAAGAAATTTCAAGATAGTGAAAAGTATTTGGTGGGTACGGCCACCTAGAAAATATTTGGTGAATACGGCCCGTAGTTGGACTTACAAGATTTTATGTAGATGAAGATATTTATGTAGATGAAGATATTCGTAAAAGGGAACATCGTAGCGGCGAACCGGCGTTCTAATGGCTCTGAAATTTTCATCTTATCAGATTTCATAGTAATTTTCAAAAGTCAGACCCCTCATTTATTTTATTTTATTTTACTTTATTTTAAATTTCTATTACTGCTTTTATTTCAGTTCTTAGTCAGTTTTTATTTTTATTCACAATCGGTTAGTAATCGATACATTCCTGATTTTTAAGAAGTTGGGAAGCAGTTTATTATTTACTTTCACTTGCCAACCAATCAGAGCTATTTTGTTTTACTTCCCAACCTACCTCAGGTCGGGAAGTGATCACTTCCCAACCTGCAAAGTCGCATGTTGGCAAGAAAAGGAACTAACAAATAATGTGCGTCAAATTAATTAAGATTATGTCAAATGTCAAGTTTTAGTGTAAGTTAACTATAATCTAATATTATTTTAGTTACTTTAAAAATGTAAGTTTTATAACAATATTGTTAATTTAGCCAGAATAATTAAAGTACAATTATTATGTCAAATGTTTACCATCATTTTGTTTGACATAAGCAGCAATTTGATTATTTTTTATACCAACTTGATGAACTAGTTTATCTTTTCAAAAATGAAACAAAGTGAAAAGCAGCGTATAATTTAATACAAATTTTAATTATTTGTTATTTTCTATCTGATTGTGAATAAAATAGTATACATACCTCGGTGTCAAGCTTCATTCCAGCGTCGCGCCTCAGTCAACTAACTAGCGCTCGGCTGTAATGAAGCATTTTCCACCTCGGCATGTAATATACTATTACAGGATAGCTCTTTTATTTAAATTTTGTTTACATCGTTGTTTTATTTTTCCTACCCTTTTTATTTCCTTTATTTCCTTTTAATTTAATTTATCTATTCATGACACGGCTCGATGCCACATTCGGGTTCAGCAATCCCCAAAATTGCCCACGTCATTTAATTAATCATTCATCAGATGTAGGAGATTAGGGCAGCAGTCGCATGCTGCCGCATGCTCCAATTTGTCACTTATTCAGTTTCAGTTGCTAACACGGCATTCATTCGACTCCAGACAACCGAACGAACAACACGTGCTCTACATAACCTCAAATTGGTAAGTCAGATTACTTGACAATTTAACAAATTTTGTTATTTTAGACCACTCCAAGCGACTTTGACACGATTAACAGGACAATAAGGTGAAGCAGCAGGTTAAGTTTTATTAAACAATTACACCTATTATTAATTTATTTAGTGACATTTCATCGACAATACTTTTTGCAAAATATTGTCGATAAAAACTTTATTGTTTATTTAATAGTAGGCAAATTAAATACTCGAGCGTGACCACTAAAATTTATTTAGTGGACAACAAGAGTTAATTTAATTAATTCATAACCTCACTTTATCCGTTTTTCAACTTGTGACCACGTGTCATAACATACGACATAACCTCAAACTTTTTTCTCTCCCGACCAACCATTTCAGCTAGATAAAATGCCTAGAACAAGATCTAACAGCAAGCTAGGCTCTCCAGGCCATATGGATCTGATGCAACAAGAGCTGAAGAAATCCAAACAGCGAGAGAACGCCAAGGATGAAACAATCCACAAGTTGATAAAGGAGCTTGAAAGGGTGGCAAAGATTTTGGACTCTTTCATCGAGAAATCCGGCGAGGCCCCCAAACCCACAGAGACCATTGAAACCCCGTTTACAGTGGTTCGCTCGGGCAAGCGAATCCGAGAAAGCCCTGACACCCCCACCACCTCTACGTCAGGAGTGAGGGTCCAGAATAAGTTCAGGGCACTCGACAACGGAGATAGGGGCATCCCCGAAGAGGCCGAATCCGACGATGAAGTTTTCATGGACACGCAAGAGTCCAGGGGCGGCTCCAGCCCTACAGGTACGGCCAGGGCCGGACCCAGCCAAGCACCGTCAGCTCCAATACCATCCTCCCAAAAGAAGAGGGAGGTCAAACAATACAAAATTCCTCCTATCACGCTCCGTAACACGGAGAAATGGTTCGACGTAGAAGCTGAATTGAAACGGCAAAAAATCAGCTATACACAAGTAAGATACGTCGCTGGTGGTATGGCGATAACACCATCTACGACCGAAGACTACAGGAGACTACACCACCTTCTCGAAGACGGAGGCTTCGAGTTTTATTTCAGACGTTTTGTAGAAGAGGCCCCCCTAAAAGTGGTAATCAGGGGTATACCACCCGAATTATAGACAGACCCCTTCAAGAGGAGCCTGGAGAACATGGGCTTTGAGGTCGCTTCAGTGGCTCGTATGCACCGCGGTCGAGGGGATAAAAGGGCTCTACCCCTAGTAATGGTAACGATGCCAAAGACAGACAGAAATCGAGAAATATTTAACATCACCCAGATCCAGGATGTCAACGTTCAAGTGGAGACCCCCCACCAAAAGAAGAAAATCGGACAATGTCATAGGTGCCAGTCGTTCGGGCACACGCAAAGTTGCTGTAGATCGGCACCACGCTGTGTTAAATGCGCAGGGCCGCATCTCACATCTACATGCAGCAAAACAAGGGACATCCCCGCCACCTGCGCAAATTGCAAAGGACCCCACCCAGCCAACTATCAAGGTTGCCCAAGCTACCCTATCATCAAGAGGTTCCAGCAATCAAGAGGTCAACCAGAGCGCCCAGAACACGCAAGACCCAGATTTCAGCCTCATAGAACGGCCCCTGGGGTTTCATACTCCCAGAAAGCAAGAAGCAACACGCAAGAAACCCGACCCCCCCCAAGCCAACGACCGGCTCAGGGGACCAAGAGCAACCACAGCATCAACCTCGAACAAGATCCCAATGACTAAACGGGACCTAGCAGCAGCATTAGCCCACATGATTAGAAATGGTTTCAACCAGGACCAAATTGACGATATCATGGTTGAGTATCAACAACTTAACTAATTCTTCTTCTTCTGTTCTAGCCATTTCCCAAGCCATTTCTCCACAGATGCATGACTAGAATTGCTCCGTGTTCCCTCAGGACTGCCTTTTGGAACGCCAACGGGCTCACACATTGGAACCTAATGGAACTCGGTGAATTCGCAATCGAACACAACTTAGACGTCATCATCATCTGTGAAACCTTTTTCAAAGCCTCTTCAAAATTCAAGATCCCAAACTACGTACTACATCGAAACGACAGGCCAAATAGGAGAGGGGGTGGCACAGCTATATACGTAAAGAATTCAATCGACCACTCGGAGATTAACATTGGCACCTGCACTCTCGAACATACCACGATAAGTATTAAGGTCGACAGCACACTTAGTAATACAGGTTTATTGCAGATTACCGCGGTTTATAACCCACCAGTCATTCCTCTTCCCGACGACGACATTTTGCTTTTACTCAACAATACAGGTCCCTCAATCATCGCAGGCGACTTAAATGCCAAACACAAGGACTGGCACTCAAGGAAGAAAAACAGGGCCGGCGTCGCCCTTTCAGCTTTATCCCATTGCTCAAATTTCGTAGTTGATGGTCCTAGAGAGCCTACCCACGAAGGGATAGGTGGTCCACATCAGGATGACGTCTTGGACATCGTGTTACTCAAGAACTTCAGCGCCCAGTATCATCTCTCCGTCGGTGAAACGCTAGATTCCGACCACTACCCGGTCCTCTTCCATCTTGGTGAGGCAGATTTCGTTCCTCAGGTAGTTGACAAGATCGCCTGGCCTGTTTTCCATGATGACTTTCTGCGGAATATGGGAAAAATTCCGGTAATTAGGACCCCCGAAGAACTGGTAAGTTACTTAGGAGTCTTTGAAAACCAAATTTTTTCCTCCCTGCAGGTAGCCAATAACCCGACCCCCATTCCTAAAAAACTCGACCCCCTCCCCCGCTATATTAAATCTTTAATTAGGGAGAAGAGACGTGCTCGTCAAAAGGCAAGAAGAACTTGGCACCCGGAAGACCGCCATCACGCCAACCAGCTCAAGCACCAAGTGACCAACGCTCTGAAGAACTATCGTGAAGACAGATGGAGAGAAAAAGTCAGCAGTCTCGCATTCAAAGATAACTCGATTTGGCAAATGATCAAGGCAGTTAGGCGCCCACTTGAAACGTTCCCACCAATCCACGGCATGAATGGCATGGCCTACACAGACGAAGACAAAGCCGAAGCGTTCGCTGATACCCTTGAGACCCAGTTCAAACCAAACGCCCAGACCAACCCTGCGCAAGTTGCCGAGATCAACAGGCAGGTAGAAGACTTCCTTAATTCATCAGATTCCGATTCCGAACCGATCAAACCAGCCGCTCACGAAGAAATATGTTCCATTATCAAAGGCCTGAAGAAGAAGAAAGTTTCAGGTCCTGACCAAGTTTCCAACAGAGCACTCAAGAATCTTCCAAAGAAAGCGATTACGGCACTCACGGGAACAACAGGAGCTCAAGAGATCTAATTAAGACAGGGCAATGATGAAAAAAAGGCTTGATGCGATGGAAGCTCAACAAAAAGCCACGAACAGATATCTGCAAGAATTGGAAGTTTCAGACCCTCCCAAATTCCACAAGGTAATCGACAAACTTGTCATTGATCTAGCCATTGACGAACAAAAGTCAGTCGAAACCCCCTTCCAGGAGGTTCGGCAAGAGACCCCGAGGCAGTCCGGCCACCCCCACCACCTCTACGGTAGGAGTGAGGGTGCAAAACAAATTCAGAGCACTCGACGATAGGTCCAGGGGCATCCCAGAGGAGGATGACTCCGATGATGAAATTTTCATGGACACGCAAGAGTCAAAAGGAAGGGCACGGCGATCTACGTCAAAAGGACAATCGACCACTCCATACTAGACCCAGCTACCAAATCTTTCGAAAATACAACCATAAGTATTAAAGTTAACAGTTCACGTCACAGTTAACAGTTCAGTTCACACAGTTCACAAAAACAAAGGTTATCGCTATCGCAAAGCAAGAGAAAATGTCGATGAAAGTGCTTCCTGGAGGTGCGTCAAATTTAACTGCCGAGAACGACTGAAGATTACAGATGGTAATTTACTAGCTGTTACACTGCATGACGACCACGCTCCAATTCCAGCAGAAAACAAAGCTGCAAAATGTGTTTCAAGTGAAACGCCAAGACAAATAATACAACAGTGTACAAACGGCATTCCATTGGAGGCATCTGTTTATTTGCCTGCGTATTCTTCATTCCTGAAAACGGTAGAACAAGCAAGAAAGAAAATCCACCAATCGTATTCAACTCAGGCCCAGCTGATACCAATAGACTTTTCATGTCTATTGAAGATATAATCTGATCTCAACCAAAAGATAAAATTTAGCACGTGTGAATTTTATTTTTTGGTTGAGCTTGGCATTTTTGTGTATGCAAAAATTGATTACTTCGTCCTTGTTGGCATATTGACTAAGCAGGCAAATTTTAACGTAAATTATTATCTGTGGCTCAAATATTTTAAATTGTGTCGTCGGCAAATTATGTGATTGCGCTGAATCGCGATGAGATTTTAGTAGAATTTGTTTTTCGAAATCAAAATCTTTCATTACCTTAACATTCATCGTCGCTTAGGAAAGAGCTAAACACGGTATTACGTAATGAAAAGTTTGCATCGCTTTTGAGCGTTGCATTCTTATAAACCATCGAACATTGCGGCAGACCTGGTTTTAATTACTAACGCGCTTGACGAAATTCGAGTTTCTTTAGAGGGACACGAAATTAATTATTTGATAAGAAAATTTTAGAGATGACAACTAACCGGTTTGCTCATTATATCAGGACTCAAGAGACAATAATTTGCGATTCTTACACTCGCAATTATTGAATCGGATGGAAAAATTCTCGATCGTGTATTTACAGCAAATAAGTGGTTTCTCTGACTGTGAAAAAGCAATCCATAATTCAATATCTCAAGTGTTCAACCAAGTGGAAGTATTACAAGGATGTTTGTTTCACCTCGGACAATGTTTGTGGAGGAAAGTTCAGAACCTCCACCTTGCAGAAGCTTATCGTGATGACGAAAACATCAGAATTCACGTGAAAATGCTGCTCGCACTGAGTTTTGTTCCAAACCGTGATGTCATTATTCTCTCCGAGGAACTAGCAGATAATTTTCCACTGACGCTGAATCCACTAGTCGATTACTGGGAAGATTACTACATAGGACGCCAAAGACGAGGTAGAAGAACCGAGCCAAGATTCTCTATATTTGTGTGGAATATACATAATAGAGTGGTTCAAGGTCTACCAAGAAGAAATCACCCAGTGAAGGATGGCATAGTACATTCCAGAAAACTGTCGAATGACACCATTCATCAATTTTTAAACTTATCGAACACTTCCGGAAGGAGCAAGACGGAGTGGAAATTGAAATAGAGCGATACCACATAGGCTTTAGAAACCCCGAAGCTTCGAAAAAGAAATATATACAACTGAGTAGAAGATTAGAAACTTTAGTTAATGCACATTATGGCAACAATACTCTAGTTTTTTTACGATGTATCTGGGGTAATTTAACTTTGTAAATAGTGCTTTTGCCTTAAATTTCATTTTTATTATTAAAACGTTTTTATTAATAAACTACGTCTCTTTCCTCTTAATTATTGTTACCAGCTATCGATGACTCTAATTATTTATCAATTATCAATAACGTTTTATTCAGAAAATATTAATATATCTTGTTAACTTCGCTGTACTTGTGAATCTGCGCTGGAATTTTTTGTCAACATAATCTGTTGCTGAAATGAGTTTTGAATTGAAACTACTAATGTCGTCTATCGTAGAAGGCCTAGTGATCGCCTTGGTACTCCTTGTGGAACACAAGGTGAAAAATGAGTTTCACCGACGTTTTCAATTGCACCCGACAGTAATTTAGAGTGGTAATTGCAATGTATCCAAATGGACATAACGTTAATGCTAAAGATTACGTAGGTTTATTTTATCACAGAAGATGGTAAAAGCCTCAATCAAAATGTATGTCTTAAATCCAAAAGGCAAAGAAAGAATTGTACAAGAAAATCAACATTTGAATTTGCGAATAGCCAACATCCCTTTTGGGGTTATACCAAATTCATTAATAAAAACTAGTTGATAGATTATACAAACGACATTCACAGTTCAGTCCTGGATTGCTCACCGTAGAGTGCAGACCTACTTTCCTTTATGATACGACTTTTGATCTCTCCAGTTCTTTTTAGAATTTCAGAATCCAAAATCATCATTGCTAGTGACGAGGAAACTACAAACCTCAGGACCCAGGTCCAACAATTACAAGTTAAAAGTAATGAAAATACCAACATAGGTACAGAATATACAAATGAGATATTTCAAGGGCGATTAGCCGCGCGTTCTAATAGTCTACGCAAGAGACCGCGACTACCGCCAGTCAATAAACCCATTCCTAATATGAATCCCTCCCCAAGTGAAAGAGACACTAGTGCATATAAAATTCCTTCAACCCCCTTAATAAACGATATAAACATGGAGACGCAAATCAACCCAAATATTGCAACATTCAACTCTTTCGGCATCCTTTTGAATTCCCCAGAAAGAATACAGCCTACCACAACTATAACCAATGATGGATGGACTACCGTCCAAAAACGCCATTACATAAGTCGGCACAAAAAGATGCCCGACCCAAATCCGCAAGACCACCACCGACAATATTGACAACTCCGATCGGGCAGATGTATGCCTTCACGGCAAAGCTCAACCCGGTAGCTAAAGGAAAGATCATGATCCAGTGTGTTCGAGGACAGACAGACCTGGACCTGGACAGACACAGAGACCGCCGAAGACCATAAGGCAGTAAAAAGCCAAGTCTTCGCAGACACCAATGTCAGAGGTTACAGTTACCAACTCAGAGAGGAAAAACACACGAAGTTGGTTTTAAAAGGTTCACCATATGCCACCGAAACCGAGGTGGCATCGCAGTTTCAAGTGGAGCACAATATTAACCTCGCAAAAATTACACAAATGAAGAACAAGTTTGGAGATTTAACAGGGTCATTCTTGGTGTACTTCAACCCGGACACCCCACTTCAAGCCATAAAGAAAATCAAAAGCCTCGGACAAGTGATGGTCCACTTCGAAGACCACCACTTCGAGACCACCACCACTTCGAGACCACCACCAATAATTCTGACCACACCGATCGGGCAAATGCATGCCTTTACGTAGAAACTCAACCCGATTGCAAAAGGCAAAATCATGATACAGTATGTAAGAGGACAGACCTGGATCCACACTGAGACCGCCGAAGATCACAAGGCAGTGAAGACCCAAGTATTCGCTGACACTAATGTCAGAGGGTACAGCTACTAATTAAAAGAAGAAAAGCAAACCAAATTAGTGTTAAAAGGATCACCATACGCCACTGAAACCGAGGTGGCACAACAATTTCTGCAGGAACACAACATCAATCCGGCCAAAATCACGCAAATGAAAAATAAGTTCGGTGACCTAACAGGGTCATTCTTGGTATCCTTCAATCCTGACACACCACTACAATCCATCAAGAAGATCCGAAGCCTTGGACAAGTAATGGTACACTTCGAGGACTATAGCCGCCGCAACATCAGGACCCAATGCTATAAATGTCAGAGTTTTGGACATGGTTCTACCAACTGCTACATGCAGCCCAGGTGCGTGAAGTGCCTGGACAAACACCTCACCTCGGACTGCCCCAGGACAACCCAAGACAACAACGTCAAATGCTGCAACTGTGGCAATGCTCACCCAGCTAACTACAAGCAATGCCCAGCCTACCTCTCATATATGGACAGGGTAAGTAGCAGAACCCAGCGCCAGTACCCCAAACAACCAATGCCCTCAGCATCAACAAACAATTTTAACTTCAGTCAATATGCCCCAACTCAATCACCCCAACTTAACAACTCAAACTTTCCGCAACTACCCCAGCCAACTCAAGCGCTGCGTAATTTTAGCACCCCATTACAACGACAAACGTACGCACAAAATTTGACCCAACCAACTCAACAGACAACACTAACGAACAACACCAGCCCCGGCGATCTAACTTCATTATTTAAAGAAATAAAAGATCTACAAAATACGATCAATATCCCTCAACTGTTACAACTCGTCAGAGTCATGAAAGTTAGATTAGCCGGGGTGACTGACACCTTCGAAAAATTAAGAATACTATCAGAAATAGCAGACGAATTCAATGTTCAATAATACGACTGACCGACTTACAATCATTACATGGAACGCCAACGGACTCAGACATAAAACCAACGAGCTACAAATCCTTATCCAAAAAAACAATCCTGACATAATCCTCATCCAAGAAACCCGACTAAACAAGACCAAACCCCCAAACATCCCTAACTACGTGACATTAACAAACCCCGTACTGTTCACGGAGGGATACTCACATACCACAGACATTCGATTGACTTAACCCAGCTGTAAATAATTGACACAGACGCAGAAACCCAGGTGTTACAAACAAACGACCTCACCATCATTAATTACTACCTCTCCCCTAGCAAAACCCACGACCAAGACAAACTTGACGAACTCCTGCTACTGTCCGGCAAAGTTGTTGTTGCGGGTGACATGAATTCAAAAGATAGCACCTGGGACAACAATGAGCCGAACAGAGCGGGCACGGACCTACATGACTACGCTACCCTATCCAACGTACAAATTTCCTTCCCAAGCAATAACCATACAGTGTAACAAATTTTATTGAATTTGTTTTTAAGGGTACGCCTATGTATTCCTTTTGCATTTCACAACGAGGCGCTCCTGTTATCTGGGCGGATAAGACTGCGTTGCGTGCGGTGGTATGGAAAATTGGCAGTCGAGTTAGGGACTCGAGCTTGAAAAGATGGCAGTGAGTGTTTCGTGGTTGAAGAAGAGTTTTGAGTAAGTATTGGTCCAGTGGACTGATTTTTAGGAGACATCTTTTCTTATTTATTTTCGCTTTGTTGAATACTCGCAGCAGTTAAAAAGAATTATTTGCAATAATTCAATTCGCATAATATATTTTATTTTCCATCGACTGGCCGTATTATCAAGCGCTTCAACGATAGCATTTTTATCTTGCTGGCAAACATTTCCAACGTGATCCTTTAAATTAATTTAATAAAGTAAATTATTTTTACTTTTATTTATTACTTTGGATTAATTATTATTTTCGCTGTGGGCGTAGACTACTTGTTTTCTGTATGTTTCTCCATTACGGATAATATAGAGACAAGTATCTACAATTTCTTTTTTTTCCCATCTACCTGCTGGACTTCCTTTGTTGGTGAATTTTTCCTGCAGTGGTTGATCAATACTTTTAAAACCACCCCCTCGCTACCGGCACAAATCAGCTAGTCGTAACATCTTGGGCTTCTACACTCTATTTTAAAGCTGGTTCTTCTTCCAGTGTGTAGAGAAAAATTCTGTTTGCCCGCAAGGGCAGGTAGCAATTTTTTATTACAACACATCATAGCAACTGCCCCGCCCAGAACCCCTCCACTATTGATTTAATCCTAACGAAAAACTTGAATGTTTGTAACACCGAAGCACTGACAAAATTAAATTCAGACCATCTCCCGATACAATTTACAATCACCACACTAAAAATCCCCTTTTATCCACCGCGCCCCCTCAGGACGACGGACTGGAAAACATTCTCAACACAATTACACGACAAAAATAAATTCAAACATAAACACAATCGACAACATTGACAACGCCATTACAGATTAAACTACCAAAATCACACAAATTTTTAACGTAAATACGATAGACACCCCACAACCCACACGTAAAATCATACTACCACATCCTCTCCTTCAGAAAACCAAAAATAAAAACAAATTACGCAAAATTTTTCAGAAACACAAATATCCAGCACTCAAAACACAAATTAATAAATTAACCACCGACATCAACAAAGAAATCAACACTATTAAAAATCAAAATTGGAACACAACACTTGAAAACATTACAAACAAAAACATTAAGACGCTTTGGAGAATCTCCAAATCGCTTAAAAATAAAAACAACAAATTTTCGATACCTACACTACACACCGAGCAAGGCATTAAAATTAGCAGCAAGGACAAAGCAAACGTAACCGCAAAAACATACCTACATTATCACAATTTAACAACGCAACCAACTGACAACTACTGCTGCCCGTCTGCGCTCGGGTCGCAAAAGTTGGCCAGACTAATCCTAAAACACCTACCTATACTTGTTACAAAACGGCGCTACGGCTCAACTCAGTGAAGAACCAAAATGGTGGGGGGGGGTCGGAAGACAAGATTGAACCTTGCTCCACTCAAAAATCTCATCTGTTCAAAAATATGGCGCCATGCACTTTTTGCCGCTCGCCAGAGATGGTATCCTAAAGTGCAAAAGAAAAAAGAAAAACACAAGTAAAGGTGAAACTGCGTTTTATTTACAACAAAATAAATGGTACGTCGTCGAATTTACACAAGTCGTATCACGCAAGTACCGCAAACAGTACGCAGTAAGAAAAATAGAATTATAAAAAAATATATAAGCGTTCAGATCTGAAAGCAACCCAATTCTAACAAATCTCTAATCGAGCCTCGCTCGATCTGCAAACAATCAAAAATTTAGGGTGATTAACCTTTCTTCTTCTCTCGTAGTTAAACAAACAACACGTAAATCGGTAGACACCGTTTTTTTTAAAATGAATCACAAAAGTAAATAAAACCAAAATTAACGCTCACCAGTTTCGTTGGTACGCCCCTGCTATCTTGCTTCTTAAGTTGACCACAACTGTCGCCTCGCGCATCGATGGCTTCCGATTTGCAAGTAAACAAAAAAAGGTTTTCTGGTTTTCTCGATGATAGATGTTTTGTAGCTCGAAGTGAACTTTTGGAAAGGAAATATCAAACGAATCTTGATAGTTAACGGTGGTAGAATTCGTCCTCGATAAGGCCGTACGAAATTTCTTAATTAATTAATACAAAGGTGAAGTTGTAAAAGTTTCTAACCTAACTTGCAGCAAAGTAATTCTGTTATTAATAATAAACTCTTAGCTTCTATATCCAGTGCTATCACTTTTGACCCCCAGGCTGGGTTAAATTCCACATTCGCATTAACCGAAGGATGTAATTTAAATATTCGATGAGGTTCGAACCAGTGTAAACTGTGAAGTTGTTCGTTGCTAAACTCGCCAACTGAACCAACATAAAACCAACAAATCGAGGTAATAAACACTTGAATAATAATACTAATAATTGGCTACTCGATTCACCTGTGTGATTTTTCAGGATCAATTCGTCTATCTAATCTCTTACAAAAATTGTTGCCAACCCTAGCTGTCTGAAGATATGAAGATAATTTAACGCGCCTAACTTAAAGTTGCTATGGACGTAGGCCCCCGGGTAAACATACTTTTCATGAAGAAAAAATAAATGTCATAACAGTTATGCATTTCGGATGGACCATAATGCATTTTGTTACGTTTGGGGCACAACGGTGAAATCTAAACGTAACACTACACTGAAAACATGGTAAAGTACACCACAGAAAACTTCAAACAAACCTCGCATCCCACACCTCCTGAAGGCCTCACCTCTCCTACTGAAATCCGCAACATTATGAGAAAATTAAAAAATAAAGCTGCCGGCAACGACAGCATTGGAGCCATGCTAATTAAGAAATTCCCCAGAAAAATCATTGTCCAAATTTTCTACATCCTCAACGCTTGCCTTAAAACTCAATACTTCCCCAACTCCTGGAGAAAGGCAATCGTCATCCCCATCCTAAAACCCGGGGAACCGAACACCCTTCCCGCAAATTATCGACCGATAAGCTTGCTCCCAACCTTATCCAAAATCCTCGAAAAAATAATCCTAATCCGACTCCAAGAACATACAACCACACACAATACCATCATCCCTGAACAATTTGGGTTCAGGGCAAAACACAGTACCGTGCTGCAATTAGCCTTGCTCACGGACAAAATTACATCAAATTTTAATATTAACAGAAACACGGCCGTTATGACTCTAGATCTAGAAAAGGCTTTTGACACCATCTGGCATGACGGCCTTTTACACAAACTCATAACAACAAACTTTCCACCTTACTTGACAAAAATTATTTCCAGCTACCTACGCGACCGAACATTCCAAGTTAAAATCAAAGACACACTTTCTGACTCACAACTCATCCCAGCCGGAGTACCTCAGGGCTCCATATTTGCCCCGACACTTTTTACGTACTTTATCAACGACTTACCGCGAAATTCTGACACGACAATCTCTCTTTATGTCGACGATACCGCTGTCATAGCAACCTCCCGACGAAAAAATCTTGCAATAAAATACCTACAACGACACTCAGACGACCTACTCATTTATTTCAAAACCTGGAAACTAAAAATCAACGAAGACAAGACCACTCTGACTACCTTTGCCCACCGATTCGACAAACTGACCACGCCCCTCAGGCTCAACAACACTACCATTCAACCAACCAACACAGTCCAGTACCAATTGAGCTGTGAGTGGTACGTACGTGCTCACGAGCGACAGGGTAAACCAGCAATTTCTCTTTTCAGCGGCCTCAACATTAGTTGCCAGGCACCATCAATTTTTAAAAAACATATTTCAGCTATAGATTATGTTGACAAAAAATTTCAAAGAAGGTTAGCGGCTCGAGCCCTCTCCCTTAGCCCCAACAGGAAAAAGTGTAAAAAAACCAGTGAAATCAAAACAATTATTAGTGACCTAAATATAAAAAAAACAATACAATCAATTTCAACCCCTCCCCAGTGATAAAGACACAGTTACCCCCAGTGATAGAGACACAGTTATCCCCAGTGTTAAAACAATTACAAGTGATTTAAAATCAACCCAATCCATAACAATGGATACTAACGAAGAAATATTAACAATTAACGTGCCAGTTTATAACAGTTTTGGTGTTCTGGTTAACCAACCAGAAAGAGTCGACCACACCGATAACAATAAAAACCCGTGGACAACAATCCGTAGAACTCCGGTTCACCAAAATCCGCCAAAAAGTGTGGTACAACAACAAAAACAGAATAAACCCCCCCCAATTGTTCTAACCACCCCAATCGGCCGCGTCCAAGACTTTTTAAACAAGCACAACCCTCTAATTACCGGCAAACTTTTAGTGCAATATGTTCGAGGCCAAACTTGGATTTTCACCGAGTCGGCCGCAGACCACAAAGTAATAAAAACCAGTGTATTCGCCGACAAAAACGTACAAGGATACAGTTTTCAATTAAGAGATGAAAAATTAACAAAATTAATAATGAAAGGCTCCCCCTTTATGGAGGAAGACGAAATCATACAAAAATTTCAAACAGAACACAATGTAACTCCTGCAAAAATCACCAAACTTAAAAACAAATTCGGTGATATTACCGGCTCCTTCCTGGTGGCGTTTGAACCCACCACGCCCCTCCAAAAAATCCGATCAATCCGATCCTTGGGCCAGGTAATGGTCCATTTTGAAGAATATGTCAAAAAAAACACTAAGACTCAATGTTACCGCTGCCAGGCATTTGGACATGGCAGTACAAACTGCCACATGAACCCCCGATGCGTTAAATGCCCAGGTCAACATCTTACAGCCGACTGCCCCAGGAAACAACCCGACGCCAATGTCAAATGTTGTAACTGCGGAGAAAATCATCCAACCAACTATCAACACTGCCAATCTTACATTAATTACGCCGAGCGGGTGAGTACTAAATCCCAGCGACTAAACAACGTATCATATAGTCAAGTCAGCCAAAGGCAAAACATAAGCAATAATTTACCTGCGCAAAACCAACAAAACTTAAATCACAGTCAAATTCAATTTCCGGCTAGCAACTCAAGAACAAACATACAAGCTAACGACCCCAATAACTTCCCTCAACTGCCCATACCAACGCAGCAATTCAAAAATTTTACCACCCCTACCGCTCAGAATCAAACTTATACCCAAAATTTAGGACAAACTGACCCGACTGACGTTACAACCAACCCCAGTGACCTGACCACTTTATTAGGCGAATTACGAGAACTCCAGGATGTCATCAACATTGGGCAAATGATAACTGTAATTCGTGAAATGAAGGTCAGACTCGCCGGGGTTACCGACACATTAGAAAAAATTCATATTTTATCCGAAATCTCCAAAAAATTCAATGTACAATTACACCAGAAACAAACTCAAAATCATATCTTGGAATGCGGACGGCTTGAGGACAAAAATTAACGAACTGACATTACTTATTCAAGACAAAAAACCCGACATAATACTAATACAAGAAACTAACTTAAATAAACTGAGACCGACGAACATTCCAAACTATACACCGATTAATAAACCAAGGACACGATACGGCGGACTTTTAACATACGTGACAAACGACCTCGAACTAACCCCACTCGACATTAACAGCGACACGTGCGAAATACAAGCATTCAGGACTGCCGACATCACGATAATAAATTACTACCTAAGACCAGGGACAACACATGACAACAACTTACTTGACGAACTTTTCAACTTATCTGACAAAGTAATTATTGCAGGTGACATGAATTCCAGACATGTCACCTGGAATAATTCACAAAACAACAAAGCCGGCACTAACCTATACGACTACACCTCACAGACTGACATACAAATAAACTACCCGACCGACCACACCTTCCACCATTTCGCCCAAAACTACAGCTCCAGTACTATAGACCTCGCCCTAACAAAAAACCTAAACGTAACCACAATAGAAACCCTAAATCAACTAAACTCCGACCATTTACCAATACAAATCCAACTGACAACTCTCAAAATTCCCTTCTACCCACTAAGAAAACTGAAAACGACTGACTGGCTAAATTTTGGCAAACAACTTCATCAATACAAAATAAATACAAAAATAGTTACCAACGCAGACATTGACAACGAAATTTCCAGACTCACCGACAAAATAAACGAAACTTACCAGAACAACACTACAGAAAAACCACCCCCCAAAAGAAAATTAATACTACCACTAGAAATATTACAAAAAATCAATAACAAAAACAAACTTCGCAAAATTTACCAAAGACTAAAATACCCGACTTTAAAAACTCAAATAAACAAACTGACGGACGACATCAACAAACAAATCAATAAAATCAAAAATAAAAACTGGACCGACACACTAGAAACACTATCAACAAAAAAAAATATGAATACACTTTGGAGAATTTTAAAAGCATTAAAAAACAAGGACAATACAAAAGTTATGCCGGCCCTGCACACCCCGGCCGGCATAATCAGTTGCAACACGGACAAAGCCAACACAATTGCAAAAACATACCTCGCACACCACAATTTAACCACAGAAAATTTAAACACCCAACACGAACAAACAATTAAAATCACCACAGAATTCTTTAAACACACCTCATATCCAACCCCCCTCGATGACCTCACTTCTCCCAATGAAATCCGTTCCATAATCCGCAAAACCAAAAATAAAGCAGCCGGCAATGACGGCATCCGGAGCTTCACTCCTAAAGAAAACCCCCAGAAAAATAATAGTCCAACTTTACTACATCCTAAATGCATCCCTTAAAAATCAATATTTTCCAAAAGCCTGGAAGCAAGCCACGGTCATCCCAATCCCGAAACCAGGTAAACCCCCCACACTTCCTTCCAGTTACCGACCAATAAGCCTCCTTCCCACCATGTCCAAAATCCTTGAAAAAATCATATTAATCCGTCTCCAAGAACACATCGACACGCACAACACAATCATCCCTGAACAATTTGGGTTCAGGGCCAAACACAGTACCGTGTTGCCACTCGCCATATTAACGGACAAAATTACAAACAACTACAATATGAATAAAACCACTACAGTACTGACAATCGACCTCGAGAAGGCCTTCGACACCATCTGGCACGAAGGTCTTCTCTACAAACTCATCCTCCAAAATATTCCACCTCACCTAACCAAAATAATTGCCAGCTACCTGACGGACAGAACCTTTCGAGTCAAAATCAAAAATATCTTTTCTGACCCCCAACCCATCCCAGCAGGAGTCCCCCAAGGCTCCATCCTTGCCCCAAAATTATTCATCCTATACATTAATGATATACCCAAGACAAAAGACAGTTCAATCTCACTTTATGCTGACGATACCGCCATTATTACAGAATCCCGGAAAAAAAACCAAGCAATCACTTACATACAAAGACACACTGACCTACTGACAAAATACTACAAGGACTGGAAGTTAAAAATTAATGAAAAAAAGACCACAATAACACACTTTCCACCACAAAAAAGACAACACAACAACAAAACTTAAAATCAACAATACCGAAATCCCCCTGACCACAGACACCAAATATTTAGGAGTAACATTAGACGCAAAACTGACCTACCACAACCATTTACAAAACGTCACAAAAAAAGCAGCTGCAGCGCTTCACGCATTATATCCCCTCCTGACTTACAAAAACGGACTCGACTTTAAACTCAGACTACTACTTTACAAAACAATGATCAGACCAATCTTACTTTATGCATCACCAATCTGGAGCAATTCAGCTGACTACAATATTCAAAAACTACAAATTCTTCAAAACAAAGCAATTCGAATAATCACAGGACTACCCAGACATACAGAAAAATATGACCTACACCAAACAACTGACCTACCCTACATAACAAACGTCATTTATAATTCAGCCTTCGACTTTTTCCGTACAACGACCCAACAAAATGACAAAACAAAACACATCGGACTGAGATCGACAAAAAACGTACCCTACCGACTAAAACATAAACTTCTACATCAAGCCGTCCTGCATTAACACACATGTTCACTATCTTTTAAAATACCATTTATTATTTCTGTTAAGTTTTTTGTTAAGTTTGCCGTCAAGAATAGTAGTTTCTTTTATTTTCTGTAGCATAGTAAATTATTGCCCCTTATCCGCGTGTAAATAACCTCATAAAACATAAATCAAGTCGCTGGGTTTTGTACTCATTTTTCCCGGCCAACAACACACGTGCAAAGATACCATAAAATAAATTGTAAATTATAATTAGTTGATAAATGTAAATAGGCGCAACTAGTAACCTCATTATTATTAAGTATTTAATTAATGTATTCAAATTAAATAAAGAGTTCTAAATCTAATCTTTTTACACAGTCAAATACCTCGGACTCACGCTTGACACCCGACTGATGTACAGGACACACCTTCAAATTACAGCCAAGAAAGCGAACTCTGCGTTTCACGCATTGTACCCGCTAATTAATTGCAAAAACAAACTTGACATTAACTTACGGACAAGACTGTACAAAATGATGATCAGACCAATTATAACTTATGCAGCGCCAATTTGGAGTAACTCTGCGAAAACTAACATTCAACTGGTACAAACCATTCAAAATAAAGCGCTTCGCATTATTACCGGGGTGCCCAGAGCTATTCCAATTTGGCCGTTGCACGAGTTAGCCAACATCCCGACGCTACAAAACTACATCTAAAATTCAGCCTACAATTTTTTCAACTTACAACTTAGACAAAACCCAACAACAAAAAACATAGCCCGACAAACACCAAGACCAAAAGGCAAGCACAAACTACTCCATCAAACAATACTATGACCAGACTGACAAACAAGACTAAAATTACGCAGCACCCTGATTATCACGCACTTATCTAAAGCTCACGCACATACCTAACTTCGTTTTATTATTTTTTTTTTACCCGTTATCGTTATTTCTGTTTTATTTTGTGTTCCCCTTTCCTCCCCCCTTCTTCTTCATTTAACATACATGGCGCTGGGTTTTCTACTAGTTTTGCCCAGCAAGAGTCCACAACAAGGAAATAGACACCAACCTACATCATCATCATTTATTTTCCGATAAATGGAACCATAGGAGCGGAAAACTAATTTTATACATGTACATTTATTTTTGTAGTTACGATAAACTATATTAATTGTAAATAGTTAAAGAAATAAAGAGTATTTTATTATTATTATACAAACGACATTTTACCAGATAACAAATTACTGTTCAACCAGAAAGATCTCCGTCGATGGAAAGAAGAAAGAAATATGCTCCAGTACAGGCTCGAGGCCATCACAACCATGCTCCTGCACTGGCATCCGTTATAACCTTAGAGAGAAAGGTTATCATCAACGGAGCTAAGGTAAGTACAGAGCCTGTGGTTTAAACGGCTCAGCGGAGCCTATTCCCGACGTCATAAACCACGTGGGAAATACAGAGACGGACGCCTCCTCGGAGGCAATGGATGTTTCTCCATCTATGGAAGAACCCCAGTAGTCAACGAGAAAGAACTCACCCTGGAAATAAGCAGTACAAATACCGCTACCACTATTGTTATCAACCATACTTGCTGGATTTTTGTACTATTTTTGCCCAGGACGAGGCATAACACTAACCAAGAAATCAAACCTACCACTACAATCAATTCCGATGTATCGGAAGATAGGAGCGGATTTTATAACAACATGAAATTGTTTCTAATTATTCTGATAAATATTTAGAATGTCAACAGCTAAACAAAATAAAGAGTCTTTTTATTATTATTATCATCAATATTTTATATTCATACTATTATTATCATTGTAAATTGTTTCAAAATTCTCTAGGAGTTAATGATTAGCATGGTTTAGCTGAATGCTTGAAAGGGATTATTCGAAGCGAATTTAGGAGCTTGCGACAAAGAATCAATGCATGCATGAAAGATTCCAGTCGATATTAAAGACCCTTCAATATTCAGCCGATCCACCTGAAAAACAAAAAGCGTGGAAGGACATCGACGAAGATTTACCATTTGCAAATGATGAAAAGTTTATGCAGTTCGACGAATCACTGAAAGATAATGAGCAAAAAAAAAACTGCATTAGTATTTACAAATCACTTACATAGAATTTACCAATTATTTACAGATTATTTAGATATTATTTTCAAAAATTTACATTTTTTACAGATCGATATTTTCCAAATGGTTTCAGTAGCACACACTAAGAGGGGTCTAGGACTTTTCGTCGCGAGCGTTTCGTCGCGGCCGTTTCGCCGCAGCCGTTTCGATGCGCACCCATTCGGACGCAAGCGTTTCGATGCAAGTATTATTTGACGCAAGACTTATTAGCCGCGATCTTTTTCGACGCAAGACCTATTAGCCGCGATCTTTTTCGACGCAGGACCTATTAGTTGCGATCTTTTTCGACGCATGACCGCGGTCATATTAACCGCGATATGTTTCGTTGGTTTTTCAGTTGGTAATTGTACCAATATTGATTAGTACAATATTTTCATATACAGGGGGGTAAAAAACAATAAAGTTCAACGATTTGGGTACGTTGTTTAATTTTTAGTGTACTGTTCCATTATAAATTCCCCCAAGTCTTCTTTACAAAATACAAAAAAAGATTTAAAAAAAAAACATGCAGAGACATTTATCAACCATCGGACTTCGACAAGCATACAATAACAATACCGATTTTGCTGTACAGTGTCGAATGATTATTTCGTTAGCATTTGTTCCTCAGTTGCATTTGGAAACTGCGTTGACTAGTTTGCGAGAGGAGTTAACAGCTTCACTACAACCAATGTTGCAATGGTTTGAAACAAATTATATAGGCGTACTCACTAGAAGTGGTAATCGTAGACCTCCACTATTTGGGTACGATATATGGAATGTTTACGATCGTACCAGACAAAATTTTGAGCGCACCAATAATCACGCGGAAGCTGCTAATAAAAGAATCCAGTGTGAACTTGATATGCTCCATCCGACGATTTGGAAGTTTATAGATGGGTTAAGAAAAGTCCAAAAGAGTCGTGATATTTATTTTGAAAGTCTTGTTGCTGGAAGATCTCCACCTCGAAAATTAAAAAAGTACAGGGATGCTGATAAGAGAATCCTAAAAATTGTGGAAGATTTTCATAATAGAAATATTATTGATTATTTAAGAGGACTTGCGCATAACTTCGAAATGCGTAATTAAAATCCTGCTTTTGTAAAGTTTTGTTGTTAAAGTTTTATATTAAAATTTGAATAAAAAAATAAATGTTTTTAAAATTATAAATAATATATGTACTACTTTTTTTACAATTTTGCGGCAACAGCCTTGCGGCGAATTGATTTTGCGACAAACAGTCCCGCGGCAAATAGTCCATGCAACCAAAAAATTTTGCGTAAAAATGGCTTTGCGACGAACTGGCTGCGACGAACTGGCCCATTCCTCACTAAGAGTGAGGATGATATTCACGCAATAATGAGTAAGCTACTGAAAACAAATGTTCAACTGCAATACAGCGGATGTGGCAAAAAAATTCAAGGAGTTGGAAAAAATAAATACAAATAAAAATAGACACTGAAACTTTTAAGGAAAGTTATTCATTATTAAATTAAAAATTATTTTAAATTAAAAACTCAAGAAATAATTAAATTTAATTAATTTTTAATTATTAAATTACACATCGAGGGAGTTCCACCTCATTCCTGGTAGCACACTTTACCGAGTAGGACCGGTCTAGAAAGATATTTTAGCAATTATGGCAAAATCTTGGATCTACCCTAAAATCTAGTCATCCGTAGGGTATCAGCTATCTTACGAGCTTTTTCACAATATGTTTAATTCGCAGTTTTATATTGCGTATATAGAAAACAAAAGATCGCGCCTATTTCCTGGTAAATTACATTTAAATTTGCATTCATTGCATTAAATGCAATTCTAAATGTAATTAACCAGGAAATAGATATTTCGAAATATTTGAAAATTAAATAGGAAACAACTAAAGCTATATTTATCAAAATCTAATGAAATCAAATAAGGTAATATTATATCAGTGTTAAGCTGCATACATGCATTAGCTATTTGCGGAATGCGATTTTGGATTTGATTGGTTAAATTTGAATGTAGTGTAAACGATACTTTGTAATACGAAATTGCTACCTGCCCTTGCGGGCAAACAGAATTTTTCTCTACACGCTGAAAAGAAGAACCAGCTTTAAAATTTAGTGTAGATGCCCAAGATGTTATAGCCAGCTGATATTTGTACCGGTCGCGAGGGTGTGTTTTCAAAGGTATTAAACAACCACTGCAGGAAAAAAAAATTCGCTAACGAAGGAAGGCCACCACTGAGATGGGAAAGAAGAAATTGTAGCTATTTGTCTCTATATTGTCCGTAGTAGAGAAACATACAGAGAACAAGTACTCTACGCCCACAGTGAAAATAACTAAAAATAAAAATAATTTACTTTATTAAATTAATTTAAAGGACCACGTTGGAAATGTATCGAGCAAGATAAAATGCTATCGTTGAAGCGCTTGATAATACGGTCAGTCGATGAAAAATAATATTGATGAAATTTGCATTATTGAAAATAATTCTTTGTAACTGCCGCGAGTAACGAGAGCGAAATATAAATAACGTGTAAAAAAAAAAATGTCTCCTAAAAATCAGTCCACTGGATCAACACTTACCAAAACTTTTCTTGGACGAAGAAACACATTCACTTCACTCTTTTCGAGCTCGAATCCCCAACTCAACTGAAAATTAAACCACACCACCGCGCGCAACGCAGTCTAATCAGCCCTGATAAACAGGAGCGCCGCGTTGTGAAATTCAAAAGGAATACATAGGCGTACCCATAAAAAAAAATTGAATAAAATTTGTTACAACTTTACTATTTAAAATTTTTCGATTTGCGCAAAACTTGAGATGGTTTTGATTGGCTAAATCAGTATCACTAAGACAGCAGTATGAATGACACTTCACTATTGTAAGATTTTGTTTTGTTGTAACATGCTTTTTGCACGTCACAATAATTCCTCTCGCTAGCTGATGAATGCAGCTTTAGTTCGCCTTAATGAAGATTCTGCTTTAGTTATTGTCAAAAACGCATTAGCGTTTGCACAGAACTATTCACACTTGTAACTTGACAACCCGAGAGTAAACATCGCTTTTGCTTGGAAAGTTTTCAAGTAGCTCAAATAATCAAACGTTACCGTTGAAATCCTCCATAGGATTCAATATCGTTGGATTGTCGATTTTGGGTAGTATGATGACTTGGTCGAAGTCAGTAGTCTCGTGGAGTTTGGAAAAGTACTTATCGTCCTAGTATGATAACATCTGAATTCGCCATTTTGGAAATTTCAAAGCCGCATTGTACCGTTTATTGAAATTAACTCGTATAGAAGAAATAAAGAGTGATATCGTCCTCTTTTGTAATTACTTGGTAACATCGACTGGTAATATTAAACTGTATCAACTTTGGTATTTATTTTTAGTAGCTTTTAGTAGTTTGTTTTTGATTGAAGCCGAGACAGTGTTTAGTAGTTTAGAGACATTGGCTGTAGTTCTACTGTTTGTGCTGATGTAGTTTTTGTTTTTTAAAGATCCGCATTGGCAATATTTGGTTTGCTTGATTTTGTGTCTCACGCTAGCTTATTTTTAGAAACAACAACAACAAAATAATTTATTTTAATGGTGAATATTTCGAATTGTATGGGCGCGCCAACAAAATTGTAAGTTGGTCCGAAAAATTTGATTAAGGATGCTTTTTACCAGGTCTTTTTGTTCGATTTTGCCTCTCTGATTGGAGATTGTTTGAACTTTGGTGAATAAATGATTTTGATTTGCGTGAGTAATTACTTTTTTGATATTTTGGATATTTTTGTTCTGATTTGGACAAATTTTTGCATGAATTTTTGGAACGATTTTGAAGAGTTAATTTAATAAAATATTAAAAACTGCTTTAATTGTTTTAAAAATTAATTAGAGAAATTAAAAATAGAAGACAACGTGAAAGGAGATAGCGACGTGTATGGTTATCGCGCACATTTTACGTTCCCATTAAAATTTCGAATGTGTATCGTAGGAGATTTTATTTGAATAATAATTGGATTTTTAATTGAAAATTTAAAAAAATTAGAAGACATCTATTTTTGCCGCGCATTGTTGGGTCATTGTGAACGAAAATTTGATATTAAAACAACTTTGTGGTTAATCGTGGAGAAGGAAAGATTATTGAAATGGCGGGAGCTGAGGCAGGCAATGGGGATTGCGGAGATTACGCAGCATAAAAGAATCGCAAGAAAATAGTATACAAACACAAGAGCTCAAGAGAGCCAACAAGGATAAATCCTTACTTAAGCAAGAAGCTATAAACGAGAGGATTAACATAAAACGCGAACTGGATAGTTTCAAGGCCCAACTACGAGCGTTCAACAGTGCATTAAACCAGGTTAAAGCAGCTAACCCATCAGCTTTCAACAGTGTGATTGACCTACTAGCGAAGGATCCAGCATTTGATGATCCCAAGCCAGCCGAAACATTCGAAATCGAAACCCCCTTCACGGAGGTAAGGTCCAGCAAGAGACCACGAGATAGTCCGGCCACCCCCACCACGGCAGAAGTGAGGGTGCAGAAGAAGTACCGAGCGCTAGACAACGGCACTAGAGGCATCCCAGAGAAAGACCCCCACCCCAAGAAGATTAACAAGACGCAACAGCCACCGAAGAAGTATCGCATACCTCCGATCAATCTAAAGAACGCAAGTAGATGGTTCGAGATGGAAAACGAACTGTATAAGAAGAAAATCCGGTTCATTCACGTTAGATATGTTGTTGGAGGAATGGCAATTACCCCGGCCTCCGTAGAAGATTACAGAGCAGCGTTGCACAAGCTCTTAGAAGATGGTGGCCGTGAATTCTATTTTCGCAAATTCGCAGACCCCCCCTGAAGGTGGTCATTCATCTTGTGTTCTAAATTTAATTTTCAATTTCTCGTAATATTTGCGTTAGGCTGTTCCATCTGCGGCACTCAAACTTGTTCGTTTTGAGATTGGCGAGAGCAAATAATCCATATTGGTTACAAACGTGCACCTGATATGCATCCGAAACTTCAAACAGCCTCTCTTTCAAAAATTGCGCAGCTCCATGAGATATTTGACAGTCCCGTTCCATTTCTCCAAAACGTAACCCACCGTCATTTGCACGACCTTCAATAGGTTGTCTCACTAAAACTTGCATCGGACCGCGTGCTCGTGAGTAAATTTTATCATTGACCATATGTTTTAGTCTTTGATAATATGTAGGTCCATAAAAATTTGAACCTGCATTTTTCGTCCGGTGTGTCCGTTGTACATTACTTCGTCTCCGTGAGCCTGATAGCCTTGAGTTTTTAATAAGTTTGAAATGCTTTCGACAGTTAACTCCCGATTGAATGGCGTTCCATCTCCTAATTTGCCATCGAGCGCCGAAACTTTTCCTTGAAGACATTCAATTAAGTGACCAATCGTCATACGCGATGGAATGGCGTGGGGATTGATGATGATATCGAGTGTTATACCATTGGCGGCGGGTATAATAATATATACCATTGTTATACTTTTCAACCGAGTCGACGAATCTCATTTTGTAAACTTATTCGCAACCTTATTTTGTAAACTTATTATTTCGGGTGTTGTGGTGATTGTTTTGCCTATTATGACGTCGTCACAGGACACGGGAATGCCAACTGAAATCAAACCGTCGGCCTCTAACTTATCGAAATTGTTACTTTTCCTATTCCGACTATTTTGTTGCGATGGATTTTCAAAAGTTTCAAATTTTTCGCCAAAGCCTTTAATTTCGGCGTCATTATACGTGCGGTAGGAGGATGATCTGAAGAATCCGCGTTCGTGTGCAGACTTCTTTAATATGATGGAGTCTTCCTGATTGTATCCTGTGTAGCTTGCAATGGCGACTATGCTATTGATACCTGCTGGTAATTCGCGAAGACGTACGTAATTTGCAGAATGTGGTGCAACTAAAGGTTTCTGAGGATACCACAAAACGTGCGCTAAGGTGTCCATGCGAACTTGATAATTGGTTGCGTAAACACCCATAGCCTGTTTGCCCATAGCACTTTGATAAGTATTTCTAGGGCTCTGATTGTGATCTGGAAATGGAATAATCGAAGCACAAACCCCCAAAATCATAGAAGGGTGAATTTCACAATGCGTATACGAACTGCAATATACAGAATTTTCGTGTTTGCGTAAATCTGCCGGTGACATAGCTGTCATTGTACCTATGGCTTCCGATGTATCGATATATTCAATTACGCCATTATCAACCAATTGTTTCCGACTATAGTTTTTGTGCCTTCTGCTCTTCAGCAAGTCAATATGCTGCTCCTTAATCGACAATTGATTATTTTATACAATCAACAGTGGCCTACTGATTCGACCGGCGTCCGTGTCAATACGAATTTCTCGATTGGACACGTCGCGTATCATGGACACGTCTGTGGGTATGATGCTCATTTGTCTCCGCAAAGTCTTCAAAGTCGACATTAAACGATCGGGATCTTGATCGGTTCCTACCCAACAACCGTTAACAAATATCTTTGTAGAATTTTTAATTGTCGACGGAACGAATTCTTCCAAATTTTCCATGGACCATTCTTCTAAAAATTGCAAAACTGGTGATGACCTAGTACCGAGCGAAATATTGGACAATATACTTATAAATCTATTTTTTTAAATTCTGGAATAATTCCAAATGCAATTTCCGTTACCGCTACTGTATACGAATATTAAAAATACGTCGACTCTCGAAACAGTGAACAGCGTAAAACATGTTTAATTTTTAAATATTAATTCGGAACTTTTCCGAATATAACACCGATGCGATGTAGGAAATCAATATTGCCTATTCTGTCTGCAAAATATTGCGTATAATATAAACCAGGTATTGCTGGTTGGAGAGCGTAGATTTAATTTGAATGAATGTTTCCCAACTCCCAGTAACTAAACTTGAACTTAAAGGACTTACTTTTCCTCTCTTAATCCTATTTTATCCATGTAGTATTTAATACTAATTTAATACCAACTTACAAATTTATGTATATTGGTAAAAATTACAAGATTTTACATAATAATAAATTTAAAGTCAGAAAAAGAACAAATATGGCAGAAACAAGAAATACAACTTGAAACAATTCTTCCGAAGAAGACGAAGAATATGTATGTAGCATATGTTTAGAACCAACGTTTTCAGAGGATACTAAGGTTATAATGGACTGCTGTGACCACGAATACTGCGGTTCATGTTTTACGAAATGGGCAATAGATCGCCACACGTGTCCGATGGATAGATTTAAATTTAATCGAGTTGTTTTTATACAGGTGTCCAAGAAATTTTACGTACCCGAGAGTTTGGACCAAATTACATTTCCCAGAATATGTTGGATATTGACTTAAATGATAGAAACTCGGACTTGGAAAACATCCGTTTTGATACTGATTATTATCGAGATGATTCAGATTATGACACTGACGACTATGAATATGACTATGAGTCATACGACGAAACGTCAGAATAGGTATAACGAAATTTACAGCATTAAGGCTGTTCAGTAGGCTGAGATTTTGTGCAAAAATATTGTAATACAGTATATTTATAATCATATTCTTGTAGAAGTACATATTTTAGGTAATATTTGTTTATAAAAATAAATTCTAAAAAAATTAGTTTAGCCGCAATTTGTACTCAAAATATGAATATATTTGTCAAGTTTCTGCACGAACCTGAAAAGATATCATAATGCAACTTGAACTAAACGCAAGAATCTTTAATTTACCATGACATGACATAATTTTTATTTTGATTTTTACTTTGAAAAGCTAAAAAATTTTGGAAAGAAAAATGTATAATTTGCTTATTAACGTTCCGTTTTGAATAAGTATTTAAGAATACATATTATTTAAATCCGGGGCTTTATTGAATATTGAAATTTATATTAGAGCATAGATTGAAGTTTCAACCTGAATAATCTTCAAGCAGATTTAAAAAAAATTAATTGAATTAGCCAAAAACCTAACAAAACCGTCTTAAATGTGTTACAATCTTTGTTCTCTACATCGTCTTGCTTTGTTTAATTACCCCCGATAAAGAATACGTGTGGTCACGTGTCTTAAGAGGACGTAGGGGTATTGATAACAGTTGAAAGGTGATATATTTTACATATCTCTTATTAGCAAGTTTAGTGCGTTAATGTTCACTTGCGATTTTCACATTACTTTTGTAATTTTAAATAATTTTTAACGTTTTTAATCAAAAATGCCGAAAACCAGACGTTTTTTATCACGCCCGGCAAAGAGAAATAAGAAGACTAAAACAATGAAAATGTTATTTCAACTTAGGCGGTAATTTTTTTTTATTTCCGGTTTATTCACAAATCCAAAAATTTTTATGAACAAATTTATAAAAAATTATTTTTGTTAATTTTGCTTATACAAAGTAGGTACTAATTAGTAAGAACTCGAAAGAAAGTAACACTTTTTTACAGTCCTTTTGAACCCAATATCAGTTGTTTATGTGATGCTAAGTACATAGTACATACAAATACTAAACGGAAATTTTACGATGAACGTTCTGAAAATTTATAGCTAACTTGAGTTTTTTCTAGTAAGGAATAATTATGAAAAACAACGATTACATATTTTAGGTTAAAACGATCGCACAATTATTATTATCAGATACAAGGGCAGCTCAATATTACGGGGCGAACATATTGTGATCTTATTATGTATACGGATACCGATTTTTCAGTGGAACGAATATACAAGGATTCGCAATTTTGGAACAATGACATGCTACCAAAGTTAAAAAGCTTTTATATGGACTGTATTCTTCCAGAATTAGTTGACCCAAGAATACCACGTGGCCTGAAAATAAGAGATTACCTAAACGACCCGAATAATGCAGAGGAAAGTGATGTGGTAGTCACGGAAACCCGTACATCAGCGGTTTCCAATTAGTTTTGGCCGCGGAACTCTTGGGCGATGTAAAAAGTTTGGCGGAAAAAATTTTGGTGGAAAAAATATTTGTAAAATTATTATTATGAAAACTTAATATTCCGTGAAAACTATTTAAAAAATCAATAAAATCGTACATTAACGAATTTTTCACACATTTAATTTAATGGGTTAAAAGTTTCTGTTCGATCTACATAATTTAGTACATTTTAATGTAACAAAATATTAAAATTCCTTATTTTATTCAAACATTAATCTAAAAATGATTTTCGACAATTGCATTTTTATTTCTTGCAGTTGAAATTAATACTTCTATTGCATTACAATTTGATAAGCAAATTCCACGCAATGCTTGTATCGTATATAGAAAAGATCGAGTAGGATTTAAAGGCATTGGAGGGGAATACATATTATTACGAATTTACTAGTGGCGCCCTGCTAGCGGAATAGTTATTCATGACTAGGTACCAATCGTCCTTAAAAGCGATCCAGAGCATGATAATAGTAATAGTACTCCTCACTGTGAGAAACCTACAACTAATGGGTGAGTCTACTCTAGGCATGATCAACTTTGATAAAACTCGAAATTTTGTGATGTTTTTAATAAAGTTTTTATGAAGAAATAATTTTTAATTTGTAATTATTACAAAACTGTCCCGAAGATATAAAATTAATTAATTTAAGAAATATTGCTTCAAGTAACTTTCTTAAATCCCCTGCGATTATTATTCAGTTTGTCACCATGAATATATGAAAAATAAGGTGAATTTTTTAAATGCCATCTTGCCCGGTTTACATTAAAAATTGGGATTATAAAATTTGTTTAAGTTATTACTTGCATTATCCACTCTTGATTATACTACAATAAAATGCGACAATACATTATGAAAAAACTAATATTATATTCCAAGTTCAAATCTATTATACTACTATCAGATTATAGGTGAAACCGAAAGTGAAGCGTAAGCTACAAATCCTGTTGTTCATACCCAAACAATTTACTACATTTTGTATTTTTAGATCAAATAAGAGTATGCAATATTGGTATCTATGAAGAGAAACACAATAATATTCACTGAAGAATGAGCAAGAGAAGAAATAGCGAGATACTTGGTAGAAACACCAGGGACCCTTTACCACCACTTCCAGATGGCAAAAGTAATAAAAAAATTATGGAAGAAATTGAAAAACTCCTGAAGCTTCTGACAAATCCTGAAATTCGCAAATCTCACGAAAAAATCTGCGAACCTGATAAAATAATCCCGAACGAAAAGAACGATAATACCCCAAACACCGATGCGAAAATTACAATTTTGGACAATCAGCTGATCGCACCTACGACGAAAAAGAGAGGATTAAACAGATCAAGTGATGAAGATTCAAACCTGAAAAGGATCAACCTTGAAGAGGTCATGGAAACTTCCGACATTGAGGACACACAATCAGGAAACAAGAAAAAAGCTCGAAAGGCCAAAAAGAACAAGAGGAAAACCACAATTAAAAGCGACAACAAACAGAACGAACAAAGCGAAACAGAATCACCATGGACGCAACTTATGAAAAAATCCGAAAATAACACCCAACATGAAAGCTATCACTACCGGAAAAGAAAAAAAATTTACTTGACAAAAGTTGTAGTCCATTAAATTTCCTATCCGGAATGGGCATCAGATTTTTTGTAAAATGTTTAGATTAAAAGATACAAGGTCTTGAAAAAACAAAAAAAAAGTTTAAATTTTCAACATTTTTTAACTAACTTTAATTCATAGCTCGAAATCCGTTGATTTTAGACGGAAAAGATTTAAATGTAGTTGTAGATTATTTCACGCTCTTTAAAAAAACACTAAACCATTTTTACTGAAATTCAATATTTTCGGGGATATGGCCACGTGAAGATATAAATTGAAAAAAAGGCTTTAAAGAGGCGTAACTCTCGAGGGTTTCAATTTAGAACAAAATTTTTGTTAAATATTGTTCTTAGAAAAGTTAGAAAAGTGACAACCTGCAAAAAATAAATATACTTAAGTTGACTTCCCCGGTGAGGCAAATCCACACCTTTCTCGAAAAACTAACTGCGCTGTCACAATCATGTTAACGTAACTTAGTCGACTTAACCTTGATCAATTCTCCAATCTATAGCAATCTTTCAAACGATATACCAATCAAATGCGAGCTTTCGTTAACATTACGTTAACATTAACACTATTCTGACAGGGCAATAAAGCCGATTGCCACCGGCAAAATTATGGTTCAGTACGTCCGGGGTCAAACCTGAATCCACACCGACAACCCGGACGACCACAGAGCCATAAAAATGCAGTTTTCGCAGAAAAGGGCGACAAGGATTATCTACCAGCTCCGCGAGGATAAGCAAATCAAACTCGCGATAAAAGGCTACCCCTACGCCGAGTCGGAGAATGTTAAACATGGATTCATTTCAGAATACCAAATCACCCCAGCTGCCGTAACAAAGCTCAAAAACAAATACGGAGATGTCACCAGGTCTTTCTTAGTGGGCTTTCCAGCTGGCACTCCCATCCAATTGATCAAAAAAATCCGAAGTTTAGAACAAATCATCGTGCATTTCGATGAATATTCGCGCAGCAGCACGGCCACCCAATATTATCAATGTCAGAGCTATGGTCATGGCTCCACCAACGGGTCTAATAGGACAACGCGGTGAGATGGCCGGCGGCGAGTTGTCCCAATCCCCCTCCACCAACTACCACACCACCGATTGTCTCAGAGCAAATGTCCGTTTCTGTAACTGCGGTGAGGCCCATCCCACAAACTACCAGCAATGCAGTACCCACATAAAATATGCTGGAAGAGTGAGTAGCAAAGCGCAGCGCCAGAACGACTACCCCAAACAACCATTTCAAAATTCTACAAACAATGTTAACTTCAACGACCAATTTAACACAGCAAGTTTCTTCCAACTACCAAGACCAACCCAAACGTTAAGACATTTTACCATGAATAATTTTTCAATTATTTGGCAGTGGAATTGATTGGCCGTAAGAAGTTTAGTTGCAAGTATTCAGGTTGTAACAATCATTATATTTTAAATACCACAGGAAATTATGTAAACAAACATAATGTATCTTTAAATTTCCTAAAGATGTTGATTGTCATAAGATTTGGAGAAATGTTTGTATTGTAGATTGTTAAAAAAACACAACGAATTGGCAAATTTGTGAGGATTATTTCAATCAGCACGATTTTGTGAACGCACAGTGGGACAGATTTACAAGGTCGGGATCGAAGGAAAAATATTTAAAAAAATTTACATGGTAGAATAGGGTAGTTTTTAAGGGTGAATATTAAAATAACATAGGAAAATTATTTAAAAAATTTATTTTAATAAAATAGGGTAGTTTTTAGGGGGTGAAAATTAAAATAATTAAGGAAAATTATAAAATCTTGAATTCCTATAGAAGTAAATCTAAATATTTCTGTAAAAATAGTTTAAAAAGTCTTGAGTTAAAAAGACGTAACCAGTATATAATTTCAAGAGTTAAATCCCTGCAATATCAATGTGTATACCCACTTAAGCTATGCTAAAACAGCTAAAACTACACGTTTCCGCAGGCATTTTAAGTCGTTTTCAATAGCTAATAGACTCATCTCAAACCTCCAATTTGAAAAGTTTGAAATATAGTGGTATACCATACTTTTGGTCTATTTGAAAGTAAAAGTTTCGAAAATTTTCTTGTTTTCACGAGAGTAACGAACACGGCCTTATTTCAAGCAGATAAACATAAATTTTCAATGTAACTATACATGAATATGTTCTACATGTCTCCGGGAGTAGAATCCATTTTTAAAAATTGAAATACGTCAATTCACTTTCGAGTTATCGAATTTTAAAAATCACTGTTTATGCTTTACCTTCTGGCCGAGCGTTGCACAACATGCGAATTCCGGTTCTCATATCCATATATGCAGCATTCTGCGGGGAGTTTTCATCAATTTCCAATCTTAATAACATTATCAACAGTTTACAATGTTCAAAAGTCTGAGATCTTCCGCGATCATAACTATATTCATACTTTATTTGGAATATTAAATCTACATGCTTGCTTAGAATGCACACATTGAACACGCTTTCAAACATACAATGTTTAAAATTTCAGAAAACTATTTGACATAAGAATAATCTACATACTTTCAAGATTATCTTCCATTTTACCGATTTCAAATCGGTAGTGTAGAACAAAATATATTTCACTTCGCGCGAATCGAAAATTTCAGAGTAGAAAATCGCTATATTCTTCACTCGCAATCTGTCGAGTTCAGACTGTCGTCAGTCCAGTATTGCGAAGAGTAGAGACCAGTCCTTCTACAAGAAGGCGTAGAAACGTCTTATCTTTGAAATGACATACATACAAAGCAAAAATGAGAACACTTAATTTTTAGATTTTGCCGATTTTTCTGTAAATCTGCCCACAGTGGAACGAGACAAAATAACGGTTAACTCCTGGAGCCGTGCCTTTTCTTGTAGAAATTTCAAATTTTCAAAATAATTCAAAATCTTCAGAGGGCATTGCCGATGATCAATTTTCCGAAAGAGAAGATTTGTCTATTATAGACAATTCTGTTTCTTTAAATTGTTCCTGTCTTCCTCGACAGCTTCATGCTTACATTTAGATTTGTCTCTTTCACATGATAATGAAGTAACAAGCAACGTATGTAATCTTCAAGATCACAATTATTATAAAGTCATTGGTGGTAATCGTTAGATAACGACATTAAAGAAACATGACAACGTCGCGTTTCCAATAGGTAATTATATTTTTATGTCTTTTAAGTTTACTTACACATTACGAATAATCATGATACCTTCTTAGTTCTTGTTACGATAATGAATATTGTATTAATTTATATAAAATGAAATAAATTACGTTAATTATATATTTTAGTTCTGTTATTGAATGGAAAATACATAACAGTAATCAGGAATGCTTTTCATTTTTGGAAGAAAGAACTGATAGAGGAATTCTGCACAAAATGTGTGTTTAAAAAGTTGATTTATCTCCTAAAAAGTCAATTATGTAATATAGTATTCACAGAAATACATCTTCCAAATTAAGTAAACTCCGTGTAGTCCGGTCAACTTAGCTCAAAAAATAGGGGCAAAGTTACCAAAATTTACATATAGCTAAAAATTGGTAAGCATGTTCTGCAAAAAAATTTATTTAAAGTTAAAGTTTAAAAATAAAAATAACTTATGCAAAAATTGTAGACCAATCAATTATCTATAAAAATTGTCTTCACACTTTTTTTCTAAGAGTCACCGTTTTTGAATTATATAGTTTAAAAAGTTATGCAGAAGTATATTGCACCGAATACGACAGTTTGATTTTAGAAAAGTGTGTTCCTTTTCTAATTTTCAGATATGTCAAAGATAAACATAAATCAGCACCCGGGTCCAGTCATTGAAATGTATACTTACGTATCTGGAAAGGACTCATTCGTCCTTTTTGCTTATCCAAAACACTTGACCAAAACTAAACAATCCCGTCAAATTGAAATTTTTTTAGTAAAATTTATGTAAATTCAAAAATATGTTCTTATTGGGCGAATGCAAATTGTAGTTACAATATTCCCTCAAGATGTCCTTTAGATGCAACACTATAGGTTGCTTGGTTATTTTAACCAAATCTTAAATATTATAATATTGGTGCTTTACGAACGCACGAAACAGCAATTGCGCAACTTCGTCTTTCTCGATCCTTCGGTTTTTTGTTTTTTCTCTCTTTCGCTGTGCGTTCTCTTTATTTATTTGATGCTGCGAAATTGATTTAAACTTTTCCACTGTCTCATCATGCATAATCATTTGACGAACTGGAAGAGGAAAAAAGCCCCCGGACCGGACGGCATCACGAACTACGCCCTGAAGGAGCTTCCCAAGAAGGCAGTCGTGGCCATCACAGGTATTATCAACGCGGTGCTAAGGCTGAGGCATTTTGCGGATAGATGGCAGACGTGGTCGTCTTGCATAAGCCCGGAAAACCCAAGGACCTACCCCACAGTTAGAGGCCAATTAGTCTCCTCTCCACCATCGGAGAGATAGCAGAAAGGATCATCCTCAACAGATTGCAAAAGGTAATAGCTCAGAACGAGACAATCCAGGACGAACAGTTTGGTTTCCGCCCCCAACACTCCACCACTCTACAGGTCACGAGGATAGTGGAGACGATAACACTTGTGCTAAACAAGACGGAATCCGCGAGCGCAGTCTTCCTGGACGTTTCCAAGGCATTCGATAAGGTATATGCCATACCTTATCGAATGCCGGCTTACTTTTTAAGATGTTGCAGGCAAACGTTCCACTAAGGCTCGTTCAGCTAATAGCGTCATACCTGGAGGACAGAAGTTTTAGAGTGAAGCTGGAAGGGATCCGCTCGACGAGGAGGGACATCAGGGCTGGAGTACCGCAAGGCTCCATTCTATCTCCCACACTATTCAACCTGTACGTCAGCGATATCCCAAGACCTGACTGCACCTCGACATCTCTGTACCTTTATGCGGATGACACCACCATCGTCTCCACCTCACTCAGACCGACCGCTGCCGACCGGAAGTCCCAGGAAGCGCTGGACCTGCTGGAGAAATGGTACCGCACTTGGAGGATCGAGGTCAATTCGGACAAGAGTGCGGCGATCATGTTCACGAAGAGAGTAACCAGAGGTATGGACGTTCAACCCCTGGACATGTTCGGCAAGTCACTTTAAACGTTTCGGAAATGTCGTTGGTCAGGGTACGGTTGCTATCTACTTCGGGGTCGCGAAAAACTGCAGCTAAATTTGAACCGTCAGTTTCGAGCACCCATTCGGATACAAACTCTACGTTGCCATTCTCGTTCACGACTCTTCTCTTCTTCTCATTCGCTTGCGGTTTGATCAAGTAAATTTTGGATATTTCGGGAATTCCTTTTAAAGTGGTTTCTCCAAGCAAGGTATCTTCTAAGCACTTGATAAACTTTTGCTCTTCCATATTGGATTTATCCGCGTTGCATTCGCTTTCTGCTGTATCGTCCAAAATTCGAATATGTAAAACAAATTTTTCCGCATTGTCGTTGCTGAAAAGGCAAAGTAAATCGCCGCCAAAATCTGATTGGATCGTTGCAGCTATTTGTTCCATGGAGAGTTTCTTATTCACATTTTCTTGTCGTCGATCTCCATGCGCAACAACCACGGCGAAACTTTGGTTGGATCGAAATCGAGAATTTCGTAAAAGTCATCGACAAACTCTTGATCCTCCCGAATGACGATGTTGCGCGGATCTGGATGGTAGAAAATAGCTGAGCTAACCGTCACCAATTTCAAGGTACTGTGCTCCAAACGACATAACACATTTTGAGCCTTCTCCAGATCGCAGGCCACTTGCTCCATCAAATACACCGTCATGGAAGAGGCTTTTGCATTTTTGGCCACGCCCCTCGACCAATCGGATCGAGCGAACGTCCAGGGCACACGTTCATCGAAACGGCGCGTCTCTACGCACCCCATCAGGAGACCCGACAAGCAGGTACCTGTAATAAGCAGCGCTTATTAAATCAAACAATATTATAAATGTTGAAATTATATTTATTGTCACTTCAGTGCTAGCGTCTAGCGACCTACGTTGTGGTTCAAGTTGAACTACCTTCGTTGTATTACCACTGCCGAGCATTGCAACTACCAAGGATATTGGTACTACTAACTGCTACTATCGCCATCTGTTACACGCTTCTTTTTTTTTTTTTTTTAGCTTATAAAATTTATAATGTGAGTATAAATGTGAGTGTGGTAAATCGTATGAAGAAAGAATGTTACGTGATCGCATCATAATCGGTGTACACAATAAGAGGTTACAACTGAAATTGTTAGATGGCAAAGATGAATCGTTAAAAAAGGTTATCAATACAAGCAAGATATTTGAAGCAGCAAACGCAAATAAAGTGTTGTTAGATCGAAGCGCTGAACAATTAATAGTGCAAAGTATATCCGAACAACCTGATGTGGTAAACGCAATAACTCGTCAATGTCATAACTGTGGGTTAGCATTCACACCAACTCACTTGCGATTGTGTAAAGCTAAAAATGTTGTATGTTACTCATGTGGTAGAAGAGGACACTTCCAGAAGTTTTGTAAGCAGTCGAAACCAAGACGATACAATCAAGAAAGCAAACCAACTAACAGAGATACGGAAAGCAGTAATCAAACGACAAACAGCATCAAATGGAACAACGCAGAGGGTAACTATGATTTTAGGATAAATACAACGAAAAATGGCTTAGGACGAACAAGATGGATTAAGGCATACAAGATTAATAGCGAGGTAATCAATTTCAAAATTGATACAGGATCAGATGTCAATTGTGTCCCATTAAATCTGATCAGAAAATTAAATATGGCCATGGAAAACCAACAAAATGATTTTCCTGTTTTTGATTATAGTGAGAACAAGATAAAAATTTTTGGGACCGTAAAATTAGAATTTTTAGATTTAAAATCACACAGTGTACAAGTTGCAGAATTTCTTGTCGTAAATAATGAGTTTGAACCGTTGTTGGGATTGGATACTTGCATAGAATTTGGATTAGTGAAGCGAATGGATGTGCACAAAATCACTTGTTTACCGCAAACAAAAGAAGAACTAGCAAGACACAATCGTGACATATTTGAAGGATTGGGTAAGTTTCCTGGAAAATTTTCAATAAAATTAAAAGAAAATGCGACACCGGTACTACGTTATAAAAAACGAATACCTTTAAGTCTGATTGAAAAACTTAAAGTGGAAATTGACTGTATGGTAGAGACCGGAATAATTTCACCTGTCGACTATCCAACAGAGTGGGTCAATAACCTACAAATAGTCGAAAAACACAATGGCAAATTGCGAATATGTTTAGATCCAAAGCCACTTAACGAATGCATACAGCGGGAACATTTTCTAATACCAACAATTGCGGATTGCACTAGTCGCTTGGCCAATAAACGGATCTTCACAGTTCTGGACCTTAACTGCGGATTTTGACACATGGAATTGGACAACATAAGTGCTGAATTGACGACATTCATGACTCCATTTGGCAGATTTAAATACAATCGTGTTCCGTTTGGTGTTAATTGCGCACCAGAAATGTTTCAGAGGAAAATGGTGCAAATATTTGGTGACATACCAGACGTGGTGGTGTACTTTGATGATATTGGAATCGCTGCAGAAAACGAAGTTGAGCATGACAAAACATTGTCATTGGTCATGGAACGTGCAAGAGCAAATGGCATCAAGTTCAATCCGGAAAAAAATTCAATATCGGAAATCTGAAGTTCAGTTTATGGGCCATGTATTGTCAAATGGCCAAATCAAACCAACAAATAAATACCGAGATGCTGTCACAAGTGGAAATATATAATCTATAAATTATTGTAATTAAATGTAATTCCACTTGAAGCTCCCTGGTATAAGTTGACAAAGTGCAATGGTTATAAATAAATAGATAATGAATATGGAAGGGGAAGCATCAAGCGGTGCAGAAGAATAATTAATTATTTAACTAGAGTTCGGAGTGTGCACCTCCTGGGGTCAAGATGTGACCACCGTTGATGGCTTAACTACCCCTCGTAGAGTAAGATCTAGTTTAAGATGTTATTTAGTATTTATTTAGGAATTAATAATTAAATTTAATAAATATAGTTTTCATTATAAACACCTGTGTGATTATTTCAATTAAAGTACATAAACCTAACTCAAAACCTCTGAGCTACACAACCCCAAAAATATTCGTGACATTTTGGTGGAGGTGCCGGGCAGGTCTCGGAGAGCATAAATCTCCAAATTTTTGCTATGATTTTGAAAATTAAAATTTTTTTAAATAACAAGTTTCCTCTAGTTTTAAAATAAATTACATTAATGTGTAGGTTAGTAAATTTCATTAACAATATGCAATTCAAACTAAGTAGATTACGTAATTATGTATCAGGTTAAAGAAGAAAATTTTTATGTTTATAATATGTTGAACAATTTTAATTTTACAGTTTTATTGAATTATAGAGGAATATTTTTTATGAACCTATGAAACAATAATGGATGTTTTGTTCCGATAATTGGTAATTTTTATTTATGACCCACAGCCAAATATTGGGTCAGTACTTTCTGGTGAGGCTGCCATTAAGGTAAATAAAAGTACCAATCAAAAATTTAGGGAAATATAATCTGAAATTAATCTTTTAAATATTTTTTCTTACAATGATAAATTTTGCATTTCAAGTGAATAATTAGGTAATTATTACGTAATCGGTCGACAAACTTACGCGTCTACATAAATGAAATGTAATCTAATAGAAGAAAAGATAATTTTAATATTAAAATTTAATTCACGTTAAATTAGGATTAAAAGAAAAATTTCAATAAATAGAACGATTTTACAGATTTTACAAATAATTATTATTGATCAAAAATGGTAAATTTTATGAGTAAAATTAATTTAAATTTGTTTGATTTTTACATTTTGCATTAGATAATTTCAAATTTGGCAATAATAAATAAAAGTAGTTTTGAAATTTTTGTATTTAAATTGAATTTAAAAATATAATGGCATTTTGTTTTAATAAAAGAATTTGTTGATGTTGCATAAATGAATAGTTCAAACAAGTTCACGAAAGAAATAAAATGCTTAACTTATATTTTTGTTGTAACGAGGAAAATTACGAATTAATATTCAATAATTTTATTTTTTTAACATTTTGAATTTAGGTAAAAATAAATATTTATAGGTAATTTTTAGACATAACAAGAGAATATTATTTTTATACAGCAGATAAATGAATAGGATTTGAAGATCAAATAATATGTGTAAAGATAAAAAAGAGTTAGGTTTTGTCATAAATTTTAACGTTAATGTCCGATGAAAAAGTATAGAAAAATTATTAGTTTGAAAAAATAATGTAATACAACACGTATTCGCGCAGACATTTGCTTACACTGTAAAAAATACTACGGATGTTAATTGGGTTTATTAAAGTTCATTTTTATAACGGAAATGCTGGATCATATTTTTTTTGCAAATAAGACATGAAATTGCTTCACCAAATTAAATACATTGTATAGGCCCGTAGGGAAGCTCCTGATTCTGCTGGCGTAGGTCAACTTTTTGAGTCGGTCATCGAAGGAGTGGAGATGTTAAAAATTGAGATGTACAAGCACAATTTGAATCAACGTGCCACACGGCTCTAATAAGTAGGCTTAAAACTCAACTAAGAAAGGATCTTAGTATTTAAAAGAATTACCTTTTATTTTCTTGTTTTTTGTTTTGTATAGAATGTAAAGTTATAAGGATTCACTCCGTAAATAAACATTATTATTATTATTATTATTATAAGACAATCGACGAATAATTAAATAAACTTGTAGGGTCAAAGTTTTAACAAAAAATTTTAACCAATAGTAGGGTAAATATTTTATGTAATAAAAAGCGACAATATGGATAAGTGATAATAATATTATGTAAAGCGAATATAAAAGGAATAATGGAATAGATGAAAATTTAATAAATATTCGCACAGTTGTAAATAAGTCGCAAAAGCAAATAATAAAGTTATACCGTCATTGCAAGGTAATTTAAAAATTAAGAACAGCGAAAAATACAAGTGAATAAAACCCATTCTAAATAGAAATCACAAACACTCGAAGCATTTTAATGTAGTACCGTAGCACAATTTTATTCACTATATTAATATGGATCATCGGGATAAATTTATTTAAAATGAAATTAAAATTAAAATATAAAAGTTGAGCTAATGTGTAAAAAATATGGAGTTAATTAATAAAATAAATTATCAATAAATAATTGTAGGAAGATTTTATTATTGATTTGTTAAAGAGTGGTGTTACGCGCTTGATCCCAACTTGCTTGTATGAGACTTGTGGCTGTATGAGTCGGATTACAGATGCTACATCCTTGCAAGCGGGAGCTACTTAAATGAAGAGTAATCTTTTAATGAACAATTTCTAAAATTAGTTGAATATTTTTGTTTTGTTTTTTTTAAAGAAGTATTTTTTGTACTATCGTCCTAGGTAATGACGCTAAACTGCCCTAATAAATAATTTTCTCAGGGGATACATTATAAAGGTATGAATTAAATTTAACCAAAATTAATAGGAAAAATGCACAGGTGTTTAACTTTAAGTAAAAATCAGGACATAGTTGATAAGTTAGATTTAAGATTTTCTAAACATTTATTTTTTTTTTGAGAAAATTTGGCTTAAAATAAATTATGGGAATAATAACTAGAAAAACATGCAATACATTTTAATTGTGGACAAAAGAAACCAGCAGACCTATAGGACCAACGATGAAAGTCAAAAATCATTCCAAATCTGTTTGTTAATAATTTCAAAGGATGAAAGCTACTTGATTTTAGACAGAGAGCCTAGCCACCTCAATGTGTATTATCTCGTATCGCTTTAACAAGGATGGAAAAATGGAAATGGTAATTCAGGTTGGTTGATAAGAACAAACTGGTGTCAAACGGCGGGCTGGCCATCCCAATGTTGATGTCACGCGCACACTGTCAATTACTGAATTACACCAACCATGGAACCAAATTTGTATGGAAATGGAATGGAATACTTTTTTATTTGGGTGAGATGAGAATTAATGTGGTAATTATGGAATGGCATGGTTATTATGGCATGGCATGGAATGGCACTAAATGAAGTAAAAATGAAATACATGGATATAAATTGAATAATAAAGAATAATATGGATGACAATAATGGTTTAATATGGATCCAAAGATGAATAAAATGATATAATATAGATATATGGGTAGGTCCGATGAGAGCTACTCAAAATGGAATAATAATGAAGAAATATAATATGGATATATGGGTAGGTCCGATGAGAGCTACTCAAAGTGAATTAATAATGAAGAAATATAAGTGGTATAATATGGATCCCAATGAAATATAAATAATATTATAAATGATAAATATAAATATAAATATAAATGGAATAATAATGAAGAAATATAAATGGTATAATATGGGTAGGTCCGATGAGAGCTACTCCAAATGAAATAATTATGAAGAAATATAAATGGTATAATGAAGAATATATGTTTAACGAGCAAAAACGAACTCTTTCCTTAAACACTACTTTAGCAGAGAAACAAAGATATGATTTTTGAAGAATTTACAAATAGTTTGTTAAATGAAACATGCTTTGCTCATGGCAAAAAAATGAAGTATGAAAATGGAAGAGACAAAACCGAAATATCTGAAGAACAATCTGCATTTTTGGGAAACATAAGCAGTTTATACATATATACAAACACACCTCCTCATGGATTTGGCACCCAAGCACCAAAAGTTGCTGAGACTGTGAATAGAGCATATAGTTTCAACAAAAAAATATTAAACAAAACAATAAAACTGATGGGTGTTGAGATAGAAAGACTGCACTGGGAGCAGGAGGATAGTGATTTTCCACATGACGAAATTCACGGAAATTTTATAGCATCGGAATTAAGAGTGATGGTAGAGTCATTTCTCATAAAAAATATCACTCAAATAGACAGCTGTGCATCAATGACAATCAAGAAAGCTCTTCAAACCAACTCTGATGTCTTGACAAAAGGGAGACAATCCATGTGTTCATTAACAGGAAAAAGTGTTACTGCAGCACTGGCATACAGGAGAATGTTTGACTTTTATAGGGAGAATACGGGGATGCAATGTTTCAGTTGTATTGAGTAGATACAAGTATATTTCAATCTGATGAACAAGCAAGAGCTCACTTTCCTTGAAAATAAAGAGAGAGAGATTAAAGTGAGAAAATATTCAAAAGAGAGGAAGCAAAAGGTTTGGGTAAGCAAAAAGATAATAGGAACTCATAAAGTTACGATTAAGGGAAATGATGAAGTGAGGAAAAAGATGCTCCAGCTTTCAACAAGGTTTGTTTCTTATCTTAAACATAAAGAAAGAGAGAAGAAGGACAGAAGAGCAATAGCCTCCGCAAACATGATTCTTAGAATGTTCTTACACATAATAGAAGAATTTCACTTAGAATTAGCTAGGCATATAGAGGGAGCAACCATCTCTATAGGAGGAGAAGAAAAGAAGTCCAAAATTTCTAACAATATGTCTGCCTCTTCATTTTCATCAGGTCGAACAAACACAGGATGTCAAGGGACAGAAGATGCCACCAAGTGGAATGAATGTTTAGCACCTTCTGCCTTTGCAATGATGCACAAGTATCTCTTTGATAAAGAAACAAGAATGAGGCTAGGTCTTCCGCCACCCGATGAATTCTGCCTACTTTTCTCACATATTGCTGTTGCTGGAAATTTCTTAATGTCAATGAAAGAAATCCAATTGGGAAGTGGTGTTACCATATGCAGTGAAAATGAAATAGGAAGACTCCAATGGAAGGAAGAATGGGAAAAATGTATGAACGAAAACACAAGAAAATGGTTCATAGAATCTAAGAAAAGGATAGATGACAGAGGGGAATTCATGAAAGCCAGCCCAGGAATGCTAATGGGTATGATGAATGCTGGATCAACTACCTTAGGTCTCCTAGCTACCAATCACAGAATGAGCAAGGACAACATGAAGGTTATGACTCTTAGATCAAGTGATGATTCAATGTCTTCATACATGGGGATCACTGCTAATGCCCTATCCAGCTGTGTAAAAATGAATAGATTGAACCTCTCCATGATAGGAATAAATTTGAGTCCTGACAAAACATTCTTTTTCAGAGAGGGTCTGGGAGAATATACTTCATGGTACATGGGTAGAAAATTTGTTTCACAATTTGGAGTTGAAACAGCTTCTCTAAGACCACAGGGAAAGAATCCTCAAGATGACTTTTATTCTTTAGCAAAAGGAACATCCACCGCACTTCAGACACTTACAATCAACCCATATGGAGCAACTAGCAGGCTTAGGATTGGTGCAGATGCAATTCGTAGGCTATGGAGGATTAATCTTGACCCAGGAAAAAGATCAAATATTTCAGGCAGTGTGCAGTTGATGGCTGATGGGGGAAACAACATGTGGAATTTTGCAAATTGTCATTTAGAAGAGACTTGTTTGAAGAAACATTTTGCCAGAACTGAAGAGGAGAGAGACTATTTACTTAGGATCAGAAATCCTGAAAATCCATTTGCGCCCAACATAAAAGAAGAGTTGGTGTATTCAAAAGAACATGGCATGCTTATCCTAGATGAAGTCGAAACACCCAGAACCTGTTTCAACTTTCTTAAAAGATCAAATAGAACTTTTAAAGAGGGAGAAAATAAAAGGCAGGAAGAGGTCGAAAAGACAAGCGAAGAAGCTGCCAAGATAATAAATCTTATTGATCCGACCACTATGATATCCTATCCCACCTCTCAATCTTTAGCTTCCGATCATTTGTCCTCTATTTTGGAGGTGGATGCTTCAACACTTGATTTGGATGAAGACGAGAAAGGAAAGTTGCAGAGAGCCCTTAGGATTTTGAGGGATGGTGAGATTGAACTATTAGAGTGCAATATTGAGAAAAATGACTATTCAATGTATAACTCAGATGATGATTATATTTAAGATTATTTTAGGATAACAAAATGTTGTATTAGAAAAAAAAAAAAAAAAAAACCACCAAAATGTCACGAATATTTTTGGGGTTGTGTAGCTCAGAGGTTTTGAGTTAGGTTTATGTACTTTAATTGAAATAATCACACAGGTGTTTATAATGAAAACTATATTTATTAAATTTAATTATTAATTCCTAAATAACATCTTAAACTAGATCTTACTCTACGAGGGGTAGTTAAGCCATCAACGGTGGTCACATCTTGACCCCAGGAGGTGCACACTCCGAACTCTAGTTAATTAATTAATTATTCTTCTGCACCGCTTGATGCTTCCCCTTCCATATTCATTATCTATTTATTTATAACCATTGCACTTTGTCAACTTATACCAGGGAGCTTCAAGTGGAATTACATTTAATTACAATAATTTATAGATTATATATTTCCACTTGTGACAATGCGATTTTGGAAATGAAAACACCTGAAAACAAGCAAGACGTCATGCGATTATTAGGACTCCTCAAGTATCTGGCAAAATTTATTCCTAACTTGTCGAAACAGTCAACGGCTCTGCGGAACCTAACAAGAAAGGACATTGGGTTTGAATGGAAGGTTCAACATCAAGAAGAATTCAAAAATTTACTAAGGATTATTTCGTCCGATCCCGTATTGTCAGTATATGACCCAAAAAAGGCTGTTGTTGTACAAACCGATGAATCAAAAGATGGATTGGGTTGTGTGCTGATGCAAGAAGGACACCCGGTAGCATACTCTTCGCGCACGTTAAGCAAAAGTGAACAAAGATGGGCTCAAATCGAAAAGGAGCTGTTGGCAATTGTGTTTGCATGTCAAAGGTTTCACTTTTATTTGTACGGTCGCGAATTCACTGTTGAGAGCGATCATAAACCATTGGAGACTCTAGTCAAGCGAGACATTGATGATGTAACTGCACGATTACAGCGCATGTTTTTAATGCTCCTAAGATATCCAAAAATGACTGTAATATATAAACCAGGGAAAGAAATGCTTGTGGCCGACTGTTTATCGCGAGCGCAACTGAAAGAAAATACGGAGATCAATGAATTATCAGGAATTATACACTCGGTAACAAAGTCAGCATGTTTATCGGAAGACAATTATAAGTTGTATTGCTCAATCATGGAACGAGATGAACGTTACATGCGGATATGTAGCTATGTTGAAAATGGGTGGCCAACGTATCATAAATTGGATGACCTAAGTCAGGAATTTTTCAAATATAAAGCAGAATTACATTGTGAGAATGGATTATTATTCCGAAATCATAAACTGGTAATACCAACGGAACTGCAGAATGAAATTTCTAGATGGTTACACGCACCACACTTAGGCATTGAAAAAACGCTTGCACGCGCAAGAATGCATTATTTCTGGCCCAAAATGAACAGTCAAATCAAGGAAATTACGTCAAAATGTACCATCTGCGAAAAGTTCAAACGCTTTCATAGAGTGTCGATGGATATATTTGAATATGCAGGACGAGATTTCATTGCGTTGATTGATGCCTATTCGAATTACTTAATCGCGGAACCAATCAGAAGTAAAACATCAAAGCACGTCATTGAAGTGATCTGTGGTAAATTCAATACAATTGGATATCCAACGATAATAAAGTGTGACAACAGTCCTTTCGGATCGAGTGAATTTGAGAAATTTGCAAGCACCGCCAATATTCAACTGAAATTCTCAAGTCCCCGATATCCTCAAAGTAATGGGCTTGCAGAAAAGGGTGTGGCCATTGCGAAAAATATACTCAAACGATGTTACGAGGCACAAGAAGTCCATCAATTTCAATACCGTATACTGGAATACAACACTACGCCGGTAGTAAGTCTGCAGTTGTCCCCTGCCCAATTATTTTTCGGTCGAGCAATCAAAGCAAAATTACCAATTGCAGACTCACTGTTGTGCCGCAATAACGTGAGCGAAAACAGCGTTCAGGAAAAACTTCAAGATAGAAAGGAAAGACAAAAATACTATTATGATCGGAACGCAAAGGAACTGTCGGTATTGAAAGCAAGTGATCGAGTCATTTTTAAAAAGACGGGAAAAGAATGGAACTACGGAATAATCGTCGAAAACATTAATGATCGGTCCTACATAATTAAGGACAGTTTTAATAATTTTTTCAGGCGGAATCGGAGGTTTATTTCCAAAACCAGTAACACCAATTTTAATGCCAGTGAAATGATATTAGACGACAACATAAAAAATCACGTAGACAGAAAGGAGGATCTAAAGGAAATTCTAATCATGCAACCAGAGTGTCGGGGGACACAAGAAAGCGTCAATATTGAACTCCCCGAACATAGGATGAATGAATCAGATGCACCAGTGAATATCGAAATGAAACTTCCTAGCATAAACGAACTAGTCCCACCCGTAGAAGCAGAAATCCCACTTCTGACACCATGTAATAAGCAGCGCTTATTAAATCAAACAATATTATAAATGTTGAAATTATATTTATTGTCACTTCAGTGCTAGCGTCTAGCGACCTACGTTGTGGTTCAAGTTGAACTACCTTCGTTGTATTACCACTGCCGAGCATTGCAACTACCAAGGATATTGGTACTACTAACTGCTACTATCGCCATCTGTTACACGCTTCTTTTTTTTTTTTTTTTAGCTTATAAAATTTATAATGTGAGTATAAATGTGAGTGTGGTAAATCGTATGAAGAAAGAATGTTACGTGATCGCATCATAATCGGTGTACACAATAAGAGGTTACAACTGAAATTGTTAGATGGCAAAGATGAATCGTTAAAAAAGGTTATCAATACAAGCAAGATATTTGAAGCAGCAAACGCAAATAAAGTGTTGTTAGATCGAAGCGCTGAACAATTAATAGTGCAAAGTATATCCGAACAACCTGATGTGGTAAACGCAATAACTCGTCAATGTCATAACTGTGGGTTAGCATTCACACCAACTCACTTGCGATTGTGTAAAGCTAAAAATGTTGTATGTTACTCATGTGGTAGAAGAGGACACTTCCAGAAGTTTTGTAAGCAGTCGAAACCAAGACGATACAATCAAGAAAGCAAACCAACTAACAGAGATACGGAAAGCAGTAATCAAACGACAAACAGCATCAAATGGAACAACGCAGAGGGTAACTATGATTTTAGGATAAATACAACGAAAAATGGCTTAGGACGAACAAGATGGATTAAGGCATACAAGATTAATAGCGAGGTAATCAATTTCAAAATTGATACAGGATCAGATGTCAATTGTGTCCCATTAAATCTGATCAGAAAATTAAATATGGCCATGGAAAACCAACAAAATGATTTTCCTGTTTTTGATTATAGTGAGAACAAGATAAAAATTTTTGGGACCGTAAAATTAGAATTTTTAGATTTAAAATCACACAGTGTACAAGTTGCAGAATTTCTTGTCGTAAATAATGAGTTTGAACCGTTGTTGGGATTGGATACTTGCATAGAATTTGGATTAGTGAAGCGAATGGATGTGCACAAAATCACTTGTTTACCGCAAACAAAAGAAGAACTAGCAAGACACAATCGTGACATATTTGAAGGATTGGGTAAGTTTCCTGGAAAATTTTCAATAAAATTAAAAGAAAATGCGACACCGGTACTACGTTATAAAAAACGAATACCTTTAAGTCTGATTGAAAAACTTAAAGTGGAAATTGACTGTATGGTAGAGACCGGAATAATTTCACCTGTCGACTATCCAACAGAGTGGGTCAATAACCTACAAATAGTCGAAAAACACAATGGCAAATTGCGAATATGTTTAGATCCAAAGCCACTTAACGAATGCATACAGCGGGAACATTTTCTAATACCAACAATTGCGGATTGCACTAGTCGCTTGGCCAATAAACGGATCTTCACAGTTCTGGACCTTAACTGCGGATTTTGACACATGGAATTGGACAACATAAGTGCTGAATTGACGACATTCATGACTCCATTTGGCAGATTTAAATACAATCGTGTTCCGTTTGGTGTTAATTGCGCACCAGAAATGTTTCAGAGGAAAATGGTGCAAATATTTGGTGACATACCAGACGTGGTGGTGTACTTTGATGATATTGGAATCGCTGCAGAAAACGAAGTTGAGCATGACAAAACATTGTCATTGGTCATGGAACGTGCAAGAGCAAATGGCATCAAGTTCAATCCGGAAAAAAATTCAATATCGGAAATCTGAAGTTCAGTTTATGGGCCATGTATTGTCAAATGGCCAAATCAAACCAACAAATAAATACCGAGATGCTGTCACAAGTGGAAATATATAATCTATAAATTATTGTAATTAAATGTAATTCCACTTGAAGCTCCCTGGTATAAGTTGACAAAGTGCAATGGTTATAAATAAATAGATAATGAATATGGAAGGGGAAGCATCAAGCGGTGCAGAAGAATAATTAATTATTTAACTAGAGTTCGGAGTGTGCACCTCCTGGGGTCAAGATGTGACCACCGTTGATGGCTTAACTACCCCTCGTAGAGTAAGATCTAGTTTAAGATGTTATTTAGTATTTATTTAGGAATTAATAATTAAATTTAATAAATATAGTTTTCATTATAAACACCTGTGTGATTATTTCAATTAAAGTACATAAACCTAACTCAAAACCTCTGAGCTACACAACCCCAAAAATATTCGTGACATTTTGGTGGAGGTGCCGGGCAGGTCTCGGAGAGCATAAATCTCCAAATTTTTGCTATGATTTTGAAAATTAAAATTTTTTTAAATAACAAGTTTCCTCTAGTTTTAAAATAAATTACATTAATGTGTAGGTTAGTAAATTTCATTAACAATATGCAATTCAAACTAAGTAGATTACGTAATTATGTATCAGGTTAAAGAAGAAAATTTTTATGTTTATAATATGTTGAACAATTTTAATTTTACAGTTTTATTGAATTATAGAGGAATATTTTTTATGAACCTATGAAACAATAATGGATGTTTTGTTCCGATAATTGGTAATTTTTATTTATGACCCACAGCCAAATATTGGGTCAGTACTTTCTGGTGAGGCTGCCATTAAGGTAAATAAAAGTACCAATCAAAAATTTAGGGAAATATAATCTGAAATTAATCTTTTAAATATTTTTTCTTACAATGATAAATTTTGCATTTCAAGTGAATAATTAGGTAATTATTACGTAATCGGTCGACAAACTTACGCGTCTACATAAATGAAATGTAATCTAATAGAAGAAAAGATAATTTTAATATTAAAATTTAATTCACGTTAAATTAGGATTAAAAGAAAAATTTCAATAAATAGAACGATTTTACAGATTTTACAAATAATTATTATTGATCAAAAATGGTAAATTTTATGAGTAAAATTAATTTAAATTTGTTTGATTTTTACATTTTGCATTAGATAATTTCAAATTTGGCAATAATAAATAAAAGTAGTTTTGAAATTTTTGTATTTAAATTGAATTTAAAAATATAATGGCATTTTGTTTTAATAAAAGAATTTGTTGATGTTGCATAAATGAATAGTTCAAACAAGTTCACGAAAGAAATAAAATGCTTAACTTATATTTTTGTTGTAACGAGGAAAATTACGAATTAATATTCAATAATTTTATTTTTTTAACATTTTGAATTTAGGTAAAAATAAATATTTATAGGTAATTTTTAGACATAACAAGAGAATATTATTTTTATACAGCAGATAAATGAATAGGATTTGAAGATCAAATAATATGTGTAAAGATAAAAAAGAGTTAGGTTTTGTCATAAATTTTAACGTTAATGTCCGATGAAAAAGTATAGAAAAATTATTAGTTTGAAAAAATAATGTAATACAACACGTATTCGCGCAGACATTTGCTTACACTGTAAAAAATACTACGGATGTTAATTGGGTTTATTAAAGTTCATTTTTATAACGGAAATGCTGGATCATATTTTTTTTGCAAATAAGACATGAAATTGCTTCACCAAATTAAATACATTGTATAGGCCCGTAGGGAAGCTCCTGATTCTGCTGGCGTAGGTCAACTTTTTGAGTCGGTCATCGAAGGAGTGGAGATGTTAAAAATTGAGATGTACAAGCACAATTTGAATCAACGTGCCACACGGCTCTAATAAGTAGGCTTAAAACTCAACTAAGAAAGGATCTTAGTATTTAAAAGAATTACCTTTTATTTTCTTGTTTTTTGTTTTGTATAGAATGTAAAGTTATAAGGATTCACTCCGTAAATAAACATTATTATTATTATTATTATTATAAGACAATCGACGAATAATTAAATAAACTTGTAGGGTCAAAGTTTTAACAAAAAATTTTAACCAATAGTAGGGTAAATATTTTATGTAATAAAAAGCGACAATATGGATAAGTGATAATAATATTATGTAAAGCGAATATAAAAGGAATAATGGAATAGATGAAAATTTAATAAATATTCGCACAGTTGTAAATAAGTCGCAAAAGCAAATAATAAAGTTATACCGTCATTGCAAGGTAATTTAAAAATTAAGAACAGCGAAAAATACAAGTGAATAAAACCCATTCTAAATAGAAATCACAAACACTCGAAGCATTTTAATGTAGTACCGTAGCACAATTTCATTCACTATATTAATATGGATCATCGGGATAAATTTATTTAAAATGAAATTAAAATTAAAATATAAAAGTTGAGCTAATGTGTAAAAAATATGGAGTTAATTAATAAAATAAATTATCAATAAATAATTGTAGGAAGATTTTATTATTGATTTGTTAAAGAGTGGTGTTACGCGCTTGATCCCAACTTGCTTGTATGAGACTTGTGGCTGTATGAGTCGGATTACAGATGCTACATCCTTGCAAGCGGGAGCTACTTAAATGAAGAGTAATCTTTTAATGAACAATTTCTAAAATTAGTTGAATATTTTTGTTTTGTTTTTTTTAAAGAAGTATTTTTTGTACTATCGTCCTAGGTAATGACGCTAAACTGCCCTAATAAATAATTTTCTCAGGGGATACATTATAAAGGTATGAATTAAATTTAACCAAAATTAATAGGAAAAATGCACAGGTGTTTAACTTTAAGTAAAAATCAGGACATAGTTGATAAGTTAGATTTAAGATTTTCTAAACATTTATTTTTTTTTTGAGAAAATTTGGCTTAAAATAAATTATGGGAATAATAACTAGAAAAACATGCAATACATTTTAATTGTGGACAAAAGAAACCAGCAGACCTATAGGACCAACGATGAAAGTCAAAAATCATTCCAAATCTGTTTGTTAATAATTTCAAAGGATGAAAGCTACTTGATTTTAGACAGAGAGCCTAGCCACCTCAATGTGTATTATCTCGTATCGCTTTAACAAGGATGGAAAAATGGAAATGGTAATTCAGGTTGGTTGATAAGAACAAACTGGTGTCAAACGGCGGGCTGGCCATCCCAATGTTGATGTCACGCGCACACTGTCAATTACTGAATTACACCAACCATGGAACCAAATTTGTATGGAAATGGAATGGAATACTTTTTTATTTGGGTGAGATGAGAATTAATGTGGTAATTATGGAATGGCATGGTTATTATGGCATGGCATGGAATGGCACTAAATGAAGTAAAAATGAAATACATGGATATAAATTGAATAATAAAGAATAATATGGATGACAATAATGGTTTAATATGGATCCAAAGATGAATAAAATGATATAATATAGATATATGGGTAGGTCCGATGAGAGCTACTCAAAATGGAATAATAATGAAGAAATATAATATGGATATATGGGTAGGTCCGATGAGAGCTACTCAAAGTGAATTAATAATGAAGAAATATAAGTGGTATAATATGGATCCCAATGAATATATAATGGTACAATATGGGTAGGTCCTATGAGAGCTACTCTAAATGAAATAATTACAAAGAAGATGATAAATAATAATGGTTTTATGGATCCCAATGAAATATAAATGGTATAATATGGGTAGGTCCGATGTGAGCTACTCAGAAATGGAATAATAATGAAGAAATATAAATGGTATAATATGGGTAGGTCCGATGAGAGCTACTCCAAATGAAATAATTATGAAGAAATATAAATGGTATAATGAAGAATATATGTTTAACGAGCAAAAACGAACTCTTTCCTTAAACACTACTTTAGCAGAGAAACAAAGATATGATTTTTGAAGAATTTACAAATAGTTTGTTAAATGAAACATGCTTTGCTCATGGCAAAAAAATGAAGTATGAAAATGGAAGAGACAAAACCGAAATATCTGAAGAACAATCTGCATTTTTGGGAAACATAAGCAGTTTATACATATATACAAACACACCTCCTCATGGATTTGGCACCCAAGCACCAAAAGTTGCTGAGACTGTGAATAGAGCATATAGTTTCAACAAAAAAATATTAAACAAAACAATAAAACTGATGGGTGTTGAGATAGAAAGACTGCACTGGGAGCAGGAGGATAGTGATTTTCCACATGACGAAATTCACGGAAATTTTATAGCATCGAAATTAAGAGTGATGGTAGAGTCATTTCTCATAAAAAATATCACTCAAATAGACAGCTGTGCATCAATGACAATCAAGAAAGCTCTTCAAACCAACTCTGATGTCTTGACAAAAGGGAGACAATCCATGTGTTCATTAACAGGAAAAAGTGTTACTGCAGCACTGGCATACAGGAGAATGTTTGACTTTTATAGGGAGAATACGGGGATGCAATGTTCAGTTGTATTGAGTGGATACAAGTATATTTCAATCTGATGAACAAGCAAGAGCTCACTTTCCTTGAAAATAAAGAGAGAGAGATTAAAGTGAGAAAATATTCAAAAGAGAGGAAGCAAAAGGTTTGGGTAAGCAAAAAGATAATAGGAACTCATAAAGTTACGATTAAGGGAAATGATGAAGTGAGGAAAAAGATGCTCCAGCTTTCAACAAGGTTTGTTTCTTATCTTAAACATAAAGAAAGAGAGAAGAAGGACAGAAGAGCAATAGCCTCCGCAAACATGATTCTTAGAATGTTCTTACACATAATAGAAGAATTTCACTTAGAATTAGCTAGGCATATAGAGGGAGCAACCATCTCTATAGGAGGAGAAGAAAAGAAGTCCAAAATTTCTAACAATATGTCTGCCTCTTCATTTTCATCAGGTCGAACAAACACAGGATGTCAAGGGACAGAAGATGCCACCAAGTGGAATGAATGTTTAGCACCTTCTGCCTTTGCAATGATGCACAAGTATCTCTTTGATAAAGAAACAAGAATGAGGCTAGGTCTTCCGCCACCCGATGAATTCTGCCTACTTTTCTCACATATTGCTGTTGCTGGAAATTTCTTAATGTCAATGAAAGAAATCCAATTGGGAAGTGGTGTTACCATATGCAGTGAAAATGAAATAGGAAGACTCCAATGGAAGGAAGAATGGGAAAAATGTATGAACGAAAACACAAGAAAATGGTTCATAGAATCTAAGAAAAGGATAGATGACAGAGGGGAATTCATGAAAGCCAGCCCAGGAATGCTAATGGGTATGATGAATGCTGGATCAACTACCTTAGGTCTCCTAGCTACCAATCACAGAATGAGCAAGGACAACATGAAGGTTATGACTCTTAGATCAAGTGATGATTCAATGTCTTCATACATGGGGATCACTGCTAATGCCCTATCCAGCTGTGTAAAAATGAATAGATTGAACCTCTCCATGATAGGAATAAATTTGAGTCCTGACAAAACATTCTTTTTCAGAGAGGGTCTGGGAGAATATACTTCATGGTACATGGATAGAAAATTTGTTTCACAATTTGGAGTTGAAACAGCTTCTCTAAGACCACAGGGAAAGAATCCTCAAGATGACTTTTATTCTTTAGCAAAAGGAACATCCACCGCACTTCAGACACTTACAATCAACCCATATGGAGCAACTAGCAGGCTTAGGATTGGTGCAGATGCAATTCGGAGGCTATGGAGGATTAATCTTGACCCAGGAAAAAGATCAAATATTTCAGGCAGTGTGCAGTTGATGGCTGATGGGGGAAACAACATGTGGAATTTTTCAAATTGTCATTTAGAAGAGACTTGTTTGAAGAAACATTTTGCCAGAACTGAAGAGGAGAGAGACTATTTACTTAGGATCAGAAATCCTGAAAATCCATTTGCGCCCAACATAAAAGAAGAGTTGGTGTATTCAAAAGAACATGGCATGCTTATCCTAGATGAAGTCGAAACACCCAGAACCTGTTTCAACTTTCTTAAAAGATCAAATAGAACTTTTAAAGAGGGAGAAAATAAAAGGCAGGAAGAGGTCGAAAAGACAAGCGAAGAAGCTGCCAAGATAATAAATCTTATTGATCCGACCACTATGATATCCTATCCCACCTCTCAATCTTTAGCTTCCGATCATTTGTCCTCTATTTTGGAGGTGGATGCTTCAACACTTGATTTGGATGAAGACGAGAAAGGAAAGTTGCAGAGAGCCCTTAGGATTTTGAGGGATGGTGAGATTGAACTATTAGAGTGCAATATTGAGAAAAATGACTATTCAATGTATAACTCAGATGATGATTATATTTAAGATTATTTTAGGATAACAAAATGTTGTATTGGAAAAAAAAAAAAAAACCACCAAAATGTCACGAATATTTTTGGGGTTGTGTAGCTCAGAGGTTTTGAGTTAGGTTTATGTACTTTAATTGAAATAATCACACATGTGTTTATAATGAAAACTATATTTATTAAATTTAATTATTAATTCCTAAATAACATCTTAAACTAGATCTTACTCTACGAGGGGTAGTTAAGCCATCAACGGTGGTCACATCTTGACCCCAGGAGGTGCACACTCCGAACTCTAGTTAATTAATTAATTAATTATTCTTCTGCACCGCTTGATGCTTCCCCTTCCATATTCATTATCTATTTATTTATAACCATTGCACTTTGTCAACTTATACCAGGGAGCTTCAAGTGGAATTACATTTAATTACAATAATTTATAGATTATATATTTCCACTTGTGACAATGCGATTTTGGAAATGAAAACACCTGAAAACAAGCAAGACGTCATGCGATTATTAGGACTCCTCAAGTATCTGGCAAAATTTATTCCTAACTTGTCGAAACAGTCAACGGCTCTGCGGAACCTAACAAGAAAGGACATTGGGTTTGAATGGAAGGTTCAACATCAAGAAGAATTCAAAAATTTACTAAGGATTATTTCGTCCGATCCCGTATTGTCAGTATATGACCCAAAAAAGGCTGTTGTTGTACAAACCGATGAATCAAAAGATGGATTGGGTTGTGTGCTGATGCAAGAAGGACACCCGGTAGCATACTCTTCGCGCACGTTAAGCAAAAGTGAACAAAGATGGGCTCAAATCGAAAAGGAGCTGTTGGCAATTGTGTTTGCATGTCAAAGGTTTCACTTTTATTTGTACGGTCGCGAATTCACTGTTGAGAGCGATCATAAACCATTGGAGACTCTAGTCAAGCGAGACATTGATGATGTAACTGCACGATTACAGCGCATGTTTTTAATGCTCCTAAGATATCCAAAAATGACTGTAATATATAAACCAGGGAAAGAAATGCTTGTGGCCGACTGTTTATCGCGAGCGCAACTGAAAGAAAATACGGAGATCAATGAATTATCAGGAATTATACACTCGGTAACAAAGTCAGCATGTTTATCGGAAGACAATTATAAGTTGTATTGCTCAATCATGGAACGAGATGAACGTTACATGCGGATATGTAGCTATGTTGAAAATGGGTGGCCAACGTATCATAAATTGGATGACCTAAGTCAGGAATTTTTCAAATATAAAGCAGAATTACATTGTGAGAATGGATTATTATTCCGAAATCATAAACTGGTAATACCAACGGAACTGCAGAATGAAATTTCTAGATGGTTACACGCACCACACTTAGGCATTGAAAAAACGCTTGCACGCGCAAGAATGCATTATTTCTGGCCCAAAATGAACAGTCAAATCAAGGAAATTACGTCAAAATGTACCATCTGCGAAAAGTTCAAACGCTTTCATAGAGTGTCGATGGATATATTTGAATATGCAGGACGAGATTTCATTGCGTTGATTGATGCCTATTCGAATTACTTAATCGCGGAACCAATCAGAAGTAAAACATCAAAGCACGTCATTGAAGTGATCTGTGGTAAATTCAATACAATTGGATATCCAACGATAATAAAGTGTGACAACAGTCCTTTCGGATCGAGTGAATTTGAGAAATTTGCAAGCACCGCCAATATTCAACTGAAATTCTCAAGTCCCCGATATCCTCAAAGTAATGGGCTTGCAGAAAAGGGTGTGGCCATTGCGAAAAATATACTCAAACGATGTTACGAGGCACAAGAAGTCCATCAATTTCAATACCGTATACTGGAATACAACACTACGCCGGTAGTAAGTCTGCAGTTGTCCCCTGCCCAATTATTTTTCGGTCGAGCAATCAAAGCAAAATTACCAATTGCAGACTCACTGTTGTGCCGCAATAACGTGAGCGAAAACAGCGTTCAGGAAAAACTTCAAGATAGAAAGGAAAGACAAAAATACTATTATGATCGGAACGCAAAGGAACTGTCGGTATTGAAAGCAAGTGATCGAGTCATTTTTAAAAAGACGGGAAAAGAATGGAACTACGGAATAATCGTCGAAAACATTAATGATCGGTCCTACATAATTAAGGACAGTTTTAATAATTTTTTCAGGCGGAATCGGAGGTTTATTTCCAAAACCAGTAACACCAATTTTAATGCCAGTGAAATGATATTAGACGACAACATAAAAAATCACGTAGACAGAAAGGAGGATCTAAAGGAAATTCTAATCATGCAACCAGAGTGTCGGGGGACACAAGAAAGCGTCAATATTGAACTCCCCGAACATAGGATGAATGAATCAGATGCACCAGTGAATATCGAAATGAAACTTCCTAGCATAAACGAACTAGTCCCACCCGTAGAAGCAGAAATCCCACTTCTGACACCATGTAATAAGCAGCGCTTATTAAATCAAACAATATTATAAATGTTGAAATTATATTTATTGTCACTTCAGTGCTAGCGTCTAGCGACCTACGTTGTGGTTCAAGTTGAACTACCTTCGTTGTATTACCACTGCCGAGCATTGTAACTACCCCCGATGTGGCCCCAGGTACCACGGACGTACTTGTTCTAAACCTATTTACTATGTTTTCAAAAATCCTCCAAGATGCTAATTTTAGTGAATCGACAATTTCTAATCTTTCTTCTGCCGTAGGAATCACCGCCACGCGAACATCAACCGTTAATGCCTAACAACCGCATTCAACCCACTTCTTTACAGATTGCATTCTGGAACGCCAACGGTATCCGATCCAAGTAAAACCTACTTCTGGAGTTCGCCCACACCCACGATCTAGACGTAATCCTGATTAGCAAAACCCACCTCCGAGCCGGAGATTCCGCTAACCTCCCTACCTACTCCCTCTACCGCAACGATCGCCCCGCCTGTTCGCTCGTCGAACATATAAATGAAGTTTTTTCAAAAAGGAATTCACGGGTTTAGTACTGCTGGACGTATCGAAAGCTTTCGATAAAGTCTGGCACGAAGGATTAATTTTTAAATTGTCTCAGGCCAACATAAACCCCCGACTTGTTAAACTCATCGCCTCCTACCTCGAAAACCGCCGTTTCTGCATCAAACTGAACGGCGCCCGATCAACGGAACGGAAAATTCTCTCCGGGGTACCCCAAGGTTCGCTCTTATCCCCGTCGTTGTTCAACGTCTTCATGAGCGACATTCCACCCCAAGAACCTCAAGGACGTAGATTTCACTTTATGCCGATGACACCGCGGTTTATTCCTCCTCAATGAACCCAGACACCGCCACCATCTACCTTCAGGAAGCCATAAACGATTTGGAAAGATGGTTCGAAACTTGGCGCATCGAGGTGAACTCGAGCAAGAGTAGCGCAACCTTGTTTCAAAAACATTTTAGGACTCCAAAAACCAACGTCTTCATGTTCGAAGAACCCATCCCCTGGAAGAAGTCATCAAAATACCTGGGGGTCACCCTCGACAGTCGCCTCTCCGGGACCACCCACATTCAAACAGTCACCAACCGAGCCAAAGAAGTAACCACCTGCCTCCTGCCGCTAATAGGCCATCACAGCAAGATGTCACCCGCCAACAAACTCCGCATCTACAAGGCCATCATCAGGCCAACCATGATCTACGCGGCGCCAATCTGGTCCTCGGCGTCCGCAAGACAACTCTACAAACTTCATGCCGTCCAAAACAAAGCACTCCGATTCGCTTTCAACGTCCCATACTACGTCACCACTTCATGCTGAGGGGAAACTCGAACTCATCTCCGAGCATATCAGTAAGTTGTCAGATAATCTTTATAAAAACTGTTCTTTTTCAGAAAATCCGTTAATTCGAAACCTTGGCCAACAGCATCATCTTGCAACCGCAAGAACTTCCTGACCGTGGCCACCCACCAACACCCGATAATTATTAACCACTAATTAAATTTATTTCGCAGCTTTTCTCCCAAAAATAGCGCAGCTTAGTAGCAGGGGATACACTTTACACGGGACCCCATACCATCACATGGGCTCATAGGACACCCGCTCTACAAGCCACGCCCCTAGTTCGAGCAGGGGCTCCACTTGTACAGCAACCACCACTAGTGGCATCACGAGTCCCTAGGGACTCGTGATTCGGAATCAGGTTTACTTATTTATTAACTTACAGCGCATTAACCCCTTTTATGTTTCAGGATCCCCGATCCAGCACGGTTTTAGTTTCGCGCTAAAATCGGAGGTTAACCGCCTCCTAAAACCCCAAACGTGAGCGACCACTTATGCGATGAAGGAGCAGAGGGGCTTGCCCCGGTACTCCATTAAGTGAATGAAGTCAAAGGTCAAAGGACCAAAAGAAATTACCGAACTTATTTTTTATTCTGATTCGTGCTTTCGTGATTCGTTTTTGATTTCGCCAATCTCCTGAGCAATGTCTTGGTATATCCGAAAAAAAACCTAGATGGCGAGCAATTCAAAATACAGGAAGTGAGTTGGAACCAATACAGAAAATGCGAAACTGGACAAATATTTTACAAAAATTCTCTGGATACAGAGAGTCCATTCCAACAAATTAACTTCCTAAGAAAAAAAAAATGGCAAAATGACATTAATTCTGAAAAAGCGTTATTCTGGTCCAGTACCAATTTCGAAGGAAAAAAAAAGATATACTAGATCTCCTATCATTAATTCCTCCTGTGTTTCATGATTTTTACCACAATTTAGCCACCAGTGATGTAGCAGCAAATAATCCTGATTTGGACGAAATTTCCGACGAATAATTTATAAATCGTCGGCATACAACGAAAACCCATTAACTGACATTTTTGGCAAAATTGAGTTATAAATACCATTAAATGCAGTTTTTCAAGATCTATCTTCTGGTAAAATCCATTAACTTCTATTAAATTATTTTCATATGTTTTTGCTTAAAAGTGTATTTTGCTAAGTAGTAAAAATATAATTTCATTTTTGGATAAAACAGTTTAGTGATGTTAAATGAAGCTTCTTCCTCAATTGCATGGTTTTCTTTCAGAAAAATACCTTTAAAGTTTTTTAATGGTATATTCCTGAAAAGAACCGCAAACAATATTGTTCGTTCTTACTAGAAAAAAGCATTAACCTATTATAACTGCTTATCTTTGAAATTAAATGTAAGATCTTATGCAGGTATAATCAGTTAAGTAACATTATTTGATTTTAGTTCTGTTTTATTTGAATTTTCTAATAATTCTTGACTATGAAAATCCATTTAGTGCATATAATGGATTTTTGATGAAACAATGTTTTCATTTATAACCTACGTTATAGAATTAAAAACTACTAACTGATTTTAACAGATTTTTCTGGAAAAATTTTTTCTTTGAAAAAGATTCAATTAAAATCCGCGTATGTCAAAAAGTTTTTTTATCCACTCTTGCTATATCATCCGATATTATTCTTAACGCTTTTAAGTATAAAGGACCATTGGGTACTTACGATGGTATTGATGGTAGAGGAAGAAAATCACCACCAAATAAAACAAACCCTGATGTCATAGATTTTGTTAAACGGCATATTGAAAGTTTACCTACGGTAGAATCACACTACTGTAGAAAATCGAGCAAAAGAAGTTATTTGGATAGTACTCTAAGCATAGCTAAAATGTACGAATTGTACATTGAGAGATGTAAAAAAGAAAAAAAAGAATATTGCTCAGCTGTAACTTACCCCAAGAATATTCTGTAAAAATTATAATTTATCTTTTTTTCGCCCTAAGAAAGATCAGTGTGCACTTTGTACTAAATTTAATGAAGCATTGGGTGATGCGAAAATTAATATGCAAGAAATATATAAAAATCACCAATTAAGCAAAGAAGACTGCAAAAGAATTAATAAGGAAAAATCAAGAACCAACCCAAATTTTGTAAGTTTAACCTTTGACTTACAATCTGTGTTGCAGATTCCATCATCGGATGTAAGTCCAATGTATTACAGCCGCAAGATTTCTACGTACAACCTAACAATTTACGAAGCAATGGTTCCCAATAATGCATTCTGCTTTTGCTGGACGGAATTAAATGGAAAAAGAGGGAGTTCCGAAATTGGAAGCTGCCTCTTTGAATACCTAACCAAAAGTCTACCAGACCATGTAACTGAAGTGTCGATGTTCTCTGATACGTATGGAGGTCAGAATAGAAACCAACATGTAGCAGCTCTACTGATGTATGTGGTCCAAGTTACCAACCTGGAAATTTTAGAACACAAATTTCTAGAAAGTGGTCATAGTAACATGGAGGTTGATTCTATGCACAGTAGTATAGAGAAGGCCAAGAAATTTGTGCCTGTGTACACTGTCCAAGATTGGTTAGCAATATTTCGTTTGGCTAGGTCCAAAAGACAACGTAATAAAATCAGCTCTGCATACTAAGTAAAAGAAGTAAAATTTGATAGTATTCTCGATTTACAAGAGTTGTCTAAGAGGTTAATAAAAATGCGAACTGTAGATGTAAATGGGAAAACTGTAAAATGGCTTAAAATTAAATGCTTAAAATATACGAAACAAAATTGGGGTCAAATACAATATAAATATAACCATACCGACGAGTACAGCACAATCGACGTGTTTAATGGTCGTACAGTTCCAATACCAAAGAAATTAAAAAATTTATACCAAAAGCAGTTGCCTATAACTGCAGCCAAAAAGAAAGATTTGGAAAAACTTTGCCAATCAGGTGTGATTCCAGAATAATTTCATGGATGGTATCGCAACTTACCAACTTGTTCTCTGAAAAAAGACACTTTACCAGAACCATGTGCAGATGAAGACACTGAATCAGAAAATTTAGAATAGTGCTTTTCTTAAATTTGTTGTGTTCAGTGTGTTATATTTATAATAAAATAAAAGTTTTTGAAGATTGTTATTTTTAATTTTCTGAATTTATGCCTCTTTATATTTATATATTTAGGGAAAATCAGTTAAGTGCATATTTTTACAAATCGGTTCAGTTTAAATTAATTTTTCAAATAACGCTAAATATATTTCAACTGTTATTATTAAAAACCAATACATAAATGAACGTTTAATAACAAAAAAAATTGTTGATAGCCGATTTCCCACACAATCAAGTGTTTAATATTATCCGAATATTCAAATCCGTTTAACTCGAAACTATGGGTTATGTAGTTAATGGGTTTTCGTTGCATGGCGACGAAATAATGTAATATCAAAAATGTAAATAAATATTGTTCGTTTAGTGACTTCTTTCTAATAATTGTTAGGCTCCTATAACAAATTTAACGTGACTTAAGTTCATAGTATTAACCAATTTGAAATTTTTTGTAATACTAAGAACTTAAGTCACTAACAAAAGTGATAAGGAATGATAATTTAAAACTGCCCTATGGTATATCTTTATATCTAACCATTACCTAATTATTGCAAAAAAAATTTCTTTTAAATTCGTTATCATTGTTATAACATTTAATGTGAAACTTCATTTGCCTCTAGTGAAAACTTGTGCTTTTTGACTTGAGTTCTTTGTACTGAACTTCAAAGATATAAGTACCTCGCTATCGTTCTTTTATCTGGATATTGTCCAGTGACATCAAGGAGGATGTACTGAGAAACTAGATGTTATACCCATAATACACTCGTAGCCAACAGCATGTCCCGAAATAAATTTGAAAGTATCCACAGATTTATTCATTTTAACGATAATAGTAAAATTAAACGAAAAGAAATAACGGGTTGAATGGGTATGCAAATCAAACCACTATATTCTGATTGTCGACGTTTCGGAGTATTTATTGCTCCATCTGCAGCACTAGATGTAGAAAAGGCAAACAATTAATTCCAAGATCATATCAACATTATAAATATAATGAAAGCATTCAACCCTTGGGTACATATTTTTCGTTGGATGAAGCAATGGAACCATACTACGGTCGTCACAGCATAAAGCAATTTATACGCGGTAAACCAATACGTTTCCGGTTTAAGTTTTGATGTTTGACCACGTTTGATGGTTATCTAATAAAATTTGACGTTTATCAAGGTGCCGGTGATAAAATTTAAGGAAAAACTCTTGGGAGCAGTGTTACCGAAAAATTGTGTTTAAACTTTTTACCCCAGAACAGTATAGTGTTTTTGGACAACTACTTCAATTCTTTGCCTTTATTAGAAACATTAACTGAAAACAAATTATTTTGTGTTGGAACCATACGGTCTGATCGAATTGAAAAGGCACCTTTATCAGATTTAAAAAAACAAACGTGGCACAAATTATTCTTTACAAGATAATACTTCTATTACGCTCACTCGTTGGCATGATAACAGTCAAGTGACCATGGCAACAAATTTAGAGGATAAAACATTGACTACTAGAAAAACAAGAAAAGGCATCGATTGCTGTTGAGCAACCAAGTATAATTAATTATTATAACAAAGGTATGGGTGGAGTCGATCGGTGCGATCAAATGCTAGGCTTACACCGATCAAGAATTAGGAGCAAGAAATGGTATTGGCCCATTTTTCAATTCTTACTCAATGGTTCAGTAGCCAACATGTGGTACCTCTACCGTTTTGTAGAGCCAAATATTAGTATGGTCGAATTCTTACGAAGGATTGTACTAGCTATATTAGCGTCTCCTGTTAGAATATCCTCAATAGAAACAATATTAACTGTTATAAACATATATTAATCAATTACAACGTACTGATCATACCATACAATATTATGTCAAGACAAAAGATATTTATGCACACTATATATTTATTATCGTAGTCCAACACCCCTTCTCGATAATACAATTAAATCAAACCAATTGAATTGCAAAACCTTTCCAACTTTTGAGCTGCTAATGGTTTCGTTAAGAAATCGGCAATCATTTCATTTGTTGGGCAGTATTGAAACTGAATTTTATTTTCCTTTTTCATTTCAATTGCATAAAAATATTTAGTTTCAATATGTTTTGTTCTATCTTTTACTCCTTCGTTGTTTAATAACTTGAGACAACTTTGGTTATCTTCATATATTTTAATTTGTTTTATATCTTCTTGCATTTCATTTAGTAACAGCTTTAACCACATAGCTTCTCGACAAGCTTCTGAAAGTGCTACTATTTCTGCTTCAGTTGATGATAGAGATACGCATTCTTGTTTTCTACTTCTCCAGGAAATTAATCCTCCACAAAATTGAAATATATAACCACTATTAGATTTTCGGTCTTCTCTATTTTCACCCCAATCTGCATCAGCATAACCAATTAATATATTCTTATTCGTTGTTTCGCCGTCATGATTTCCCAGTTTAATTTTCTTATCGATTGTTCCTTTTAAATATCTTAATATACGCTTAACTTCTGTCCAATCCTTTTGTGTGGGATGACTGACTTTTCTGCTTAGGATAGATACACTTATTGCTATATCTGGTCTTGTATTTATTGCTAAATATAGTAATGCTCCAATAGCTTTTCTATAGTTATCCGAGTTAGTTAATACATCATCATTAATTGATTTGTAATATCCTAAATCTAATGGAATATTTGACACTTTGGCATCTGTCATATTGAAATTATCTAGTAACTTCTCAATATATGTTTTCTGATGTATTTTGAATATACCATGCTCGTCGTGTTCTACTTGTATACCTAAATAGTAATTAATAATTCCCAAACTATTCATTTGAAATTCCTGTTGCAATTTATCTGCAGTTTCTTTAATTTTATTTCTGTTCTTGCAGGCAATAATTAAATCATCTACATATATCAATATGTAAATGGTTTCTCCATTATTTTCATGTATATATAAACATTGATCAGCATTTCCCCTTCTGAAACCATTTTCTTTAAGAATTTTATCCAACAATGTATTCCACACGCGCGCTGCTTGCTTCAATCCGTAAATACTTCTTTCCAATTTTCCATCAATCAGCATACAACGAGTCATTTCCAATAAATATCTGTTTTTTCTTTCAGCAACGCCATTTTGTTGAGGTGAATAAGGGGCAGTAAGTTGAAGTTTTATACCTTCTTCTTTTAAAAATTGAATTACTTCATTTCCCATAAATTCTCCACCTCTATCGGTTCTTAATATCATTGGTTTCCTGTCAAATTTATTAAAAACTGTATTTACATATTCTTTTATTTTTCTAAAAACATCAGATTTCTTTTCTAATAAAAATATTTCGCTATAACGGCTAAAATCATCTATCATAGTTAAAATATATCTTTTACATCCTGGAGTTATAGTTTGCATAGGACCAACCACATCAGCATGAACTAATTCTAAAATTCTCGATGTTTTCGGTTCTGATTCTTGCGGAAATGGTAATCTAGCCATTTTTCCTCTTATGCAACAGTCACATGTAAAGATTTCGTTACAGTCCTTTAACTTTATCCCACACATTTCTTTTTCAAGCATTTTCTTAACAGTTGTAGGATCTCTATGACCAAATCTTCTATGCCAACTATGTATGCATGATATGCTTTCTTTGTTCGACATCAAATACGCTTTCTCCAACATTTGAACTTTATATAAATTTCCTTCAAGTTTAGCAATTGCAAAAACTTGATCATTTTTAATCACCTTACATGTTCCATGTGCAAAATTTATTTGAAAACCTTGTTTTTCTAATTTGCTAACAGATAACAAGCTTGATTCTAATTTAGGAACATAAAGAACTTCTTTCATTGGAATTTTTAAAATTTTACCATTTATAATTAACTCCAATATTCCTTCTCCAATTCCTTGTGCCATTATTTGTTTTCCATCTGCAAGTAGAATGTCCTTTTGCGTAGCAAATAATTTGGTAAAGAAATTCTTATTGTTTGACATGTGGCTTGTACAACCAGAATCCATATACCAATCTCCTTCATTATAATTTTCGTTTAAAATTTTGAAACATATTTCCGATTCATTACTTTCCTTTTGAATATTTTCAACATTTTCATTATTAACTTGTACATTATTAGCTCGATGTTTTCTTCCGTTTTGCCATGTTTTCTTAATATTATAATAACAATCACGTTTTAAGTGTCCTTCTTTGTTGCACACAAAACATTTCATATTTGCACTATTAAAATTATTGTTCTTGATTTTTAATACTTTTTCATCTCCTGCACTTTGTACTAGATTTTCTTCTCTTCTTCTATATTCATTTATTAACTTTTCTTTGACCATTTCTAATGTTAAATCATTTTCTTCGCGGCCTTCCAATGCAGTTACTAATGAAGTGTAACTATCCGGTAAACTACCCAATAAAAATGCAACCACTAAGTTTTCACCTAATTTTTCTCCCAAATTTCTTAACTTGTATATCAATTCCAATATATTTGTTAAATGTTGCTCCATATTGCCATTTTCACACATAGTAGTTCTGCATAATCTTTTTAATAAATGTACTTTACTAGTTAGTGTCGATTTTTCAAAATAATTCTTTAAATTTTCCCAAGCATCTTTTGCTGTATTTGAATCTCTTATATGTATGATTTGGTTATCTTCAATCATTAAACCAATTGTTGCTCTAGCTTTCCCGTCATGCTTCCTCCAATCCACTGTAACCGGATTTGGCTTTTCATCTGCGATGACGTACCATAAATCTTCTTTAATTAGCAACAATTCCATTTTATATTTCCAAATTTGATAATTTGTGCCATTTAGTTTTATAACGCTGTATTTAGTATCCGTCATGTTTATTTTATGACTTTTGATAATGTATTTTACAAATTTCTTAAATTCCTTTTTATTTCCTTTACAATATCAAAAATACTATAACTAATGAGGTAATACTATAATAAGGCCCATAACCTGTTAGAATATCCTCAATAGAAACAATATTAACTGTTATAAACATATATTAATCAATTACAACGTACTGATCATACCATACAATATTATGTCAAGACAAAAGATATTTATGCACACTATATATTTATTATCGTAGTCCAACATCTCCTCCAAATCAATCTACTAGTGGGCCTATACCCAAGCAACATTCTCGAGTTCTAGAAGAAATGCGGTATGACAGGAAGGATCATTGGATTGATAAGCAAGAAACTCAAAGAAGATGCGCAAAATGTGGAAAATGCACAAAATTCAAATGCCTTAAATGTAATATTGGTCTTCACCCCGACAGCTGTTTCCATACCTACCACGTTAAATAAGTTTTTTGTTTTATAATAATTAGTTTTTGTTTCATTAATTGTTTTTGACTCCAAAATGTAACTTTCAATAAAAATTTACTTTTTATTTAATGTACTTACAATTTACTTAAAATTTTAAAAAAGTACCCTTTATTTCCCAGCGTATGATATATCATACGCTAAAAAAAAGATACTTCCGGTACAACTTTTTTGGTTTTGACGATTATTATTGCTAACATATATTAATTTTAGCATACCATTAAAATTTCAATCAAATATTTGAAAAAAAATTTTGTCCGGAGATACGATGACATAATATTCATTTTTGTTTTTTATTGTGGTAGCCTTAACAAAGAAATCGGTAGCCCTGGCAAAGATACATATCTATATGTATCACCCCCTACCCTAAATCTATCTATAATAGTATATTATTTAATGAGTGTATAATGAAGGCCACATTACACGAGAATTGTTTAGAACACGAGCGAACGTAGTGAGCGAGTTTTGTAATTATTCTCGTGTAATATGGCTCATTATACACGAATTGAATACTATTCTTTATCTACGACTGTTAAACAATAACTAAGACTGCATTATCTAATTATTTAAGTTTAAAATTGTATTGTTTATTAATTTTCAACTATCGAATCAAGTTGCCATTTGTCATTTATAAAGAAAATACAGTAGAACCCCTATAGCTCGACAATTCTGAGAATTTTGCTATGTAGTCGACAGATTGTTGTGTGCCTTATCTCATCGCAACTCGGAGGTGAAACATTATATGCAGATATATTAATTACCTAGTACGTGACCTACGTGATAAAATACTTACATTTTCTGTATACGATAATTAGTGGGGAATTTTGGACCATGGTGTCAATAAAACAATTTGTAATTTGTAATAAAACAATTTGGACTTACATTATATTTACATAGGTACTACTATATTTGTAATGCAATAATTAAACATAAATCGTATGTAATTTAAATTTGAAAGAGATTATTCCACTCATAAAATGCATCAAACGCATCACAAAATACAAATTTTTATGATTAGGGTGGAAATATTTTATTATTATTGTAATAAATAAACTCGTATGAATAATTGTACGTCAGCAGTTAGGATCCTTTAATGCAAGTCGCATTAATAAAACTCGCATACTGATGTGTTTGATCTGTGTTAGAATGCAAGCAAGTGCAGTATCATATTCCGTGTAATTTAATTTTATAAAAATTGAAATATAAGTTATTTTGGGACTTTTTATTTGTTTTGATTGTTTTAACTTCTTGTTTAATTAATTACAAGTGGAAAGTAGAAAACGTAAATTTTTTCTAAGGAATGTACTTTTTCGTTGATCTAAATATTATCAAGGGGTAAAACAATACGTTTATAAAACTTAATTTGTATTGATCTAATTAAATTTAATTAAAATAAAATTGTATTTTTTAAATTAAACCATCAAGTTTGCTACGGAAAGTACATAGTGCAAATAAATTGATATTAACTTATCATAATCAAGAGTAACGCGATATGTAAGCAGCTTCAAAGGCACGTAAGCACGTTTTGTTATGAAATTTAAACAGACCCCTTTACCTCGACAGTCCCCTTACCTCGACAGGAAATGGGTCCCGTTTGTGTCGAGTTATAGGGGTTCTACTGTAAATAAAAAATGCCAACAGCCGTGGATAATGAACAGGAGCCGTGGATAATGAATCCATTATCCACTGTAGAATATGAACAAAATTATCTATTCATAGTTACACATATAATGACACTATTGTTTGACAGTTGTAGATAAAAGTTTTTTTAACACAATCCAAAATGAAAATTTTGTAAATTTTTTGTAAATTACTGACTGTCGATTTACTGATTCTGAAAACATTTTCGAAAAAATTTAACAAACAGCCTTAACTTGGTCGCTACCTAGTGGCAGAACCTTTTACTTATAAAGTAACGTTCCGTCAGTCCGTACGACGATTGTAATTATAAAATATTTCCCACCGAACCACCTATTTTTGTATTCTAAAATAAATTGTTACAAGCCCTAAACTCAATTCTTATGCTGCACTCGGTATACAAATCAACATTAACCTAATTTTGACACATACTATGTCACAAAATTATGACGTTTATTAAAATTTTGAATATATTGTTTTATTTTTGCAGGCTATCTGACAAATTCTCACAAAAAATATATAAATTAAGATTTCAGTTAATATTTTCTATAATTTTTCTGACCTGCCCGCCTGTTACAATTGGCTCGGTTTGTTTTCTCACCAATACTTATACTTTCAAAGCTCCATCGACACACCAAATTTTAGCTGAATCGGTTAAACATTTCCGGAGATACGACGACATTTTAATTTTTTTTAATTTATTTTATTGTGGTGGCCCTGGTGAAGATTTCTCTGGCACAACCTTATTTTCACCATTCCAGCCCACGATGCATACGTCCAATAAGTTTGATTGCAATCGACGCAGAAATGCCGAAGAAAATCGATTGACAAAAACTTTTTTCATGTTTTTGCCAAAAAAGTTAATTTTATTTTTTTCATGTTGCATTACTGATTTCTATCGAAGGATTACATATGCTCTCATATCCATTAGGATCAATGTACCTACGTACCAAATTTGGGTAAGATCCCTTCAGCACTTCTTGAGTTATTCACTCTGAAAGTTTCAACTTTGACAACTTGTGATTTTTGAAAGACGACAGATAGAAGATTAATTTTACCTATTCTGGATAAAGCCTTTTAAGGCCTTTAAAATAACCATCGCAAGACAAAATATTTTTAAAAAATCCCGTATTATTTTCTTGTGGTGGTACTCCTGATTGATAGATCGCGACGAAAACCTTATTTTCACCTTTCCACCGTGAACCCTACCACCATACCAAATTTGGTCGTAATTGGTTGGATGGTTCGGAAGCAAATCGATCGACGAAATCCAACGACAGACAGACCGACACAGAAATTTTTATTTTACTTTTTGCAGATCTTTACGTTTCTGAACACGGCGATCTCGAAAATGCAAAAAAAAAGTTGAAATTTTTTTTCGATTACCATACCTCCAATTTTTTTTTAAAATTGATTGGAGGTAAAAATAGTTCTGGGCATTAATGGGTTAAACTTGTTATATTTCGTCAGAGATTTTTTGACCGAACTACCTGTTTTGGCTTATTCGATAGTTTTTTAATTTCCAGCCGGGTTTTGGGATCGGCAATCGTGTCACTGATACCAACGGAATGACCGTGGATGCTAAGCTACCATTCGTTTACGACGGTTTGAATGTGTCCGTAAAATGCTCCACAAACTTCGTGTCCCAGCTCCAGCATTCAAACGTGAAGCAAAGAGTCGGCAGAAGTACCCAAAGTCTTCTTGCATAAGGTTCCCATTAGCGTTTTCGATCAAAACCTTCGTATCGTCGCGCGTCGGGTGAAATCCATTTGTACGGACCACTGTCTTCTTCGTGGGAATGCGCCGAATGCGTTCTCATCACGTTCAACCCGCCTGGAATTATTATCGAAAACGACTGCTTTCCTGTCCAATATTGCACGGGTTTCACGATGGCAGGCTCGGAAAACTTTCCGTTCCAACTTGGCAAGAACATCATCAAATTTAGAAATTGCTCGCAATCCAGAAAAAGTCTCGTTTTATCATGTACATAGCGGCGACGAGGGTATCTTGCACGATGCCCATAACCGATCTGTTTGCTTGAGGTGTTATAATTTGTCGAGAGGTGATGTGCAACATTTCGACTTCCGTTCGCACCTCCACTCTTTGGGGAACATGCATGTTCATTTCGTCTATATCAAAATCCGCGTTGTATGAGGTCGTGCAACTTAAATTCAATCGGAAAGTAGAGTAAGGCAGCACTTTGACGCGATGGCCCATCATGCTCATCTTGTGTAAGGTGGGCTGACCGTTGAACACAACTAAATCGCCATTTATAAGGTCTCGTTGAACCTTGTCACCTATTTCGAGGTTTAATTTCGATGTATCTTTCAGATAGCGCAAATTGATGCGCTCTCCGTTTTGGCATAGAATATATTTTTCCCCTGGATATTTCTTCGCTCCATTACCAACATTTTCTCCATATTAAGAGGCGTAACAATTTCGGGATAGGTCATGTTTTGTTCTATGGCTTCGCGGAACGAGCGGAAAAATCGACACGCTTCCCCATAAGGTTTCCTCTAAACTGACCTTTCAATCTACTGCTTATCGATTTTAAAGGCCTTCCGGGTTTTTGTGCAGCTTGCTGTAAGCACGCCCCTCGTTGTCCACAAGAGTAGCGACATGGTATTATAACATTTTAATATTTTCCGACAACACGTGTGGGGGCACGTCTTTTTCTTCGTTTGTCTGCACTTCAATGTTTGTTTTTCAGATGGCGGCTAATTTTTTTGTCAAATCGTCTTGGCATGTTTTCGAACCCATGACGACCGGCGGTCTCACTACATTAGGAGAAACCGGCAAAACTGTCGCGATCATCCACTCGAGTCGTGAATAATCCATTCCTAGAGCGCAGCAATCTGCGTTCTCTTGAACTTGCATTTGGTAACATCTGATCCCATAATTACAGGATTAAGATTTCGGAGTCAAGTATCCCCAACTAAATTACCTCCAGCTGCCATCGAACTATTGATTACTAAAAACTCTGAAGCCAACGATGATGAGTCTAATAAAGAAGAAGATGAAACAAGTAGCTGAACAGATTAATTTTAACAGCTTATTTGCACTATTTTTTGACGGATCCAAGAAAGAAAAAACCGAAAAATAACTGTTTTAAAAAGGATGAATTTGGTGTCATCAAATTCGACATAATATGTATCTACTACTGTATTTTAAGCATTTCGTAAAAATTTGTTTTTTTTTATAAACAATTATCATTTTTTAAAAACTTTTTGAAGCATTTATCAACATTTTTAAACTTTTTAGGCTTCTATACAACGTATAGAAAGAAGCCTTATGATCTGGCTCCGTGTCCGTCCGTCCGCATGTTTTAAATTTAAGAACTATTCCAGTCTAGTTTTTAAACTATTGAAATAGTTCTGAAATTTGAAACATGCAGACGGACGGGTGGACACGTATTTCTGTTTATTATACTATTGGTGTATTGTGTTTATTGTTATAGTATGAAAAACCAAAGTACGCTATAATTACTGTTATATTGTTGTACATATGTTCATATAGAGGGCAGTGCAGGAGTTTTAAGTTATGCTATGAAAATGTACGCAGTTTCATGTTTGTTACAAAAACGGTAGAATGTCTGAATAAAAGTATTTAGTTTAATTTACAAAGCTAGTTTTAATACCACGAAGTGCTACCATAAATACACAACAGTTGGCGACGAGATTGTTCGAATCCATGCAAAATACAGAATTTTACAATATAAGAAGAAATTTGTTTAAGTTACAAGGTCAGACATTTTTGCAAGATAAGATACTACTACGACGTCCATTATTTTACATTTTCATGATACGGAGAATACATATTTTAATTTTACAATTACAATTAAGTTTCTACAATTATTTTTACGTTATTAATGTGAATGATGGCTACTGCAACTACTACTACCGTACAAAATGTGTTTACCATCGAATTTTTCGAGAATACAAAATTTCAATGGGAACGATGGGTTAAACGAATGGAAAGTGCCTTTACTATTTTCAATATTGATGCTTCAAAAAAAGTATTCTATTTATTACATTATATGGGACCTGAAGCTTATGATATTCTGTGCGATAAGTTGGCTCCCGAGGATCCCAGTACAAAGCCTTATTTGGAATTGGTTGACCTAATGAAAAATTATTACAGTCCTGCTCCGTTAGAAATCGCTGAAAATTTTAGATTCCATCAACGGAAACAATTGGAAGGAGAAAATGTTCAAGAATTCCTCACAGCTTTACAGAAGCTGGCAATAAATTGTAAATTTGGTAATTATTTGAAAACAGCTTTACGCAATCAATTCGTTTTTGGGTTAAGAAGTGAAAAAATTCAAAACCGACTACTAGAAACAAGAGATTTACTTTTGGATGGAGCATTCAGCATAGCTGCCAGTATGGAGTTATCGGCTCGAGATGCAGCACAATTACATCGCCAGGAAACAGCGGTACATACAATAAATATCACACGTCCAGTGAGAAAGAAGAAAAATTGGAATTACAATACTACTTCTAGTACTACAAGGGGGAAGCGACAAGTTAATACTAATAATAATATTTTCAAAACTAACAAATGTTTTAGGTGTGGCGATTCAACGCATTTGGCTAACAAATGTCCAAACATTAATGTTATTTGCAATTTTTGTAATGTTAAGGGTCATTTAAGAAGGGTTTGTTCAAAAGCACTTAGAGCTAATACACATTTGGTAGATACAGAAGAGATTGTGGCATTGGAAACCACTGAACACCATCAATTTCGTAATAAATTTTATACAGACCTTATGTTGAATGGTCAAAGAGTCAAATTTGAAGTTGATAGTGGAGCTTCGGTATCAGTAATGGGTAAGATACAATATCAGTTACTTTTTCCAAATTTACCAATACAAAATACAAATTTGAAGTTAATTACATTTTGTCGTAAATCTTTAAACGTCTTAGGATATGTGATTTGCAGTGTTTCATACAAAGAGGTATTATACAATTTAAATCTGTACATTGTGGCAATTAATAGAGAACCATTACTAGGTAGAGAGTGGATTAGGCAGATGAATGTTAATTTATGGGATGAATACGTTTACAAGTTAGATTCCATTACAAATAATATCGCGGTAGAAAATTTAATTACTAAATACGAATCAATTTTTAAACCGGGTATAGGTAAAATTCAAGGATTACAAGCAAAATTACGATTGAAACCAAACGTTCAGCCTATATTCATTAGAGCTCGAACCGTACCATTTGCACTTATGTCCAAAATTGAGACCGAGCTTGATAATTTGGTAAATCAAGGGATTTTTACTAAAGTTAATTCGTCAGATTGGGCTACTCCAATTGTACCGGTAGTAAAAAATAATAAAATACGAATTTGCGGAGATTTTAAAGTTACGATAAATCAATTTCTACAAGTGGACGAACATCCCTTACCTACCATTGACGAATTATTTGCGTCTATGGCGGGTGGTCAGAAATTTACAAAAATTGATTTAAGCAAAGCTTATTTACATCTGGAAGTTGCTCCAGAGGATAGGCATTTACTTACGTTGAATACACATAAAGGGTTGTACCAATGCAACCGATTGATGTTTGGGGTTTCTTCTGCGCCCGCGATATGGCAAAGACAGATGGAAAATATTTTACAGGGTATTACAGGTACTAAAGTTTTTCTAGACGATATAAGAATTACGGGTGCAACTGATGAAATTCATTTCAAACGATTAGAAGAAGTTTTACAAAGGCTACACAAACATAATTTGCACGTAAATTTAGAAAAATCGGTATTCTTTGCAGACAAAATTGAATATTGCGGTTACCTGATAAATAAAGAAGGTATTCATAAAACTAAAACCAAAGTCGAAGCAATACAAAATGCACCTATTCCTACGAATAAAACTGAATTAAAAGCATTTATCGGTTTGGTAAATTACTACGGTCGTTTTTTTTCAAACTTAAGTACAATTTTGTTTCCACTAAACAAATTACTTCATAACAACGTAATATTTGTTTGGGATAACAAATGTCAGAGATCTTTTAATTTAGTTAAAGAGAAAATGCAATCAGCGGACTTTTTAGTTCATTACGACCCTAAACTACCATTAGTTTTAGCTACCGATGCTTCTTCTTATGGTGTAGGAGCGGTATTATCACATATATACCCAAACGGAACAGAACGTCCTATACATTTTGCTTCGCAAACTTTGTCAGTTACGCAACAAAAATACCCACAAATTGACAAAGAGGCTTACAGTATAATTTTCGGAATACGCAAATTTTATCAATATTTATATGGAAATCGATTTACACTTTACACAGATCACAAACCGTTACTCCAAATTTTTAATCCCAAGAAAGGTTTACCCATACTTTCAGCATCACGTATGCAACATTATGCCATTTATTTACAAGCATTCAATTACGACATTAAATATAAAAAAAGCGATGCTCATTGTAATGCAGACGGTCTATCTAGATTACCAAGTAAATCGGAAAATTTGGTTATTGATTTTGATGAACCAGATTTATTTGAAATAAATCAAATAGAAACATTACCGGTTACGATTTCAGAGTTAGCGTCGGAAACTAACAATGATGTTCATTTGAAAATGTTACTACAGGCATTACAAACGGGTAAAAGTATTGAGAAGGGTTTTAGATTTGGTATCGATCAAAATGAGTTTTCCTTACAACAAGGTTGTATAATACGTGGACAAAGAGTAGTGATTCCAGGGTCATTACAAAAACGCATTTTGTGCGAATTACATGCTGCACATTTCGGAATCGTCAAAATGAAGGGTTTGGCTCGTAGTTATTGTTGGTGGAAAAATATCGATTCTGACATAGAAAATTTAGCTAAAAATTGTTCACAATGCAATAAAATCAGGAATAATCCTACTACTGTTCCTATTCATTCTTGGGAGAATGTGGATATTCCATTTAAACGGGTTCATGTAGATTATGCGGGACCATTTTACGGTTCTTATTATTTCATATTGGTTGATGCTTATTCACGTTGGCCCGAAATTGTTGAAACGAGTGATATAACTTCAAATACTACAATTAAGATTTGCCGAGATATTTTCTCACGTTTTGGTATACCAGAGAAATTAGTTAGTGACAATGGTAGACAATTTGTTTCAACCGAATTTAAAAGATTTTTACAATTAAACGGAATTAAACATTGTTTAAGTGCTCCCTACCATCCTGCCACAAACGGATTGGCTGAGCGATGTGTACAGACACTGAAACAATCGATTAGAGCATTACAACCAGATAAAAGAAATAGAAATAAGGTTCTAAATCAAATGTTATTACAGTACAGGCGTATGCCTCATAGCATTACTAAAGTTTCGCCATCAATGCTTATGTTCAACCGAGAAATACGAACTCGTTTGGATTTAATAAAACCGAACGAAACCAAATCTGATGAAACAGATGAGACAATGCAATCACACATACCTATACGTAAATTTGATATTGACTCGCGTGTTTCTGTGCGTGATTATTGGCACGATGCAAAATGGAGATTTGGTAAAGTAATTGAACGACTAGGCAAATTACATTACTTAATAAAGTTAGATGACGGAAAAATTTGGAAACGACATTTGAACCAAATAAGATTAATTGGTCAGAATACTCCACTGTTGCCTACAATTGATTCTTATGTTCCTAATATAGAGCCGGGATCAGAAGAGGTGCAGTGTCCTAATACTTCTGTAGCTACTGATCAAACGTTGATAACTGATACTGTTTGTAGCGGTTCTGGTGAAAATGGGTATGCGAATCGGTCCATACAAATGCCTATAGATAGTGAGCCAGTCATTTTGAGGCGTTCTGCTAGGGTTCGCAAACCTGTTGACCGACTGCAAATGTAAAAATGTTATGAGGGGAGGAAATGTTATATTGTTGTACATATGTTCATATAGAGGGCAGTGCAGGAGTTTTAAGTTATGCTATGAAAATGTACGCAGTTTCATGTTTGTTACAAAAACGGTAGAATGTCTGAATAAAAGTATTTAGTTTAATTTACAAAGCTAGTTTTAATACCACGAAGTGCTACCTAAATACACAACAATTACCATAGATTATAGCATCACTTCCACGACGTCCTAGACACGTCATATGTGTCAGGAACTTTCAATTTTTTCACAAGCTCACATCGCTAAACGAGCTGGACTCAGATCACAATCCAGTCCGCTTGGAATTAGGGACGAACGAAACCGACGCGTTAATATGCGGAGGGTTACAGTCGCCAGTGAGCAGACGTGTTTTTCCGAGCTCCTATACAGTGACAAAAATCGATAGAAATATTTTATTTTCTAACGAAGTGCTATTAACGATAAGTTCGAGTTTCTTATCTGCATCCGGTGATAAATTAAATTTTATCGCAGGGTCGATTCGCAAATTCACCGAAGTTGATAGCTTGAGAGAGGAAATAAAATAAATTCCAAACAAAAACCGTAAAACTTTTTACGAAAAAAAAACTGCAAATTTAATTTGCAAATCGCAAAGTGTAAACAATCTTTTATTGATATTGAATTGTAGATTCGTAACAAAAATGGAAGGAAGCAAGCGTAATGACCTAACCAGGTCCATCACGCAGACCAAGACAGAGATCGACGCGCTCAACACCGGCATGTCCATCATCCGGGACCCCACCGTCCTCACCCAGGTGGCATGTCGATCGAGTTCCTGCTCAACAAGCTAGACGATCAGGAAACCGAGCGGACCGTCATTGAGGATGAGATCGCGATCAACTCCGCCAGCACCCCCGCCAGCACCTCCGCCAGCACAGACACCAACATGGAGATCACCAAGGGCAAGGGAAAACGCCCCACATCGGACAAGACATCGTCGGAAGACGAATTTAAGGTGGTTCTTGGCAAGCCCAAAAAGAAGAGGACCCACCAGAAAAAGAAGGCGGCCAAAAAGGAACAGGTAAGTGAACCAGCTACCACTAAAAATTCTTCTGCCCCCAGCTCCTCAAAGAAGCGCCAGCTGGAGACACTGTCTCCAGCAACCTCTGAAGAGGACCTCGCAACAATCAGCCCTCTGCCCATGGAGGTAAGGGAATAGGAGACCTCATCACCAACCCCCACCCAGACGGCAACAGAAGAAAACAACCCACCGACACCAAGCCAAGCCGCCCGCCCGCCCACCAACCAGGACCCGCCTTCCGCCAATAGTCCTGAAGGAGGGCTCAAAGTGGCTGGGATGCAACAAAGAATCCTGGAGCTAGGATTCAGTTACGTCAAGGCCATCAACGTCCCTGAGGGTATCAGCATTACCCCAGCTTCCCCAAAGGACTACAGGGGAATTTTCAAGCTCTTCGAGGAGGAGCTCGACCCCTCCAAAGGAGGCTTCTACACCTACCAGCTGCCCGAGGACCGCCCCATGAAGGTAGTCATCAGAGGAGTAAATGTAGACGTTCCCACAGACAAGGTGCAGGAGGACCTCACCAACCAAGGCTACACGGTCCAGCAGGTGGCAAGAATGTTCAGTGGGAGACAAAGGCAGCCAATCCCGCTGGTGATGGTCACCCTGGACAAGACAAACAGGAATAGAAGCATCTACGAAGTCAACAAGGTGGTCGGACTAGGGGTCAAAGTGGAAGCTCCCCACAGAAAAGCCCGAGTCAGCCAGTGCCACCGATGCCAGACGTTTGGACACTGCCAACGTAACTGCCGTTCGGGTCCTCGATGCGTCAAATGTGCAGGAGAGCACATCACCCAGACGTGCAAAAAGACCAGGGAGACGAAAGCAACTTGCGCAAATTGCGGCGGTGATCACCCCGCAAATTATCAGGGCTGCGTAAACTTTCCTAAACTTAAAAGAACCAATCAATATAAACATTATAGGTCAAACCCGCCGCCCACCGAAAAATTCTCCCCACACCGCACCTCCAGGTGGGAATCATACGCCGACCGAGCCGCCATTCCACCTTTAATGCAGCACCCCATCATGGACCCCCGAACACCTCCAGGTTTCAGCCCCATCCCACAACAACACAGTAGTCAAGAAGAGGCTACCAAATTCTACGCCAGAGCCTACGACCAGCTCATCGCAATGGTCGGAAACCCCAAGCAGTTCCTGGACTACGTAGCCAGATGCCAACAGAAACAAACCAAGTAAGTCAAATCAAATCAAATAACGTTAACTTGCAGCCACGTCAACACCAAACCACAGATGCCCACACAACCTAGGATAATTCCGGAACAACTAAAGATGGCGTTTGGAACGCAAATGGGCTAAGCTTTCAGAAGAGAATGGAACTCCTCCACTTTGCCCAGGAGCACAACCTGGACGTCATCTTAGTCAACGAGACGCACCTAAGGACGAAAGTTCAAGCAAAAATGGCCAACTACACCCTCCACCGGACCGACCGAAAGGAAGGAAAGGGAGGTGGTACGGCCATTTACGTGAAGCGGAGCATTCAACATCACGACATCACCCGCAGAGACCTAGACCAACTAGAGGCCACCACGATCTGTATATCGGTAAGTAAACTTGGTAATCTACAGTGGCGGCAATCTAAAATGCCCGGTGCATTTTATTTGCAATATACCTGTTACAATCGGCTTAATTTTAAGGGTGGTAATTTTTTGTAAAATACAATGACATACACTATTATGAGGTAACCCTTTTTAACCATTTAGTGTACAAAATGCATTCAGTTTAGTTTAATAAATCTTAGAAATATAAAAAAAATCGTAGGTAGAAAGAATTTAACAGAAACTGAAAAACAGAAAATTTTAGTTTTACATGGTGAAAATAGGAGTTTTACCTATATTAGTGAGAAAGTTAGGTATGACAGACGTACTATAAGTAGATTTTTAAAAAAAATATGCCATTAGGGCAGTACTAAACCACTTGACAGAGGGAATTCGAAAAGAAAAACAACCAAATCACAAGATCGTAAGCTTTGCAAAATGGCATTGAAAGATCGCTTCAAATCTCGAAGACAATTAAAAAAACAGTTAAAAGATGACCTTGGCGTAAATATTAGCAAAAAAATTTTACGTAATCGTTTAGCTGAATTCAGATTACGCGCTTAGGCTGCTGTCAAGAAACCGCGTTTTACAAAAAAATCGAAACAAAGACGGTTACAATTTGCCAAAATATATCAAAATTGGTCGGTATGTGATTGGAGAAGGGTCATCTTCTCAAATGAGTCAAAATTTTTACTCCATGGGTCAGATGGAAAGCAATATGTGCGGCGATTTCAAACCGAGCGCCTATCAGATAAATGCACCATAAAAACAACACGCGGTCGATTTGGAATTATGATATGGGGTTGCTTTTCTCAACGTGGTTTAGGTGAGCTACATATCATAGTAGGGTCTGTAAATGTAAAAAAATACATTAAAATTTTTAAACCCAGTTTGGAGCCATCGGTTTTAAATTTATATGCTGAAAACGAAGAATGTTTTTTTCAGCAAGATAATGCACCGTGCCATACCGCGAAAACGGTACATAATATTTTTGTAAATAATTTTTTTTTTCAAAATGTATTAATCAGGTATTGTTGTGAATACATTTAGCTAACAAATGATTGAAAAATATGAAATTGATTCCTTTTTATTTTACACAGGTATCGAATTATTTCGTTAATAACGGTATCTATACAATTGATTGACCTAACTTAAGTCCCGACTTAAACCCCATTGAGAACTTTTGGGCGGTTATGAAGAGGCATGTAGTTGACAATAGTGCTAAAAGTATACCTGAGTTGAAAAAAGCGATAAAATTTGTTAGAGATAATCGTAAGCGACGATTACTTGCAGAGGTTAGAACAATCAATGCCACGCCGTTTAAAAGATGTAATAAAGGCCCAATGGAGGTTCAACTAAATATGAATAAATTTTTTTATTAACCAATATATTATTAATCAACACTTGACTACATTAATTATCTACTAAATAATTATTTTACTATAAAATTTATATCAAATTCGAGCGCAAAAATATACCTGAAAACAATGCTTTATTTTATAATGAAGTCTTTTGTTAGTTATTTATACTATATATCATTGAATTTAATAATTTTATACGTATTTATAGTTAGTCAATTATATAACATATGAATTAGTGCCATGTTAACAAAATTTGTAAGTAAAAATTAAGAATAACTTAAAATTTTTCAACCGGGCATTTTAGATTGCCGCCACTGTACATTTGTCCTCAGTCTACCACCCACCAAAAGCACCACTACCAGAAGAGGACCTAAAGAAGCTAATTCGAGGAACAACGCCGAAGATAATAGCGGGAGACCTCAACGCGAAGCATTCCTCCTGGCACTGCAAGATGACCAACCAAGCTGGAAACAGACTCCGTCGTCTGGCGGACGACCTGGACATAGAAGTGGACGCCCCAATCCAACCAACACACAGGTCAAACCTAGGGCAAGAGCACGACGACGTTCTGGACATCGCTCTTATGAAGAACATATCCGTGGACCACCGGCTGAGCACAGAAGTGGCCCTATCTTCGGACCACTACCCTGTGCTTTTCCATCTGGGACCCACAGGAGAGCCCGCGGCGAAACCCACCTCCAGGAAAACAGCTTGGCCAGTCTTTCACGATCACCTGCAGCAACACATGGGGCCCATCCCAGTGATAAACAGCCCGCAGGAGCTGGAAGCATACGTAGAGGTCTTCGAGAAAGAGGTAAGTCAGTCTTACATTTTTGCTACCTCCGAATTTCCCAATCCCGACTTCCGAGACCAGCTCCCACCCCCTCTAAAATCTTTAATCAGGGAGAAGAGGAAAGCTGAGAAGCAGGCGCGCCGAACCTGGGACCCGGAGGACCGTAGAAGAGCAAACCAGCTGCGGAGAGATGTCACCAAGATGCTTACCGAGCACCATAGTGACTCTTGGACGAGAAAGCTGGAATCGCTCGACTTCGAGGACAACACCGCCTGGGATTTGGTCCGCGCTTTGCGCAGCACGCCAACCTCAATCCCTGCTATCCAAAGCCGCCATGGAGAAGCAATAACAGACAGCGAGAAGGCCGAAGCATTTGCAGATTCCCTGGAGGAACAATGCAGCCCGATAACAAACAAGAAGTCGACAAGGAGGTAAGTGAGAAACTAAACAACTTAGATCTTACAGACCACCCTCAAATCGAACCGGCCACCCTCGAGGACTGAATAAGGTAATAGAGCAAAACGAGACAATCCAGGACGAACAGTTTGGTTTCCGCCCCCAACACTCCACCACTCTACAGGTCACGAGAATAGTGGAGACGATAACACTAGCGCTAAACAAGACGGAATCCGCGAGCTCGGTCTTCCTGGACGTTTCCAAGGCATTTGATAAGGTATGGCATAACGGCTTGCTTTTTAAGATGTTGCAGGCAAACGTTCCACTAAGGCTTGTTCAGCTCATAGCGTCATACCTAGAGGACAGAAGTTTTAGAGTGAAGCTGGAAGGGATCCGCTCGACGAGGAGGTAAATCAGGGCTGGAGTACCGCAAGGCTCCATCCTATCTCCCACACTATTCAACCTGTACGTGAGCGATATCCCAAGACCCGACTGCACCTCGACATCTCTGTACCTTTATGCGGATGACACCACCATCGTCTCCACATCACTCAGACCGACCGTTGCTGCCCGGAAGTCTCAGGAAGCGCTGGACCTGCTGGAGAAATGGTACCGCACTTGGAGGATCGAGGTCAACTCGGACAAGAGTGCGGCGATCATGTTCACGAAGAGGGTAACCAGAGGTACGGCCGTTCCAACCCTGGACATGTTCGGCAAGGCAATCCCCTGGACCAAGTCAACCACCTACCTAGGTGTCACCATGGACTCCCGCCTCACCTGGAAGGAGCACGTCAGCAAGCTGAAGAACAATGCAAGGGGACTCATGGCAACATTGGGCTCCTTGATCGGAAGTCGAAGCAACCTGATGCCTGCTTTCAAGTTGAGGCTATACAAGACCATCATCCGCCCGACCTTGACGTATGCTGCCCCGGCGTGGGCGTACACCCGCACCGCCAGCAGACTCAAGGAAATACAGACGATCCAAAACATCTGCCTGAGGAGGGCGATGGGAGCCCCTTGGTTCATCACAAACCGCCAACTCCACGCAGACACCAAGCTGGAACTCCTGGACGACCTAAACCGAAAAGCAGCCGAAAAGATGTACGACAGAAGTGCCGACACGGAGAACCCCCTAGTTAACCAACTAGGGAAGTACAAAGTGGAGGACTTCTGGCGCCACGAGAGACCGCGAAGCATCTTCACCAAAAAGGAGTAAGAAAACATTAATGATACTAATATTTATTCCAGCCAGACAAAAACCCCGGACACGAGACGCAGCAGTACCCACCCCAACATCCAAAATCCTACCACACCCCTCCCCCATCCTTACAATCCGCGAGCCAGTTAGAACCATTTTTTAAAAACACGTAGGGTAAAATTCAAATTCAAAACTGCGGCCTCACCGCCTTTCGAACTTTTCGAAAATTTCTTTCAGATCTGCGAAACCTCACTTCTTCTTACGGCGCACCTCTTCAATTTTGGCAAAAGATCTCAAATAAGACAAAAACGGCGAAGAAACTCAAATTCATCATCAGCAACACCACTTATAAATAAAATAACTAACCTACGACAAATGGAAAGCAAATAATATCACGCGATAAAATAAACTAGGTCATTTAGATAAAAATACTCGGCATTTAATCCATTAGCAGAACTAACCCGCGCAACGCGATAAGCAAATAAAATGCAAGCCAACGATAAATAAACACAAGTTCAAAGTCCGATATCCTAACTCCGGAATTAAAAGCGGGAAAATAAATAAATAATGGAAATTAAATCAACCTTATAAAGTTACGGACGACATGCACGCGATAAAAACATAAATAATTCAAGAAAAACAGCCCTGTTATCTCGGTAACAAAGGAGGCATTGTTCTATTGCTCGGCTGACAACCGTGCAAAGTTCATGCACCTGGCTTGCGGAGATAACTTAAACACCAACGGTTAAATCTTTAAAAAAAAAAAACATTAAATTCTTAAATTCAAATTAAAAATAAATTAATTCCAAGATTTAAATAATTTTAAACCTAAAATATTAGCTCGCGCACTTTTCTAACTAAAAGACAAACCTTTGCGGAACCACGCAAACCGGCATAATAACAAATAGATAAATAAATTAATTATTCATAATATTAACTTATCATTTCAATACTCGGTCGCACTCCACCTAAAAGAGCAAAGATTAGCCCACTGACAACAAGCCAACGGAATCGAAACTGTTAGACCGGACCTATTAATGAATTAAATATATACAAAGAGATGAAGTTTTTTATTAGTTTTTATTTTAGTTAATATTGTTTTGAAAAACAAACTACGCCAGATCAACGCGGCTCGAACCGCGTCAGCGTATTAACTTACAAAACATCGCCAACATTCCATCACCAGATGAAGAAGATTAGAGTGCCTCGGCACTAAATGCTTTGCATGCCATCATGCTACGCTACGCTACGGAAGGTTACAGACAGACAGAGAGATTGGCTGACCACGAACGAACCAACACATCCCGACAGTGAAATTGTTTTTCTAAAAATTTTTTCACAAAAATCGATTGTTTTCACAATCACGCCAATTCGATAATTAATAAATTAAAAGACCAGTTAGTAGCAGTTTTCCCAGAATTTTTATAAAGTAATTTATAAATTTTCACACGGATTTCCGCTCACCGGAAAATTAATTTAATAATTAGTTACGCCGACACAAACGTCAGCAAAAGATTTTTTCAAATCTAGCTAACTTCGAAAAAACAGCGCAAATCCATCAGAATTTTTAAATTCTTCACCTGCCCTCTTAATAATTTTTATCCCACAGAAAATGGCTCCAAACCACACGGATGAGTTCGTCCAAGCCTTGATGGCGCAAATCAGCTCCCTGGTTGCCCAGGTGAAGGAACTTACAGCACAAATCGCAGCCCTAACGGCCGGCAAGACCACCGCACCACCAAAGTCAGCTACAACCGAAATAGCCTCATCAGCCACCGCCCCCACCTCGAACCTCATCCCAGGCTTCATGGACAAAAACACCCCACCCCCACCAGGATACAACGTCACCCCGGCGGAATAGGAGTTCCAAGTGGTCGTCTCCAAGCGATCAAAGAAAGCACGTCAGCAAGAAGCCAACAAAGAATCGAAGAAACGACGTGCCGCCTCAACCTCCTCGGAAGCGTCCTCCGACAAAAAGAGGAAAACCAAGCAACTAATCATGGCACGCAACACCGATGACGACGAGCCCACACCACCAACCACGGACACCCAAGTGATCCCCTCGTCACAGGACGGAACCCCGGACGTAGAAATGGACGAAGACCAAGATCAGGTAAATAGCACCAATAATACACAAAAATCTGCCTACAGAATACCGCCCATCATCATCAGGACGAAGGAAAACTGGCCCGCAATTTTCCGAAAAATTACGGGTAAAGGCATCAAATACACCAAAATCCGCCCCGTAGCCGACGGAATGGAATTCTTACCCGACAGCGAAGCCGACTATCGCAACCTCAGCCGCCACTTAGAGTCCGAAAACATCCCCAGCCACACCTTCCTGCTACCACAAGAAAAACCACTCAAGGTGGTTTTGAGGGGACTTCCAGGCCATTACACAGCAGCAGAAATCAAGGAGGGTCTAACTGCCCAAGGACTTCCGGACCAAACCGTCTATCAACTAACCAAAGGACGAGACAAAACCCGATGCCTCTCTACCTGGTGCAACTAGACCGCAACGATGAAGGTAAGAAAATTTTTTCCACAGTTGAATGCTTCGGCGTGGGCTTCACGGTCGAAACACCACATCCGCGGTCGGAGATCGGCCAATGCCATAGATGCCAGCGGTTTGGCCACGCCCAACGATGCTGCCGGGCCATCCCAAAATGCGTCAAGTGCGACCTGCACCAAACCCCGGACGGAACTAGCAAGATGCGCGAATTGCGAGGGCACACACACACCGCCAACTACAAAGGATGTTCAAAATACCCCAAACCAAGGTGGCACGGACAACCCCGCGCCATCAACGTCAAGCCACGGTTCCAAAGAAATGCACCGCCACCAATTGGATCCAGCAGGGGCCTACAAAGGAGCTACGTCGCCACTGCCCGCATAAACGCTCCTAACCAGGAGCGTTTGCCAGGTACCCCCAACGAGGCCGTCCTCACAGGCACCTCCGAGGGTTTAATCAAAAACCTTTTCACTTTATTTACCAACATACTCCGAGACGCTAATATTAGCGAATCGGTTATAAATAACCTCACCGCAGTTTCAGAAACCGCCGCCAACACCACCACCAACGTCAATGTCTAGACAAAGCCAACAACTAAGCTCCATCCAGATTGCGTTTTGGATTGCCAACGGCAATCTTCCACGATTCGAAGGTCGAAGGAGCGACCTTCCCACCCCAAGGAACCCGAGGACGAAGATTTCACTTTATGCCGATGACACGGCGGCTTATTCGTCCTCCATCCACCCGGAGACCGCCACGACCCACGTGCAAGAGGCCATCAATGACTTGGAAACTTGGCTCGCCACTTGGCGCATCGAGGTGAACTCGAGCAAGAGTAGCGCAACCATGTTTCGAAGAAACACCCTCAACAACAATCCTCAACAAGAGCAAGGGCTGTTTCGGCCAGCCTGATGCCACTCATCGGTCGCCGCAGCAAGTTGTCACCTGCCAACAAGCTGCGAATCTACAAGGCCATCATCAGGCCGACCCTGACCTACGCCTCACCAGTGTGGGGAACAGCATCCGCCCGGCAGATGCACAGGGTTCAAGTCGTCCAAAACAAGAGCCTCCGATGCGCTTTCAACGCGCCCTACTACGTCACCAACCGACGACTTCACGCGGACGGAAACCTCGAAATCATCTCCGATCATATCCGTAAGTTAGCAGAAAATTTCTATAATAATTGTAATTTTCAGAAAACCCGCCCATCAGAAATCTAGGCCAATACAAACCAGAAGATAATCTCGGTTTCGCTAGACCGAGGGACATCCTCATACCGACCACTTAATTATTTCCATTTCAGCATAACTTTTACTTTCAGCAAAACTTTTACTTTCATTTCAGCAACACTTTTACTGAAGTTCGTGAAGGAAGAAACGTTTTGTACTTTGAATTGACTACCACATTTGAGTCATCGAGCGGCAACTTTGTGTCACTCTCTAGATTACTCTTATTTTACATGACAGTAGTTTAATTAGTTTTTATCATTCTTGCAAGCTAGGATTGTTTACTGGCTGTAGTTTTGTGTGCTATTGCTGTGGCAGATTTGATTGTCAGAGAACCGAAGCACAGTGGGCTGGAATCACAAGGTTTGGACTTAAGAGCTATAATGTACATTTTTGGTACCGAGGGATTATTTAACACTTTTATTATTCTTTAAGTTTTTTTTTAACTTATACTTTCTGACATATAAGCTATTTTAATTTTGTATAGAGAAATATTAATTGATGTTGTCAAACAAGGTCACGGTTCAACCAATGATGGAAATATTTTCGCCGACCCAAATATGACTGCTGAGATAACTGGTGTGAGTGAGCACCTGATCAAGTAATTTTCCGTCATTTTAGAATAGATTTCGTCAGGTAACCGCATTGACGTAGTCAAATTTCAAGAATATGCTGAAGCCACCATGAATTTGTATTTGGACTTATATAGCTGGTATTATATGCTTTCAAGTGGCCATAGAGTTCTTGTGCATGGTGCAGCTATTATTAAAAATTTTGGCCTTATACCAATTGGACAGTTATCCGAAGAAACAGCCGAAGCCAGAAATAAAAGACTTCCGCAGGTACCGCCAACATCATTCGAGGAAATGCAGCAGAAAAGCCACAAACTCCGCAGAAAACATAAACCATTGTCAGAAGAAGCACAAAGCTTATTAATTATTGAACAGGCATTTGATGACGAAAAGGAAAATTTTGAATTTATAAGTGTGGATACTTTTGAAACTGAACCATTTTTAATTGGGCTGGGTTAAACCGTGGATTAGGCCAATAAGGGAACACCGCTATAAAAAAAAAGATGCATAGTTCTTAACCTCTAGGGTGCTGTGGAATAAAGAACATAAGTTGAAATTATGACTAAATCGAGAAATATCGAGGCACAAGCATAGGTGTAAAAATAAGATAAAAATATGTTGTATTTTAGATATAGATTGTAATCTAGAATAATTGATTTGTTGATTCGTAAAGAATCGAGATCGGAATTTTTGAAATTTAGTTTAGTTTAAGATGGAGTTTTCATGTTCCAAGGACATTGATTGCCTTGGTCTGAAACATTTTTTGTGCTGCTGGGGGTGTGTAGTTTACATACCCCTTCGAGCCGTGTGAAATGGGTCCCATGTGATCCATTTCTTTATTAGCACTAATGGCAACTGATCATTGTCTTAGTGTTGTCTCGAGTTTTTTTTTTTTTAGAATACAGGTCCAATGCGGTACTGTATTCGTTTATTATGTTTTAATAAGTATTCGTATTGGCTAGTAGAAGCGCTACGAGCTCAGTCATTTTTGAAGTTCAGCGAGAGAGGTTGTGTTTAAATATTTTTCTTTTTAGAATAATTATTTGTTGCATTTCCCCCACTGTTCGACTAAATTAAGCACTACCTTGTCTTAAAAATTGCCGACACAAGTCTAGATATCAATAACATACCGCCCAATGCGGCAACTGCATTCACAAATGCTCAATTCCAAAACCGCCTGGCCGCACGAGCTCATAGCATTAGCCCTATACGCAAGCGAGTAAAAACAGTTAAAGCGCTCTTAGTAAAAACGCAAACGGAAAAAGTGCAATCCGCCAACGCAACAGTGACGACGTCACTGAAACTCTAAAAGACATGTCTTTATCCACGCCACCTACCAACGACATGGAGACCAATGATGAAATTACCATTCCGACTCATAACAGTTTTGGAATTCTCATAAACGCCCCGGAGCGAGTCGACAGGCCTACCACCAGTGGAGGATGGACCACCGTCAAGCGCACCCCCGTGCACAAATCAACCCTAGCCGATCTACGCCCTAAGGCATCAAAACCACTGCCGGTCATCCTGACCACACCAATTGGTCAGATCCTTACATTCCTAGCCAAGCTGAAACCACTCGTAACAGGTAAGCTGCTAGTTCAGTACGTCAGAGGACAAACATGGATATACACCGAGACCCCAGATGATCACCGAGCGGTCAAAGAAAATATCTTCTCCGACCGACGCCAAAGTTCAAGGGTACAGTTACCAGCTTAAGGAGGACCGCCAAATTAAGCTGGTAATAAAGGGTTCACCTTATGCTGAAGATGACGTAAAAACTCAAGGGATCTGTCAGAGAACCGCCACCAAGAATTGAGCCTCGACACCTACACTATAGCAAAGAGGACAATTTTCTGTGTATAATAAAAAAAGAAAAAATGCGGATTATCCATTAGTTTTCGAGAAAACGGCTTTTGAAAATCAAAATTTTACATGCATTTTAGATAGGGAAATTCATTAACATAAAAGTTCTATTGATGGTGCGTGCATTCTGATATAGTCTTAGTGTTTAGGTTAAGTGTTTAAAGTTAAGTCTTAGTGACTTAGTCTTAGGCCGGAGCACTTGTATTCAGTTGTCGACCACCGTTGGCGATGCCACGTTCTACGCTATATCGATTTTTACGCTTTTTCGAGGGTAAATCGTCGAAACAAGTGGAATTTCTGCAAAGCATTACTTACTGTGTACTTGTGCGGAAACGGGGGAGGTATCTCAAACACTTCTTCCGTTGCACTAAGTGCCAAGACCACGATTGATGGCACCTTTTTTGCCCACTGTCGCGTTCGTGCCAATTGGGTGATTTCTGCGTTGTACTTCTGGGTTACTGGCAACGGGGCGGCCCAAACCGCTGTCACCGTGGGTATGCCACGGCGCACAGCGTACCGGTTGTTCAGAATATTTCGTGAGATGTGTATTTGGCAACTTAACCAAGACGCGGAGCTTCTACGCGTTGGTGGCCCTGGTGACGTCGTCCAAATTGACGAGAGCATTATTACAAAGCGCAAGTATAACGTGGGGAGGGTAGTTTCGCAAAAGTGGATCTTGGGCATGTACAGTATGACTGAGAAGCATGGGGTCATACTATACATCCCCAATCGAAAGAAAGAAACTTTAGAGGACCTAATCTCCGAGCACGTTAAACCTGGCTCTGAAATTTGGACGGATTGCTGGAGCGGTTATGCTGGCTTATCACGTCTTCACAGAGTATCGCCCTACATCCATTACACCGTGAATCATTCAAGGTATTTCCGAGATCCAGTATCCGGCGTCTGCACCAACGGTGTCGAGGGTTACTGGTACCACAGTACGCCGGAAGCGGCTCTCGAAAATGTGCTGGACCAGATCGCCACTCGTTTCCCGGTGTAGTCAGACATCGGCCCTTTTCAGGGCCCAAAAATTAAAGAATGAGTTTTCAATTAAATTAAGAAAAACGCAGAACTCGTTGTTAGGATGGATTCTCGAGTGCCTTGGTTGCGTTCGTCAAAACCGACGTTCCGCTACCCTCCGCTCCGGTCCCCTCCGTTCCGGGCGCTACGCGCCGTTTTGACGAACGCTGACTCGCTAAAAACATCCCTCTAGGTCGCACAACCTCGCCAAAGGTGCAACTCGAAAGGGGTGAAACTCGTAAGGGGTGAAACTCGTTAACAACGCTCGATGTGCACCCGATCGGGTCACAAGCGCGTCTGACTGCCAACACTAAGACTATATCAGAACGCACGCACCGTCAATAGAACTCGGGAGCGGATCAATTCCCTATGGAAATTGCATGTAAAATTTTGATTTTCAAATGCCGTTTTCTCGAAAACTACTGGCTAATCCGCATCGAAGTGCGGTCTCAAAATGCTCAGAAAATTGTCCTCTTTCTAATAGAAAAAAATCAAAGCCCAACTCTTGGTGGCGGTTCTCTGACAGTAACCAAACTCAAATGGAACAAGAACATCAAATCATCCCAATCAAAGTCACTAAAATGAAGAACAAATTCGGCGATACCACTGGTTCTTTCCTAATCGCATTCCCTCCCACCACGCCCATCAACAACATCAAGAAGATCCGCAGCCTGGGTCAAGTGATCGTCCACTACGAGGAGTACTCCCGGCGAAAGACCCGCACGAAGTGCTACCGGTGTCAACGGGCATGGCTCCTCGAATTGCCCCATGCAACCACGCTGCGTCCAATGCGTGGACTACAACCTCACCAAGGACTGCCCCAGGAAGCTGCAGCTGATGAAGATACTATCGTAGCTCTTCTAATTCACGCCTTACTACTACCTACAACAAAGCATGTAACTAAGGATAACAGAAAAAAATAATTAGTAAGCCCACTATTAAGGATTCCCAATTTTCCTCGTTTCTACACGTAGTACGTACGTTCAACGATTTCGATAAAAAATTAAATGATTTAAAAATAGAGTTACAAGAGCGAGGTGAAACTCTACAACCTGCATTTCCAATGCATGCAAAATTAAAATTTTTAAATGCCGTTTTCTCGAAAACCAATGGATATTCCGCAAATTTTTTATTGATACTCAGAAAATTGTCTTCTTTCCAATGGTACATAGGAAAAAGTTGAATTCGTGGTCCCATTTTCGTGACAATAACCCAATTATGTTCGTCTGTAGTGTATGTAATGCGAACTTAACCTTAATTGAAAATTTATTCCATCATTTTAAGTATGTTCATGGTATACTACCTCAATTATCGACTCTTATGAACGTAAACAAAATAATTGTCCTCAAACATTTTCATCTCGAGCAAGTTTTAAAAAACGTTTAAAATTAAAACATGCCAATGACACAGCATCAGGATCAACATCAACAAAAATAGCAGGAAATAATTCTCAAGAATTATGCCATCATCAAGAGAGCTTGCAAGAGGACAAGAACCACAAAATTTGAATTGTGATGATGATTTAAATGGTTCTGATGATCCAAATTTTTATACAACAGATATTTATTTAAATTTCAAAAAAGCGATTTGTAAGTTTTCCCTGAAACTCCATAGCAACACTAACTTTAAGAGAAAAGATGTGCTCGAAATTCAAAATACTATTTTTCACGAACTGTCGTTACTAGTAAACAAAATTGTAAAAGAACAATTACCTTCAAATACTATAAATCAACTCATTCGTGAAATAGAAAATTTATTAGCACATATTAATACAGAATATAAATTTTTTCAACATATGGAAGCAGAAAATATAATAAGTCTCCCAAAATTATTTACAATAAACAATCAAATCAGCGAAATTATTTCTAGTGGTTATCCGGTTCTTGCATAAGAAAATATTACAAGCGTCACAATGCCAATTTAATATCAACTCCAAAAATAATTGGAAAGTTCTAATGTTTTTCAAGATATTATAAGAAATATGTTGGAATTAAACGAGAGGAAGGAAATTAAACATTATATTAATGGCAAATTAATAATGCAAAAAACAAAAAACTTTGATAAAAAGATTGTTTTTTCTTTGTTTTTATTTCTCGACGATTTTGGTGTAAATAATCCTTTAGGACCACATTCGACCTCAATTTGTGGTGTATATTATACGATTCCCACAGTTCCATATTTTTATTTTGCAAAGCTGCATCATATATTTTTAGCAGCGCTTGTTGATTCACAAGATTTGAGCAACTTTGGTAAGTCGGCTTGTTTTAATAGTTTAAATTCTAAATTTATATTCATTCCAATTCTCTTAGAAATAAACATAATTATGAATCTGACTGCAATATTACTGATCCCGTTGTAAGAAGTCACCAAAGTGGAATTTAAAGATACACACCTTTTCGAATTATTAGATTTCTCAAAATTTACATTAATGATTCTAAATTGATACTAAAAATTCCAATCCTACATTCTACTAATGTAATAAAAATCTATCCATTGCGAATTCGCATTCTCAAATTCTCGTACCACCAACACTTTTTCACCTGCAAAGAAAAGAAGAAGAAAAATGGTTAAAAAATTGCTCTCACGGGATAAATCAAAACGTTTGTCACAATCTAATCGACGACTTCTGCAAGCTCAAAAACATGGAAAATTACACAAATTATTACAAAAACACAATAGTTATAAGTTATAACTAGAGGTAAACACAGCATCTACGCAGTACTTCGAACGGGAATAATTTCATTTCACCAGAAGAAACAATTGAAAGTTGCAATATTAATTATACTTTTTGCAATCCAAATGTAACTCATTATCCACGGGCAAATTATTGATTTAAAATCTGTCAATTTTTCAATCCCAACAGAAGTGCGGCAAGAAAATTTAACTGGATATTACGAAGTACAATTAAAAATGGAACACCTGAACAACTAGAAAAAAACCTAGAAAAGATTCAAGGAAAACCTACCACGGAACAATCAGTCATCCAATACCTGCATTACTCCGCCACTTAAATAATCATCTTAATTGTTATTATTTGTGTGTGTGTGTTTTAGTGAAGTGTAGAAAACAGATAAAAGACAAACTAATTAAGAAAAAGACAATAATTAAAATATCCAAAGAAGACGCAGTAGAATTAAATCTGATACCTAAAATAAACGAGAACGTTCAATTATCTTAAGGAAGGAAGAATTAAGTAACCAACAATAAATAAATAATAAACTTATTTAAACATTGCATTAATAAAATTACATAAACATTGTATTAGTAATCACATAAACTTTGAAATTCAATAATTAGTTATTGCTTCCAATTATTAACTTTCATTATCAATAATACTGGAGGCTGTAACTGACCTTTGTGTATTCCTTAAGGAAGGAAGAATTAAGTAACCAACAATAAATAAATAATATCACAAACAGTGAATCATTAATGTAAATTTTGAGAAATCTAATAATTCGAAAAGGTGTGTATCATTTTAATTACTAACAATAGAATCTATAAATTTACTAACCATCGAATATGTAGTTTAGTCTAGATTTCTCTATGTAAATTGTAACTTGTATTTCTATTCTCGCAATAAATACTTTTTAAAAATACCAACCTGGGTAGTTTGTATGCAACTATATCTATGCTGAATTGAAATGGATCAGTTTCTGGATACTCTCAAAAATTATAGTTTGAGAGATTCCATAATTGAAACAGTGATCGGTATTATACATTTAAATATATAATTATTATTGCTGTTAATAATAATTAGCCATATTTATTTACAGAAAAATAAACTCAACGGTTGGCATACGGTACATGAAGAAATAGTTATTTTGGTTGCAGTCGACCTTCTGCGCTTTCTTCCTTCAAAATTACGATAGACAATACAGTAGAATCTCTACCAACCGAATTTGTCATATCGCAAAATTCTGAGAATTGCTCGCTTTATCCAGAAGACCCTCGTGAGCACGTTTCATGTAAGCTTTCTGGAAATGTAAATTCTGCTTTTTGTTATTTTTGAAGTCGGTCTCACCCGTAGTAGGTGGTCGGTCTAGCCAGGGCCGTATATAAGGGGGTGGTTTTGGGGGTTCATACCCCCCCATGGGTTTAGTAATTCTAAATAATAACTACATTTAATAAATATTTTTAATATGCGCGTGAAAACAAAGTAAATAAACAAAAATTAAAACGACAGATAAATTCATCTCTAAATTGTAAACTGAAAAAATGTACAAAGGAAGTAATAAAAGCTGCAGGTCATTTCTAACCAAGTAGACAACAACAACACACACACAGACAACATACAAGAGAGAATCGAACCACCAAGCGGTACACACGTTCTTGTTCTTTTTAGAACACTACCTGAGCTAGCTCACTAAACTCGACTTTATTGACAATCCGAAAAATACTGACTTATAATCTGAGTTAGATTGAGCCGATTTGTAGTTATTGCAACGTAACAAACACAGGCTCTCCTACTCAAATTGTAACTCACACAACAGAGTTTCATCAACTAATTAATAAATTTCTCCCCACTTAGCAAATACAATAGAATTTCTAAATTCTAGGAGTTTCAAGAGCAAACAGAAATTTTTATTTCTCGAGTTCCTTACTAACCGGAATTTTTAAATTCTACCTTCCACCCCCGCAACAAACGCCTTAGTATTTTTACACTGGTAAAAATGGCAGTCTCCACCGTCCAGGACAGCCTCAACATCATGACAGCGCAGCTCGCCACGATGAACGAGCAACTGGCCCAGCTACGCGCCGAGAACGCAGTCCTGAAGGCCGAGCTTCTAGCCGCCAGAAGCCCGATCACCCTACCCACCCTCACCCCACCAGCCACCAAGGACATCACCACCACCGTCATCCCAAGTCTGATGGATGTTGAGCGAGGGCCACCACCAGGTTTCACCGAACTACCTTTCATCCCCGTCGTCTCCAAGAAGCAGGCCAAGAAACTAAGAAACGAAGAAAACCTCAAGAAGCGTCGTGCCTCCACCTCCTCAGAAGTCTCCGAGGACGACAACACTCATAAGATTAAAAAAGTCCTTTCTAAGGACTCCAACAACAGCGCAAAGACAACCCCCAGCACTTCCAAAACCCCGACCACCCCCATCCCCGCCTCCCAACCCGATCAAACGTCCCAACCCCCACCTGATACCCAAGCCGATCCCGACATGGAGACCGACATCGACCAAACTAATGATTCTCCTAATTACAGAATCCCACCGATCATCGTACGCTCAGAAGCAAAATGGCCCCCCACCTACCGCCTGATTCAAGAGAACCGAAGCAACTATAAGAAACTCAAGCCGGTGGCCGACGGGATGGAAATCTCGCCCTCTACCGAATCCGACTACAGGGCTCTCAGCAGACTGCTAGAGCACCACAAAATCCCAAACCATTCTTTTATGTTGCAGCAGGACAAACCCATCACAGTCGTCCTCAGGGGACTTCCGATCACCCTCATCGGGGAAGACGTCATGGTCGACCTCAAGGCCCAGGGACTGCCGGTGATATCCGCTCACCAGATGACCAGGGGCCGAGAAAAAATCCCCATGCCGCTATTCCTGGTACAACTCGAACGATCCGCTGAGGGGAAGAAAATCTTCGACACCCCCACCTCATGGGGAGTACCATTTACAGTTGAAAATCCGCACCCGAAATCCGAAGTCGGCCAATGCCACCGCTGCCAGCGCTTTGGCCACGCACAACGATCATGCAACGCCATACCGAAGTGCGTCAAGTGTGGAGAAGAACACAAATCCGCCGAATGTGCTAAACCTCGAGCAGAACCAGCCAAATGTGCAAATTGCCAAGGCACACACACGGCAAACTACAAGGGGTGCACGAAGTACCCCAAACCCTGCTGGCAACCGGCTCGTCCACTGCACAACAATCCGCTCCGCTACCAAAGCCACGCCCCTCGACCAATAGGATCAAGTGAACGACCAGGGCGTACGCTTGTTGAAACGGCGCGCCTCTACGCACCTCACCAGAAGACCCGACATGCAGGTACCCCCGATGTGGCCTCAGGAACCACAGACGTACTTGTTTTAAATCTTTTTAACATGTTTACAAAAATTCTACGAGACGCTAACTTTAGCGAATCGTCAATAACTATAATCTATCTTCTGCCATAGGTATCTCCGCCACTCAAACATCAACAGTTAATGTCTAACAAACGTATCCAACCCACTTCTTTACAGATTGCATTCTGGAACGCAAATGATATCCGATCCAAAAAGAACCTACTCCTGGAATTCGCCCACACCCACGACCTAGATGTTATCCTGGTTAACGAAACCCACCTCCGAGCCGGAGACTCCGCTAACCTCCCTACCTATTCCCTCTACCGAAACGATCGCCCCGCCAGAGGCGGCGGCACCGCCATCTACGTGAAGACAGCGATCGAACACCACGAAGTACCCACCCCGGACCTACAACACCTGGAGGCCACCACGATAAGTATAAAAACAAATAATCACAGTTGGTTGCAGATTACATCAGCATACAGCAGGCCAAACAGAGAAATCCTGAAGAACGACCTCAACCTCCTCCTCTCCGGTCCAGGCGCAAAGGTCATCGCAGGTGACCTAAACGCAAAACACCAGGACTGGAAATGCCGCCACCACAACGCTGCGGGTCTGGCCATCGCCGAATTCGCCAGCCAACTCCACTACTCCATCCACGAACCTGACGCTCCTACCCATTACTCATACGCAGGGACCCCGGCCTACCTGGACATCGCCCTCTTCAAGAACATGCCCTTCCAACACCAACTGACGACGACCACAGACCTGACCTCCGACCACCTACCGATCCTGTTACACCTGGGGGACAACTTTAGGGCGCGGGACATCCCTTCACGACAAAAGACCAACTGGAAGACGTACCACGACCACCTACTCACCATCCTAGGCGACATCCCCATCCTCAACACCACGGACGAACTGGATAAGTATGTAAATAAATTTCACAATTTAATTTCCAGCTCTATCCAGCACGCAACATCAGAGAGACAAACCCCAGATTTTCCAGTCCGGCTAACCCCACTTCTAAGAGCCCGCATCAATGAAATGCGCCGCGCCAGGCAACTGGCACAACGCACACTCCACCCTGATGACCGACGAGTTTACAACGCCCTCAAGCAGAACGTAACCGACGAGGTCAACGACCACCACAACCGACAATGGACAGCCAAAATCGAATCCCTCAACTTCCAAGACAACTCCGCCTGGAAAATGGCACGAGCGCTCCAACGCAACAAACGACGTGACACCCCCGCCATCAGCAGACAAGACAACACCCTCGCCAAAAGCGACGTGGAAAAGTCCGAAGCCTTTGCCGACAACCTGGAAAAGCAGTGTCAACCAAACACCAGCAGGAAAAACCAGGCACACGTCGACACGGTCCACGACTACGTCCACACGCACCTCCTATCCGATGACTCCGCCCACCCTCACACCGATCCGACAATCTTCAATGAAGTCGCCCAAATCATCAAGCGACCAAAAGTCAAGAAAGCACCAGGCCCCGACGACGCCATCCCGAACATCGCCCTCAAGCACCTACCCAGGAAAGCCATCACGGCTCTGGTAAGTATAATTAATTGTGCACTAAGACTAAATTATTTCCCACTGCAATGGAAACTCGCCGACGTTCCCCGAAAGCTACCGCCCCATCAGCCTCCTTCCGACAATAGGAAAAGTCGCGGAGCGGGTCATCCTATCCCGCCTCCAGCAAGCCATGTTCGACACAAACCTCCCACAAGACGAACAATTTGGATTCCGCGGGGGACACAGCACCACCCAGCAAATTCTCCGCCTAGTTGAACACATTAATGCAGGTTTTAAAAAAGGAATTCACAGGTTTAGTACTGCTGGACGTATCGAAAGCTTTCGATAAAGTCTGGCACGAAGGATTAGTTTTTAAATTATTTCAGGCCAACATAAACCCCCGACTCGTCAAACTCATCGCCTCCTACCTCGAAAACCGCCGTTTCTGCATCAAACTGAACGGCGCCCGATCTACGGAACGGAAAATCCTCTCCGGGGTACCCCAAGGTTCGCTCTTATCCCCGTCGCTATTCAACGTCTTCATGAGCGACATTCCGACCCCAAGAAACCCAAGGACGAAGATTTCGCTTTATGCCGATGACACCGCGGTTTATTCCTCCTCCATGAACCCGGACACCGCCACCACCTATCTTCAGGAAGCCATAAACGATTTGGAAAGATGGTTCGAAACTTGGCGCATCGAGGTCAACTCGAGCAAGAGTAGCGCAACCTTGTTTCAAAAACGTTTTAGGGTTCCAAGTACCAACGTCTTCATGTTCGAAGAACCCATCCCCAGGAAGAAGTCGTCAAAATACCTGGGGGTCACCCTCGACAGTCGCCTCACCTGGACCACCCACATCCAAACGGTCACCGCCCGAGCCAAAGGAGTAACCTTCAGTCTCCTGCCACTAATAGGTCGTCACATCAAGATGTCACCCGCCAACAAACTTCGCATCTACAAGACCATCATCAGGCCAACCATGACCTACGCGGCGCCAACCTGGTCCACGGCGTTCGCAAGACAGCTCTACAAACTTCAAGTCGTCCAAAATAAAGCACTCCGATTCGCTTTCAACGCCCCATACTACGTCACCAACAAATGACTTCATGCTGAGGGAAAACTCGAACTCATCTCCGAGCATATCAGTAAGTTGTCAGATAATCTCTATAAAATCTGCTCTTTTTCAGAAAATCCGTTAATTCGCAATCTTGGCCAACAACATCATTTTGCAACCGCAAGAAACTCCTGACCGTTGCCACCCACCAACACCCGATAATTTTTTCTAACCATTAATTTAATTAAATTTAGTTCGCAGCTCTCTTTCAATATAGCGCAGCGTGTAGCAGGGGCTACACATCACACGGGACCCCATGGGCTCACAAGACACCCGCTCTACAAGCCACGCCCCTAGTTCGAGCAGGGGCTCCACTTGTATAGCAACCACCACTAGTGGCATCACGAGTCCCTTCGGACTCGTGACTCGGAATCAGGTTTTCTTATTATTATTATACAATGCATTAACCCTTTTATGTTCCAGGATCCCCGATCCAGCACGGTTTTAGTTTCGCGCTAAAATCGGAGGCTGACCCAAGCAACACCAACGTCGGTTTTATACCTGTATAGTATTGAAGTATAACGAATAGGTACATATATTTTCATACCTGAAAATTAAGTATCAAAAAGGTACTTAAACGGCACATAATTTTTCATTCATATTTGCACTGTACTCTTTAAGTATCGTTTCAATACATATATTTTCATACCGTTATTGTAAAGCCAATTGATGTATCAGATATGTATTGAAATATTACTAACTAAAATATATTTGAACAAATGGTACAGTTTAGGTGCAGTTTTAACATTAACGTTTTGGTGCTATAATTGCAGTATCTAATATGTACATCTAAATTATGAATTGGAAGTTACGATTTTTACATTGCCGGTTTGATATCTATAAAGTGCAGTTTAAATAGTAATGTTTTGGTAGTTACAATTTTAGTATCTAATATGTAAAGAAGCATTAATACTTCCAAGTTATGATTTTTACTTAACTGTTTTGATACCATTCATAATGGTTAAATATATTTAACATAATATTTTACCCTAACTCATTTAAAAGGTACATCATATTATATTATTTAAATATCTATTTATATATATTGCAATTTTGTGTTTTGTTTCTGTGTTTGAATAAAGAATTACTTTAGAAATATTTTAAATTATTTATTATTTTTATTTTAAAATTTTTCATTTTGATAAAATCAAGTATTTTATTAGTTACGTGGTATAGCCCAGCTCAACGGAATATTAAAACGTCTTTTAAATTAAAATAAAGTGTTACTATATTTTATAAAATTTAAAATATCCGTTAGATCATAATAACTATCCCTGAAAATGTATCGAATATTTATTGAAACTTGGGCAACTACAATTTATTTGAATATATGGTACCGTTAAGGTGTAGTTTTAACCGTACCGTTTAGGTGCAGTTTTAACCGTACCGTTTAGGTGCAGTTTTAACCTTACCCTTTCGGTACTATAATTGCAGTATCTAATATGAACAGCTATATTATGAATTGGAAGTTACGATTTTTACATAGCCGGTTTGATATCTCTAATGTGCAGTTTAAATAGTAATGTTTTGGTAGTTTCTATTTCAGTATCTAATATGTAAAGAAGCATTATTACTTTCAAGTTATGATTTTTATTTAACTGTTTTGATACCGTTCATTATTGTTAAATATATTTAACATAATATTTTACCTTAACTCATTTAAATGGTACATAATATTATTATGTTAAATATCAATCTACTATATATTGATATATATTGAAATTTTGTGTTTTGTTTCTATGTTTGAAAGATTTACAGATATTTTAAATTCATTGTTATTTTTATTTTAAAATTTTTCATTTTGATAAAATCAAGTATTTTATGTGTCACGTGGTAGCCCCGCTCAACCGATTATTAGACGTTTTTAAAATTAAAATAAATATATATTTAGTAAAACTTAAAACATCCGTTAGACCATCATAGTAACTAACACCGAAAATTTATTTATTGAAACTTGGGTAACTACAATATATTTGAATATATTGTACCGTTTAGGTGCAGTTTTAATCATAGTACCGTTTTGTTACTGTAATAATAATTGCATTACCACCTTGTTATAAAATGTTTTTGTTTTGTTTTCGTGTTTGAAAGAATAATTAATTTGCCAATGTTTTCAAGTAACTATTTTTTTATTTTAAAATTTTTGATTTTGATAAAGTTATTTATTTGTCACGTGGTAGCTCAGTTAAACGGATTATTAAATGTTTTTTAATTTAAAATAAATTGTTAATAATATTCAAAAGTCAGTCCTCACATAACAATTCTCTAAAGCTGTTGGACCAGATTCCCAGAAGTGTTCGAGAATATCGACTTTGAAATATTCCGCAAAAATTATGAAGATTGAAATTAAACTACAAAACACAATTACAATAGTCTCCTGGCCGAGTGGGGTAGCGAGCGAGTCTCGTAAACGGAAGGTCTTCGGTTCGCTTCCCACCTTAGACAAATTTTTGTTTTCTTTAATTTATTTTAATTTTCTCCAATACGTATACCACGTCATTTATGTTAAAATTGATATAAAATATACTTATGCAAACAGTGCCTAAGTGCCTAAAATTTCTATTACTTCTTTGTTTATCTTATTTAATAAATTTTTATTTTGTCGCGACAAAATACTCCGACAAGAATTTATTCTTTAAAAATTTACCGTTTTAGAAAGCACCTGATTTAATCTTATTTTTGTGTTATCTAATTTCTATTGTCATATTGAATTTCATCTCTAAAAATTTACTTCAAAAACCCGAAAAACTTCCCTATTAGCTGAAATTGTTTAATAATTAACTTTTCACTAAATCATGACTACCTACTCGGTACGAGTAGTTTCTTATTGTTTTATCTATAATATTCTCAAAATTTTTCATTGCCATGAATACTAGACTATAATTCTATAACTTGATTCGCACTTGAAAAATAGAAAGAAATAATGTAATTTAAATTTAATTTCGTTTATGTACTGTTATACAAAAATAAAGACTCATTCAGGTAGGGATTCTTAGGATTACCTAATAAGAATAGTAGGTAAGTAAATTTCAAGTAAAATTAAGTAAGTAAGTAAGATACAGGAAGACCGTGAACTGACAAATAATATTTTGAAGACAAATTTTAACATTCAATTTAACGTTATTATTTTTTTTATTTGCTTATTTATTGGTAGTCGGCATTCAACATAGTAGAGTAACCAAGTAAAAAGTAATAAATTTTATTTTAAATGAAAGAGGCTTATATCTTACTACTTACTTTGTCCTTTGTCGGTTTGTAATAATAATATACCATATTTTTATAAAATCCAAAGAGTACCTAGAAAACATTAAGTAGCATCTGGACATTTGTTAATTTTAAAATTTTGTGACAATAGTTTGTTTTCCTGTTCAGAAGTTCTCTGTGATAATATTTTTTTAATCAAATATTTCGGTTTTAAAGTAAACCTACAATTTAAAAAAAATGTCCTAAAGAAAACACCTCACAAACATAGTTTATTAGTAATAATATTATAATCGTAGATTTATTAATTTTTTAAAAGAATCAAACAACTGTTTTTCGATTTGATATTTTTTTGCCAAACAGTTTTGAAAAGTTTCAAGTAAGAATTAAAATGTCAGGTAATTTTTAAGGGATGAGACCCAGGAAATAACGGAATTTTTAAATAAAAATTTTCAATTTGTTAATTTTGCAGTAATAATATTTTAGACATTAGAGTGTTAATTTGATCTATTTTACGTGTTTACTAATTGTATTTAAAATACACGTGGTTTTAAATTATTTTATATATTTTTTTTAATAAATTGCATTGCTTGAAAAAAATATGATACACGTGTTTCTCGCTTTTCTGCCACTTTCATATTTTTTAACATAATTTATAATAATAATAATTGAACTAAAACAATTTTAAAATTGATTAATATAGTTATTATTGAAAAATTGAAATTGACCGTTAAACAATCTAAATTCTTTGTACACCCCAGGTAGGTGTGAGCGTTAAGCGGTATGCTTTCAGATGGAACAGCACATGCAGCATGGGTTCGAATCTTGGAGAGGGCCATTCAGAAAAAAAATGTAAGTACGTATTTGGTGAATAATAATTAATGTTAATTTTCAGTTATTTCAGGAATGGATTCTCCAGGAATAAGCAAATTATGATTAAATAAATATAATATATGTAATTGTAACATCTGAATTAATAAAAAACAACTATTACCTTAGTTAACGAATTTCTAAATAATTACAGAAATTAAATTTTTTTATTATTATTAAACATTTTTTAATCAATATCAGTGCCGATTAGGCGCGTAAATTTTATTAATATTAATATTTTATTAATAATATAAATAATATTCCGTTCATAAAAAATCAACACATAATATGTGTAAAAACGATACACCAATTCAGTAACGGCATAATAGGCAAATCAATACCGTACCGTTACGTAAATACCTGTACCGTTTATCTACATAATTGATACCGCAAAACAGTAACGGCAAAATGGGCACATCGATGCCGTATCGATACGAAAATACCTATACCGTTTATGTACATAAATGATATCTCAAAACAGTAACGGCAAAATGAGAAAATCAACACCAAACAGTTACGAAAATACCTGTACCGTTTATGTACATAATTGATACCTCAAAACAGTAACGGAAAAATGGGCACATCGATACCATACCGTTATGTAAATATTGGTACCGTATATGTACATTTTTGACGGCTTTGTGCTGCTTGGGGACAGCCTCCTAAAAACCCAAAAACGTAAGTAGCCACTTATGCGACGAAGGAGCAGAGGGGCTTGCCCCGGTACTCCATTAAGTGATGAGAATGAATGAATGAATAACCAAGTACAAAGGGTGTTAAAGCTTAACCCCATGGTTTAATAACTTTCACATGCACTTTTTTTAAATTTTAGCATTTGTAGTACGGTCTAGAGTCTTTAGTAAAGTTAGAAGCCCAAAAAAATATTACAATGCCTAATTCATCTCTTAACTGTAAACTGGAAAAGTGCTAGTGCACAGTAAAAAATGAAGTAATAAATGATGCAGGTCAAATGACAAGTGGCTTTACTTAGTCTGCAAATTGTCATCTGAAATCAGTTGTCAGTGGCTTATTCTGCAAATAAACAGTTTTTTATCAGTTACTGATAGGTGAATGAGTACACGTAACCCGCAAAATTAATCGAGTACAACGGCAGTCTTTATAATAATTAATAATAAAACAATATAATAATAACTTAGTTTTTGTGTTTTATAGTAGATCAGGTAAGAGAATTATTGTTTTTATTGTTTATCATTGAAAATTATTATAATCCATTGATACATGGTTTATATAAATATTTATTTATTTTTTATTTATAATTATTTAACAACTGCTTCTTACGCCAGTGACTAAAACCTAAAATGAAAAGGCTACATCAGTCGTCTATTTTTGGCTTTATTGAAAAGCGGAAGAAAACAAATGATGGTGCCAATGTCGAAACCAAAGCTTCATCAACTACGGATGCAACAATCGACCCCTTTCTTGCTTCGACTTCTTGTAGTTTATCTTCTACTGAAATAAATTCATTTGAATTAGGTGAAATCCCATCAGAGGAAAGTGGGTCAAATCCGCTGGACATCGGAAATTATGTGAAGAAAGTTATTAATGATTTGTGCAAATTTGAAGCTCTAACTAAATGCTGGACACCTTCTGAAAACTACGTATTTCCCGTTTCTGAAAAGAGAAACCTCTCATTCCAAACGAAGTGGTTGAAAATCTATCCTTGGCTAGCTTATTCCGAAATAGGACTGGGTGCGTTATGCAAGTATTGCGTTTTATTTAGCCAACTAGTTGGAGGAAAGGGCAGGCAAGAACTGGGAAATTTAGTTACAAAACCGTTTGTTATAACTGGAAAAATGCCAAAGAAACTTTTGAAGCGCATCAAACCAAAGATTACCACAAGAATGCATCTTTGAAAGCAGAAAATTTTGTATCGGTTATGGGTGGAAAAGTACCCGACGTTGCCAGCTTAGTGGATTCAGAGAGAATAAAGCAAGCAAATAAAAACAGAACGAAACTTAAACCCATTATCGAAACAATTTTGTTGTGTGGGCGTCAGGAGCTGCTACTGAGAGGCACTAATGACACAGGTCCAATCGGTTTTGAGGAACCAAATTTTAATGACGGGAACTTTAGAGCTCTGCTACGATATAGAGGACAAGGCGGCGACACTGTTCTCAGAGATCATATTGCTTCCCAGAAATCACATTCTAAAACAATGTACACGAGTCCAACAGATCAAAATGAGATTATTGAGTTGTGCGGTGATGTTATTCAACAATCTCTAATAACAAGAATAAAAAAGGCCGGATACTTTTCAATTTTAGTCGACGAGACCCTAGATGTTTCGAGAAATCAACAACTTTCATTCTGTATTAGGTATATAGATACCGAAAAACGTGCATTAAGAGAAGACTTTATGACCTTTTTAGTAGTAACGGATGTTACAGCGGTAGGACTAACAAATACCATATTGTCAATTTTGAAAAACTTTGGTTTAAATTTAGATCTTTTTATTGGTCAGGGATACGACGGTGCCGCAGTCATGAGTGGCAAACATAAAGGTGTGCGAAGTTTCATAAGTGAAAAATATCCTAAGGCTAAATTTGTACATTGCAGCGCCCATACCTTGAATCTAGTGATTGCCCATTCGTGCGAAATAGCAGTGATTAGAAACTGTATAGGTACAGTGAAATCTGTGGTAAACTTTTTTAGACTTTCCTCACAGCGAACACATGTGTTAAATAATATTATAAGGGGTGGTGATAGCAAGTCTTCGAATACGTTACTTGGTCTTTGCGAAACGCGATGGACTGAAAAACATGAATCTGTTGCCCGTTTTGTAGAACTCTATGAATATATTATTGAAGCCCTTGAGGCTCTGCAAGAGACAAGTACCGGAGATACCGCGATTCAGGCGTTGCAACTAGCGGCTACAATAACAAAGTCCGATTTTGTTATTTCCCTTTTAACATTAAATAAAATGTTTAGCTATTCGGTAAATTTAACCAAAACTCTACAGAAAGTGGATGTAGATCTAGTGACGTGCCTGGGCCACGTAGAGCTTATTAGAAAGTCAATCCAATTTTGGCGTGAGAACTGCGATGAAATCTTCAGTGCCATATACAACAATGCAGAAGAACTGGTGACAAAAATGGGTGGCGAGATGACGATGCCTAGAGTTGTAAAGCGTCAAATTCATCGTAGTAATGTTCAGGCAGAAAATGTCGAACAATATTATTTAAGGAACATTTTCATACCTTTTGTAGACCACTTTCTGGTAGAACTGCAGGATCGCTTCTCTGAACACCATAAAGCTATTTTAAATTTGCAGTTTCTTTTTCCAGAAAAATGTCTAGAAATCAAGAAAGAAGCTTTCAAAGATTCATGTATATTATACGAAAAAAATTTTAATTCCTTTTCCGCAGAGCTAGATTTGTGGATAACCAAATGGCAAGATTGCAAAGACTTGCCAAAAACTGCGATTGATACTTTTATAGCAACCGATGAAAGCTTTTTTCCAATTATTAAAAGTTTATTGCAGATTTTAGCGACTCTGCCCTGTTCTACAGCTACTCCAGAAAGAACTTTTTCGACCCTTCGACGACTAAAATCATGGGTAAGGAACTCAATGTCAAACGAGCGTTTAAACGGACTTGCTCTAATGTCTGTGCATAGGGATATTCAAGTTCACCCCGAAGAAGTAATTGAAAAGTTTTGTCTTAAAAATAGAAAAATGGTTTTATAATTTTAAATTGTTTTTTTATGTATTATTAGTATTTTTTTTATGTATTTTTATGATTTTACATTTTTAAATTCTATAAACCCCCCCCCATGACAAATGTCTAACTACGGCCCTGGGTCTAACCCAGACTAGTGAGTTCGACTGGTAGCAATATTTGTACTTTTTATTCAAAATAAAAATTTGTGAATGCATGCTATCGTAAATTCTGAATCACATATCACCTAAAAGCCTTTAGGCTTTAGGAAGTGCTTTAGCGGTTAAAGAGATTAATTTTTTCGCAAAATAAAAATGTAATATTTTCAAAAAAAATGGTCAAAGTCTCTCGGATCTACCCAATGTTTTATAATACCAACTCACAGATAAAATTTGAAAGCAAAATACTTGCTCCATTACATTTTAGGACCGTTTTTCGAAACATAATTGTAATTGTGTATTAATGTAAATTTTTGTCGGCTGCAAAGGCAAGTTTTTATATTACTTAGTCGGACGGTAATGCGTTAAAATGTGTTACAAAAAAATCCTTTGCTACAGTGTAAATGGGCATACACACGATCGGATTTGCCTTCACGCCTACCTGAAAGCCTGGGAGCTCGCGAGTAAGTGCGAACGTGTGTATGTTAAACTGACGGTACGAGGTCTACTTGAACTCGTGCGTGTGTATGCAAAAGTCATCACCGCATTTACTCGCAGACTTGCCTCTTCAGGTAGGCGCGAAGGCATGTCCGATCATGTGTATATCCATTAAGTAAAAAAGTTCATGCAACTAACCTTCAAACAGATGTTGCCGCAAGATGGTATCGGGAAAAACCAATTGATGCTGCAAGCTCAATACCTCGTGCTTGATTCCATATACACAAGTTGTCAGGTTATCAGTGAATGATCTACAAAATTCAAATTCAATTACAAATAAGATTGGGTTATTACCCAATATAATTAAATAATATATAATATAATTATAGTTTAATTTATTAATTAAACTAGATTGTTACATTAAAAATACAACCATTATACAGAAAGTTATCAGTTAAAAAAGTTATAAATCAGTTACCTGCTTCTACAAAAATAAAATTATGCCATTCTATATAATAATATTATGTATTGTCGTGTTACCAGTTACAATTTCAAGAATAAAAATTTATTTAGCACAAAGAATTGATTTAAGCGACGTTGTAACTTTTAATAACAAACTAAAATAGATATTTTCGATACTAGTTAGGAAATAGTTATTTTTATCATAAGGCTTGAAACTGAATTTTTCCGAGTATGAGTTTTTTACAGGCTGAGGCGGATTAGCCGAGGCCTGTATTTACGAGTACTCGGAAAACAGTTTCCTACCGCATTATAAACGTAATTTTTTACGCCGACTTCTATAATTTGTTACATAAACTTTAATTATTTTTTGAAATATTTGGTATTAGGGATATTTTGTTGTTGGTATAACACATTTGAATTAAAAATTTGACGTTTAAATTTAATTATTTTGTATCGTATTATAAAATTACGACTGTGATAATATTTGTGATAATGGATACACCAGCACACATTACACAAGCGGCAGAATGGATTATTGGTAATTTATTGCCAGAAAAATCTGCACCCCGATACTGGCACAAATATGAGTTATTAATGAAATGTAATACATATTTAATTTGTATTCAATTTGACGTACAAAATATAACCAAGTATGACAACATCTTATAAAATAATCACTGCTTTCTTTCAAAAGCTAGGCGAGAAAACCAGCTTTTCACGCCGCATTTGAAATATCCAATTGAACACTTGCCTGACAGAGGCGTAAAAACTAACATTTTTCCATTCAAGGCGGAGGTTGACGATCGAGGCCGAAAGCCGAGATCGCAAACCGAAGCCGAGAATGGAAAAAGGTAGTTGTCCATGAGTATCGAACAATATTTTTTCTAATTATGCTTCAAAAAGAACCAATAACGTATTTTTTAGAATTTTAATTTATATACTATAAAATTTTTGTATTTTACGATTGGTAGCCCATTATAGATAGTAGGTATATATTGTAATGATTAGAGAGCGGATAAAAAAGCATTAAAAAAGCCAAAAAAGGCGCCTAAAACAGCACAAAAAACGTGAAAAAAAAGCTCTAAACAAATAAAAAATAATTAAAAAGGCATTAAAAAAGCACAAAAATTTTTTTAATGTAGTACACTTAAAAATTGTTTTATTTATAATTAAGTAAGAGAAAAATATTTTAAATGTCTTTAAAAATTAAGTGCTACACTGCTTCCTGGAAACAGTTAACTACTAAATGCTATTAAATGCCCGCCCCCCAAAATTTTCTTTATATTGAAATTTTCTAACTTTCTATTAAGCGTTTGATCTTAAAAATTTGAAAAATTTTCGTCTGCGACGCTATTACAAGACTCGCTTCGCTCGTGGGAGGTCCCCAATAATCTCCTAACTAAAAACTAAAAAACTCCTAACCCCGAACTAAATTCCTGGCTACGCCACTGTTGCTTGGCACTTGATTACAAATAGTAGACAAATCAGTAGTAAAACAATCAAAATTTGATAAATTTTATTCTTGCTTTCACCAATTTGGATTTTAAACTGATTTTAGTACCAAAATGCATTGATTTTTTTGCAATAATAAATTTTTATGCTTAGGTTGGTACCATATAAAAAATTCAAATTTCAAAATTTCAAAATACTAAAAAATTTAAATTCTGTTTTGGGGCGTCTTGGGCAGTAAAAATTGCTTTTTGCAAAAAAAAAGCTAAAATAAGCTTTAAATAAGCATAAAAATTGAAAATAAGCACAAAATGCTCAAAAAGGCAAAAAAGGCATAAAAAACTTAGTGTCAAATGATAATATTCTTTATAAATCGTACACATTTTAAATATCTTATTGCTGCCTTAAATTTTGACGATAAGCATAATGGAAGGAAATCCGCTCTCTAGTAATGATATTTCTAACCAGCAGCCGATATTTTTGGACGAGCTTTGTCTTCTTGGTAGTTTTGATTCGGTTGGAGTCACTAATCGATTTGCACCGCGATTCAAAGACTTGTTTTCATGTCGGCAAGTCGGTTTTTAATTATTTAATGCCAATAACAAACAACGACTCAAAATTGTTACACATTATACTACCAATTTACACAAATATTATTGTCTACTGTAATTAAACTTAAGGTGTTGTGAAATAGTGACAAATCTTGTGAACGTGAACCTAAAATTTAAGTGTGTTAAGAAGAAATATGGTGCATACTGTATAATTTGAAACTTACGAGGGAATTTGTTGTGGTAAGGTTGGAGGAAGGTTCGTTGTAGGCGACGTTGTTGAGAGTGCACGAAAAATTTGTGCGTTACAAATTTTGTGATTTTATAATTTGCGTTAATTTTGCCAAACGATTAACTGATTAAGTCAGGGAGCATATCCTGATTGTTGATAGTGCGATTATATAAGAAATTATTGTTTGCGTTTTGTTTCAAGCTGAAATAAAACAGAAAATTAAATTTGGTATTTTCAAGATAAAAAATTTTAGTAACGCCGCCCGACCGCCATTTGCATTTATGCGAAATATTAGAATTATTAACAAAAATTTACTTACCTCAAATGAAAATTGGATGGAATTTGTACGGAATAAAAGAATACACGTGTGTAATTAAGCCGATTATCGAAGAAGTTTCACAAGAACAAAACTATCTGATCAACTCCGGTAGCCGAAGATTAGTAATAAAAACACCTGTAGCATCCAGTACAATACGGGAGCATTTGACAATCTACAACGAGGAAAGCAGTGGACCTCAAACGTTAATCAAGCTAAGAATTTATTGTTTATTTGAACTATTTTTATTTCTCAGAATTTTTATAATTTTCATAATTTTTTATACTAACATAATTACATTAACAGCGAAATTTGGTAAATGAATTTAGAAGTCATATTTGGAATTAAAGTAAATGTAATTCATTTATCAAGTCTTGCTACACGTTTACACATAGAGTCAGGAAACGAATTTATAAGTTTCAAGTTATTGACAATAAATAAACCTTATTTTGCGTTCATATCAAGAATTTTGTTTTTCTGGAAACATACGATTCGTGGGTTTCAAATTGAACTTGCTCCTGAGAGTCAAGTATCTCCGAAATTATCTGAGCTAGCTGGAGAAAAAGGTAAGAGTGTGTAGAGCTTGAAACTTTACATTACAATATGTTAGGGTCAATGATGATAACTCGGCCATTGCCGTCAATGGCCAGACAATGACGTCAATGTCCTGCTTAACTGGGCATTGACGTCAACGCCCGGCCAATGACGTCACTGACCGTGCATTTTGGGCGATGTTGACATTTAAAATTTCATTTGTGGTTTTTACATCATTGCCCGGGTAATTACGTCATTGCCCAATACAGAGCGGAAACTACTCTTTTTTTTAAATTACTGGTTAAACATTAACTAATAATTTAATTTTTTAATTTTTACGGTAAAGAATGCTGTGTGGCAAAACTGTTATCATTTTAGTTGGCGGTTTGATTTTCTATTCCATCAGAAAGTAACGTATTTAATGTACTTTTGCAATTAGTACTAGTTATTAAGAGGTTAGAGATAAGAGATTATTAAGAAGTTAATAAAGTTAATTTTGTTGGAAAACATTAGTGATACTACCGATTAATTAAAAAAAAAATCATAAAAATGATTAATTTAAAAAGTTTAATTTAATTATTTTTTAATTTATAATTATTTTTAAAATTTTTGTTAATTTTTATTATTTATTTTAATAAATGATTATAATACATTAAAATACAATGCATTCAACACACGTAAGTGTCACTTGCCAGTTGACTGTCTCGATGTTCCTTATAGTATTTATTCTATATATCATCATTGTCCAATCCTTTTTGGTCAATAACGTCATTGACCGGCCAAAGACGTAAATATTACAATCAGATGAAAATATTTACATCATTGTCCACCAATGGCCAACATAAATGGGCATTGACGTCATTGTCCGGCCATTGACGTCAACGCCCGATTTACATCATTGACAATAACATATATAAAAATAGGTAGGTAGGTAGATAGGTCATAAATTTTTTGAATTTTTTGTAGTTTTGAAAATTTTGAATTTATTTGTCTGCAATGGAAAATTATAAGATCGAATTGAACAAATTGGCAAAGGCAGATCTTTTAGAATTGATTGTACACAACGTGCTGCCGTTGGGTAAGGTAAAAAAAAGACAGTGTTCTTTTAAATTACGAAGTGGTGCTGAAAGAAAAAATGGATTTGAAACCCGTTACTGACGGTGATCTTTTGGTTTGTCTGAAGCAACAGATTGCAAATTTAAACAAAATGGTGAGTGATAAAAATGAAATCATCGAATTGTTAAGAGAAAAAGTTGATGCAAGTACACGCAACGTGAACGTGAAACACGTACCAGCAGGTAACAAAATTGCTGAATCTAACAAGAACGCAGCCAATGTTGATCTGCTGAACGCCACTAATACTGAGTTGGTGAATGTGAATCGTGATGTGAATGCAGCTAATGTAGTTACTCTAACCTCAATTGTCGAAATCGTAAACGAGGCTACAAAAAACGTTATAAAAAATACGATTCTAAAGCAAAGATAACATGATGTTGTAATTGGTAAATGTGTTCAAACTAGTGTTTCGAGCGCTGAAACTAGTGATCAAAATGATGGATTTGTTGCGGTTGCTCGGAGATTTCGCAAATCTTCAGTGTTTTTGACACGAATTAGTTCTAATGCAAGTAAAGACAAGGTTTTTGATTTTATTCAAAATAAGTTAGTTTCAGAACTAAAGGATAATCGTCAACCAAACTTTAATGTAGAAGTGATGACTGCAAAATATCCTGAAAATTACAGTTCGTACAAAATTACCGTTGACTCAGTATATATGTCTAAACTGATGGAACCAAATTTTTGGCCAAATGGTGCATTAGCTAGAAGGTATTTTGAAAAATCTAATTCAGCAGTAACTCGGGGAAATGTTCAAGAAGAACCACCCTTACTGACAACACTGAACTAAGCTTTTTCTACCAAAATGTTCGTGGTTTCCGTACAAAGCTTAACAACCTATACGTAAGCATCCTAAGCGAACAGTTTCCTGTAATCGTGTTAACGGAAACGTGGATATGTTCTAATATAAATAATAATGAATTTATTGACGATAGGTACGTAGTTTATCGAAAAGATAGATCTTGTGACACCAGTCATAAATTGCGTGGTGGAGGAGTTTTAATTGCAGTCTTGAAATCTTTATCATCTAGTATGATGCCTGCTCTAATCACACACAGAGAAGAATTGTGGGTTTCGATAAATGTATGTAACAAAGAAATTTTGCTTTGCTCGACATACATTCCACCACATTCAAGTGAACAGGTCTACACTAGTCATCTTGCTCAAGTTGCGAGTTTTGCTCAACAATTTCCGAGTCACAGAATATGTATCATTGGAGATTACAACTTGCCGGGATTGTCTTGGCAACCTAACGGTCTCAGTTCTGCACTATCGGCAGCTAATGCAACTTCTCAAATCGAGGAAATGGTATGCGACGAGCTTTCCGCTAATTGCTTCTTACCATAAACGACCAAGAATAAAGAAATAAAAAATTATTTTCAGTTATAAATCATTAGTTAAGATTACGAATAAAGTAAAAAAAAATGTAAGATATATTTATTTAAATTTTATAAAAACAAAGTTAGATTGTGGTAAAATAAACAAAAAAAATTTTCAATTGAAAAAAAAAATAGAAAGCAGAGTCGGCCCACTCTGGGTTTAGCGGCATTAACTGCAGAATAAGTTGAAGTTTTTTTTTTCAGAAAAAAATCAATAATTAAAAGTGTCGGAATTTGAAAAATTGATGATTTTTCTCAAAAAACTGAAAAATTTCATGGAACCTAACATCGAAAAATTTTTCCATATTTTTATCTGAATAGTACATTCAAAACTGAAAAATTAAAAAAAAAGAACGTTGGATTTAGTCAATGTTTGAAGAAGTTATGGGTATTTGAAAAATAGCCAAATATAAATAGCAAAATTTTTGAAAAATTCATAACTTTTGTTGAGTTGGGTAAAAAAAGTTGAAAAAATTCTGAGAAATATATTTAGTGGGGTAGAAAACGAGAAAATAGTTTCGGCCAAATCGAAAGGGGTCGGGTTCAAAAGTGGTCGATTTGGCGTGGAATGCCCCATATATTATAAATAAAGTAGAAAAGAACTTTTTCCTTCTTTCCCGCACACTTTCACAAGTGTGCGGAAAAATATTACTTTTCCGCACACTTTTGACTACCTATCAAAAAGTGACACTTTTTGAAACATAATTAGAAAAACAATATTAGGGTTCGGGTTTCTTGTGCAAACAATTTTAAAAATTATTTAGGTCAAGTGTAACTACGATTTGAATATTGAAAGATAAGTGAACGCGATGATAGGGACTGCGTTTTGGTTCGCCAAGGTAAGCGGACGCATTTTGTGGATTATGAAAGGTGGTCACTTGCGTGTGATATTTTTTTATCTGTGAGGCTACATTGTTTTTTTTTGAATTCCGAAAAATGTCGGAAAGCGGGTTTTGTGCTGAATGAATAGTAGGTAATAATAAATTAAAATCGACATTTATCGAGCCATTTGTTTGTTTTATTTCGTATCACAAGGAACTCGCTTAGCCTGACGATCTGATGCTCCCGACAATTTCACATGAGTTGGCCGAGGCCTTTTATTAATATTAATTTTTCTTCGGGCCACCCATTTTCATAAACATGAGACTGTTAATAAATTTTCAAGTTCCAAAAAAATAATTCCATTTCCAAATTTCCGTTCAATTCAATTTATAATTGATTCCAAAAATTTTGTTTAACAACGTTCAGTTTTAATTGTTAACAAAATGTGCAATACAATAGCTACATGTTGCACCGCTATCGTTTTCAAATATTTCGTTCAATTTAAGTGTATAGTTTATTTTTAAAGCAATATAAATAAATGTTTTAAAATTCAAATAATTTTCCTTCCATAAATATCAAAATCTTCCGAATTTCGAAATAATCAAATTTTCGGACAAAACTTCCAAATTCAATAAAACAATCGTACTTACAATTCAAACAAATTTTAATACACAACACTCAAATAATCTCTAATTAGAGATGCAAATTACAAATTTTACGGGCCCTCCAGTAAAACACGAACTCCCGTCAACGCAAACGACAAAAGCAAAGTTATTAACAAATTTTCGTACCAACATAAAATAGTTGGCGCGAACAACAATTCAAATATTTACATAAAAGTAAAGGGCATAGAAAGATAAGCATGGTGAATCTGCCCCCGGGAAATATTAAATCACCACTTTGGACGTATGCCAATCTGGAATGACCACTTCAAGAAGAAAAACATGTCAGGGATTTTGTGCTCTTTTGGTGCGAAACGGATGGAGCAATAAAATCGGAAATGCAGCAACAAATTAGCACAAAAAGAGCACTAAATCTCTGCCATGTTTTTTTTTGTTTTTTTCCAAAATGGTCATGGTGGTTTTGCTAGCTTGATCTCAAGCTGGCAGCGCCACCGATTCCGGCAAAACCGGTGGAGCACAAAAATCGGAAATGCAGCAACAAATTAGCACCAGAAGAGCACTAAATCCCTGACACGTTTTTTTTATTTTCCCCTAAGTGGTCATTCCAGCTTGACATACGTCCACTTTGGGGACCCATGAAATACTAAGATCCTGAAAATTTTAATCTCTAACTCCATACCTTTTCGTGAAAATCAAAAAATACTGAAAAATATAAAAAAAATGTTCCTCGGGAACGGCTTAATCGATTTGGATAAAATTTTAGTATGTTATGGGTATTAGGTAGAAATGAGATTTTTAGGTTTTTACCTTTTTTTTTATTTTAGCTCTATTTCAGTCAAGATATGATTTCACCCGGAAATAATTCCCGGATGCGATTTTTGTTTTTTAAACTTATGGGGGGTTTGGTAGTGTAAATCTCGATTTAAAGAATGATTTTTTGTTTTTTAAATTACTCGCTTATTTTCAACTTTAGAGTGAAAATAAAAATAACCAAAGTTGTGGAAATATAATTTTTACCCTAAGATTGATATTTGTCGAGTTAGGGGTTTTTTCTCAATTATCTCGTTTATTATTACATATTATGTTGATAGTAAAAATGAAAATGAGTAATTAGGTAGGAAATTTTATTTCCTTCAACTTTGATCATTACCATTTTTTCCCTAAGATCAATATTTTGAGAGTTAGAATCAAAGTACGGGAAATTCAATACATCGTCGCCTGAGAATCAGAGTATTCTATATCCATTTTTTTGATAAATTGAGTTATTTATACCATTGTATTCTATGTGGGTTTCTCTATAGTATAATGCAATAAAAATTTGGAAAAATTTATATTATCAGCGTTAATTCGAGAGGCAATTTTATTCTATATCCATGAACCATATTAATATTTCGAATCAGACTATTCTATGTACAAGCGACTAATTAGTTTGTATCATTTTGAGGTCTGATGCTTGTGTCCCTCAGAAAAAAAAGTAGCATATGAGCAGCGCACTATTATACTTCTTAAAAATGCGCCCTAATATAACCAAAATTACTCAAAAATTCCAAGTATCTGGACATTTTTTCTTTTACCTATACCTTATTCATTATTTTCAGAATTTCTGAGAGAACGGTTGGTTTCCCAAAAAAATTTGTTTGACCAAAGTTGTAGCCTATAAAATTCCCTATCTGGATTGAACCATCAGTTTTTTTCCTAAAAAAAATTAAAAAGAAACTTTTTGCAAGAAAAATTAAACCTGAATTTTTTTAACATATTTTCCCTTAATTTATAACTCGAAATCCGTTGATTCTAGACGAAAAGGGGTTATAACCTAATTTGTGGATAAGCGCATGATATTTAAAACTGTTCTAATCCATTAAGCATAAAAAATCAATAATATCGGAGCTATGGCTGTTTGAAATCAGAAATTAAAAGAAATGCTTTAAAGGAAGGTACCCCCCAAGGGTTCGGACTTGGACAAAAATTTTATATGAAAATTTGTCTTAGAAAAGTGTCCTTTATCAACATCTTAAAGGTTTTCCACGGTCACGGGAAATGTCTAAATATATGGTTTTATCATTAATTTATTTCTTACAAAAAAAATTTCTAAAATTTCATATGAAAATGATTCTTGATTCCAATAATATTTGGTACAAGCTAGATTTTTCTGGTGATTCACAAAAAGTATATTTTCTTAAACAAGAAACACAGCTTTAAAATGTTTTCTTCAAGATATTCCTTCACCCCAAATTCACACCCCACGCCCACCGTTGCCAGTTGATAAAATTCTGCATATTGCTTATCACAGCACTTTTCAAAAGTAGATTTCAGACTTTTGGAAAACTTTGATCAAAGATTTTTAATGTCCTTCAATGAATAAAATTGCTAGTATTGCTTTCGTTTCGTTTTGTTTTATTTTGTTAACCTCGTTTTGTTAACCAAATAAAAGTTTATTTTTATCCAACATGTAATTAATAATAAAAATAAAATTAGTTAATATTGTAAAAAGTTTTATTAACAAACTAGACAATGGTTATAAACGAAAATGTTGGATATAGAATAAAATGACTTCAGAATATTTGTTATTGCGTGCAAAATTATTCTATATCGATTTTTCAATTTTTTAAAATTTGATCTAGTTTATATTTTATAAATAAAATTTGTAAAATTACCACAAAACACGACTTGCGGGGTTATTTGCCATTAATATTTTTAATTGAAATTATATTAAAATATTCTAGTAAAGAGTATATAGAGTATAAAAACGGATATAAAATACTCTGATTCTCAGGCGACGACATATTGTTACCATTATGCAAAACTATCGAAAGTGAAATAACGGCGGTTGTGCAGAAAATATGCAAATTTAATTTTTCCCCTTTTACACCATTTAATCCCCCTATGCGGTCGCCTGATTCGCCTAGTGTGGCAATATAGCATTTGTTTCAGGAAAAACAAAAAAAAACTAAGAAAAGTTCATTATTTGTATAATGAAAAGAGCAGAATAGTTGGCAAATTCAAGACTGTTTCCCCTCAAAAGTTGGTAAACCAAAATTTATCACCACGATTCGAAAGAATCCTAATTTGTGTAAAGAATTGAATTTTTTTAAGGAGCAAAATATTGACAAGGCTGTTTTGGATCAAGCCGGCGAGCGCTTCATGATCGCTTTGTTCGGAGGAGAAAACGTTAAATCTTTAGGCGCACTCAAATGCCAAAAATTCGCGATGGCCGTTCACAAAAGAAAATTCGATTTGGCTACACTCCCACCAACAACCACAGCGCAGCGGCCGGCGTAATATCATACGTACAGAGCATACCTCCAAGTTCAAATGTGGTTGGAATATGAAATGATCGTTACGGATTGGGAGTGGAAGGAAACAAGTCGTGGATTAGAACCCATCGCAACCGCGCTAATCCGGCGCCGAAGTTTTTGCTGAAATTAATAATCTGCAAATGCAAAAGTAATTGCAAAAAAATGTGCGGGTGCCATAAAGCCGGTCTCAAGTGCTCTGCGTTATGTCTGCAGTGCAACGGAGAAGCACATGAAAATGTAACTAATGTAAGGGACTTACTACTTTAGGAAGACTTTGATGATGAAGGTCCTGATGATTCCGCGGGTCTTCCTTCAGCAGAACTGACCGAACCTACCGGCAACGATCCCAACGATTCCCCGACCGACGCACAGTGGTCCAGATTGTCATTTTTTGGGACATGGGATCAAATCCAATATTTTGAGTTGAAATATTTTTTTTATGATAGAGAATCATATACTGAACAACATTTCCAAATAACTTTTTGCTTGAATTTGTCATTAAGATGGTCAAAAAAATTATTTAAGCTAAAAATCGATTTAAAAAACCACATTTTCAAACTTTTTTCTATAAAATCAAAAATGTGTGCGCTGAAAATGCACGGTATGTTAGAAGAGGTTATTCTTCATCCCACAGAACAAATATCAAAGAAAAAGCTTTGCGGTTTTGGTGTTTACAGACGTTCAAAGTTTTCTCAAGAATATCCCACTACTGATCTGGTGCCCTAAGAAGTACCTATTGATAGAGAAAAAGAAGTGTTATCCTCCAGAAAAAGATATTATAGTAACAGAGATCGGTGCTAAGGTAAGTCTTCAAAATTTTAGACTTTTTCAACTTAGAATTTTCAACTTATTAACCAGATGTCCCAAAAAATGACAATCGGGACCACTGTGCGACGGCGAGGTATCACAAGAGGAAATCGCGGACGAAAATATTGCTGGGCCCTCAATAAAACGACCAAGATTGGCATAAATAAGGGGATCTGCGTTTGACGTACCAGAGGACACAATCCGAGTTGGAGAAAATCAAATTACGTACCTGGTTGCCCATTACTATTTTTTTTATGACAAGCTTAATAAAGAACGAAATAAAAATTTATAAAAAATTGCATCCCTATTTCAATTTTTTAATAAAAAAATTTAATTTCCCACAACTTTGGTTTCAAAAAAAAAAATAAAAAACCACCCTTTAAATCGAGATTGCGGCAAAAGCAATGGGCGCATTTTCCCGAAGATCGAGATTTACACTACCAAACACCATCCCATAAGTTTAAGAAAGAAAAATCGCACCCGGGAATTTTTTCTAGGTTGAGCGATTTTTAGACCTATCCTTGACTGAACTACTACTTTTATGATATTAGTACCAAAACTTGTTTCATGGAAAACTGCGTTATATAAGCCCTATTTGTTTTGATCTTTTTTGTCTTTTTTTTATTTTTAAGGCCTATTTTAACATTTTGGAAAATTTTTTTAATTTGCAGTTAAAATTGAATTGGTTGGTTTTACGGGTTGTTTTGTAAAATTTCAAATTGTGAAAAACAATCTCATCTTGTTTAACACGAAGCATTTAAAATTACAATACCAACCTAAAATAGCATTTTTACGCCTCTGTCAGGCAAGTGTTCAATTGCATACTTCAAATGCGGCGTGAAAAGCTGGTTTTCTCGCCTAGCGTTTGAAAGAAAGCAGTGATTATTTTATAAGATGTTGGCATTCTTGGTTATATTTTGTACGTCAAATTGAATACAAATTAAATATGTATTACATTTCATAAATAACTCGTATTTGTGCCAGTATCGGGGTGCAGATTTTTCTGGCAATAAATTACCAATAATCCATTCTGCCGCTTGTGTAATGTGTGCTGGTGTATCCATTATCACAAATTAAATCACAGTCGTAATTTTATAATACGATACAAAATAATTAAATTTAAACGTCAAATTTTTAATTCAAATGTGTTATACCAACAACAACAAAATATCCCTAATACCAAATATTTCAAAAAATAATTAAAGTTTATGTAACAAATTATAGAAGTCGGCGTAAAAAATTACGTTTATCATGCGGTAGGAAACTGTTTTCCGAGTACTCGTAAATACAGGCCTCGGCTAGTCCGCCTCAGCCTGTAAAAAACTCGTACTCGGAAAAATTCAGTTTCAAGCCTTATGATAAAAATAACTATTTTAGTACCTTTCTAGGTACCTTTTTTTTTATTTATACGACCTAAAATGATTTTTTAGAACCTTTTTAGGTGCCTTCTTTTTGAATTTTTATGATCTTCATTTTATATGAATCAGCCATACAAATTATACAAAATAAATTGTGACACTGACGTCGCACAGAATTCTTTTTTTGATTGGCTGGACGTGACAAACGCACTGTAAAAGATGAAAGGGTTACTGTCACTTAATCAACCCCAAGCGTTTCACTTTGATTTTTTTTTTTTTTTTTTTTTTTTCTATTAGAAAGAGGACAATTTTCTGAGCATTTTGAGACCGCACATTGCTACGGATTATCCAGTAGTTTTCGAGAAAACGGCAATTGAAAATTAAAATTTTACATGCATTTTACATAGGGAATCGATCCGCTCCCGAGTTCTATTGACGGTGCGTGCGTTCTGATATAGCCTTAGCGTTGGCAGTCAGACGCGATTGTGACCCGATCGGGTGCACGTCGAGCGTTGCTAACGAGTTTCACCCCTTTCGAGTTGCACCTTTGGCGAGGTTGGGCTACCTAGAGGGATGTTTTTAGCGAGTCAGCGAGTCAGGTTTTGACGAACGAAACCAAGGCAATCGAGATTCTAACCTAAAAACGAGTTCTGCGTTTATTTTTTAAATTATTGCATAATGTTGCAATGTTGCGATGAATACACCCGATGTACACCCGGCTATGTCACAATCGCGTCTGCCTGCCAACACTAAGGCTATATCAGAACGCACGCACCGTCAATAGAACTTTTATGTTAGTGAATTTCCCTATCTAAAATGCAAGTAAAATTTTGATTTTCAAAAGCCGTTTTCTTGAAAACTAATGGATAATCCGCAAAATTTCTTTTTTTATTACACACAGAAAATTGTCCTCTTTCCAATAGTGCAGCTGTCGAGGCGATTCTCGTGGGGTTGATTACCTGACAGATCCCGATGAAAGTTGGTCATCCCTTTTGTTCCAGTCCGTTTCCGTTTGCGCTTACGTTTATTTATAAACAAAAGTACATAAATTCTATAGTTGATCTTTTTGCAGTGCGTTTACGTTTACAGTCCGTCCAACTATAAATCCAGCTTTACTTGACTATGGGCAAAGAGTATGTATATATAGAGGGACAGCCATGTATTAAAAATTGAAACGTAGAGATCACCCCGTCCACCAGAGGGCGTAGCAAAGCCATCTATCGCCCGGGAACATTATTATATTTCATAGTTAGTAAATAAAAAGTTAGCAACTATACCGATAATTGAAAGTAAGGCTTGATTATGGCATGGTGGTAAAGGGACAAAGTAAACATTGTATTGCGTATTCCTTTTACCCGTGGTGTGAATATAGTATGGTGTGCATGCTAGCCGTCCCAGTTTCGTTCCCATTCGCGCATGACGTCAGCTTCGAGGCGGTTTCAAATATTTTTCATTCTCGTCTATCAGGGCTATTACAATTTATTATATATCAATAGCTATTACAATACAAATCTATTAATTTTAATGAAAATCTACCCTATTACTGACTAAATCTATTACTATTTTTAAAAAATCCTAAATAGCAACTTTTTTTAAAAATTTTGGTAAAGATGTCAACGAGGTATAAGAATTTAATTGCCATGGGATTCTCATATATCCACTTATTATTTTATCCTGTAAAATGCAAATTTAGTAGTATCAGCAGTTTGAGTTTTTCTATTAAGCGCAGTTTTTCTATTAAGTTTGTCACAGGAATTTCTCAACACTGTTTTTTCTCAAAACGAATTGGAGGTAATTGAAAATCCTGTAGTAGATATAGAAGACACGGATTTTTCTAATTATGCATTTGTGGTTCCAGATTACAATTTCGATGATCCTGATGATGACAGTTTATTAAAAATAACTAATTCGTCTGCAATTCCGGATGATCATGAAAATTTGTTGAAATTATTGGATGACAGTAAACACTATTTCACATGAGGGACTCAAATTCATTGCTGGATACGTCGGGCATCGATTTCAGAAGAAATATCCCGATCTGAATTTGGGGTTCCAAACAAGGCACATTCAAACAAGTAGAGCCCCAGATTGGATCGAATTTCTATCGAGAGGTCACCTGATGTATCCAAGCGATGATTTGATAGAATTGGCTCGTTTAGTTGAAAGGGAATTTCATAAATTTCATGGCAATCTGTTTTGCAAAGAATGCAATATTTTTAATAAACTATTGGATAAAGTTAAAACGGCATCTCTTGAAATTTCAAACAAATTTCCAAATGATGTCACTTTATGTTTAATTAGAACAAGTACATACATCAGGCTCAGACATGCTAATAAAAAAATCAGTTTTGAAAATTGTAAAATAAGATTGAAAAAAAAATGTCGAAATTTACAAATAAATAAATAAACTTGATAAACAATAAATTTAAAGATATTATTATTTTTCCTATTAGAGCTAATTTCATAATAAAAGTTAACAGGACATTAAAATTTAAAAGGCGACTAAAACTAATGATTTTTATTGGTCTGTTTTGTCTTAAGTCGCCGTTTAAATTTTAATGCTCTGCTAACTTTTATTATAAAATTAATATAACCAAAGATCTTTAAATTATAATAATTCAGTTCCAAATTGTCGAAAAATATTAGTAATTCATAATTTAATTAAACTCTGGTAACGGAATTGGGCTTTACTATGCGAAACTGTACGTTAATATCGCCCGAGCGCCTCGAAACTGACGTCACAGGCTATCGCCTGTATGCGCGCGAGCACACCATTACTATATTCACACCACGCTTTTACCCATTTTTACCAAGAGCGTTGCTTAGCAAGCAATAAAGCAAAAGAGAGTTACAATGTAAATTCATATCAAGTGTCGTTATTATTTTTTTTAATTTATACGTAATTCGAATTACAAATGTATCAGAATTATGGAAATTACATTTATTTTTATATAAAAAAAAAAAATATGGTTACGGTTTTTTGTAAAAAAATCTGACATCATTGTAAATTAATTATAATATTTTATTGCTGAAGAAACGTTGTAATTTAATAAAAAAATAATTCGCAAATTTTTCAAAGGTAAATAGGGAGAACACGTGTTTAATTGTTTTTATTATTAGAATAACATTATATGCTAAGCTATGCTTATTAACCGCTTTACCAACCCATAAAAAAAATTTACTGGCTTCTTTAAATAAAATTATTATAGCTTATTTTAAGACTTGGATGAAGATAAGTCGATATTATTATCATATCAATATGCACTCAATAAACCTTTACAAACGAAACAGTAGCGAATTCAGACAATTACCACATGGGGGGAGGACAGAATAAAATCTTACCCCTGCATTCATAAAAATTTTAGTAAGTTACAAAGCTTTACAAACCCTTTATAATGGCATGCGTCATAAAACACCAATCACAAACGTTCATTAGTCTATATTGTAAGGTTTTCATTGGTTGTTTAACTTGAATGAGCGTTTTAATTAAAATGGGTTTAAAACACTCTTTAAATATACTCCTATTTATGAATACGGGAGTTATTAAACAAGAAATTAAAATTTATCTAAATATCTAAATATAAATTCGCTAAATATCGAAAAACTGGAAGAGAAGCTTTTGTAGATAGGAGAAAAGAGATTAGATTGACTGCGGGTTGCCAGTGGCGTAGCGAGCTTAACTCGCGCCCGGGGAACAATACCATTTCACCCCCCCCCCTATATTCGAAAACCATTTAATATTATATGTAAAATATACTAATTTTAAAATTACTAAATTTAAAATATATTTTCCAGAAATAAATTATAATAAAAATAAAAATTATCCAGCAATTTTTTTGTTTTGCAGACAATTTTTGGCGCCCCTTTGTAAGTAGCGCCCGAGGCACGATGACCCCCCCCTCGCTACGCCACTGTGGGTTCCGCGAAGACTTATTATTTATTACCTATTTTGTGATAAAATAAATTTTTAAATTGCGGTAAATAAAATTAAATCGAAAAATTTTATTTTTTTAAAGGAGTAGCTCCTCTTTCCTATGTAGAAAAGTTTCTTTCCAGATTTTCGATATTTTGTGAATTTCATGAAAAATTTAAGGCAAATCATTTTCAAATGTACCTATAGTCTGCATAAGAAAAATTTAAGTAGCTAAAAGCACCCTTGCAGGGATTAAGGAAAACACTAAAATTGTGGATTTCTGAAATTGTAACCAGTTCTTTGTAAAGACAGGTAATTTGTAATTTAAACCCGTGTTTGAAGTACAAAATGTGCTCTTGGCCCTTGTCTACAATATAGCTGTAACATTTAAAATACATCACCGTATTTATGTTATTTTCTTGTTATAAGGTTATATCAATTAAAACACGAAGTTTAAAAAACGCAAAATACTTTTTAAATTGATAAAATAGTTTTAAAAACTTATAACGCGTCAGAACTTTTTGGTGTATGAATTGTCAATTTTTTGAGCTCTAAGGGGAAGGGGCGATCGCCTCCCCTTGGATCTGCTTCGGAAACGAAATAATAAATTAAATCAAAAATTAAATAAAATTGCACTAGCGAAATATAGAAAAAAGGAAAGAAAATGTTAAGTTATACTTAATAATGCAATAGGATTACTAATCCTATTATAATTTGCGACCGGTGCGCTAACAGTAAATAATAATAAACTTATGAATTAACTTATGAATTATGAATAATAATGCATACATTCTGTCTTTCAATTTTGACTTAATTAATTTAATAAATAAAGCGGCGTTCAGATAGAGATTCTTGTCTTGCCTTGCTCTTGTCTTGTATTGCGTGGTCTTGCTTCGGTGTTGCTTAGACGACTTGAGCGTTCACATAGAAATTCTTGTGTTGCCTTGCTTAGACAACAGCGATAGTGATATCCATGGTGACATCTGTATTTTTACGTTCGACATCCACTACATTTTTATGCAGAGCAGTACAGAGTAAACACCTGTCACTTTAAATTATAAGTAAACACCTGAGTAAAAAGTAATTTGTTGATTATAAAATATATAGATATCGAAAGTAAACTGTGGTGTGAAATAAAATTTCAAAATTATCCGTTCTCCCTCCAAATATGCTTAAAATAAATTTAAATTATAAATAAAATGTCCAGATGTGGTTTACCTAATTTTTTCTAGAAAAACGAGTTTGTCCAAAAATAAGACATTATATTATGTAATGTAACAAAGCAATAATATTGATTGATTTACAAATTATTTTCGTTTCCAATAAGCCGATCTACGGTAGGTGTTATTTATTGTAATAAATGTATTGTATTATATTTATTACAGGTAGGTAAGGTAAGCAAGAACAATATAATTTTTGGGGTTTTTCAAAATTTTCCGGCTTTTAAAATTTGTAAAGATAACGGTTTAGAATACAATAAAATTTGGTTTTACCAAAATTTACAAATTATTTAAATTTTTATCTGAAGTATATTTTCAAATAAGTACGCGCGTTGCTGCATTTAAAATACTTTGATTTCATTGGGTCTTGCTTCGCTTGCGTTGTGTTGCAGAACCGAAAAGCTTGACGTTACCAAGCTTCGGCAAGACCTCAGCATCGCAACACAAATTTTATGCAAAGGAGGGGATAGAAGATAATACTTCAATCTGATTGGCTCTTGCCAGTTTCTACCTAAGCAAGGCAAGACAAGAATCTCTATCTGAACGCCGCTTAAACGTTTATAAAAAAATTATTGAATTAGAAATTGTGTGATTTTATTTTAAGTTTTAGGGGCCTCGATTTGCTTCAAAAATATGAATATAAAAACAAATCTAAAGGGATAAAAATTAACACTGGGGTCTTCAAACCTCTTACTACCATTTTCCCTTCTTACTTCGATACCAGGTATAAGTTAGGTATAGGGTATAGGTATAGTGATAACAATCTGTAATAGCAAAGATATATACCACGATGCTTACACTGGCTAACACTTCATATAATGCTCATATTGGTCACCGACGTCGTTACCAATCGACCAAAAATACCTGTGACAAGTATCCCCATAAGAGCTGTCCCTCTATGTCTATATATACATACTCTTTGCTATGGGAAAAAACGACAACAAATGGCAAAACCTTTAAAAATTAATTTTAAAAAAACTACACCTGCTAGAATCAAACGGTAAACGGCAAACGTCATTGTTTTTAGTATACAATGTTTCCACCAAAGGATTTCTCTGAGGGGCCCACTTTTTCTTGTACAGTGTTATTTATCTCTTATTTATTCTCTTATTTATCTTTCTCGTTCAAGCGAGAGTCGACCTTCCTAACACCACTGATTACAATTACTAGAAATTCATTTAAATATTCCAGAGTGGACATAATCAAACATGTAAAAAATGCATTGGTTAGTCGAAACTCTGCTCTTCCACGTTCTTCATAGTATCCAGTCATTTGGCCGAATTTTTTTGGTCTACAGATTATTTGGCCGACACTCATTTGGCCGACATTTTATTTTTTGGAAAATAAATAAATATTTAAATAAATTCTTTTAATTTCACAATAATTTTATTTTAATTTCGTTTATAATATATTAACGTTAAAAGTGAAATTAAAAAAATGTATTTAAATATTTATTTATTTTCCAAAAATTAAAATGTCGGCCAAATGATGTATCGGCCAAATGATTTATCGGCCAATAGAATTCGGCCAAATGACAGTGATTCGTTATTAATAAATAAAATTTTTTCGATATTGTCAAAAATAAAGATATGAATAGCGCCGTAAGTGTAAAATATGCAGTTTCAATAAGGAATTGTTGGTTTTAAAATTGATTTTAAGCCCTTTAGATTAATTTTGTCAATATTTTGAAACGACAAAAATGTGCCTTTTGTTTTTGGGGTAATTTTTGCAGAACGAATTCTTGACGACCAACGGTATTTTGTTATTAAGAGATTAAGGAACAAATTAAAATAGGTTCCAGCTTTTAACTCCCACGGGCCAACAGAAATCATTTCTAGATGACTTTTGGTGGTCCGTGGACTCGACTATAATTTAATTTTTTTAATGGGAAGAACTCAAATTAACAGAAAGTAAGAAAGCAGTTATTTTTAGGTTCATTTAAAAAAGTCTCCTAATCGCGCAATTACTAGTGAAATAAAGTGTAACGAATCCAGTGTAAGTACTTGTTCACAATGTACGTAAGACATAAGACTTAAAAAATAAAAATTAAAAATTTTAAAAACCCCTGACTATAAAAAAATTCTAAAATAATTAATAATAAAAGCACCTTACTTTAAAAATTACTGTTCCCTTTAAAACGCAAAAATTAATTTTTTCTTCTTCATTCAACAACTAATTCTCAGACACTTTACTCGAAAAATTAACTTATCATCATCCCCCCTCCGCTACAAAATTTAAACATTAATTTTGAAGTCAGGGAAAACGAAGAATTTTTAATATGGAATGTATCAAGGGTGTATGTAAACGGACGACACCACTTTCCACCGATGGTTGAAAGTTAATCCCCTATCCCAAAATAGTCAACGTAGAGCACTAGCATATTCCACCGATGAAGGTCGGGGTCAGCTTATAGAGAATTAGTAGGAGTACAATAGGGCGATTTAATAAGTTAATAATTTAAAAAGTTGGCAAGTTTGGCATTTAATTTTAAAAACTGCAGAATTATTTTTTATGGTGGATCCGTGTATTGCCATGGTTGTCTTTGTTAAATTCAGTTTTGCCAAAGATTAAACTAATTAAAAATATAAATTTTCTAACAGTAACCTGCGGACGGATCGTTTTGGTATTAAAAAAATGTACTTTTTTAACGCCGATCTATATACAGTACTGTGTAAAAGTCTTAGCACACCGCATCGTTTTGCAAAAATCCATTATTTAACACTAGGTAAACGAAATTTATGTAAGTAAATTTATTAAATATATACAATTAGAGGTATTTACAAAATTTTTAAACATTTATTTACACGCAAACTACAAAATTTCTAATAACTAGTGTGTCCACCATTAGCCGCAATCACACTCGCGATTCTTTTAGGTACACTATCAAATAGTTTTTTGATAAAATCTTGAGGGATTTTTGACCATTCGTCTTTCAGCACTTCAAATAACTGTCGGGCATTAGTTGGCTGACGTTCATGACGTTTTCTGTCTAAATATTCCCACACATGTTCAATAATGTTCAGATCTGGGCTCTGAGGGGGCCAGACCATGGTATTCAAAATGCCCTGTTCTTCCATTTTGCCTAAATAAGTTTTAACTACGCGAGCAGTGTGCTTGGGGTCGTTATCTTGCTGAAAAGTAAAATTTTCCCCAATTAAACGACCACCAGATGGAATAGCGTGCTCGCGTAATATCTCTAAATAAGCGACTGCATTCAGTTTACCGTCGACTTTTATAAGATCACCAACACCATTTGCAGAAATGCACCCCCAAACGTTAATTGACCCACCCCCGTGCTTTATAGTTGGTTTTAAACACGAAGATTTGTAAGCTTCGCCGGGTCTTCTGCGAACGTACTGCCTTCTCTTACTACCAAATATTTCAAACCTAGACTCATCCGTCCAAAGAACTTGATTCCACTCATTTTCTGTCCAATTTTTGTGATCCATGGCATACTGCTTCCTTTTTTTCATGTTCCCTTTACGGAGTAATGGTTTTTTAATAGCCACACATCCTCTGAGGGCCATTTTGTTTAAACTACGACGAACGGTCGATGAATCGACTGATGTTCCTGTGGCATTACGCAGATCTTCGGTTAACTCTCGAGATGTTCTGTACCTATCTCGTAAGGAACGGACTCTTAGATACTTTTCGTCGTTTTTTTTTAGTTTAGTAGGCCTTCCAGACCGTTTCTTATCGCTTACAGAGTCGGTTTCATTAAATTTTTTAATAGTGTTGCGTATTCCGGTGTCCGAAGCTTTTGTTTTTTTTGCGATTTCGCGTAAACTTTTGCCTTCTTGATGAAGAAAAATTATTTGGTGTCTCACATACCTAATCACTAATTTTAGGCATTTTTTATAAATTTTCTTATTAACAGAATTTTTTTTTAATTAATATTTTTAATAAATTGTTTAAACAATTTCTTTAAAATTTTAACTTAAAAAGCACTTTTAACTTGAACCAGGTCGAAATCTCAATAACAACTGCATAAAAGAACCCCTAAATGTTTCAAAATTCTAAAATTACAATCCAAATATAAGCACATGTGCTATTTTTAAACGGTTATTCAGTACCGTTTCAGCTTTGGATACATGCGGACGCATCTTTGTTCTTTTAAGAACTACTACGATTTGCGCTTCCTTATTGTTTATGCCAGCGAAACTTTATACCTGCTTTAATCATTGAGAACTACTTAGCCAATAATTCAAGTTTCTCACAGAATGTGGCTACTAATTATACGAACGTCAAATTTCAAAAACGCGTGAGTGCTAGGGTAAATCATTCCACCCCGTACTTCCGTAAAACGGAAGAAATGACCGACATCATCCCCTTGTCATTTGCTAATATGACACCCCCCCCCCAAAGTTATTAGTGATAGAGACACTCCAAATAATACCCCCAACTCCCAAGTGATAAACAATTGTGAAAGTTCGCGTGAAACACAATCTAGCAACATGGACATTGGCCATGATTTCCAAGCCTCCATCCCAACGTTCAACAGCTTCGGCATATTAACCAACGCGCCTGAAAGAACAGAAAGGCCACAATCCGACTGGAAAACCGTACAGCAAAAAACGCAAATCCACAAAATTATGCCACAAGCACTCAGACAAAAATCGGTGAAGCCACCACCCATTATACTTACTACGCCCATTGGACAGGCCCACGCATTCATGGAAAAATTGAAACCACACGTAACTGGAAAAATTTTAATCCAATACGTCCGTGGAAATACTTGGATTCATACAGACACCACAGCCGACCACAATGCGGTAAAAACACAAATCTTCGCCGACAAACAAGTGCAAGGCTACTCTTATCAACCAAGAGATGAGAAGCAGACAAAACTGGTCATGAAAGGCTCGCCTTACATGACCGAACTGGAAATTAAAGAACTCATGACGACCGAGCACCAAATCACCCCAGCTGCGGTTACCCAGCTAAAAAATAAATATGGGGATACCACCGGCTCATTTCTCATCACCTTCACGCCCACAACCCCGATCCAAGCTATAAAGAAGATTAGAAGCATTGGTCATACCATCGTTTCATTTGAAGAATACTCAAGGAAGAACACCAGGTCACAATGCTTCCGTTGTCAACAATTTGGACATGGGTCATCCAATTGCTACATGCGTCCACGCTGTATCAAATGTCTCGACAACCATCTTACGACGGACTGTCCCAGGAAAACAAAAGACAGCGGAGTCCGCTGCTGCAACTGCGGGGAAGCGCACCCGGCTAACTACAGCCAGTGCCCCTCTTACATCAATTACGCCGCCAGGGTAAGTGCAAAAGCGCAGCGCCATGGCCAAATTACCCCTAATCTCAATAACGCGAATCATAATAATTACAATAATTCAAATAATTTAGTCAGAAGCAATTTAAATTACGCAAACGCGACTATCAATTTCCCACCACTACCAGCGCCGACTCAAACCTTTAAACACATCTCAACCCCCCCACTAAATTTAAATCAACAGTATGCGCAGAACATTACACACCAACAAACAGAAAACATTAATGAAAACAATACTCCCAGCGACTTGACCACCCTATTCAGGGAAATCAATGATTTAAAAGATACCATCAACATCTCGCAAATGATACAAATCATTAGAGAAATTAAAGGCAGGTTAGCAGGCATTACAGATACAATGGAAAAAATATACATTTTAGCCGACATTGCTACGAAGTACAATGTTTAGTACAAATATCTATAGTTTAAAAATCATAAGTTGGAACGCCAACGGCATCAGAACAAAATTCAACGAGCTCCAGCAATTGGTGCAGGAAAACAATCCCGACCTCTTCCTCATTCAAGAATCCCGCACAGGAAAAAATAAACCCCCAAAAATCCCACATTACACTGCCATTAATACGCCAAAAAACATACATGGGGGTTTGTTAACCTACCATAAAAACACACTTGACATCACGCTCCTAGACATACCACACACAAACGCCGAAACACAAGTCCTCCAAATCAAAAACATCACAATAATCAATTACTATCTTTCACCCAACATTAAACATGATTTTGACAAATTAAACGAGCTCTTCAAGCAATCTGAAAAAGTTATAATAGTCGGAGATATGAATTCTAAACACATCAGCTGGAACAATTTAACAAACACTACTTCAGGTATCGAACTTTTGAACTACATCACGAAAACAAATATTAACATTTCCCATCCTGACTCCCCCACACACTATCCTTACAACGACGACTACAATCCATCCACAATAGACCTAATCCTAACTAAAAACGCCTTCATTCGAAACATAGAAACACTAAACAAATTAAGTTCGGACCACTTGCCGGTACAATTTGAAATCTCAGCAATTAAACTTCCCATCCATCCAAACCGCCAATTCAAATTTACAAACTGGACAAAATGGACCGAGCAACTAAAGAACCTACAATTAAACACAAAAATCTCTACTAACACGGAAATTGATGAGGCAATTAAAGATCTTACAACGAACATCACCAAAATAACCGCAGAAAATTCTAACATAAAAACACCTGACAATTGCAAACCAAACTTACCAAAAACTATTTTACAAAAAATAGCCAATAAAAATCAACTTAGGAAAATACATCAAAAATTCAAATACCCAAATCTCAAAGCTCAAATCAATAAACTAACAAAAGACATCAACACTGAAATAAACGTCATTAAAAACAAAAATTGGAATGATATGTTAGGCAAAATTACACCAAAAAATTCTAAACAGCTATGGAGGCTAACGAAAGCCCTAAAAACAACATCCGCCCCAACCTTTCCTGCACTTCAATCCCCCAGTGGCCTAAAAACCAGTAGCACGGATAAAGCAAACACCATCGCCAACACTTACCTCGAACACCACAATCTCACCACACAAATTAAAAACACGGACACTGAAAACATAGTAAAACAAAACATAGCAACTTTTAATCAAGAAACCCACCCTACTCCTTTAACTGACCTCACATCCCCTAAAGAAATCCAACTAGTAATCCGAAAACTCAAAAAAAAAAGCCGCCGGAAACGACGGCATAGGAGCTTCACTCATCAAAAAACTCCCGAAAAAAATCATAGTCCAAATTTATTACATCCTTAATGCATGCATCAAAAACCAATACTTCCCAACTTCATGGAAACAAGCAACTGTCATCCCAATCCCCAAAGCAGGTAAACCAACCTCATTACCATCCAGCTATCGTCTTATAAGCCTTCTCCCCACCCTATCAAAAATTCTTGAAAAACTCATACTTATCCGACTACTAAAACACACTAACTCTCACAACACAATCATACCTGAACAATTTGGGTTCAGGGAAAAACACTGCACCGTGCTACAACTGGCAACCCTAACCCACAAAATCACTACCAACTATAACCTGAATAAAACCTCCACCCTCATGACTTTAGACCTAGAAAAGGCGTTCGACACAATCTGGCATGAGGGTCTCATCTTCAAATTATTAAAAAGCGAAATTCCACCACACCTAATTAAAATCATTTACAATTACCTTTCAAACCGCTCCTTCAGAGTTAAAATTAAAGATGTCCTTTCCAAATCCCTTCCCATTCCCGCAGGTGTACCCCAGGGGTCAATACTGTCCCCAACACTTTTCTCACTATACATCAATGATATACCAAAACACAAAGACACCGAAATCAAACTTTATGCAGATGATACAGCCATTATGGCAACTTCCTTCCAAAAAAATCAATCCTTAATATACCTCCAAAGGCACCTGGAGGAAATTTGCAAATACTTCGACACATGGAAATTAAAACTAAACGCAGATAAAACTACCCTCACCACATTCACCAAAAAACGTGATAAACTAACTCATAAAATTTCAATAAACAATTCACTCATTAGTAAAACACCAAACGTAAAATACCTGGGCGTCACCCTCGATGAAGGCTTAACCTATAAAACTCACATCCAAAACTCTGCATCCAAATCACTCCGAGCGCTTCACGCATTACATCCTTTAATAACCCACAAAAACAACCTTAACCCAAAACTCCGTCTCCTCCTATATAAAGCCATGATCCGTCCTATCCTCACCTATGCTGCACCAATCTGGAGCAACGCATCAGACAAAAACATAAAAATTCTGCAAAGAGTACAAAGCAAGGCACTCAGAATAATTACTGGCTTACCCAAATATACTGAAATCAACGACTTACACCAAGAAGCGAACATCCCTAATATCAAAAATATAATTTACAATCATGCATACAATTTTTTCAATTACCGAATTAAAAGCAACACAACCACTTCCAACATTGCACACATTAACAAATCCAACGCACCATTTAAACTCAAACACAAATTACTTCATCATACAATTTTATAAACAAAACAATCCAGTCAATATTTCATTCTCAACCAAATCACAAACTTAGCAAAATTTCAACCTTTTAAAAATTCAATCTGACAAATTATTTGAATAAAGTTTTTTAAAGTATTTTTCTTTTCTTTTGCCTTAACTTCCCCCCCCCCCCTTTTTTTATTTTACCGCAAAGGCACATGGCGCTGGGTTTTTGCACTCTTTTTACCCAGGTCACAACAAATCAAAAAAGAAGACAAAGCCTAACAACTACAAGGAGGACCGATAAATCTAAGGATAGGAGCGGCCAACCACACTCTCACCATTATTCCAATTTATGTGATATTAAATTGAAATGTAAATATTTAAACAAAATAAAGAGAATTTTTATGTTATGTTATGTTATGTGTTAAACGGTTATTAAAATTTATCACTTATGTGATTTTTATTATAGTCCATTCGTTTTAAGATTAGTCTTGAATTCGGAACTAAAAATATTAACCTTGAAATGTGATTGGTTGATATTTCAAAATGAATTTGCAAGTTCACACCACTACAATCGTTTGAGATTTGACGTTTATAAATATTTTTTCGTAAAATTTTGTAACGAATCTTTAATATTGCTAGCGGATATATTGCTGTTTGAACCAGAAATACGTTGAAATCTAATTGTTATTCTAATAACATTTTGGTTTTGTTAAAAACCACATTTGTGTAATAATTCTAACCTTAATTTGTTTTAGAAATTTAAGTTTTTTAAATTAAATTATGGATCAACCAGGAACTAGTAATCAGGAATTTTATAATTTTGAACAAGAATTTTTCACCGTCGGAAGTCAAGAATCAAATCAAACCGAATCGAGTTGTTCAAATGAAGCCAACGATAATTGGAGTTTTCGGGATGTCATTAAAAATCATCACGGTAAAATTATACATAGTGGACAGAAGATAATGATGTATAACATTTATATAAAGTATCGTAATGCAGGACACATCAGAACAGGTAGTGTAACTTCAGCTGCTAACGACTTGGGAATTTCAGTTCAGTCGATGTGGAACACTGTTCTCGAGATGGAGAAAAGGGGCACTTTGGCATCACCAACAAAGAAAAGAGAACGTAAGAGCACTTATGACAAATTAAACGACTTTCAGAAATCAACATTACGTAGAATAGTTCATCAATTTTTTCTTGCGAATGATGTACCTACCGTCGATAAAATCCTCGATGTAAGTATTTCTTTAGTGTGGTATTTTAAAATATTAATTTTATTTATTAGAAAGTGCAAAATAATGAAGTGCTTCCTACCATGCAACGAACTACGTTATACAAAACACTGACAGCATTAAATTTTGTTTGGGAAAAGAGATCACGAAACCATTTATTAATAGAGAAAGCAGAACTGATCATATGGCGGCGTAAGTATTTAAACAGTGTTAGAAATTTTAGAATACAAGGGCGTCCAATATACTATCTTGATGAAACTTGGGTGAATGCTGGTCACACTACGGCTAAAGTATGGAAGGACAAATCTATAACAAGTGCAGGTGAAGCTTTCAACAAAGGTCTCTCGGTAATAGTATACACTAATTTTTGTGATTATCAATTACTAAATTATAAATATATTTTAGACAGGATTACAAAATCCATCAGGTAAAGGTAAGCGATTGATTATTCTTCATATAGGAAACGAGGCAGGATTTGTGGAAAATGGATTATTATGTTTTGAATCGAAAAACACTAGCGACTATCATGAAGAGATGAATTCAACTGTATTTGAAGAATGGATGGTAAGAATTTTACCTCTTTTGGAACCTAATTGTGTTATAGTAATGGACAACGCTTCATATCATTCGAGAAGAAAGGACAAGAGACCACTTAAAAGTTGGACCAAGTCGCAAATGATGGAATGGCTTGATGCACAAGGAATTCCAGCAGAACGGACAGAATTAAATGTAGAACTTTTCGGTAAATCTTATTCTTATATATCTTAATAATAAATTTGGTAATACATAACTGTGTTCATCATCATGTTCATTATCATTTGCATGTTTTAGACTGTGTTTACATCAATAAAATTATAAATCTTTCAACAATTATTAATTATTGATATAAACATAACAAACACGGTATTTAAATATACCTAGTTATTGGAATGGGGATCATTCAACTTAATCGGTGGGAAACTGAAAGGTAAGTTTTACTTTGATACTTACAATATCGTATAATATGATGGTTATTACAACTGACCTAAATTTTAGCTAAAATAACGAACAATTTGGTAGGGAAGCCAGACTGTTCGTATGTGATAGATGAAATGGTTAAGTCCTCCGGAAGAGAAGTTTTAAGATTGCCTCCATACCATTGCCAATTTAATCCTATCGAATTAATTTGGGCACAAGTTAAGGGCTATGTTGCTGCCAATAATAAAACTTTTAAATTTGGTGATATGAAAGTCTTGTTTCAGGATGGTTTGAAAGCAGTTACACCAGAGAGATGGGCACAGTGTGTTAAGCATGTTATAAATGAAGAAAACTTTAGATATCCAGTGGACGATCAAGTTGAAGCAATGCAATTGGAATTTCAAGTAAACACAGGTTTTTCTTCTGATGAAGAATGCATGCCAGATTGAATCCTGAATTTATTTGAAAATGTTTATTGTTGAACATCAACAGGAAAGTTTTTTAATAGTGTTGATAATATGAACATTAATTTATTGTTTTTAAGGGAAATACTGCAGTCAAAGAAGCAGACTGGATGATAATATAGTATAAAAGCCATTTAATTGGAATTTCAAGTTAATACAACTTTTCTAATTTTCTAAAATTGGTCTTATGTAATATTATGTAAAAATCTTGCTTACTTTTATGATGTAAAGTTGTATGTAATGATGAAGATGTAATTAAATAGTTCCTAAATAATTTTTTGTTCATTGAAATTATATCAAGTTAATATTTAACGTATTAAACCCCCTTGTAGGTATGCAACCAAGCATACCGCAATCAAAGTAACTATCTCTCTCATTTATGCTTGTAAATCTTCCTATGTAAACCCGACTTGCGTAGAAAGCGACATCTAAGACTAATCCTAACCCAAATCGACTATAGTTCTGGGTTAACCATCGTAAAAATTAGTTTTGGGTTAAAGTTTATGGTCAGTATTCCAGTAGACCAACCAAATAGTGTTATTTATTGAAAACATAGACTTGCTACATTTTTTTGTTTTAGTAAATTAGCGATTCATTAACGATAATTATATTTAAATGAGGTGTGCTAAGACTTTTACACAGTACTGTACATTCTACAAAATTATGCAATAGGTAATAATTAAAATTTTTATTAAAAAAAAAGCAAAAATGTAACAAAAAATAGGGTTTTTGAAGGGGGGGGGCAAATATTATTATTAATGATCATTAATATGAGTAAAATGATGAGAAATGTTTTTCAAAAACTCTAATCTACTCATTGCGTTAGTAGAGTACGAGGTAATATAGTGTTACAAACTTTGTTGTTTTCTGATGGTATCGCTATTGTCCGCGTTAGGTAGCTCGATACTATTAATCTTGATATAAGTGTAAATTTGCATCCCTTTCAATTTGTCTAAAAATAAATATAGCGATGGATGGGTGCTATAAAATTTCCTAATCCCCTAAAAACGGAAAATTGAAAAAGTGTAAACTGCCCTCCTAACAAAAAGGTAGTCAATAATCCCAGTTGTAAACTGCCCTCCGAACAAAATGATGTAAACTGCCCTCCAAGCAAAAAGGTTGCCACTAATCGAGTTGTCGACCGAAAGGAGACTGATTTTACAAATTACAACAACGATATTTGTTTGGGGACGTCTATGTTTTTTACCTCCCTAAATAAATAATAAAAAAAATTTTAAAGTATTTATTATAATCACATCACATAAAACTAATTATTCAAAATCAAAGAAAAACGTTAAAACCTAAAATATTATTAATAATAATATGTATAATATTATTATAACCTAAATCCCTCGCGGTTCTTAAAATGTAGGTTGTCGACTGAAAGGAGACTGATTTTACAAATTGCAACAACGATATTTGTTTGGGGACGTCTATGTTTTTTACCTCCCTCCTTATTGGAAAGATGTGGAGAGACTACCTCCCCCTCATTTGAAATTTACCCTTTAATTTTTAAATAATAAAATTTATTTTACATATTTTAATACAAAATAATATATGTCATAATAATGTACATTCTCGTAATTAAAAAGTTGACGTAAAATTTTCATTGACCCTTTCAACGAGATCCGGTGAGATTTCACCTGACCCCCCCCCCCATTTGAGTATTAAAATTATTAATAATAAACATAAAACTTTTTAATTTATTAAAAATAGGTATTTATTATAATCAGGTTACATAAAATAATTTGAAAAAAACAAAAGAAAAGAAATTCTTAACATTTAGTGTGACTGTACAACGAGACTGATTTTATAAACTGCAACCGCGATATTTCTTTCAGGTTGTATTTTTGAAGCAGTGCCTCAAAAGTTTTCTGTTTGTTTTTAGATTCTCTGCTTTGTGTAGGTGGCTTTCCAACACTATTCAAAGCAATATAAACTTTGTTCTGTTCCTGTTTCAAAGCATTCAAAAATTGATATATGTTGGGGTGAGAAGAATTAAAATTCTGTTTGAAAGCCGCATGAAAAGATTCACAGCAATTTGTAGTCAAAAGTAAATCCGAAGACGCCTTGGCCCATACTCTGGGAGGAAATACCGCATTGTCCCCCACATAATATCGTCGGCTTGGAGCAAAAACAAGATAACTCCAAAATGATAGTTTTGAGATAATGCGACTTGAATGTTGAGTTGACAATGTAAAAGTATACAAATTCAAAACTAAATAATAATATTATATTATCATGGATAATATCAAAACTAAATATCTTAATAAAAATTTTATTAGTGTTAGTACAATTATCTGATTTTGCCAGAACGTAGTTGAGTATGATTCGTATCCAATCGTGTAGATAACTCATTTTGTCCAAAAATGGAGTTATCTTGTTTATGCTCCAAGCCGACGATATGTAAACAGATATTCAAAAAACATATCGAGATTAGCATCGGCTGGTTTTTATCTCAAGTAGATCATTATAAGTTTTCAAGACATCTCCAGCTTTTAGAAATTTTAATCCAAAGCAATGTCGCGCCCATCTACCAATTTCGGAATTCATATCTGTATTCAGAAGCCACACCGTTTCTTTGGAGAGATCGATACCATGCTTGGCCCAGATGAAATCTGCATCCTTCTATAGACGCGTGTGGCCATTGAATTTCACATGCGTTTCTCAGCCCCACTTCAAAGTCTGTAACTATTATATCAAATTTGAATAACTGAAACATTTCGAAAAAGTTGTCATCGATCAGAAATCCACTATTAAGCTTGGAAATTGTTTTAAAACAATTCGCGTACGTATATTGTTTCTTATCCGGGAGCAGGCAAAACACGAGCGGCACATAATGTCCATTAAAAAGTCCGTGGATAGTAAACAATTGTGTAAAAAAATCAGCACAATAGTAAAATGTGCCATCCATGTATATTGCCTCAGCTCTCGTCAAAGCAGGCAAATTTGTGTTGCGGGAAAATACAATAATGTTTGAATGCGGATCGTTTGCAAAGAGAAAATTTTCACCTTGACCAGTTTTCACTTCCATCTCTTTCAGGCTTTCGCGTACCTCGCCAACATTTTTTAGAAGAGTTTCCACAGTTTTGCGCCGCACATTATACCCTACGAACCCTTCGTTTTGCTTCGGACGGTTCGTGACGTTGTTTTGACGAAAGCTAAACCAAATTTAAAACAGCTCTGAGCTCGGCAGAACTCAAAAAGGTGAGACGTGAGACTCGGTTGGGGTGAATCTAGTAGGTAATAATAATTTTGTAACACCCTGTACTGTAAATTAACCAAAATTATGGGATTAATAAATTAAGCCTCAGGTAGATTGGAGGGTAGTTTACATCTAGGATTACTGGCGACCTTTTTGTTCGGAGGGCAGTTTACATTTTATGGTCAAGTTTGGAGAGCAGTTTACAATTATTCCCCTGTATAAACAGGTTTCGTAAGTGGAACAAATCTCCGTTTCCCCTGACTTCAAAATTAATGTTTAAATTTTGTAGCGGAAGGGAGGGATGATGATAAGTTAATTTTTCGAGTAAAGTGTCTGAGAATTTGTTGTTGAATGAAAAAGAAAAAATTATTTTTTGCTTTTTAAAGAGAACAGTAGTTTTTAAAGTAAGGTGCTTTTATTATTATTTTAGAATTTTTTTATAGTCAGGGGTTTTTAAAATTTTTAATTTTTATTTTATTTCACTATTTTTGGAGTATATTTTGTCAAAATGTATAGAGAAAGTTTTAAATGTTTTAAACCGCTTCGTGATCCAGTTAGCCGATGTGGAACACACAATCAGTGGAACACGGGTTCTGTTCAACGGCATTGCATCTTCCAAGCGTGCCTCGGTCAGTTGTCTGTAAACTGTCGCTTTCCTTTCTCTATTCCTAGAGAAAAAGCACTATGAAGTGTTCGCCCGTTAACTAATCGGGCTGCGACACCCGTGAAGGCAGTCACCTCAACGAATAAAGCTCTCATCAACGGATCCACTGTCGGAGCATAACATATCTTGATTTGGTGTACAATAGTTTTAAGCAAAAAGGTCTTGCCGCAACCAGCACCGCCAGTAATGAAGAGCTTCAAAGCGTCAACGCCTTGATCGTTGGCATACACTTCTTGACGAATACGGGCAGTGATTGTGTCGAATAAACGCTTCTGTTCCATATTCATACTGCTGACAATCTGAAGAAAGTCTTCTTCTGAGATATTATGCTCCTTCTCATCCTCAAAACCGGTATCTTGGATATCAATGTCCACTAAGTCGGGATCGCAGCCGTCGATCATTGCACCGACAAGATCATCGGGTGGTGGCAAGCAGCTGTCATTACCCAAATCTTCGACATTTCCCTTCGCTAAAACTTGAGCTATGACTCGTTGCAACTCTGGTTCAACGTGTTGGAACTGTTCTACATTTCCTCCTTGTTGCAGAGGTCGCAGACGTTTTCGTTGAGCAAGAAAAGCTGCTTCAGCACTGCCGTAATCTTCGATCAAATCTTGCTCATTCCTGAAGGGTAAGTGTGCAACCAGGTAACTATAGAAGTAACCTTCTCTATCAGCCGTTTGTGAGTAATACTTAGTTCTCAACACGGCTTTTCGGGATCGCAGTTTCATTTTGGTACCGTTTAGTAGTGTTATATATGATTCGTGACGGACCGGAGGTTCATCCACATCATAAGCTTTGGCATCTCCTTTTTTTTCATCATCATTCTGAAGCCGTGTAGTGTGGTCGTAGCTAACAGCAAATTCGTCTAAGATAAGGTTTTCCAAATTCAATTGTTCCACCAGAACGATTCGGGATTTGCTAGAGTCTTTTTAATACAGAGGATTGTGCAGGGGTGAGTGCATAAATTTTGGGGTTTGGGGGGGGGGGGTGAAGAGATCACCATATCGGGAGATATGGTGACACAAATATATTGTTGTGTTCATATCATACGACAAAGATGGGTTGCTAATTAAAGATCTAAAGAACTGACTTGCAACCTGAGGAACAATAATGGCAGGGCTTTACAATCCATTTTAATTTACTTTGCCATTTTAATTCATTGTGTTCCATATTTTATTTGTTCGTTATGTGTTATATTGTTGATTTGATTAGTTTAAGTTGTTTGTATTTTTATTTAATGTTATATTTTGGGACTTACATAAATGATGTCGGTCAAAACAAGCACACATGCAGACCTGCAGCAAATTTGATTTATATTAAAAAATAAAACGAGTAGAAACCAAGGCAATAGAATAACAAGATTGATGGAATTTTTCGAAAGCGAAAAACTAAGTAAGAAAAATAATAACTAGTTAAATTTTGGAGAGCTGACAAATCAAGTAAATTTAAATAACAAATTGAAATTCGAGAGCTAACGAGAGAAGTCAAAAGTTTTAAAGAAATATAGAAGAGATTTTCCAGCCAAGAAAATTAGACAAACAATCAATCATTTGAATATTATTGAAGAAGGTGACCAAGTACAAAGTGTTTTAAGAATAACTTGTTTGGCCGACGAATTTATGTAGTAAGTCCTGCCATTTGTTTATTTATTTTATTGTTAAACTGGTTGCAAATAAATTATTGTTCTATTTGTCAGTTTTTTATTGTTTTGAATGCGACAATTTTATTCGAGAACCAACGACCCACATTCAGAGTATAAGACTCATATTTTAAGGTAGGCAAAAGAGCACTACAATATATTGCAGTGTTCATAAAGGTGGGCAATAAAGCTCACAGTAGTTTTAATTTCATTCTCAAAAAATGTAAGAAAGTTCAGAGAAAGTTAATATTTGATACTCAACAATTTAAGTTCAAATTGAAATAATTTATTATTTAAGTAAACAATTGAAAATTGAACAACGTTGAGTGTAACGACCGATGTGCATCAGTGCGGGTATACGCAAATGAATAATATTTAAATCACATTATCAAAAATAAAATTTGAATGAAGAAAAAAATGAATTGTCTTGGAAACGGATTGATCAGGAGAAAAGGATAAAAAAAGTCAGTTGATGAAAAACGGTGGACCAGTAAGGTCGAGTGGAAATATTCTCTAAGAGAGGAGTGATCCACAAATAAAATTTAATCAACAAAAACCACTTTCGAAACAATAATAACAAATTCAATTTGGACAAATTTAAACAATTAATAGGAAGAATTATTTGGTAAAAGATTTTGGCTTGTGGGATAGAAAATTCTGGAACGAGAGAAAAAGCTGTTCCATTTAACGTGAAAAAGGAGAAGAATAATTCACAACCATTTAAGGACCGAGGATTGCGGGTCGAGTTTATTGAAGAAAGAGACAGGTTTGAACAACCCAGATTATTTTGTGATTACGGGATATTTGCGGAACACCAATTATTATAAAACGAATGCGGTGAAATTTGCGATTCAACAAAGGTTAATTAATTGTAATAAATGTAATTCAATTGTTTATTCAAAAAGAAAATAAATTTTCATATTCAACTAGAATTTTCTAGATTAATTTTAGAACCATTCAAAAGATCGTTTTAACTTTGCTTTGATATTTTTACATGGAACCGGAGGTTGGATAAGTTTGTATTCAATACATAAAACTCAAAGTAAGTATGCATTATTAAAAGATTCTTTCAATTAACAGTGCATATTTAATTGGCGCCCAACGTGCGGGGCTCGACCACGAAACATTGCTCGTGAGAACCCACGACACAAAAATAAAATTTATCAAACGAATCTCTGTAAAAAGAAATAAATTAATAACTTTAAAATTAAAATTAAAATTGTCACATTGAAGTTTAAATTATTATCACTATGGAAACGCGTAGCGGGAAAATCAGTATAGCTGAGAATCCAAGTGACAAGGAAAATATCGCGATAGAAAATAAAACGTCAGAAAATTCTGACATTCAAAAGATGCTCATGCAATTAATGGAAAATGTTAAGGAAAGTAGGGCTGAATCAATAGAAAGTAGGGCTGAATTAATGGAAAAGATGAATGAAAGTAGGTCTGAATTAATACAGAATATGTCTAATTTGAATGCAAAGATGAATGAGAATTCTAGGGAAATGTCAAAGAAAATGCTCAAGATGGAAGAAAATATCAAGGAAAACATGTCCGAATTTAAACAACAAATGGAAGGAAAATTCGATGGAATTTATGGAATGATGGATGAGATGAACCAAAAATGTACACAAGTGGAACAAGAAATTGCCAAAGTCAAGGAAGAAAACGGTAAAGTGGAAAAACAGGTACAGGTAAATAAGAAAAGAATTGAAAAAGCGAGTACGGAGATCAAAGAGACAAATCGACAATTGCAAGAGAAGGTAATTGGTGCAAAGATGGAGGTAGATTCAAGTGTGAATGAAAGAATGGAAGGTATAAACAAAAAGTTAGATAAACGAATTGAAGTTGAGGGCAATAAGTTAAAAGAGGAAATTCAAAGGTTGCAAAGAAAGGTAGATGAAAAGTCACTGGGGGAACTAGGCGAGGTACTTAAATTACACTTAACAAAGGAATTTGATGGGGATAAATGTGGAAGATTTTCAGGGGACGGAAAGGTAAACCCAAAGATATTTATGAAAAATCTTGAACAAAATATAGAAAAAATTAAAGATTTAAGAAGTGTTAAAAACATTATCAGAAAGTTAATGAGAGGGGAAGCCGAAATATGGTTTGCAATGATAGAAAATCGGGTTAACAATTTAGAAGATTTCAAAACTTTGTTCTTTAAAAAATACTGGGGCGAGATAGAGCAAGGTAAGGTACGAGAGGAAATTAACTTTGGCAAGTATCGGGGATATGGAAACTCACGGGAAAATTATGCGATTAGATTAATCAATCAAGCCCAACAAGTCGAACCAAAATATTTGGAATCGGAATTAGTCAACGTATTAGGACGACATTTTGAAAGAGATATTAAAGAAAGAATAGGGATTGAGGGGGTAGATAATGTAGACAAATTTCTTGAGGTGCTCAAAAGATTTGATAGGTCGGTTGAATTTAAAAGTGAAAATACCGGAAATTGGAATCGGGTTAGACACGAAAACTATAAAGCGACGGGGGGAAACGAGATACCAAGAGTGTCCCAAGATTGGAGACACACGAGAGCAAGTGAACATGTTGGGGTGTCCAACGATGGTGGAAACCAACCAACGGGTAATGTTAACTTGCGAAGTTAACGTTACCGTACGAAGGGCCGTATTTGATAAATAAGGTGATCAATGAAAATGTCTATGAACTGAGGTATGTTGACAACCCAGGGATTAGAGGAAAATTTCACATCAACCTTATGTACCCCTTCGTAGAAGAAGAGGTGTAAAAGTTAAATTTATTTGGGTGGTGTGTGAATGTGTGTTAAATTAATTTAGATTGGGGAATAATAAATAAAAAAAACAGACGATAAAAGAAATTTGATAAAAAAAGGGCGTTTAATATTTGTTAATTTTTGTTGTGTTAAGTTAGGAAAGGAAGGGAAGAAGGATTTGGTTGAGCTGACGAATCGACAATACCCGCGAATGAAACGGGAAGTATAATTTAAAGAATATTTAATTGGCATGACGGTAATATCCGCAAAATGAAAGGAAAAGAATAAGAATCTGCAAAGGCAGAAAATAAATGGGAAAGGGGAATAATAATAATGAAGTAGTGGCACAGCCTAAAGAAGCTGACACGGCGGTAGTATCCGCGAAATGAAGGGAAATAAATAAGAATCTGCAAAGGCAGAAAATAAATGGGAAAGGGGAATAATAATAATGAAGTGGTGGCACAGCCTAAAGAAGCTGACACGGCGGTAGTATCCGCGAAATGAAGGGAAATAAATAAGAATCTGCAAAGGCAGAAAATAAATGGGAAGGGGAAATGAAACAATGAAGGTCCAATGACAAAAAATATAAGAATTAATTCTGGGAATAATAGAGACGCGGGTAAAACGGAGCAATAAAAGCTCAACCAAGGAGAGATTGAAAGAAAGATTGGTAGATGAGGAAAGAACAGAAATTTATCTTTAATTATGTTTAGTTGATAAAATAAAATAAAAGTTATTAATTTATTCGCACAAATGCAGAGATTTATATGATACCGCGGATGTTCGACTTTAACATTAATTGGGAAAAATTCAAATTAAGTCAAAATCGAAAGGGGGTAAATGCAGTGTTCATAAAGGTGGGCAATAAAGCTCACAGTAGTTTTAATTTCATTCTCAAAAAATGTAAGAAAGTTCAGAGAAAGTTAATATTTGATACTCAACAATTTAAGTTCAAATTGAAATAATTTATTATTTAAGTAAACAATTGAAAATTGAACAACGTTGAGTGTAACGACCGATGTGCATCAGTGCGGGTATACGCAAATGAATAATATTTAAATCACATTATCAAAAATAAAATTTGAATGAAGAAAAAAATGAATTGTCTTGGAAACGGATTGATCAGGAGAAAAGGATAAAAAAAGTCAGTTGATGAAAAACGGTGGACCAGTAAGGTCGAGTGGAAATATTCTCTAAGAGAGGAGTGATCCACAAATAAAATTTAATCAACAAAAACCACTTTCGAAACAATAATAACAAATTCAATTTGGACAAATTTAAACAATTAATAGGAAGAATTATTTGGTAAAAGATTTTGGCTTGTGGGATAGAAAATTCTGGAACGAGAGAAAAAGCTGTTCCATTTAACGTGAAAAAGGAGAAGAATAATTCACAACCATTTAAGGACCGAGGATTGCGGGTCGAGTTTATTGAAGAAAGAGACAGGTTTGAACAACCCAGATTATTTTGTGATTACGGGATATTTGCGGAACACCAATTATTATAAAACGAATGCGGTGAAATTTGCGATTCAACAAAGGTTAATTAATTGTAATAAATGTAATTCAATTGTTTATTCAAAAAGAAAATAAATTTTCATATTCAACTAGAATTTTCTAGATTAATTTTAGAACCATTCAAAAGATCGTTTTAACTTTGCTTTGATATTTTTACATGGAACCGGAGGTTGGATAAGTTTGTATTCAATACATAAAACTCAAAGTAAGTATGCATTATTAAAAGATTCTTTCAATTAACAGTGCAATATATATATATATATATGCAAACGGTACTTATACGCCTCCGAAAAGTATACAAATATATCTTGTTCGACTCCGAATTTGCGATTTTGACTCCGAAATCGGAGTCGAAAACGTTCCCCCATTAAAAACGAGGGTTATCAATCGTAACGTCATTAGGAGTCGAATGGCCAATTTTTGCCTGGAGTCCAAATGGTACTGTACACATATAGTTTCATACAGCAAGGTTCATACTAATGACCGCTAGGTTTGCTACCGTCGCAAACGATCATAAGAGAATATGTCTCACGGTTTACATGGACTCCGTACATAGACGGTACCTTTTGGCCTCAAAATTTATAATACTGACGGCAACAGCGCAAAGGTAGATAGCTTACGGAAACATGCATGACTAATAAAACTATAACGAGTAAAAATAAATTACGCTTATAATGAAATTAATTTTCATTCTAAAATACTTGTTCAGATTATTATTTACAATAGTTAATATCAATTTTTACTTTATTTAGTTTCCTGTTAAATTAATAAGGTGAACAGTGGCGGATCCAGGGGGGGGCGATCGCCCCCCCTTAGAGCTCCAAAAGACATTAATTCTTACACCAAAAAATTCTGACGTATTACAAATTCCTAAAACTATTTTAAGAATTTAGAAAATACAAAAGTATTTTGTATTTTTTAAAGTTCAAAATCACAAAACTACGATATTATTATATTTTTAAATGTTATATCTATTTTATAAAATAAGACCAAATTTAGTACTTCAAAGAATTTAAAGCCGAACTTCCGGAAGCCGCCTAATCTGAGGCTTCTATAGCGCCAGGTAAATTGTATAAGCTTGTTGCAATTTTGAAAAACCCAAAATTTCTGGTGTTTTCCCTAATTCCTGAAAGAATCTGTTTAGGTAACAATATTCTCCTTGGTCATTGCTTTTCATAATTTAAAGCAAACAGAAGTTTTTTTTTTATTATTTCAGTTTGCGTTTTTTGAATATATTTTCAGTACTTCAGTACTGATGATATCATTTAAATTAAGTGAGTAGTGAAGTTGTGAAATTAATTTATCATACAATTACAGTTGATTTTTTATAAAACAATAAAAACTATTATGTGCAGTGGTAATTCATCAATAATCAATATTCAATTTTCAATAATATTAGATATTATTTTGTTATACTTGCTGTTGGAGTTTCTATCTGAAGAATGTGTTTCTAACACATTTTCCCTAAAATGTGTTAAAAATTAATATACATACAATAAATTAAATTTCATAACAATTTGAAAGTTTTTTGGAAAATTTTAATCATTGATTAAATTTGAACTTGATTTTACGTAAGCAGACATTAGATTTAAAAATTCACATTAACCGTATATCTAGGTAATTAAAAATCTTGAAAATGAAACGGTGTCCGAGTCAGTCCACTCTGAATGTGGGGATCTGTCAGGGAACCACAACCACGAATCGAGCCGCGATTGCTGCACTATAGGAAAGAGGACAATTTTCTGAGTATATTAAAAAAAGAAATTTTGCGAATTATCCATTAGTTTTCGAGAAAACGGCATTTGAAAATTCAAAATTTTACATGCATTTTAGATAGGGAATTCATTAACACGAAAGTTCTATTGACGGTGCGTGCGTTCTGATATAGTCTTAATGTTAGCAGTCAGACGCGATTGTGACATGATCCGGTGCACAACGTGCATATCGAACCCCTTGCTTGTAACCGCACCCATTATATTACGCAACATATACAATAATTTAAGAAATAAACGCAGAACTCGTTTTTAGGTTAGAATCTCGATTGCCTTGGTTGCGTTCGTGAAAACCGACGCTCCGCTACCCTCCGCTCCGGGCGCTACGCGCCGTTTTTACGAACGATGACTCACTGAAAACATCCCTCTATTGCCACAAACTCACCAAAGGTGCAACTCGAAAGGGGTGAAACTCGTAAGGGGTGAAACTCGTTAGCAACGGACGATGAGTACCGTACGGTATCACAATGGCGTTTGACTGCCAACACTAAGACTATATCAGAACGCACGCACCGTCAATAGAACTCGGGAGCGAATCAATTCGCTATGTAAAATGCATGTAAAATTTTGATTTTTAAATGCCGTTTTCTCGAAAACTAATGGATAATCCACATCGAAGTGCTGTCTCAAAATGCTCAGAAAATTGTCCTCTTTCTAATAGAGAAAAAATCGCGGCTCGATTCGTGGTTGTGGTTAACTGACAGTAACCTGAATATGATTGTAAAGAAGCACAAAATTAAAGAAAATGAAAATCAAGACAGTAAATCACAAAGTAGTAAATCTCAAGACAAATGTTCTGCAAATATAAATGTTGCAACTATTTTTGAAATTGCTATTATAATACTTTTTATTTTTTTATTTAAAAATTTTTTATGTTGTCGCCCCCCCTATGGCAATTTCCTGGATCCGCCACTGAAGGTGAAATGTGTAAAATTTTATAAGGAAAGTAGGTTCGATGGGATTATGACTATGTAGGATAATAAAGAAAGATTAACCGGTTCTTCATTCGCCGATATCGATTTATAGAGATTTAAAATTTATTTTGTCTTATATTATCAAAACCTTGGAACTTCACTGTCGTGAAATTTTTCAATGTTACTATTTCACTAAAATTTAAACTTCAGCAGCTACGTTCATCGTAAGGCAAAAGACATTTCGCACCGTCTGCGTCTCTCAAAAACTGTCGTAAGTGTAAAATTGTAACTTTTGAGTTATTTTAAAAAACTGACACAAATCTCTCCAAGAAAAATATAAACCCAAACAGAACATAATTCACTATTTTATTATTAGTAATCTAAACCTTAAACTTTAAATGAACTGGGTTCATTTATGAAAAATGTTCGACTTACAATAGTATTTTAGTTGGGGTCCCATTTAACAAAAAGTCTTGTTTGTTTTTTCTGAGTTCTAGGAAAAAACGCAAAAAGCAACTTGGACTATATTTGTTAAATAGTAGCGGAGTAATAAATATGGGTTACATTTATATTTGCCTCTCGCACAATAATTTATTGTAAATCATCGAAACGTTGAAAAATGTTTCTGTTGATAAAATGTCGATGGAATTTTTTTAATAAAATAAATATTATACAAAAATATTTTTGTAGCTAATATTTTGAAAAATTTCGTTGTCCCTGTCATTGCAAATTTTTTATTACAGTTTTGCACCTGAAATAATTTGTGAAAACTTCAGAGTTTAGGGAGATGGGCTGAAGAAAAAAATTTTTTTTATTTCCGATGTATTTAAAATGTTGGCGTAAAATTAATATCGATCGAGAGAGTTTAGTTTGAGATCGAATAAAAAAAGTATTATTATAAATTTAAATTAATTTTTAACAAAATGAGTGTGAAATTTCGGTAGCTCCGAGCAAGTTACACATTGTAAAACTCAAGTTAAATGTTTCCCTTAATATGCAATTTTTAAGAGCATTTGCATATTGGGAGTTACCAATTTGTACAGTTGTTTTATCAAATTTTATTAGGAAAAATACTGAAAGCAAATTCGAAATTTAATCAAATCAAACAGTTTTGATCGCCCTCTCCCATTTGCAAAATTTAACATGAAACTGGTGGTTTGGAAAAAACTTTTCCTGGTGGTTATTAAATTATTCACTGAAGCTTTATGTATAATTTTTCATATAACTTTTAATGGAAATGTTAAAACTGTGTTTTTTTATTGAAGAATTTCTTTCAAGTTGGGATTGACAGTGAAAAAATATGTATTTTTCAAAAACTTTTGCGGGCTAGATAAAATTTTCGCCGGACTGTAGTTGGCCATCTCTGTTTCAAACAATTTAACTTACAACATATTTGTGTTTCCGGTTCATAATATTGTGATTGTGACGTTCTGTAATAAATATTTTCTGATTTTTAAAATTGCATAAAAATCCAAAAGGACAATAAATATTGCAATTATTCTTAAATAACCTGAAGTGGTTTTTCTCAAAAACCCCACTGTTATTCTTCTTAAAATTTATTATTTTTTGTTTTGGCAGAATACTTACTATTATGTCCACCAAATTTCATTAATTAATTATTATTTTCGGAAATAACAATTTTTTATAAAATTTTTAATTACAATTTTAAATAATTTTTAATCTTAAAGTTATGTGTTATAATTATTTTTTATAAGGTATTCTGTAGATCATAGACGTGACCTACCGCAATCGTAATACAAGCTGACGTAATTATAAATTGTTGCAATTGCTGAAGATAAGCACTTTTACTACATAATATAAGTTTGTGAGGTTGTTTTTATAAGTTTTATTTGAAGTTTGGCATGATTAAGATTGATAAAACAATCAAAAGAATAAATAAAAAATAAAAATTTTATAAAGCAATAAATTTCTCTCTGTAGAGGGACAAAAAAGTATTGTATGCACTACAATAAACAAGTGCAAATTTTTTAGTATCTGCGATTTCGACACTTAAAATTATTTAAAATTATTGGAGGTCTCATCTATGATACCTTAGGTCCGAAAAGGTTAATGTAAAGATTTTTGGATTAAATAATGTGCTAAAAAAAACAAAATACAACGTCATTTACTTACGAGTTATCATTATCATTATTTTGCGGTAGGTCACGTCTATTACATGATTAGACGTGATGGAGCTACATAATCTTAAAGATGGGTGCCGGAACAGGCAACATAGCCTAATCCATGTAGCGAAGAAGAAGAAGAAGAAGTTATCATTATCAGAACAGAAGAACAACAATAATAATTTAATGCAATAAATTCTCTAAATTAATAGCGTTAACTTGAGTCAACGCCCGAGTGCTACTTGCTCGGAGTTGTTGTTTATCTACATCATACTTACATACGTTACTACGTATCTATATCAATTTAATGTTTGAACTTCATAGGAAATCTTAAACTATTTCATGTTTGACTAAAGTGCTACTTGTTCGGAGTTATTGATATTACAGCAAAACTAAAATCATTACACTCAAATAACAAAACTACTTCAAACAGTTCTATAAATTACGTCTAATTATTGTCTGTGGGTGCCGTTGGAACCATAAATTGGATTTATTTATTAGTAAAAAAAAATAAACTAATTTCTTTTAACTAAGTTTCGCAATAATATTTTGGTGTTTCTTTGACGTTGAATGTCAACAAATTGCAGTTGTCTTTTTAAACAAATTTATAGAATATGCAACGGGAGCTGTTATCTAATTTTCGAATAGGAAAAAGTGCCACATACAGTTACTCACATAAATATTCGGACACTCCTATGTTAACAATGTCAATTGGACGTTTTCAAGACTTTTTTTTTTATATAAAAATCGCTTTTACAGCAAAATTTTGTAAACATTTTTTGTTGTAAATTTCATTGCCTTAAATTTTGTTTATATACATTTTTCTATTTTGTTGCACCGTTTCCGACTGACAGCGACTTAAACAAGACTCGGTAAAATCCAAAAAATATTATCATCTATATCTCGGAAACGGTGCGACCAAATAGAAAAATGTATATAAACAAAACTGTATAGAATGAAATTTACAAGAAAAAATTTCATATTCATATTTTTATTATGTTGCACCGTTTCCGAGATATAGATGATAATATTTTTTGGATTTTACCGAGTCTTGTTTAAGTCGCTGTCAGTCGGAAACGGTGCAACAAAATGGAAAAATGTATATAAACAAAATTTAAGGCAATGAAATTTCCAACAAAAAATGTCTACAAAATTTTGCTGTAAAAGCGATTTTTACATTAAAAAAAACGTCTTGAAAACGTCAAATTAACATTGTTAACATAGGAGTGTCCGAATATTTATGTGAGTAACTGTATGTATTAGTAGGTACATTATTCCCGCCTAAAGTGATTGTGATGAAATAGTGTAAAAATGCTTCAAGTCTTCAGCAATTGCAACAATTTATAATCACGTTACAGCTTGTATTACGTTTGCGGTAGGTCACGTCTATTACATGATTAGACTTGATGGAGCTACATAATCTTAATATTAAAAAAATAATAATTTTACATTATAAAATATAGAGTATCTAGTAAGTATTCTGGCAAAATAATATTAAATTTTAAGAAGAATAAAAGAAGCGTTTTTGAGTAAAACCACTTCAATTTCTTTGAGAATAATAAATTGCAATATTTATAATCTTTTAGAAAATTTTTTTGGATTTTCATATTATTAAAAACTTTGACATTAAATGTCAGCAAATCGCAGTTGTGTTTTTAAACAAATTTATGCAATATGCAACGGGAGCTGTTATCAATTTTTCGAATAAGGAAAAATGCCACATATTAATAGGTAGTACATAGAGTAATTCCCGCCTAAAGTGATTGTGATGAAATAGCGTAAAAATGCTGATCTTCAGAAATTGCAAAATTTGTAATCACGTTACAGCTTGTAATACGTTTGCGGTAGGTCACGTTTATTATCTAAATACCTTACGCAGCTACATAATTTTAATATTAAAAAAATTATTACCAAAAATAATAATTTTACATTATAAAATATAGAATAGTAAGTATTCTGCCAAATCAATATTAAATTTTAAGAAGAATCAATGTGGCGGTTTTTGATAAAAACCACTTCAATTTTTTTGAGAATAATGGATAGCAATATTTATATAGCCTTTTTGAAAATATTTTTGAATTTTCATATTATTAAAAACAAGAAGTAGGTATAGGTAATATTCCGGGTAAAAGAAAAATTACCAAATTTTCAGCGATTTTTCTTATGTTATACATACTACACCGAATATTTGAAAATAACATTATTTAGTAAAATTTCATAAAAATGCATTACATATTTTTATTACGCTGTGATATCTTTGCTAATTTTATAGCAATTATGGAAGTTTGTTGATTTAATTAATCGAAAGTTTCAAAAATTGTTATTACTATTACCAAATACTATTTACTTATACTAGCGGAAATCTTGGAAAAAACAACAAAAAAAGAACGTCATTTAATTATCATTTTCGAAACAAAAGAATAACGATAATATCAATTTAATATTCGAACTTTGTAAAAATTCTTAAACTATTCAATTGGTACTTGCTCGGAGTTTTTAAAATTACAGAAAATCATTACACTCAAATAACAAAATTGCTTTTTCGGTTTCTTATATTAGGTCTAATTATTATCTGTGGGAGCCGTTGGAACTGTAAATTTGATTTATTTATAATTTTAGGTAACTATATAGATAATTTTTGTGCAGGTTATTCATTGTTCTCAATAAATAACGGTTATTAAATTTCTCTGAAGTAAATCCTAATTTATTATTTTACAAAACAAATATTATTCTGAATTTAAGTGAAATAAATTAACTTATAAATTATAATACATACGTATTATTAAATATGAAATTAAAAAAATTATTTAATTAATACAATTTAATAATTGTAATATGTTATACAAATTATATTATGTGTAATTAAAATAAAACTATAGCAATAACTATTATAGCAATGACTACCCAGCTTAAATACCTCAGATAATATCACATGGAAGCGCTGTCTCTCTTCTTTACTCATGCTATTTGTGTTATTAGTCTGACTAAATCGTGCAACACTGTTGGAGTTGCATAGAACACATTCATATGTATTCTGTAGGTATTATATACACAGATGGAGTCTACAGCGCCATCTTGCTATACGGAGTAAAAAGCGTATAGCAGGTATGCAAATTTTGTGTAAAAAAATTCAAGAAATCTTTACCCCTGTTAGGTTGCTGCCGGAGTTCAAATCGTTTTCTATTCTTATATAGAATTCTATTTTAGCTACAAGTAATTTTCAAGGCGGATAAACTGTCGCCTTGTCTATATGCGGAGGCAAGTAGGATACAAATGCATATATATATATATATATATATATATTCAATAATTAAAATCGTGACCCCCAACTGTCAATTTCAGAAAAATGGTGGAATTCGTGGGTTTTTTTTTCTAAAATTTTTTTAGAAGTTGTCACATGTTATCAATTGTTGATTTTTGTTTTTACTTTTATTGGTGAGTCCTTAAAATATTTTCTGTAGTGAATTTTTTGGAGCTCCTATTGTGAATGATGCCTTGATGATCTTACTTGTGTATTTGTTATTTTCAGACTCTGAAGAAGACCTGAATTAAGGTTGAAACTAGTTAGTTTAGGAGTAAAGGAAGAAGAAAGATCATTTGTTTGATTTGACCCAAAAAACCCACGAATTCCACCATTTTTCTGATATATATATATATTGTAATGAAAAGTTTAAAGCTCTACACACTCTTACCTATTTCTCCAGCTAGCTCAGATAATTTTCGGAGATACTTGACTCTCAGGAGCGAATTCAATATGAAACCCACAAATCGTATGATTCAAGAAAACAAAATTCTTAATATTAACGCAAATTATGGTTTATTTATTGCCAATAACTTGAAACTTAATGATATTGTTTCTTGACTCTTTGTGTATCGTGTAGCGACGCTTGATAAATGAATTGCATTTACTTTTATACCAAATATGACTTCTAAATTCATTTACCAAATTCCGCTGTTAGTGTAATAATGTTAGTATTAAAAAACATGAAAATTATAAGAATTCTGAGAAATAAAATTAGATCAAAATGTAGAAATAATACGTGGGGATATGAATAAATTAGATAGTAAATTAGATCTAAATACCGAAATATTAAGAAGGGAAATGAAAGAAAGTCAAAACGAAATGAAAGAAATTCTAGAAAAAAAAATTAGATCAAAATGTAGAAATAATACGAGGGGATATGAATAGGGGTTTTCAGGAATTTCAGGAAAAATTTAATAATTGGGAAGAAAGACTAAATAAAACAAATTTAAGGGTAGAATTTGTGGATGAAGAAATTGGTGAATTGAAAGTAATTTTGAGGGAGGAAAATAAAACATTAGAAAACGGGGTTAATAAAGTTAAAATTTTTGAAGAAAAAGAAAATGATAAAATTAATAAAAATTCAGGGGAGAAAATTAATAATGACTCCGGGATGAATGAAACGATTGATAATAATTCAGGGATTGATAAAATTATAAATTTAGATGAAAATGAAAATGATAATATTAATAAAAATTTAGGGGAGGAAAATAATGACTCTGAAAAAAATAAAACAATTGATAATAATACAGGGGATGAAACGGAAATGAGTAAGATTAACAGTGAAAATAATTTGTTGATAAAGGAGAAAATTTTGATAAGTCCCAATTATGCTAAAATTTTTGTTAAACAGGTTGAGATAATAATTAGGGGAGAGAATTACGTACAGGATTATGTGCAGATATAGTAAAGTTAAAATTTTGAGACGGAAGTATGAGGAGATGATTTGGAGGGATGAATTAAAATTTTATGAGAGAGAGGGAGAAGGTGTGTTTAGCCACACATGGAAAAGTAAACTTTACATTACAATATATAAACACAGATTGTACATAGTAACTTCATACACCCTGTGTTTTTGAAAAAAACAGTCAGGGGTAAAAATATAAAATACAAATAAGAGCTTAATGAAGTATCGAATAATATTTAAATCTTAAATTACACTTCGTAGAACGATCTTTTACGTAATATAATAACATTACTCCAGTATTATTCAATATTCGATAAAGGTCTTATTTGTATTTGTAATTCTTGCGTTTCATGTATTTCTTATGTCTTATGTACATTATGAATAAGCACTAAGACGGTTTCTGAAAAAATATATTACGAAAGAAATTGGCGAAGAAAGACTCTGAACTAAAACGAGGTACAACATTAGGTCAAGTAATTTAAAGCACCTAATCTTCAAAAATTGGTTTTAAACATTAGCACAGTTGAATACCATCTCTAAGAACTATCCAAACAATATTGACCGAATTAGGTTTTGCGTCAATAAAGCCAGCAAAAAAACTGCTTTCAACTAAACAAATGAATGAAACTCGATATGAATAGGTGAATACGCTCAGTTTGTTTTTTAAATTAATCAAAATTTTAATAAAATAATTTCAATTTTTGTTAATTAAAATTTTAAAAATATTGATTGCAATTATGAAATAATGAATTAAATATTATTATATACAATATCCCAAAGGACAGGCATATATTCGACAATTTTTCCCGCTCCCTACACAAGTAATTTTTGTACCTAAAAACTGCCCGCAGCACTTAAAAATCACTTTTGTAGGGAGCGGGAAAAATTCTCAGATTATATGCCTGTCCAGCGGGCTATTCGACAAGGAAATCACCAAAACGAAAAAATTGTATTTTAAAAATATAATTTATTATAACTCAAATAAAATAAAATGTTCATAGTTACTAAGACGACGCGACGATAATAGTTTATTACTGGCCAAGTATCGAAAATGATCCGTTACTGGGCGCGCAGCTATACTGAAAAGTGAGCGTAGCGAGCTTTTTAAAGCTGTAAGAAATTTTGCCATATAGTGGCCCATGAATTAGCTTGGCGAGGTGGGGAAGCCGTATTTTGCTTGATCAGTTATTTTTGTGAAAAATTTGACTACAAAAAGGTGAATTTAAAGGAAGAATTGAATACAATCCTATTGTTTCAAAAACAGCGCAAGGAGAGTCAAACAAACTTACAGATTGTAAATGGTTAATTGAATATGTCAATGCAGAAAGTGAATATGTCCATTGACAGTAGTTTTGAGTAAATTACAAAAAACTGTTTGTATGCTTTAATATGAAAATTAAATATTTTGAATAATTTTTTATTTATAGTACATGTAATTTTAAGTCATATTCGTATAGATAACAAAAAATATTTTTATCGGTTTCATAATTAAAGCAATTATATCATCGTGGACATATTCACTTTCTGCAATGAACGAGGCCGCTATAAAGAAAAGCAATACAAGGGGCAGGATTTAATGCAAAATTTATTAACTATTTTATAACTAGGTATTAGGTAGGTATCTATCATATTACAGCTATAAACACATAAAACACCTATTAGCCAAAGAAAACTATAGTAGAATGTCAATATCAACATTAATTTCAGTTGAATTCAGATAGTATAGGAATCTAATGCAGCCACAACAGCTTGTGATGCAGAAACTAAACATGTCCCGGGACATATTTTTTTTCTTTACCAATCGATAGAACTACCTTAAATTAATACGATTACATGTCAAACTCAAAATCGGTCAATTATGGACATATTCAGTTTCTGCATTGACCGATTCAATTGTGAATGAGAACAAATCATTGTGCCCAGTAAGGTAAGAATTACAAGTTCTTCATAATAATATTATAAAATTAGCTAACAAAATTTATTTATATATTATAACAGATTGCTAAGAAAATTGATTTCGAAAAGAGGTGAAAATGTACATATCCAAAGACTGTTTCTTACCCCTAATCCCAATTGAGAAAAAGGTAATTTATCTTTATGGTTTAAGAATTCGCCAATAGGAAAGAACATTATTGCAAAATGGACTAGAGCTGCAGCGGAATCCATTGGCATTGATACCAAAACTGTCAAAATTTCAAATCATTCACATAATTAAATCGACCACTATTTCGCATTTGGCTAAAGCTGGTATACAAGAGAAATCATTAATTAAAATTACTGGACATTCAAGTAGTACTTTCATTAAACCATATTTGCAGATGGACGAAGAATGCCACAGGAGGATTGTGAAAAACATACGAACGGCAGCTGTCCTGAAAGATGTTCCTAAACTTTTCACAAGCAATGGACTTCTCTAAGAACCGTAGCATTCAAATGTAAAGGGTGTCTCAACAAGAGCGCCGGATTTAATTTTAAAGAAAAACACATTAATTTTTTGAATTAAGCAAACATTTTTATTTCAACATAAAGAAAAATAGTTCCGATTAAACGTGGAATACAACATCAGGCAAATGGCTACCACGAAACCTCTGGCACAGGGTTATTCTTTTGTTGAAATTTTGAATAACGTTTTCGCATAAATGTGGCTGTATTTCACCAATAACGCGCCGTATTTCCTCTTTAAAAACTGTTTCAGGCTTATTCGCATACACCTTTCACTTCACATAGCCAAAAAAAAAGTCCATCGGCGTTAGATCACACGATCTTGGTGGCCAATGTTGATCGCCAAATCGAGAACTGACACGGCCTGGAAACTTGGTCTGCAGTAACACCATTATTTCACGTGCTATGTGGCATGTCGCACCGTCTTGTTGGAAAAACATGTCCTCCACATTAAATACATTAAATTTTTACCAAAATTCGTTTCATAGTGCTTCTGACTATGGAAGTTCCTGTATTCTCGGCAACAAATTCCCTTACTGTGGCTATATTTTCGAGTGACCGACAATGACGACGACGAAATATGGTCTTTTGATCCATCAGCGTAAATTTGGTCTCAAATTTTGTAATTAAACGCCTCACTGTCGATTCATTTGGCGCATAATTGCGACCGAAAACTTGACGTAATTCGCAAACTGTTTTCGCAAAACTTTCACCATTTTTGTAATGTGTTTTTACAATAATTAAACGTCGTTCGTTTGAATACTTCTGCATACTCTTAAGACTAGTGTCCATCTGAGACAGAAAGTCTCGAGACTCCTATATAAACCATGCTAATACCTAAGTCTCTGAGACTAATACTGAGACTGGTATTAGCATGGTCTCATACGAGTCTCGAGACTTTCTGTTTCAAGTGAACACTAGCCCTTACATCGGGTGGTCTGTACGAGACAACTGTCAAAACAAAATCACCGTTTAACTCGTATTAACAAAATTGCGGCAAATTTAAACCCGGCGCTTTTGTTGGGACACCCTTTATATAATAATTGTACATTCAATATTTCAAATTAATTGTTCCAATATGCGAGTTTAATATAATAATTATGAAAAAATTAATTTTATTAAAGAAACTATTTACATTTAAATAAATAAAATATCAGTAATGAGCTAAAATAAACTATAAATCAATAAACTAATATGTTCGAGCTTTCGAGAGTGGATACTTTTTTTTTCAAGATATATTAATAATAAAATTATACATAGTTACGACAAAAGTGATGTATTGACATTTATCCGATAACTTGATCAGAATTTAAAATAAAGTTAAATGAAATAAAAATAAAAAGAATTTTTAAAAAGTAAAATGAAATAAAAAAATATAAGAAATTCTAATAAGTTATCGTGGGTTAAGAAAAACCAGTGGTAAAAACTTAACCCCAATACATGGAGAAGAAATTATATTAATAAGGGACTATAAATATTGCTAAGTCCCTCGATGTCGGTTTTCCTGTTCATGGTGTTTTTTTCTTTTTTAATTTCTATCATCTCATGTAATATTCTGTCCCTATATGTTGTGACTGTCTTAATAATTTTTGTGTTCTTGAAGTATTGGGGTTAAGTTTTTACCACTGGTTTTTCTTAACCCACGATAACTTATTAGAATTTCTTATATTTTTTTATTTCATTTTACTTTTTAAAAATTCTTTTTATTTCATTTAACTTTATTTTAAATTCTGATCAAGTTATCGGATAAATGTCAATACATCACTTTTGTCGTAACTATGTATAATTTTATTATTAATATATCTTGAAAAAGAGAGTATCCACTCTCGAAAGCTCGAACATATTAGTTTATTGATTTATAGTTTATTTTAGCTCATTACTGATATTTTATTTATATAAATTTTCAAGAGCTAATAATTCTAATTATTTATTATTTACATTTAAATAACAATATTATTAATAATGCTGCAAATTATTAATAATGCTACAAGGGGTAGCGGCTATAGCCAAATATCCATTTTTCAAATTTTCACTTAATTTTAATGGGATTGACTATTTTTCAATTGTTTTTGAAAATGTCATTGGTGCATATCGGTCATGTGACAAGCGCGGGCGATTCCAAATAAAACTGAAAACTCATAGTAAAATCCAATTTTATTTTTTTTAGTATAGCGCACCACTTCGAATAAATGGAAAAAATATATATTAGTTATTTACCTAAAAGTCAGGAAAATAATATTACTGAAGAGGAGCAATGTTGAACTACATATAAGTTCATTAAATACACAGAATACTCTGTGCCGAGTATTTAAAAGCTTTGAGTATAGTGAGACATTTTCCTGACAACTGACAAGTATGGTATTAAATTTTACCGAAAATCGTAAAAAATCGAAATTTTAAAACATTAATTAATTAAAACATTTTTAAAATGAGCAAAATTCAAATTTGTCAATTTGTTGACTACATAGTTACCACACAAAGTTACTGTCAAAACAATAATAAGTAATAAAGAAAAGAACGACGTCTCTTTTATTCGGTTAACAATTACTAATTTATTACTGGACTAGTCATTAAAATTCAATTTCCCTGCGGCCTGCGCGTAAATTAACAGGAAAGTGTAGATTTCATCAACAGTTCAACAATTGATCAACAAATCAACAGTTCCCTGCTAATTTACGCGCAGGGAAATTGGATTTTAATGACTAGTCCGGTAATAATTAGTTATTGAAACAACATCAAAGAGACGTCGTTCTTTTCTTTATTACTTATTATTGTTTTGACAGTAGCTATGTATGGTAACTATGTAGTCTACAAATTGACACACTTGAATTTTGCTCATTTTAAAAATGTTGTTCAATTAATGTTTTAAAATTTCAATTTTTTACGATTTTCGGTAAAATTTAATACCATATTTGTCAGAAAAATGTCTCACTTTACTCGGAGCTTTAAAATACTCGGCACAGAGTATTTCAAATTGCTCCTCGTCAGTAATGAATTATTTTCCTGACTTTTAGGTAAATAACTAATAAAAGAATATGGAGCTTCTAAATAAAATTATTTTATAATTTTGCCAAAATCATATTTAATTTAAAAAAAATATTTTTGAAAAAAATTGTTTTTTTATTAGATAATGAAATCCTATACAGCTGTTTTTTTGTTCTAAGATAGCCTTTATTAATCGATTAAGCCGTTCCTGAGGAAAAATTTTTTTTTCTATTTTTAGTATTTTTTGATTTTCTCGAAAAAGCATTGAGTTATGCCCGATTGCACCACCTACCCTATGGTAAGTGACGCTTAGATAAGCGTCATATTTAAGGGTAGGTAGTGCAATCGGGCATTAGTAATTCATGGGTTCCTACATATGCCCAAAGTGGCGATTTAATATTCCCCGGGGGCAGATTCATCATGCTTATCCTCCTATGCCCTTTCAAGTTAAAAACAAAATGCAAATTTTAAAATTCAAATTAACAAAAATAGATTTGGAACACGAATATTATGTTTTGTTATTTTTGAAGTCGGTCTCACCCGTAGAAGGAGATCGGTCTAACCCAGACTAATGAGTTCGACTAGTAGCAATATTTGTACTTTTTATTCAAAATTAAAATTTACGAGTGCATGATATGGTAAATTCTGAATCAAACATATCACCTAAGAGTGCTTTAGCGGTTAAAGAAATTAATTATTTGACAAAATTAAGGTTATATTTTTCAAAAAAGTAATCAAAGTCTCTCGGATCCACCCAATGTTTTATAATACCAACTCATAGATAAAATTTGAAAGCAAAATACTTGCTCCATTAGATTTTAGGACCGTTTTTTGAAACATAATAATTATTGTAATTGTGCATTTATGTGAATTTTTGTAGACTGCAAAGGGGCCGTCCATTAATTACGTAAGGACGATTTTTGTAATTTTCGACCCCCTCCCCCCCCTTTGTAAGGGCACGTAAGATTGTGGCAACCCCCCCCCTCCCCCCCACATCTTACGTAAGGATTATAAAAAAAAATGAATTGACCCCCTACCCCTTTTTATTAGGGTTAGAGGGAGGGGGTCAATTTTTTTTATTAAAAATTATTAATCATTTTTTGTTATTGGTATGTACATCTACAATTTAAAAACCTGTTTTTTGAGTTTTGGGTATTTTTAAATTTAATTTAAAAAAATGGCTTAAAAACCTTACGTAAGGACTGCGTCGGACCCCCTCCCTCCCCCACATAAGGGTCCGTAAGATTTTTTATACTCCCCCCCCCCCCTAAACCCTTACGTAATTAATGGACAGCCCCAAAGGTAATTTTTAAATTAACTAGTCAGGCGGTAATGCGATAAATTTCATATTACACAAATATCCCTTGCTACAGTGTAAGTAAAAAAGTTCATGCAACTCACCCTCAAACAGATGTTGCTGCAAGATAGTATCGGGACAAACCAATTGATGCTGCAAGGTAATACCTCGTGCTGGATTCCATATAAAACAAGCTGTCAGGTTATCAGTGAATGTTTCTACAAAATTCAAATTTAATTACAAATAAGATTGAGCCATTAATCTATATTGTTAAGGCGAACGTCCAGTAGCAAGTTTTCTTCTGCAAGTACTTGCAGAAGTATTTCTACTACTGTGGAGTAGCTTGCAGATAGTATTAGTGTTTCCACAAGCAATAACTTCTGCAAGCGACTTGCAGACGGTACTTGCAAAAGAAAATTTGCTAGTGGACGTTCGTCTTTACATTAAAAATAAAACCAATTAAGCAAAAAGTTATTAGTTAGAAAAGTTAAAAATCAGTTACATGCTGCTACAAAAATAAAATTATGTCATATTATATGAACTATATTATACGTTTGAGATGAACCAGAAAGCCTCAAAATACGAAATAATTTATTTTTAAAGAAAATATTAATTTTCTTCAGGCTAACCATGTTCATGAACACGAGACTGTTCCAAAAAAATAATTCAATTTCCAAATTTCTGTTCAATTCAATTTATAATCGATTCCAACATGTATAACAACATCAAATTTTAATTGATAACAAAATGTGCAAGACAATAGCTACATGTTGCACCGATATCGCTGTCAAATTTTTTGGTCCAATTTAAGTGTATAAGTTTATTTTTAAAGCAATATAAATAAATGTTTTAAAATTCAAATAATTTTCACTTCCTTAAATATCAAAGTTATCTAAATACTTTTTTTAAATCTTCCCAATTTATTCAAAAATCTCTTCAAATTATAAAATTTTTGGACAAAACTTCCAAATTCAATAAAACAATTCCACAAGTATATTCAAACAAACTTTAATTGCACAAAACTCAAATAATCTCTAATTAGAAGTGCAATTTACAAATTTCAAAAATTATGATATCGTCAATTTTGAATCATAAATCACCTAAACCCTTTCGGAAATGCTTCAGCGGTTAAAGAAATTAATTATCTCATAAAACAAAAATGTTATATTTTTTCAAATAACTGGTCGAAGCTTCTCGGATCTACCAAATGTTTTATAATACTAACTCAAAGATAACATTTGCAAGCAAAATACCTGCTCCATTAGATTTTATAAGCACTTTTTGAAACATAATTTATTGTAATTGTACATTTATGTGAATTTTTGTTGGCTGCACAGATAAGTTTTTATATTACCTGGTCAGACGTGTGCTTTAAAATGTATTACAAAAAATTCCTTTACTACGGTGTAAGTAGAAATGTTCATGCAACTCACCTTCAAACAGATGTGTGCAGCAAGATAGTATCGAGACCAACCAATTGACCCTGCAAGGTCAATACCTCATTCTGGATTCAATATACACAAGCCATCAGGTTATCGGTGAATGTATCTACAAAATTCAAATTCAATTACAAATAAGATTAGGCCGATAATCTAGAATGTTACATTAAAAATAAAACCATGCAATTATACAAAACAAAATCAGTTACCTGCTGCTACAAAAATAAGTTGGAGTATTATCTATCACAAACTTAGCCATCGACAAACCAATATAATTTTGATTTTCTTCTTCGCTTATTAAATCAGACATCGGAATCAAATACAGAATAAATTGACAATGGTGTTATTGGAGGTTAGGAAATAAGTATTCAACATGTGGTTTGAAATATCGCATTTCGAATAATTTAAAATCACCGGTATATACTAAAAAAATAGTGGTTTCAAGCGACAATGTTTTTATTAAAATATGTTTAATTACCTGAGCTGTAATGAAATTAGCGATAAGATGCAGTATAATTTCGAGAAAGAACCTTGAAATAAAAAAATAACTTTGATAAATAATATATGACCTAAACTGGCATGCGCATCATGCGATGCAAATAATGTTGGTATAATATACAGGATGCGTAAAATTCACAAAGACTGGTAATTATTAACAAATTAACAATTTATTAAGTTATGTTGAAAGAAAAACCTTTACTTGATAACCTGAAAAAGATCGTGTAAAAACGATACATCAATATTTTTAAGGAATTAAATCAATATTATTTATTTTACAGTGCCGGATCCAGGATTTTGGTTAGGGACTTTGACCTACAAGATGTAGGCTTTATCAAGGTAAACATGAAACACTAAAATTGCACATAAAATGTATGTGATGTGATGTGACATAAGAGAGATCCTTATACCTGGAGCGGCTAATGCTTTTGATATTGTTAAAAAAATTAAATAAGCTAATTGAAAATGCAGAAATAGATCAGAGATCCGGCGTTTCCGGAGAAAACCTCACATGATTTACCTATACATGACAATAATTAATATTTCAACAAATTTTTTATTTTAAAAAGCTTAAAACACTGCTCTACAATGATCTCAAACAAAAAATATAAAAAGGTCAGGCGTAAATGAATAAAGAATTAACATAATATTCAGATCTAAGTAAATAGATGTCCCAATGGGGGAGTTCTGTAAAGGGTGCCAACTTTGAAAATGCTCGTCAATGTTTGAGAAGCTTTTTTTAGAAAAATGTTATGCCAATATAATCTAATTGTTAATCTAAAGATGTTAAACGTTAAACGAAAGTAAAATAATTTCTTTTTTAAGAGAAAATTTAAATTAAAATAAGTTACCAGATTTCCCTAAATAAAATGTATGGTGGCAACTTGAAAAACTTGAAATAAAGTAAATATAACCTAACTTTAATGATGTTAAGTTCATCAAAATGGGTAAACAATGTTATTATAAGGATTGTAAAAGCAATTCAAATATCCAGAAAAGACTTGTATTTCACCCGTTTCCAAAACCCAAGAGAAATCGTAAGAAATGTGAAAAATGGTTGAAACTATGCGGGAATAATAAGCTAAATATAGAGAATATTACTCGTTGGACTTACATATGTCATAAACATTTTAAAGGAAAGTTTACCATTGACTCAGATCCATTGCCTTTTGCCGAACTCGAAGCTTCTCAGAGTGATATTCAAGTCATACAAGAAAAATCTTTAGAAACCGATTTTATAGAAATAAATAATGAAAGTGTTGAAGTTGTTCGTGAGGAAAGTGGTGTAAATAAGCATTACATTGATATAGGTGTTCAAACTCCTAAGGAAAGTACAAACACTCTTTCATATCAGACTTTAAAAAATTGTTCAATCCAGTTTAAATACTTCACCGGATTGAAAATATTGCAATTTGAAGCATTGTATACATTTTTAGATGAAAGTGTGATGGATTCTTTAAAATATGCACAAACTTCTGATAATTATACTATTCAACATCAACATCTTTTATCAAAAAAGAAAAACTCGAAGTGGTCCAATAAAGATCGACTTTGTATGACGTTGGTTCGATTGAGACGAGGTTTTACCTTGGACGAATTATCGTATTTTTGTGATGCAAGTAAATCCAATATATCAGCTATATTTTATACGTGGATTCAATTTATGTATTTTCAAATTATCAGGATGCGTACTGAAATATTCGAAGGTGCTCGAAACTTAAAAAAAGTGCCCCTATCGTTTCAAAATTTTGAAGGTAAGAATATTACGATAGTATTAGATGCTACTGAAATAATTATGCAAATGCCTTCAAATTTTAAACAACAAGGCAATACCTTTTCGAATTACAAACATGCTAACACAGTTAAATTTTTGATAGGTATCTGTCCGAGCGGAGCAATAACTTATGTAAGTGAAGGATTTGAGGGTGCTATAACCGATCGACAATTATTTGAAAACTGTGATTTGAAAACTTTCTTAAAAGAAAATGATACAGTAATGGCTGATCGAGGATTTCTGATACATGATTTAGCTAACGAATTGCGTATCAAGCTTTATATACCTCCGCTTCTTATGGGAAGATCAAGATTGACTGCAGAAGAAGAACTACTTACAAAAAAAATTGCAAGATCACGAGTTCACGTCGAAAGAGCCATAAGTCGTATTAAGTGTTATAAGATTTTAAAAAAACAATGCCCAATCTTATTATTACCAATATTATCAAACATGTTTACAGTAGTTTGTTTTCTTGTCAACTTTGAAGACTGTTTAGTAAACTAAATAAATATTAATTCATTTTTATTGGTTTCCTAGCTCATTTTTGATAATTTATTTAATAATTTATATTTTTAAAACTTGTAGGTTAATTTTATTGCATTATTTATAATTTTAAAAAATAAGTTATATTACAGATCATAAAATATCTAATTTAATGGGACTTAAATTTCGTACTGTTCTCATTGCAAACATTTCTGGTACGTAAATGTTGCAATAAAAACGAGGAATAGCAGTTTTGATTTCTTCAACGATGTCTTTATAATCACGCTGAAAAATTGGCATGGTAAGGATTTGTCTAGGGTTCCAAACAACAAGAACACACATTTCTATATCCAAAATAATTAAAGACATAATTATCTGATATAAGTATGGATGGTTCTTCTTTATACTAAGTTCATTATTTTTCTTTTCTAAAAAAAAATTACTTAGTTGACTCTTGCTAAGAAAGGAATCAAAGTTATTTACATCGGGACATCGTTCTAATACTTGGGGACACTTAATTTCAATAATATATTCTATTTTGTTACTTTTCATAATCATTCCATCAACGCTTGCTCCAAAAAATGGATAATTTTTATTCACTATCAAACCGGTAGTTACAATCCAGAAACCATCTTGAAGTGTTTTACTATATTCTCGCCTGGCATTTGATTCATTATTTTTACCATACCTCATTGCTGGCGTTTCTACATTTGGCGTTGCTCTCCATAAATTTTTTAGCAAAAAGTTCTTTTTTGCACTATCGGAGTGAAGTTGATGTGCTACAATTTTTGCATTAGATGCAGTTATGTAGAAAGACCTCCAGTATAACCAACCTTCCGTTCCTTGGGGAGCCGATCCAGGTACTTCAAACATTTGTTCACTGCTTTCATTAGCTACTCTCATTATATTATCCAAATAAATTAAAGTTTGTTGACTTATAACTTCCAATTCTTCTGAAGAATAAGTAAAATCTTCGTAGTTCAATCTTAAAACTGTTTCAAACATTGATTTATCACCAATGCCTTGTAAAAGTGCTATAAAATCGTTTGTAGTTTTTTTATTTACATACGAGACAGGTCGGGGATCAAATGCTGCTCTTTTTGTAGGATTATATCGCTTCATGTTGTATGTAGCTTTGACTACAGAAAGAGGATTACGTTTTGAAGAACCAAGACCCCATTTTCGAGGTTGACTAGTGCATGAAATTTCTTCTGATTGATACTGCCAAATAAATAACAAAAGAGCAGTTACATGACTGCACTTTCCTAATGCTGATTGTGCACAGTTACATTCTCCATGTATAACAGCTCCCGACATTTTATTTAATACAATTCGAACTTGGTGTTTAACATTTAACTTAAAGGAAGCTTGACATTTACACCGACAAAAATAATTATTAGTGTGCTGTGCATCTTCCACATCGCCAATGTGTTCACTTTTAACAAATTGATCGGCCCTCCTAAATGGTCTCACAGTTGTAGTGGTATTAACATCTCCTAAATTAACAACTGGATCTTCGTTCTCCACATCTGCTCCAACAATATAAGTATAAATATGACCTTTATTGAAATATTCCGGTATAGGATGAAAGGGAAATGGATGCCACTCCATTGAATTTGATTGTGATAATGTAGTACTTGCTTGTTGATTATTTTGAATATTTAATTTCAAATCGTACCATTTTCCTAGATCGACTCCATAAAATATTTTATTTGCATTGCCTGCAACGATGCAGTTATTTATTCTGGTAATTAACTCGTTTTTCTTTCCATTTTGTTTCAATCCTCGACATTCTAACCATCTTTTTAATTCCAGCACAGAATGGTCTTCTAAAGCAACAAATTCTTTTAAAACTGCACCTGGTACATCTTTGGGTTCTAAGATAGTCATATTTAATATCAATGTTTCAAATCGTTGTTTCCTAAAAATTAACTCTTAAATCTCTTATATAGTAATTTTCTGGATATTTGAATTGCTTTTACAATCCTTATAATAACATTGTTTACCCATTTTGATGAACTTAACATCATTAAAGTTAGGTTATATTTACTTTATTTCAAGTTTTTCAAGTTGCCACCATACATTTTATTTAGGGAAATCTGGTAACTTATTTTAATTTAAATTTTCTCTTAAAAAAGAAATTATTTTACTTTCGTTTAACGTTTAACGTTTTCAGATTAAAAATTAGATTATGTTGGCATAACATTTTTTTAAAAAAAGCTTCTCAATAATTGACGAGCATTTTCGAAGTTGGCATCCTTTACAGAACTCCCCATTGGTGATAGTGTCCCAGTGCATGCTAACAACAGTACAGGATTTACGCTTAAGCCCGTGAATCACCGGTCTAGGACGACAAAATTCTAGGGGCGCCTAAACTTTAGAAGCAAGAAAATTTTAGAAGTTGTGAAATTTAAAGAAAATTTAAAATTTGATTCAGCTTTGCATTGCAGTGCATGTATGAACAAATTTCAGTAAAGTATTTGAAATACAATTGTTAATAGGTAGAAATAGGTTGTTAATAAGTACTAAGCTGCTATCATTTACTAGTACACTGATTTTAGAGAAGTCCCAGTTGATGTTATGTTGTCACCTACACAGACAAGCAGCCCAAAGTTTCAGGTACTAGTAGGTAAGTATATGATAATGCAGTAGTATTTTGTAACCCTATGAAGAAAAGTTATTTTAATTATTCCGAAAATACCTTATAATATTCCATCTTCTTTCAAATCTTTCTTATTTTCGCTCTGTTCATAATTTTTTACCTACCAACTTGTTGTCCCACCAAAATTCTTTCCGGTCTTGCGTGTAAGTATCCAATTATTTCCATTTCCACACTTTCAACTTCCATGCACAGCGATTCACAAATTTACGTTCACTTTATTTTTATAAAATTTATGTTATGTATAGTATTTCTTTTGTGTAACAGTTTAATCCTTTCATAAAGTGCTAATAATTCAAATAATAACTTAAATTTGTTTTAGTAAAAGAAAAACCATACGGAGTCCATGCATTTTATGATATATGAAACCGGAGAAATTGTTGCGTCTCGGGAGCTTGGGAGATTAATCATTATTACCGGAGTCTTCCTGGGTTTCCAGGAGGGTTGGCAACTCTAGTTGGTGGTGATCCTAGCTCAAATTAGCTCAACTATTAATAAAGTCAGTTTAACTCGGCTAAGGTCGCCCTCTTAACCGGTTTCATATATCTCGTAATATCAAATGCAAAAAATTAAAATTGAAGATTAAGAGTTTTCAAAAACTTAAGATACAACGCATTTTGCTTGGAGTTTAATCAAAAATTTCGACTATCCATCACTTGGTAAAAAATTAACTTAAAATATTTCTCACTGAAGCTCATTCATGCTCAAACGAATCTTTATCGCTTGACATCAATTACACACATAAATTCAAAATGGGAAGCAAAATTGCAAAATATGTCTATAGACATATGTCTATAGTGCTATACAGCTCTCCTGGTAGTCTTTTGCGAGTAACTTCAAGATCTTTGAGGCTCAAACGAAAATAATGGAATTTCATTGAGGCTGAAACGATGCTCTAACGTTTGATACTAAATTCATCTAAAAATTCTAAACTGGGGGGGGGCACTAGACATGTATCTTGAAAGATACCAACAAGAGCAAATGAAGTCGTAAAGCTAATTCGGGATTTATTTTTACCTAAAGATGACTTGTACAGTTGTTCCCACGAAAGATGAAGTTGAAGTCAAAACTATCAGAATTAATTGTCAAACGGTCCGGTTTCTTTAATGACCCATTTTATTTGTTTTTATTAAGACCGTTAACTCAACCATTCAACCAATAGTTCATTCAAATAGTTCTGACGTCGGCTTTATCTTTCGTGGGAACGAGTATAATGCAAATTACTCAACATACATACATTTTGCATACACTTTTGTGGTTTACTTGTGGACACCAAGTGCCACTTGCAAGTTGCGCTATACTAAAGTTGCGCCGCTGAAGTGTGTAAACACTTTTCTTTTTATATTAACAATTAAAAGTAAAAAACTAGGTAGGTACATAAAATTCAAAATTATTAATTTTATTTAAAAAGTTTTTAAAAAATTGCTTAAAATAACATTTAAAAAATAAAACACAATTAAGTAAAAGCGACAGACACACACTGCTTCATCGACTATCAAGCCATCATACACGTATGTGTTTCTGACTCATTAGTCGTCATCAGTGCCGCATACTTTGTTGAAAAACACTTAATTGTGTGCACTAAAATAGCTGTGGTCTTTTTCATTTTTTCATCATATGTGGTGTTTTTCAACAAAGTATGCGGCACTGATGACGACTAATGAGTCAGAAACACATACGTGGTATGATGGCTTGATAGTCGATGAAGCAGTGTGTGTCTGTCGCTCCTACTTAATTGTGTTTTATTTTTTAAATGTTAAATTTATACTGGCAAGATTGCGATAACCTTTTATCTGCTTAAAATAACTTTTTTGTTTATATTTTTTAAATTTTCTCTCCGGCAACTAATAGTAGCTGAGTCTGAAGTTCTTGTCTTCCTTTTGCTTTATAATCATAAGAGCAGTTGTGGTAATTATTGTAGCGATGAACTCCACAATAGTTTCCACCACACCTGCATGTTAATGGCATAAGCTCCAGTTTTCTCGTGCAGTCTGAAAATTCACACCAAAGTTTCTTCGCTTTTTTAATTACACGGTTGTCAAAGTTGCGATTGCAGAACAATTAGCACCTGCAGTTTTATTTAGAAGTTTGACAGATTTAATTTGGTTGGCTAATAAATTTATGTCGGATGTTGATGGAGAAGGGGTGGGTACATCATCAGCAAAAACTTCGTCTGGTTTTGATTTTTTAATCTTCTTAGAACAAACAGAACACAAGCCGCCTGTTGATGATTTTTTTTTAAATTAATTTAATACACCTGGCGCATTTGCGTAGTCCGTATTTATAAATAAAATATTATCTGTGATTACGGATGGGTACAACCATAAGCATACCGTAAAACTTCTTAAAAGTACTGCTATATTAAAATTTTTATAATTATTTCCTGTCTACAAGTGCCTATGCCGTTTTAGATAGAAAAACTTAATTTTTCAGTTTTGAATTTTAATATTATTTATTATGAATTTCTGAGAGTTCAGTAAAATATGGATTACTTAATGCAAATCCACAACACAGAATTCCATTGTTCCGCTGCCCAATTTTTGTGAATTAGTTCCCAGCAGGGCCGCAGTTGTACATTGGCCTTGGGGGGGGGGGGATTAGAATAAAAAAAGCGAATCCCACTGATATCTATGCATATGCCTGTATTTTAAATTAACTCTTGTAATCGGATAATATACATACATATTGAAAGTTTCATAACTTCATTCTGTTATTTTCTGATGCCCAAAAAGCACCCTATTTATCAATGTAATTTTCTTCATTATTTTTTCTAAAATCCGAAGCATATTTTGAACTCATTTGGTGAGTTTCAGAGTTTTGGCCACTTTTTAGTGTCAAATACCCCACAGTGCGACGTGAAGCAGTTGCGATAGCGCAGTGGCGGATCCAGGGGGGGGCGATGGGGGCGATCGCCCCCCCTTAGAGCTCCAAAAGACATTAATTCTTACACCAAAAAATTCTAACGTATTACAAATTCCTGAAACTATTTTAAGAATTTAGAAAATACAAAAGTATTTTGTATTTTTTAAACTTCGTGTTTTAAATAATAACCTTACAACAAAATCACAAAACTACGGTATTATTGTGTTTTTAAATGTTATATCTATTTTATAAAATAAGACCAAATTTAGTACTTCAAAGAATTTAAAGCCGAACTTCCGGAAGCCGCCTAATCTGAGGCTTCTATAGCGCCAGGTAAATTCTATAAGCTTGTTGCAATTTTGAAAAACCCAAAATTTCTGGTGTTTTCCCTAATTCCTGAAAGAATCTGTTTAGGTAACAATATTCTCTTTTGTCATTGCTTTTCATAATTTAAAACAAACAGAAGTGCTTTTTATTTCAGTTTGCGTTTTTTAAATATATTTTCAGTACTTCAGTACTGATATCATTTAAATTAAGTGAGTAGTGAAGTTGTGAAGTTAATTTATCATAAAATTACAGTTGATTTTTTATAAAACAATAAAAACTATATGTGCAAGGGTATTATTCATCAATAATCAATATTCAATTTTCAATAATATTAGATATTATTTTAATCATTGATTAAACTTGAACTTGATTTTACGTAAACAGACCTTAGATTTAAAAATTAACATTAACCGTATTTATCTACTATAGGTAATTAAGAATCTTGAAAATGAAACGGTGTCCGAGTCAGTCCACTCTGAATATGTTTGTAAAGAAGCAAAAAATTCAAGAAAATGAAAATCGAGACGAGAAATGTTCTGCAAATATAAGTGGTGCAACTATTTTTGAAATTGCTATTATACTACTTTTTATTTTTTTATTTAAAATTTTTTTATGTTGTCGCCCCCCCTATGGTAATTTCCTGGATCCGCCACTGCGATAGCGAGGCGTATGGTCGGCGTATCGCCACATTTAACGTTACCATTTGAAAATGGTTTTATAAAATTAAAAGTTTATAATTTAAATATTAAAATTTGAATTGGCCTGAAGAAAGTAATTTTCCTTATATATAACTTTATTTTAAAATTGAGACCAAAGAGGTAAGAGTTTCCTATGCTGGTGCTAGCTCAGGTGAGAGAAACTATAAGAATAGAGATTAGCAAGTTTATTTAATTTTGCTTAAATCATGCAATTTTATCATTTAAAAAAAATAACATCTCAATACATAATTGACTTTGTTTAGTCAATTAATTCATACGGTCTACCAATCAGAGCCAATCATAAAGTAAGCGATTTCAACGATTGAAATTTGACAAATTTAATTTTATGTTTTGTATAACTTTTGTTATGTCTGTGCCACCTAACGGTATAAACTTTAGGTAAAAAACCACCGCACCAATCCCAAAATGGAATAAAAATGGGTACAAGAGAAAACCAGGGGTCTTTTAGCAGTTGGAAGTTTGAACCAATATATTAAATTTATAAATAAGTATTAGTTTGTAACAGTATTGTTTAAATTATTTTGTGCAAGTAAGAAGACTCGTAACACTTTTTAGTGCCACAAGGTTCCAAGGTAATTCATAGCTTTTAAATATTGTATGAAGTGTGCCTTTGATATTCTTTTTGATTATTCTTTGATATTATTTAGTGAATAATTCCCTTTTGAGCATACTGAGGTGGGCCTACTTCGTGAGCTCACGTCATGCCACGTCAATAATAGTAAGACGATTATTACAGACGGCACTAAACAACCTAGAGAAATAGTGTTGTTGGCGTGTCGGAGTCAACTTCGCAAAGAGTACGGCCATATTCTTTAAAAGGAAAGTAACCTGAAACCTCAGCAACAATCCCTTGAAACGGCACTTCCAAATATTTGGGTATGACCCTCGATAAGGGACTTCGGTGGGGACAACACATGAAAAGTGTTTCCGATCGGAGCCGGATATTTGAACGCGGCCGTTTGAACGCAGGGACGTTTAAGCTGAATCTATAAGTAAGTAAGTAATCTATAATAAGTTGGACGGACTGTAAATGTATAGACGCTCTGCAAAAAGATCAACTATAGAATTTATGTACTTCTGTTTATAAATAAACGTAAGCGCAAACGGAAACAGACTGGAACGGAAGGGATGACCAACTTTCATCTTTTACAGTGCGTTTCTTACGTCCAGCCAATTAAAGAAAGAATTCTGTGTGATGTCAGTGTCAAAATTTATTTTGTATAATTTGTATGGCTAATTCATATAATTTGTAGATTATATCAAATGTCATTCAAAAGTTCCGATCCGTCGGTTTATAAATGTAATAATATTTTACATTACGTTTGTTATATTCTAGTGCGTCTACGTTTGCAGTCCGTCAAACTATAAATCCAGGTTTAAACACGAGGACGTTTTAACGCAAGGAAGTTTGAACGCAGGGCCGTTTGAACGCAGGGCCGTTTGAACGCAAGAAATTAGATGTAATTGACCCCCCTCCCCTTTGTTATGTTTAAATATTATATTTTTGAGTTTCACCTTTTTCGAGTTTCACCTTTGGCGAGTTCTTTCGGTCTTCAGGGATATTTTTAATTAGTTTAGTCTTTGACAAAACGGCTCGGAGCGCCCGGAGTGGAGGGGACCGGAGCGCAGGGTAGCGCAGAGTCGAATTTGACAAAGACAACCATGACAATACACGGATCCACCATAATAATATTTAAATAATATTTACTAATAAGTACACCACTCTTTGGGTATTACTACTTAAGCTACCCCACCAACCTTTGGCGCAATTTACTACTTGTCCTTAAGCTACCGACCAAAAAAATATTGACCGCTGGCGCAGTTTACATACGTCCTGACCCGGTAAGCTTTGTTTTGTCCTAGAAAGACAATGAAAATATCAATATCTCGTGATTTCTCGAATGTGAATCGAATATCGATTCGTCGAATAATAATTATATCGGATGATTTCTCGAACAAAAAATTAAATATAATAATAGGGGAGTCAATATTGCATCTAATTTCTTGCGTTCAAACGTCCTCGCGGTCAAACGTCTTTGCGTTCAAACGTCTGTGCGTTCAAACGGCCGCGTTTAAATGTCCCAGACCGTTTCCGATAAAGCAAGGGTGCCATGGCCGCGTTAGGTCCCTTCCTAATTATAAAAGTCGATTTAGCGTCAAAAACGGTCTGACCCTGGTGAAAACCATCGTCAGACCAATCCTGACATACGCAGTACCAGCCTGGGCGTTTGCGGTCCATAGCCACATAAACAAACTCCAGCGAGATGTTTCTTTGCTCCGAGACGCCTTTGAGACCTCCTTTGAGCTAACGCAGGTGTTAACGGGACACTCCTATGCGAGATCTTACCTGCACCGATTTAAGATCAGCCCTACTGACGTATGCCCTTGCGATTCCAAAAGTAGGCAGACTATGGAGCATCTTTTGACTTACTGCCCAAGATATGCGAGCAAGCGATTTACACATGAACTTTTATGCCAACAATATATTGTGGAGCCCTACGAGCCCCTATCTTTATTAAAACACCCAATTTAAAAAAACTCATTTATTGCTTTTATTAAGACAATAGTCAACACAATTAAAGATTTTAATAAACCATAACTTGTTAATGTAACCGATAATCGTAATTTTATATTCCTAAAATTTTATTTTATTATTAATTCGTAATTTATTCAAAATCAAAAATTTTAACCTTACCACTTTTTCAGTGAACTTCGCTTGCTCGCCGGTATTCCTTCCCTTCCATTAATTATGTAAAAATTTAAAATTCAAAAATTTAATTTGATGACATATTTTAAATAGACATCTGACAGACATTTAAATGACATTAGTTTTCACATACATGCACGAAAACAACTTTCTTCCTAAATTACAACTACAGACCATGCCTTTAATATTTTAATTTATTTAATTTTATTGTTACTTCATTAGATGGTTTATAAAATACATTTTACTCAATTGAGATATTTATATTATTTAGTTTTTTATTGACCATCGCCAGTCCCAAGTTGGGTATTATCATAAATGTTATATTTCTTTTTTTTTTTTTTTTTTTATCAAAATACTGGGAATTTTATAATTTTAACTATCTTATTTTACCCATAATACTTTTTGTAATTTCATTATTTTATTAATTATCTGTATCCATTAGCAGAAATATACATCCTGAGTGCGTAGATAACGTATCCAGGAAAGAGGAAAAAAACTCCAGGCGGTGCAAAACGTAGCTAAGAGACAAACCAAAAGACTGCAGGAGGACTCCAACTTGGAAACCATCGAAGAGTTTATCCAGATAAACGGCGGCGGATAAGCTCCACGAAGCTGCGGGATTCTCCAAAAACTCATTAGTCCGAAGGCTCGGTGACTACCGACCCGGGGATTTTCTGCGGTATAAGAGACCCAAAGCTACTCTGCAGTCTCTCCCGCCTTCAAACACAGTCAATGCCTGCATAGCTGACATTGGCAGTTCCTAGGGGAGGAAACCTCCTCTCATACAAATAAATTTCTTATTTTGATTTTCAGATTCCTGATAGGCGGACTCCGCTGGCGCTCTGCATGTATACGCGTAAAACTAAATTTTAGAGTGGCCAAGCGATTACCGCCCACCCTCTCTCAACTTCTACCAAATTTACCCCAAATCGGTCTTCAGTCATTAATGGAAGAAACGACTTCAACTCGACAAACTACACCTAAGTCGTTCAAAAACACCCTCTTTCCTTCACAGATCACCGAGCACGGCGGTCTCTTCACGCAAATGTCATCAGGTATCCGACCTGCCGGTGCCCCCTGCTGTCTGCGACTCACAAGTCCGTCGTGCACGATAGGGCCAAGGCTGTTTAAAGAATAGTACTACTGCATAAATTCCCATATAGAAGACAATTTCGATATATTATTAACTTCTCAGGTTTACATTCTCGGCTTCTATACATAGTATAGCCAACAAAAATTGATACTATTATAATCCAATAATAACACTTTCCATATTATTGGATTGGTAAATTTAAAAATACTATCGTACTATATTGTCGTGTTTCAAAATCATATTTTTGAATTTTTAATATTTGATTGATTTTGATTTTGTTTGAAATTATTACTAATTTTTATTTAATATAATAATTTTATATAATTTTTATTTAATATAATAATTTTATATAATTTTTATTAAATATCTATGTTTGAATTTATTATGCTGATTGTAAATATTTTGAAATTTGATTGTTCGCGCCAACAAATTTAAAATTGGTACGAAAGTTTTGGATTAACTGGCTTTTTGCCAAGTGCGTCGACCAAAGTGGTCGCATTTTTCGGAAGATATCCATAACATTTTGTAATTTAAATCTCAAGTTGGAGATTTTTTGATATTTTGGTTAATAAACCATGGCTAATCATGAACATGTCGATGCAATCTACACAGATTTCTCAAAGGCCTTTGATCGTGTTTCCCACACAGCTCTACTGTCCAAACTTGCGGCTTTGGGTTTTGGTTCGAATACGGTGAAATGGCTGGCTAGTTATTTGTTAGATAGAATGCAAAACGTAAATATTCAAAGTTTGGTTTCTGACGACATAACTGTTCACTCAGGAGTCCCACAAGGCTCGCATTGTGGACCCATTTTGTTTTTATTGTTTATCAAAGACATTGGGCTCTACGTAAAGTACAGTTTATTTTTGTTATTTTCTGGCGACTTCAAAATATACCGGTCCATCAGATCAGAAGAAGACTGTTTGTTATTACTTATTACAAACAGATTTGGATAACCTATATCGTTGGTGTACTGACAACAATTTGTGGATCAACTATGAAAAATGTTATGTTATTTCGTTCAAAAAACATAACTGTAGTGTATTCAATTACAATATAAGTATCGTTGTACTAAATCGAGTAACCGAAAATAGACGATTTAGGAGTTCGTCTTGATTCCGGCTTATCTTTTAAAATCCACATTGAGATGGTATGCAATAAGGCCATGCGCACTCTGGGGTTCATTCGACGACAAAGTACATATTTTTCTGATAACACAGTTAAATGTCTGTACTTTTCTTTAGTTCGATCTCAACTGGAGTATGCTTCCTGTGTATGGTCTCCTCACTACGAAATAAATATTTCAAGATTGGAAAAAGTGGAACAGAAGTACCTAAAATACTTTCACTACAAGTGTGGTGGAGTGCTTGAACATTTTTCCCACGATGATGTTCTTAACCGTTGCAGGACCAAATCCTTGCAATATAGAAGAATCACTGCCGATTTATGCTTTATCCACCAGTTGCTTAATGGAGGAGTTAATTGTGAGGTTTTACGTGATCGTATGAAATTCCGTGTTGGTTTTTACAATACCATCATGGAACTAATTATGGTCTGAATAGTCCATTAACAAGAATGTGCCGCTCAGCCAATAGATTAAATAAATTTCAGAGTTTTAATTTATTGGGTGGGTCGTATCAACACTTTAAATGGAATGTTATGTGGAATTTGGATGCCTTTGAATGTCTGAAATAAAGTGATATCCTTTATATTGTATTTTTTTTTCTTTCTCATTTACTAGAATTTGTAAATTGGTTTACCCGTATATATATAATAAATAAATAAACAAGTTTATTTGATGTAAGTGGATTTTATTTGATAATTTTTTGAAGAAAATGTTTTGAAAGTTTTGGATAAGTAATTTTGGATATTACAATTAGAGTAATAATACAGGCCAACAAAATGAAGGTTTGTAAAAACTTTTTTAAAAAAATTACCTGAATCATGTATTTTTGGATGCTGAAACCGAATTTGAAAGCAGTTTTATTCTATCACCCACCATTCTCTCACAATACCTTATTTCAAATTATAGGTTAAAATTGATCTATAAAAATTAAAAATTTCTAGTTCTTTTCATTTATTTAAAATTTTCTCTTAAACTTAAACTTACACATAGTTTAACACATTAGTTTAAATTTTTTAAGTATTGTTGACCAAACAATGTGGTGAAACGATGGGTGCTATATATTGGGGCCATACCCACTTTTCTTTAAATATTACAAATGAATTGATAAATTGGAATTTTTTCTTTATTTTTCCCATCAACTACAGCATAATAAGTAACCAAAAATATATATTTTTTTAAATTCGTTTCATCATGTAACGAAGGGTTAATATTGAAATGTGAAAAATTGGAGGGCGATACAACTTTTTTTTTCTTTTTTCGGAATCAGTACACCAAATTGCACAGGAATTAGTTAAAATTGAAAGAAAATTTAAAACAAGATTGGAACGAAGCGAATAGTCGTTATCACGCACATTTTATTAAGCATTAGTTGAAATGCAATATAGAAATTTAATTTTCAATTTTTAAAAATTAGATTTATTATAAATATTCATCGTAATATATAAACAGAACTAATATAGAAAATTAATATAAATTAATATAAGATCTGATATAATTAACTGTGTTGTGTTTAGTAACAAAATTAAAAATTTGAAAATGAATCCAAATGTAGATAGAAGAGAAAATGAAACTAATAATAAGATGGATGAAGATGATGTTTGTTCTATTTGTTTGGAAACACTGAATAATGGTGAAACGATAGCAACCCTTAATAACTGCACCCATCAGTTTCATTTTACTTGTATTGAGAGTTGGTCAAAGGTTAATCAAAAATGCCCATATGATAGGACCGCTTTTACGGAAATTATAAACGTGGCTACAAAAGAAATTTTAAAAATTGATCCTTTCAGCAACGGATTTCTAATTTCTTTTGATGAATTTGGTGAATTTGATGAATTTGATGAAGTTTTGGATAGACGTGTAGCAGATTATTATGAAAATGAACTTTCACAAGCATTGTTGAGAATATTTGGCAGAAGAGATAATGATTTATGAATAAAATGATCATAGTTGACTAGAAATTATCGAACTTTGTAAATTTAATTAATTAATAAGTAGGAGTAATATTTTAAATAATTGTACACCTGCGAAATATATTTATATAATATATTTATATTATAATAAAAAAAAAAAATAATAATAATAATAGGCTTTATTTAGAGTTCCAAAATACAATGTGAACTTTAAAAAAGTGGAGATGAGCTGTTGCTGGTATTCATCTCAACTTTGTTGCTAAAAAATTCCCCGACTTCGTAGAGCGCTCTCTCTACTAAAAGTTTTTTGGTCATTTTTTTAAATTGTATCGGAGAAAGACTTTTGATTTTCTCAGGCAGCTTAGGGCCAGTTGTATAACATAAGATCAACCTTGGATCAGAGTTAACTTTGATTTCGAGCACTCCGATTGGATCAACAGTAAGTTGATCCTGGTTTAACTCTGATCCGAGGTTGATCTTCTGTTATACAACTGGCCCTTATTGTATAGTTTTGTGGTAACGTAGCAATATTGGTATTTTGCTGCACATTCAATATATCATTCATATATCAAGGAAGCCAACGTATGATGACCCCTTGGTATGTGATGAATAAGTATAATTAATATTACATTATTATATTAATAAGTAAAATGTAGATGAGTTGAGTAGTAGTAGAGTAGTAGTTAGGATGTAGACAAAGTAGGTTTAACTATGTAGTTTAAGTGTACATAATATAATTAAGTGTAAAGATTAAATATATCTAAATTAAGACAACCCATCTTTAAATTCAAACAACCACCAGAAACTCATCAATCGATACCAAACAAAAATGCAAATAATCAACAAACATTTTTAAGATTATTACATGGCGATCCAACCACCAAATTAACATTTTTAAGATTATTACAGTTTATATAATATAGGTTCCTTTCTTCGCAGCACTTCAATCGCAGACGCATTGTTTGCAGTTGGTCCCTTTTTCTTATTTCGTAGGAGTGGCTGGCCGTGGTGTGAGCTGTTGTGTTTGTTTTCATATACACCACGGCAGTGTATACATATGCCGAAGGTAGTGTCATTATTTTGTGTGCTTTGAATAATGGTTTGCAGTGTGTTTTATTGGATAGTCCCTCCAGTGCTCGTATTGCTCTTTTTTGTATTATGAAAATGCGCTTAAGGTATGTTGAATGACCCCAGATTGGACGACCGTAAACCATCCTTGCATGAAACAAGGCAAAGTGAACGAGGTACAGGTAGTCAATCACACAAAACACCAAATTAAATTCCGGAAAATTTTTTTATTTAAAACGCAACATATGTTTCGCAAGCAATGCTTGCATTTTCAAGCGTATTTGGTGACTGATCGTTTTTTAAATTCTAAGTGAACGAGCCTTGTAGTGTCCTTAGCAGGCCCGTAGCCAAGTGGGCAAACAACATTTATTTGTAATAATAAAAATTCCCGGAAGGGGATCCGCCGAAAATGTTACTTTTTATGAAATGTTTTTATGAGTGCCCCCCCCCCGAAATGAAATCATTTCTACGGGCCTGGTCCTTAGTGAGTCATTTTCTACTGTTTCCTTCATTCTTCGTATTGCATTTATATGGCTGTGCTTACTGAGTTTGCTAGGTTGGCTATATGGTCGTTCCAAGTTAGGTAGGTGTGTAAAGCAGGAAGAAGTCGTTGCCACCTCGAAAGAAAACTAATTTTTTTTTCGAAAACTAATGGATAATCCATATCAATGTGCGGTCTCAAAATGCTCAGAAAATTGTCCTCTTTCCAATAGTGCAAGAGTCGAAGCTCGACTCGTGGGGTCGATTGACTGACAGATCCCCAAAACTTGATACACAAAATATAGCCCATAATCTGATATCGCTTACCTGCTACTTTTTGAATGACTTCTTGGGGGCTGTCCATTAATTACGTAGGGGGGGGTATTAGAAATCTTACGGACCCTTATGTGAGGAAGGAAGAGGGTCCGACGCAGTTCTTACGTAAGGTTTTTAAACCATTTTCTTAAATTAAATTTAAAATTTAAAAATATTCAAAATTTAAAATACCCAAAACTCAAAAAACAGGTTTTTAAATTGTAGATGTACATACCAATAACAAAAATAGATTAATACTTTTTAATAAAAAAAAGTGGCCCCCCCCTTCCCCTAATAAAAAGAGCAGGGGAGTCAATGCATTTTTTTATAATCCTTACGTAAGATGTGGGGGGAGGGGAGGAGGTTGCCACAATCTTACAATCCACAATACACAATGTGTATTAAATGACGGTTGGTGTGTTTAAAGGATTCTAGATTGATTTCGGTGTTCTGATGTTCTCCGAATTTAAAATTTAAATTAAAATCGAAATTAATTAATTAAGAGAAATATCCCTGTTTTATTTATATTGATCTAGAATCGAAGCATCCATTTGTTGAAAACTAGTTTTTAAAGCGTTTCTCAATTCACTGCATCTTGCTCGGAGCTTACTTTTTTCAAAGCTTCTGTAAATTTTTTAATAAAATGTGTATCTTCAAAATATTTACAGCACTCGCCAGCACTTCAAGAGTAGTTTTAGATAACATTAAAAAAAATTTAATTTTTTAAAAATTTGAAAAAAAGGGAGGCCAACTTGACACTTCTGTCAAATGTCAATAATTCAATTGCTAATAAAAATCTAACGGACCCAACACTCTCAAAAAAATTACAGCACTCGCCAGCACTTCGCAAGCACTTTCCAAAAAATTTAAAAAATCCAAAGTGGAGGGGCTGCGTCAAGTTGGCCCCTCCAAATTTTCATTTCTTAATAAAAATCTAACGGACCCAGCACTTTCAAAGAAAATTACAGCACTCGCCAGCACTTTCCAAAAAATAAAAAAAAATTTTAAAAATCCAAAGTGGAGGGGCTGCGTCAAGTTGGCCACTCTCGGTCCGAAAACGGCATTTTTCTAATAAAAAACGAACGGACCCAGCACTCTCAAAAAAATTTTCAGCACTTTGCGAGCACTTTCCAATAAATCAAAAAAAAATTAAAAATTCCAAAGTGGAGGGGCCAACTTTTGTCTAATGGATAAATCGGCCCTGTGTGGAACACAATCGTTAAGATTGTTAAGATCTGAATAGGTTAATTCTTTATTCGTTTGCACCTGACCTTTTTATAACAAAAATATATTTTTTAATATCAATAAAAACAGTGGCTGGATATTTAAAAGGTAGTACCTTATCTAATATGATAGGTCATCTCGACTGAAGGCTTATAAAAACTTTTTAGTTTTTCTCTTCTTTATTATGACTTTTTTATATTTTTTGTTTGAAATCGTTGTGGAGCAGAACGTTTCAGGATTTTTAAAATAAAAAAGATTGTTGAAATATTAATTATTATTTCTGCATTTTCAATTAGTTTATTTAATTTTTTAACAATATCAAAGGCAGTAGCGGCTCCAGGTATAAGGATCTCTCTTTTTATGTGCTATTTTAGTGTTTAATGTTCATCTTGATAAAGCCTACATCTTGTAGGTCAAGGCCCCCTAACGAAAATCTTGGATCCGTCACTGATCAAAGGTTCTTATTTTGTCGTATTTTGTCAAATAATGTCAAATAAATAATATTTGATTGGTCAAAAATATTGATGTATCGTTTTTCCACGATCATTTTCAGGTTATCAATTAAAGGTTTTTCCTTCCAAATTGTAAATTTGTTAATAATATTACCAACCATTGTTAATTTCACGCATCCTGTATGTACCAACGTTATTCGCACGATGCGCATGCTAGGTTACAAATTATTTATCGAAGCAATTTTTTTATTTCAAGGTTTTTTGTCGAAATGGTACTGCATCTTATGGCTAATTTAATTACAGCTCAGGTAATTAAACATATTTTAATAAAAACATTGTCGCTTAGAACCACTATTTTTTAGTATATACAGGTGAATTTAAATTATTCGAATTGCGATATTTTTCATACCACCTGTTGAATACTTATTTCCTAACCTCAAATAACACGATTGTCAATTTATTCTGTATTTGATTCCGATGTCTGATTTAATAAGCGAAGAAGAAAATTAAAATAATATTGGCTTGTCGATGGCTAAGTTTGTGATGGATACTGCTCCAACTTATTTTTGTAGCAGCAGGTAACTGATTTTGTTTTGTATAATTGCATGGTTTTATTTTTAATGTAAAAATCTATATTATCAGCCTAATCTTACTTTGTAATTGAATTTGAATTTTGTAGATAAATTCACCGATAACCTGACAGCTTGTGTATATGGAATCCAGAACGCGGTATTGACCTTGCAGGGTCAATTGGTTTGTCCCGATACTATCTTGCTGCAAACATCTGTTTGAAGGTGAGTTGCACTAACATTTCTACTTACACCGTAGTAAAGGAATTTTTTGTAATACATTTTAACACGTTATCGTCTGACCAGGTAATATAAAAACTTACCTGTGCATCCAATAAAAATTCATATAAATGTACAATTACAATAAATTATGTTTCAAGAAGCAGTTATAAAATCTAATGGAGCAAGTATTTTGCTTTCAAATGTTATCTTTGAGTTGGTATTACAAAACAATGGGTAAATCCGAGAGGCTTCGACCAATTATTTGAAAAAATATAACTTTTTTGTTTTATGAGATATTTAATTTCTTTAACCGCTAAAGCATTTCCGAAAGGGTTTAGGTGATTTATGATTCAGAATTTACGATGTCATAATTTTTGTAATTTTGCAAATTACAAAATTTGTAAATTGCACTTCTAATTAGGGATTATTTGAGTTTTGTGCAATTAAAGTTTGTTTGAATGTACTTGTGGAATTGTTTTATTGAATTTGGAAGTTTTGTCCGAAAAGGCTATAGCCGGGTAAGCATGGGGAAATGGCCCTTACACCGATTTGGCTCATTTCATTTTCCAAAATATTAGATCCTAAATGTTGATAGTTTCTTAGAAAAAAATTATTTTCGAAATTTAGAAAAGAATTTTTTTCTCAGAAAGTATTATTGCAAATTGAATGATTTTGGAATATGTTATATAGGTACTTAAGACCTATAAGTGGTATTTTTTTTGTGGTATTAGCTCCACATCAAATAGGAACAAAACGGGAAAAAAGTTTTCAAAAATTAAAAAAATTAAATTTTGGCCGTACAACAATCACCAAATTTTTGTCAAATATTCCTTTTATATGCCCTTATAACATATATTAATTTCAAAATTTTATGAAGGGTATAACATATTGATATTTATAAAAGTTCTTACCTAGATGCACCGGCCAGCATTGATTGTCGTAATAATCATAATAAAGAAATAGAAAATACCATTTAATTGCAATTATATAACTAATCATTTAAGTAACTATAATGGTTATCACTATCGCCTTTAATGATATTCTCTGATATGTTTGAATTTTTAAATTAGTCCGTTAGGATTTCAGCAGGTTCTATTATTTTTGCACAATATCTTGCATAGCATAAATAATATCAACAATATGTATATGTTGTAAGGGTATATAAAAGGAATATTTGACAAAAATTTGGTGATTGTTGTACGGCCAAAATTTAATTTTTTTAATTTTTGAAAACTTTTTTCACGTTTTTTTCCTATTTGATGTGGAGCTAATACCACAAAAAAATTACCACTTATTAGGTCCTAAGTACCTCTATAACATATTCCAAAATCATTCAATTTTGCAATAATACTTTCTGAGAAAAAAATGCTTTTCTAAATTTCGAAAATAATTTTTTTCTAAGAATCTATCAACATTTAGGATCTAATATTTTGGAAAATTTAATAGTGCTTTGAAAGGAATATCTAAAAAAAGAAAAATTAGCCAAATCGGTGTAAGGGCCATTTCCCCATGCTTACCCGGCTATAGCCTTTGATAATTTGAAGAGGTATTTGAATAAATTGGAAAGATTTAAAAAAAGTATTTAGATGACTTTGATATTTATGGAGTTATAAATTATTTGAATTTTAAAACATTTATTTATATTGCTGTAAAAATAAACTTATACACTTAAATTGGACCAAAAAATTTGACAGCGATATCGGTGCAACATGTAGCTATTGTCTTGCACATTTTGTTAACAATTAAAATGGGATGTTATACAAAATATTTGAAATCAATCATAAATTGAATTGAACTGAAATTTGGAAATTAAATTATTTTTTTGGATCTTGAAAATTTATTAACAGTTTCATGTTTATGAAAGTGGGTAGCCCGAAGAAAAATTAATATTTTTTTTAAAAATATCTCAATATCAATATTGATATCAATATCAATATTATATAGTTCATATTAGAATGGCTTAATTTTATTTTTGTAGCAGCAGGTAACTGATTTATAACTTTTTTAACTGATACCTTTTTGTATAATTGGTTTTAATTTTAGTGTAACAATCTAGATTAATGGCCAAATCTTATTTGTAATTTAATTTGAATTTTGTAGATACATTCACTGATAACCTGACAGCTTCTGTATATGGAATTCAGCACGAGGTATTAATCTTGCAGCATCAATTGGTTTCTTCCGACACTATCTTTCGGCAACATCTGTTTGAGGGTGAGTTGCATGAATTTTTTTTTTTACACTGTAGCAAAGGATTTTTTTGTAATACAAACTTTATTGCATTACCGCTTGACTAGGTAATATAAAAACCTACCTTTGCAATCGACAAAAACTCACATAAATAAATAAACAATTAAATTTATTATTATGTTTCAAAAACGGTCCTAAAATCTAATGAAGCAAGTATTTTGCTTTCAAATTTTGTCTGCGAGTTGGTATTATAATACAGGGTTTACCAATACGACGTTTGTTTTTCAATAGGTGCATATTTGGATATTTTGACAGTTCTGACATTTATTTTTTTGACATATGTATAGCAGAAGCTTTGCCATTTGTGAAAATGTCTTCAATTTCAATCGAAAATCGAATTAAAATCATTGAAACCTATTACGAAAATGGTCGATGTGTGAAAACCACATTTCGTAAAATTCGCGATATTTTTGGTCGTCATGATCGGTCTTCTGAAACCGCTATCGAGAATTTGGTGGATAAATTTAAGTTTACTGGTTTGGTATATAACATACCAACAACAACACATATTCGTTTGGGTCGATCCAGCGAAAATATCGCTGCTGTAAGTGAAAGTGTCGAAGAACGTCCAAATTTATCGATTCCACGACATTCTCCACATTTGGGGACATGTTGACAAATTATTTTTGGCCTATTATCGATGATATGGATGTGAGTGATCTGTGGTTTTAACAGGATGGCGCCACTTGTCACACAGCCAGAGAAACAATGGCTTTATTGCAAAACAAATTTCCAGATCGAATAATTTCGCGTAATTCAGCAATAAATTGCCCCCCAGATCGTGCGATTTTACACCGTTTGACTATTTCTTGTGGGTCTATGTGAAAGATCAAGTCTATGCGGATAATCCACAAGCCATTGAGGGCTTAAAAGTCAACATCAAACGTGTCATTAGTGAGATAGAGCCTCAATTATGCCAAAATATGATTGAAAATTTTGACGAAAGAATCGATGTCTGTAAGCGTGGTCGTGGTGGGCATTCGAAGGATATTATTTTTCATTCATAAATGGCAGACCTTCTACTTTATATATAAATAAAAATCCATAGCATTTTCATCCAAAATATGTGTTTCATTTAAAATTTAAAAACAAACGTCGTATTGGTAAACCCTGTACATTGGGTAGATCCGAGACACTTTGACCGCTTTTTTGAAAAATATAACATTTTTATTTTGTGTGATAATTAATTTCTTTAAACGCTAAAGCACTCCCTAAAGCCTAAAGGCTTTTAGGTGATATATGATTCAAAATTTACGATATGCAATCATAAATTTTTATTTTAAATAAAAAGTACAAATAATATTGCTACCAGTGGAACTTACTACTCTGGATTAGACTGACCACCAACTACGGGTGAGGCCGACTTCGAAAATAACAAAACATATTCGTGTTCCAAAACCATATTTTTAAAATTTTGTTTTTAATTTTAAATTAAATTTTATGTATATATTTGAATTGTTGTTCGCGCCAACTATTTTATGTTGATACGAAAATTTGTTAACAACTTTGATTTTGTCGTTTGCGTTGACTGGAGTTCGTGTTTTTACAGGAGGTCTCGTAAAATTTGTAATTTGCATCTCTAATTAGAGATTATTTGAATTTTGTGCAATTAAAATTTGTTTGAATTGTAAGTACGATTGTTATATTGAATTTGGAAGTTTTGTCCGAAAATTTGATTTTGAAGAGGTTTTTGAATAAATTGGAAAGATTTAAAAAAAGTGTTGAGATAATTTTTATATTTTTTATGGAGGTAAAAATAATTTATTTGAAGTCTATAGCCGGGTAAACACGCACTGAGAAAAAAGATTTGCTGTAGTAACTAAAATTCAGTTACAGCAAATAAATATTTCATTGGTTTTGGCATCAACACATACGACGTTTGTTAATCGCACTAAAACTTTTTAATTAAAAGTGACATATATTATTAGTTAAATAGACAAATAAAATTTGTCGGGAGAAATAATTAATTTATTGTGGGTACTAAATCTTTTTATTTAAAAGTAATATAAGTATTTATTGCTATATTTGACAAAGAAAATTTGTCAAGAAAAATATTTTTTTTTATTTGCTCTTACTAGAAATGCTTTTTAAAAATAAATATTATTTGTTAGTTAACTACACAAACACTTGTTTGTTAATTAAAATAATCCTATTTGTAAGGGGAAATAATAGCTTTTTTGTTTTTACTCATATGAATTTTTATTCTTCCTATTATTATTACTAAAATTTAATAAAAACAAAATGTAGTTATTATATAAAAGTAAATTTATTAAGTATCTACCTACCTATTACAAAAATAATTATTATAAAATAACTAGCTGACCCGGCAGACGTTGTCTTGCCAAAATTAGAATAAATTTGTTTGTTCATTTTAAACAGTTAGTTAAAATTAGAATGTAATTTATTGGATTGGAAATCAGTACAGAGCGGTATGATAAACAATGTTTTGAGTTTTATTTTCCGGCGCAAAAACAAACAACAAAGACGGTTTGCCAACACGCGAACAGGCAACGTACAGCTGACCGTGCGAAAAACAGGAAAATTCCAGATTAATTCCACAGACTTCCAACGATTGGCCTTGCGATTTCATCGTCATTGTCATCGCAAAAGCCAATCGAACGGGGAACTGAATCCGCTTATATTGGAATGGATGATCCGTTGGAATAATCGGAATTCGTGGGATAAGGACTTCCTCTCCTTTGAATTTGCTCTTGATTATCGTCGCTTGAATAAGATTGTTCATCAGTTTCTTGACGGATAATCGCGTACCGTTGCACAATTTCGGATGATTCAGATTCCGCAACATGATTATAATCGATCCCACCTTCAGTTGTAAATTATGCGGCGGAGTTCCTGGCACATCAAGCGAGTTCAAAAATTCCGTCGGATAGCTGGTCGCTTCGTCTTCGTCAGTGACACTGTCAACGAATTTGTACGAACGTAGTTCTCCAGCGATTTGACTTTGAATCGTGAAATTCAAGCTATCGACGTCCTTATTCTTCGCTGCTAGTATTGCCCGTTCACTAACCCAATCAAGATTTCTGTAATTTTGTGCAATACCGGGAAAAACTTTGGTGATGAGTTCCTCCTTCGACGATGTGAACCCGCAAAAATTTTCCGGGAACGATATCAATCCAGTCGAAACATCTACAGGAATTTGGCCATTGCCAAGCGCCAGCAGTTGTCTTGAGAATTCAGCAGCCTATGGGTCGTTCTGCAGCGCGACTCTCATGTTCGTGGTCAATTGCAACTTTTTGACATGCCGCCACAAAGACGACGATTTCAGGCATGCATTAAGTTCATCTGCAGCAGTAGATTTCGGGATGACGGGAAGCGTTTGACGAAAATCTCCTGAGAGCAATATCATAGCCCCACCAAATCGTCTTGAATCGCCTCGTAAATCCTTCATTGTTCGGTCAACTGCCTCCAAAGCTCGTTTATGTGCCATCGTGCATTCATCCCAAATGATGATTTTGCATTCTCGCATCAATTTCGCTGTCGCCGAATTCTTAGCTACTGTGCACGTTGGCATGTCAACCGCGAGAAGATTCATCGGCAGCTTCAAAGCGGAATGTGCAGTTCGACCGCCTTCCAACAATGTGGCAGCAATGCCCGAGGATGCAACAGCCAATGCAATTTGAGATCTTGACCGAATTGTTGCCAGAATCAACGAAATGACGAATATGCAATTTTTTTGACCGATGCTATATATATATGTTTGACTTTACTCCTCTCTCCCTCTCTGATACTATCTAAAAAAGTTATTTAACAAATTTATATGTTTGTATTATATGTTTTGGTTTGGAGGTGTGTGGGGGGAGGGGCAATTCTTGCGGCAATCGTTAATGCGCCTTCCTAAAAAGCGAAAGAGCTGAAAAAAAAGCTTCGTGGGTTCGTGGAAAAGTTCCAACTATAAAAGTAGGTCCGTGGACCAAAACAGTTGGAAACCACTTAAATAGATCGATTAAGAAAGAATTACAAATACAGGGTAGCTAAAAATGTTTATAGTAATTATCATTTAGATATCATTGGGGAGGTGTGTGGGGGGGGGCAATTCTTGCGGCAATCGTTAATGCGTCTTCCTAAAAAGCGAAAGAGCTGGAAAAAAAAGCTTCGTGGGTTCGTGGAAAAGTTCTAACTATAAAAGTAGGTCCGTGGACCAAAACAGTTGGAAACCACTTAAATAGATCGATTAAGAAAGAATTAAAAATACAGGGTAGCTAAAAATTTTTGTGGTAATTATTCTGTTGAGTGAGTATGTCCTGTGAAGTATGATCTTATGTATGATCCCGGCAGACTAATAAATTTGTTTGAAATTTGGTATATGAAAACACAACAATTACTCACTTTATATTTACAACTTTATTAAATAATAATATAAATATAATATAAATAAATAAAAAATTAGTTTAGAACTTCCAACTCCTCTTTCTCCGCCCCTTCGCCTTCCTCTTCTAATAGCATTTGGAAGGCACGCAGCGACGTTGACAAATCCTCCTGCTCTTCTTTTTTCCTTTTTGTATAGTGAGCCGCCATTTCCACTTCCCTTTTTCGCTTTCGAATGCGCTGCGCCGAGACTTTTTTTTCGCAACCTTCAGATTAAGACGGCAATTGTCCTCGTTTAGTAGCTCTGCCGAACATTGTGCGGTGATATTGGCGTACTCTGATTTGACTTGCCAATCTTCATACTTGGCAAATGATATAGCCTTTGCTAAAGCATCTTGTATGACCTTTTGAAATTGTGACATAACTCTTATTTTATCTTCTAATTCTATTCTTCTAAATCTTCTAATTTATCTTCTAACTTACGGAATGATTGTTTCGCAATGAATGGCTGCAGTCTAATTGGATAACCTCACTTTTTCCAACGCAAAGTTATTCTTTGAGGCGATCAATGAACTTTTACAAAAAACTTTTTTATATACATTCTTACAGACACATGGGTTTATCTTTACCCCTGGCGATAACTCTGCTAGGTACATAGATAGAGTAGCGCCATCTATCCGTTATTAAATAAATTAGGTAGTGTTCACATCTACCTACCTTAATACATGTTCCCTAAGTTAATACCTGGTACCTAATACCTACCTACCTAATTTAACCCTAAGATAAACCCTTTGCTCTCGGTAATGTTAAATTTTTTTTTCGCGAATTTCGAACTTTTTTTTTCATAAAAACCTTGTCAGCGATATAGACAATAACTCTTCAAAAAATCAGCCAAATCGGCCGAGCCGTTCTCAATTGATGAGGTAACGAAGATTTGCCCTCCATTTTTATATATATAGATATAAGTAAAATAAAAATATGAAAGTATTTGAAATAAAATTATAAAAATAAAAAATTACATACTACACTTCATTTTAAACTGAGCTTAATACTAAAAAACTTAAAAAAATAAGTACATAAAATAAAAATCCACCCATGTTATTTATGGCGGATTCCTCATTGCAACAAATAATTTTCCATCTGCCATCACACATAGTAATACTAGTGGAGATTCACATAAGTCATCGTATTTTATAAATTCAATATCGTTTGTTCTGCTCACTGCAAAGGCGTACACATGTTCATTAAAATATAAAACTTTTAATTCGATGTATAAGAAGCCAACATGATTTTCAGTATTTTATGACAATATTATCGATTATACCAAACGAAGGTAGTAGATTGTTTTTAGTAGTAATTGAAATAACGCGATTTTTTTCGAACTTTTTATTAAACACAGATATCCATTTTGGTGCATAACTGTTGTGAAATGAATTAGGAATAATGTCTTTTATGTGGGGTGTATAATTTTTCATAAGCTCTGAAAATGTATTAAACTTTACAGGTCCTATTATATACCTACTTACTGTTAAATCCGTCATCGTTTAATAATCTGTTACAAAGCATTAACTGATTTTTCAAAGCAAGTGTTTTAGTAATATTAATTCGAGAAGATACTACATTTGAGGTACTTTTAAACAAACGGTGTTTTGCTTCAAAACGCAAAGAAGAAATATTATTTAGAGGTCCTATATTTTTTGCGACAGTTGGATAGTGTACTAGGTGGTGAAATTTTGGTTTGAGTATTCCTTGAAACAGTTCTTGATATGCTTGATTATGTTCGTATATTAAAACTTTAAGTATGCGAATTGAATCTTCGTTTACTATTGTACTAGTTACAATTGAAATTATTTTTTTTAAAAGTAAATAAAACGTCCAAACTTTATCATTTTTAGGTGCTAAATCTCCTATCATCACACCAAAATATCTTACCAAGCATAACATTTCAGTAGCTGTCATAGAAATCTTATTTTTTAAATGAAATTCTTTATTTAAGAACGGTGGTTTATTAGAAACTTCAAAAGAATAATTAAATGCCTCAATTCTAGAATTAAAAGTATCAATTGAAAAAAAATTGCAATTCAGAATAAAATGTTTTAAAATTTCAATCATATCATAATGACATACACCTTCAAAAATATCATACATTATGTCAACGCAATAGTTTGTTGTGACGTGAAAAAAGGGTAGGTCATTAAATATACAATTTTCTCTAATTCCTGTTTTAGATAAATCGTTAATTTTAATATCGTTTTCATAATTACCTACTGTTCTTAGAAAAGCAGGATCTTCTTTGCATTGTTTTTGTGTTAACGATTTATCGGATTTGCAAAATCGGCAATTATAACGGGCATTGAAAGATTCGGAAAATCCAAGCAAAGAATGCAAGCCTAAATTATCGCCTAAAATTAGTGTCAAAACAAAATAAATTTTAACGTTTGTGCCATCAGTACCTCGAACATTAATGCCTTCTTCAAATAAAAATTGTAATTCTTTTAATAGTATGTTAAAAATCGATTTATTTCCATGTTCTTTTCTATTATCGTTGCTGTGAAATAATTTTGCCAAAAATATGTTTTCTAATAGAGACCTATATTCGGGAGGAATTGTTGCAATGCTGATATATACTACCGCTCAAAAGTTTGGAAACACTTAAATTTTTTTTGTAATATAAATAATTTTACTACAATATACTATTTAAATTTGATATAAATTTGACATAACATCAGTTGTGAGTTATAAATGTAAAAATTTACGGAAAATCCGCTATTAGAAGTTCTTAAAGGCTATAGCCGGGTAAGCATGGGGAAATGGCCCTTACACCGATTTGGCTAATTTTTTTTTTTAGATATTCCTTTCAAAGCACTATTAAATTTTCCAAAATATTAGATCCTAAATGTTGATAGTTTCTTAGAAAAAAATTATTTTCGAAATTTAGAAAAGAACTTTTTTCTCAGAAAGTATTATTGCAAAATTGAATGATTTTGGAATATGTTATAGAGGTACTTAAGACCTATAAGTGGTAATTATTTTGTGGTATTAAAAAATTAATAAAAAAATTAAATTTTGGCCGTACAACAATCACCAAATTTTTGTCAAATATTCCTTTTATATGCCCTTACAACATATATTAATTTCAAAATTTTACGAAGGGTATAACATATTGATATTTATAAAAGTTCTTACCTAGATGCACCGGACAGCATCGATTGTCGTAATAATAATTTAATAAAGAAATAGAAAATACCATTTAATTATAATTATATAACTAATTATTTAAGTAACTAATGGTTATCACTATCGCCTTTAATGATTTTCACTGATATGTTTGTATTTTTAAATTAGTTTATTAGGATTTCAGCAGGTTTTATTATTTTTGCACAATATCTTGCATAGCATAAATAATATCAACAATCACCAAATTATGTATGTCTTACAAGTATATAGGAGCTACTGTAAAAAGCAATGATATGATTTTCTCGAGATATGCGTGAATTTAGTGAAGTTAGTGAATTTGCAAATATTGCCGTTTTTGTAAAAAGGATATTATTACAGCAGTATTTGTATTAATAAATAAAATACAATTTCACAAACGTGCTATTGTGAACTTTTCAGGTTACAAAAATCTTTTATTGAAAAGATGCATTTTACTCTAGAACATTTCGAACAATTTTTAAAAATCAATTGTTTTAAAAATTAAATTAATCCTTTTATTAATAAAATTGGTGCTTGTTTTAATTGAATTAATGTTTTTTTTTATTAAATTGATGCCTCTTTTGGTAATATTTGATGCATGTTTAAGCACCTTATTTAGAAATTTTTTTATTATAAACGTTATTAATTTTTTAATTATTAAATTTTACTTACTGATCTTCAACATTTTCAAAATTTAAGTGAAAATTAACACCAATTGATTGGTAATTTATATCACCAATATCGGATCGATTTATTTAAAAAAATTTCATAACAATAATTATAAAGTTAGTAAAGTTAATAGTGAAATCTATTTGTTTGTCGCTAAATTCTCTAAGCGCGTGTATATGAAATAACATTTACTAATAAAAAATAATTCAAATAGTCTTTCACGAACGTATAACAATGGTCAAAATGAGCTTAACAAGCACCGAAATGCAGTTGTTATCATAACCATGAATTATAACAATAAATGGTTGACAAACCACACTCTCATGGTTATACCTGCACAATCAGAATAACAAAACGGCTGAAATAACCATATTGTTACAAAATAACCAAATGGTTATGATAACAAGGTTGTTATGTCAAATCAGAATCGCACCGAATAAGTATGAACAATGCTTAATATAACGACCGATGTCATTGATGAAGAGTAAGAACAAAATAGGTGCACAGTGTGAGCCTTGTGGGACACCCGAATGTACCATAATATCTGTCGAGAGAAAATTCTGAATTCGCACATTTTGAATCCTATTTGATAAGTAACTTCCTAACCATTTAATAACATCAGGTCCAAATCCCAAGGAAGTTAATTTAGCCAGAAGGGCAGAAATTGAGACTCGATCGAAAGCCTTAGCGAAATCGGTATACACCGCGTCTACATGATTATGATCTTCGAAAGCATCAAAAATTTGAGTGACGAAGGCTAATAGGTTGGTGGTTGTTGAACGGCCAGGAAAGAACCCATGCTGATATTCCACTACATATTTATTACTAGCAAGTAATATTTGTTTGGACACCAGTTTGTCGAGCAACTTAGGAATGGTCGATTGTATCGAAATACCCCTATAATTGCTAATATCACTACGGTTACATTTTTTGAAAATGGAGTTATGAAACTCTTTCTCCAGATATTTGGGAAACAACCACTCGATAATGAGAGTTCAAATAATTTGAAGATTGAGTTGGATAACGAGTATTGACATCTTTTTAGGAAATACGCTGGGATTCCATCAGGTCCACTGGATAAACTGTCAGATAGTTTAAAAACTTCCTCAATAGTGACTAAATGCATTGCAGTTAACCTCGTTGAGTTGTTCATAGCTGCAGTTGGCAGCCTTATTACTTGAGTAGACTTATGAAAATTGTTTTGCAAATAGGTCGACACATTCTTGCCCAGAAGAGCTAACGACTTCGTCTAAAAACATGCATGCTGGATAACCTTTAACTTTATTGCAATCATCAATATAGCGCCAAAACGATTTGGGATTGTCAACTATTGAATCTTCTATATTGCTAATGTACTTTTGATGAAGCAAATGGTGAGTTTTCTTGGCTTGCTCACGAAGTACACAAAATTGGTGGTAGTGATCTAGACTACGACATTCCTTAAATTTCTTGTGCATAACTTTTTTTTTGAATAATTAAGTTGATCAAATCCTTGGAAAACCACTTTGGATACTTTGAAACCATTATTTTTTTGTGTGGAACATGGGCATTGATGATGAGCCCTAATATCTTATAGAAGTGGTCTACAGCTTCGTCAATATTATTGCAGTCAAAATCTCCGTCCAATTATGCTCTAATAAACATTGATTTATGATATCAAAATCAGCAGATTTGTAATCAAAGATATAATTAACATATTCCATATTGGATTGGGATGCATTAATACTAGGAATATTAATCGAGTAAGCAGTATGATGGATAGATGTATTGGATAATTGGTCCATTGAAGTGGTTATGGAAATATCGTCTATGTTAGTAAAGATCAAATCAAGCAATACACCACGACTGTTAGGTATTTGGATACTTTGAGCCAGATTGTGAAGTGACATACAATCACCAATTGCATCGGTTTTACTACAAGTAATATCGGAACTTACCGAACATGAGCCATCGATAGACCATTTGGCTTTAGGAAGGTTGAAGTCACCTCCAATGATAAATTTTGAATGAGGAAAATTTTCACAAATATTATCTACCATACCACAGAATTCTTCATAGGCAACCAAGTCAGCATCCGGAGGTAAGTAAATCGCACCAACAATTAACCCATTATTGCCCATTGTACTCATTTGAGTACACTGAATATTTATTGCTGCAGTGCCATCAAGTGATAAGGAATTTCACTGTATGTGTGCTAGAAATGTCGCATAAGGTTTGTTTTCTAAATAGTGCATCCCATTTCAGTTTATGTTTAGATGTGTTCAGTCGGCAGAATTTAAAAGTTACTGGTGCACGTGCAATTTGAGAGGTTGTTGTGGTAAGTTGAATTTGAAGTAAATAAAAATAATATTCCCGAACTATAATTTATTTTAACAATTAAATTTGTTTTATTAGACATGTATAAAGATTGCCTACTTGTATTTGTATCAAAAATTTGTAACGTCTTTTCTCTATGACGCATCAAACGTCGCTGTACTCAGACGAGTACACTGGGCTATACAGGGTACAAAATTACATAAAAATTATCTTACAGATTTGAATTGTTACAATGGATTTTCCTGAGATTCGCCCATCTGCATTCTACGGAAAAAGATTTCCGACGCTTTCAGCTGCTATAGACAATGTTGATAATGCAAAATCTAATAATAATTTAGAAGTCGATTTCGTTATAATTCCTCCAGAAGTCGATTATCAAACCGACTGCGAAGAATTTGACGAAGACGACTTGATAACAACAGAACTTCCTAAAGATGTTCCTGGAGACATAGAAGTCATAATGGAATCTGAAGATGATAATGATGACTTTGACGACGAAGATAACGTACCGTTGTCGAGATTGCACGAAAACACAAAATCTGATAATATCGTCGAAAATAATCTAGATAATACAAATGACGTGCGTGAAAATTTGCCGAAGACAAAAAGGAAGAAAACACAACATGCAAATCCATCAACAAAAAAACAGTGTGTTCCAGAGCCTCAGTGGAGTCGCAAAGCTCGTGATATAAATATAACAGGCAGCAATGGAAGCGTCTCTCGTTTGCAAAAACTGGAAGAAGAACTGTCAGGACTATCCTCAGTAAAAGTTTTTGAAAAACTTTTTGATGACGAAGTTGTGAATCATATAGTGGAACAAACGAACATTTACGCTGCAGCATCAAACTCGCATAATTTTCATGTAACAAAAGAGGAAATGAAAATTTTTGTTGGATTCCTTCTATTTACAGGGTATCACAGATTGCCGCGCGAACGTTTGTACTGGAATTTGGATGAAGATCTTGGTATTCCACTTGTAGCAAATTCTATAAGTAGAAATAGATTTTCGGAAATAAAAAAGTATCTTCATCTAGCTGACAATTCCAAACTGAACAAAAACGATAAAATGGCAAAACTTCGACCTTTCATGAATTTACTAAATAAAAAGTTTCAACAGTGGGGAGTTTTCCATGAATGTTTATCTATTGACGAGGCAATGGTGAAATACTTCGGGCATCACTCTGCTAAGCAGTTTATCAAGGGTAAGCCTGTACGTTTCGGTTATAAGGACTGGATGTTGTGTAGTTCCAGTGGCTATTGCTATGCGTTTGATACTTACTGTGGTGCTAAACCATCATCAGCAGGTGATCAAATACCCAAAAAACCATCTCAGCTTCCACTAGGATCACAAGTTGTTTTAGACCTTCTCAATGTTGTTGAGATTCCAAGTGATCACATAGTGTATTTTGACAATTATTTCGCGAGCCACGAACTTTTAAATTCTCTTCGCCAGAAAAATTTTAGAGCCACGGGTACGGTACGTGAAAATCGCGTAAAAAAATGTCCTCTAATATCCACTACTGATATGAAGAAAAAGGATCGTGGGAATTATGATTACCGTTACGATAAAGGAAGTTCGCTTTTATTTGTACGGTGGAACGATAATAGTGCTGTCACCATGGTAACCAACTACGATTCCATTGAACCACTTGCACAAGTAAAACGATGGTGTGGTAAAAAAAAGGAAAATATATCTGTGCCACAACCTCTACTATTTAAAAACTATAATGTGTCAATGGGTGGAGTGGATCTACTTGATCAGGCGGTGAATAATTATAGAATCAGTGTTCATGGCAAAAAGTGGTGGTGGGTGCTGTTCTCCCACATGCTAAATATTATTGTTGTAAACGCTTGGAGACTTCACAAATTAAGCCACAAGGAGGATGGAATGGACCTACTGTTGTTCCAAAGAAACATTGCCCGGCATTACCTTCGGTCTTATAATAAAGCCATTCAGAGAAGGTCCACTTCCAACAAAGCATCTGGGTCAGTACCAAGAAGCATTATAGATGATCCTGTGGGTCATTTTCCTAAAAAGATCCAAGACCAACGCAGATGCTGCCAATGCCACATGCGAGTTCGATGGATGTGTGAAAAGTGCATGGTGACTCTGTGCATTGAGAGGGAGTGTTTTAAAAAATTTCATTCTTAAAATTTATATACCTAGGTCTACGTACCTAATTATAAATGTAAACTGATATCTCCAAAAATATAAGTGCAATAAATATTAAAAAAAAAATTTGTTAAAATATACACATCATCCCAGTGTACTCACTTGAGTACAGGCCATTTTTTCAAAAACCGTTGAAAAACTTTTCAATTTTTTATTGTTTTGGTGATGTACGGGTTCTTGAAATACAATTTTCATGAATGTTGCAAATTTTTAACTGCTAGATCGTTGGTGGGCATTAATGGGTTAAGCTGCCAATACGAAGAAAGATGGTTTCAACAGTGTTTATCGTTTCGATCGGTAAACATTTAAATTTTTTACGAATTGCTATTAAAACCCCTCCACCACTTTTCCTTTTCCAACTAAAGGTGCATGAACGGTCGCATCTAAAAATATTATAATCGAAAAGCTTAAGTTCACTAGTAGAAATACTGTTGTCCAAAAATGTTTCGACTAGAATAATAATGTCATACAGGCAGCAGTTAATGTTAATACTGATCTCATCGATTTTAGTTTTGATACCACCACAATTATGCATATATAACCTAAAGGTGGGCTTAATATTGTTATCGCTAGGTATTGTATGGTAGGAGTCGGTGTTACTAATTCTCGAGTTGAGTGAAATTTCCTCTTGGTCCACGAAAAAAATTAAACCGACGAACTTTAATTCCTTTAGGCCAGAATTCTGGCTTAACGAGCTAGAGATAGGTTTGCCCCCACTTTGAACGATGAGACATCATTATTTGTTTTCATTATTTTGTTTTGACAAGAAAACTCATTTCCGGGAAATTTAGTCTTCAAGTATGATAGAATGTTGTTCTCCGTAGTGTTAACAGCGACTCGACTAACAAAAAGCCAGCATTTACTGGCTACACCACGAAATTCAGAAACATCCTCCGATAATCCAACGACAGTAGTTCTAGATTTATTACCATCACCTACGGCTTTGTTATTAGGATTACGATTATTGTTCTTACCAGTATTGTTCGGATTTCTTCTTTTTTGAATAAATAGCCACACTTGATCAGCTTCGTAGGGATATTTTGCCTGAAGTGCATGGGTAATTTTAAAACATAAATCAATTGTTTTAGGAACAGTTGATGTTTCATATAGGATGTCGTCGAAAGCCACGTAATAACAACTTAAATCTGTTAAAGTTTCCCCTACCACTATCGGAGTGGGTTGGAATGTTAATCCAAAGGATTTTAATTTGTTTTTTCTTCTTTCAATTGAAGATTTTAAATCACTAATATCCTATAAAAATTAATTAAATTAGATTTACATAATAAATAATTAGAATTATTAGCTCTTGAAAATTTATTGATTTATAGTTTATTTTAGCTCATTACTGATATTATATTTATATAGATTTACATAATATGTAAGAATCACAATAATAATTTACTTTTACATGCATGATAAACCCTTCCGCAACTTCTTTTTTTGAAGGCTTCCAAGAGGTACCGCTTTTATTTTTCCTTACCATGACGGGCTTGAATAGCAGTGGTAACATATTTAACAGATGTAAATAATATAAATCTGTAAAATACAAGTAAATGTCAAGCATTTTAATAAATTGCATTCCTAAAAGCAGAATAGTTATTTTGTATACCTATAATTAGGTAGACACAGGCACTGGTACAAAATTAGATAAGAAATTCATCAATATAAGTAAGCAGTGGTAAAAGATGTCACTGAAATAAAAATTAATAACCTGTGGGCAATTCTTCAACATCAATTAAATTTAGTAGACAGTCTCTAATGTCACCATTCCTTGATTTTTTACTATACTGTACAACTTTATGCCTAAAATTTGCGAATTCGGTAATAAACGTATCTTCTTTTATAGAGGTTTTGAAAATCAATTTCCAGCTAAATGTGTATTTTCTCTGTTATAATTTTACCATATCACACTTTAATAAAGTGCTTACCAAAGCATATCCATTCTTTAATTTCAAAGCTGGAAATTTTGAATAATAACTGAAGATACTATTTTCTTTGCATATATCTCTTCTTTTCGAAAAAGTAATTTTCCACTTAGAGACTATATCATTCCATGGCTCTAAATTGTTTTTTAACCATATCAAATCTTGATCTTCACTGATGATATCTTCATGATCAAGTCCTAAAAAACCAAGGTTTCGTATGTATTACGATATAAGTATGTATGTAAACAGTACCTGTTACTTTTCGCTTAAGAAGGTTAGCTTGGTTTAAAGTTCTCCTGGTATTATAAAATTTTCTAAATAATTTACCAGAGCCAAGTCTTCTAATCTGCCCTTGATTTGTTTTTCTAATATTGGTACAGAAATATTATATTTCCTAATAAAAAATTAAATATTAAATTTAAAAAAAAATTGATAATAATAAATTACTTTTGTTTCGGTTGGAAATACATCCACTATACCATTTGCAAGTTTTTCAAATCTCTCAGTATGTATTCTACAATTGCAAATTGTTTAAACTGAATGATGAAAAAAATTATTTATTACCTTTTATCTAAATCATCTTTTAACTCGCTAGAAATTATAATTTCCACAATGTTGTCTCGCATACGCTCCTCTAAATTTCCTTTTGTTTGATAATATTTTAAAATAGATTTACCTTTACATGTCGACTCAATAATTTCTCTTAATTTTAAACTTTCAGCGCATAGCTGTTGGTTTTTTTTTAATTGTAGTGTAAAAGGTGAATTTTCTATTTCAATTTATTTACATCCCACAATAGCTTGGTGAAATTCAGGTATTTCAACTGAAAAAAGAATATTTAAGAATGACTTTTTGGTTTAATTATTGTAAGAATTTTATACATTGGTAATCATTGTTTACAGAAGCCAAGCTTAATGACGAAGTATTGCAGGAATTTGTTTCGGTGTCGGACAAAACAACCGGTGCTGTATAAATACTGTACTTTTTCGAAAACAATATTCGAGGACCGAGTTTTGGAATAAGTTCTTTTAAGTCATTTTCAGTCAAACTATCAAATGCCTCAATGTTAATTACATTATCTGAAATAAAGGTTACATTATTAAATAGCAATACGTAGGGGAATCCCCCAACTTACTAGGTGTGTTTTCACAAATTATATAACTGAATTAATTTAAATTTTCTAATAATTTTATACGGTAACTTATTTAAGAAGTTTTGGAAGAGTTTAGTTTTTGTTAGTATCCTTTATGTGAATAATAATGTACTAAGTTTTTTAAAAATAAAATATTTATAACTTACCTTCGAATATATTAATTACATTATCAAAACCCCATTCGATTAACAAATTATTTACAGACAGTTCCATGTTTAAAATTAATAAATTTATTAATTCACCTTGAACAATAATTCACTTTTAACACACAAAATTACACAATACGTCCAACTTGATTGGAACTTCACCACGTTTTTAATATAAATGAGGGAACAAAACGTCCGTTGCTTTAAGTTACTAGGTTGCAATTTTTTCCTTGACGTCGTCTCGGGCGTGGGTGTATAATCATATATGATACTACAGTGCGACCTCGAAGTATTGCAGGAATTCGGATTACTGAAGCGACAGTTTTTTTATTGAAAAAAGAAAACATTTAATACAAAACAACTAGAACATAGTACATAAACAAAAATTTTTTATAACAGAAGCATACTTATTAAATTTTATATCATTATGTAAAGTAAAGACTGTCCCAGATGAAATCCGACCACTTTAGATTGTACATTAAATGAAAACGAATAAATATTTTTGGGAAAATTTTTTTTTATTATTTACCTATAACATATATCTATACAAAAAAAAATAAAAACCAAATTTTTTTATGAAGGGCTATAAAATTTTTTCACTTTTTGTTTTATACCCTTCATTAATACTTGAACATCATCAACGCTAAACGAATCGGCAGCTTTTTATATTTTCTTCGGAAACTAACAATGTCCGTCGTTGTCCCTTTTGTTTTTTTTAATTTTTGTTTAATTTTCGCCCAATACTTTTCTATCGGGCGAAGTTCTGGGTAGTTAGGCGGATTAGCGATCTTGGGCACGATATTGATTGAATTTTCTGTATAAAATTCAATACATCTTTTGCTGTAGTGACATGTCGCTAAATCTGGCCAAAACAAAGGGGGAGTGTCATGCAATTCCAGAAAGGGTAACAATCGCTTTTGAAGACATTCCTTCAGGTAAATTTCCGTATTTACCGAACCCGTTGTCACAAATGGTTTCGATATTAAGCCGCAAGAACAAAGCGCTTGCCAAATCAGGTACTTTTTCGGAAATTTTGAATTTTTGTTTGCTTGATCTTTTTCTGGTTCATTATAAAAGCCGCTTCCTTTATTCTTTGAAGTACAAGAACATCATGTAGCGGGATTTGTTTCTTCTGCCCACTGTATGCACACATAGAAACTCTTAACTGCCTCGTCATTCTGAACAGTGTGGTTTGTATTATTTAACTCGAAACCTTTATTGTTACTATCATGATATTCGTCTGTAGCTTCCAGTCTATGTCTTCCAGTGGTAACAAATCTTCATCATTTTCAAGCTAGTTACTTATTTCCACGTTCGTGAGATTTTGCTCAGTGAGAAGAATGAGCATATTATATGAAACATATGTTAAATATTTAAGAATTAATAAAAAAAAATACTGAACAAAAAAACATACTATGTAACAAGCTAAGTAATTATTAATCCTCAGACGCGATACGTAACGGTCAAAACGAAGGCACACATTGCTAATGTGAATCATGCATAGCATCATGTGAAGTCAAGCATAAATAAAGAAATATTTTACAAGTAAAGTGCATTGATTGGCTTATTATCAAAATTAACTTGTAATCACCTCAACTAAATATATACAATCACTAATGTGAATCAATTCACAATTATTACAAATGCGGATTCGGATTACCGAATACTATTAAATCCGGATTATAAAGTACACAATGCAATTGAAATGCTTGGCCGGATTACTGCAGAATCCGGTGTAATGAAGGTTCGGATTATCAAGGTCGCACTGTCATCAGCAAAAAACTTTTAAATAATAATTTTTTATCAATATCAATAATAATCTTATTTAAATTTATTAGTTTTGTTGTTAAGCTTACTAAATTTTTTTGTAAATTTTCTTATTTAAATTAACAAACTATTTGAGTTGCAATGTTCAATATTACTAAAATTTACTGAAGTGTTTATTAATAATTACCAACAATTTTGGAATTAATAACAAATTGTGTTATTTCTTATACATTACAAATTCTTTTTCCTCAGTGCGGGGAAATGACCTTTACACCGATTTGGCTCAATTTTTTTAGAGGTTACTCAAAGCACCATTACATTTTACAAAATATTAGATCCCAAATGTTGATAGTTTCTTAGAAATTTTTTTTTTTCGAAATTTAGTAATGAATTTTTTTCTCAGAAAGTATTATTGCAAATTGAATGAAATTCGAATAAGTTATAGAGGTACTCAAGACCTATAAGTGATAATTTTTTTGTGGTTGTAGTTCCACATAAAATGGGAAAAAAACGGGAAAAAAGTTTTCCAAAATTAAAAAAACTAAATTTTGGCCGTACAACAATCACCAAATTTTTGTCAAGTATTCCTTATATATGGAATCACTGTCATTTGGTCGAAAATTATTTGGCCGACTAGTTTTTGGCCGACATTTTATTTTTTGGAAAATAAATAAATTATGTTGCTTTATTTAAATCATACTAAAATTACATATAATATATTGAGATGGATCTGGCTTTCTCAAAATTATAAAATAAACAAAATTTAATTTAATTTTAACAAAAAAAAAAAACGGAAAAACTTAATTTTTCTTTGGCTCACCCATTTTTATTAACATGAGACTCTTAGATAACCAATCCAAATTAAATAAAATCAATTTTCTAGTTTATGCCCAAGTTAATTTTAAAATTTAAATTATTTGTAAATTTACTATAATCGCAATGGCACTGCTAAATGTGGGCGATAACGGACCACACGTTGCTTTTGTAATATTACCAATACTTCTTACTTTCCATAAATAAAATCTTCACAATTCAAAATTTATAATAAACAATTCTCATTGGGTAACAATTAATCTTACGTACGATTATTGTGGGAGGGGGGAGCGTAAATTTACTTATTTTTTCTTATTATGGTTTTAGGAAGTCTAGAAGTAGAAAAAATGTCTTACGTAATACATGAACGTTCCCTAAGCACATCAAATATTGGTATAAATGATCCAATTCACTGTCGGCCGAATGACGGCCAAAGAATGCCGGTGTAACCGGGAATATTTACCTCAGTGAAATTTTACCCCCTAATCATTTTTTACTCGAAGTAAAATTTCCCTAGAGAATTTTTACCGGGGGGGGTAAAAAGTTCAAAATAACGTCAGTGAATTTTTACCCCCTTAATAAATTTTATAGGTAAATCAGAATTTTTATTAGTATCAAATTCAAAACGTAGCAAATTCGAATATATTTTATTCTGAGATGCTAAAATATCTTCCTCAGATTTTGGAAGAATAAAAATAAATAAAATAGGATCATTTATTATTTAAATATAGTAAAAGTAATAGTAA